>OX459029.1:96099373-97563123 GCA_949775025.1 Tricholauxania praeusta | reverse complement strand
AATAATAATAATAATAATAATAATAATAATAATAATAATAATAATAATAATAATAATAATAATAATAATAATAATAATAATAATAATAATAATAATAATAATAATAATAATAATAATAATAATAATAATAATAATAATAATAATAATAATAATAATAATAATAATAATAATAATAATAATAATAATAATAATAATAATAATAATAATAATAATAATAATAATAATAATAATAATAATAATAATAATAATAATAATAATAATAATAATAATAATAATAATAATAATAATAATAATAATAATAATAATAATAATAATAATAATAATAATAATAATAATAATAATAATAATAATAATAATAATAATAATAATAATAATAATAATAATAATAATAATAATAATAATAATAATAATAATAATAATAATAATAATAATAATAATAATAATAATAATAATAATAATAATAATAATAATAATAATAATAATAATAATAATAATAATAATAATAATAATAATAATAATAATAATAATAATAATAATAATAATAATAATAATAATAATAATAATAATAATAATAATAATAATAATAATAATAATAATAATAATAATAATAATAATAATAATAATAATAATAATAATAATAATAATAATAATAATAATAATAATAATAATAATAATAATAATAATAATAATAATAATAATAATAATAATAATAATAATAATAATAATAATAATAATAATAATAATAATAATAATAATAATAATAATAATAATAATAATAATAATAATAATAATAATAATAATAATAATAATAATAATAATAATAATAATAATAATAATAATAATAATAATAATAATAATAATAATAATAATAATAATAATAATAATAATAATAATAATAATAATAATAATAATAATAATAATAATAATAATAATAATAAACCCGCAAGGGCATCACTCGCACTAAGATGATGCAGTGATGACGGGCCTAACGACCCCGCGAACCCTAGTTCGGGACCCTGGATGGCGAATAAAAGCCATCTGGAACTCCCGCTAAGAGAAGGAAAACTTTAAACCAAACCGCAGGGCACTTCTAGAGAAGTGACGGGATATGACAACCCCGCGGTCCCAAGTCAACCGTTGGGCAAGGCTAACCACCTACCGACGAGAAAGATGGTTTCGCAAATTATAAACCAAGCCTCGGACGAGCGTCGTCACGATTGGGAACGACGCGGGAATGAACAGCCCGATCATGATACCGACCTAGAACCTGAAATTGAATCACACAATTCACCTCACCGAAATGCTTTGCCGAATCAACCGGCAACCACAAGGAGAGGACTACCTCGGCAACGAATAGCATGGAATCATGAAATGAATAAAATGGTTATACGCTGCTACTACATGAGTACGAAACTAGAACAAACAAAAACTGGTTATGGAAGTGACTTTCACCAACTTTTCCTACAAAAATACCCAAACTTTATAGATAGAATATCAACAAAGCAACTTATTGGACAAAAACGTAGCATACTTAAAACCAAAAAGCTGTCTGATATTGAAATCGAAACCATCAAAATAGAAATAGCCCAAGAACTACAAAACATAAATTTTCAACAACAAACAATTCCACAAACCCAAATAACAAACAGTAATGAACAACAAATTGAACAGCTAACCAACCAGCAACTTTTCCCTGAAAACTCGCAATCATTACCTATACAAATAGAAACAGACCAAAATAACAATGATCAACAGGACAGATATATAACAAGAATCAAAGAAGCTATGGATGAAAATCTAACAAAATGGAATGGCATTTCTGCACTATTAAGACCACAATTACCCAAACTAAATTTTACACCAGGAACTACCAAATTAATTGAAGCTATGAATACTCATATAATACCTCAATACACTGAAAACACAAATGATCTTACAGAATTACATACAATTATATATATAGCAGCCACAACGATAATAGAACTCAATGGACAAAAAATAGTTAATGGAAACGCAAATACAATAGCATACAGAAGATGCAAACCTGGATGGCAGATACGACTCGAAAATAACATTAACAAACTAAGAAGACAACTTGGAAGACTCACTCAATATAACAAAGGAAATAGAAGCAAAAACATACACAATCATATAATGAAAATAAGACAAAAGATCCCAGGCAACATCAACGAAATTACAGATATCTGCAGGCAAAAGCTAAAAGTATACTCTTCAAGACTCCGAAGATTCAAGGAATCTTACAAAAGGAGACAAGATAATAACATGTTCAACAAAAATGAAAAATCCTTCTACAAAAATTTGGCGCAAGAAAAAATACAAATAGTCCCACCTACAATAGATGAAATCACTGAATTCTGGAAAAACCTATGGTCGAACCCAATACAACATGAACACAACAGTACCTGGATCTCTAAAGAAAAACATAAATACATAGATATACAAGAACAAGAAACATGTACAATCTCAAACGAAAATTTATCAGAAACAATAAAAAATACCCATAATTGGAAATGCCCAGGACCTGATGGAATTCATAATTTCTGGTATAGATCATTTACATCAACTTTCAGTAAGCTTACCTCTCACATAAACAGTGTCATAAATAACCCAAAATTGATGCCATCTTTCCTAATGGAAGGAATAACATATATAAAGCCAAAAACCCAAGATACAAAGAACCCAGCCAACTACAGACCTATCACATGCCTTCCAACCCTGTATAAAATAATAACGTCACTAATATCAAATAAATTATACAATCATATGGTGAACAATAACATTTTAACAGAAGAACAGAAAGGCTGCAGGAAACACAGTATGGGCTGTAAAGAACAATTGATAATAGATGCAGTTATAATGAAGCAAGCCACAACACAACAAAGGAACCTGCACATGTGCTACATCGACTACAAAAATGCGTTTGACATGGTACCACATTCATGGCTTATACAGGCACTAGATATATACAAAATCAATCCACAGATAATATCATTTCTAACGGAAACAATGAAATATTGGAAGACCTCAATTCATCTTAGTACTGAAACAGAAATAATAAGATCAGAATCAATAGCGATAAAAAGAGGAATCTTCCAAGGTGACTCTCTTAGCGCGTTATGGTTTTGTATTTGCCTAAACCCATTATCTAATGCACTAAACAATATTAAAAACGGCTACGGTATAAGAAATAATAGAAGAGTACTACACAAAATCAACCACCTCTTGTATATGGACGATATTAAATTATACGCAGAAACCAATACCCAACTTATAAGCTTAACAAAAACAGTTGAAAAAATAACGGAAGACATGAAAATGGAATTTGGAATCACAAAATGTAAAACACAACATATAGAATCAGGAAAATGGAATAAACAGAACGATCTCGACTTGAACGAAGAAACTCTAACCAACCTTGAGGAAGGAGAAACATACAAGTATCTAGGCTTCCAACAAAGCATCCGAATAGACCACACAGCAATAAAAGATCAACTTGCACAAGAATACAAAAAAAGAACAATAGCCATCTTAAAAACATACTTGAACTCGAGAAATCTGACAAAAGCTATAAACACATATGCAATTCCAATACTCATATACTCGTTCAGCGTAATAAAATGGTCCAAAACTGATTTAGATAATATCGAAATTCTCACAAGAAGCTTGATGACGAAGTACCGGAAACACCATCCTAAAGCATGCAAAGAAAGAATCACTTTACAACGTCAAGATGGTGGAAGAGGCCTGATCGATATACATCAGCTCTACACAAAACAACTAATTAATCTCAGGAACTATTTCTACTCGCAAGACACACCAATGCACAAAGCCATAGCTACAGCCGACAAAAACTACACACCACTCAACCTATGCGAAAATAATATAATATACAACATAGCATCAAATCAACAGAAAAAACTACAATGGATGCAAAAACAGCTACATGGAAAACATCCGCACATTCTACAGGATACGAACATAGACGCAATTAACTCCAATACATGGTTAAAAAAAGGATTGCTACAACCAGAAACAGAAGGATTCATAGTAGCCATACAAGACCAAGTAATAAGCACATGAAACTATTTAAAATACATAATCAAAGATCCACAAGTAATAACAGATACATGCAGAAAATGCCACATTCATAAAGAAACAATAGAACATATAACCAACGGATGCCCTATCATAACAGGCACACAATATACTCAAAGGCATGACTTTGTCGCAAAGATCATACATCAAGAACTGCTGAAAACACGTTTCAAAATAGAGAATATGGAAGCATACTACAAATATAATCCAGAAAGCATAATTGAAAATGAAAGCGCTCTAATATACTGGGATAGAACAATATACACAGATAGAGAAATAGGAAACAATAGACCAGACATTACAATAATAGATAAAGTAAATAAAAATACATATTTCCTTGAGATCTCTGTCCCAAGTGATAGCAATATACATAAAAAATACGTTGAAAAAATTGAGAAATATTTACCCCTATGTGCAGAAATAAAAAATATTTGGCAACAAAATATAGTTAAAACTATACCATTCATCATATCAGCTACAGGCATATTACACAGAACGTTTATAACAAATCTAGATGCAATAGACTTACCAAAAAACATCCATCACAACATCCAGAAAGCAGTCATTCTTAAAACATGCAATATCGTCAGAAGTTTCCTCAATATGCAATAAATAATAACAATAAAAAAATAAGTGCCGATACGACTTGCAGCCGAAACCTGCCGTCGTGCTCGGTGTAAATGGACCCCACCTCGCGCGGTATGTGGGGGGGAGAGTGGCGGGAATAATAATAATAATAATAATAATAATAATAATAATAATAATAATAATAATAATAATAATATTTTTTTTTTTTTTTTCGTGGGAAGGTTGTGGTAAATGAACCGCAAGGATCATGCAGTTCGCTAACCTTATTCACTGCCGTCGCAGCTTCAGAGTGTGTTAATTCACTAAAATCCACAACCTCAGGCCTCCAGGCCTCCTACCCTGGGACTGCGTTAGCATTGCTTCGGAGTAGGGGCCATGACCTGTCTCAAATCACATGCCTGCGTCCAGGTCCCACTTCTTTTTTCTGAGAATGTCCTCAGTAAAACCTGCAACTGCCTTCCAGTTTTCTTCGCTCTGCAGCATCCTTTCGATCACGTTGTCAGCGGAGCACTGGCCGACTGATTCCTGTAAGGATGCGCGTTCGTTGTCCCATCGACTGCAGTTGAAGAAGTTGTGCTCTGCGTCATCTTCATCAGCGTCTCCATATATACAGAAAGGGTATTCTGTTTTGCCCATACGGTGTAGATACTTCTGGAAGTATCCATGGCCCGATAAAAACTGAGTGAGGTAATAATTTACCTCGCCAAAGTCTCTCTCGAACCATCTTCTTATGCAAGGGATCAGTCTTTTTGTCCACCTGCCGCTGACTTCCAAGTGATATCTGTCCTGCCACTTGGAGAGGGTTTCCTGCCTTGCGGCTGTAGGGCTTATGGCCTGGTTTCCCTCCTTTTTTGCCTCCCAGACCATCTTTCGTTCGCTGGCTAGTAGATCAATGGGGATAACCCCACTTATTACTAGCACAGCCGCTTCGGAGACTGTGCGCTACGCACATGCAACTCTGAGCGCAGCAGTTCGTTGCACTGACAGTAGCGTCTTTTGCCGGCATTTCGCCTCTAGAGTGCCTGCCCATATCTCGCTGCCGTAGAGCAGTATCGAGTTCGTTGTCGCCATTAGGAGTTTCCGTTTACTTTGTCTTGGTCCCCCGATGTTCGCCATGAGCTTACTAAGCATGCCCGTTATCTTGGCTGCTTTTATTGCTGCATGCTGTATTTGAGCCCAAAAAGTCAATCTTGGGTCAACTCTTATGCCGAGGTACTTGACTACCTTCTTTGTTGTAAGTATGCTGTCGCATACTTGCAGCTCCAGTTCTAACGGGATGTGCCGCTTTGTTAGCAGTATAACCTCTGTCTTTTCAGCGGCTAGTTGAAGTCCATGAGTCTCCAGCCATTCCCTTGTCCTCAGCATAACCTGGTTTAATTTCCTCTTGGCCTCGTCGGTGTTGCGAGCCGTTATTACAGCTGCAATGTCGTCTGCGTACCCCACCAGATGTGTATCATCCGGCATTTCGATACGGAGGATTTCGTCGTAGCTCAAGTTCCAAAGATCTGGGCCTAGGATAGACCCTTGCGCTGCTCCAGATGTTATCTGTTTTGTCCTTCTTCCTTCGCAGGTGTCATATATGAGCTCGCGATCCCTCAGATAGCTCTGTAGGATCCTCAGCAGGTATTGCGGAGTAGCAAACCTTGTTTTTAGAGCGTCAATGATATCTGCCCACCTGAGGCTGTTAAAAGCGTTGCGGATGTCTAGTGTTGCCAATAAGACAATCCTCCTGGAATGATGGTTCCCTCGTTGTGCGTGCTCTACGCTAGACACTACGTCTTCTATAGCGCCAAGAGTTGATCTTCCCGCTCGGAATCCATGTTGTCGTTCCGACAATCCACCAGCGTCTTCAATGGCTGCAGATAAACGGTATTTAATCATCTTCTCTAGCAGCTTTCCAGCGCTATCAAGCATACACAATGGTCTGTATGCTGATGGCTGGGTAGGATCTCCTTTGCCTTTACTGATCAGTACCAACTTTTGTTTTTTCCACACTTCCGGGAATAAACCTTCCTTAAGGCACGCATTATACATCGACAGCAGAAAGTTTGGACGATTTTCCGCTACTATTTTTAGTATTTCTGCAGGAATTCCATCGGGTCCTGGAGTCTTGCTGCTTTTGAGAAATTTTGCTGCTCCCTTAAGTTCTTCCTCAGAAAATAAAGGAGTTGATCCGACAGATGGTGCCTCTTGATCTTCTTGCTGCAGGTTATGCGTAGGAAATAATGCATCAACGATGTTGCTCATGGTTTCGCCGTTCATGTCTGGACCAGGATTCTTAGAGCCCAGTTTCTTCATGACGATCTTATAGCCAAGACCCCATGGGTTGTTGTTCAGATCGTTGCGGAGTTAATCCCATTTTTCTTTCTTGCTACGCTCTATGACAAGTTTCAAGGTTTTCTTAGCTTGTCTGTAGCTTTCGGCTTCATTTGTTGCGGCGCCTATCCGTCTAGCTCTAGTAAATTTTCTCCTTATGCTTAGGCAGTTACGTCTGATTTCCGCGATTTCTTCCGTCCACCAGTAAACAGCGTCTTTCCTGCGATTTGTGCCAACTTTGGGCATCGATGCGTTGCAGCCTTGGACTAATCGCTGCATAGTTACATGGGCGAGAGTTCTGGCGTCACTACCTGTGTCAGTTGGCAGTGGGTTTTCGTCGATATTTGCCAGTAAAGATTCGACTCTAAGTTTCATGACATTCCATTTTCGTGTCCCCCTTCTTTTTTGTGCTTGGATGGGGCGTCGTCCTGAGTCTAGATAGTAAGTGATATACTGGTGGTCACTACCAGTAAAGTCTTCTAGGACTCTCCATCCTTTAAGCAATCCAGCTATACTTTCTGAAATTAGAGTGATATCCGGTGTGGTGGCTTCGCACCCTGGTCTTCTGAAGGTGGTAGCTGCGCCAATGTTTGCGACGGTTAAGCCTAGTCGAGCGGCCATGTCTAGCACGCGTCTGCCTCTTGAATTTGTTGCTGCCATTCCCCATTCGACAGCTTTGGCGTTAAAATCTCCTGCGATGATGAAGGGGCCTCCGATTTCCAGCGCTTTGTCTTCAATACCTTCTATCTTATTCTGGAACTCAGCAATGCTATCACTTGGGGTTAGGTAACAGCTGAGCAGTGTGAAGCTTGTCGCTTGCACATATACGAAGCAGTTCCCTGCACCTTTTTGCGCATAGACAAACCTGCTGTTGCTAGGCAACCAGATTGCTGCAGTACCGGTCTCATCTCCGAACCAATTTTCTCGACTGACTCGCCCATACTGTTCGCTTATAATGACAGCGTCAGCGTTATTTTCTACTGCCATCTGCTCTATTAGTGCATCAGCCGTTCTGCTTCGATGCATGTTGGCCTGGAGTATCCTGAAAATAATCAATTAAAAGAGATAAAAAATTTTAAAGGAAAACGCGATGTTAGTTATAAGAGAGGTCAAAAAGTTTATATTCGTGACTACACCAATCCAAATAATCCTAGTTGTCATCTGCTGTGGTCAAAGAAAAACTTGGTCCGCGTTATTATAATTGCATTATAACTCACAGTGAAAGACTTATTAAGAGGCATTTAAACCAAATCAGAGGTGCTTCGAGCCCAAATGAAGCTCTGGCTGAAATCGTTCCAAACGACGATAGTGGAGGGGGAGCTGTGGTGTCACATGAGGCTGAAGATAACGCACCTAACAAAGAGCAAACTCGGGTGGAAGAGTCTTCTATGGTGAAAGGTCCGAATTATGAACCATCCGATAATTCGAGCTTTGCATTAGCCACTGGTGATATTGATGAGGAGTTACCAGGTCCTGTCTTAAGGCCTAGGAAACAAATTAGTTATAAAAACAAATGAATTTTTGTAAATTAAATTAGTTATAAGAACAAGTGAATTTTTTATAAATGAATTATCACAAGGTTTCAATTTTATTTTCTTGGAACTCGTTAAATATTATTTAAATTTTATATGTATAAGTTTTCAACTTTGTTTTTCCAACTTAAGAAGAGAGATGTTGAGTATTCACTGTATCATATACATAAGTATGCAACCTATGTTATTTTTAGATTGAAATGTCAACTGATGTACTTGTTTGACAAATGAATAAAACCTCCTTCTATTCTAAGCATTCAACGTGAGAACATGATATTGAGGATACATTTTTATGAGCTTATCGACTTCTTTGGCAATCACATCATAGGGCTGGGAAAACATCGGTAACTATCGATAGACTATCGATAGTTGGCGATATCGGTTACTATCGATGGTTTTTTTCTGTTAACGATAGCTTCGGTAACGAAAATTACTTTCTTAGAGCGGCAATTCAACAGCGAACATTATTTGTGTGAAAAAGTTTAAACAAAATCAATAAATAATTGAAAATTGTATTGAATTCAATTCTTAATTAATTATGCGACCGAGTTTATAAATTTTGATTTTATATAAAATGGAAAGTCATCCCGTACCTGGGATGTTTCATGGAGAGGATATGATGAAGGTGTTGAGGCCCGTTGGCACATGCCCAACTAGGTAAGCGCTGCTTTCACAATGAAATACACTCAATTCTCTTTTTATGCGAATTTTTAAGTAGTTTTTATTTATTTTGTTGGATTGCGCAGTTTTCTTAGTATGCATTCAAAATTGTTGAATTACCTAGTTTCCTTAATACACTTCAAAAATAATTTGAGAATGACTTCAACTTTGCCGAAAATTTGAAGCACATTTTCTTAAGAATGACCCGAATCCTGAAAGGGCATTAAAATTCCAACGTGAGCTGAGTAGTTGCATTTCTGGGTCCTTGCAACTTCATAAAAAATTACAAAAGAAGTCACAAAGTTTAATAACTGATTTTGGAACAGGTTTACTTTAGCTCCCATGCTCGAATCTTTCATTCTGTTGTTGTTGTTCTACCCCCTAAAATGAAAATAAAAATAGTACAAAAAAAGTGTCGCTCGGCTCCGGCTTCGGATATATGTATGGCCATTGGAATATGTGGATATAGCTTTTGTAAAAATCCTTATAAGTTGGGAACCCCTGAATGAATATCAAAATTATGACTGTCATAAGAAAAATAATTTAATGGCCCACAAAACTGTAAAATAATTCTACCCTATTGGATAATCATGTTTTTGATTCTGTCAATAATCTGGATGATCCTGCTTTAAGAATTTACTATCACAATGTATCTGGCTTAAGAACTAAGTCGAATTATATTTTTGATGCATCTTCTCGTTGTGATTATGATATTGTAGCGAAATTTGGTTTATGCTAGAAAACTCTTGAAATGAATACCAGCAAAAGAAACTAAACGATATAAGCACCATCTAGCGCAAAGTGCTAAAAATAATAAACCGAACAGACGCTGCAGTAAACAATAAAAAGTCAACAACCGAGAGAAATTATCGCCGTCGTACAACGTACAACGCCATCTAGCATAATAGCTAGCTCAACGTCAGTGCGCCATGCTGGTGAATTGTGGATAGTGGTAGAATGCACGCTACGAAGTAGCACTGGTAGGTTGTAGATAATGGTAGAATATACGCCATCTGGCAGCTAGTAGATTATTCGAGAAAGTGATGCCTGTAGTATAAAAGGGTGTCATTTGAGTTTTCGGACACAGTAGAATTAAAACAGCGAAGCAGAACAGTAGTATTTCAACAGTGAAGTGGAACACTTGAATTAAAAGCAATAAAGTGAATACAGTGTGATCCGTAGTAAAGTAAAACAGTTTTCTATACAGTGTTAAACTAATTTTAGAATTTGAACGTTAATAAAATAAACCATTTTATAACTAAATAAGTTTGTGTGTTTTTAATTGTTACACAATCCAGTGATCGAACTCAGAAAAAAGTGAGAGATCGAAATTATCGTCAAAGAGACAGAAATTTCGTAACAATATTTTCATTCTCACTGAGACTTGGCTCAATGATAACTTCCACAGTGAGGAATATTTTGACTCTAATCTATATATGATTTATCGCAATGATAGAGATTCTCAATCTACTGGATGCTGCCGGGGTGGTGGAGTGTTAATTGTGGTAAATCGTGCCCTACATTCGTCGAATATTCTACTGGCAAATAGTGATGCTATTTTGGATCAGCTGTGCATCAAGATTAATGGCTCATCGTCCTTCCTTTATGTATTTGTATCTTACGTTCCACCAAATAGTTCTTTGAACTTATTTAAATTGCATGTGGACAATATTTTATTGGCTGCTTCTCAAATCTCGAATGATGCCGGACATTTTCTTGTTACGGGTGACTTTAATTTACCTGGTGTTTCCAGGTCTGCTGAGCAGCGTGCTGATCATCATTATCTTTCCCCATCTAATGTGTCAAGTGCTTATGAATTATATTTTATTGATAAGTTTTTGGATTAAGGACTTGGTCAAATTAATAACTGTTATAATACGCTTAATAGGTTACTAGATTTAATTTTTATCTCAAATAATATTAAGGATAATATTCGTCTATCTCCTTATCCAATTTCTGATGTTAGCTTGCATCATGTTCCTCTGGATAAAATCTTATCTAACTAATCGTCAGTGTATTGTATCTTTTGACAACGTTAACTATTATTTCTTTTTTGCTATATCAGGAGTCCCTCAAGGTAGTATTCTTGGTCCGCTATTATTTGTCAATTTTATTAATGATATAATGTACTGAGGTTATGGAGGCAGCATTTCTCCAACTTGCTTACGGGCGGTGATTCCACCAATTCCGCCCAGAGAGAATGCAGTACGATACCACCAATCGATGATAACGCAGTGGAAGTACCATTACCTAGCCATGAAGAGGTTCGAGTTGCTATCCAGCGAATATGGCTAGCGGAAAGCATGCCCGACGATTGGAATCTCAGCGTGCTTTGTCCTGTAATAAAGAAAGGAGACCTGACAATCTGCGCCAACTACAGGGGTATCAGTCTTATTTCCATCGCATATAAGATCCTCTCGAGCGTATTGTGTGAAAGATTGAAGCCGTATACAGAAACGCTGATCGGATCCTATCAGTGTGGCCTTAGACTTGGTAAGTCCACCATAGACCAGATTTTTACACTACGCCAAGTCCTGGAGAAAACCCATGAATATCAACCACTCACCATCGTCGATTATAAAGCTGCGGTCGATAGCCCAGTGCGGGATTGCCTATACGCAACAAGGTCTGAGTTCGGTATGCCTGCAAAGTTGATAAGGCTCTGCAGGATGACGTTGAGCAATACGTGTAGCTTCGTCAAGGTAGGGAATGACCTCTCCGGAACTTTTAATACCGAGCGAGGTTTCAGACAAGGCGACCCGCTCTCGTGCGATCTCTTCAATTTCATTATGGAGGGGATCGTACGAAAAGCCGGTGTGCATCATAATGGCACCATTTTCTTCAAAGGTGTTCTGCTCCTTGCGTACGCTGATGATATTGATATTATCGGCCGGAGTAAGAGAGATGTTACTGCTGCTTTCACTGCTATTGAAAAGGAATCAGCCAAAGTGGGTTTGACGGTAAACGAGGGCAAGACGAAATACATGATGTCTACTAACAACAACAAGAGAGCACGGGATCTAGACTCTCATCTTACAGCGGGCAACTGTAAATTAGAAGTTGTCAAGGAATTCATTTACCTTGGCACTGCCGTAACCAGCACCAATGATGTCAGTCTGGAGATTAAGCGGAGAATAACAATTGCTAATAGGTGCTACTACGGTCTCAGTAAGCAATTACGTTGCAGAGCTCTCTCTCGATCAACAAAGCTAACACTCTACAAGGCGCTAATTCTACCTTTGCTTCTTTATGGCGCTGAGGCATGGGTGGTTTCGACAACAGACGCAGCCGCTCTTGGGGTGTTCGAGAGGAAAGTTCTCCGCAAAATCTTTGGTCCTGTTCGAGTTGACGACGACTATCGCATTCGAATGAACCACGAGCTGTATGAGCTCTACGCCGACATTGACATAGTTAAGCGTATAACAATACAGCGACTACGCTGGCTGGGTCATGTTCATCGTATGGATAAAGAAGCTCCAGCGAAAAAGGTATTCGAAGGGAAGGTCCCCGGTCAACGACGAAGAGGAAGACCATGCCTCCGGTGGATAGACCAAGCTGAGGAAGCCCTAACCGCGCTTGGCATTAACGATTGGAAAAGGCGCGCGCAAAACAGGGGCGCCTGGCGAGAGCTAATGAGGTCGGCCGTAACCTGACAAAGGGTTGTTATGGCCATCTAAGTAAGTAAGTTTTAATGATATTGGGTCATTGTTCTTGCATTGTAAATGTTTGTTGAATGCGGATGACCTAAAAATTTTTATGAAAGTAAGAAATGTAGCTGATATTGATATCCTCCAAAGTGGGTTGTCTAAGCTTCAAGCTTGGTGTGCTAATAATTGTCTCAAGTTAAATTTAAATAAATGTGTGTTTGTGTCCTTTTCTAAGTTAAATATCATGCTTTCCTCAAGCTATTTTATTTCCAATACCCCGCTTTTATCTCTTTCAGAAATCAAGGATTTAGGAGTTGTTTTTGATTCAAAGTTAACGTTTCGTTCTCACTTTGACTATATAATCCCTAAAGCTTATTCTATGCTAGCCTTTATACGTCGTAATAGCTTGGCATTGAAGGATCCGTACACTCTTAAAACCTTTTTCAGTAGTCTTGTTAGATCTAAGTTAGAGTATGCGGCTATTATTTGGAATCCTTATTATGAATTGCATATAGCGCGATTTGAAAAGGTTCAAAAATCTTTCACGAAGTTTGCTGTGCGTTCCCTTAACTTCGATTCAAGTCTGCCCTCTTACAATTCGCGCTGTCTGTTAATTGGCCTAAAAACATTAAAGGTTAGAAAAAATATTTTATCACTTTTAATGGTTTATGATATTGTCTCTGGTCAAGTTAATTGTCCTATGTTATTGGCCATGATTAAATTCAATGTCTCTTCTAAACTTTAAGACACAGTGATATTTTTGGTCTTGATATTCATCGTACGCTTTATGCTACTAATGCTCCCATACCTAGAGTTTTGAAATTATTCAATGAATTAAATTCTGTTGTTAATTTTGATTTTTCTAATTCTAAAACTGTTTTAAAGTCGTTGCTTAGTAATATTTTGTAATTTTTTGTATGTACTTGTATATTATTGTTCTTGTTTTTTTGTTACTGATTTAAATTTCGATGTCATTTTGACTTATCCAGTTCAAATATTATCTTATTGTTCTTGCTGTAATATTTTTTTATTCTGTTTTGTTATGGCTGTAGTCTGTAAGAATTAAATTTCATAAATTTAAATAAATAAATAAAAATCTAGCCCATAATTTTGGAGATATGACGATTTTTCTGAAATTTTGACAAATTTTTTTTTAAAAATCCGTTAGTTTTTCCAAAAATTGTATTATTGACCTATAATTTTTTAGCATGGAAAGAAAGCTTAATTTATTCCCTTTAAAATTATGTGTAGATTGTTGTAAGTTTTTTAATATTTACCCCCTTTTTGACCGAAATATAAAAAAATTTATTTAATGAATTCTTATGGAAACTATGTTTTTATAATCAAAAAGAATGAAAAACAAAATTTTTACAACAGCTATATCTGCAACTGCCGATGGCTATGTATCCGGATCCAGATCCAATCGACACTTTTTATTTTTGCTATTTTTATTTTTACGACTTGGACAAGTCGGACAACTGAGAATTTCGAAAAAAGTCACATATACGAGGATGGGAGCTAATGGCAATTCGTTTATCTTTATGAGGAGGCCATGGAGGGCCATCAAAACAGAATATTTCCACTTTTAGTGGAATGAGATAAAAACTGAATATTTACTTGGATAGTTATGATACAGTTGCAGCTTATAACTTTTTTATACTGTTAAAGCTTATCGCGTTGTTCGAAATATTTCATTTTAATGTCATCTAATAAAGTATTTAACAATTGAAAATCGGAGTCCGTGGTGTAGGGCATAGACTAACGTGTAGGGCTTAGAGTATCCGACTGCTGTACTCAAGACGATGGAAATGGGTTGTAAATTGAATTTGAATTTGACCAGGTTCCTTTACGAAAAAACTTTTTGATTATATATTTATACTTAGTATTAAAAAGCACATAATAAACGTTTAGTTTAATAAAAATTGGCAAATGGGAACTAAAAAACTTAAGCCATATTCTTTGTTAAGGATACACAGTTTTGCAAAACTGAAAAGTATATCGCACACTGTTAACACAGTAACATTATTTTTAATTTTTTATTTTGTTGCATTTGGTTGTTAAGTTCATTTACTTTTGGAGTTAACAACCGAAAGCTGAAATATAATATTTAATTAAAAATTGGACGGTTGATGTGCTTAATTGACAAAATGTACAGACGCACAGACAAGCATAGCAATAAACATGATACCTGCAATACAATTTTGAATGCATTTTTTTATGCTTGCACTCAAAATTCAGTAAACCAAAAGGTTTGATTCTTTGCTTGTCTTTGCGTTTGTACGTGGGGTTCACTGTGCCGAGTAATTTGGTGTTTGTTGTTGTAATGTTTTTGCTTTAGTAAGTAATTTATTAGTATATAAGTCAGCCGTTACAAATTAATAAATCAATTATAATGTAGAAGTTAAACTAATTTCGTGTTTTAATTCTATACTACGAAGAGTCACAGTTCAAGTGCTGTTGGCTCACTTTTTCAATGTTTTAATCATAGACATTTTTGGTGACCCCGACGTGATCCTTGCTGGTGTTCTACCTGACAGGATCACGCTTGAGTTAAAATGCGAAAGTTTTTAAACCGAGAAAAATTGCGAGTAAAATAAATGTTCGTCGCGAATAAAACTCGTTAAAAAACATCACAAACTACGCTTTTCAGAAGGACGACAAGCAGCCTTGCTGAAAAACTACGCTTTTCAGAAGGACTACAAGCAGCCTTGCTGAAAAACTTCGCTTTTCAGAAGGACGACAAGCAGCCTTACTGGAAATTCAAAAAAAATCTAACCAGTGTCAGAAGGACGACAAGCATCCTTGCTGAACCAACATAAATAAATAAAAAAACGCGATGGAGGGGAATATAAGCAACGATTCACAAAGGGCCAGCCTAGTGGCCAACAATTATGATAATGATGAAATATTCGTGGTACTCGGATCCGCCATAGTCCAACTAGTTGCAGACAATGGGCAGCTCATAGAATGCCGTGCATTGCCAGATTCATGTTCGCAAGTAAACCTCATTACAGAAAAACTGATGAAGAAGCTTGGAAGCACTGTAAGTTCTGCACCAACGAATATAGAAGGAATTGGAGCGTCCGGAAAAGCAATTCATCATCGTACCACAATTGAACTTCGATCAAAGTACAAAAATTTCGCTACTTCATTGGATGTTCATGTAATACCCAAAATTGTTTCCGACCAGCATCGGTTAAAAATAGCGGATTGGAACATTCCAAAGGACATTGTTCTAGCTGACTCATATTTTGCACAACCAGGCCACATCGATTGCTTAATAGGTGCAAAAATTTACTTGGATCTATTGACCAATGGAAAAATAAAATTAGCAAAAAATCTTCCAAGGCTACAAAACACCGTGTTTGGGTGGATAGCAGCAGGTAAGGTTTCAAGTCCTTACAGCAATACAGTCACTTGTGGAGTATGCACTACAGAAGAGTTGGAAGACACCATTGCAAAATTTTGGCAGCTGGAAGACACACCCAGCATCAGTAATACACTCACCGAAGACGAACTACTCTGCGAATCACATTTCGTACAAAACATCAGGCGATTAACTGATGGAAAATTTATAGTCAAGCTGCCATTAAAAGAGCATTCTGCTGTTTTAGGAAATTCCAAATCAATGGCCTTTAGCAGATTTTTATCTTTAGAGCGACGTTTGAACCAAAATGCCAACTTAAAGGCTCAGTATGCACAGTTCATGCAGGAATATAAATTGCTGGGACATATGACAGAAATCAGCAGTAAAGAAATATTTTCAACACAATATTTCATTCCTCATCATTGTATCTTACGACCAGAAAGCACCAGCACGAAATTAAGAGTGGTTTTCGACGCTTCGGCTAAAGCTTCAAACGGGGTATCGCTTAACGACATCATGTACAATGGACTCACAGTTCAAAGTGAACTATTTTCAATTTTACTTCGATTTAGAATGCACAAATATGTTCTTAAAACCGATGTGGAAAAAATGTACCGCCAGATTTGGGTTAATACAGAAGATCGCAAGCTACAAATCATCATGTGGAGAGATAGCCCTGCAGAAACTTTAAAATACTACCAGCTTAATACGGTGACATATGGAACTCGAGCTGCCCCATATTTGGCAACGCGATGCCTAAATCAACTCGCTGACGAAAATCACGACCATTTCCCAATGGGTTCAGCGTCTCTTAAATCCGATTTTTATGTGGATGATGGATTAATTGGAGCAAATACAATAACAGAAACTTTAGACATCCAAGATCAGCTTATAACTATCCTCAGTAAGGCCGGAATGAAGCTTCGTAAATGGTGTGCAAATAATCCAAAACTGTTGCATGGCATTGCACCAGAAGATCAGGAGGTTAACTTAAATTTTGACTCTGAAGAGAAACAATCCACAAAAACTTTAGGGCTGTTATGGCTACCGAAATCGGACCGATTCCGCATAAGAGCCAACATTCAAAACCGAGTAACCACAACTAAGCGGAGCATGACTTCAGATTTGGCACGTATTTTTGATCCTTTAGAACTTATTGGGCCAGTGGTGGTGACTGCAAAAATTCAGATACAGCAGCTCTGACAACTAAAAATTGATTGGGACACTGAGCTGCCCCTTGAAGTTCAACGACTATGGTCACGATTTCAAAATGATCTAGCAGCGTTGGACAATGTCAAAGTAGAGAGAAACGTACTCAGTAAACAAGGTCAGCGAAACATACAATTACACGTGTTCGCTGATGCTTCAGAGAAGGCGTATGGTGCTGCTATATATATCAGGTCAGTGCTAAATGATAATAGCATTAAAGTGAACTTACTATGCTCAAAGTCACGAGTTGCGCCAATTAAGTCACAAACGATTCCACGACTAGAACTCTGCGCTGCACTTCTGGCATCTGAGTTAATGTCAAGGATAAAGCGTGACTTAAAATATCAAGATAAGGCAACTTTTTATTGGAGCGATTCACAAATAATATTATCCTGGATTAACAATCATCCAGGCACACTACCAGCATTTGTTGCTCATCGCATCATTAAAATTACTCAACTAACCAACACAGAACAATGGCGCCATGTCCCATCAAAGCAAAATCCAGCAGATATTCCGTCTAGGGGACTCAAACCAAAGGAGCTACCAACATGCAACATATGGTTCTACGGGCCGCTTTTTCTGTATCATCAAGAAAAGATGTGGCCAGCTCCCTTCAAAAGAGAATTATCAATCGAAAATATAAATGCAACAGTAGCTGTCTCAGCAAAATCAACAGGTTTTGACTTGGAAGAATGTTGGATTTATTCAATAAATTCGAAAAATTCATTTCGATACGTGCAGCGAGTGGTCGGATATGTGCTACGGTTTACAAAAAATTCGAGGCGACAAAAGGACTCGCGACCAGAGTACACACAGCCCTCAAGATTATTGTTCATCAAATCCAGTCCTCCGATTTTCAGGACTTAAAAAAAATGCTGATAAAGAACAAATTTGTGCCAACATCAAATCATTTAAGCTCATTAGCTCCATTCTTAGATAAAGAAGGAATAATCCGGGTTGGTGGGCGACTAAGTTCGTCAAAACAACAATTCGATGCAATTCATCAAATGATATTGCCAGGCAATGATCCACTCGTTAAATTATTGGTGGACAAGATACACAAAGAAAATTACCATTGCGGTCCTCAAGCATTACTTGTACAAGTAAGACAGCGTTTTTGGCCCCTCAAGGCAAAAAGCCTAACAAGAGCAGTCGTTCAACGGTGCGTAAGATGCACGAGAGCCAAGCCTATTGTATGTAACCAAGTTATGGGAAACTTACCAGCTCATCGCGTACAATCGGCTCGACCATTTCTGAATTCAGGCGTCGATTATTGTGGCCCATTTTGGGTACATTTTAAAACCAGAGGCAAACGACCTCAAAAGGCATACCTAGCAGTGTTTCGCTGTTTCGCAACAAAGGCAGTGCTCCTAGAGCTAGTCACTGACTTAACTACCGACGCATTTCTGGGGGCATTAAAACGATTCATCGCAATAAGAGGACACTGCAAGGCATTGTACTGCGATAATGCGACCAACTTCGTAGGAGCAAGGAATCAGCTTCTGGAACTTGATGACGTAATATACTCTTGAACAGCTAGAGAATCGATCATCGGAACATGCAGTGGAAAGGGAATAGAATTTCATTTTATTCCACCCAGGTCACCACATTTTGGAGGCTTATGGGAAGCTGCAGTAAAATCAGCGAAACATTTATTGATAAAAAATGTATCAACAGCGTCGCTCACCTACGAAGAGCTTGCGACTGTTGTCATTGAAATCGAAGCTATTTTGAATTCCCGACTCCTCGTTCCCAATTCATCAGATGCAAATGATCTAAACGCCATCACTCCTGGCCACATTCTCATCGGTGAAGAGCTCACATCAAGCGTTGATGTGCATGCGGCAGATCCAAAAAGAAAATTACTTGACCGATGGCATCTAGTATTAGAGCTTAAACACAACTTTTGGCAGTGTTGGTCCAAGGAGTACCTTAATGAATTGCAGCAACGACATAAGTGGAAGGGCCTATTAAATGACATACAGCCCAACACAATGGTCATCATCAAGGAAGATAACCTCCCAGTATTGAAATGGCCATTGGGACGCATAATTAAGGTCTACAAGGGTGACGATGGGTTAGTGAGAGTCTGTGATGTCAAAACACAAAAAGGGATATTCAAAAGACCAGTTCACAGATTGGCCCCACTGTTTCCTGCAGAGGAAATTGATGATAACCACGCCGATTCAACAATGGAAAACTCAACACAACAACCTAGTAATACCAGCAAAGAGGATGAACCCCATGAACAAGTGCAGGACCCTTCCAGGCAAACACCAGTGTCACTTCTCATTAGCATTCCATTAACCCGGATAAGAAGAAATTTATTGGCCAACGAATCAACTCCCAATAAACGTTCTCGTCTTAATCCAGGATTGCTACTCACTATCCTTACATTAATGATGTTGCCACTTGCGCTATGCAGCCCAATCAACATTACAAAATTTGATAATAAACCTGGAATATATTTTGAAGAATTAAGCAATGTTAAGTTCGCTACTACCAACTGGAACATGGTGGTTTACTTTGATCTTGAACCACTTCATCAAGAAATGAACATGCTTTGTGATGGAACTTCAACGCTACAGAAGCTATGCGACAATTCTTCAGATGACTCACCGTGTAAGTTCTTACTAAACTTCTTTGACCACATTCAGAATGAGTTACAGTCAAAACTCAATCTTCTCTCTGTAAAGCGGCCAAAAAGAGGTGCCATTGATATCGTCGGAAATGTTGCGAACTCACTGTTTGGCATCCTTGATGAAAAGTATGCTACAAAAATGTCGGAAACAATTGAAGGTTTAAAGCAAAACGACAAACATTTGGAGTTTCTTTTGAAAAATCAAACCTCGTTAATTGATTCTACGATCAACATTATCAAGGCAAACCAGCTAAACACTCAGGCCAAGTTTGATGAAATCGACACACGAATCAACCAATTATTTTATGGTAAATCACAAAACCAATCTCTGCAAGAACTTCTTGTGTCCCAAAACATAATCATGCTGTCAATTCAAATGTTCATTATGGTTTCCAATTTACTGTGGACTTACTCATCATTAACGGACATTCTCATTGACAGCCATCATGGAAAAATCAACCCACTGTTGATAACTCCACTTCAACTCAATGAAGAAATTTTGAAAATCAAGGCTCACCTTCCATCACACTTGCAGCTACCCATCCATCAAAACAACCTACTTGAGATATATAAACTCAGCAAGGTCAATGGAGTTGTCACAAAAACCCATGTGATATTTAGCATACAGCTTCCGCTAGCAGACCCGAAGGAATTTCAATTATTGCACCTTGTTCCAATCGCGGAAGCAATCAATGAATCACTTTCAGAAGTCAAATTATCCACAAGGTTTCTGGCAATCAGTCTACATCGCGATGAATTTGTTCCAATGTCGCAGAGGCAGCTCGACGCGTGCTTATCACTAAGTGACGAAGAGTTACTTTGTCAGAATGTGCAACCAACCTATCACAAGGCATCTACAGCCAACAAATGCGAGCTAGATTTGCTTAATAATCAAGCCTACCCGAAATGCGTGTTTTACAAACTGGTTGACAGAACAGTATGGCACCAGCTAAAACATTCTAATCATTGGATTTACGCCACCCTAAGCACTATTCAACTCAGCGCAGCATGCAAAAATTAAGTAGATCAGCTTGAGCTCGCTAATAGCGGTTTGATACAACTTCGCGATGATTGCACCATCAAAAACGATCTAATAACCATAAAGGGTCGCACACAAATCGTCACTGCAATACACACAGTAAACGAAAAATTCAACATGCCACTTGGGTGGAGCAAACAGTATGCTACCAACAATATCAGCATCAAATTGTTTAAGCCCAACATACAAGATCTCGAGAAAATTCAAAGGCAGTTAGAACACATCAGTGAATCCGCTCTCCCAAATGATGTCACAACGACCAATACGCACAGCCTATTCATCAGCTATGTAGCCATTGCCCTCGTCATTGCTGCCATCTTGATAACAATTTACAGATTAAGGAATATCACAAAGACTGTACAAGCTGAGCCGGTCCCGTTACCACGACAACGATACGCTGCCGTTGCTACAGTGTTAATTTTCAAAAATTAGACTTAATGTTAGAAGGTTTGAATTTGTCAATTCAAGGCCGGCAGCATGTTAACACAGTAACATTATTTTTAATTTTTTATTTTGTTGCATTTGGTTGTTAAGTTCATTTACTTTTGGAGTTAACAACCGAAAGCTGAAATATAATATTTAATTAAAAATTGGACGGTTGATGTGCTTAATTGAAAAAATGTACAGACGCACAGACAAGCATAGCAATAAACATGATACCTGCAATACAATTTTGAATGCATTTTTTTATGCTTGCACTCAAAGTTCAGTAAACCAAAAGGTTTGATTTTTTGCTTGTCTTTGCGTTTGTACGTGGGGTTCACTGTGCCGAGTAATTTGGTGTTTGTTGTTGTAATGTTTTTGCTTTAGTAAGTAATTTATTAGTATAGAAGTCATCCGTTCCAAATTAATAAATCAATTATAATGTAGAAGTTAAACTAATTTCGTGTTTTAATTCTATACTACGAAGAGTCACAGTTCAAGTGCTGTTGGCTCACTTTTTCAATGTTTTAATCATAGCTAAACAGGCACAACTCAAAATTTGTAATTTTCGAGTTTACTTGTTAAAACTGTTCATCATGCATATATCTATCAGCACAAAAAAGATTAGTTAATTTTTTGCTGTACTTTGATGTCAGAAAACTGTTATGTCTCTCTTCATGTTGCAATGGAAATTAGGCTACAATATGCAAAAGAGTCCTATTTTTAGTGTCGGAGAGTTCAAGCTGTTGTGATCGCGACGTGGTTTCCAACCATATTCTGTTAGTACCTTCATCTAAACAATCCACGCTTTATTTATGAAAAATAGTTCACAAGCTCAAAACAGTTTTTTGCGTTTTCTGAAAATTCCAAAATTTTGAGTTGTGCTTCTTTAGCTAAATGTGTGCGATATGTATAATCATAATTTGTGTGCATTGTGGTTGGGGAGTTACCGATGTTTATCGATAGTTACAGATAGTTTAAAGAAACTATCGTTAACTATCGATAGTTTGTCTTACCGATTTTTCCCAGCCCTATCACATCAAGACTCATCTGTTGTATTTTGACGAGAAGCCCGTAATTTTTATTAATTTCCGATTCGGTTACTTTCGTTTGCAGTTTCAAAGTTCAAAATAATAGCTTAAGGTTACTTAGGTTACTGCGGTTACTTGAGGTTACTTGGGGTTCACTTAAATGGCATATAACTTATAAATTGCTAAGGTTGCTTTTGATGTCAGGCGTTTGTACTACTAAAAATTTACTTAAATTTTTTTTTTTTTAATTTTGGGGGCGGCAAAACTTTATTGGCGTACGGGAGACATATAGCCTTAATCCGGCCCTGCTCTTGGGGATTCTGGCCAACAGAAGAATATATCCAGCAAGAATATGCGATGAGCGAAGGCGTCTACTCTCCGAGATTCTGAACTTACAAGTAGCCTGAAAGCAATTCTAAAGTAAATTTAAACACATTTTTGGTACTTTTAAATTACTTATATTTACATATGTATATTAGAGAGGTTCAAAATAAAAACTTTTTTATTTTTTCATGATGAGTCAGCGGATTACATTGGCCTTATATGTCTGGACAAAGCCCATTACTAGGTTTAATGATAATATTGAAAACTGGAGTAGCACCCTCTGCTTTAAGAAAGAAAGAAAGAAGAAGAGAAACTAATCACGGATTCATATTCCTCAATCGATAATTGCCCGAAAATTATACCCACTTTGTTGGAAAATTTGATAACCTTTGTAACTTAAACCATTTCTAAATCAATATTTTTGGAAATGGGTTGTCTACTTAAAACAGAGGGCGCTTATCCAGTTTTCAATATTTACCTTAATCCTAGTAATGGGGTTTTTCCAGACATACTATAAGGCTTTTGTAATCCACTGACACATCGTGAAAAAATCAAAAAGTTTTTATTTTGAACCGCTCTAATGTATACATGCATATGTATATTCCAATCAATTTTTTTAAGGTTTGCATGCAGCAACACATTCCCGCTTAAATTAAAACATTTTTTGACATTTGAACAAAATCATGATTCAATAGTAGAATTTACGGTAATTTGCTATTGGAGAGCGAAATGTGGCCTCATAGCTGTCAAAGTACAAAGTGTAAAAGAAATTGAAGAAGAAACTTTTTCAGAAACTTATCGACTTCACGTATGAATGTATCGAATTTTAGTATTAAATGAAAAAATTATTCTGTAATTAAAATAAAACCAAAAATCAGTACAGTTCAGTACAAATTGGTTAATATCAGTATAATTGCGTACTGATTTCAAAATCTTCAAAAATCAGTATTTTTAAAGAAAATTTGTAAAAATTAGTACATGTACTGATATAATCAGTACGTATGACAACCCTACATAAATATGTTAGATTCATAGAGTATTTTTTTTTTCAGGTACCTATATGTATCAAAAAAAACATCAATCGGTGATTGACCGTCAAAAATTATGGAGGGTGTGTGTTGTACAGCGATTTTGATTCATTATACTTGCTTTGCTTTTCCATTAACAATATCCCATTACCAGCAAAGTACTGTATAAATTGTTTTCTGGTTTCCTGAGTAGGGAGTTGTGCTTTACACTGGCTGAAAGCTCCGTCATATTCGAAGAATAGGATCTCCCTTCTCCTTTATTGATCTTCTTATTAAGCAGACCAGGTGTCAGGTATTGCGAGCACCTTTGCATGCGAAGCCAATTATGCATGCAAACGCTTGCTGAAACCATTTTATCCACAGTTTCTACTATTATTGGCTGTCGGAAAATACGTCACTTCGCATTCTCAGCGTGCACGGCTAAGTAAAACATTAAGATAATTTAAAATTTGTGATTAAGGGAGATTTTACTTTCTGAATCGTGACGAAGTCCACAGAATTGGATGGTAACTTGGCGTTCTGAGTCATTATCTTTCAACAGAAACATCATCATCATACAACATAAACAGAAAGTAGAAAGAGAAGAAGTACACCTGTAATTAAAAATTCTCTCCTTTTCATCCATTGTTTTTTCTAATCGAAATGCATATTTGGCAACAAAAACATAGGGAACTTTCTGAAACTCCTCACTAACAACCGATGGCTGTGGAATTCTATAATGACAATATGTACATAAAAAAATGTACATTTTTCATTTAATAAATAAATAAATATTTATTTTTACGGCAGTTTTCTGTAGTAGTAAAGTTTGCCAAAATTGCAGCGTTGGAAAACTCCATTGTCGTTTTCTTTGCCAGCTGCTCCTACGTCGCACATTTCAAAACAATAGTTGGCATCACATATAGCCATCGACACAATTGAGGTTTTTTTGTAATTGAAATAATTGATGAATTGTATGAAAGTTGCAAAAAATTGATGTAACATTTTACCGGTATGTGAACATTAGAACGGATCAAAATAAAAACTTTATGATTTTTTTACGATGTGTTAGCAGATTACTGTAGCTATATATGTCTGGACAAAGCCCATTACTAGGATTAAGGTTAATATTGATAACTGGATAAGCGCCCTCTGTTTTAAGTAAACAACCCATTTTCCAAAATATTTATTTAAAAAATGGTGCAAGTTACCGCCGATCCCATGGTGTATCATTTTTTATCTAATGTTTTTTGTTTTTGTTGATATCTGCATTTTTCTAAATTAACAGACCTGATTTTTTCGAATCGGAGTCGACAAATTTGCATATTAAGGTGATTCAATTTTTTTTTTTTTATTTTAAACAGTTATTATCAATTGGAGAATTCGAATCCGTGAATAGTTTTTTTTCTTCATCTTTTTTTCTTACAAAAAAAATGAAAATTGACCGGAAAAAAATGAAAATATTCCGTTACTGTAATTTAAAGTTGCAAGATCATCCCATTTTTTTTTGTCGCCGATCCCGTGTTACATCATTTTTAATGTACTGTTATTTGCTTAAAAGAATGACGTAAGCCACATATCATTTTCTTATTTCAAACCCGAGATATCTGCATTTTTCTACATTAACAGAACTGGCTACTGAACTATTCTATAGATTTTTCTATCATTTTCAAAAATTCAAATTATGTCAGATCTGTTAATTTAGAAAAATACAGATATCTCGGGTTTGAAATAAGAAAATAATGTGCGGTTTACGGCATTCTTTTAAGCGAATAACAGTACATTAAAAATGATGTAACACGGGATCGGCGACTAAAAAATGTGGGGTTATTTTGCAACTTTAAAGTTCCATATCGGAATTTTTTTATTTTTTTTCGGTCAATTTTAAATTTTTTTGTAAGAAAAAAAGAAGAAGAAAAAAACTAATCACGGGTTCGAATTCCCCGATTGATAATAACTGTTTAAAATAAAAAAAAAAATTGAATCACCTTAATATGCAAATTTGTCGACTCCGATTCAAAAAAGATCAGGTCTGTTAATTTAGAAATATGCAGATATATTGGTTTTGAAATAAGATAATGATATGCGGTTTCGACATTCTTTTAAGCAAATAACAGTTCATAAAAAATTATGTACTATGGGATCGGCGGTAACATAATATTTGAGGTGTTGCAGCTAGAAAGTGGAAAATCGGTTCTTTTTTACTTTTGTCCGGTCAATTGTCAATTTTTTATAAGAAAGAAAGATGAAGAAGAAAAACAAATCACGGATTTGAATTCCCCGATCGATAGTTTCCCGAAAACCATGCCCACTTTGTTGGAAAATTTTATAACGTCTGTAACTTGTATCATTTTTTAAATCAATATTTTGGAAAATGGGTTGTTTACTTAAAACTAACGATCTGCATGAATGTGTTTGAAATGCGTTTCAAGACATTCTATTGTAAATCAAGCACTTACTTCATTCTATCCACTGCTTGCAAAGCATCTGCATTAGTATAGAAAACATCCCTTCTTAGAACGAAAACCAAACAAAAGAGAGAGCGAAATATTCAAACACTGTACTCATGATATCATACTTCGCTAGAAAAAAATTGCTTGAATATACTGTTCACTGAAGCGAGTGCAGCAAGTATTCTAGTGTACATCAAATTTTCTAGTGTACAGCAAATATACTAGTATACATATTTATGTATAATGAGCATAGTGAAACAAAATTGTGTCTGCTTATTGTCAATTTTTTTTACTATAACTTTGATTTGCTACAATGTTGACGCATGTACATTAGAACGGTACAAAATAAAAACTTTTTAATTTTTTTTCCGATGTGTTAGCGGATTACAGTAGCCTTTTATTTATAAACAAAGCCCATTACTCTATTCTATTTTTAAAAAATATAAAATATTTTACTTTCAGTTAAGAGCCCTCTATTCAGCCAAAAACTAACATCAAGCAACTCAAAAAGTTCATATAAAGAAAAAACCCAAGAAAGTTCAAATTGGACATGTTTACAAGCTTTTTGATTTATTTGACTTCAATATCGGCATGCGTAGAGCGTTTAAGTTTATAAAAATGTTCTTACATTGGTAAACTCCATCTTAAAAAACAGTACTTAGTTATAATTCCAATATTTATAAAAATTTTTTACATATATGGCGGCTTAAAAATGTTGCACTCAGATCAAGCACTTACTTTATTCTATTCACTTTTTTAAAGACATGAATATTTATATACCATTTTTATGCGCAAAACCACATATGATTTTTGAATTTATTAGTTCGTGAATTTGAGCGTTATAACATTTATTTCTATATATTTTTCAGAGTAACTTTTACTGTCCTTCGAAAATCCCCCCATCTATGCTGGGTTTTTTTTTTTTGCATAGCCAAGCTTTATGACTTACTAGCTGGTAGAAGAGGTAAGCCCCTATCAATGTGAACTATCTGTAGATATGCTACAACAAAGTCGAACCTTCAGTAAGACATTGACCTGTTTGAGGTTAATTTTATTACAACACAACAATCCTCATCAATGGGTTGTGTCTTTATAACACGAATCATTATTAAAAATTTCGGGATTTCTTAAAATATGTCATAAAATTAGAAAATTAACTTCATTACGGTCTATTCTTGGAGTTTGTCTATTAACAGGTAGTCTTATGTTAACCTCTCAATCAATATTTGTTAAGACTTTTACCTGTAAAGAACTTCATGAATTAACTCTGGATGGAGTACATTTTTCTTTGTATTTTTTCCTATGTCCCGTTATAGTAACTTAGGCTAAAGTTACTTTTACATTAAACTAATCATACGAAAGGATTTTTTATAAAATTAAAATGTAATATTTCATGTGTTAAATGTATGCCAAGAATTTTAATTAAATTTTCGGTTTCCATTTAGGTCAAAAAAAATTACTTTTTTCACATAAGTATTTCAATCGGTTGAATCTGCAGTTGAAAATGTTGGGAACAAATTTGTTGGCTATTTAATTAATTTTAATTTGATACAATTTTTGTCCAAATCGGTAAATGTGAAGTTGAATTTTGTTCAAAAATGTTAGACTACGTCAAGATTCATATCTCGAAAACATGTTCACACTAATTTTGAAAGTGTTTTTTGAGTTTAGCAGTCTATTTTACATAAGAAAAAAATAGTACAACTGCAAAACATTTTTTTTTTTTTCATTTTCAAACTAGAGTTGTTATCGTCTGAACTGCTTACTAACAGATCAAAACATTCTAAACATTCCTTTTATTTGCTGCACCCGGTTCATTTTTTGCCTTTGACATTTTATTTTTGTTTCATGAAACAAACATTGCAGTCGCGAGAAGAGACTAGAAATGTGTACATGCTTTGATTTCAAGGCAACAAGCAGTGTACATGTGTTGTTCTCTGTCATGCTCTCATTTTACTTCATTCTCTATTGCTTGCTTATTTCAATCAAGCAGTGTTCACTGAAGTAGAGTGCACTACTGTAAACGAAAAAGGGAATGCATTCGTGCAGAGCTCTACTTAAAACAGATGGCGCTAATCCAGTTTGCAATATTAACCTTAATCCTAGTAATGGGCTTTGTCCAGACATATAAGGCTTCTGTAATCCGCTGACACATCGTGAAAAAATCAAAAAGTTTTTATTTTGAACCGCTCTAGTTAACATGTTTTCCGTCGATAGCACCAATACAGTGCAGAAACTGTCACTTGTCTTGGAAATTGGTGAACATTTGTAGTTCAGTGCTATACTGCACTGAGACTCACCATTTTTCAAATACCTAAAAATGTAGATTGGTAATTATTTCAGAACACCCTAGAAAGAAACCTAAAGGTCATCGCAAGGCGACCGCTTTCATTAATTGGCTCTTTTGTTAATCATATTTTGTTGATTGTTGGAGCAACGCAAGTAAACATCTCTTCAAATTGGGAAGCACTCATCCTGATGTATTGATGGATCAGCTGTGGATCCGACACTTTAAGAGGAATATAGTAGGTGTAAAGGCACCATCTAAATTGCGATTTTTATAAAACTTGCGTACCCATGAACAGCGATTTCGTTATCAAGACGATGGATCGTCATCTTCTGAAGATGATGAGGAGCTTGAAAAAATTATTTCCATAGCTGCATTGGTTTCTTCGTCTTCAAAGTCTTTCATTTCGGTGGAAGATTTTGTTTTGAAAAATAAATTGTGATTCGTTTACAAATACACATGCCAAAATGTCAAACTTTTATAACAAGAATGACATATACCCATTTCGCTTATTATGGTAAACATTTTGTGATATGGAATAGTAGAAGATCAAGAAAGATAACATTAAAATACAGCTTTATCCAATTTAGTATCCATTGCAAATATTTTGTATGTTTACAATACACAAACAGCTGATTCCGTATAGAAACGACGATTAGTTTCGCTCCTTGCATATGAAAATGACATTTACCGAATCTCGACGAATTTTTTGCAAAGTACACCCAACACTCGTTTTACACAGTGTTTTTTTACACGATTTTTAAATAACACGGCTCAAAAATAAGAACATATAAACTTTTTTACACGAATTATTTGTTCTAGCAAGAATCCCAAAAAAGCTTTTTGCAGTGAAACTTCTCTAGCAACGGTGTAATTTGAAATCAGGTGTTTTTATATTTTTTGCCGTAGTTTCATGAAGTATAGAGTTTTTTATCGATGGTGAAATTTCCAGCATAATTTGCATTTTTTACACGGTTTTTGGGAAAATACTTACGAATTTTTTCATCTTACTCGATATTTTTAAGTTGTGGAACATATCCCCAAATTTACCATAATTCGTATGTATGTTTTACAAAATTTTTTTTACACGGTTTTAGGGATGTATCTACCGTGTAAAAATAAGGTTGGGTCATGGTACAATTATATATAGTAGAACTATCTTGTCAAACTCAAATAACGCAAGCGTGAAACTGCCTATCATATATGTCAAGAATAAACAAAACAAAAGAATTGTGTAATAGAGTCGTTCAAAATATTAAAGTTGCTCCAAACTTCGCTCCCTGGTCACCAAAAGTTTCGTATTGATGCCAATAAGAACCACGTAAAATTTGATCCATTTCAGAAAACATTTGATGGACCCGCCACCGTTTTGAAAACTGGAAAATGGGCCTTAAACTATCAAAAATCATTAATACCTCCCCGAAACTACCTCCTAGAGGGACCAAATGTATGACAAGATACCATTGTTTTTCCTCCTCCAACATTTTTCCTGAACATAATTACCTCCTATCAAAACCCTTTCGGGGGGCTTCCCTGCAAAAATGACATTCTTGTGAAATTATGAAATTGACTTCCCCCTCTTCTCAGATGCCTTAGAAGCGGTAAAACGCAGGGGGTCTGCCAGGGGTTCCCTCTACAAAAATCATTTTGAAAAATAGTTCATAGCACCCCCGGTATGACCCAAAGAGGGTATTGTATCATATTGTAGCGTGTGACCTTCCGTAATAGAAACAAAGAAAGATATAAATGTCTAAAAAAATAAAATATTACGTCCACCTTAAATAAGGCACACCTTATTTGATCATAATAATCTGCAAATGTCAAAGGGGAAGAGAAGGAAAGAGAAATTTTTTTTGCATAGATTATATAGAGGAACAAAAAGACATGAGGAACGAAATGTCCTAATAAGGCCATGACAGCTGTCATGCCGTCAGCTACCTATTGTTGTTCTTCTCATGCCTGACTATAACTGATATTCAAATTTGGCGGGTCAAGTTCTTAGGCAGCCATTTTTTTTTTTTTTTTGTTTTTGTCATAGAAGGTACAAAAAAAAATAGATATGATGGTGTCGTATAGAACGATAGAAAAAACGGGATTAAGATCTGGTGTGACCGAGGAGTTTTTTTTTTTTGAGTAGGGGAGTTGCGTTTTGAGTTCTGAGCTTATCGGTTGTCGGGACTTTTTTTGTCCTAAAAATAATAATTTAAAATGTAAGAAATATATGGGACGGTCTTTTACAAACCGAACTCTTTTCGGACGACACATTTTTGATTTGGCTGAAATTTTTTTTATGGGTTCTGTATCAAAAAAGAAAAGATACGTGTTCGAGGATTTTTTTGAAAAAAATTTTTTTAGAAAATAGAGCAAATTTAAATTTCGAGAATTTCGTGACTTTTGGCATTCAGGCTCACTTTCAAAAATGCATAACTCCGGTTCTGTTAAAGCTAGAAAATTGATTTTCATTTTAAAGCTAAGAGAACAAACTTAAAAAAAAACAATAATTTATTAAAAAATTGTTAACAAATTAATATTGTTATAAACAATTTAAATGTTTAAATCAATTTTCAATAATTTCCCCCACCCTGTATCAAATTTTTTTATACAACCATCGTGTTTAATGTCAAATTTCCTATCGCAAACGTATTTTTATTTAATGGGCAAACTATTATTACTATTAGAAATAAATTAATTTATGTAGTGCGGCACGTCTTATTTGCACGCGTATTCTACACTAATTTACAAACTTGGGGTTCATCTCGAGATCTGGTTTCTCATAGACTTTTTTCTATGTATTTTGGGGCGTAGATTCCAAAAATGGCAACCATTTTTTTTTTCTTAAGAATCGTTTTCGAGATATCCCCGAAAACCCCCTTTTTTTGCAGTTTTTTCATTTATTTGGCCATGTCTCCATGAATATTTTTTCGACTCAAAAACGCTTTTCAGCATTCAAGAGATATTTGTATTCCTTCTCTAAAAATATACTGTTTGACTGAATCGGATAAGATTTGAGTTACAAGCGCTCAAAGTCCAAAAAAACTGACTTTTTTAGTCTTTTTTAAAAATCTCTAAGTTTCAATTGCTCCATTTGAATGAAAAAACCTATCTTTTTCACATTTTTAAGATTAAAAATGAAAGACTGTTCTCTTGCAAATATTTTAAGCATAGTTTTGTGAAAATCGAACAAAAAATGTAGAAGTTATTCGAAAAAACAATAAAAAATTTGCAATAAAATTGAACGGAAATACATACGATTGTGTAAGTGTGTGGTTCTTTACTTTTAATCTCAGTTTCTTTTTAGATGATAATGATAATGGATTTAGAAAAGAGTTAAAATACATGCGTGCCTAGCAACTAGTTTTAGGCTCATGTTTTTATCAAAAATTATAATCATTTCAGACTCACAAAATCGGAACGCTCAGGAAAAGTAAAAAACCACACACATACAGAATGTATGTGATTTCGTTTAATTTTATTGCAAGTTTTTTACTGTTTTTTCGAATAACTTCTACGTTTTATGTTCGATTTCCGCAAAATTATACTTAAAATATTTGCAAAAATATAGTCTTTCATTTTTAATCTTAAAAATGTGAAAAAGATAAATGTTTTCATTCAAATGGAGCAATTGAAATTTAGTGATTTTTAAAAAAGACCAAAAAAGTCAGTTTTTTTGGACTTTGAGCGCTTGTAACTCCCTCACATCTTATCCGATTCAGGCAAACAGAAATACATAGAAAAAAGTCTATGCGAAACCAGATCTTGAGATGAATCCCAAATTTGTAAATTAATGTAGAATATGCGTGCAAATAAGACGTGCCGTACTACATAAATTAATTTATTTCCAATAGTAATAATAGTTTGCCCATTAAATAAAAATACGTTTTCAATAGGAAGTTTGACGTAAAACACGATGGTTGTATGAAAAATTTGATACAGGGTGGGGGAAATTATTAAAAATTGATTTAAACATTTAAATAGCTTATAACAATATTAATTTATTAACAATTTTTTAATAAATTATTGTTTTTTTTAAGTTCGTTCTCTTAGCTTTAAAATGAAAACAAAATCAATTTACTAGCTTTAACAAAACTGAAGTTATGCATTTTTGAAAGTGAGCCTAGATGCCAAAAATCACGAAATTCTCGAAATTTAAATTCGTTCTATTTTTTAAAACAAAATTTTTTCAAAAAAACCCTCGAACACGTACATATCTCTTCTTTTTCGATACAGAACCCATTAAAAAAAGTTTCAGCCAAATCAAAAATGTGTCGGTCAATTTTCGTCAAAATTCGTTCGGTTTGTAAAAGAACGTCCCATATGTAAAATTAGAACTAACATTAAATAGAAAGAAAAACGTAAAATTGAGAGTTGGGAACAGGTTTACTTTAGCTGACATTGTCCAATTTTATTTATTTTTTTTTTTTGTAAAAGGGGATTGAAAACAAAAAAAAATTTTAATTAAAAAAAAAAAGTCGCTTAGATCTAGTATCGGAGATATGGACATCGGAAGTTGCGGATATAGCTTTTGTAAAAATGGTCATAAGTTGGGAACCCCTGACATAGACATCAGAAGTTGCGGATATAGCTTTTGGAAAACTGATTATAAGTTGGAAACCCCTGAATGGAAAATAGAAATATGGGAGTCATAAGAAAGATAATTTAATTGTCTACAATAATGGTACGCAAAGTTTTGAAATTCGACCTAAAATTTTGGAGATATTGCAATTTTTCTGAAATGTTAACCAATTTTTTTTGAAAAACCTTATTTTTCCAATAAATGTGTTAATGACCTAAAACTTTTTCAGCATGTTAAGAAAGCTTAATTGATTCCCTTTTAAATGATAGATAGGTTCCTGTAAATTTCAGAAAAATCGTAATATTTCCAAAACTATAGGTCAAATTTCAAAACTTTGCTTACCATTATTGTAGGCCATTAAATTATCCTTCTTATGACACCCACATTTTCTATTTTCCATTCAGGGGTTTGCAACTTATAATCAGTTTTCCAAAAGCTATATCCGCAACTTCCGATGTCTATATCTCCGATACTAGATCCGAGCTACTTTTTTTTAGTTTTATATTTTTTTATTTTTAACCCTCTATTACCCCTTAAAAAATAAATTGATTTGGAGAATGTCAGCTAAGAAGTCGGTCGTTTTTGAGTTAAGGCGTAAGGCCTATTTTGTAGGTTAATTATTCTAAAAGTTAAGGAAAAATTGAAGAATTTTTAATAAAAAAAGAATAAAATAAAATATAAATTAAGTAAATAAATTAAGTTAAGTAAATAATGCATTTGAGTTACAATTAAAATTAAAATAAAAAACGGGCACCAAAACTAACTTGTTTTAATTCAATTGAGTGATTTAAAAAAATTAATATTTTTTGAAGTGAAAACTTCTTATGGCACGTTGTGCGACTGAAATTAATTTTCTTAGCAATTTTAAAACTTTAATATTTTGATATTTAAGAGGAATATCGTGATAAATATCAAATGAACAGTAAAGAAAACAAAATTATTAGTGATTATATCCAATTAAAAAATAGTTCATTTTGTCGTATCAACCAATAGTGCATACTTGTGCAGGAGCGAATAAACACTTAAAAAAAAAGAGAAGGTCAGTATAACGCACACATACCAACTAACGAATTAACTGTGAAATTAATTTTTTGTTTCAAGTTTTCACTTCTGTCGGCACTCCCGGAGTGCAACCTGTTGTTTTTTTTTAAGAATAATATTTGTTAAATTAAATTAAATATAAATCTAATAAAGAGAATCTTAAGAAAGAAAAATTATGAGAAAAAAAGTTTGTGAACATTTGTGCAAGACTGAACAACTCTGCTGTTAAAAACTGATTAAACTTTTAAAAAAAAAAACTGCCAAGAAATACTGAAAGTGTAAAAAAAGGTAAAAATTTCCAAAAAGGAAATAAAGAAACAACAAGCGACTGATTAGAGGGTAATATGAGTAATCCTATTAACCGAAAATGGCACAGATCTAGAGCAGCAGTTTATTGCGATTGGAGCGCTAGTGCTGCGCCAACAAAACCAAGAATACGAGCGCAAGCGATAAGCGAAATTTTATTCATTAAAATCGCCTGGCGTTCGATAGCCGAGAATAAAGTTCGTAGAATCTAAAAGTTAAAATTTAATAAATAAATACTAAATAAAAACTAAAAATGGTAAAAAGGTGATAGTTTAGAAAAACAAACTAGGAAAAAGTACAAATGTGAGATATAAGAAAGAAAATGTAAAACAATTGACATTTAAGAAAGAAAAATTATCAGCAAATCAGTAAATCTATAAAAAGAAATGTGACGTTTTGTAAAGAAAAGTCTATAAGTAGAAAAGTGACAGTTAAGAAAGAAAAATTTAGAAAAAAAGGGTTACAATTAAAAACAAATTTATAGAAGGAAATAACCGCTGCCCGAAAAATCAAATTTTAAGACTTTACCGGCACACAGTGGAATTTCTTGGCCACAAATAGGAAGAATTTGAAAGTGCTTGGAATTGAAAAATTTTGTAGTACAATCGTCAGATAATACTCAGGGGATGAAAAAAAAACTATAAAAGTTTTAAATTTGTTTTGGATTTAGCGACACAGTGGGCTCAAAGTTGAACTTTGTACTCCAAAAAATTTCTATGAATTTTTTTACATAAGCAACTGTTATATAGGGTGCTCTAGTTAACTTGAATGAAACAAAATGCAATAATGTAGCAAATTAGCGGGAAGTACATTGTTTTTACTTTATTAAAATTAATTTTGCTTTCTTTTATCGGCCTGATATGAATTTTACGGAATATTCAAAAATTAGAATGAAAAATGGTAAAAGTGAAAAATTTTAAAACTTTGACAGAAAAAAACAAAAAAGTATATCTTCAGATTTAAAAAAATTTTTTACATATTATGTGCGAAGGTATGGTTAGCAAAAAAAAAAAAAAAGCTGCGCATATTCATAACTTTTTTTTAAGTCAGGTTTTTCCTAATGTAATTTTAGAAGGAACAAAATATATCGACTTTTATTAAATGCTTTTACTAATTTGTTTGTATCGAAATTTACCAAAATTGTATATTGACAAAAAGTTCATAAATTCTATTTAAAAATGTTTTGCTTGAAGTCTTATATTCTAAGTGTGAATTATGCTGATTTTTTAAAAATGAGGGATGAATAAGTCATAATTCAAAAATTTCGCAATATTTAACAGCAAAAAACAAAAAAGTATATCTAAAGATTCAAAAAATTTTTATACATATTATGTGCGAAGGTGTGGTTAGCAAAAAAAAAAAACAGCTGCGCATATTCATAACTTTTTTTTAATGATTTTTTTCTATTGCAATATTTGAAGGAACAAATATTTGTGTATTTTCGCATTTTGCAATGCTTTACAACAATTTTATAAATTGTTGAAGGAAGTTGGTTGAATTTAGAAAGGAGTTCCTTCAAATGGAGGGGAACTGGTTAAGGCTGTTTTTTCTTTTTTCATCCCTTTTTGCTTTCGCTTTTTTAGAACTAAACATAGCGTAGTGCAGATATGGATGGTGCAGCATGGTGGTCCGATTATAAACAATTTTGTTATTATTATTATCGTAATATGTTTCCAAAAATTTTATTTTAAACTCTTATGTCTTTAATTATGATAGTTATCAACCTATATTTTTATATTTTCCAATAAATTTATTTTATGTTTTTAATGTCTTTAATATACTTACATATGTTCAGAAAAAAATTGTGTTTTCATTAGAAACTAGACGTACAGTGTTTCAAAATTCATTGCGACCAAATATTGCTTTTGCTATTAATATTTTACAGTTATTTTATCAAAACAAATACAGTAGAACCCAGCTAAGACGATTCTGCATTTAACAAGTTCTGGCTTCTGGAGAAGTTATAAATCTCGAAAGTGTTCACAATTATACCCAAAAAACTGTGAAACTTTATAAAAAGGACTACAATTGGTACAGCCTGTCTCCTTCCGTGCACAAAGTTCTACTGCATGGAAGTGAAATTATGCAAGAACTAGAAGTTCCAATTGGAAGTCTTTCTGAAGAAGCTCAAAGAAGCATCAAATAAAGTTTTTAAAAACGCGAGGGTTGCACAAAAGCAGGTGTTGCTCTAGAGTAGCAAACAACGAAGATGTTTTGCATTTCTTGCTGATTTCTTCTGATCCTCTTTTTAGCCAAATTCGAATAAAGCGAGATAAAAAATATAGAGAGTTATCACCAGAGGCACAAGAAACCAAACCGTACCAAATTTCAAAAGTCTAGCGCAATTATTACTATTTATGGCCGCCGTTCCATACAAATCCATCCACTGTGCGGCAGCAACGAATTTACCAGTGGCGTCCACAAAATCAACTGTAACGATAGCAGCATTAGCAGTAGCAATAGTAACAAAATTTTTTCGACCAGCAGTGGTAGCAACAACCACACTGCATCAACAAAACAGAAGCGCACCAGTAAGCAGCAACAACAACTTTACCAGTGACAAAACTGCAACAATAGCAGTGGCAACAATAATAACGTCATCAGCCGCATTAGTAAGCAGCAACAACAACCATTTTACCAGTGACAAAACTGCAACAATAGCAGCGGCAACGATAATAACGTCATCAGCAGCAGTAATAACCAGCAAGAACAACAACAAAGCAAAAACATCAGCAGCAGCAGAAATATCTGCAACTACCACACGGCAACAACATCAGCAACTTATCAACGCAGCAGCAACACTGCAATAACATCAGCAATAGTAACCAGCATTGCCAACATCGGCAGCAGCAATAAAAACGTCAGCGTCAACTACACCTAACCGAGGAAAATACAAAAAAAAAAAAAAGAAACGACCAACCGCAAGTATTATTAATTTTTTTTTTGAATATTAAAAAGAATTTAAAGGGAATAAATATCTATATAAGGGGGTTGTGTAAGGGAATAATTTTAAATTTTTATTTGAGGTGGAATTTTGTTGCATGTTGAGGCCAACTATGTCGCATGAATGGACACCGCTATATTGGGTGTTGTGGCAATGTGTGTAGTTTCTGGCGTGTACTGAAAAACCAGCAATACCGCTTTGAAAGCTCAAATGACATGCATTTCATGCATTGAATAATAATAAAAACTTTATTTCACTGTAAAAAAAAAACCATAGGAAAGTTGATCTTTAGACTGTGACTATGGCTTGGTGCTGCAGTGTACTTGTTTTTTTTGTTGAGGTTAGGTTTGTGTGGCGAACAGAAATGTATCCATATCTTTTGGGTGGGACACACAAATGGTATCCTCCGGATTTTTGTACAGATTATTCTTGTTGTGATGGCACAAAGAGTAAAATAAATAAAAAAATAAAAGGAAAATTTCCAATATTGCAAAAAATTGCCGCCAGTTCGTTGGTTAAATTTTATGCTGTCAAATTGATGAGAAACCAACGAGTAAAATGGTAAGAGAGCCGCAATAAGATTTTGACATACCAAAATAATAGGAATATCGCATTGCAACATCGTAAAGCAAAAAGATGTTCATAAAGAGAAAGTTATTGAGAGAAATGTTGCAAGAGCCTTTTATGGGCCGAGGAGAAATGTTGTTAGGAACTTAATTCGAATTGAGGCATGCCAATAGGGAATTTGTTTAAGTAGTAGTATTAGTAGAAGGATTAATTTTTGATTTAAGTAAGTCTTATATTAACAGCCCTATTCTGCTTGTAAGAAATAATAAAGGTGCTCGTGTTAATCTAATTGTTATGAAATGTAAATATTGGTATTCTAAAAAATCATTAACAACATAAAAGCTTTTGAATTCCCCACACAAAAGCTTTCGTGGTAAACTTGTCAAATTTTGACTTTTTAAATTTAAATTAATAAAATAACAAATAGAGTAATAAAGAGTTAGGACTTTGAACTCATAGCTCGCGTGCGTGGGTTCGATACTCGTAAATCCAAAATTTTTTTTATTGATATCAATGAAAATAAATGTTTTTTTAAGACACTTTCTGACATTAACAAAATAGTATAGAAAAGAGCTTATAAATTTTTGCCAGAATACGGAACATTAACAACGTGTCAATATTAAATATGTTGTTAATGTGGTGAGCTTTGTTAAGCTGCCAGAATAGGGCTGTAAGTTTATGTATTTGCATGTATGAATGATTTTAAAGCGAATTTTTTGGTTTTGTTGCTGCTGCTGGGCCTAGAAATTTAGGGCTTGACGACAATAAGTTTCCGCGCAAAATTTCATAGTTATTTCCACCATCGCTGAAAACGGTAAAGTCCGTCGTCAAAAAAAAAATAAAAAATTATAAAAGTTAAGTTTTATTTTAAAAATTGTTAAAATTCGAGAAAATTTGATGTAAGCATATAAAAAAAAGAGAAATATAGAAATTAACAAGTTTCGATTTTAATCACATTTATATGTACATGCCCAATAAATATATAATTTTTATTTTATGATAGTGTGGCTGGCAGGCAAAATAGATAAGTCTGGAACAATCATTCTGGAGGAGATTTGGACGAACGAGTTTACACACAAGATAAGTCAGCCACAACCATTTTTTTTTAAACATACATACATATATCGAAATTTAAGATCTAAAACAGAAAATATGTGATTAAAATTTTCACTATCACGTATTCTAAAATCCTGTCAATCCTGTCCACAGCCTCAAAAAAGAAAAAAACATCGCATAACCGTTTGAAAAAAAAATTCAGCGAGCGGCACAAACCGCTTGCTGCGACGCTCGTACCGTGGAGCAAACACGGAAAAAAATCATGGAAAATCGTCATATATGCACGAATTTTTTTTTTTTTGAAAATTGAAATATTTTTAAGTGTTTAAGTTTATCTTCATTTTATTCCTTTCGTCTTAATTGTTTTATTTTAAAATTTTGGAGCCCGATCTGTTAAAAAAGAAAACTTGATACGCGTTTTAAGTTAGTTTTTTTTTTTTGTTGAAATTTTCTATGGTGTTTTTTTATATTACATTTTTAGGAAGCTTCTTAAGGGTGGTCCTCAGAGTTTTTTTTATTACTAAGCGAATTCCGATTTTTATGTTTTTTTTATTTTTTCGGTAACGATGCAGTTTTCTTGTTTACATGTCGCTAGTTAAAATTGTATTTTGATTTTTATTTTACAGTTTCAGAGTTTTTTTTTTACAAGTTTTTTTTATTTTTTAATCCATAAAGAAAAATGTTAGTGCCCTAATAAAGGCACCCAAAGATGAATTTGTGCTAATCACTTTCCATGGGAGGGGATGTTGACGCTGACCGGAAATGAGCCGGTAGGGTGACCGGAAATGAAAATTTAGAGTGGTTCTGCGGTGATTTGGTAATGGGTGATTTCCCTTAAATGGAGATAGTATCACAGGTTGGGTAGGCGCATAGAGAGTGAAAGTTTCCTCCCTCTTTCGTGTGAAATGGCCCGTTTACCAGTGAGGTTTTATTTATACTAGTATCGCCTGAGATCGAAATTCGACCGTTAGCACTAAATTTTAATCTAAGAAGAATTTTGCCGACCTATTAATAACAAAACGTTCTTGATCATTGATTATTTAGTTTCACTAATTCTTATTTAGTTTCACTAATCACCTCACCTCACCTCACCTTTGTAATTACATTTAATTTACATTTGAGCGTAAAACAACATTCTATTGGTGCTACATAATTTCTATTACGCGGTCTATTTGATTTTGACTCATAAATTGTCCCCTTATCCCTTTACCGTTCAGTCCGACCCGATATCGTTCTTATGCAAGGCACAACACAACTATATTTTTCGTTTATTTTTAAACAAAAATAAGTTAAATCGCAACTGTATCTCAAAATAAATCAGTTGAACTTCGATTATCCGTGATAGTTGGGACCGAGCGCATCCCGGATAATAGAATCACTATTTTATTTTATCTATTATATAAAATTCATTTTTTGTCTGTCTGTCTGTCTGTCTGTCTGTCTGTCTGTCTGTCTGTCTCTTATGCACGCGGAAACTATCCAACCGATTTTGATGAAATTTTTACAGTATAGTAGTATCGATCAGGCGGGTGTCATAGGCTATAAAACTTTTATTTAGGGTGCATATTTAGGGTGGCCCTCATACACAAATATTTTAAAAATAGCGATTTCTCAAACATATTTTTAAATGTCATTTTCGCGAAGACAAATAAACCGATTCACACCGAATTTATGCTACGTATCTCTTATGTTTTAGCTTAGGCTAAAAAACTTTTATTTAGGGTGGCCCTCACACAAAAATATTTGTTAAATACTATCATTTTCTCGAAGTTTGCTGAATCGATTCTCATGGAATTTACACCACATAACTTTTATGTGAAGAAACACAGATAAGATTGTAAAAATTTTATTTAGGGTGCATACTTAGGGTGGCCCTCATACAAAAATATTTTCAAATATCATTTTCACAAAGACAGGTTAGTCGATACACACCGACTTTACACCACGTACCTCCTATGTTAAAGGGCATTGTTAAGGATACAAATTTTTTATTTAGGGTGGCTTTAACACAAAAATATTTTTTAAATATCATTTTCTCAAAGACTGCTTAATCGATTCTCTTGGAATTTACATCACATGACTTTAATATTAAGAAGCACAGATAAGCTTAAAAAAATTTATTTAGGGTGCATACTTAGGGTGACCCTCACACAAAAATATTTTTATATATCATTTTCACGAAGACAAGTTAATCGATTTACGTCGAATTTACACTACGTATCTCTTATGTTAAGAAGCATGGCTTAGGCTACAAACATTTTATTTAAGGTGGCCCTCACACAAAAATATTTTTTAAATATCATTTTCTCGAAGACCGCTAAGTCAATTCTCATGAAACTTACATCATATGGCTTTTATTTGAAGAGACACAGATTAGATCGTAAACATTTTATTTAGGGTGCAAACTTAGGGTGGCCCTCACACAAAAATATTTCTAAATATCATTTTCACAAAGCCAGGTAAGTCGATTCACACCGGATTTACACTACGTAGCTCTTATGTTAAGAGGCTAAGGATACAAAACTTTTATTTAGGGTGGCCCTCACACAAAAATATTTTTAAATATCATTTACTCGAAGACCGCCAAATCGATTCTCATGAAATTTACACCACATGGCTTCTGTATTAAGAGGCACATACATATAAGGTCAAAACAATTTTATTCAGGGTGCATACTTATGGTGACCCTCATACAAAAATATTTTTAAATATCATTTTCACGAAGACAGGTTTGTCGATTCACTCCAAATTTACACCACGTAGCTCTTATGTTAAGAGGCATAGCTTAGGCTACAGAACTTTTATTTAGGGTTGCCCTCACACAAAAATATTTTTAAATATCATTTTCTCGAAGACCGCTTAATCGATTCTCATGAAATTTACATAACGTGATTTTTATATTAAAAAGCACTGCTTAGGTTGTAAAAATTTTATTTTGGGTGCCTACTGAAGGTGGTCTTCATACAAAATTATTTTTTAAATAGAATTTTCACGCAGACCGCACATCGAATCTATACCACGGTTGAGGTGAGGCGATGCGCACAGGGTAATGCTAGTTCCTTATAAATTTTCAAAGTTGTAAATACATAATATGTATGCGAAATCAATGGACGGCCCTTTATAGCACCGTTTTACAAAAGTATTTAGTTATAATACTCATTTAATGAAGATCAGCTAGCTCTAATTATAAAGATATTTTCTAATGATGCGGGCATAAAAGTTGTCGTAGACCCTTGTCATCGTATCCATTTGGCTTTTCACCGGCTAGCTCAAGATTTTCGGGGCGGTTCTTAACCCATCCAATCGGATCGAGGTCGGACAACAAAAAAAAATTCTCAGCCGAGAATTCCTAAGAAAATTCAAAAACAAATCCTAAAAAGAAAATCCCCAAACCCCGAACAAAAAACCCCCACACACACAGCCATCAATACCTTACCATTCTCGCACTGTCATGAGACCAAGCCATGATCTCCTTGCGTCCTGATGATTTCCTAAAACTCCACTCTGTTCTTTGTCAAAAGAAAAATATCCACCAACCAGTATTTAATTTTATACATCTATTAAAAACCAATGTTTTTTTATTATAACAATGTTTGGTTTACCAAAAGAAAACAAAAAAAAATATACAGATATATATATATATATTTTTTGTTTTATTCAAACAATTAAACTTAATTGTAATTAATTATAAAGACGTGGTATTAGAAAAAAAAAATTTTTTAAATGTAGTTAATAACTAGGTAATTCTAGACGATCATTTTTTTTTTATTTTCTTTCTTATTTAGATTTACCCCCTTTTTTTTGCTTCATTCTATCTGACCAGGTCCTAACTTTTTCTACTGGGTATGTGGCGCCAAATTCCCGCAGGGTTTCTAAAATTTCAGATATTCATGGTCCAGTGTTAAATCAAAAAAAAAATAAATCTTTATATTAATATTAATATTTAATAATATAATATAATATTAAATATATTTTTTTCTTGTTTTTACTCAATTGTCTATCGATTTATTTGTTTCATATTTCTTATTTGAGATAACTATTAAATTTTCTTCTGGATCATTTCTTTTATCATCCCCTTTTTTTATCTCCATAAGTCTTAAATTATTTCTTTTAACTTATATATATATATATTTTTTCATATATTTTAACTTATTTACTAGCGTAGAAAAAAAATTTTTAATTTTAAGTAAAAATTCAATTCTTATTTAACATCAAATTTATTTACTAATCCTTAAATTTTTCCTTATTTTCTTTTTTGTATTTTTTTTTTTTTAAATTTCAATTTCAAAATTCCACTTCCAATAAAAATTTAAAATTATTCCCTAATACGACCCCCTTCTATAGATATTTTTCTTTTGTTTTTTTTTTTTCTTTTTCCTTATTTTTTTTTATGTATTCTTTTTTTTAATATACAAAATAAATTAAAAATACTTGCGGTTGGTCGCTTTAAGTTTTTCTTAGTATTATCCTCTGTTGGGTGTAGTTGATGCTAAAATTCTACCGCTGTTGCCGAGGTTTGCGATGCTGGTTACGATGCTGATGTTACGGTGGAGATGTTACGGTGCTGCCTTTATAGCAACTGCTGTATTTGTTGTTGTTGTGGCTATATTTACCGTGTTGTTGTGGCTACTGGTGCGGCTGATGACGTTATCATTGTCGCTTTTGCTGTTTGTAATGTAGCTGCAGCGATTAGATTGCTAATGTTACTTGTTGTTGATGACGCTCTCGTTGCTGCTGCAAAACCATTCGACGTTGCTGTTAATCTTTGTGTTTGTGCTGTTGAGGCTGGTAAAAAATGTTGCTGTTGTATAACTACTGCATGACCATCTAATGGTATAGTCGACAATACCATATTTGTTGTATGATGGTTGTTGTTATTGCGAACACTGTTGGTATATGTTGTTGCCATTGTCACTGGTAATGTTGTTGATGTTGCTGTTGCTGCTGCTGCTGCTGCTCCAATGCTGTGCAAAGCTCTTAATTGGCTTAAATAATTTGCTTTGGATTATCAGGTGACATCCACGTTTTAAATTTCTCTTTCGATTTATTTTGTTTTTTTTTTTTTGTAAATTAGACATTGAGACACACGCACTTTATTTTGTCTATATTAAAATGTCCACAACAAAAATGTAGGAATTTTGAAATTCGATCGTTTTTAATTTCATATGCATATCGCTTTCCTTTATTTTTTTCTATAAACTGTCACTTTTTTACTTGAGCTTATTTGCTTCTTAATCTGTCACATTTTACTTAAGACTTTTTTATTCTTTTATGTCATTTTTTTTCGTTTTCATTTCATATGCATCTCACCTTCTTTAGTTTTTCTATTTTTTTTATTTAAACCGTCACTTTTCTTCGTTTAGTTTTTATTTGATATGCATATGTCACCTTTTTTCTTTGGTTTCTTATTTTCTATCCAAACTGTCACTTTTTTACTTGAGCTTATTTGCTTCTTAATCTGTCACATTTTACTTCAGACTTTTTTATTCTTTTATGTCACTTTTTATTTTAGAATTTGTCATTCTTTTATGTCATTTTTGCTTACTATTTTCTAGATTTCTTTTTTTTATGTCATATTTTCACTTTCTCTAGTTTTCATTTTAAACTGTCACCTTCCCTTTGCCCAGTTTTTATTTCATAGGCATATGTCACTTTTTCTAGTTTTCATTTCACATGTGTCATTTTTTTGTACTTTTTCTAGGTTTTCTTTTTTTACATGTGTCATTTTTTTATACTTTTTCTAGATTTTCCTTTTATATGCATAGGTCCCACCCCTCTTTTTTTTATTTTTAGCCGAAATTTAGCAACCAAAAATCTAATTTTCACGACCACTTGCCCGTATCACGACACTTCTTTCTCTTCGGCTTTTCAAAGTCGATTTACTTTCTGCGAATGCAATAACCAATGCTATAATTTTTTGTTTGCTTGTTTTGCGGAATTTCAATTATCTTTTCGATGCTAATTTTATTTTATTGTTCTTATTAAATGTCACTTTGCAATCTTCATATCTTTTATTTGCAAGTTCCCCATAAAGTCAAGTTTAACATTACTCAACTATGCATATGCACCTAGGCTTCGCCAAATATAAAAAAAAAACTATCTTAATTTTTTTGACAAGAATTCCCGACAACCGGTCACGACCAAACTCAAAAACCAACTCAACTTCTTTTCTTTGCCAAATCCAATCATTCCCCCTTTCTGTACACAGACGCCATCTTTTTTCTTTTCAAGTACTTATTCTTGAAAGTTCTATCTAAAAAAAATATGGCTGCCTAAGAACTCAACCTGCCAAATTTGAAAATTAGTCATAGTCAGGCATGAGAGGAAAAGAAACAATACTAGTTAGCTGACAACATGACAACTGTCATGGCCTTATTAGGAAATTTCGTTCCTCATGTCTTTTCGTTCCTATTTCTAAGCAAAAAAAAAATTATTCTTCCATCTCTTCCCACTTTGACATTTGTAAATTAGAATGATCAAATGAGGTGGGCCTTATTCAGGGTGGACGTCAAATTTTCTTTCCGGAAATATTATTTTATTTCGGAAGGTCACACGCTACAAAGTAACAAAAAATACTTTTCAGTATTGAAAAACTAAACTGGAAAGAGGTATTTTTGTATCTTGTTGTTTATCCCTACCTCTTACTCTTCCTTAGGGTGCAATCTATCTCCATATCGAATTTCACCAAAATCGGTCTATTAGTTTAGCTGTGAAAACATATTTTCCTATTGGGAGAGTGGCACCGTCCACTTTAGACCGAATACCTTTTCTTAAAATTCAATCTACCTCTGTACCAAATTCCATAAAAATCGGTACAATAGCTTAGTAATTAAAACGATTTTCCTGTTCGGAGCAGAACATAGAATTTTCAGAAATGTTTTTAAGGGTTCAATCTATATCCAAACTAAATTTCATCAGAATCGGTCCATTAGTTTAACCGTGGAGACGATTTTTCTTGTTAGGGGCGTGGCACCGCCCACTCTAAATAAATACTCAAGGTTCAATCTATCTCCATATCAAACTTCATAAAAATCGGTGAGGTATTTCAGCCGTGACATGGTTTTTTTACCATTATGGGTTAATGCGTTTTGTATGGGGGAATCATGTAAATATGTTCACTTTATTTTACCTGCCTTAACGGCAACTTATACACCTGATTTTGTAAAGAAGTTTTCCAGCCGGGGTAAGCTCGCCGGATGTCCAGGCGTTCGTGAAATAATAACGCTTTGAATTTCACTTTTAACTCTGGGTTATTGTTTATTTAATAACTTTTACAAAAATATTTATTTGATTCAGGAACTCTAAGTTTCTTGCTTTTGTGGTGCTTTCCAAGTCGCTCCTTCGCCGCACCGTAAACTTGGCACGCCTAAAGTGCACGCAAGGGTTTGAAATCCAGGCAAGAGATACAATCTCAGAGGTTCGTTCAAAACTAGCTCAGCCGGACCGAAGTCGGCGCAAAAATTCTTTCGAACAAAATCAAAAGTCGGAGGAAAGACCCAATCAATTGATAATATTCCAAAGGAATCTTTGGTGGAACTAGCACTAAACGGCTCGGAACAGTGACTCCAGATCAGATCAGACGAAAACACTTTCAAACCAATGTCAAAGTCAGAGGAAAGACCCAATCAATTAACACTGGTCAAAAAGTATTTCTCGTGATAAAACCTGCAGTACTTTTCCTACCCTTACTGACCGTACTCCCACCTGGGATTCCTTAGTCCTGGTGGTTCTTAGGACGCCGCCTTGCTGCAGGATTGGCTCCGGTTTGACTGCACTTGTGACTTCTAAAGAATCGCTTCTCATGTAAGGTGCTGCTTTCTCACTGGGTGATCCTTGCTGCTGTTGCTCACTGGGGTTCTGCACGTGTTGATCGTATGCTGATTCTGGTGCAAGCACTTGTTGTTGTTTGTTTCACTTTCTTTTCACTTTGGTTGTACTTTGGTTTGAACTTGTGTTCACATTGATCGCTGCTTGCTGACTGTCCTGCTCTGCACGTTGTGAAGTGTTTTATACACACTTTCAGCTGCATAGCCAGAACTGGTTTCGGTTGCGTGTTCGATCGAACCTGTTGTATTGCATGTTTACCCACTAAATTTGGTGACTCCGTTATTGTTGCATGTTTTCGAGCTAATTTGGTGACTCCGTTGTTGTTATGCAGCCTATGTTGCTGCTTTGCTTAAATATTTTGATGTGACTGTACCTTTGCCAAATTTATGTGAGGCAAAATTTCTTACTAGAATACTTTGTCCTCACAATTTTTTTTCTGCACATCTATGGAACAGTACCTTTCCAATGATATAAGTTTCATTCCCCTCTCCTTATAGTAAATTCTAAAAAGTGTACCACAAGATTCGATGTTCACGTATTAACCCTTAAACTCCTCGTGGTACCGCAAGGAATCAGCCACTTCAAAAACGATTTTAAGGTATTAAACGTACAATTTTTAAGCTTCACCTTGCACACTAATGTGCTCGGCTCCAAGCACCGAAGATTAGTTCGGTTTTCGCATTTTATTTGCTTTGTGTGTCACGTGTTTTTTTCAGTTGAGTGACCGCACCTCGCAATAAAGGTACTTTTGTGATATTACGCATTTTGGAAATATTAGTTTGCCGGTAAATATTGTGATTTTGAACCCAAAAAAATAATATTCGTAATAGCTATTGTGTCTTGATACTAATGTGAGTTTGTAAAATAAAAAAAAAAAAATATTTATTTTTATTAAAATTTTTGAAAAAATTCAGCTGGTTCCTGTAGGGACCAACAGGATCCCAGAGCTCTAAATCTTTTATAATTAGTGCATTATTATTCAAACATATTTATATAATTTATTTTTTGTCAGTTTTTTAGAATTTCTTCCTGTGTCCTCTATTTCATAACACTCTTCCAACGTACATTATCAGTAGCTAGTGCCTTCAATTCTCTATAACATTTCCTGCTCTATAGAACGTTTCCATGATGATCCAGGACGGCCACATTATGTGCTACTCTGAGAGCTTTCTTGCCGGTAATCTTCAATTGGGGATTTCCGCAACGTGCCCAATTCATTTCCATTTTCGTCGTTTGATTCAAATGGAAATCTAATCTTGACAGTCGCAAAAGGGTCAGAAAATTTTCCATCATGTAATATTATTATTTTTTAGAGTTTATGACTTTCATTATCTCCGTTAGTAAAGGCGGGCACGACGCTAGTCATTGTGGTCTTCCCGCAGGGAGATGCATATGGGGAGAGCTTAATATATAGATTTTTTTGAATTTGACTTCCTTTTTTTGAATAGTGAATTTTGCAGTTTTTTTGTTTTTTTCTGGCAATAATTATGTCTTTTCGAATTGTTGCAGTTTTTCATGATATTTATTTAGTTTTGAAATTTCAGTTCTTCTTATTTTTGCCGTTTTTTTTATCAGTTTGAAAAAAATTTAGTTTAAATTTCACTTCCTTTTGTGAAGTGAAATTTATTGTTGCGCCCTCGACCCAACGCGGCGGGTCAAGAATCCCCTGATCCGCAAGCTAGCCGATGCGGTCCGCGTTGGGTACGATTACTTAGGGTCATGCAACAATTTTGAAATTGAATTTTTACTGGAAATAAAAAAAAAATTAAGGATTAAGTAAATAAGTTTGATGATAAATAATAATTGAATTCTTACTTGAAATAAAAAAAATTTAAAGGCTCCGGTACATAGAAAGCAGCGCATGCATCGCGCGCATCATATGCTTTGACACAAAAGCGACTAACGCGCGCGCTGCTTTTAATGCCCAAAGTTCGTCAACTTTCAACTTTTTAAACGCGTTTGACGTTTTTGACAGCTTAGAGAAACTAAACATCACTATTTGATAAATTGAAAAATAAATATTTACTTATTTGTGCAAGTTTTGTTTAATTTCGAATTCAATGTGAAAAAAAGGTAAATGGAATGAAATAAATTATTGAAAATTTGCGTGCGGTAAAATAATTCACCGAAAAAAAATTAAAAACGAAAAAAGCGAATAAAAACTGTCAAAATAAAAGCTCGCTTTCTATGTGCCACCACTCGCATTAGTCACATCTGATGCGAAGCGTCTGATGCTCTCAATGCATGCGCTGCTTTCTATGTACCGGAGCCTTAAGGGTTTGTAAAGAAGTAAAAAAAAGCAACAGATTTACTTTAGTACAAATGCCCCAAATTTCTTAATTTTTTTAGGGAAAGTAGCGCTATAAAAATAAAAAATAAGTATGTAAAAAAAGATGGTCACACGGATCTAGTTTCGGAGATATAGCTATCGAAAGTTGCGAATATAGCTTTTATAAAAATCAGTATATGTTACAAAACCCTATCCAACATATTGGTATATTATGAAAGGTAACTGAATAAGGCATGAAATCGATACATAATCATATAAAATTAATTGTGTAGTTTTTAAGATATAACTGTGGTTGTTGATGGTTCGTTAATATTTTATTTTCAAAATTTAATTTTATATAATATTTCATTTATAGTTTATATATTTTTTTAAATTTTCTTTTTTGAATGAATAAATTTAATTTTTTTTACATATAAAACGAAATCTTTTTTTTTTACAAGTAAGAACTTAAACATTATTTGAAGTTGTTTTTGTATAAAGTATTTCTTGTGTGTTGTTGTTTTTATATGTTGGTATTAAGTTACCACATTATTCCCCCCCTTAATGCTTAAGTGTATTAGAAAGAAGATTGAAACGAACTTGTTTAACTGGTTTATGTGTGGAGGAGAGTGTTTGTGTTGTGTCAGTGTTTAAAACGGCTGGTTTAAGTCTATCTATATTAACTGTAATACTAGTGTTATCTTTTAAAATTTTGAAAAATTTTGATGATCTCTCCAAAACTTCATAAGGCCCGTCGTACGGATTCTGTAACGAACGTCGAATAGAATCATTACGGATAAATACAAATTTACAACTCTTTAACGCTGATGTGAAATATTTGATTGATTATTCTTTATTTTCTCTTTAAGTTTAAACAAAGTATCTGACGGATTGAAAGATTGACTGTTACGAACTACTAGTTGATGAGGTAATCTAAGGGTTTGACCAAAAACCATTTCAGCAGGAGATGCCTTTATGTCTTCTTTAACAGTTGATCTAAGACCTAAAAGAACTAGTGGTAATTCTGTATACCAGTTCATCTGATTGTTACTTGCCATTAACGAGGTTTTTAACTGTCTGTGAAATCGTTCTATAATTCCATTGGCTTGAGGATGATAGGCAGAAGTCATTATGTGATGACTACCAATAGTCTTAATGAATTGCTTGAAAGTATGAGAAGTGAACTGAGGTCCACGATCTGAAGTAATTTCAAGTGGAACACCGAAACGTGAAACGAATTCTCTATTGAATGTATCAATAATCGTAGCAGTTTCTGTATTTTTAAGTGGATACACCTCAGGCCAACGTGTGTGTCTATCTATGGTAGTGAGCAGGTATTTATAATCATTTGATATGGGTAGTGGGCCGACTAGATCGATGTGTATATGCTCAAAGCGACCATGTGGAATGTTAATTTTGTTTGGTAGTGTTTTAGTGTGTCGATGTATTTTTGTCTTTTGGCAGTAAATGCATTCTTGGGACCATTTGTTAATTTGGCTATTCATATTGGGCCAGAAGTAACGTTGTGTAATCAGTCGTCTAGAAGCTCGTGTCCCAGGGTGTGAAATGTTATGTAGCTGTTCAAAAATCTTCTTACGTAAAGTTTGTGGAATGTATGGACGTGTGGTATCTGTAGAGTGTTCGCACCAAATTTTAATGTTTAAAAATGGAATGTCAATCTGTTCGAATTTATATAAGTTTTTGTTAATGGTATTCTTAAGTTCTGGATCTATTTGTTGTTCTCTGTGTAATTGTTTAAGATCAATATCAGGTGATTTAAGCTCTTCTATTTCGCATCTAGAAAGAGCATCAGCTACTGTGCTATCTGTTCCTTTTATGTGTACGATTGTGTTTGTAAATTGCGCGATGTATTCAAGGTGTCGTGTTTGTCTAGGACTACGTTCTGTTTTGGAGTGTAATGCTGTAGTTAACGGTTTGTGATCAGTGTAGATTGTGAATGCATTTCCTTCTAAGTGATGTCTGAAATGTTTTATTGTAAGGTAAATAGCTAATAATTCTCGGTCAAATGTGCTGTATTTCCGTTCTGAAGGTCCAAGTTTTTTTGAAAAGAATGCTAGTGGTTGAAGTGTTTTATTGTATTCTTGTTGTAGAACTCCACCGATAGCTGTATTGGATGCATCTACGGCAATTGAAAGTTTTGCTTTACTATTAATGTGATTAATTAGTGTTTGCTTAGCAAAACTCTCTTTAATTATCGTGAATGCATGTGAAGTGTTATCTGTCCATTCAAGTTTTTTGTGTTTTGTTTTAGAGGCATTGGTAACCATGTCGTAAATAGGGCCCAGCATGTGAGCTAATTTAGGTATGCATCTATGATAATAATTTGTCATTCCAATAAACTTTTGCATTTGTTTAACAGTGGTTGGTTGAGGATAGTTTTGTATGCATTGTACTCGCTCTTCCGAAGGTTGTATACCTTGTTGGGAAATATTATAACTGAGAAAAGTAATATTGTTGACTCCGAAAACACATTTGTTTGGTTTAATATTTAGTCCGTAACTACTTAGTCGTTGAAATACTTGTGTGAGGTGTTCAATGTGTTGTTCTTCTGTTTCACTTGCTATTAAAATGTCATCTAAGTAAACGAAAATAAAGTCCAGTCCATGTAGAACTTCATTTATGAACCTTTGGAATGTTTGTGCTGAATTCCTTAAGCCGAAAGGCATTCGAAGGAACTCGAACATTCCAAAAGGTGTAGTGATTGCAGTTTTGTGTATGTCGGTTATGGCCATTGGTATTTGATGGTAAGCTCGCACTAAATCAATTTTTGAGTAAATGTTTGTATTGTGTAAATTGATTGCGAGGTCGTGTATGTGTGGTAATGGATAGCGGTCCGGTACAGTAATTGCGTTTAGTCTTCTATAGTCACCACATGGTCTCCAGTCATTAGGTTCTGATTTTGGTGCAAGATGTAATGCGGAAGCTGTTTGAGAATCAGAAGGTCTACATATTCCAACTTTAACTAGGAAGTCGAATTCATGTTTTGCAATCTTAGATTTTTGTAAATCCAAACGTCTAGGCCTTGTAAATGGTAATTGTCCTTCAGTGATAATGTGATGTACAGTTTGATGTTTGACAGGTGCAGTGTTATCGGGTTCTGATATTAATGATGGAAATCTTTTAAGTAATTGAGTGTATTTGTTGTCTAGTGTGAATAATTTTGGAAGAGTAGTTTCAGTAAATCCAGAAAATGCATTTACTGAAATGTTTGTAAGTGGATCAATGAGGCGTTTATGTTTGAGGTCGATCAGGAGTCCATATTTTGTCAAGAAATCTGCACCTATGATTGGTCTTGAAATGTCAGCTATGATAAATGAAAATGGTAGATCGCGCCTTAATTTTAAATTAAGTGTAAGTAATTTCTTTCCAAAAGTTGAAATATTTGTGCCATTGGCAGCTGTCAAAGTTATATCAGATTGTTGGTTATTATTTTTGAATTTAGAGGAAGGAAGTACTGATACTTCGGCTCCACTGTCGATAAGAAAATTAAGTTTATTAGTGGGATCATAAATAAAGAGACGACGTGTTAGTGTAATAGGTCCATTGTCAGTCGTCGCGATAATGGATTCATTTAGTTTAATGAGTTGTTGTCGTTTTGAACATATGAGCATGGTTGTTCACATCTTCGTGCATCTTTGCCAAATTTGTAATGATATCTGCACAACCAATTAGACGGACGTGGACGAGATGTGTGTCCAGAATTCGATCTACGTCTGGGTCTAGAATTCGATCTACGTCTTGGTCTTGAAAACGATCGATTGTGACTTTCAGATTTGATAGCCTGAACTTCTAAAGAGAGCTTATTGAAACATTCAAACAGTTTTGTGGTAGTTTGCGTGAAAGTTTGCATCATATTTGCCATTTGCTCATTGGAACTAGGTCCATTTGTAACATGGGAACCTTTATATAGGGATGAAATTTAATTTTCAGTAATAACTTCCCATAACCTGTCAGCAAGTTTCAAAAGGTCCTCTACTTCTGTATGGCCAGATCCTGTTAAAGCAATATTAAGACTTTTAGGAAGTTTTCGTAGCCATAATTTTATTAAAAAGTCTGGTTCTACTGAAGATCCAGCTAAAAGTAAAAGGGATCTATAAAACTGGGATGGTTTTCGGTCTCCCATCTCAGAGCCTGATAAAATTTTGTCAATCCTTTTGTTTTCGCTTAAGGAGTGACGCTCAATCAAAATTTTCTTTAATGCTTCATACAAATTAGCTGTTGGGGGTTTTTGTATGAAGTCAAGTACTGTCATGATTACTTCTTGTGGAAGAGCTGTAATCAAGTACTCATATTTTGTTTTGTCCGTAGTAATGGCTTTGGACTGAAATTGTATTTCTGCATGGATAAACCATGCTTCTGGTGAGTTGGTCCAAAATTGAGGCAACTTTACTGATGTCGCACAAATGTCCATACTAACGGGTATATCAAAAGGATTTGGAAGAAAATCAGGGCCTAAATTAATAAGTTGGGAATTATCTCCCTCTCCGCGGTGAGTGGAATGTGGGGGAGTGTGAGTTAGACTCATCTTATGTTAAGGGTTAAAAATTATTAAATTTTGATGAAGGGTTAAAGGCGGAAGTGTTAAAGGTAAAATACAATATATTCCTAAATGTGTACCTAATAATGTTGTGTACCTACGTGTAGTGTAGTGCCTACGAGATGCAAACGAGAAGTTTCTTCCCTCCCTATCGTTTGCATTCGTTGAAAAACTAAATACTTCACTAGTTGCTGCTGCTGGTATTGTTGTTATTCTGGAGTCGCGGATTTCTTCTTGTTGAAGCTTATGTTGCTATATGATCTGTTGTGATCGCATCTGCTGAAGGTCAGCAGTAGTACTGCGGCAGCGATTGTTGTTGCAGGTATGTGGCGTATTCCTGTTCAGTGTAGTAGGGTTTATTTTGTTGCACTTGGGGTATTTGCTGCTGGTTGTTGCTGATGCTTATATGTTAGAGCTTGTTGTTGCAATGCTTGCTGATATTGTTGCTGTGCTTGCAATTGTTGTTGTTGCTGCCGATAAGCATAATATTGCGCCTGATATTGATCAATTGAAAGTTGTGGTTCTGGTTGGCTCTGCTGTTGCTGTTGTTGCTGTTGTGGAAATATCTGTTGTTGTAACGGATTTTGTGATCCTTGCATGTAGAGTGGCGCTGGCGTATACTGTTGTTGCTGATATTGTGGTTCGTAGGTAAGATCGCCAATGTGGTTGTTGATGGTTCGTTAATATTTTATTTTCAAAATTTAATTTTATATAATATTTCATTTATAGTTTATATATTTTTTTAAATTTGCTTTTTTGAATGAATAAATTTAAGTTTTTTTACATATAAAACGAAATCTTTTTATTTTACAAATAAGAACTTAAACATTATTTGAAGTTGTTTTTGTATAAAGTATTTCTTGTGTGTTGTTGTTTTTATATGTTGGTATTAAGTTACCACATAACGATTTTTGTAAAATGTTGATCATTTTTTTCTAAAAAAGTTAATATTTCCAAAAAAAATTTATTAAGCATATAACTTTTTTAGCACCGCAGGAAAGCTCAATTCATTAGCTTAAAAATGGCTTATCAGATAAACCAAATTTTTGTATATTAACCCATTTTCGACCGGAATGCAGAAATATTAATAAAGAAAATTTTTTTGAAAACTATTAATGGACAGCTATAACAATAACGACTTAAACAACGATAGTAACACAAACAACTATTATAACAAATATTACAACAACAACAACCGGCTTCGTGGCGGCCTTTGGTCGCAGATCAGTCAATGATATATCCAACACCTGGTTTACTAGTCACAGTACTTTCAAATAAAAGCAAGGGTCAGTTAAGTACCCGTGCACAAAATCCGATCTCTTTGTGATAAGCATTTTTTTAAACAATAGAAGTGGTTGTGGATTCTGGGCACTCAAATTGGTTTCCCTGAGTTTTCTTTTAACGTTTTCTACACTCGCTACTATATTAAGCACTTTCTTTATTTCCGCAGCAGGCAAAAACGGATTATGTTACGAAAGCCGTATCGAAGACAAAACCGAAACCTAGAAAGTATCGTTATTTTTTTGGAACCAAATGTCATGTGCTTATCTTGTGTACTTATCAAGTAACTATACTGTAAAATACTAGAAGAAAAAAAACGTCAGTTGTTCGAAATATCTTCTTTCAATTCATGAATGACACCCTGTTTATATTATTTTTACCGCAGCTGTACATACCCAGTAGGAAAATTTAGAACCTGGTAAAAATAGAATAAAGCAAAAAAAAAAGTAAATCTAAATAAGAAAAAAAAAAATTATCAAGAGTTACTTAGTTATTAACGATATTCAATTTTTTTTCCTAAAACCACATTCTTATACTTACAATTAAGTTTATTTGTTGAAATTCAAAAAGAAACAAAAAATTATATGTATATTTTCTTTGTTTTTCCGGAAAACCAAACCTTGTTACAATAAACAAAAAACAATTTTTCAATAAATTTATGAAATTAAATTCTGGTGTGGCTATTTTTTTTTTTTTTTGAAAAAGAACAAAATGGAATTTTAGTAGATCCTGAGGACGAGAGGGGATCATGGTTTGGAATCATGGCTAGGTAAAGGGCCAAATAGACGTTCATGCGTGCATGATCAGGGACTTATACTTCTTGTGTAGTAGGTGCAGCTTATGTATAGCTCAGCACAGCGAGTGCACAAGATCGAATAACTCATTAGTGCATAAGTATGAATGCAGCTGACGATCACTTCTCCCCATATTCTTTGCCACCCGAGACGACCGAGGTCCCGGTCTTGGCTTGGTAGCTGAGACGAACTAGGCCTCAGTCTACCCGAATGGGGGTTTTCGAGTACCACAAAAACGATTGTCTTCGTGGTCGCCGAGACGAACTTGGTCCCGGTCGACCACGTTGGGAGTGATTAGTGCCTCCAGGACGTTGTTGAGGTGGTAGCCGAGACGAATTAGGTCCCGGTCTAGCACCCAAAAAAAGACCGAGAAGACACTGTTTCAACTCTCTTCCTGCTACTCTCTCCAATTCACCGGAAAGCGGCCGAGACGAACTAGGTCCCGGTCTTACACCCTCATCGGAATGGGAGCTGGCGGCGATAAGTTGCCAAGTGTGCCCAAGACGAGCTAGGTCCCGGTACAAACTCCTCATATGATTCTTGAAGATTACGTGTAGTGCCTCGGAGGAAGGGTAAAACGTTTGAGCTGTTTAGTATGTTTCGGTGTAAGTGACTTGCATAGAAGGGCGATCCTTTCTTTTTAATCTGGAGCGACCCTCTATGTTTGCTAAATTACGAGCCAATGGGTTCGGATGATGCAGCAACCTTATGGCGTAGGTTTGTTTGATTCTTTACTTTAACTTTAACTTCGTTTTTTGGCTTCAATATGCTTACGCCATGTTAATCGTCGATCTAATTGAATACCTAGATATGTAAAAATTTCACCCTGTGGGACTGAAATATTATTTAGTACAATTGCAGGGCATTGATCACGCCTAAGAGTAAAAGTAACTTGCTTGCATTTTTGGTCATTTATTTTTATGCGCCATAGCGATAACCATTTTTCTATTGATTTCAAATGAAACTGGAGGTTTCGAGAAGCTTCCAAAGGGCAACGGTTACAACTTAAGACTGCGGTATCATCTGCGAATGTTGGGATGGTAGTGCTGGCACTGATTGGTAAGTCTGAGTTATACAATACATATAGAAACGGTCCTAGTACGCTACCTTGAGGGACACCTGCTCTTATATTGAAATGAGTTGAAACAAAATTCTTGTATTTTATTTTAAAAAGCCTGCTTTCTAGGTAGGAAGTAAATATTTTATGAACATTAAGAGGTAATAGGTGTTCAATTTTTTTGATAATGCCTTCATGCCATACTTTATCAAACGCCTGTGCGACATCGAGAAATATTGCAGTGCAGTATTCACTGCGCTCATAAGCCTTTCTTATTTCATTTGTGATCCTATTAACCTGTTCGATTGTGCCGTGTTGTTTTCGGAAGCCGAATTGGTGAGGCGGTAATAAGTTTTTATCAGTAATATATGGCATTAATTTTGCTAGAATTAATTTTTCAAATAATTTTGACAAGCAAGGTAAAAGGCTTATGGGTCTATACGATGACGGTAGTGTACGATCTTTCCCATGTTTTGGTATCATGGTTATCAACGAGTTTTTCCATTCTTTGAGGCAGTTCCATAATCATTTTGGGAGTGATGTTATGACACCCAGGGGCTTTTCTAGGACACATTTCTTGAATTAAACTGATTAAATTACTGCTATGGAAACTCATTTGGATAGTATCGGTGTTTATTGGCAGTTGGGAAGGCATGAAACCTTGAATGTACGGATTTGGTTGAAAAACTGTACTTAAGTGATTGGCAAAAGCCTCAGCTTTTTCTGCATCACTTCTAGCCCAATTTCCATGTAGGTCCCTTATCGGGGATTCACTTTCAGTGGGTGATCTAATTTTTTTGGTGGCTTTCCACAAGGATTTTAGTCCATTAGCATTTGGGGCAAGTTTTGAGACATATTTTTGCTGTTCCACGTCATCTTTGTTTTTTAACGCAGACCTAAGTTTGTATGTAGCAATTTTTAGGTTTGCTTTAGAAGTTGGGGATCTATGGACCTGCCACTCTCGCCTTAACCTACGCTTATCTGCTACAAGAATTTCAATTTCACTGTTAGTAAGGAAACGGGTTTTTGTATTTTTCTCAGCCTGATCAGGTGTTGAGTGCTCAGCAGCTGAATACAGTATTGTATTAAAAACGGCAATAGTATCGTCAATATGCTCGTTGTGTTCTATCGAATAGGTTGAGTGGAAGTGTGATCTTATGAATTTTTTGTACTTTAGCCAGTCAGTCTTATGCGATGTTAGTCTCATAGGGGGCTTAAGGTCAACTGATTTCTCTAAAAGGCAAAAAATGATTGGAGAATGATCTGAAGAGAGTTCAAAATTTGTCTCGGCTGTTAATAAGGTTCTATCGATACCTCTTGCGATGGCGAAATCAATGAGGTCTGGGATTTTGCTTAGGTCGGCTGGCCAATATGTTGGTTGCCCAGAAGAAGCATAGTCGAACGTGGTGCGATGTTTCATTAACATATTATATAATTGTTTGCCTTCAGGGTTTATAAGACGAGTTCCCCAGTATGTATGTTTGGAGTTATAGTCTCCAGCAGCTAAAAATCTAGTTTTTGGAAAAGGCTTCTAAGCAGTAGTGTTTAAGGCGATTTCGAACTAAAATTCTTTGAGGTAGAGAGGTAGCCTGAAGATAATTTTTGGAAAAGGGTTCTAAGCAGTAGTGTTTAAGGCGTTTTCGAACTAAAATTCCTGAGCCCCCGTGAACTTTGCCATCAGGATGATTGGTTTTGTAGAATTTGTATCCTGGTATATGAAAATTATGCTTGTCTGTCAGATGAGTCTCTGAAACAAGCATTAAATCAATTTTTGCATGGGTTACATAATGAATTCATTTTTATTTTGGCTGATGTCGTTTGCATTCCAAACACAAATTTTTAGCTGACTTATTTTTGCGCAATCAAAATTTGAAGTAGCTGGTTTTGCGTTTTAACTAGATCTTGTAGAGTTGATTGCATTGAAACCATAAATTGATTCAGGGTTTGAGTTAAGTTTGTGATCTGTTTTTCCAAGTTACTTTGTTGAGGGTTCGTTGCTCTTGATTTGAGCGCATTTGCATATGAAATAGCTGGATTAACTGGATGCGTCGTGCTTTGTTGCTGGACAAAGTTATGGGTTGGGAATATATTTTGAGTTGGGTTTCGGTTTACTTTCCTTTTTTCAGAGATTCTAGCTTTTAGCTCTTTATAAATAGGACAACCCCTGTAGTTTGCAGTGTGATCCCCTTGGCAGTTAGCGCACTTCTTTAAATTTATATCTTTTTTCAACTTGTTTGAACACTTAGAAATGTGGTGAAGTTCTCTACAAGCGACACAGACAGATTTAAGGGTACAGTATGTTTTTGTATGCCCATACTCTTGGAAGTTAGAGGTTCCTCTACCACCACACGACGGTGAAGCAAATATTCAAGTTTATAAATTGGGTGGACCTCATTCTTTTTTAATTTAGTAGAATCAGGATAATGATCAACTCTAAACATAGGTTTTGGAACCTTATCCTTGTTTACTATACAGCTTTAGCATCAAAATTTTTCAGACCTAAAGCTTCTTTGATTTCAGTAGGGTCAACAGAGGATTCAATACCCTTAATAACAACTGTAGTACCTTTACTGCTTTTAAACTGGTATGTGTAATAAGATTTATTACTGTCGTTAAAGTTTTTCGCAATAATGCGGAAATATTCCTCACTTTTTACTTGAATCTTCGTTTCATGTAGATTACCTCTAGTTAAGGGAACAATAAAAAAGTTATCTTTCCCTATAAGCTGTTTTAGCTTTGCTACTAAAGCGTTTGAGCTTCGCTCACGCAAATAAATTGGAGGCGGCTTAAAAGTTTTGGGTGGTTCACTAGCATTGTTTTCGTCAAGTTCACTTAATGGTGCAAATCGATTGCCAGATAGAACATTTGAAGGTGTAACTAAATTGTTAGTTTTATTTATTTTTGAATTTCCTACATTCCCTTTTTGAGGGCTGAGCTTTCGCTTTGAATTCAAAGTTATGTAACGATCTATACCTGTTTGAACTTTATTTTTTCCTTCAGTTGATCGTGCCTTAGGAATAGTACCGGTAGAGGTTGATTGTGATGTTGAATCATTATTTACAACCACTTGGGTTGAATAGCTATTTTTCTTCATAGCAGGAGAACTAGATTTTTCAGCTTTTTGCCTGCTCTGTTGCTTCTCTTCTTGTAGAAACTGTTGTTGTAGCAAATGTTGCTGTTGTTGTTGTTGTAACTGTTGTTGTTGAAGCAACTGTTGCGGTTGTAGTTGTTGTTGCTGTTGTTGACTCCTTCCAGATGGAGGAGAGCGGCTCAACGTCATAATGTAATAAAAACAATATTACTATTAGAATTTTTTTTTTTTAAAAGTTCCAGTACTCAATATTATGTGAATAAACAGAAGCAACTTTTTTTTAGATACTTCTGTCATCCACATAGTTTGTTGCAGACTTTTAGGATCTGTCAACAAAAAATCGGTTTCCCTGGTTTCTTAAAAGCGTAGCCTGGAGCTTTTTTCACGAACAGCTGTTTTTGGCGGAGCGCCAATTCTCGACACTTAGTTAAATTTGTTGTTGCAGTTAAAATGCAAAAAGTTACCTGCTTATTTGCTATATTAGCACCACAAAAAACAGCTAACTTTCAGCTTGCCTGCCAATCGCTGCGCCTTAGCAGTCAATAAAGCTGCGAAAACGCGTGTTTTAATTTGAATTTATTACCGAAATTAAATTACAAAAATAGACTTCGCACAAAGAACTATCACCACTTATAGTGTTGCCACTGTGACTATTGCGCCTATCGTGCGCAATAGAATATTCAAACCTCTCAACACTTTTTAACAGCGCGCTCGAATTGAAAAAAAGCAAATTAATATTAATAATTCATTTATTCAATATGTTTTTCTTATTCTACTTATATAGTTCGAAAACGCGCTTTGAAATTTAATGTTGCAAACCGCTCGTGCTTTGTGTTATCGACTGAGATCTAATTTTATACTTTGTCGTAGGCAATGGTTCTTTTCTTCGTATTCAACATCGTATTTTGCGCGAAGCTCTTATTCGAACATAATTAGAGTGTCCCTTTGCTTACGGCGGTAACACTCCCTCCCGCGTAAGCGAGTCCGGTACGTTGAGCTTACCTTCAGATATTTTATAGACGTCTAGTACAGCTATCTTGGCTACTGGACGTTGAAGTATGCTAGATTTTGATTTTACCGTCACTCTTGTAACTTGGCCGTCTTTGGCTACCACAGTGTCGATGATTAAGCCTTTAGGCCAGCAATTTCTAGGCAAATCCGGATCCACAATAACCACTACGTCCCCAATGTTTACAGGAGGCTGTTTAGTAAACCATTTGCTGCGTCTTGAAATGATGGGTACATACTCCATAAGCCACCTGCGCCAAAATTGATTCGAAAATTTTTGCGTTTGGTACCAGCGCTGCCTTAGATCTACATCATCGTTAGTAATAGGCTTGTAGCCATCTGAAGACCCGATCAATAAATGGTTGGGTGTGATAGCGTCATCATCGCTGGCCTCAAGGGATACGAACGTCAGTGGCCGCGAGTTTATAACGAGTTCAACTTCCAATAACGCGCTCCTTAAACCTTCGTCGCTAAAATTCATTGATGGACATATAGAATATAATACGGTTTTCACAGATCTCACAAGCCGCTCCCATGCTCCGCCCATGTGCGGAGCCGCTGGTGGATTAAATTTCCATTTAATTTTATCAAACGTTGAGTGAATAAAGGAATTGTGGAGTATCTCTAGGTCACCACATAGAATCTTTTTGGCAGCTACAAAATTGGTGCCATTGTCTGAGTATATCTCCCTTGGTGAGCCACGCCTTGAAATAAAATTTCGAATAGCCATAATACACGAACTTGTATCTAAAGCATGCGCTACTTCTATATGTACGGCTCGTATAGTTAAGCACGTAAAAATCACGCCCCATCGTTTTTTGCGGCGCCGACCCACTGCAACAAATAGCGGCCCAAAGTAGTCTATGCCAGTAAAAGTGAATGGGCGTTCGAACACGGCTAGCCTTGCAACTGGTAGTGTTGACATTTGCGGCGGTCGTGGCATGGCATTTTCATTTTTGCATTTTTGACAAGTTCGACGGACTTTTCTATATAAGACTCGCAGTCGAGGCACATAATAGTAGCTTTTTATTTTGTTGATAGTGGCTTCGTGCATCTGATGATGAAAGCTTTCATGAAACGACTGCACTAGCAGAAATGTCACGTGATGATCTTTGGGCAGCACAATCACGTTGTCGTGGTTATTGAGGTGCTCAGCTCTGCTTCTGCTTCTAATGATGTTGTTTTCATCTAAGTAAATATTTAGGGAGATTAATTTACTTCCTTTTGAGATAGTCTCACCTAGTCTTATGCTGTTTATTTCATCGTTGTATTCGCTGATTTGTGCTTGACTTATTAAAAATCTTTGCGCTTTTTGCACCATGTTAAAATCTACTTTTTCTGGTCGCTTAACAAATTTTGTTGCAGCCTTGAGCCTTTCAATGTATAAAATAAAAGTTGCAGTGGCACGGTAGAGCCTTTTCCAGTTAGAAAAATACTCAAAGTATGGAATTATGCATGAAGTTTTTCTGATTAGTAATACGCCACGCTTAAACTCTGATTCTTCTAATGGCCCAAAATCATTGCACTTGGGCCACTCGCTTGAATTTAAAAATAAAAATTCTGGTCCTGAGAACCACATCTTTGAGTCTGTTCGTATTGGAACTTTTGTTGCGAGGTCAGCTGGATTTAATTTTGATGGAACCCATCTCCATTGCTGCACATTTGTGGTTTCCACAATCTCGCCCACTCTATGCATGACATATTGCTGAAAGTTTTTTGGGTCCATATGTAGCCATTTTAGTACGGTTTTGGAATCGGACCAATAAAATTGCGTGCTCGTATTTAGGCGTTGAACTTTTAGTACCTTATTTGCTAATCTAGCGCCGATAATCGCCGCCTGCAGCTCTAGCTTCGGAATCGTCAGTGGCTTAAGTGGTGCGACTTTTGACCTAGCGGTAACAAGAGTGACAGTAATGTTGTCGTGGTATTTGGCGCGCAGGTAACAAACTGCTGAATACGCATTTTCTCCTGCGTCGACGAATGTATGTAATTCAACTTCAGCCGCATCTTTCAGGATCGAAGAATAGCATCGAGGGATTTCTACCTTAGTTATAAGCTGAATTACGGATTTCCATTGGCACCACATAACGTTCAATACATCAGCAAGTGGGTCATCCCACCCAATACCAGACCGCCAAATATTTTGGAGCAGAATTTTGAGGCTTATTGTGTAGCACGACAGGAAACCAAGCGGGTCAAAAATTGACATGAGAACTTGTAGGGTTTCTCTCTTAGTGGGTACCACAGAGTCGCTTAGCACATCACGTTTTAGCCTCGGAAATCTGCAAATATATCTAAAAACATCATTATTAGGATCCCAAAACATACCTAAAACTTTGGTAGCGGAATCCCATTCCTTCGGATTTTGCTCCGGTGACGGATTGTCGAGCAGCTGATTCAGCACCTTTGCAGAGTTGGATGACCAATTTCGTATTTCAAATCCTGCCGCCGCATGAATTTGTTTTACCTGCTTCGCTAATTCAATTGCTGCATGCTCGCTGTCTTCGCAGTCGATATAGTCATCGACATAGTGATTTTTTTGTACAGCTTCTACAGCTCGTGGATATTTGGCTTTAAAATGCTCTGCATTTCTGTCACGTACAAAGTGTGCGATGCAAGGGGCGCAGCTTATTCCAAATGTCATGGCTCGCATTACGAAGACACTTGGTTGATGCAACTTGTCGTCCTTATCCCACCAAAGAAAGCGCTGCGCGTGCATATCATTTTGCCTTATGTTGATTCTGTGGAACATTTCGGCTATGTCGCCACATACAGCAACCCTGCCGACTCGAAAGGCAAGTAAAATGTCGACCAAGGCGTTGAGCAAATCTGGACCAGGTAACATGAAATCATTTAGTGACACTCCGTTTGATTTGGCAGCGGCGTCCCATACCAATCGCACTTTTCCGGGTTTGTTAGGATTTGTGATAACAAATATTGGTAGATACCATATTTTGCCCCTCTGCTGCATTATCTCGTTAGGACCAAGTTTTCTGGCATATCCTTTTGAGAGTAGGTTGTTGACTTGTTGTTGAATTGTTGACTTTAATTCTGGGTCCTTGGTGAATTTTTGGTGAAGACACATCAGTCGTTTAAAGGCATTATTGTAGCTATCGGGTAGCAAAACTTTTTCGCTTCGCCAGAGTAAACCCACTTCGTACTGTCCGTTCTTATTTTTACACGTCTCATTTAATATACTCATAGCTCTGCTGTCATCTAAAGAGAGTAGCTGTTTTGGCTTAGGCATATCTATGGAGAAATAGCTTTTTACCGTTTCATGAAGTTCTTCATATCTTTTTTGGCAGCTGCATGTGTGAACATTTAGCCTAAATTCGTTAACACGGTTAGAATCGCAGCCCTGTAGAGTCCATCCTAAGCGTGTTTTGGATGCTATCGGCTGGCTGCGGGAACCTTCCCTTATTTTAAGCGGCACGGCTAATTTCCAATTGTTTGCACCAATTAATACTGTTGGCGTAGCGTTCTCGTATGACTGGATAGGCAATCCTGCTAAATATGGGTACCTTTTTGCCATGGCACTTGCATCAATAGACTGAGCAGGAAGGCCGAGACTCTTGACTGTATGCACATCCAATAATTCGAATTTCCTGCCGTTGGCTGCATTTGCAATTTCAAGTGTTGCCTTTACTGAGTCGCTCTCCGTACGGGTTGTATCTCCAGTCCACCGCAGACACAAGGGTTCATGCACTCCTTGAAGACCCAAATCGTCAAATATGCTCTTCTCAATAAGAGTGACAGCTGAACCTTCATCAAGAAATGCGTACGTATTTTTTACCTTACTTTTGGAGTGAATGCAAATTGGTATGACTCTGAAATATGGGTGTCTTTCCTCACTGCTGCTACTATGTGCGTTTACTTGTGGATTATGTAGTGGGCTTGATGAACTTATGGATTTTGATCTCTCTTGACTTGAAGTATTTATGATTTTATGGAGCAGTTGGTGGTGCTTAATTGTGCAACCATCTATACCACACTCATTATTCGAAAAACATTTTTGATTATGAGAACCAAGGCACTGGCGACAAAGATGATTAGCCTTTACAATTTCCCATTTTCGCTTGAGAGGTAAATTTTTAAAAATATCACACTGCGAAACCTTGTGACCCTCACTTTTGCACACGCTGCATTTATTAGTATAGTTTCCTTTACGCGCTTGGCGACTGATAGGCTGAGATCGCTGCGTATCATCTTCCGCTTGCTCATGGTATATTGTGTCACAATTTGTGTGGGTGTGAGTGTTTACTGCGGCATTGTTTTTACTAAATATTGGCGCTACCACCGTGCTAGCTGCTTCTGCCATTTTATATAACCAGTCACTAAAGGCTTTAATTATGGGAACCCCTTCGTCCCTCGTGTGCATTGCCCAGTTCAGTTTATGACTATTTGGTAATTTGTCTACTAGCTCTTTTACCAAAAGCGGATTATTTAAGTGAGCTTCCATTTGACAGCTTTCCATTGTCGCACAAATATTTCTGACGCACAATGCAAACTCAATTAACGTCTCTAACTTTTCTTTAATTGCTGACATACTTCGGGCTTTATTGATGACACGTTCCAAAATATATTCGGCCCTACCAAAACACATCCGAAGCGTTTGAATAATCTCCGGAACCATCGACGGCAAAAGCAATTTGTTTCTAACCATTTCACGCGCTTTACCTTTAAGGCACAACTGAAGTCGCATTAAATTTTCCGCATTAGAAAATCCGGCTACGGCGGTGCTGTTTTCAAATGAGCTTATAAAAAGCGGCCACTCTCCAGGATCGCCGTCAAATATTGGCAACTGCTTAGGTATAGCGCTTCTCGCTGCTAATTGCGCTGGAGTTGGTCCAAAGTTTAGAATTGTCATTTGGTTACGTAGTGACGACGGCTCTCCCGATTGTGATAAAATTTTAAATTTTTCATCCAAGTATTTCTGTTGCATTTCCCTTTCTTCTTCCAATCGCTCCAATTGCAAATTTTGTTGCATTTTGAATTTGTCAAAACTTATTAAGTTTGTTTGTTGCTGTGAATTTACATTTTCACTTGTTGTTAATTGTTGCGATGACGAAGGCAATGTTGATGGCAAGCTTAAGGGATGTTGCCCTAAATTGTTTCGCAACATTTCAGTACCGTAATTGGCAGCCACTGCTGATGGTACCCTTGAATGGTACGATGTAGGTAGCATAGTTACATTTGTATGCATTGACAGTGATCTGGTTGCTTGCGTCGCAGTCGGCGTCACTTTGCTAGATGTGGCTGCGAAAACAGGCGATGTATAGCCCGTTATTGATGGTGCTGATACGGTAACCGTTAGTGCTTTTGACTGTACCATTTTTGCTGCACAATTTGTTAACGAAGTTAAAATCTGTACATGTGCTGACGACACTTCATTGAAATTCAAAGACGGCGACGATGATGCGGTCGGAGCGCTAAATGCCGTCACTGTACCACCCGCCAAATTGGCTGTTGCTTCCCTTGCATTTGTAGTGGATAAGGCATGTACGCATAACTCGCAGTACCAACTTTCCTCAGCCACACTGCTGTGGACTCCTACGCAGCTAAAATGGTACCATCGGTCGCATTTATCGCACTGCACCATTTCGTCATTGTCTACTTCAATACACATATGACAGTTATGTTCAGTCATATTATTTTTCACGTTGCAAATAAATTAGCGATTTTATTTTCGATATAAGCTAAATAGCTTACATTAAATTTTAAAGAATTATTGCGCCTATCGTGCGCAATAGAATATTCAAACCTCTCAACACTTTTTAACAGCGCGCTCGAATTGAAAAAAAGCAAATTAATATTAATAATTCATTTATTCAATATGTTTTTCTTATTCTACTTATATAGTTCGAAAACGCGCTTTAAAATTTAATGTTGCAAACCGCTCGTGCTTTGTGTTATCGACTGAGATCTAATTTTATACTTTGTCGTAGGCAATGGTTCTTTTCTTCGTATTCAACATCGTATTTTGCGCGAAGCTCTTATTCGAACATAATTAGAGTGTCCCTTTGCTTACGGCGGTAACAGTGACCTTTAAAAATGTATTTTAAAAAAGAAAGTTCATACAAAAGTTTAATTATTTCATCTAATTATCTTTACTGCATAATATTTCAAATTTCTTTTCCGCACTCATTGGGTGGTATGAATAAACTGAGTAAAATCTTTTACTCGAACTATTTGCTCAGAAATTTAGCTTTTACTCAGAAAAAATAATTTCGTATGAATAAAAATTTCAAAATGTCATTTGGAGTATTTACTCTGTTATACGATAGCTTTTACTCAGTTTCGTATGAATAAAAACAGGAAAAAGTGAGTAAAAGCTACATTTACTCAAAAAATCTTGAGTTTGTTATTTTGTTGACTCAGAGTATTTACTCAGACTATTTTCGTGCAAAATTATTACGTCTTATACCGCATTCAGTCGTTTAATTTGAATTTACGCGCTTTATAAATATAAACGTATAAAAATTATACTTATTTTACGCGCTTTATACGTATGCAAATTATACTTAAGCCGGATAAGACTACAATCACAGAAGCTCATCATATTTAGCCAACATCAGAAGTTCATTTTGGGTATTTAAATTAGGGCACCATCGGCGCTACGTAAAAACTTGCTGAAATTAAGAAAAAAACTTAAAGGTCTTTCCTTTTTAAATTCAGATTCAAATTTAAAATGGATTTGCATATTATACCACTTGTGCCGATCAGCGTTCCAAATTGCTATCTGGCAGTCGTTTATTGTAGTCTGCTGCGTTAAATACGATAGTCGCTGCAATAGTTCACGACGAGCTATCGTAGTTGACAGTCGTTTACTATAGTCTGCTGCGTAAAATACGATAGTCGCTGCAATAGTTCACGACGAGCTATCGCTGTTTGTTGTTGGCTATTGCTATAGTAGTCGTAGCTGTTGCTATCGTAGTCGACTATAGCTTTATTTGTCGTAGCCATTCTACCTGCAATTAGTAGGAAAATGTACCCAAATGTTCAATAATAAATGAAAATCAAAAAAATGGGTCACTCTTTTTCTGTGCTAGAAATAGTTCACTTACATTAGATATGCATGTATGAACATCCTACTAATAGCAGGTAGAATGGCTACGACAAATAAAGCTATAGTCGACTACGATAGCAACAGCTACGACTACTATAGCAATAGCCGACAACAAACAGGGATAGCTCGTCGTGAACTATTGCAGCGACTATCGTATTTTACGCAGCAGACTATAGTAAACGACTGTCAACTACGATAGCTCGTCGTGAACTATTGCAGCGACTATCGTATTTAACGCAGCAGACTACAATACACGACTGCCAACTACGATAGCTGAGTATATGCTACTGCTATAGCTATTTATTGCGTTTACTATTACTGCGCAGTTATAGCACATTTTTTGGTACTGTTACTAATTCTTGCATAGCAATTTAAACACTGGTGCCGATTGTGGTGGCAAATAACATGCGTGAAAAAAAGCAGTATAAGCAAAGAACACTTGGTGACGAAAAGAACTTCAAACAGTTGTATCGTTTCACACGGCATAATGTGGACTACTTGGCAGAACATTTCTTACCTGAGGATTTGGAACGGCGCGGTGGCGCAATCTCTAGTGTGCAGAAGATGAAATCGTTTTTGCGTTATGTTGGTGATCCAGGCTTTCAGGTAACAAATATGAATATTAGGGTGGTTCTTATATTGGCTTTTTTTTTAATTTTCGACCGGGCACCATCTCAATTGATAAGAAACTATTTCTGTATTTTTTTAAATTTTCTTAATTAATAATTAGGGGTCGCTAAAAATGTTAAAATTTTGTATGTACTAAAAACTTAAAAACACTTTTTTAATCGCTAACTTATTTTTAGGGAGAGGGAAGGTGAGGCTTTCTGCATTCTATTTAACTTTGATATAGGCTAACAAAATGTACCAGAGTCAATACGCCGGATTGGAATTAAAGTTCCCATTCAATGTTATTTTCTGAAAGTTTGACTCATGGTAGCGACCTCTAAAGCTTTTATAAAAGTAAATTAAAAAAATACGTATTCATTAGTTCAGGACAGAGAATCATATGACGGGGTGCCCAGTCAATTCGAAAAATAAGGACCACTCTAATGAATATGTGGATTTACTAAACATGTCGTGATCGGCCTAAATAATATGTTTAGGTTGGCGTGGGTGAAGACCTTGGCATTCACCAGTCTACCGTTAGCATAACCAATTGGTATGTGTGCGAAAAAATTGTGGAAAAGGCGACGAATTGGATGACATTTCCATGCGATGCTGAGGAGATGAAACAGGCCAAAAAAATTTGGCAGAGAAGATTTAAATTTCCGTGCGCAATAGGTGCTATCGACTGTACGCACATTTTGATAAAAAAGCCACACATCTATGGCGATGAGTACGTCAATCGAAAAAATTTGGCATCATTTAACGTACAAGCAACTTGCGACGGAAATGAAATGTTCACCAGCATAAATTGCAAGTGGGCGGGCTCAGTGCACGATGCACGTATATGGCGGAACTCAAACGTTCAACCTGTGCTGAATGAAAATTCAGTGGGCGCTATTCTCTTGGGCGATGAGGGATACCCTTTGACGCCATGGCTCATGACGCCATATCGCGATCCTCAAACGCCAAATGAAACTAATTACAATAAAGTCCATACAAAGGAGCGATGCATAATCGAACGCTTGTTTGGTCAACTCAAACAGAGATTTCCGATATTGCAATCTAAAATGCGAATGGCCACGAAAAGAATTCCGTCGATGATAACCGCCTGTTTCGTGCTTCATAATGTAGCAAAATTTTTGAGCGATACAGATTTCGAGTTACCAGAAGAAATTGTAAGTGATGAAGGCTTAGGAGTACCACAAATCGACGGAACCAATAACTCTGAGCGTAAACGAGGACAAAAGCGGCGAGAAGCTATTGCAAACTATTTGCAAGGTAGACGAAACTAACTTTTATTTTTAAAATTTGCAATTAACCAATGTATGACTTTTTTAGGTTGTTAAAAAAATGTAAAGTACTTTGTGCTTTAAATAAATGTGGTTTTTTGGATTAAATTCCTTTTCCACAATAAATTGTGGCTTTTTTTAACAGTTTTTTTTTTTTAAATAGGTTTTTTTCCAAAATTTGTGTCAATAGCATGTAACTTTTTTAGCAAGTTAAAAAATCTTAATTTATTCCCTTTAAGATGGCATATAGTTTGTTGTAGATATTTAGAAATCCACCCTTTTTTAGACAATTTTTCTGAAATTTTGATCAGTTTTTTTTAAATAATTTTTTTTTTCTTCAAAAAATGTGTCAATAACCTATAACTTTTTTAGCAAGTTAAAAAAACTTAATTTATTCCCTTTAAGATGGCATATAGTTTTTTGTAGATTTTTTGAAATCCACCCCCTTTTTGACCGAAAAAACAAAAACATTTCAGAAAAATTTTAATATTTCTAAAAGTATAGATTAAATTTCAAAGGTTTGCTCAATTGTAGGCCATTAAATTATCTTTCTTATGACACTCATATTTTTGATATCCATTAGGAGGTTTCCAACTTATATGGATTTTTACAAAAGCTATATCCGCAACTTCCGATGGCTATATCTCCGAGACCAGAGCGACACTTTTTTGTTTACATATTTATGCTTGGAATTAAAAAGCCCATAAGAAAAGTTTAGTTTAATCAAAATTGGAGAATGGGAGCTAAAGTAAACTTAAGCCGAAGATCTTGGCATTCATCAGTTGACCGACCGTTTGCACAACTAATTGGTATGTGTGCCAGCAATTAGTATAATAAATTTTTCTAAAATTTTTAACCAATTATTTTTAAGAACCGTTATTTTCTAAAAAATTTGTAAGTAACATATAACTGTGTCAGGCTATTAAGAAAGCTTAATTCTTTCTCTTTAAAATAATGTATAGCTTGTTTTAAATGTTTGTACATATACTAACCCTTTTCTTAACGGAAAATAAGATCTTGTCATAGCCATCTGATCTTACTAGCGCATCTGGGTCCGTTATCATTGAGCAACGGCTCGAAGACACTTTATTTGATTTTGATTTTTTAATTCATGTCGTAGAAGTTGAGATTTGGTGTGTAGATACTTGAGGTCAATGACCTTTGGAGCAAAAAAAATCGATCTCCTCGAGACAAAAACATCGAAACATCATGTTTTAAGATCGGACTGTAAATACCGGAGATATGACAAAAAATTTAATAAGAGAACCGCTACGTTCGGTAAAAAAATTAAAAACATTTTTTAAAATAGTTTTAATGGAATAATCGAAATACTTCTGTTGGCAAAGTTTAATGATTTTTTGCAAGCTTTAATTATCTGACACTAAAAAGGTACATCAAGATGGTAGGAACTGAGATCTGGTTGGTAAGTACTGGAACGGGGTCCTTGATGTCAGTGACCTTTAAAGCAAAAAATTGGTATACTCGAGACAAAAAATATTGATATATCATACTTTAAGATCGGACTGTAAATGCTGATGATATGAAGAAAAATGTAGATGCGCGACCTCTGTTTTCGGTAAAAAAAAAAGTTTTTTTCGAAACTATCTTGCAAAAATGCTTCAGATTTGATGGTGTGCGGTGAACTTTATTTTTTTTTGCCTGTAAGGTAGTACGGTCTAATATACATATAACGAAAAAATAAGAGTTAAAATAATAATTCAGTACATTTGCTGGAATCAGTTTTAATAATTTGTCACAATTTTTAATTTTTTTTAACTTTAAGGAGGAATTGTGGACAACATGAGTATACGCGAACACAATCTGTAGGTATGCTATATAAACGCATCCTATACGTGTTATTTTCATCAACATCTGACAATCCACCTTTAAAGTTAACATCAATGATAAAATACTAATCGCAATTGTTACGCTCGTTAGGTTCCATCATAAAGGTACCCGTGATTTGATCAGCTTTCACAACAATAGCTTTAGCAGCACCATATATTGCAGCAAACACAGAGACATTGCCAGTTCCAACCAACATCGAGAGCAACCTGCAAATAAAATTATTTTGTTTCAATATACCATCAAATACTGCATCATATTGAATAATATTTACTATACTCACTTTGCCAAGAAACAGGTGCAATGATACATCGCATTGCGGTAGTTTATATTGCGCACCTCATCTTTGAGCATTTCTTCGTGCATGCTAAAATAACCATGCGATGGATGTCACGTCATTTGCAGTGGACCCACTGCCCTATTTTTTTATTTCATTGTTGGTGGTAGTATTATTAACCACGATGTTACTATTTGTGAATGTTTTCTTGATGATTCTTGACTGCTGGAGCAGTAGATGCAACTACTTTCCTATCAAAAATAAAACACTGATATATTTTTTTCTTTTAAATATTTGTTTAGTTACCATTGTGTAGTTGACCGCAGAAGAAGATGGAGCTACAACTGGCACTGGCTGCTGGTGGTTGAGTGGGTGTTCTGTCTTTTAAAAGTATATAAGTCAACTTTTTTGACCATTTATGTTGCAGAAACAACGTGTTTTCGATTAAGATCGATCAGCGTTTCGGTGACAGCTACTTTACGTATACAGCTCATCGTCCCATCAGTTGCTTTTTCACCTTTGTACTGACGATCTTCAATGGTTGTAATATAAAGTTAACCACCATCGGGTTTAAGCCATTTGTCACGTGTATACAAAACTGTGTCTAACATGAACTCATAAAGTAGGCAGTAACCCATTCACTCTGATATGATAATGTCCACTTTTTCAATGCCACCCGGCACATAAATTTCATCGATTTTTCACTTCACCACCTTAAAGACATCTGTTAGAATATTAATAACAACTTGCAGCGCGTATTCCACAATATTGGAACAATCCACAATATTGGAACAATCCACAGCAATAACTTAAGCAACACCAGCTTTTGCAGCAAACACAGACAAAATGCCAGTTCCCCAACCAAAGTCGAGAAAAACTATGGCACGAAATTTTATTTTTTTCAATTAAATACAGCACACGCAACTGTGTCGATGACCTCAGCTGGCACTGGCTGCTGTTGTGGGGCTAGTGGTTGAATGCATGGCGGATTAGTTTTTCTTGATGACTTGGCATTGCTCGAGCTGTAGATGCAACTTCATTTATCTAAAATAAAACACTGATTTTGATATTTTCTTTTTAATATTTGCTTACTTACCAGCTGAAGATTCTTCATCTAGAGCTTATTCTTCCTAAGCTCCTTCACGCGCTGTATTTTTTGGCTTCAAAATTTCACTTTATTTCATGCATTTTAACATTTGCATGTAAACAAATCAAATTTCTGACGTTTTGACGTTTAACTTTGACGTTTCAAAACTCAGTTATACAGAATTATAACAGAGTCGAAAAACCGAGTAAAGAAAAAGATTATTCATACGAATTTAGGCTTTTACTCAGAGCATTTACTTTACTCAGATAGCTTTTACTCAACTCGTTTTTCTTACTTCGGAGTAAAAGCAGCATTTACTCAGTTTTTATTAATACCACCCAAAGTTACCTTCTTCGTCAAAAAATCATGTAAACTGAGCTAAGTTCAGCACACACTATCATGCATGCATGATTAATCAAAAAAATATCAAAATATTTTAATATTACTCATACGCATGACCAATCAGTCAATCAGCCACCTACACGGTCAGTTTGCATGAGCAATCACTTGATTCATCATGCACGCATGAACGTCTATTTGGCCCTTAATCTTTACGGTTTTAATTGTTGTGTGTAGGGTGATTTTTCCCGGGGTTTGGGGATTCTTCAGAATGATTTGTTTTTGAAAGAACCACCTCAAAAATCTTGAGCTAGCCGGTGAAAAGTGAATTGGATACGATGTCCAGGGTTTTCGACAATATGTATAACTAGATCCTATTATATTTTCATTCCCAATATTTTTCCCCAACGTACCAATCCTCTATCTACCACCCTTTTGGGAGTCCCACCCTTTGGGAGAACACAAAAAATTAAGTAAATTTATAAAAATAATTCATAGCTTTCCTGTAGAGGGGTCTAATGAATTACCAGTTCCTACCTACATTTTGCCGAATATACTTACCTCCTATATCAACCATTTTGGGGAGATCCCTTTGAAAAAATGAAAAAAGTTTCGAAAAATAATTCATTTCACTACTAGGTTGTACTATATTCATTTTTATTGTGTTCATTGGTTATATTAACTTGCTCTTTTCACAAAAAGGATACTTTTTGCGATATACTTTTACGATTTGTAGTATTAGCTGTTTTGGTTCTCCATCGTTTGACAAAATTTGGTTGTAGTCTTTTATAAACGCAACAACTCTTTCAGCGGTGTCATTTACGACAGCTAAGCCTTTACAAAAAAAGAACACATCTTTGATCTCATCATCATATTCCTATGTGGATAGCTGATTATTGAACATTCTGTATTCAATCCAAAGAAAACAAATAAGTTTATCTTGAGCTTGTTGGAATAGTAATAATGTTTTCTTTTCAATTAAACACTGTTTATGTACACAAAATTAGGTTTTATGAGAAAAAAATTGAGAAATATGCAAAAAGTCAATAAATTTTAGACTTTTTATCCACAAAAAAACGAAGCGATCAACTCGCGGTTATTCGGCGTACTCCTATCGAACTCAAATCAATACATGATATTTTTATCCCAGATCTCTCATTTTTGACTAGCCATATTTTTCATTTTTCGTTTTCAAAAACGACATAACCTTAGCGTATACCACCACTGGATTTTTTTCTGATTAATTTCTTATCGATTATCAAAAGTATCAGTTGCATAAGCCTTGTACATATCTGATTTCGTAGCAAAAGCTTGTTGGATAACGACAAGAACTAAAAACAATTTACGCCTAAAAATGCAAGGACTTGGATTACAAAGCATTAAAAAAAATCCTGCCGTAAGATTCTGACAAATCTTTTACTAATTATATAACAGTGATATATTTCCTTTAGCTAATTCCCTTGTATGTTTGTGTTGCCGCTGGTGCAGTTGGAGCGGTTTACTACATGGCACGTCTAGCCACTCGGAACCCAGATGTCACTTGGAATCGTAGCTCGAACCCCGAACCATGGCAGGCGTACAAGGAAAAACAGTATAAGGTGATTTTTGATCATCAAACTTTTAACATTTCTAATGGTTATATTTTTTAGTTTTATTCCCCAATTAGAGACTATAGCAAAACTAAAAGTCCAGCACCAAAATATGAGGAATAAAATATTTTATTTGAATATAAAAAAGCTTGAATATGTATTAACCTGCAATAAATCAATTTGAATGTTAAAATAACCTTTAATTTAACCTTATGCAACAAAATTTAGTCTGATAAGATGGAACATACTGGGAAAGTAGATTTGTGCTTAGGACAATCACCTGAATGAATAAATCCGATCTTGATCTGCCTAGGCTAAATTAAAGTTAAAACAGTTTGGAACAGGTTTACTTTAGCTGACATTCTCCAATTTTTTTTAAGGGGTAGTGCGTAAAAAGCAAAAAAATTCGCTCGGATCAAGTTTCGGGGATATAGACATCGGAAGTTGCGGACATAGCTTTTGTAAAAGTGCTATAAGTCCGCAACCGCAGAATGGAAAATGAAAAATTTGGATGTCATAAGAAAGATAATTTAATGGCCTACAATAATGGTGAGCAAAGTTGTGAAGTTGGACCTAAAATTTTGGAGATATTGCAATTTTTTTGAAATTTTGACCAATTTAAAAAAAAAAACTTATTTCCAAAAAATTAATAACTACCAGAAGTCATGTGCTGATCATATCGAGATTTACAGCCCTATTCTGCTTGTTGACTTAACAAGAAATAATAAAGGTGCTCGTGTTAATCTAATTGTTATGAAATGTAAATATTGGTATTCTAAAAAATCATTAACAACATAAAAGCTTTTGAATTCCCCACACAAAAGATTTCGTGGTAAACTTGTCAAATTTTGACTTTTTAAATTTAAATTAATAAAATAACAAATAGAGTAATAAAAAACTTGAATATACAAGGCAACGTGGCGAAGTAGTTAGGACTTTGAACTCATAGCTCGCGTGCGTGGGTTCGATACTCGTTAATCCAAAAATTTTTTTTTATTGATATCAATGAAAATAAATGTTTTTTTAAGACATGGTTGTAAATATTTAAAACCACAAATTCCTGTCTTAAATTTTATAAAAAAAAAATAATTTTATTTAGCTCAATACTGAAATATCACTCGTTGTTAAGACACTATCTGACATTTACAAAATAGTATAGAAAAGAGCTTTTAAATTTTTGCCAGAATACGGAACATTAACAACGTGTTAATATTAAATATTTTGTTAATGTGGTGAGCTTTGTTAAGCTGCCAGAATAGGGCTGTTAATTTCCTTGATTCGTCTAGATTATTTTTTAGATATGCTATTAGATTGTGGAATTCTCCCCCATAGCTTAACCCCCTTTTCATGGTTGGCTACTATCTCGCCTTTTAGTCGCCGAGAAAAAATTGGCTGTATATTTATAAATTCAATTTTTACTCGGCGACTAAAATGGCGAGATAGTAGCCAACCATGAAAGGGCTGTAAGATCGTGGCTGGGCAAAACGTACCGCGCGCGGGACTGCAGCAGAATGAGAATAACTTTTCATATACGTATCAGTGATGATATTGACATATTTGTAAAATGGCCAAAATTCGAACTAAAATAGGGCTTTTTTGGCATAAATAGGGCTTCTGTAAATAAAATCGTATATAACCATTTATATTATAACCAAATTTATTCTTTTTATTTTGTTGTTTAAATTTAATTGTAAACATAAATTTTACATATGAACTAATTTATCTTTAAATGTAACTTAGTAATTTTAATTATAAGTAACATGTAATAATAATAATAATACATATCAACATTTAAGCGTTTAAGATTTTTTTGTACACAGGGTGTCCCATAAATAGTGGAAAACCTTCTAACAACAAATGGGCGACCTTAAGGCGGGTCAGAAAAATTAAAATCATGTTTAGTAAAAATCGCACCGTTTTCGAGAAAATCGACCTTTTTCATATTTACGAAAAAATGCGACCTTTGTCAGTCGCTTTGGTACCACAGCCACAAATGAAAATATTTTTGGTCCATTTTTTTTGCACAATATATAATATATCATATGTGATTTAAAATTTACCCGTAGATATCGTGGTTCTTTAAAAAATAGATGTTGAACTTAAAACTTTCGTTTTGCTCCATATTTTTTTTAAACTTTAAGCTGGTGTGGTGTAAAAAAAAGAAGCTCTAAAAATAGCCTTGTCAAAAATCACGCCCACCGAAACAGAAAATTTGGTTCTATCCATGCCACGTCTTTTGCAAGCAGTCATCGAAGCTCGGGGCGGCTCAACAAAATATTAAAATCAAGCCTGCATCTTTTAGTTTTATTTAATTTCGGCAGAATAATATTTTTCTTTCTGTATTTAAACTTTTGTCCTGCTTATTTTTAAGTTTTTTATGAATTCACTGTTATAAATGCGACAAAGTAAATTTTTTTTGTTTCTGTTTTTGTTTATTAATGAACTAAAAATAAACTGCGTATTTACATTTTTCTTGAAATGCTAAGTTTTATTTGGAAACGATTTTTGAGGGTTGTATTTAAATTTAAGTCTCTGACTGTATGTATGTATATTCTTGATCAGCGTTACCACCTGAGTTGATTTAGCTATGTCTGTATGTCTATTTGTCTGTGGAAATCAGGTTTACGGGAAAACCAAGAAAGGCATCTTGCTATTGAAAATGGGCGAAATCGGTTCACGGATACGCCTACCGCCCATACTCTATGTATGCATATTTGTGATTTGGTGTACATGTGAACCAAATTAGGATTATTCTAGGTTTCAAGTTTCCAAAGATTCGTACAGGGGCGTGGCAAAGCCCTAAATTTTAGCCTTTATACCACCATATCTCGTAAGCCGTGCAAGATATTGTGATGAAATTTGGTAAACGGATACATATAAAATATATCTTGAATTGTGATTAAAGTGGGCGGAATCGTAAAAGTGGGCGTGGAACTTTACAACAGTTAAAAATTTTGACTCTGTTAATTTCTCCGCTGCAAGCAGTCATCAATACAAGCTTAGCGACGCTATTGAAAAAACTCGTTGAATGAACCCATAATATTTATAAACGTTATATTAAGAGAACTAACAACGTAATCGTTATGAAATTTAATGAGGTAGATTAGGGTTTCCAGATGGTCTGGATTCGTCTGGATTGTCCAGATTTTAGTCCCAAGTCCAGAGTCCCGACAATCAGAAATATGTCCAGATGATATTCGAACAACCGTACCAACCTTACCGTTAACGAATCATTTGCAGAAAATGCGTTCACAACAATTGGCAGACACAGATTTTCATATTCCAAGGCGTAGTGACAATTTGCTTGGTGCAGGCGCTTGGGTGGCTATAGTAAAAAGCAAAATAGTATCAGGCGTTGCAGGCTCAAGACACAAATTTGGATTTTATAGTTTTTGCTGAAGTAGCTGTGGAGAAACGTTTGCTATGCAACATATTCGCAGTTGATACAAACGAAAAACTGTTATCGCTGTTGGAAAAATTCTCTTATTTAGTTATTAATATTATGAGCTCTCTTTGCACCAGCATTTTTCTTTGATGTACCTGCAACTATTAATCCTGTTTGAAACCAAAAAAAAAAAATGTTTTTGAATCGCCATGCTGTACTTACATATGTATGTATGTACCAGAGAACTGCAGTGAGCCACTCAGCATGTGAGCCATTCATGAATCTTTTGAAATTTTCTGGACATTCACATAAATTCACGCTCACAGAAAATGTTGTTTTACTGAATTGTTATGTTTATTTTGCTTAAATAAAATATTATGTTCTTTTGAAACTAATTTTCACTTTTATTTATTGTCCAGAAAAATCGAGATTTTTTTTTCAAGTGTCCACAGAAATCCAGATTTTTTTGTTTTTTGTTTTAAATGCCCAGGTGAAACACAATTTGGATCTGGCAAGCCTAAGGTAGATATACTTGCTTCAAGGTCTCTTATAAAAATTTGGTTAAATAGTTTCATTATACACACCTAATTTCAAATCCCCACCCGCTAAGGAAGTTTCACTTCAAAAACAATGTTGAGCAACGCTTTGTTCGACCCCCCCCCCCCCAACTCTGCCTCTCCCAAATTGCGTTACTAATACTTGAACGCCCCCTAAGGTCCTTAGTTAAAATAAAAGTACAGCTTCTCGGCACCAAAACTAGTGTTGACCAGTGTTATAAATCAAATAAAACTTTTTTCATATAAAAAGATCTCTGATTTTTGATTTGAATTAATTTTAATTTGAAGTTTAAAAAGTCGAAAGCCATCGTATTACTTAAGGGTCCACTAAAATTTTTTAGAAGAAAAAAAAAACACTTAAGTTTTATCCCAGTCGGCAATCACTTATTTCAGTAAGCTTTATTTTAAAACATAAAAAATTGTGATTATTTTTCGGTAGAATTTTGCAAAAGGGCCAAAAATGAATAAACAGGGCCACGGGGCTTTTGAAAACTAAAAGGGCTCAAAAAAGCCCTAAAAGCCCCCAAATATCATCCCTGATCAGTGCTGCCACTTTGTATAAAATTTTTGTAGCAAAATTGCGTAGCAGAGTAGCAAAAGTCAATAATTGGCTTAATTATCGTTTATTGAACAGTAAATTAAACATAAACTTTTTTATAAAACGAAAATATCACATTGAAATTCAGAATGGTGTAAAAGTAGATAACATAAATGTAACTAACACATTCAATTCACATAAATAATTATAAATATAATAATTCATAAACATATTATATAATTCATCTGATTATGATCCATTCATACAGTGTCCTTTAGATCAAACATTTTGCAGCCATTATATGATCTATGGTATCCTTTTTGTAGGAAATACTTTTTTTATTTTTTATTAAATTGAGGTCTGGAAAAATTCGCTCTGCAGATGCACTGCTGTGTGGCAAAGCATGCAGTTTTTTTGAAAATCAGTAACTGACATAAGAAATCATGAAAACTTTGTTTAGTTGACAATTCAGCTAGTTCTGTTATAGAATTTGCCATTAAAGTGGAAAATGTGTTTAGTAAAAAAATCGTAGGAGAAAAAGTAAGAAAAATTATATGAATAATACAAAATTATATGAAAATAGGAAAAGTGTAGCAAAATTGATACATTTGATGAGAGTGGGTAGCAAAGTCGCAAATGTGTTATTTTTTGCTTAAGTGTAGCAAATTTGCTACGATAGTAGCAAAGTGGCAGCGCTGTCCCTGATACGTATATAAAGCAGAGAGCGTAAAATTTAATTCAGTTTGCTTTGAAAAGCGAACAAAGCACAACTACACATGCATTGATGAACATTGAAGAGAAACATGCGTGTAGCGGTGCCCAGCTCTGCTTAAGATCGATAATTGGAGCCATAAAGTTTAGGTTGTAAGTTCTAAGTCATTTTTCCTCTGAATGAGCTAAATTATCGTTTTGTTTTCTTTTCACTTATTGGTTTCCATTTTCTTATCTTAACTCTTAACAATACATATACATATATTATCTCTATATAAATACGCAATGTGTAAAAGGTTACGCTTTTTCACAGCCATAGCACAACATAATCGCTTAATTTTTTTTTTTGTTGGAAAGTTTTGAAGTGAAGGAGTTACATGTATACTTTTATTTCAATACTAGGCGATGCAATGCCCCTAACGGAAAAAACGTTTCCACGGCTATAATAATCGACCGATTTTGATAGAATTTTGTTTAGAGATAGATTGAACCTTAAGAAAAATTATTAAAAACTTGAAGTTCCTCAGGGGGGCGGTACACACCCTTAATGAGAAAAAACACTTTCACGGCTGAGCCGCTACACCGAACTTGTTATGGATATAGATTGAATTGTTAGTAAAGATATTTATTTTGAGAGGGCGGTGCCACGCCCCTAACAAGAAAAAACGTTTGTACTGGTAAGCTAATGGACCGATTTTGATGAAATTTGGTATAGAAATAGATTGAATCATGAGGATGGCATTTGTTTTAAAGTGAACTGGCCACGCCACCGATATTATTTTAAGTGGATTGCGCCATGCCCTGAACAGGAAAATATGTTTTCTTAGCTAATGCTGCATTTTCAAGTTATCTTTCTTGATCTTCTACTATCAAATTTTTGTAAGAAAGAAAAAGCATGCGAGCAGAACCTAATGCGCTTGGAGAATGCAAGAGTAAAAATGCGTATACAGTGGTGGTCACAAATATAGAACAGACTGCAGTGGTAACTTTGTTTTGAAAATATTAATATCATAGTGTAAGAATTGTAAACTAATATTTTTCCGCGAGTGTTGCTTCTAGACGATGAAGTACCATTACTTTAAATGGTTGTTTTACTCTGATCTTTCACATAATACAAACATTTGAATCAACGCGCCTTTCAAGCTGGACACAAACTTAGAACAAAAAATAACGCCGATTTTTCTAAAATTTTGTTTGGTTTGTTTTATTTCGTAAGGTGTGCTTAAATTATATAATTTTGAGTTTAATTTTAACGAAAAATATTTTAAGCTATGGTAAAAGAAAAGTGGTGTTCAGAGATTCACCGGCAACTAATTCATGAAATGAAAAATAATGGAAGCACAGTTGCAGAAATCAGTCGGTCCCTTAAATGTTTCAGAAAGATGTATGGAATGCATTACAACACCTACAGCAGTATGGGAGCACTAAAAATATAAAACAGTGTCCAAGAAAGCGCAAAGCAACAGCGAAAGAGGAAAATTTAATTCATAGAGCTTCACTTAAAGACCCTTTTAAAAGCTCAAATAAACTTAAAAATTATGTTTCGTCAGAATTCGGCATAAATTTGTCCTCCAGAACGATAAGAAGGCGAATAAATGAACAAAATTTACGTGGATGCATAGCCCAACATAAAGCACATGTGCCAGAAACAAATATTAAATGAAGAATCGCGTTCGCAAAAGAGCATTTGATCACACCGATTAATTTTTGGAAGAATATATTTGCCATAAGTATTGCTTTTCATCAGATCTGCAGTGAAAAAACTAGTGTAGTTTTTCGTATTCAAAAATAGTCGATAGGATCTAGTTTCAAAGATATAGCCATAAAAAAATGCGGATGTAGTCTTTATAAAAACCGATATAAGATGGAAACCCCTGAAAAGATTTCCAAAATATAGGAATCATATGAGGGCAATTTAACAAGGTATAAAATTTACTTATAAATATTTAAAATTAGTTCTACAGTCTTCGAGATATGAGTATTTTTGTAAAAATTTGACAACTTTTTTTTCAGAAAATTTACTATTAACGGATAATTTTTTTAAAATATCAAGGAAAGCTTAGCTATTTTCCTTTAAAATTATATATCATTTGTATCAAATTTTTCCACATTAACTCATTGTTTTTACCAAAAAATTAATTCACCATAAAAACAACTACTACAGCAACAAAAATAACAAAGCATTATTGCTTAAGTAGATAGAAAAGAACGAGACTCCGAGCTTTTTCCCTGTATTAAATTTTTGCGAGCCGAATGAAAGCTGGAACCAATGAGAATTCAGCTTTTGCAACGAACCAAACGAATTCACAATGCTAAATTGAGATCATATTGTATTTTCTAATTTATTTATTTTCTTAAATTCATAAAAAAGTTATAGTATAAGTAATTCGAAAAGGGAATTCCTACTTTATTTCGAATGCGACACTAAGCAAATTTTGGCATAAATTTAGCGATTATTCCATTTTTAAAATTACTTATATGGTGACATTTGTAAAACGCTTCTTGACCCATTTTTTAATTTACTAATCTAGACCGTGTATTGTAGACTTTTTCGACCTTTTCATGCGCAATCTTAAGATTATTTTGAATTTTATCCCGAATTTTGTTGTATTTATCAACATGGTTGACAGAAACGTCTTCTCGAAGAAGTTTTAATTTATCAAGTAAAGTGTAAGAGGAACCATGCAGGATCATATTTTGACCGAAAACTGCATAGTATGGTGAACAATCAATAGAGGTGTGGTAATCGCTACGAAGAATTGAAAGTATTTTCGGGATGCACTTATCGCAATTCGAGTGATCTTTATCTTTCAAATAAAATCTAAGTTTTGAAATAGTTTCGCGATTAACTTTTTCTGAAGCGTTAGCCTGCGGAGAATAAAGGCCAGTTTTAATATGATGAACACAATGAGAAAGTAAAAATTCTTGCATTTCTCTCGATACAAGGTTTTTTGCGTTATCACTGTGAAGATATTGCGGAACCCCAAAAGTGTTGAAAATATGGTTTTGCAAAAATTCGATTACAATAATAGAGGTGGCTTGCGTCATTGGTTGAAGAAAAACGAACTTAGTAATATGATCTAACACTATCAAAAGATGTGCATTACGGGACTTATGTGAAGCTCTCGGATATGGGCCAAGAAAATCGATGTATAGCCTCTGAAAAGGACGAATTGTAATGAATTGTTCCCCCATAGGAGGTTTAGAACTTAGATTTGAAGGTTAAATAATTTTCCACAAGCTCGTCCACGTGAAAGCGCGAAAAAGTATCAGGGACTATATTCAGTGAACCTTTTCGGTGTTCCATTTTAAAATCATACCCTTGAAGTTCTAAACTCCATCCAGCCAACCGATTGGTTAATCCTTTCTGGGTCATCAACCATTTCAGGCTTGAATGACCAGTAATAATACGAAAAGGTAAACCTTCAATATAGGGTCTAAAACGGCGAACTGAAACAATAGCTGCTAAGCATTCGATTTCAGTCACAGTATAATTTCGTTGAGCATTATTCAACTTTTGGGAAACGAACGCTATGGGTTTTTCTTTGCCAGTATCATCAACCTGATACAAAACTCCACCTACTCCAACTCTTGAAGCATCACATTGGATAATAAATTCTTCATAAAAATCTGGCTGAGCCAAAACTGGCGCAGTGGCCAAGGCGAGTTTTAAATTTTTGAATGACTCTATAGCTTCAGGGGTTAAAGCAAATTGTTTATTGGATTTTCGTAGGCAATCTGTAAGAGGGCCTGCCAGATCTGAAAAGTTGGTAATGAAACCACGATACCAATTTTCCATGCCTATAAACCGCCTTAACTGTCTAGGAGACTTTGGAGCTGGGAAATTTGTGATCGCTATGACCTTGTCAGGGTCTACTTTTATACAACCCATGCCAATTCGATACTCAAGGTATTTAATTTCTTTTTGACATAAATGGCTTTTTGAGACATTAATAGTAAGGTGCGCCTCTCGCAAACATTTAGCTACTAGACTCAACAGATTTAAATAACATTCAAAATTAGGGCTTCAGACCAAAAGATCGTCTAAGTACATATATAAAGACATTTTCTCGAAGCCGGGATGGGATTACCTTGTCCATCAACCTACTCATGGCTTGTGGACCATTGCAAAAGCCTAAAGGGCATGACTCTATATTGGTAGAGTGGTCTACCAGGTACTGCAAAGGCTGTCTTTTCTTTTGAACTGTCTGTTAGTTTTATTTGGAAGAATGCATCTTTCAAATCAATGCTACTAATGAAAGTTGTATCTTTCAATCGGCTTAGTAGGCCGCCAATATGTGGTAGCGGATATGAATCTTTTTTTGTTGCAGAATTCAGTTTCCTTGAATCAAGGGATAAGCGAATTTTTCCGGGTTTGCGTATACTCACAATCGGATTACACCAAGGACGTCTAGCAGACGATTAAGTTCTTGATAAATTTCTGCCTGCCTTGGAGGCGAAAGTGGATAATGCCTGGATTTTATAGGTACAGAATCCCCTGTGTCTATATGATGCTCCAGTAAATTAGTACAACCAAGACCACTTTTTTCAAAGGATGGGAACTTTGATACGACAGTATCAAGTAAAAGTTTGTTTTCAGGTGTCGGGTAATGGAGAAATATGTCCTTATTACATTCCTCAGTTTCGAGATGCATGTATACTGTCAACTAATCTGGAGCTATTGAAAACAAGCGCCAAAAATTAATGCCAAGATATGCCTCTTGCGACAATGAAGGTACTATATAGAAATCCACATTTTTGGTTACCCCTTTATAGGTGACAGATATGGAACAATGGTCCAAAATTTTATTTTTAGAACCGTCAGCAGTGGAAATAAACGAAAGAAATTGTTTTATTTGAAGTTGATTTCGTTCAAGAAAATTTAAACAATTCTTTCCTAGAACTGACAGATTGGCACCAGAGTCCAAAAGGCCATATAGTACTTCATTTACTAATTTTACTTGAGCATAAGGTCTACTATCTGCGGTTGCAGCCAGTGACGTAGCTGAGAATTAAGGGGCCCACCCACGAAAATCTTTGTAATGCCTCCTTGAAGCTATTTTTGAATATGAAATCCTAAGTAACCGAATCAACCCAGCTTGTGCAGTTTATTTGTGATCGTTCAATGTGCAAACCTAAGTAACCGAATCGACCCTGCTCGAGCAGTTTTTAAATAATTAAATCTGCAAACCCAAGTAACCGAATCGACCCAGCTCAAGTTATTTATTGATCGTTGAATCTGCAAACCCAAGTAACCGATACGACCCAACTCTCGACATTCTTTTGATCTTTGAAACTGCAATCCTAAGTAACCGAATCGACCCAGCTCGTGCAGTTTTTTAATAATTAAATCTGCAAACCCAAGTAACCGAATCGACCGAGCTGGTGCAATTTTTTGGTCTTTGTGTATGCAATCATACAAAACGGAAAAAAAGTTCAATATTCAAAGATCGAAATAATTGCACGAGCTGGGTCGTTTCGGTTACTTGGGTTTGCAGATTCAAAGCTCAAAAAAATAGCTTGAGCTGAATCGATTCAGTTACTTGGGTTTGCACATTGAACGATCAAATAAACTGCACATGCTGGGTTGATTCGGTTACTTAGGTTTGCAGATTTAATTATTTAACATTAATTTTTTTCGCGGTAGCTCGCAAGGCCCCCTTGAGGTTGGGGCCCCCCGCACCGCGGGGTTTGCGGACGCTCAGCTACGCTACTGGTTGCAGCTAAGTGAGAAGATTCAATTAATTTGCGGTAAAATTTTCTTTTTCGAAAACGCCGTCTACAACCGGCAATACTTTTTGGTGCAAAATGGGAAATAGCTGATATATAGTGGTAATTTGTTATATTAGAAGTGTTTAAGTCATTGTCTGGATTTCCTAATGACGTTTCGTTCTCCGGTGAAGAACTAAAAGTTGGATTATTTATAAGTTCGGGGTTGGATATGGGATACGGGAGTCCCCGGTCGTCTACCCGCTCCTTCGTTGGTTTAACAAATGTGAATTAGTACACTTAGTAGTGGTTACACCACTGTGACCGCACTTGAGAAAGAAAAGACGCCTAGTCTCTTCCGGGCAATAAATGTAGGAGTGACCGAAGTTCAGGCAGTTCCAACATATAATTTTTGAATAATCCGCCTGGATGGGGCGACGATTAATTTGCAAGGCTTCAATTTGTGGGTCTTCTTCAATTTCACGATCAGTGTTAGGTAAATTGACTGAATTTATGCCACAATCTAGTTCAGAAATCTGGCGTCTCTGCCGGAAGACAGGTGCCTGGTATTTGCAATCACGCAACACTTTTTTCCCTTTTCGGGCAATATCCTTTGATTCAAATAGCGATCTTGAGCTAGAAAAATAACATTAATTTTAACTCGGGGATAACATTTCGTTTGATAATTTCTATCAACATCCCTTCTGCCATTGGATTGCTCATGCGCGCATTCATGTCAGTAATAATTGTATGAAAATCATCATAGCTTTCTTTGGTATTTTGTACTCGAAGAGGAATCCACACCATGATTTCATGATCGCTTTCTTTTTTAAAAGAGTAGCATAACAGCGGGTAAGTTGCAAGAGGGTTCTGTTTTAAAAACAACCAATACCATTCATCAGCTTTTCCGCCCAGGAATATATGAAAATTTGCCATTATTTGTTCATTTGTACATCCATATCTAAGACTCAGGTTATTTATTTTAAACAGGAAATCTTCTACATTTCCAGTTCCATTGAAATTAACCCTCCAGTCTTTAAGGGGTACATTGCTATTACTCATATCCAAAGTGGAAGGCTGTAAACTGCCGAAAGAATTAGTGTTTCCTAAAGACTGTGGTGGAGCAGGAATGGTGTTAGCATCAGAATGTGGTGGAGCAGAAATGGTGTTAGCATCAGCCTGCGGCTGAACATACTGGCTGGAAATGGTGTGACGTAGATCTCTCATTTCGGAACGGAGCTCACCTTGGGTTTCCCTAATGCTATCCCTCAATAGCCTAACGATTGAATCTATTGAGGCTACGCTTGAGGATGCCTCTTGGGTGTTTAAAGGATCGGCCTGAATGTGGTTACACTCAGCAGCCATATTTGTGTTTGAAGTTAATAAATTATGATTCGTAATGAATCCTCCTGGTTCACCTAACACTTCAACAGAGTTTAGTATTGACTTATGGTCAAGTAAATTTTCGCTACCGTGTACTAAATTCGGCGCCATTCCTTCACTTCCAGTGATAATGGCACTTGTTGAGGGATTGGTATTCAAAGAATGCCTAGAAACTGTGTCCGACTGGGACTGGCACAAAGTTTGAACAGGTGGTGAATGAACCACTGAGCCTCGAGGCTGCAAGGTATTCATATTATTGGAAGGATTTATACCTCTTCCTTGCGAAGTCCTACGGGTGTTGTTGTTGGATTTTCGCGAATTCCTGCGATTCCTAAGCGAATACATATCGGCCATCCAAAATGGAAAGCAAAATTTGGTGAAAGAAACGTATATAAATTTTTAGAGTCTAAAAAAAGGTATATAAACTTTTTTTTTTAAAAAAAAATGTTTTTATAATAAATGCAACTGCAAGGAAAATGCTGCTGCAATTTAGACAGCACGAAAAAATGTTTTCAAAAAATGGAAAAAATTTTTTTTTTCAATAAAAAAAAAATTTATAAAGAAAAAGTAGATAAACTTTTTTTTTTTTTTGTATTTTTTTTTTTTACTAAGAAAAAACTGGGAATATGCCAAGGTAAAAAAAACTAAAAGCGACGCTGAACACGGAGAAAAAGAACTGCTATTTACATTCCAACTCCGATCACTCTGTCAGAACCATGCTTCTTGGCCACTGGTAAAATTCCAATGGCTCAAAGTCTTCGTCACCACGCAGCCCATAGCATTATGGGGACTTTTAGTGGCGAAATCAGGGTCGAATGACGATTCCAACATAAATGCTGGATTCGCTTTGAACTTGAGCCGAGCCCTGTACCGCACTCAGCACTGAATTAAAACTTTTCCAGTAGCTGGGACTTGAGCAGACTCCACTCACTCTCAAGGCGAGATCCTCAAATGAGATGGCAGACAGAGTGATAAGAGCAAAAACAAAAAAAAAATTCTCCTATCCCTGTTTTTTTTTCAGGTTAAGGTTTGACCGATTGTTTTGGTAGGACCATGACATCTTGGCCATGGATTCTCTTCCTAAACAGGAGGAATCCATGCTCAAAGTGTTCGCAGATTACCAACCATCTAGGGATTATTCGAGGCGAAATAGTGATCACGCCTGACATGATCTTTTCCAACTCGAGCCGAGTCCCTCACCATTAGTCAGCACTGGTTTTAAACTAGTCCAGTGAATCGGAACGAATGAAAGGCTCCACCCGCTTCGGAAACGCAATCATGCGTGATATGGCTTCACCAAAAAAACCGGAGCGAAAAATCAGCCGCCCACTGTGGGAACAGACGCTTCCTGGATTCGCTGGGATAAACGGGATCGCTAGACCCGTCATCCCTTTTGCAAGGAATGCCCCTGCGTTTTAAAAATTCAAAAAAAAATTTCGAAAATCAAAATACAAATTTTTGTGTTCTGACTTTCGTTGGGCGCCATCTATGATACGTGCGGCATACAAAAACGGATCACTCACTAAAAATACCCTGCTAGGGCCGCGGTAAAAATTTAAATTTACCGAAAGTAAACCACCTAATTAAACAGGGAGCAGAAAAACACCAGGTCCTAATTTTAACCCTAAGTCTCCCGATGCATTACAGCTTCTCCCACCCCGACATCTCCCCAAGTAACCTTCCGAGTAACTCTTCATAGTTTTAGGAAAGAAAGTTAAGTTTTTAATTTAATTTGAATTCCATTTTAATGCTTTTCTTTTCTTTGTTTTGCGTTTTTTTATGTATGGTATGTATACAGAAAATAAATATACATCTATATTTTGTACATAAATTTATAAAAATTTATGTTTTTTTGTTTAATACAAATTTTCCAATAGAAACTAAATTATGAGAAATAATTAAGCAACGAAATTAAACTTAAAATGCATGTAATTGAATTAATATTATTACACATTACAACAATTTCACATCAGTTTAACTGAATTTTAGCTTAAAAGAATTTAAAAATAAAAATACCTATTTCTTTATCCTTTATGAGGGGTACCCCGTTGCTGGGTGTTGTTGCTGTTGCAGGCGTTGATGCTGGCGTTGAGGCTGGCTGGATGCTGGCTGCTGCAGCGGTTTTCTTAGGTTAGTAATTTTATTTCGTAGGTTTTATTGATGGGTTTTGTAACTTTTCTGGTTTAGTTACATTCATTTTTTATTGTTTATATTCTTTAATTTTATAGTAAAATTGTTTTTAATTAATTGTTTAGCAATTTTTCCAATAACCTTTTTTTGTTATAAATTCACTTTTGCTGAAGCAAATATTGTTTTCAAGTTATTATTTTTTTTTTTTTTTTGATTTTGTGAGCAAATTTAGGAATTTTTTTCACCTTTCTTAATTTTGATATTTTATTTTTATATGAACAATAGTCTTTCGGCTTAAGTTTCGAGATGCATATTCTTGTAATCTTTGTAATTTTTTCTTTAATTTCATAAATTTTTAATTTGCATCAATGCAGCTACTTAACCAAGTTTTGTACATTTCTCGTGTATTCAGTGCAAGCCTTTGTAGGAATTTCCTTTCACTGATGCGGTTGCTGGCAGCGCTGGCTTATAACTTCATTCGAGGGCGATAAACGAACTTTACGTTTGGACTTGCGATTAAAATTTTGCTAGGTAGGCTAGATTTATTTCACGTTTTTCTTTTTTTATTCCACTTAACAACGTTTTAGCAATTTATTTGGCTAATTAATCAACCACAAAAGCGACACTTGCATAGCCTTTTTTTTGAGAAGAACTATACTTTTTAGCTTAGCGCGTCTACCCGCATTTTACCGCACCTTTTTGCAAAAATTATCCAAAAGTAGTATTGTTTTCTTCGCTATTGCAGTAGCATTATTTTATTTTTTTATGGCTGATTCCAAATCTTCACGTTTTAGAAAAATTTTATTCTTTGTAGCTGCTTGCGACCACGCGTATATAAATTTCTCCGCAACTGAGCGATTTATTATTATTATTTTTCAAACACCCGCACACGTTGGATATTTCTCGGTAACTGACACCACTATGTGTTTTGGCAACCTGTTGCCACTCAACAAGCTTACTGCTTGTTGTCGTCCGTCTGCCGCTCACGCCGTGCATTTACGGTTTTTCATTCGCTTGGTGTCTACTCACACAACTACTAATAGATACTTGCACGTAATATGCCTACATACAATATATTGTCTTACAAAAATATAGCTTGACAAAATAAAAAAAAGCATTTGAGTGGCGTGTTTTTACCGCTTGTAAAAACAGTAGAGCGCTTTTTATTTTAAGACAAACAGGGTGCTCCGATAAATTCGTTACATAAATATATAGGAACTATGAACTTTTTAAATTTTTTTCAATTTTCTTGTTTTGCTTGAAACAAATCATTGTTTGAAACAAGTTAATACTAAATAAGAATAGCTAATCACTAGAACAGATTCGGCATTTTAAAAACTACGAAAACTATATTTTGAAAGATAAAAAAATGGAACTTTCCCTAAAATTAACACGGAAACTAAATCAATGTGTCAAAAGACACTACTACTATTGCCGTGTTATCTTGATTTCGGCTTAAACCTTTCCGAATCCAGAAATATTCATATAAGGGGCTTAAGTCCCTTGATCCCTTGATCAAGTGGGTGCATTTTTCAGTTCAAACTGAAAAATAAAAATGATGTTCATGTTGTTTTATTTGCTGAACGCCTGCTTCAAACAAAATTTAATTTTTCTAACGGATTGAATTGAAATTATTTTACAAAAATCAAAATATTTTTATAGTTTCTGTATTTTTCATCTTCGAAATTTGTTAACCAAAACCTGAGATATAAGCGTGTAAAGATTTCCTATTTTTATCATTTATTTCTGTAGCTGTACTAGATCCCATCAACTTTTATCACTTTGGCTAATTCCAGACTATTGGGTATTTAAATACCCAAAAGAAGAGTGAATTTTAAAAAATCCTACCAAGCGACAGCTGTGGTTTTTAAAGCTTTTTTAGGTAGAGGAAGGATTGGTCTGAAATGAATATTTTTATTTTTCCGAACCTCTTTGATTAACCTGTATTTTTGTGAGGTAGAATTTAGGTAACATAAAATTTCCAAAATTTTGGTGGAAAATCGATTCAGGCAAATTTGAAGACATAAAGAAAAAAGCTCGAAACAAATTCAAAGATTCTATGTGGGATGCTATAATAAATCAGATTTGATTGAATGAAAAGTTGGACGGTCAATTTTTTTTTTTTGTTTTTTTTTTGTCTAATAGGGCTATTGGGTAAAAATTTACCCATGCCATATCTCCGGTGTGCCAATAGGGAAAATTTAATTTTTTCATCAGCAACTTCTATTGATCACCTGACCTCCTACACCAAATTTTATCAAAATTGTACGGGCCCTTCTGGTAGCAGTCTGCAATGGGTTGATAAAATATTTTCGTCTCATTTTTCGCCATTTTAACATATTTTAAACTTAATCAAATGTTTATTACATTATGTGTGATTTTTTATTAAATAACAATATGAACAACTTAAGGTGTTATCTTCAGCCAGGCCGAAACTCACATACCCTACACTGCACTGAAAGTACATATATTTTAATAAATGTTACAAAGACGTTGAAGAGGTTGAATAATTCGAAAAAAGTGTGAAATGAAAAATGTTGAAAAAGTCGTAAATATGGTATATGCAAAATGTTAAAAAATGGTGAGAGAGGTTGAAAAAGACTAAAAATGTTGAAAGAGGTTGAGAAATGTTGAAAAAATTCAAAATCGATGAAAAAGTCGAAAAAATAAAGAATAAAAAAATTTGATCACAATATCTTACACGGTTTACGAGATATGGTGGTTAAAATTTAGGGCTGTGCCACGCGAATCTTTGGAAACTTGAAACCTAGCCTAATCCTAACTTAGTTCACATATACACCAAATCACCAAGATTCATTAAAATCGCTGCATTTTTTTCAAAATGGGATTGGGCAAATATACATAGGCGGTAGGCGTGTCCATGAACCGATTTCGTCCATTTTCAATAGCAAGATGCCTGAGTGTGTTGAATGATGTGTTTTTTATTTTTCAAACTTTTCTCTTATTTATTGTATCTCTTTAAGTTTTAAAGACTAACAATAAGTTATTAATTCTTATTTCTAAAAACTATTACAAATAATAAATTTTATACAAATTAGCATATGTATTATAATAAGTAATTCAAAGCTATGAGGGACTCAAAGACTTGTTGTGTGTTAATTACACTTGACTTACGGTCAAGAAACCGACAAAAGGTTATAACGATCTAGATTTAAATAGAGCGTGACACGCGTGACCGTTCTTGCCCGTCTGAACTCGCCGGAAAATGGTGGTTCGTTTTCGCTCTAAAACCGTTACATTAAAATTTAAATTCGTGTCAAAAATTTACGATGAAAAGAAAAAGAAATTTCGAAAGGAAGAAAATGACATGACGATTCCCGAGCGCCTCAGTTTCCAATGAACCTACTTTTTGCTGTTCGTTTTGCACATTGCGACCCGCCCCCTGACCTAAAAGTCAACCTATAGCATATTCCTTGCTTCGCCAGTTATTCGTGAATATGCCCCTGTATGATTTCTTTTCGTTCCTTACTGCATCATCCTAAGCTGAAATACAACAAAACTTACTCCATGATAATTAAAAAAAAGACAATCACCAATTTACATTGAACATAAACATATTTTGTTTTCTTTATTTATTAAGGAATTAAATATTATGGATTTGAAATTATATGATTCTGACATGTACACATTTGAACACCAATGTGTATATTTAAATTTACTTGAACTTAAATTTAAATTACGATTCTTACATTTAGACTCCGATGGTCATTTGAAATTTGTATATTTAAATTTAATTTAACTTAAATTACTCTTTTTAGCTTAAACCAACTCAAATTAATTAATTATGGAAATCAAAAGAACAATTTTAATTCGAATAGCATTATTTGTTTCCTTTTTACTTTTTTTAGCACAAACATGAACATATTACAACTACACACGTATACTAATTATAACATAAATTTACAAAATATTGGATTTACATATTTCTTAAAAATGATGGTATAAAATTACATTATGTTTAAAGGTAAGTAAGTTTAGATCAGGTTAGCGGATGGTAAGCTGTGGGTAAGGTAAGTGGTAAGTCAGGTAAGTGGTAAATCAGGTAAGTGGTAAATCAGGTAAGTGGTAAATCAGGTAAGTGCTAAATCAGGTACGTATAATTTAATATTGAAGTTTATATTTAAGGCAATGATAAGGTGTTGGTAAGGTGGGTATTATTTATATATATTGAAATTTCAGGTACTTTTTTTTCTTAAATTTTTATTTGTTTATCAGATTTATTTATTTTTAACGTGTTTTTTTTTTGTTTTTGTTATTTCCTTCTTTAACTGTGTATTCCTATAGGGTAAGTGGCCAAATTCCCTACAGGGGATTGCAATTTGCAAGACTAAAAAATTTTGAAAAAATGTTCTGAAATAAATAAACCCTTTCAATCTTTTTTTTTTTTTTTTGGTTTTACTTAAATCTCCTGTTTTCTTTTTATATTATACCTATATATACATAACACAAATCTTACTCGTCCGTAGTCTCTGCTGTGCCTAAGCTTCTTTTCGGCTGCTGCTGTTGAATTCCTTTTTCTGCTGCTGTTAAGCTCTTAAAAACTGTTTCTGTTGAGCTATCGAACGCTGCTGCGGCTGTCACCACCGATGCCCGGAATGCAAACGGCGCTTCTTTACACTTTTTCTTTTTTTAGGTTTTATTACTGATGTTATTTATATTTTTCAGATTTCAATGTTTTTTTTTTCTTCTTCTTTATTTTCACTTTAATGTGGTTTTCTTTTCTTTACAGGTTTTTTCGTCTATTTCTTTATTTTTAGGTTTTATTAATTGTTTCTTTATTTTCAGGTTTTATTGTTTCTTTATTTTCAGGTTTTATTGTTTCTTTGTTTTCAGGTTTTATTGTTTCTTTATTTTCAGGTTTTGTTGTTTCTTTATTTTCAGGTTTTATTGTTTCTTTATTTTCAGGTTTTGTTGTTTCTTTATTTTCAGGTTTTGTTGTTTCCTTATTTTCAGGTTTTGTTGTTTCTTTATTTTCAGGTTTTATGGTTTCTTTATTTTCAGGTTTAATTGATTGTTTTTATATTTTCAGTTTTTATCGTCTATTTCATTATTTTCAGAATTAGATGTGCTTTAATTGACACTTCAGATGGGAAAACTATTTCCCGATTTCCACACCTGTTTCCAACGTCAGCTAATTCATCAAGAACCGGGGATGCCGGAAATTCATTCATCCTCCTTTTTTTTCTTGTATTTTTTTTTTTTTTAAAGTTGGCTGCCTTTCATTTTCACACGAGTTATTCTAAACGCACTCTTTTTGCGCATTACCGTCAAAGCAGCTTGCGCTGAAACTTGCGTGCAGTTTGTTGCGTGCGGGCTATTCGTGTTCGTCACAAGGTGCACAAAGAATAAAAGGAAAACAGAAATTGATTTCAACTATCAACAACAAGGCACAGAAAGTAAAAAACAGAGAACAAAGAACGCAATTTTACAGGATCAAAATAAGGTCGTTGAAAATACACCTACATGCCGTTGCACAGTGTGTTATTTTGCCAATCTAGCAGTACTAAACTAATATCTCAAAAACTATAGCAGCTAGGTCAAAGAAATTTTCCACAAATGTTAATATTTATATTTTACAGCATCAACGTAAAAATGGTGCAAATTGGTTGGGTTAAAGATATAGCTCCCATATAACCGATTTATTCGTTTAGGTATTTTAAAGGGCGACCTAAATAAAAAAGTATGTAAAGCTTGAGTTTATAGTACATTATTTATTTTTTAGTGTCTGACGAACATTTTGCAATGAAAATAAATATTTCATCGCGTGGTTTTTCATTGAACTGTTTTTGAAATTAAAATTTTATCATAACTTTTAGCTTGCTTAAGATACAAAAATATGACTTTTAGGATAGTTGTAAAATATAAGAAAGTGAACTTTTCAGCGTTTCGTTTATATATAAATAGTTTCAGTTTTCGGAGTTATAATGATTTTAGCTGAGGTTTGGACGCGAATTTGGAAAATAATTACGAAATGATTAACAAATTATATTATAGAACCAAAAATTAAAAAAAAAAAATATGTACTTTTTAATTTTTATATGTTCTTCAATTCAGGGATGCTGCTCTCAATCTTGCGACCATTACAAATGTAGATACGAGGTCTTTATGACTAGATTCATCATAAGCATGTCTGTAAAGTTGATACTTAAAAAATTAATCAACAATACTTAATTATGAAAAGGATAAATATTAAAAATGCTTACAGTGTAATTTCTAAAATTTGCTCCAAAGACTCATCTAAACCGCTCGAATCAAAAGTGTCATCGTTTTTCATTTGAAGCAAAACTATAGTGTCCGGACTTAGGTTTCTATACTTCTTTTTAGACGTTTTGCGCAAACTTGCTGTAAATGGATCCGATGTTATCAAGAGTCTATTGATCAAATCAGTATTTGTATCGGTCCTTGAAGTTTTTCGCGTAAAAAGATCCGTATAACGCCGGACATCCTTATCACGTGCTTCGTGTTCTTCCTCTAACATTTGGGCAATAGGTATAATGCAGGTTTTTATTACCCTGCTTCTATGGTAAAGCTTTTTGTGCACTGTTGGTAGCATATAGTACCAAGGATATAACTCTAAGTATAGGTACAGCGTATCCTGCGAGTATTTTTGGAAAGCATCCACATTGATTGAAAAACCAAAGATTAAGGATTGAAGCAAGGTACGGAAACGAAAAATTAGATCCAAATTTATACAAGTTATTTCAGCTGTTATATCCGCTTCTTTTAAAAAAAGACCTTGATTTGCGTTCACCTCTCTTGCAACTTTTCTGGCTTTTTATTTTTAGTACTTTCGGCGCGTTCTTCAAATTCTTTATTTGGTCTCCCACCAGAAAATTTTTTTGGCGTATTGCGCAAAAATAAAGAAAATTCGATTTACCTCTGAGTCAATCGCAATTATATCACAAGGGGAAGTCGGTAAAGATAATTCTATAGCATTTGCCAGTAGAGCACTAAGCGAAACCGAAAAAAGGTATTCAACCATTGAAAAAAAATTTCTCGCTATAGTGTGGGCAACAAAAAATTTTAGAGCATATTTGCTTGGCAGACATTTCAAAATATATACCGATCATCAACCATTACGTGGTATATCAAACCTTAATCATCAAACGTCACGCTTGGCACGCTTCCGACATAGACTGTCAGAATATGATTTTGAAATTATTTACAAGCCTGGGAGAAGAAACTTAAACGCAGCCGCTTTGAATAGATTACCACAAACAAATGAACAAATAACAGTGGTACAAACCAGATCAAAATATAAAAATTTTAGAATGGAAAAATTGAGTATTTCAAAGTAGGTGGAAAAGGACACGGTGGTTGAAAACAACACAGAAAAAACAGTGGTCATACTTAAAGATCCTAAGAAAATAGAAATAATATTAAGGGATTTTCATAGCACACCATTAGGCGGGCATCAGGGTGCAGTAAAAACGCTTCTAAGAATAAGAAAGCAGTATAGATGGCCAGGAATGCAAAAAGATGTTAAAGAGTACATTAAAAAATGTACCAAATGTCAAATAAACAAGAGTTCAAGACTCACAAAAATGCCTATGGTTTTGACTGACACACCAAATCGACCTTTTGATAAAGTGTACCTGAGACGATATCAGGAAATAAATATATACTGACATTTCAGGATGATTTTTCAAAATATATGGCGTGTTCTGCAATGCCCGATGCAGAAGCAAGCACTGTTTCGAAGAAATTTTATGATGAAATCATTGCCAGGCACAATATCCCAAAGATATTAGTTACTGACAATGGTACAAATTTTATTGCAAAATTGTTTTCAGACACGTGTAAGATATAGGGAATTAAGAAGTTGCACATAACACCATATCATCCGCAGGCTAATGGTTCTTTGGAAAGAAGCCACAGACCACTAGCAGAGTACTTGCGAGTTTTGCTAAAGAAGATGGTTCGAATTGGGACCAATGGCTGACGTCAGCCATGCACGTCCATAATAACAAGACGCATACTTCTACTAAGCAAACTCCGTTTCGTACTTTGTACGGTTTCGACTTTGAATTGCCAACGAATTTTAGACGAAAATGTTCACCGCTATATAACGCGGAGGACCAATCAAAAGTATTAAAGTTTCAAATTCAAAGAACTCATGAATTAGTGAGGAAAAACCAAGAAAAGGCGAAATAATTGTCTAAAAACCAATATGACGGAGCAATCAACGGCCACGAATTTATATGTTTTATTTCGTATGGTAGAAATAAAATTCGTGGCCAACTTGAAAGGCGCATTAATTTCAAATGTTTGTAATATGTGGAAAATTAGAGTAAAAACAACCATTTAAATTAACGATACTTCATCATCTTGTTGTAAGCAACACTCACGGAAAAATATTAGTTTACATTTCTTGGACTATGATATTAATATTTTCAATATGAAGTTACCACTGCAGTGTGTGTTAAATTCGTGGCCACCACTGTATATCAACGGTAGTAGTAGTAATAAAAATAAAAAAATATAACAGAATCATGACACATTTCATTTCAATTAGAAGGTATAATAAAAAATAAAAGCATAATAATAAATAGAAAATAACGAGCTCTTAAAACATGCATGTGAACGAGTAATATGAGCCAACGTGTGCCGCAGAAAGCACACGCGATCGCTTAGAACTTACCTACCCCAACAGTGTGCAAGTAGGCAACTTTGAAAGAATATAAAAAAAAAAATTTTTTAACAATAAAATAACCCAACGTAATAGAATGCAAATACAAACCGAAAATTAATGCAACCTGAGGTCAGCTTTGTATTTAGGAATAATAGCATTGCTTTATTTTGTATAATGCAATGAATCGAAACGAAACAGAAGCAACGACATAAAGAAAACGAATACAAACCAATTACTACCCATAATGGTAATATCACAAATAATTGATACGAGTATAACAAACATCGACGACAACAACGGATATGTTGCATTGAAAGTAGGCAAGACTCAAGTAATTCTGAGATATCACAAAGCCTTGCATATAATTAATGTCACAGAGTTCGAAAACAACCAGAAAGATATAGGGAAAACTATAGAGACTTTAAAGACTCTGGTTAAACCAGGAGATGCGTAATTTTTGACTTTAGCGCACAATTTTAAACTTTTGGAATCAAAAATTAAAAGTTTAAAACCCCATATGAGGAAAACTAGGGGATTGATGAATATCCTAGGTCAAGGCCTAAAGGTATTCCCTGGAACAATGGACAGCGAAGACAAACTTTTCATTAAAGGACACATCAAAACCCTAGAGGAACAAAATCATGAACTCATAAAGGAATCTAATAAACAGATTACTATAAACTTCCAAATCACGGAGCAAATTAAATCTCAAGGCATATTAACACACAACAAAAACTCATTACGAATAAATTATATGGATTTACGGAAAACATTAAACAATACCATGGATCTCCAAATGATATGGATATAATGAGGGAAATTTTTCAAATTAACTTCGACATTACACTTTTCAGGAATCATATAGACGATATACAACAAGTTATTTTGGTAAGTAGGTTAAACTTTAAGGTGTGCGTGCGAAACATTGCAATGTCAAAGAATACAGAATGTCCAATGAGCATAAACAACGAAACAGAGATAAAAGAAATCGAGCAAGGTCTCCTAATAGGCAAGAACATTGGAAACTTAAAACTCTCGCGAAACTGTAACAAAATTGATTTACGCCTGTTTCGAAACAGTTTAATAAAATTTGAAAATTGTAGAGTCACTATAAATAACACGACTTTTGTAAACAGTGTAACTAGAACTGTAGATCGAATAATGTTGCCCATATACAATGTTAACATTACGGAAAGAAATCCGATTAAGCAAAGAGAGTTAGAAGAAATTAAATTATCTAATATAGAAAATGATCGTAAGATAATTACAGAAATCAGTGAACAGGAGAATGAATATTTTTCGAAGACCGAGATGGTAATCCTAGTTTGCAACATTATTTTGCTCGGCAGTTCTTTAATTTTTATATGTATGTATCGGAAGGCAAAAGCAAAAGCACAAAATCTGACACATCTGAGGACATCGGCAGATTCAAGGACTACCGAAATGAACGTGGTATTCCCAAACAGAGCCAATGAAATTGCACACTCATAAATTCAAATGTATCTCATTGTAAAACCCTGTAAGCACAATTTCTTACCCCAAATAAAAATATAAATTCGGGTCATCATATTGGCAACCAAAGACATAACGAAAGATAGTAAATGATAAAACAGCAACTTTGGCTGGAATTAATTAAACAAAATTATAACGACATTATACATATATGCGAAATATATACATATGTATTTGCATGCATACAAAAATGCATACGCATATATAAAAATAAATTATTAAAGTAAGCAATTTGGGTACGAATTAAAATTAAAATTGTTTACGGATGGAGCAAACCTGTTTGTTCTATTATTGACCTTAAATAAGGATAATAAATTAGAAATTTCTATGGAATGAGATAACATATATATTTGTATTTGTTTTTGATATCTTCAGGTAAATCATTATAACATTTTAACCCTTTATAATACAGACTATTTTTCTCCGACTCTGTTTTGCACAGAGGTAACTTAAAATTGTTTCTATTTCTTGTATTTCTATCATGCACTTCATAGTTCAATTTAACATTATTTCTAAGGTATTCAGGCAAATTTCCCTTTTTTATATTGTGTACAAATTTCATACTATGAAAGAAAATCAATTGTTTTATACAAAGCCAATTCAAGCTGCACAATGTATGTATATACATTAGGGTGATTCAAATTTTTTTTTTTGTTTTTTTTAAGGTGCTGTTGCTTAAAAAGTAAGTTTATGATATGAAGAAAAAGTTCACGAAAATTCAGCTCTGTAACTCAATTTTATAAGGTGGCGCCGGAGCCTGTTAGTTTTACATGTAAATTGTATGGAAATTTTTTTTTTTTTTTTCAAAAAAGGTATCTAAATGAATAGGTGATTAGTGTTGTTGAGCTGAAAAGGGTTGTTTTCCAACGTAATTTTTTACGCTGAATCCGAATCTGGCCTCAGAATTGACCCATCATGTCGGAGTCCTGAAATATATGAGGCTAAGTACCTAAAACATGATGCTTTTTATCTACTTTCGAGGCCATGTATAGGATTCAAAGAAAGTTGATCAGCTTATTTTTAACAAAAGTATCATTTAGTACCATCCTTGCCCTTTAAAATGAGCTTTCAAGTGGTGATCTGTAATGCTTAAATTTTAATCTTATTGGCATAATAATTTTTGCACAATTGCATAATTTGATATTATGTCAAAATTGTTGGTAAGCCAGCACAATTAAAAAGTAAATTAATAAAAATAAATAGTGCTTCAAAAGAAAAATAAAACGGAGTAAATGCCGTGTATATATGTATATATTTTTATGCATATTAGATAAATGCTTACACATATATACCATTTATATTAAGATTTAGAAGAAAATTTTACCATAAATATAATGAATGAAATGAAGACGGTGTAAATGCCGTATACATATATGTATATTAATGCTATATAAATAATTATAAAATTTACCAAAATTTGTAAAAAATTATGGGAAAAGAGTGGATTTTGATTTTGTATTTAATAGACACTATAATTAAATAATAGGGCAAATGGATATTTAACTATATAGATAGCTATTTTATTATCATGGTCCTATACTGTAGCAGTATAGCAGTAGCCGAGGCAGTTACTTTAGATGTCAAGTAGAGATTATTGATTCAAGGGGACGAGTACCGCATACTGACTATTCGCTTGGTAGCCTAAAGCAACATGAGCAATCATATCACTGAGAAGACGCAGAATATACTTTGTAAAAGCTAAGCTGAGGGATATTTCATGCAACATAAGTGAAATATCCATCGATAATGACTAATTAAGTGGTTGCCAATCTTTACTGGACACAACCAAGCAGATGGAAGGAAGGGAGGGGGCAATAGCTTTCAAAATAACGCCTCCCTTGTCGAGAGAAAACTGTGGCATGAGCCATATCAACTAAAATCCGAATTGAAGATAGCCACGAATACTGCATGCATCCGACCATATGTTACTTCTAGACATATAAGGTCAATAAAACAGTGGCATTTTCCCTCAACTCAGCACACAATTTAACTTTGTGGAGGAGTTAGTCTAATAAACAAAGTAAGCCAATTCCAACCAAGGGGGACAATCTGAAGATGTCATAAAGCCGACCATTTGAAAATCTGGTTACAAAAGCAGATAGAACAGTAGCGTCGCACAGTGGGAAATTTTTTAACGTTTTGGGACAAAAATCCGTCTACAATGCAATTATTAATGGATTTAAAAAAATTTTTTTTTAAGTAATTGTTAAGTACCACCCGATATGTGAGTAATGCCCAAAAGTTTGAGAACGTTCAACATAACCTCAAAAAATGCTATCTAATATATAAAATTCTCGTGTCACAGTGTTTATTACCGAACTCCTCCCAAACGGCTTGACCGATTCTTATGAAATTTTTTGTGTATATTTGGTAGGTCTGAGAATAGAGGTAAACTAAAAAAATTCTATTTAGGGTGCACATTTAGGGTGGTCCTCATACAAATTTTTTTTTATAATAGCATTTTCACAAATACCACTGCATCGATTCACATGGAACTTACACCACGTAGCTTTTGCATTAAGAGACATAGTAAGGTCTATAAAATTTTTATTCAGGGTGCATATTTAGAGCGGCCCTCACACAAATTTTTTTTTTAATAGCATTTTCACAAACACCACTGCATCGAATCACATGGAATTTACACCACGCAGCTTTTATACTTAGAGACATGGTTAAGTCTATAAAACTTTAATTTAAGGTGCATATTCACAAACATTTCATAGCATTTCCACAAACACCACTCCATCGTTTCACATGAAATTTACACCACGTATCTTTTATATTAAGAGACATAGTTTAGTTTAAGAGACTGCTTCTGATGCTTTTTTTGGATTAGCAAAAACTGATCTAGCCAAAGTACCAGTATTCGTTGTTCCACAACCTTGCTTCACTACATCCACAGTCAGTGATAACTTCGATTTCAACATAGCTTGTACATGTTTCTTTCTAGCTTTTTTTATTGCTTTATATTCAGCTGAACCTTTTTTAAAATCAATATTGTAAGCAATATGGAGAATGTACTCTAACAAACGAATCCAGCAATGCAAGGTAGATAAATCAAATTTGTAATAATTTTCATTACATGAAAGTTTTAAGACATGCTCTACGTCGTTCGCTTTTTTCGGACCTACTCCACAAATATTGCAACAGTTGGATGCTTTTTGATCAGTCAGAAAATTGCAGATTTTGCCGTCAATCATGGTGCATTCCATATCAAAGCTCACAGTGAATAGCATTTCCTTTACACAAATGTTATAAAATGCTATTAAAAAAAAAAAAATTTGTATGAGGGCCACTCTAAATATGCACCCTAAATAGAAATTTTATAGACCTTACTATGTCTTTTAATGTAAAAGCTACGTGGTGTAAGTTTCATGTGAATCGATGCAGTGGTATTTGTGAAAATGCTATTATAAAAAAAATTTGTATGAGGGCCACCCTAAATAGAGTTTTTTTAGTTTACCCCTATTCTCAGACCTACCAAATATACACAAAAAATTTCATAAGAATCGGTCAAGCCGTTTGGGAGGAGTTCGGTAATAAACACTGTGACACGAGAATTTTATATATTAGATAGCATTTTTTGAGGTTATGTTGAACGTTCTCAAACTTTTGGGCATTACTCACACATCGGGTGGTACTTAACAATTATTTAAAAAAAAAATTTTCAAATCCATTAATAATTGCATTGTGGACGGATTTATGTCCCAAAACGTTAAAAAATTTCCCACTGTGCGTCGCCCCTAGAATCATGGTTCAACCAAAACAATCAAATTTATCCAACCAAGGGGGACAAGCGGTGACGGAGAATAATAGAGCCATGAATTAGGTAGGGTTGTTTGGTAAATTACTTTAATATAAAATTATTGGTATTTTTTATCCATTATACATTTAAATCACTTAACACAATATGAGTTTCAAAGTGAAAAGAGTTCGAACAAGTGAAAAAACCACAATATCTCGAAAACTGTACCATTCAAAAAATTTTCATTTTCGAATACAGCAGGAAAAAGTACATAAGAAAAGTATCCTCTTATCAAAGGTACATGAGAAAAATCTTTTTGTAACGATTAGGCTCAACAAATTGTCGAAAAAATTAATATATTCATAAAATGTCGAATTTGAATTCATTCATTCAATCGCTTCTAACGTTGTTATTTTACAGTCGATTTTCTTGTGAAATATTTTAATATTTGCGTAAAAGTATCAACTCTACGCTCAAAAAGTAAAATTATTTTTTTTTATTTTATTTCTATTTTTTCGTGGCCACAGAATCAAATGCAAAATTTGATTTTTCTTAAAATCTGGTCTATTTTCATCTATATCTTTTGAACCACTTTCTTAATAAGAAATATAATTAAACACGTTTATTTGTCATTTTATTATCTTTAATATGACATCAAGAAAAAGGAAATTAGGCATTTGTAGCTCAAGACATGAGTTTCAAAGTGAAAAGAGGTCGAAAAAGTGAAAAAACCACAATATCTCGAAAACTGTACCATTCAAAAAATTTTCATTTTCATTTTCGAACTCAGCAGGAAAATCTACATAAGAAAAGTAAACTCAGATCAATGGAACAGAAGAAAAAAATCATTTTGTAAACTAGTGTTATTAATAATAATTATCAGTCTCTAAAACTAAATTGATTTCTTAAAATTAAATTACAATTGTTTATTTTTCTAAAAGAAGTTTGTTTTTACCTAAATAAACTTAAGAATTGAAATTAAGAAAAAGTAAAAAGAAAAAACAAGAATAACGCACAATTACTTATGTGTTAAGAAAAAATTATTGTTATTTCTTAACCATAATTTTTTCTTATCCCAAGGGGGGAGGAATGTTGTTGGTCTTTAACCGCACAATATATGTTATTATCATAAGTGACATATTTCACATACTTTTAGGATGATGCTTAACATCATTCATTAACATATTTGTTAGCATTATTATTTTACTATTGGATAATTAATATTATCTAATAACATTAAATATCGTTGCAAAAGTGCAGCATACTCGCGGGCTGTTGTCGTTTTGTTGATCATTTTGTTACTATGGGCAAATTCTCTGTGCTAAGCAGTAACAACATTGAGAACGCCATGCACTTAAATGCAACAACAAAACTCCAAGTAAAAGTCAAATTGTGCAACCCGGAAGACATTTCGCCCCACTGAATTTGGTAAGCCAAATTTCGGAAAGTAGAATAAGTTTTTGTTATTGGAATTACCTGTAACAATTTTAGTACGTAATTATTGTTGTAATTTAATTATACGAGGTGTTAAGGTATTTAAGTTTTTAAATAAAATAGAGTGTTATTTTTAACGTGAAAAGAGAACACCAATCTTTGTTTTAAACGTGGATTTTTAGAGACGGCTATTACTAGGTAAGTATAGCCCTTATAATAATAACTTTCCATTTTTTTACTTAAAGATACAATTCCACAGTAACAAAATGTTATCCCTCGCAATGATAAAAACTTGTTATAACCTTTGGCATAATACATTATGATATAAGTGTGGTAATTAACACACAACATACTTTAGCTGGTCTGAAATAAATATTACTAAGCACATCTACTGTTCATTTCTGCAGTTGGAGCGGTGTCGCGGCGATATGTTTACGGCAACCCATCTGATTAATTTTCAGCCGAGACGAGCGAGGTCCCGGTCTGAGTTGGCGTGGTAGCAGAGACGGGCTAGGTCCCTGTCCACCATCATAGAGATAACTAGTACCTCGATGTGATTGTGACATCGTAGCCGAGACGAGCTAGGTCCCGGTCTATCATGTTGAGGAGAGCTAGTGCAACTAGGATAACTGAAGCGATAGCCGAGATGAGTTGTATCCCGGTCTAACACCCAAAAGCATCCTAAAATCACACTGCTCCAACACTCATGCTGCCGCACTCTTCACTCATCGGGCAGCACCCGAGACGGGCTAGGTCCCGGTTCAGTGCCCTCATAGGGAGATGAGCTGGATGGCGATTATTTATTTTTTTATTATTAGTAGAGGGCAGTGCCCGAGACGAGCTAGGTCCCGGTACAAAGTCCTCTTTGCGTATAATTTGTAATGCTTCATATTTGCGTATGCACATGATCAAATGGAAGCTTCACCATCGATGCCAATAAGCGTGGAGCCAGTTTTGATAGCCAGTTCTCAATAAGGACTAGATGATTTTGAATCTGGTTGGTGGCAACCACAGCGTTTTTGTGACGAATTAAAATTGCCGTATCGTTAGCGAAAGTGGAGGTGACTAGCTGGTCATTTGTTGGAATATCAGAGGTGAATAAAATATATAAAAACGGACCAAGAACACTACGCTGAGGAACTCCAGCGCCAATCGAAAATTCAGATGTATTAAAACTTTGATACTTTATCCTATAGCACCTGTTTGCCAAGTATGACTCTAGGACTGCATGGACATTTTGAGGTAGGAGCTGTCTGATTTTGTAAATTAGACCTTCATGCCATACTTTATCAAAAGCTTGCTTAACATCGAGAAATATGGCGAAACAGTATTCTCTATGTTCAAATGCATTTCTAAGTTCGTTTGTTATTCTATTCACTTGCTCAATGGTTCCATGTTTGTCACAAAAGCCAAACTGGTGTGAAGGAATAAGTTGATAATCTTGAAAGTATGACCTCAGTTTTTCCAAGAATACTTTTTCAAACAGTTTTGAGAGGCAAGGAAGCAAGCTAATAGGTCTGTATAAAGATGGTAAAGTGGAATCTTTGCCGGGCTTCGAGATCATTTTGATTATTGATTTTTTCCACCCACCAGGATAATGGTAAAATTAATTATAGCGTTAAATAGTCTGGTGATGAAGACTATAGCTGTTTGGGGTAAATTTTTCAGCATTATGGGGGTAATGGAGTTATGGTCGGAAGCTTTTCTGCAAATAAGTTTAATATTTATGACGGTGGCTACCTCATTTGGAGAAATATGCATATTTATATGTTGGGTGTTACTTATTTGCGGAGGTAGATCAATAATGTTTGAGGCACAATTTGGTTGAAATACTAGGCTTAGATGTTGTGCAAAAACATATGCTCTTTTCTCATCACTTCGTGCCCAATCGCTATTACTATCCCTAAGTGAAGACTCGGTCTCAATTGGATTTTTAAATACGCGGCTAGACTTTCAAAGGGACGATTTATTAGTTTTGTTTGGAGAAAGGTTTTGAATAACACTATAATTGTAAATATTTTGTTCTCTAGACAAAGCAGCTCTTATCTTCTTTTCGGCTTCCTTGAGTTTAGTTTTTGATGCTGGAGACCTATACCTCTGCCATCCCCGTCTAAGCATTCTCTTATCCGAAACTAATTTTTCAATTTCACCATTCGTTAAAAGTCTAAAATTTCTCCTTTATTTGAATTTTTAGGTGTGGAGTTTTTCGCTGCTGTAATTAAAATGGAATTTATAAGCCCAATAGCATCATCAACATAACCTTTACATCCTATTGTATAATTTATGTGGATATGTGTGCTTATTTATTTTTTGTATTTAGTCCAGTTTGTATTAGGAGAGGTACCACATACCCTGGTACCTCTCCATGCTTCCGTTTTTCAAATATTTGTATGACAACAGGGGAATGATCAGATGATAAATCGAAACTTGTACTGACCGAAATTAAGTCTCTGCGAATACCTTTACTGATGGCAAAATCGATAAGGTCAGGAACTTTAGGATTATTAATACGAGAGCCCCAGAAGGTGTGTTTTGCATTATAGTCACCGGCTGCTACAAATTTACCACATACAGTTTTAAAATAGTCCAAAATATGCGCCTCTGATACAACAAATCGGGGAAGACAGTAAACTGCCGATAAGGAAAGGTCTTTGCCATTACTTTGCAAACTAATTGAAGTAGCTTGCAGATGGTTCTGAGCATATGTCCCTAGGTAAGAATGTTTAAGTCTTCTTCGAATTAGTATGCCAGTGCCGTCAGGATGATTGGTTTTATGAAATATATAGCCAGGAATAGTGAAATTATATTTATTTGTTATGTGAGTTTCGGATAGGAGCATTACATCTACATCTTCCCGAGACAAGAAGTATGAAATCTCTAGCTTATGTTTGCTTACGCCGTTTGCATTCCATGCGTAAGTCTTTATAAGATCTATAACTTTGCTAAAAGAGCAGTCATTAATTGGACTTGCATATCAACGATACGATCTATAGATTTTTGCATGGCTATCATAAAATGTGATAGGTTTTGAGTAAAATTAGAAATCATTTGCTCAATGTTATTGCTTGGTTCCAGAGGTGATTGCTGTTGTACCTGATTTCACAATATTTGCATAAGAATTAGCTGGCGTAAAAGAGTTGGCAGGGGACTGCTGGGGGGCAGACGCGGCAAAGGTAAAGACATTTTTAGTGGGGTTGCGGGCAGCAATTTATATATTGGATGTGATTCATTTGTTTTCAGCTTAGCAGCATCGGGGAAGAGGTCTACCTTGATCTTAGGTTGTGGAACCCTATCTTTATTTATAATGTTAATTACTGCTCTGGCATGGAAACCTATTTCTTCGAGAGCATTTTTTATTTCGTTCACGTTCAAATCAGAATCAATACCTTTAAGTACTACGGAAATACCCTAACTGCTTTTGAGTTGGTACGTGTTATAACTCTTTTTTTTGGCTTCTAGGTCACGTACTAAAATACGGTAATTACATTCAACGTATACTTGGATTTTCGTTTCATGTATATTTCCTTTTGTTAGAGAAATTACATGATATGAATCTTTTCCTATTAGATTAGTGATATAATTTATAAGAGCATTAGAGCTACGCTCACGTAAGAAAATAGGTGGGCGTTTTTGACCTTAATATTTTGTTGCCCGCTGGTGCCAGCTTCAGTTTTGCTAATAGTGCAAATTTATTATTAGTTGTATTAATTGTGTCCGTAGAAGTGGATTTAATGACTTTTGCCTTTGGTACATTACCGTTTTTTTGTAGGCTTAGTTTTCGATTCACTAGAATGTATTAGACATCTAGTTTGCAGTCCAGAATTCTTTGATAACGAAGTATTTTTACCTGTATTTTGTAGGTTTGACTTTGACTGTTGTTGTTGTGACTGTTGCATTTGACGAAGTTGTTGTTTTTGTTGTTGTATCCGCTGTTTATGTTGAGGTTTCTGCTGCTGCTGTTGATGCTGCTCCTGATGCTGTTGTTGCATATCCGAATGTTGCTGATCTGCATTATATTCATGTTGCCTAGCAAATGTTGCTAAGAAGTTTGTGTCTGAGTGAGGTAGACTAGTATTTTGGTCATTTAAATGTGTGCCTACAGACATTATTGGTGTTAGTAAAGTAGATGATGATGTAGTTGCAGATGTGCTAGTTGTTACCAGAGTTGTTGCTGGTAATGAGACTGTTGAGCTTGTAGGTGTTGGTGAGAAGTTAGGAGTTGAACATTGCGCTCCCCATGAGAGAGAAGAGGACAGCACATGTTCGGCATATTTCAGATCAGGCGGCTTTGCTAAATTTTCACTTGTACTTGTACACTTGTACTTGTTGTTTTGTTGCAGGAGGCAATCGATTTCGTGGAAACGCATTCATTGGAAAGAGAGTGACGACGCTACATCGGTGGAGAGCGCTCCACCGGCATTACCCACCGATTTACTAGGTTCGTTTACCTTCGTTTGAAATTATTTCTTTTTCCAAACTAACACCCGCAAACGACAAAAAATCAATGCAAAGTGCATCAATTATATTGGAACTCACTTCCGCAACAGTTTTAAAAAGTCTTAGATTTTTTAAATTAATTTATACGACTCGAATAACCAAATGACAACGGAGGCGATCGAAAACACGTCCGTCGTACTGAATAGAGCGAATTGAGCGATTGATGTGTTGATGAAGGGGGTCAAAAATCTTAAAAAATTGCGTTACGTAATACTTGAACACCCTTTTTTGATTTTAAGAAACTAAGTTTTGTTTATAATATGCATTTTTTATCCAATAAATGAATAATTTAAAAATAAAGGTTTAACAAAAGTATACATGATTTTAACTTTTTCAGGTATTTGAAATTTTATATTTCATTCTTTAGAATTTCGTAGAACTAAATCAAAATTTGAACAGAATTAAGGAAAAATAAATTCTTCGACTGAGATTATTTTTACTATCCGTGCTTATTAAAGTATTCTAGTCATTCGTTGACATCAAGTTTAATAGTATCTGGATTTGATCCTGAATTACAATTCGCCGGGCACACTTCACCTAGCTTATTCACAAATTGGAATGTTTAAATTAAACGCAGTACTTCCAACAGAGCGACCAATAGGCAAATCGTTAATTGCAAACCACCATCTGGATCAATAATGAAAATCCCATGCAACGAAATTTTCTGTTCGCTAAATACAATGATCTCAGTAGGGCATATAAATGCTGTTAAATAAAAAGGTCTATATAGGATGTATAGTTGATGATAAAGACACTAAAGTTGACAATTGCGATAACTCCACTTGAACTTCTTGATGCTACGGCCGCACATTTGCAGCGTTCGGTTGTGTTTTTTTTTTGGCGCTGCGCTTGGTTTGACGCATAATAAGGACATGCAGTAACTAAAGCTTCAATATCTAAGGCAGCTTTGGCACATTTACTGTTACGTGTCATATCCGAGCAACGTTCATTCAACGTTCATCGCTCGCCATGTTCTACGGGCTTTACTTATCGCTTAACCTTCAAATGCTTGGTTTTGTAGAACTGCAACATACCAATCAACCCACCTCAAACTCATCGATATGTAATCAATTCTTACTGTTATTATCACGTTTACGGACATGCATTCTATCGAGTGGCGACACCTTTTATTTTGGCGCGAAGTTAAAATATTAGTTATGCTTTGAGAAATAGAAAATTCGCGGAATTTTGTTGGATGTCAGAATTACAGTTTTGTTTAGATGTGTAAATATGGATTTTCTAAGCTAAGTACATACATAATATTTCTATGTAAAAACTCTTCTCTTTTTCAATAAAGTTAATAGTTTTGAGAAATTGACTTATCTCCTTAATATTTATATCTTCTAAGTGCATGGTGTTGCATATTTGCTACTGGTTGTTTTTTTTTTAAATAAAGATATTAAATTTTAAATATTTTTGTTTTTACTTTTTCCTGCATTAATAAATATATGTTTTTTTCACAAAAAAATAAAAAATTATTCATTTAAGGGTTAACTAACATTCATTAAATTAAAGACTTTGACAGTAGACTTTTTTAATCAATCTCTGATTGTTCACGTGTAATTTACACTACTTATTCACACATACACATATGGTCAAAATAATAAGTACACTACTTGATATCTTATTAGTTCTCAATTATTTTTTGTTTTACTGAAAATATATATGTAAATTTTTTTTTATTTTGATAATTTCAATATGGCAATGCCTTTAAAAGTGAAAAACAAGAAGGGATTTCCCCGAATTTTTCTATACGCGTATGTTTTCATTTAAAGGGCTTATTCCACTTGGACAAAATTATAAGTACATTAATCATTTCTTTAATTTTGCAACAATCTGATCGGCTTTTTCGTACAAGTTTGTTAATTTTATTTATTTTCATATTTAGTTATATCAAAATAAAAAGAAAAAAATTTCATAGATGGGAAGAAATCAACATTGTACTGCCGAGGAGAGGCAGATGGTTTTGACACTCAGAAATTACGGCCAAAGTCTTCATACTAATGCCGAAGCCATGGATCAGTCAATTTTTTCTTCCAAAACGTTCCAAAAGCTAAAAAAGTGGTTGAAACCCGCGGAAGACCAAAAAATTCTTCAACCTACTTACTTACTTAGATGGCCATAACAACCCGTTGTCAGGTTACGGCCGACCTCATTAGCTCTCGCCAGGCGCCTCTGTTTTGCGCGCGCATTCTCCAATCGTTAATACCAAGCGCGGTTAGGGCTTCCTCAGCTTGGTCTATTCACCGGAGGCATGGTCTCCCTCTTCGTCGTTGACCGGGGACCTTCCCTTCGAATACCTTTTTCGCTGGAGCTTCTTTATCCATACGATGGACATGACCCAGCCAGCGTAGTCGCTGTATTGTTATACGCTTAACTATGTCAATGTCGGCGTAGAGCTCATACAGCTCGTGGTTCATTCGAATGCGATAGTCGTCGCCAACTCGAACAGGACCAAAGATTTTGCGGAGAACTTTCCTCTCGAACACCCCAAGAACGGCTGCGTCTGTTGTCGAAACCACCCATGCCTCAGCGCCATAAACAAGCACAGGTAGAATGAGCGTCTTGTAGAGTGTTAGCTTTGTCGATCGAGAGAGAGCTCTGCAACGTAATTGCTTACTGAGACCGTAGTAGCACCTATTAGCAATTGTTATTCTCCGCTTAATCTCCAGACTGACATCATTGTTGCTGGTTATGGCAGTGCCAAGGTAAATGAATTCCTTGACAACTTCTAATTTACAGTTGCCCGCTGTAACATGAGAGTCTAGATTCCGTGCTCTCTTGTTGTTGTTAGTAGACATCATGTATTTCGTCTTGCCCTCGTTTACCGTCAAACCCACTTTGGCTGATTTCTTTTCAATAGCAGTGAAAGCAGCAGTAATATCTCTCTTACTCCGACCGATAATATCAATATCATCAGCGTACGCAAGGAGCTGAACACCTTTGAAGAAAATAGTGCCATTATGATGCACACCGGCTTTTCGTACGATCCCCTCCATAATGAAATTGAAGAGATCACACGAGTGTGGGTCGCCTTGTCTGAAACCTCTCTCGGTATTAAAAGTTCCGGAGAGGTAATTCCCTACCTTGACGGAGCTACACGTATTGCTCAACGTCATCCTGCAGAGCCTTATCAACTTTGCAGGTATACCGAACTCAGACATTGTTGCGTATAGGCAATCCCGCACTGGGCTATCGAACGCAGCTTCATAATCGACGAAGAGATGGTGAGTGTCGATTTGATATTCATGGGTTTTCTCCAGGATTTGGCGTAGTGTAAAAATCTGGTCTATGGTGGACTTACCAGGTCTAAAGCCACACTGATAGAATCCGATCAGCGTTTCTGTATACGGCTTCAATCTTTCACACAATACGCTCGAGAGGATCTTATATGCGGTAGAAATAAGACTGATACCCCTGTAGTTGGCGCAGATTGTCGGGTCTCCTTTCTTTATTACAGGACAAAGCACGCTGAGATTCCAATCGTCGGGCATGCTTTCCGCTAGCCATATTTTGCTGATGAGTTGATTCATGCACCTTATCAATTTATCGCCACCAGCTTTAAAAAACTCAGCTGGCAGGCCGTCAGCACTAGGGGTGGCAATCCCGGGATCCCGGGATTTGCTCTAAAAATAGGCTAAAGTAATCCCGGGATTACAAAGAGACAATCCCGGGATTTTCGGGAGTAGAAAAAAATGTTATTTTATATAATAAATATTCTTTTATATGACATATTTAGGTACAAAATCTGCAAAATAATTGTTTTCAATACATTCGATGTGCATGAAACATTATTGCATCAACCTGCAAAGTGCACTTCAATTGTGTCTGAACCTTAAATTGAGTAAAAATATTTTTTTTTATTGTAGTAAATTTTTGTTTAAGATTTTCTTATTAAAAATGTTACATAGCAAAAAAAATATCCTGACTAATTTTAAGAATTTTTTACTAAGTGCGATTTGTATTGAAAATCGATAGTTCATGAGAAAAATGATAAAATGTGAAATTAAGTGTGTTTGTTTACTTTCCCAGTAACAATTATCCAGGAAAGAAATTTTAGAGCAGGGGTGCCCACAACCTATGCACTTGGTGCAGATTTGTTGTTGCAAATGCCCTTAGGCATAGGCTGTGTATTCTAATACACAAACACAGCACTCCGTACATTTTTGTCTTCTTCGTTTCTTATGTGTTCAACACAACAATAATTTCGTATGCTTTGTTGGTAGACATTGGCGACAGTGATATTCAACGAAAATGTTGTTGTTGCTTTCGTTTGAAAAAAGTTTGCAGCTGTGATTTCAGAGGCACTTGGAAAAATTTGTGTTGGATTTAAGTTTCAAATTTTAATTACATATCCTAACTTTGCAAAAATGAATAACAGACCTTTAAAAGAGAAGTGGGAAATTGATTTTTTTTTCACTCATAATTATAAGGGTGCAGCTCAATGCTTAATATGCTTTCAAATAATTCAAATGAACACTAAGTATCATATTGAAAGGCATTTTAAGGCATTTCATATAGACTACGTGGCCAATAAGATAGCAGGTGGGTCAAGAGAACAGTTAGTTTCGGAGTTCAAAAAGTGTTTTTTAGTTCACGATGCGTTACAAATTTGTATTCCATGTTTGGTAGCACATACATTTGTGAAAGTGCTTTTTCAAATTTAAAATTAATAAAAAACAAGCACAGAAGTAGAATAAGTAATGAACACTTGGAGGCTTTATTAAGATTATCTACAACTGGCGTTGACATAAATTTGGATAAGTTATTGGAAGGATCGTGGAAGAATTAAGGGAAATTTAGTTTAATAAGTTTATTTTTTCATCACATATAACTTTGCAGAATATGAATTCGTTTTTTTTTCAGTGTACATATTGAATTATGTATTTTTTTTTTTAATAAATCTTATATGTATTAGTGTTTGCCCTTCCATAAGAAACTTTTGGGCACCCATGTTTTAGAGAGTAAGAAAGTATTTGCTCACAGAGAAAAATATATTCATAAAAGTAAACAAACACAATCCAGTGAAAATTCGTACAAGCTGACAAGTGAAAAAAAATATTTAAGTTTTTCAAAACAATTTGCTTTTTAATTTATGAAAAAATATTGACAATTGTCAAAATCATATGTTTTTCATTTTGAAAAATGTTTGTTGGTAAAATTTTATCCAGTAAAAACTATCAGGCTCTCTCGCAACAAATTGTCACTTTATTCTCTCACTGCCTCTCTCGTTACTGGATATTTTTTGTTAACAAACACAATCCAGTAAAAATTGTTACAAATTTGCACAAATTTTCAGTTAACAAACAGACCTATTTAGACTAAAATTATTTTTATCATTAACGGAAATACTAAAAATTCAATAGAAAAACAACATAAGTAAAACATATCTATTTCTTATAATAAAAATCAAATCTGTAACAAAAAATATAGGTTTGTCTTCAAAAAAAAAAAACCATAGCCGACCTTGATTTGACATTGAAATTTTGACACATACCTAGACCTACCAAAACTTAAGTTCTAAGATATAATTAAACTTTTGTCTGAGGCTTTTTTTCTGAAATCAGCATCTAAAGATTTTGACAACATAAATGAAGCACACTTATGGGGCTGCGATCCGCTAGCACCTCATCTGGTGAATTTTGAGAAAAAAAGTATTCGTCTAATAGGTCACAAATTGGTCATAATTGGTCAGGTAGTCCGATTAATTGGTCAGCAAGATTCAATTTTTTAAAAATATTTTAAAAATTTCAAGGTCATTCGAAGATTTTGGCACCTCATCTGACGAATTTTGAAATAAAAAAATACGCATATTATAGGTCACGAATTGGTCATAATTGGTCAGTTAGTCCGATTAATTGGTCAGTAATAGAAAGTTTTTAAAAAATTTTTCAAAATTTCAAGGTCATCTGAAGATTTTGGCACCTCATCTGACGAATTTTGATATAAAAAAATATGCATCTAATAGGTCACGAACTGGTCATAATTGGTCAGTTAGTCCGATTAATTGGTCAGCAAGAGAACATTTTTTAAAAATATTTTGAAAAATTTCAAGATCATCTTAATATTTTGGCACCTCATCTGGCGAATTTTGAAATTGAAAAGTACGTATCTAATAGGTCACGAGTTGGTCATAATTGGTCAGTTAGTCCGATTAATTGGTCAGCAAGAGAATATTTTTTCAAATTGTTTTAAAAACTTTATGGTCATCTGAGAATTTTGACACTTCATATTAGGGCAAAAAAAAAGGAAGTTAAGAAATCGATAGGATTTTTAATGCTGACAATTGGTCAGCAAAAATCTAATAAGTGGTCATGCATAGAACATTTTTTAAAAATACAAATGACTTTCCTGTGATACAACCCATGCGGGTATCTCGACTGTTATATCTACGGTGACGATCCGTTCTGTTTTTAGCAGAACAGTTCTGTTTTTAAGGCGCTTGTTCTGTGTATTTTTTTTTTTAATGGAAAATTACAAAAGTGTTCTGTTTTTCGCAAATGTTCTGTTTTTTGTTCTGCTTTCATGCGCCACGCAAATCTACTATTTACTAATCTACAGTCTATTTCTAATAACGTCAACCTTTTGCTGATAGATATGTAAGTTGTTACCGATATCAATTAGCAATCTCTATCAAAAAGCTGATTGTGCAATGTAATTACCGTGACGCTAAGTTTTTTGGTTTGGATTTGAACCCAAATTTTTTTCAGCGAATGCTGAACGCAGAGATGAAATTTGTTTACCTTTTATGATCAAGAAAATAATTTCGGAGTTAGAGAAAACAGGAACTCCAAAAATAGTGTCAAAAGTTTTTATAAGAATTGTATTAAATTATCTACATCAGTTGGATAATGCATTTTAAGAGGTTGAAGTGATGGAATGGGTACTGTTGCGTACAATGCCATCTTCGAATAAGGTTGAAAGACATTTGACATATATTATGGGAAAGAGGAGCCGAATTAAAATTAATTACAGCGAACTGTTTGATGAGTTTACTTGTGTTAAAAGTTATGTGACCTGTGAGATACTAAAGGAATGGACAGATGGTGGAATGCTAGTCGAGAATAAATGGGTTGAAATATTTCAATATCTTAAAAAAAATTCCATACCTAGCTAATTTAATAACGAGGTGCAACTTTGATCTTAGCTGCTTAGAGCTTAAGTAATATTTACAAAGTCAGGATTATTAAATGTTTGGTGCATATATTTTTGTTACACTATTCTGCCGTACTAAGCGAAAAGGGCGTATGTCAAAAAAAGATATATCTGAGATTCTAGCTATAGCTTATAGCTTAAGAAATTGCTTGTCTAATAAAATGCTCCAAATGCCGGAGTCTTAGTTCAAACATATAACAAATCTCGTAAGAAAATTTTCTCCATCCCAATTTAAAAGGTATTTCAATAAATTGACATAAGCAAAACATCAATTATTTCGAAACGAAATTTTTTGAGATATGCCCTTTTCGCTTAGTTCGGCAGTATTTTTAATTAAAATCAAAGCCAATGAAATTTGATTTTTTTTTTTTGTGCATTTTTATTACTTTCAATATAAAAAAATATGTTTCGACAAACACAATTTTTGTTCTGTTTTTTCAATTTAAATTTATGGTCACCGTAGTTATATCAGGTTGTCATGTAAATCAATTAATTTTTAATTTCTATAATATGTTGTTACATGATGATTTAAAATTGATCAGCCCAAACAAAAAGTTGGTCAGGCGTATTAAACAAGACATAAATAAAAAATACCTGCGTATCACAATTAAGATAGTTGTACATTAGAGCTTCCATGTGTGCAAAAGTGTGATTTGTTTCGCTTCACAAGCCTTTTCTAATAGAATGGCGGTGGAAAAGAAGATATGAAAAAAAAAACGGCGGGTTGCACTCCGGGAGTGCCGACAGAAGTGAAAACAAATCGTTTAATGGCAAGCTAGTGTGTTAGTTGGTATGTGTGCGTTTTCTTTTTGTATGGAAATGCAATGGAAGACAAAAACGGAATATGTACTCAAATTTTACTCTCGCTCTCATTCTCAATTTGTCAACGCAACAACGCGGAATTTGAAAGAAACAAACATGTAAGCATAACAATCGTTGAATGAGAATGGAATGTGTCAGTTAGTGTGTCTGCTTTGCTTTTTGTCTTCCACTTAGAATATTTATTTAAAAGAAACAATAGAACATTCAAATTTTACTATCGCATTCATGACGGGGAATCCCGATGACGGTCGGTGTCGCGAGCTTATACTTTTTTCCTCAGCCGCACAACGTGCCATAAGAAGTTTTCACTTCAAAAATTTCTGGAAGAAGCATATTCGGCTCAGTAGCCTCAACTGTGAATAATTAAATTTGAGCTAAGTATTCCTAGTGTTTGTGAACAAAAATTTATTCTGATTGCAGTAAGAAACATCATTGCGAATTATGTAAGTATAAGGAAAAATCAGGTAAAGAAAGTACCTGGACCTGTGACTAAATAGCTTAAACATAATTTTTCTAAAACTTAACTTAAAAATCTACTTCTTTCTACAGACACTATGACACCACATTTATCAAAATCGGCTTATTCGTTGCCGAGTTATAGCTGTTAGAATATTCAAACTGCTTAAAACGCCATCTAGTGACAGTTTATCAAAACACAAATGACTTCAAAAAAATCTGCTTGTTCTTAAAAAAACTATTACACCTCATTTGTCTAAATCGGTTTAGTAATAGCCGAGATATAACGTTTTAAAGTTTTTCAAAAAACTAAATTTGCTTGCTGCTGGTTCATGGTGGCCTGGTATTTCAGATTTTTCTCTGATTTGAGCTGCTGGCTCTGCTTTCGGCTGCGCTTGCAGAGAAAAATTTGCTGACTGAGCAACAGCTAACCGGAAGTCAACATATGTATGCTACAAATTTAAAAATTTTTTCCAAAAAATTGCATACTTTCATGGGCCAATTTTTTCCAAAAAATTGCATACTTTCATGGGCCCATTTTTTCAAAAAACGTTGCCTACTTTTAGGCGCTTTTGATAATTTACCCCTAAAAGTATGCAACACTTTCCGACAAATTTCAAAAATAGCGCCTAAAAGTAGGCAACATTATCTGAAATTTTTAAAATCGTTGGCTACATTTAGGCGCTATTTTGAAATTTGTCAGAAAGTGGGGCAAATTATTAATAGCGCCTAAAAGTAGGCAACTTTTTTAAATTTTTTGAAATCGAGTTCGTTTTCCAAGTCTTCAAAATTCTAAAATCGAGTTCGTTTCCCAAGTCTTCAAAATTCTAAAATCAAGTTCGTTTCCCAAGTCTTCCAAATTTGAAATCGAGTTCGTTTCCCAAGTCTTCAAATTTCTGAAATCGAGTTCGTTTCCCAAGTCTTCAAAATTCTAAAATCGAGCTCGTTTCCCAAGTCTTCAAAATTCCAAAATCGAGTTCGTTTCCCAAGTCTTCAAAATTCCAAAATCGAGTTCGTTTCCCAAGTCTTCAAAGAACATTCATATTTTACTATCGCATTCATTTCGGGGAATCCCGATGACGGTCGGTGTCGCAAGTTTATACTTTTTTCCTCAGCCGCACAATGTGCCATAAGAAGTTTTCACTTCAAAAATTTAGTGTTTGTTTTGGAAACAGGCCAGTCGCATTTGACCCAAAGGCTGAAAAATTAACTTAAAATGAGTTGTTTTATTTACCGATCTACAACTGTAAAAGAAACGATTTTTGGTGATAGCCCAGTGTGCCAAACGAATTCGTTTCGAATTCAAAACGAACTCGTTTCTTCGTACTATTTATCCGAAACGGATTTCGTTACGAATTCGTTTCGATTTCGTTTTCGTATGAAATTCCTCTCGAAAAAACTGAATTCGAAACGAATTCGTATTTGAAGTCCGTTACGAATTCGAAACGAATTCGTTTTACTTACAAAAAACAAAATCCGAAACGAATTCGTTTTACTTGCACAAAACGGAATTCGAAACGAATTCGCATCCGTTTTTGTGCACATTTGGATCGACCCAGGACATTTCGATGTAAAATTAAATGGCTAATACATCTTTCATACACTATTTTGATTTATTTGCGTGCGTTCGTGGACTTAAATGATGTTAAACACAAATTTTATGAAAAAATTTTCCATTTTTTTTTTTAAACGGTCCCCATTAAATATTTGAAGAAGAAAAATTTTGTTCCAGTTATCTTATTAAATAGAGAGTCTCATGTAGTTTAAGAAAAAAAAAGTTTTTAAAAATATCAATTTTTGATGCTAAAAAAAAGGTATTAAAACTCATTTTAAAATGGTTTTTTGACTTATCTACATTAGGGTGACCAAAAAAATTCGAGTTTTCGACTTATATGTTGTTTTTATGAAAAGTAATTAGTGTTATGTAAAAAAATGAAGCCCTGAAAAATTTCATTAAAAAATATTGATATTTAGAGGTCGCTAGTGTCCGATTTATGAATTAAATTCACTTTTTTTATTTGCGAGTGATTATAACTCTTCCCAAAAGATAATTCTGCTTGAGATACGGGCTGCTGGCATTGATTCTTATATTTTCGGGTCTGCTGAACACGATGCTGATAGTTGTTTTGCGAAACTGTGGCTGGGTATCTTGGTAACATAAAAAACTCGCTGAAAACAGCGAAAAAACAGCGCAAATTTGGGTTTAAGTGAGGTAAACTCGAGGAATACATTTTTTTTCTTAGTCTAACATTCTTCAGCATTATAGTCCGAAAACAGACGAAGATATTCTGCCGAGTCTCGATGTTCCAGTATTTTTCCTCAGAAAAATGAAAAATCCTCGAAAACGGGCCAAAACTCAAGCTTAAATGAGGTAAATTCGAGTAATACATTTTTTAAAGATCGTTTTCCGAAGTAATTTTTTGCGCTGAAACCGAATTCGGCCTCAAAATCGAATCATCACATCAGACTTCCGAAATATTTGAGGTAACGCAGACCGTTTTACTTATATCTTATTTAATACGCCTGACCAATTTTTTGTTTTGGCTGACCAATTTTAAATCATCATGTAACAACATATTATAAGTATAGTAATTAAAAATTAATTGATTTACATGACAACCTGATATAACAGTCGAGGTACCCGCATGGGTTGTATGATAAAAAAGTCATTTGTATTTTTAAAAAATGTTTTATGCATGACCACTTATAAGATTTTTGCTGACCAATTGTCAGCATTAAAAATCCTATCGATTTCTTAACTTCCTTTTTTTTGTCCTAATATGAAGTGTCAAAAATCTCAGATGACCATGAAGTTCTTAAAACAATTTGAAAAAATATTCTCTTGCTGACCAATTAATCGGACTAACTGACCAATTATGACCAACTCGTGACCTATTAGATACGTACTTTTCAATTTCAAAATTCGCCAGATGAGGTGCCAAAATATTAAGATGATCTTGAAATTTTTCAAAATATTTTTAAAAAATGTTCTCTTGCTGACCAATTAATCGGACTAACTGACCAATTATGACCAGTTCGTGACCTATTAGATGCATATTTTTTTATATCAAAATTCGTCAGATGAGGTGCCAAAATCTTCAGATGACCTTAAAATTTTGAAAAAATTTTTAAAAACTTTCTATTACTGACCAATTAATCGGACTAACTGACCAATTATAACCAATTGGTGACCTATAAGATACGTATTTTTTTATTTCAAAATTCGCCAGATGAGGTGCCAAAATATTAAGATGACCTTGAAATTTTTAAAAATATTTTTAAAAAATGTTCTCTTGCTGACCAATTAATCGGACTAACTGACCAATTATGACCAACTCGTGACCTATTAGATACGTACTTTTCAATTTCAAAATTCGCCAGATGAGGTGCCAAAATATTAAGATGATCTTGAAATTTTTCAAAATATTTTTAAAAAATGTTCTCTTGCTGACCAATTAATCGGACTAACTGACCAATTATGACCAGTTCGTGACCTATTAGATGCATATTTTTTTATATCAAAATTCGTCAGATGAGGTGCCAAAATCTTCAGATGACCTTGAAATTTTGAAAAATTTTTTAAAAACTTTCTATTACTGACCAATTAATCGGACTAACTGACCAATTATGACCAATTCGTGACCTATAATATGCGTATTTTTTTATTTCAAAATTCGCCAGATGAGGTGCCAAAATATTAAGATGACCTTGAAATTTTTAAAAATATTTTTAAAAAATGTTCTCTTGCCGACCAATTAATCGGATTAACTGACCAATTATGACCAATTTGTGACCTATTAGATGCATATTTTTTTATTTCAGAATTCGTCAGATGAGGTGCCAAAATCTTCGAATGACCTTGAAATTTTTAAAATATTTTTAAAAAATTGAATCTTGCTGACCAATTAATCGGACTAACTGACCAATTATGACCAATTTGTGACCTATTAGATGCTTATTTTTTTTCCTCAAAATTCACCAGATGGGGTGCTAGCGGATCGCAGCCCACGTTTTGGCCTAAACCCCGATTGGCTGTTGGTGAGCAAGGCGTTTTCAAGTAAAAATTTATTTATTTGTTTGTACAACAACGATTCAAAAATTTTGATGAAAATAGAAATATAGCAATAGGGCGATAATCGATGCCTGTTTTGGGGATAGGCATAATTTTGGGTTTTTCCATAGGGCGGGATTCTCTGATTTTGTTCAAATTGTATTGAAAATATGTGTGATGAAGGAAAGCAGTGCTGGAAGCAAAACTTTGATGAATTTGGGATGAATTTCATCGAAACCGACCGCTTTAGATATGATTACTAGGAAAAATCGCAGTACTTCAGAGCGGTCTACACATTTGAAAGTAAAAGCAGTGTTCAAGCTTAAGGCACTAGAGGAGTTTGTTGTGTAAATGTTTTCATTGGCCGTTGGCATAGGAATATCAACAAATTTTTTGTTTAATGCATCAATATCAGCGTATTCACTTGCTGTTGAAATAATCGGCAACTCGAATAACTGTCTTATGATTTTTATATGTTATTTAATCTTATTTTATAAGTTAGTTGCTGAAGATCATTCAAGTCGATTAAACTTTAATAAACGTATTTAAACTTAAATCTGCGAAACTTTTATTTCTTGGTTATAATAAAAAGGTAACGAACTCAATAACCTAACAAAAGGTTATGGGCCCAGACGGACCTAAGACGCGAAGTTAAATAAAAGCAGAACAAGATTAGGAAGAATTTGAAGAGTCGAGTTCATCAAGTGAAGACGAAGTTTTTGAGGATACCTCAAATTAGCAACAAGGAAACAAAAAATCTGGACAAGATCCACGTAAAGTAAGTGAGATTTCAGATATGGCAAGTGGGCTGTACGCTATTGAAAAGCTTGATGAGCAAAACTACGGCTCATGGTGTGTCCAAATGCGTGGTGTGCTTATTCATTCAGATCAGTGGAAGGTTGTGTCTGGCAAGTTTGTACGGAGTACTGATAATGCCGCAAATTGGGATACGTTAGATGAAAAAGCGCTTGCAACAATGGTTTTATCTGTTAAACCAACGCAATTGAACCACATTAAAAATTGCAAAAATTCAATGGAAGCGTGGCAAAAGTTGGAGTTTATATACAAACCCAAAGGACCCGCTAGGAAAGTTACCCTGTATAAAAGTTTGCTAAGTCTCCGCTTGTCGGATGACGGTAATATACCACAATTTTTAAACTAAATAACGATAATAGATAAATAACGAGATGTTGGTCATTATACTCTTGTCGAGTTTGCCGACACACAACACACAACCGCTCTCTTTTCCAAGCTTTGATGCGTTTCAAGCGCCATGGGCAGCTGTTCTCTGTGTTTACAAGGAACGGGTCCGCTTTTTAACGACGTCCGGAAATGGAGATATGGTGAAAATAAATTGCGAAGCAACGCTTACCGTCATAACCACAACATTTAATAATGCAGATGGTTTGAATTCGATAAATAATGACTGTGAAGAGACAAGTTAGCTGTTATCCATTTGTGTTTATTCGCTTTAAATTTTTTTTTTTTTTCAATTATTATTATATTTATTTTTATTATTTTCTCTCTTCTTTTTTTTTCCTTCTTCCTACTCTTTTCTTTCTTTTGAGTGTTTGTTTTCGCTTGCAATTGCAATCTTACTTCTACTTATAATTTTTTTTTAAATGAGTAATAATATGCGCATATGGGGTGGTACCATTGATGTTTCGAGTACCCTATAGAATTTGGTAAGCAATCGCAATAAAGGTTTAAGTTTGTGTCATTTAAACGTGTAAAGTTTAAAAAATAAAATTGACGACTTGCGTTTACTTGTTAGTGATAATTTCAGATTAATTCGTGCAGATAGGTGCGATGTTATACGACAGACATTTCAGTGCGCGCAAGCAAAATTTGTTGCTGTTTCTATAGAAAAATAAAATATAAGTTAAAAATACTATGACAACGAGAGAGAATGCATTTTTTGTACGGCTGGAAAAATAATTCCGAACATGACAGCAATCAACACCACAAAATATGTAGTAAATAAAAAGGTGTTGTGCTAAGGAGCGAAAAAATACCTTAAAAAACACTTATTTTGAATAGCATCAAGAAAACGAGTGAAACACAACTATTTTTTGAAAAACGCATTTAAGAACGGAGTAGAAAAATTAATAAATTATTATAAACGTCAAAAGTTGGCCGGCACTTATTTCACTTTTGTGTGACTGGCCTCCACTCAAAAAGTGAAAGAGAATAAAAAATTATTGTTTGCCCGTACTCAAATACCTGTCGTGTGACATCGCGCTAGGCAAAATAAATTGGGCGGTGGTGTGAGTATTTATATAAAAAACTGTTTTAATTTCCGTAATGTTAGGCAATCTTCTGACAGTGACGTGCTTGAATACATTTTTGTTGAAGTACTACTTGAATCTGGCAAATTTTGGTTGGATGTATATATGGCTCCTAATATCGCAAACTTTATTCTAATTCGTGACCTTTTAGAGGACTTTGTACCTTTATATACCGATATTGTCATGTGCGGAGACTTTAATTTAAATATTTTAAATAACAATAACAAGCAATTTATTGAAATGGTCGAGTCATTCAATTTCAAACTTGCAAATGTTAAGCTGCCTACACATTTCCGACCTAAATGCGTACCTTCATTATTAGACATGTTTTTAGTTTCAGACCCATTCTTAATTTTGTATTACGATCAATTTTCTGTACTAGCTTTTTCCCATCACGATCTAATTTTCCTTTCGCTCAATTTGCAGAATTTAACTTTTAATAATAATAATACATATGCAGTTCCAAAATTTTCTGGGGTTAATCTTAATGGCGTTTTTTCCGAATGACAATGTACTGACTGGTGGCCGACTTATGAAACAAATCACGTCAACAACCAGGTTAAGGTTTTTAATCAAAATATTATTCAATTATTCACTGCTCATGTTCCTACAAAAACTATACAAAGAAATCTCACAAAATATCCATGGCTTACTTGTGAAATTTTAAAACTCATTGAAAAAAGAGATGTATTGTATGCTCGATGGAAAAAATATAAGTGCACTGCACTTACAACAATTTTAAATATATGTATGCGTAATGCAGTTACATCCTTGATAAGGATAAACAGTCTTTTATCTTAGAAAATAGTTCGAGTTCTATTTTTTTGAAAAATGTTCGCTCGGTTGGGCTAACCAAAAATAAGGATGTTTCATTAGAAAATATAAATTTAGATGATCTTAATGAACAATTCGTAAAGTCAGCTCATAATGTCAATATTCCTTCGTTAGATTCAGTTTATAGCAATTCGCTCGAAATATCCTTTGCTTTATCAGGAGTAGGTATTTAAAGTGTTGGTGAAGTAATTTTAAAAAACAAGTCAAACGCGATCGGATCTGACAATATTTGCCCTAATTTCATTAAATTACTTCTTCCTGTTATACTACATCACATTTCGCACATTTTCAACGCAATAATAACTACATCCCAATACCCTACATCATGAAAAATTGCAAAAATCTTGCCTCTGCCAAGAAATAATTTTGAATTTCGTCCAATTGCAATACTTCCGTTTTTCAGTAAAGCATTCGAAATTGTGGTTAGCGATCAAATAAAAACTCATTTAAATTTCAACAATCTACTAAGTAACCAGCAGTCGGGTTTTCGAGGAAACCGAAGTTGCACAACTGCCCTTTTAAAAGTTTGTGAAGATATTCGCTCAGGTACTGACAATGATTTAATGGGCTTGATTGTTTTTTTGGATTTTTCGAAAGCATTTGACAGTATTAATCAACAACTTCTAATAGAAAAACTAGGTACTCAATTCTACTTTGGTTACTCTTTGTGTAAGCTCTTATCCTCATACCTTTCTGATCGTTTTCAATACGTCCACCATCTTAATAAAAATTCTTTTTGCCTGAATGTACCATGTGGCGTCCTCCAGGGCTCAGTTTTGGGACCTCTTTTATTTATAACTTACATTATCGATATTGCTGACTGTTTCAAAACTTGCGAACACCATATCATGCAGATGATATTCAATTGTACAAGCTTTTCCCAAAACATCCATGTTTTCAACAAACAATTGAAGTAAACAATGAGCTGGGCAGGATTTTTCAATGGTTGGAAGAATACGGGCTTAGCCATAACCCTTCAAAAACCAAGGCAAGGTCGATAAATAGAGGCCGCAACAGAACTGACCTATATCCACTTGTTTTAAATAATTCTCCGTTAGAGTATGTTGACAGCATTAAAAATCTAGGAGCTTATCTTAACAGCAATTTTACATGGAACACTCATATTAATAAGGTAGTCTCTAAAATTTATGGTGCAATTCGAAGTCTAAGCCCCACTTCTAAGTTTTTACGAAGTGATGTTAAGCTTAGACTCGTGAAATCGTTTATCTTGCCGATTTTATTCTACAGCTGCGAATTATTTTCAAGATCAGATGATGAATCCAACAGAAAACTAATAACGGCTTTCAATAGCTGTGCAAGGTTTCAATGTACAAAAGCAATCTGACATCTCAACTTTCACCAAAAAAATTACTGGAATGTACTTGAATGATATGCTAAATTTCCGTACTATACTATTGCTACATAAATTAATTTACAGTAACTAACCAAACTATTTATTTGCAATCCTAAGGTTTTCTAGGAATCAGAGAACTGAACAACTTATACCGCCTCGGCATTTCTTTATCTATTTGATATATCTGTGGAACATGCTACCCATTTCTCTGAAGCGCATAAGATGCACAAACATTTTTAAGCGTAAGCTTTTTGAACACTTAATAACTATTTTAAGACATTTTATCTTCATCTTTCTTCTTTTTTTTGATATTCACTTGTAAACTTTAAAAAAAAAATCATGAATTCAACATAATTGTTATTCGAAACATTAAGTAAATCTCTCACTCTGTTTTAATATAAATGTCACTATATAAGATATATAATTAAGTTATTGCTGCACTGTTGTTTTTACACATGTATGTAGTTTTAAGATAACTCGAAGTAAAATTATTTTGTTTTTTATCAGCTGATTTGTACAAGTCAAAAGAGAAATCTTATATGTACAATTTATATAAATCAATCAATAAAACAAATCAATCAATCAATCTCAATTTGAAGGCAACTGTAATCGATGTTTTTAAAATCGCGATACTTATTTTATTTTTTGCTCTGATATTTGCAGTTGGAAATCGTAGCTAAAAAAAATCAAGAGAAAACACAAGCAGATAATTGATCATAAAGTAGAACTTTTTTAATATCCTCTACGAAAAAAGGGTCTAGCAACGTATTCGATGCTTTGTAAAATGAGTAGGTGTAGCTTAATTTACCGACGTAAGACCAAGGGTGCATATCTCTTAATTTAAATGACTTTCGACTAGCAAATTGCTGTTAAAGTTGCCAGATATGATTACATCAGTGTAAGAATTTGTAAACGAACCAATTTTTTGTATCAAGTTAGTAGTACTAATATTACGATTCGGCCTGTGAACATTACCAACGAGCAGTTTTTTGGAATCACATATCAATTCAATAAAAAGGTATTCAATTTTATCATTTGCGTTAGATTTGCGTTTCAAATTACATGCAATACCCTCCCTTACAAAAATTGCAACACCATCAGCAAGAGATTCTCGATCAGCGCGAAAAATTCCCCCCATTGGGAATTTTCGCACATAGGTTTTTATTGACATTTAAACGAAAAATCAAAAAGACACAACAAATTTTTTTAATTAATTTAAATTTTTTAAATGAAAGAACTAAAATGCCAATAAATCGTCGGAGCCCGAGTTGTTAATTTGCGACAAGATTTGTGCTCTTTAGCTATTTTTGAACCAAAAAACAGCGTCGCTAAGGCTAAGTAACATAAGCGATTTTTCCATGCGCGTCTTAGCATTACCCCGGCATCAATAAAATCAACTTCAATTAAAATACATGCACAAATCCATTCGCGCCATAAATTTCAATTTTACATGATAGTTCACGTGACATGTGGATAAATGAAGTTCAACTTTGGCGTCAACGCATTGCCGGGCAAGACAACAAAAATTCTCTCGAAGCACTGGATATTTGCAATGAAGACGCATTACCAAATGTCCATCAAATGCTTCGTGTTATGGCAACTTTGCCTGTGACAACAGTAACAAATGAGCGCACCTTTTCAGCGCTACATCGCACATTGGGAAAAACATAGTCAAAACACGCGCATTGGAGGTATTTCAAAAGTTACAGGGATAAATTTATTTTTTCACTTTTTGTAATTTAAATACATCCAGCATGTCGAAAAACAATTTCGCAACTCATTTGACCGAAGAGCCTTTGCAAAACAGCCATCTTAAGTTGAGCTTCTAATGAAGTTATTTTTTTTAATAAAAAGTATCATTATCAATGCTTTTCTGTAGATGTCAGTAGAATCGACATTTTTCAATGGAATCTTACCATTTCTTATAAGTAGAATAAAAATATTTCCATAATTGATTTGTTTTTAAAATTTTATTTTAGTTTTACTTATTTACGGAGGTATGGGTAAGTAAAGTTAGGTGTCACGTTTTAAGATTTTTTTAAAAAAAAAAGGTTTTATGGACTAGAACTTTTTTGGTTCCACATGGATCCACTAAATTTTCTCAGTACTGATTAAGATGTCACCTCATTTATGAAAAAATTTTAAAGAAATTTTTGGTCTGTATATTTTTTTTTTCAATCAATTTAAAGCTTACCTAGCTTTTTAAATAATTATGCGACCAACTTATTAACACTTTTAAACTTACCTATCGGTTAGAGATAAGCTTTTATGCTTACATGCTGTCGTGATGACATCTAAATACTCGCATCCAGATCAATACAAATATGAATATGATCTGAATCTAGCAGTAGTCAGATTCTAAAATAAGTAGCTTATGCGCTTCTAACAAAATAAAAAATTGAGAAAGAGATTTACCGTCAGAAGAGCAAGCGATGATAAAATAGATTGAGCTTCAAACTTTCAAGATGAAAACTTACATTGAATTACTCTAGTTTTTTCTTATGATTTCATTTAGTACTTGCTGGACTACCACAAGTGCCAAGGTATAGCGCTTAAAGTGTTTTTGTTGTATAGAAAGTGCCACCATCCGTTGTCCAAAAAATTTAAAACTATGCTCTAAGCCTTTGCGATGTCGAAGCAAATATAGTCTGCAAATTTGAGCAGTCGGCTCAGTAGTTTACAGGTCTATAGATAACAAACAGACACACATTCATTTTTATGCATATATTTTTATCAGAAAAGTGACCAAGCACCTAAAGAATTAAAAAATAAATTTTTTATTGAAATGCATGCAGTGGCTTAAGCGTAATGCGGCAACATTGAAAACGTAGTTCTTATTTTATTACATGGATTTCGTAAAAATATACCCACTTTAAACTCTTTTTTAAAAGTTTTTAGATGTCAAATTTCAAAATGCTGACACATGTATTTACTTATTTTTGACTAGCTTCAAGAATCCGTTGACAGAACTGTGATATTTTAGTTTGGTTTAACAGAGCGTAGTTCTTCAAAAGTTTTAACTTCCAGCTGTAGGGTGTCAATTCCTTGCGTTGGAAATTGAAAAAAAATCATATCAGAACATTTTTTGAAAATTTTCAAAGTAAATGACCAAAGTACAAGTATCTAGCATTAACAGTATAGAAGCTATCGCTTAAAACAGGCAATGCGCGCGTTTTGCTTATGTTTTTCCCAATGTGCGTCGTCTAAAGACATACAGATTAACTATCTCCGAAGATCGGCTGAACGGCTTAGCCTCGCTTAATATAAATCGCAATGTCGAAATCAATGTGGAAAGAGTTTTGGATGAGTTTTTTCAAGTATCTCGCAGAGTTAGCTACTTACGTAATGATAACTGAATATCGAATCATAACATAAACACTAGACTTGTTGAAATGAATGGCATGTTCTAGAATACTTCAAAAACACTCGATTTTCGAAAATATATTCATATTTTTTTTTATATAAGCTTAAAAATAGCGGTTGGTTTTTTTTCGATATTTCTTATCTTTACATAAGGGAAATCGAAAAAAAAATTTAAAAAAAATATTAAAAATAAGAAAAATTAAAATTAACTTTATTTTTCTCGCCAAATTCCGAAAAATTAAAATTTTGCAGCTCTAGTAGGACTATCTTTTTTATTTTTTTAAATGAGGATATACTCGAATATGAATAAGTTTTCGAAATTCGAGTGTTTTTGAAGTATTCTAGAACATGGCATTTTTTTTTGAACATGCCTTATAAACACACTAGTTGTCCCGGCATACGTTGTTCTGCCCTTTTCGATGTGTGTCGTGATGTTGTATTAACGCATGTGTGTTGATTTTGAAGGGCGTGTCACCGCCTATTTTTAAACCAAACTTTGTAAAAACCTTCCATAGGCCACAATTATGAAATCTTCGTGTAAATTCTATTTAAAAAGTTATTTTATATAAGGGCCACCTAATAGGCTGAGAGCCGGCTGTAGAAAAGTCGAGTGTATAAGATTACAGCATGAGATGTATGCCAAATGATAGAGCTCAATAAGCCTAAATAGAATACCTAGGGTTGCCTTGCCAAAGCCTGTCCCGATGGCCGAAAATGCCCGAATTTTAGCCGATTTTGTTGTTTTAATTAAAACTGTAGTACATAACAGCTCGAAATGTATGCCAAATGAAAGAATTCGAAGAGGCCTAAATATAGTACCTGGGATTGTATTGTTAAATCCTGTCCCAAACATGGGTTTTCACCGGTTTTTTGGGTCAATTTTCATTAATGAAGATAGCAGCTTAAAATTCGTGCCAAATGATAGATATCGAAGAGCCTAAATAGAATATATAGGGTTGCCTTGTCGAATCATGTCCTAAACATTATTTGAAACCCGTTTTTGGGGTCAACTTTCTACAAGGCAACCCTATATATTCTATTAAGCCTCTTTGATATCTATCATTTGGCACAAATTTCAAGCTGTTATCTTCATTAATGAAAATTGACCTAAAAAACCGGTGAAAACCCATGTTTGGGACAGGATTCAACAATGCAATTCCATGTATTATAATTAGGCCTCTTCGAGTTCTATCATTTGGCATTCATTTCGAGCTGTTATGTACTACAGTTTTAATTAGAACAATAAAATTGGCTAAAATTCGGGCATTTTCGGCCATCGGGACAGGCTTTGGCAAGGCAACCCTAGATATTCTATTTAGGCTCGTCGAGCTCTATCATTTGGCATGCATCCCATCCTGTAATCTTATACACTCGACTTTTCTACAGCCGGCTCTTAGACTATAAAGTATGCACCCTAAATAAAATATGTACGGCCTAAGTTGTGCCTCTTAATAAAAAAGCCATGTGGTGTAAGTTCCATGAGAATACAATTAGACGGTCTTCGGGAAAATAATATTTAAAAAATGTTTTTGTATCAGGGCCAACCTAAATATGCACCTTAAATTAAATTCTTATAGCCTACTTATGCTTCTTAATATAAAAGACACGTGCTGTAAATTCCATGTGATGTAAATTCGATGTGAGTCGATTTGCCGGACTTAGTGAAAGTTCTATTTTAAAAATATTTTTGTCTGTGGGCCATCCTAAATATGCACCCTTAATAAAAGTCTTATATTCTATGACACTCGCGTGATCGATAGTAACATATGTACTGTAAATGTTCATCAAAATCAGCAGGATAGTTTCCGCGTCCATAAAAAACAAACAGATAGAGGGACAGGCAAAAACAAAATTTTATAAAAACAACAAATTGCAGTTTAACTGTAAAAAGCAATGTACACTTTTTTCAAAAATTTATTAACATCGTACTCTCTCATCAAAAGTAAAAAAAAAACTCAAGGAGAGTTGTTCTTTGAATTTCGAAGCCAAATACAAACGCTACAAATGAAAACAAAAATAACAACACAGAATTCAAGAAGCAGCATAAGCAACGACAAATCGAACGACAATTATTGTGTGAGGTTTTGCAAAAAACTTAATCCTAAAAAATAATATTTTTAACTTTAAAAAATCATAGAAATAAGTATACAATAACCTTTTTTAGTGCAAATATCTTGTTTTAAAACATAAATTATTAAAATCGGTTTAGTATATTTTGCGGTATGGCATTTCAAACCATTTCCATGTAAGCAATTTTATATAAATAGTATAGATATAGATGTACATATCGACGCTTCCAGGGTAACAGGTGTGACAGTTTAACTCTTATTTTTTTATTCATATCTTTTCAGACAAGTGTGAGAATGCAATATAATTTCTTGCAACAAGTACTATGGTACCTTCCGATATTTATTAAAAGTATAAAAATTTGACATTTTATGTTATAAGTTCAGAAAATGCTTTTAAAGTGTGTAACGAGTGTGACGTTGAGAAAACCTCTTTGTTAAATATTTTGAGTTTGAGTTGAAATTGCCTAAAATTTTGCAGGAATGAGTGATAAATTGATATCATTTTTGAAATATTTGATGTGTTTTTTATTAAAATGATGAGAAACTTTTAACATGAACTTTTAAATAATATATACAAAGTTACTTCAAAAATGTAACGGGTGTGACATCCAAATGTAACGGGTGTGACATAATAATCTTATAGTAAAAAATGAAGTAAAAAAAAATTTACTAAAAAAAAAAGAAAAACAAGGAAATTCAATATGTGATGAAGATTTTTTATCTATTATGGTAAATTTTCGATGCGATGCATCGTTTAGTTTTTTAATACTTGCATTTTTTCGTATACATATACATATGTATGTATATAGTTTTTTTTCGAAAAGTGGTCAGTTAAGCTGGAAGTGTCCATAGGTATTTACGTATTTAATTAAATGTCTATATTAAAAATAAATCGTTTTTTGACGTTTTTTATGAACATTATCTATGCCCTGATTTTTCTAACATTCGTTTTGCAACAAAATTCCAATTAAATTTAACATATTGTTTTGAATGGAATTATAAATTGTTTGTTCCAACTTTTAATTATAAGTTTTTTTTTATACTTTTTTTTATGCTTGTCTTCTGCTGCCATCCAGGCTGCTTGGCAAGATTTATTTATTTAATTCATCTACTGGGCTAAGAACCTTTACAGATTACTAAAACAATACTTAAAACTAGAATAACAAAGCATCTTAATTTATAGCTTGAGTGCACATAATACTTTCCTTAAGATATTTAATGAAAACATTTCTATGCGCGCTAAAATCCAATTGATTCGCAAACATATTGCAATTTGAAAGGCATCGAGAAAGTGGCTCATTAGAACCATAATTAGTTCAATGGTATGGGGTGTAGAAAAAGTTAGACTCCCTCAAATTACGTGCCGGGACATTAAATGGAATTAATGCTAACAGTTCCGAAGAATTAACTTTACCATCAATTATATCCTTAATGAATACAATATTATTAAAAATGCGTCTATCAGACAAACTACTGAGGCCTAACAGACGGCAACGAACCCAATAAGCAGGCATAGTTTCCCAAGTGTACAGTCTTCTCAAAGCAAATCTAGTAAAACGTTTTCGGCTATTTTCAATACGGGTAATCGATACATCGTAAAAAGGGTCCCATATAACAGAAGCATACTCTAGTAACGATCTAACCAGGCTATAAAAGATAGTCCTCTGGAGTTTCGTCTCAGAAACCCAAACTGGGAGTTCGCTTTTGCTACAATATATTCCAAGTGAATATCGAAAGAAAGTTTTTGGTAAAAATAGACACCCAGGTCTTTAAATTGACTCACCCTGGAAAAACTATCACACAAGTTATACTTATATTCATAGACAATAGGAGTTACTTTCCAAGCTAAAGTAAGGACTTAACATTTTTCAAAATTAAGATTTAGCTGGTTAGTAATACACCATTGCAATAGAGTGTGGTGATCCTATACCTTTCAACACCCATATCATTCAACACACATATCATTCAACACAATTATCCACTGACCATACAGATATTTGGCCTTCACACAATTTAAGTTCATTAACACGGACAATACCCAAATCCACATAACATAAACAAACGCAGTAAATTCAAGACAGAATCATATTGCACTTGTACACGTTAGATAAGAGATAAGCGTGGCGACCAAGCGTACTTAATGTAGCGCACTCACATGGCTTAGTCATGCGCACGTTATGTAACAAGTGCAGGATTCAAGTTACAGTCTATCGACTGTATGGTTTGTTTACGTTATGCTGCAGAGGCCGTGAATGCAAATCGTGTGAATGGAATTTTGTTGACTTAGAACGTGTGAAATAAATTGGTTTGGTAATCAACCACCAAATAAAAACTACTCAAATTTTGATTGGTGTATTGATAGTGATTTGTTTGTGTGACTAATTCTAGTGCTCAAAAGAAGAAAAGAAGAGTGACAAACTCTAAGTCACTCACAAAATATGGTATATAAATCGAAATCGAATGTGTTGAAAATTTTAAGTATCTAGGGATCACGCTGGACAATAAACTCAGTTGGATTGCTCATACGTCATACTTGAAAAAATATTTCAATACTGTGGTGAGACAACTTTATAATCTCAGGCTATACTGTCAGAAACCCATACTTAAATTAGTTTATAATGGCCTGTTCAAATCCAAGCTGCAGTATGGCATATCCTGCTGGGGTGGCACCCATAATAATAAAATTGAGCCCATTTTGATAAAACAAAAGCACGCAATTCGTATTTTGTCTGGGGTTAACCGTATGACCCCCAGTTTTAGCTTGTTTCAACAAATAGGTATACTTCCAGTACGACATTTGTATTGCTTCAAAGTATTAAAAATATTTTTTGCAAATTGTGGGTTTTATTCGGTGAGACTTCACGAAAACTACAATTTACGAGTCAACTCAGCTAATTTTATAACACTACCTACAGTATATAAATCGCACTTTTCACGATTTTATCTTGTCACCGCACCCCGTTTGTTTAATGTTTTGCCAGATCATCTAAGGTGTGAGAGGGTAGAAAATGCTTTTTTAAAAAGTATTAAGCATTGGTTACTTTCCCAAAACTATTTCTCTCTGGAAAATATTTTGTGTCCGCCAGTTTAGCCTGTGTATTGCCTCTAAATTTTGTTTCAATCCACTTTATTTTTATATAGTACTTATATACATATATATATTTTTTTAAAAAAAAAAGAAAAAAAAAAAAATTCGATGTAACTCAATAATTTGCTAGATTTTTAATTCGATAGTTCCCCATCAACAGTATAAAAGTATGTTTTCATTGTTACATTCGTCTCTTGTAATCAACAATAGAATGTAAATAACTATTTCAATTAGTAAAAACTTTGAGTATATTTTATAGTATAAGTTATAAAATTGTTAATCTTAGCTCAATATCTTTTTCTATTTGAAATAAAGCACAAACAAACAAAAAAAAAAAATAAAGTAAGTTTTTCACTTAATAAAATTCAGAATTAAAAAGAATTGATTTAACCCCAAATGTAACTTTCATTTTTTTATGTTCCTTGAGTAGCCTGGTGGCTCGAAATAAAAGTGCTGGCGAGCGAATACGCAACTTCGTGTTTTCACCCAGTATAAATTTAGATAATTTACACTTCATGGCGCTCCTGCCACACACGGACCACGAACAGAAATACTAAAAACGAGATCCTGCCACACACGGATCACGAAGAGAAATACTAAAAACGAGATCCTGCCACAAGCGGACCACAAACAGAAATACTAAAGTCAGATCCTGCAACACCAAAATAAAAAACAGACGAGATATTCTACAAACAAAAAAAAAAAAAAAAAGAAATCCTGATAACTGCGGCATCAATAGACGCTATCTTCACAAATTGGCCCGACTACAGCGATACCCCAACACCAAGATACATTCCACAACCTATATCAGAAGAAAACAAAACACCGAGATACTTACATCCCACAACCTATATCAGAAGAAACCAAAGCACCAAGACACGTTCCAACACCAATCCCTGGACCTAAAAAACTGACAATAGAGGAATACAAGAATCGAAATACAATAAAGGAAGTTCAAACTCAAAAAAAAGAAGAAACAAACAAACAGAAAAGTAGAGCCGGACGACAGGTACGGCAGAAAATTGAACTACAAAACTTATACAGATTAATACACATTTCAATGGGAGGACAGAAGAAAGCCTTCATAAGTCAGCTAAAAGACTTGAAATATAGGATAAAAAATAAACTCCAATAAAATGCCAACAACATGTTTCATCTGTGAAGCAGAGACAGAGAACATGGAAGAACACTTCAATTTCCATGATCAAATGATAAAAGACGCCAATAAAAAAACCGAATACCTATTTTCCCTATACGAAGACAACGGAAGGTACCTGAAAGATTAAACTGATGTTCCCCATACCTGCAGACACCTACTACCAGATAGCAATGTTGGATAACAAGAATAGAGATTATATAACTATAAACGAGCAAATCGACAACAACCTTGGGTCAACGATAACAACAAATGACCTTAGATCAACATCAACAACAATAGTAATAACACTTATAATTTTAATCATATTATTTATCATTCTTTATAAACTAAGCAAGTACTAAGTATATGTCGTATGTACTTAAACACGTAAATAGAGTACAAAGTGGAAACACAGTACAAAATATATAAAAAAAAAACTAACAGTAAACATTATTTTAATTACAAATCAAATCGCATTAAGCAAATGCAAAGCTTATTAAATACCTACATAAAAGTTAGGGCATTAAAAATAAATGCAAAAAAGTGCATAGGAAGAGGATACACTCACGAAACATTAAAGTTAAAATTTAACCAATTACTACAATACAGAGTAGAATACGAAACGCGATTAGCAGAAACCAAAACAAACTTCGAAACACTTCAACTGACAGAACAATTCTACATTTTGTTCAATGAAACCAAGATACTACTAAAAGAAATGGGAGAGGGCAACCCTCCGGAACAAGATAATACAGTAGAACAAAAAAATATTACAGATCCCAAAATGGTAGAATTCAATATAGAGACAGTTATGAAAACAATCCCAGTTTTCTCAGGAAACTAGCTCCAATGTAAAGACCACATTAGGATACACTGCGAACATTAATACACTAACAAGTCTAAAAACAACTATAAAATTTAATACAAAAGCAATCTAACAACAGCACTAATACACACGCAATTAGCTACACTAATACAGAGAGATGATTCAATTAATCAATTCAAAGACAAACTTTTAAACCTCATATCGGAATTAAACAATTTGCAAATTACCAAAATAACAAATCAAGAAAGCGAAAAAAGCGTCATCCTTAAGATGAACGAAAAGTACGCGTTAACTATATTCAAAAATGGACTAAACGATGACCTAAAACAAACAATTTTCGCGGCACAACCTAAAACCTTAACCGAGGCAACAAATTTAGCTCTCGAATTAGAGAAAAACAGCAAATCGAATAACCAACTGTTATATTTTAAAAACACAAATAACAGACAAAACAACTACAACAACCGCTATAACAATAATCGAAGATTTAACAGCAACAATAACAACACTAATAATCCTAATTCCTCTACCAATTACAATCGCAATAATTCAATCCAAAATAATAATTATCGCGGATATCAAAGCAACAAAAACACCTCCAACAGATACCAAAATAACAATAACAGAAACAGCTACAACGCACAACGAAATTATAGTAACAACAGCTACGGAAGAAACAACAATAGGGTTTGTAATCCCGTGCTATATTTGTAATCCCGGGATTTCGGGATTACATTTATCTAGTCCCGGGATTGATCCCGGGATTTTTAAATACCTGTTCTTGAAAAATATTAACACATTATTTTAGTAAAATTTTAAGAAAATTAAAAACTTTACACATTCCAAAAATATGTTTATAAAAAAATATTTATTAATTTATAAGAAAATTCATTGTTCATATGATATTATACATACTTAATTATTAAATTATAAGGAGTTCATTCATTGTTTGAAAATTAATAGTAATTAATTTTGTATATTTTTAAAATACGTTTTGAGGAAGCAAAGCACATCCAAAGTTTCATCGCCCAAACGATTTCTAATTTTAGTTGCGAAAAGTCCAGCCGCAGAAAAAGCACGTTCAGACTCTACACTGGTAGGTTTAATAGTCATTAAAAAATCATAGGCTCTTTGTAAAAAGTCACCACGTGTTCCCCCATTTTCAAACAACAGCGTTTCCTTTTGAATTTTCACTGATAGCGTCTCACACCGAATTGGTATCCTCGGCAAACGTTTTTTTTTATAGCTTTATTAAGTTCGTCTGAAATAGATTCAGATAGAGACTCGGAAACAATTTCGAGAGGTGCCTCATTTTAAACAGAAAGTTCAACTTCAGGTTCAGTCTCATAAGCTGTTTCTGATGTAACTGGATTTGAAGCGTGTAGTCTTTCGAGTAACTCAACTATTAATTTGCGGCATTTTATTGAAGATGTAACTATTAGCATCCCGACGGCAAAGAGCTTTGACTGTAGCTTTTACTGTGACTAGCGCATTAATGATATCAGATATCATTTCAATCTCATTATTGGATAAAGCCAAAGATTCACCTTCAGGTAGACTTATGTCTATTAATGCCTTTTGTATACAATTTTTCAATAAATAGACGCGTTCAAGCATTGACAAAAGACTGTTCCATCTAGTCTTGCAGTCTTTTATTAGAGCCATTTACTTCTCAAATTCGCAGCAACCGAACAAAAAAAAAAATTCTAATATGAAAATAGTCAAATCTCAACTGAAAAAATTTAAATTAAAAAATGTTGAACCAAATACGATATTTTTACAAAAAATTTTAAGAGGGCTGTGAGTTATTTTTCGTTTTAGGCATAAAAAGTCAAATCCCGGGATTAAGTGATCGATCCCGGGATTACAAACCCTAAACAACAATAACAATGCACACAGAAATACAAGAAATATTAATCGAAACAAGTACCAAAACAACAATAACCAAAAAAGAATATTAGCAATAGAAGCACCAATACAGAGAAACGAAGATCGCTCTGAGATCTTGGAAGATCATCCGGGACAGCGAAATTAAAAGTATATGACATATCGGATACTACAACAAATTTTGTAAAATTAAAATGTAAAAATTCTAAAAAGAAAAAGGCGGGTTGCAATCCGGGAGTGCCGACAGAAGTGAAAACAAATCGTTTAATGGCAAGTTAGTGTGTTAGTTGGTATGTGTGCGTTTTCTTTTTATACGGCAATGCAATGGAAGACAAAAACGGAATATGTATTCAAATTTTACTCTCGCTCTCATTCTCAATTTGTCAACGCAACAACGCGGAATTTGAAAGAAACAAACATGTAAGCATAACAATCGTTGAATGAGAATGGAATGTGTCAGTTAGTGTGTCTGCTTTGCTTTTTGTCTTCCACTTGGAATATTTATTTAAAAGAAAAAATAGAACATTCAAATTTTACTATCGTATTCATGACGGGGAATCCCGATGACGGTCGGTGTCGCGAGTTTATACTTTTTTCCTCAGCCGCACAACGTGCCATAAGAAGTTTTCACTTTAAAATACTTACATTCCTCATTGACACAGGAGCAGATATATCCATTTACAAATTAGAAAACATTAGCGCAGACTTGATGATGGAAATAAAATGCAAACTTACAGGAATTACAGATGAAGAAACTATAGCTCTAGGAAAAATAGACTAGATCTTGATTTTCAATTCGAAATTATTTCCCTCAATTTTCACGCGGTAGAAACACTTTTCCGATACAAACCGATGGAATATTAGGCAGAGATATCTTTTCAAAATATTTTTGCAAAATTGACTACGAAACACAGACAGTAACAACGGTTATAAACAACACAGACATCGTATTACCTTTACACTTTAATAAACACGCGTATGACATCATACGAATACCACCAAGAACGGAAATAATCCATCCAATTATCTTAAATATAGACGAAGGCAGTATAATTCGAAATGACGAAATTCAAAACGGTGTATTTATAGCAAACACAATAGTCCCAGCAAAAGGCAGATGCCACGTAAAACTACTAAACACAACAAACGTAGAAGTAAAACTAACAAGGATAACACCAAAAACAGAACCACTTTCTAACTACATTCAATTAAACCAAAATAACACATAAGACAGAATACGCTTCGAAAAACTAACCCAAGAACTAAAAGTAGACGCTGATCACCCTTTAACAGAGATTTTTAGGAATTTCCAACACATTTTTCATTTAAAGGACGAAAAACTGACAATTAAAAATTTCTATCATTTGTCTCATGTTTTTCCATGAATATCTTTGTTTTAATTTTAGCATTGTCTTTCTAATTCACAAGTGTCCTCCCTGGGGTGAATGATAAAACAGTACATAAATAAATGCGAAAAATGCGCACGCAATAAAAAATTGAGGCCCACAAAAGAACATATAGCCATTACGGATACACCAACTACTAGTTTTCAAACTGTCGCAATCGCATTTAAATGGACGGAACAATTTCAGCAAGCATTCGACACACTAAAGCAAAAATTGATAGAACCTCTAGTATTATCCGTTAGAAATTTTAACTGGACCTACAGTGTAGATTGCGACTGTTTGAAAACTAGTAGTTGGTGTATCCGTAATAACCATATGTTCTTTTGTGTGCCTCAATTTTTTATTGCGTGCACATTTTTCGCATATATTTATGTACTGTTTTATCATTTGTCTCATGTTTTTCCATGAATATCTTTGTTTTAATTTTAGCATTGTCTTTCTAATTCACAAGTGTCCTCCCTGGGGTGAATCGTGGAATTCCTTTGTTAATTCTTTTTGCATTGTTCTGTTCTTAACTTGTTTTGGGGGTTTGTATAACAATATTTTTAGTGATTTTTTATATTTCTTAAATCTTTCTTGTTGCAACTCATTAAATATTCTTTAAAATTCATCTTCCTCAATATTTCCAAATATGATATCATTTTCTTCTAGCGCTAGTTCTTTAATATTTAATTTCTTCATAGTGGATGATAGCTTCTCCATAGTCGAAACTAGTTTCGTAGGATTATCCCCAAATTGTACTAGTACAATATCATCTGTGGTATCGATACATTTATTATTTTTATTACTTTTATTATCGCTTTTCTTAAATTTTAAGCGTTTTACATTCCTGACGTCAGATATCGATGTGCATTCCCATATGAAAAGTTGATCAGACTCTTCTGTAGACATGCATTTCTCTTTAATATTTTCAATTGTTTCACTTTTCTTACCCTCATTTTTACTGTTTTCTTTCTCTTTCATGCCCCTAGTTAAAATCAATGCTTTCTTTACTTTTGCATCCTCCTCTGAGGGTATCATATTAATTAAAATGTCCGGATATATTTTTATTCGCGACAATGCGTCGGCATTAGTGTTTATTTTTCCTTTTTTAAATAAGTACTATTTCGAAATCATAGTCCGAAAGATCTAACCTAATCCTTGTCATTTTTGATCAAGGATTTTTAAGGCCAAAAAGTGACACTAATGTTCTGTGATCTGTTACAACAATGAATTTTCTCCCTAACGAATAAGGCTTGAAGAAATTCATGCCCCAGTGTATTACTAATATGTAGTTCCTTCTCTATCACTGGTTTGTTTAGATCATGTTTTTGAAGTGTTTTGCTTGCATATGAAATAGGAAGATCATTTCCAATTTCACCTTGTGATAGGACAGCACCTAAAGCAAAAAATAGAAGTTCATGCGTGCATGATGAATCAAGTGATTGCTCATGCAAACTGACCGTGTATGTGGCTGATTGACTGATTGGTCATACGCATGAGCAATATTAAAATATTTTGATATTTTTTTGATTGATCATGCATGCATGATAGTGTGCTGAACTTAGCAAAGTTTCCATGATTTTTTTACGAAGAAGGTGACAATGATTGCGAAAGAAATTAGAAATATTATGCACTAAAGATAATTAGATGAAATAATTAAACTTTTGTATGAACTTTGTTTCTTAAAATACATTTTTAAAGGTTTTTCGAGCTTAAATTAAACTCATTTCATACTTTTTTTAATATTAAATGCAATTTTAATTGCCGCACATGCTTCTGACGTTATAATGTCAACACGTTAAAAGTTCAACCAAAAATTATATCCATCATTCGTGCATGAATGGTGTGTGTCGAAATCATGATGGCGTCGTCATTTTATTGATCATGCACGCATGAACGTCTATTTGGCCCTTTAGCACTTATTCAATATGTTGTTCGTTACAGGTTCCACTTTAATAGTTGATTCGATTTTAAAATTAGAAACTCCCGGCTTGGAACTCAAAGAAAGCGTAAGAGTTTTTGAAAACGCAAAAAGTTGGCTACTCTAAATCGCGCGCATATCAGTAACAAATTTTGAAGCGTGTGATTATTTATAATTTTTGATATCCATCAAATTCTTTACGAAATTACTACTTCAAAAAGCCCGTTTTGTGAACAGTATTCTCCTAGCGAGACAGCTCTATATAAATACAGCCCCGTGACTGAAAAGCGATACAATTTTTTATTCGAGAACTTGAAGCAGCATTTAATAGCTTATGCAAAATTTAAGTCTTGTGTGCATATAATATTCTAAGTTTTTGTACGTTCAAATATAAAAAACCATCTGAAAACACAGTTTTTGATTTTTATTTTCACATATTTTTTCGTGCAGGAACTAGTCCTCTTGAAATTTTCAAGCAGTTTTTCGTGCATATTAAAGTGCATATTTTGGTGTTTTTTGGGGCATATTCTATACGCTTAAAACTTATTTTATTTTGCATATTTCCGGCCTCTCTGGTTATTACACACAAAGTTTTGACTTTATATTATGTGTTTTTTAAATAAAATTCTGTAGCCTTCAAAAAAAAAAAACGCCCGTACTGTTAAACTCTCTCATTATTCCGTATTCTAACGTATAGAAAAATCCTGTTGTCGCGTATTGTGTTTTGACACCATGGCTATCGTCCAGTTGTGTTTAGAACCTAAGTGTTGTGCTTTATCATGGTTGGCTGAACGGGTCTTTTGATTAAGTATTCCGATTTTTTTTTGTGTGACAGGAATTTCGATGAAATTTATCATCTCTGCGTTGAATTGTGTTTTTAACCTAAACAATTTTTGAGTAAAATATTAAATATACAACTGATTCGAAATTAAAATGGGCGTACCAGCATTTTTCCGGTGGTTGAGTAGAAAATATCCCAGTGTTATTATTGAATGTGCAGAAAACAAGGTAGGAAAGATGGTTATATGATATTAAAAGAACGTGGTAGTTAAGTTAAAATACACCCCTCAAACGTCTCAAAAACTAAGTAAGATTCTCTTGTTTTAAAATGATGTACCATTTGCGTAATGTTTTTGGCTTAAGCTTACTTATGCTCGCATTCCGATTTTGATTAAACCAAACATAGGATTTTTAATTCTAAGCATAAATATGTAATCAAAAGTATCGCTCGGATCTGGTTTCGAATAAATAGCTATCGGTAGTTGCGGATATAGCTTTCGTAAAAGTCCTTATAAGTTGGAAACCCCGAATTGGATATCAAAAATATGGGTGTCATAAAGAAGATAATTTCACGGCCTACAATGATGGTAAGCAAAACTTTGAGCTTAAGTTTACTTAACTCCCATTGTCCAATGGTAATTAAGCTAAACTTTTCTTATGTGCTTTTTTATTCTAAGCAAAGTCGCTCGGATCTGGTTTCGGATATACAGCTGCGGTAAAAAGAATAGCACCGCGGTGTCATTTATGAATTGAAAGAAAATAGGAACAGGTTTACTTTAGCTGACATTTTCCAATTTTATTTATATTTTTTTGTAAAAGGGGGTTAAAAACAAAAAAATATAAAATTATCAAAAAAAGTCGCTCGGATCTTGTATCGGAGATATGGACATCGGAAGTTCCGGATATAGCTTTTATAAAAATGGTTATAAGTTGGGAACTCCTAAATGGCAAATAGAAAATATGGGTATCATAAGAAGGATAATATAACGGCCTACTATAATGATAAGTAAAGTTTTGAAATTGGACCTATGTATAATTTTGGAGATATTACGAATTTTCTGAAATTTTGACCAATTTTTTTTTGAAAAAATTTTTTTTTTCAAAAAATGTGTTAATGACCTAAAACTTTTTTAGCATGATAATGAAGCCTACTTCATTCCCTTTAAAATGGTATATAGTTTGCTGTAAATTTTTGCGAACTTACACTCTTTTTAAAGAAAAACAAAAAAAATGTATTCAATGAATTCTTATGAAAACTGTTTTTGTGGACAAAAACAATGGAAAACAACAACAACAACGATTAGTACACCTACAATTATTATTATAAAACGATTGCCATTATAAAATAATAAGGTTATCATACAAATTAAAAATTTTTTAAAATGTGAGGTTATGTTGAAAGAAAGAAGCGCCGCAGGTAAAATCGCATCCGATAAAATTTAAATTTCCCGAAAAATTTTACCTTGCGAAATGGAATTTTTAAAAATTTTACATTGCTCTGTCGTAGAATGCTTTCCACGGCCCACTAAAATGCAAAAACTCGAAAAAATCTTTGGATTATTATACAAAAATAATGGAACTTACTTGGGCACGATTACGATATCCGTGGCGCCGCGATTTTTCGCGGTTTTTTGACAGAACACGTCAAAATAAAGCGAAAATGTTAAATAAAAAAAATCGATATCTCGTTTGGTTTTCGAGATATCAATACTTAAAAATTTGATTTTTATAGTACCATATGAAGTATGGTTTCCGTGGCGCCGTAATCTGATTATGGTTTTCGATGAAAAACGTCAAAATAAAGCGAAAATGTTAAATATAAAATATCGATATCTCGTTTGGTTTTCGAGATATCAATACTTAAAAATTTGATTTTTATAGTACCATATGAAGTATGGTTTCCGTGGCGCCGTAATCTGATGATGGTTTTCGATGAAAAACATCAAAATAAAGCGAAAATATTAAATAAAAAAATCGATATCTCGTTTGGTTTTCGAGATATCGATACTTAAAAATTTGATTTTTATAGTACCACATGAAGTATGGTTTCAGTCGTAGTCTAGCAAATGCTAAGCAAAGACGTGTTTTGCGTGGTCTTGTGTCTAAACAGCTATCGTTAGTATATCAAGACTAAGTTTATAGTGTTTTTTCATTCCCTTTTCATACTCCATTTGTTTACTACTTTTGCATAAAACAAAACTACTTACATACGAGTACAACAACAACACAGTATTAGTGCACATCACGTGTGCAATACGTGATCAAGATGAATGGGAATGAACCCCCATTCCAAAACAGGTACAGGGCTCTCGATCCCGATCTCAAACAAACCAAGCTCAGAAAAAGGCGTTTAAGAGATGAAGACTTCGTCCCCTTGCCAGAAATACTGTCTAATGATGACCATATACCAAGATTTTTGGTACTATCGGCTACAGGAAAAGAAGGAGAAGAGGTCCGTCCACTAGCTGGACACAATGTTTTTCAAATAGCCAAAGGTTTAGATTTTATTTCGAAAGAATATTCTGAAGTTACGGAACTCAGGTCTGGTGATCTTCTTCTAAAGGTAAACAACGCAAGAGACGCTGAAAAATTTCTCAAGGCTAACTATATCGATTCTGTTCCCGTTAAAATTACTTCGCACAATGCGCTCAACTCATCACTTGGAAGAATTTTTTCCAATAAAATCAAAGACCTAGAAGAGGATGAAATTGTCAGGGGGTTAAAAAATCATAAAGTTACTAGTGTAAGGAAAATAATGAAGAAACTCAACGAAGCTCTCATTCCCACTGGGGCAGCTATTATTACATTTGACACCATTAGACGACCTGACTATATTAATATTGGGTGGGAAAGAGTTCGTGTGGACGAACATGTTCCTAACCCCATGCGCTGCATTAAGTGTCAAAAGCTGGGTCATACTAAAAATAGATGCCGAAATCTTGAATTATGCAAAGAATGCGCTGTCGAAGTACCCCATGATCCACCCTGTGCTAGGAAATTTTGTGTGAACTGCAACAATGAGAGCCATGCTTCCTATGACAATTCCTGTCCATGCTTTCTTCAGCACAAGTCAGTTAACAAAATTAAAATGGACAAAAGATGCACTGCACGAGAAGCTTGGAAAGTTTTTAATGAAAATCCAAACGCACACAAAATAGAACCGTATAAAGGTTTTACCGAAAAACCCACTATGGCAGAAATTCTTAAGAATAAACAACATGATTTGCCAACAACCATCACATCTAACTCTACAACTACAAGTATAACGACAACAAAAAACCCAAATTCTCCATCAAAAACTAATCAATGTAACAACAATGCAACCGACACACTTACATCTACATCAAAAATCACAAATACGACAACTAAGACTACTTCTCCACCAAAAACTAATAAGGCTATTTCTTCACCAATAGCTACTAAGGACAAAAATGTAGCTTCATTAAATACGAAACCAACAGCAACAATAACAAACACTGAAAATTTATCATCTTCTACAATGGACACTGACGACGCTTCACCACATTCATCATCAACAATCAGCAAATTAAATGAAAAGGAGGAATCGCCTAGTCCTACTTCTAAACTATATACAAAGTACCCTCAACTCAATATAATTGCAACTCCAAACACTTTTAGAAAATCGCATGCATTACAACAAACAAACAAATCAAAATCAAACACATAAAATAATATACTTCAGTAATACTCACAACTTATGATCTCTATATTTTAATTACATTTAAAGATATAATAATTAAATGGATTTAGGTTTAAATTTCAGCTTATTACAATGGAACGTTCAGGGTTTCATCAACAATAAGTTTGCACTTGAATTATTAGTTGCTAAGCATAAACCTGACATTATAGCCATTCAAGAAACGCATATTATTAAAAAAAATTCCACTCTTCTAAATCTACCACAATACAATGTTTTCCATCATAACAAAGAGTACTCGTACTCGAAATCAGGAGTAGCTTTCTTAGTAAGAAATAACATCAATGTGATAGAGCATATAACTTCGAAAAACAATTTATTATTTCATACGATTGTAATCAAAGGAAAAACACATCTTCACATCACAAACATTTATAAAGAATGTGATATTTATCTTACTCCAGAACACATAAAAGACATCCCTAAGTTTAACTCTGGGCATCATCTAATTGTTGGCGACTTAAATGCTCAAAATACTTTATGGGGCTCATTGAAAACAATGAGAAGTGGAATGATTTGGGAAAATTTTGCAGATGATCGAAGCTTTTCTATTTTAAATGATGGTTCCCCGACGTTACTAAGTACAAAAAATACTCTGACTGCTATAGATGTCGCTTTTGCAAGCACTAACTTAGCCTCTACATTAACATGGTCTTGTCTTCCTCATGCTGAAGCCAGTGATCATTTTCCAATTTTAATTTACAACAATTTAGCAAAAAATGAAAAAGTTTTTGCTCCGAAATTTTTAGACAAAAAAGCAAACTGGACTCTTTTCCAAAATAAAATGGATATATACAACAACGATTTTGTAGTGGCGACAAACATAAACAAAGAAGCTGCACAAATTAAAAAAATAATTAGAAAGTCAGCGAATGAGTCCATTCCTATAACTCGAAAACCAAAAATTCGGAACAGCCCTGCCTGGTTCAATGCAAATATTGCTAAACTCATTCAGCAAAAAATACAAGCATGGAAAATTTTTAAAAGAGTAAGAAGTCAAGTAGCTATTGTTAAATACAAGAAAATAAATGCAGCAGTTCGAAGAGAATGCAAGGATGCGAAAAGGAACACATGGAACACTTTTCTTAATTCGTTAAGTCCCATGATGGATATTAGAGGTCTGCATAAGTATAATCGTTAACTTACGAAACTGTTACCGAAGTCAATTTTATTGATTTGAATGCGTATACATAGCGTTTGCTTGTGTTACTGTTACCATCATTATAAATTTCTCTTCTTACTCGTAACCAACTGTACGTAGATGAATGCGTCATGTGTACGGATAATATGCATGTATGCTGCGAGTACAACAAGTTGCGCGATTACTACGCATTTGATATTTTGTACTACGCAGTAATGCACTTTAACATGCGTAAGAATGTTTAGTGAGGATCAGTGAAAATTTGATGTGTGCAGGCGAGTGAGGTCTTTGTTTTCTAAAAAAATTTATGTTATATTATAAAAACAGTTTTTGAAAACAAATATGAGCCATGTAAGATTATACATATGTACACAAAGTGAAATATTATATTAAAGTGAACATGCTTTATTTGCTTCTCCTTTATTATAACTTTTGATATTGTTGGCAAAGTTGCCACTTTGTTACTTTGTTAATTTATTTATTATTTTTTTTAATTTGGTCTAGAATTGGTAAATATTTTTAAAATGTGATAAGTACAGTGGAATTCGACTTTAAAAAGTGATTTATAAATTTATTCATAAAGTGTTTCTTTGTGAAGCTTGAGCTTTTTGCTGACTTAACTGGAGAAGTGCCATCATCTTCATCAAATATTCCATTTCTCACTTCAGATCTATATAGCGGATTTGTAGAACGTACTGAGTATTTAACTGTTGAAGTCAAAATCAATAGTGAAATACAAAAGTATGAAAATACTGACGTTAAACTTGAAAGTGACTTCAATGTCTTAGATTAGTGGCACCTACATCGCACAGAATTTAAATTTTTATACAGGTTAAGTTGCAAAATTTTAGCAACTCCTGCCAGCAGTGCCGCTTCAGAAAGAACATTTTCCAAAGCGAAAAGCGCAGTTCACTTGGGTCTAATCCTACATCTGTTAATAAAATTATGTTCCTTAACACTAATTTGAAAGAAGAATGTTTACTCGAGGAAGTAGAAAATCAAGACGAGATAATTTTATAAAAATATTTACATATAAATCGATCATAATTTAAATACCTTTAAAACCTTTTTTTTACTTTTTCACTCATTTTTCAGAAAAACTATGGAAAATAGCATGAAAAACATTGAATCGTTTTTGATAAAAAGTGATGTAATATAAGTACTTTTAAACAAAAAAGATTAGGGGTTTTTTATTCTATTTCCTATAGTTTTTGAGATATTTCGTTACAAAAAGCGTATGTGATTTATTTATGAATTATGTTTATTTATATATTTTGTTATTTATTTTATATGGACTGAACTAACATTTTTGTTTTATCGTTGTGATTAATAAATTATTCTAAAAAAACTTTGGACTTTGTAAATGTAAATATAGGGCAGTAGTTATAGTCATTTTTCTAGCATCATTCTAAAGACAAAACTACCAAAAAGTATTTTAAACAGATCCACAATGATGTTAAAAATTAATATAATCCCGGATATTCGTTTTATTTTAGTTTTCAGATAAATAAATAAAAAAGTTGAGCATTTAAATCTTCTGGCAACGCCTTGGTGCATAAATGAATTCTCTCTTCCTCACTTTCATCGAATAAATAAAACAATAAAGCACGTCATTCAGTTCGATTCATTACCTTCAGTTTTGTTGTGCGTACACATACACGAAGCTTATTCAACTTTTTTTACTTTACGCTATGGTACTCAAAGGAAATGTGTACTTGTAATTGGAGGAACAGAAAAGTGAACGAGTACTGAAACGAGTAAATTTTTGGTATCCGTGCAGACCTCTAATGGATATTAGATTTTTATGGAAAAAAGTTAATAACATCAAATCCGCTAAAATTGATATTTTTCCATCTATATATGTACAGAATCAGGTAATATCGCACCCTACAGATATTGCTAACAACTTTGCTCTATTTTGGAGTTCAATTGGGTCTGACAGATCCTTTCGCAAAGAAATTATTGAAGAAAAGCGATCAATTAATATTGATTCATAGCCTGTAGTAACACCAGTACAATTTAATACTATTGATGAAATTACTATTCCCGAACTTAATACAATTCTTCAGCACACAAAAGGAACAACTCCGTCAACGGATAAAATTACATATGCTATGATAAAAAATGCTACAATTGGTCTAAAAAAACGAATCTGCAAGCTGTACAGCAACATATTAGCGACAGGCATATATCCACATGATTGGAAACATGCTGTCTTATCACCTATACCGAAACCTGGTAAAAATCCTAATTCCCTGGAAGGGTATCGTCCTATATCTCTTATTTCAGTTTTATCGAAAACATTTGAAAAAATAATAGCCAAAAGATTTTCAAAATGTTCGACCAAATTTATTTTACCTGAGCAGCACGCCTTTATACCTAACCACGGTGTACACACCATATGCCATCAATTAGAAACCAAGTTAAAAGAAAATTTGAAAAACAAAAGGCATAGTTTAGTATTGTCTGAAGATTTGGAGAAAGCGTTCGACCGTGTCGTATGTACCTTCGTACTTAAGGAACTGCATAGTTGGGGAATTCCAAAAGCTCTGTTAAAGGTCATACTTTCTTTTCTAACTAACCGCAAAATCAGTATTCGAGTTGATGGACATTTTTCGCCAAAAATCACTCTTGAAAATGGAGTACCACAGGGTTCACCTTTGTCAGTTATACTCTATAATGCATACGTCAACTCTTTATTAAGAACACTTAAGATCTCCGAAGGGATTGATTATTTTGGAATATACGCTGATAATGTTTTTGCAATAGCTTCTGGCACTATTGAAGAAGTAGTAAAGAATTTAAATGAATTCGATTCAAAAATTTACAAATGGGCAAGCTGGAGAAACGCTGTTATACCCATTATAAAGGCTGAAATTATGCATGTGTGTAGAAAGCAAAAATGTTGCAATAGAGTAGTTAGCTTGAGAGGTGAAAACCTTGAAGTTAAAAATAAAATGCGAATTTTGGGATTAACTTATACTAAAACACTTCTATGGAATGACCAAGTCAAACATGTAATTAGCAAGTTAAACAAAATTAATAACCTTTTAAAAGTTATTTGTTGTAGAAAAAAAGGTCCACACTTAGAAACAGCCATTGAGATCTGTAGATCTTTAACTGTTGGCACCATTCAACATTGTTTAACAATATACGGCTGGACTTCTGAGGCTAACAAAAACAAGCTAAATGCAGCACTAAACAAATGCTTTAGAACAGCGTCTGGCATCCTAATGGCAACGCCTGTGGAAGCTTTAAGAGTTGAAGCACGTTTTAACGATTTTGACGATATTTTAAAAAATAGATCAGTAAGACAAGCGGGTAAGTCTTTAACCGTACCCAATGAAGGGCTTCATAATCTATATTGGTTAAAACTCAATGAAGAAATTAATCTTTTGAGCCCTGGACAAAATTTATGTGGCATAGAAAAAACTATTAACTTTTTACGTGCATCTAATTTGCCTATTCCGCTTCAGCCAAAAAAGAGTGTTGGCATTCAATACTACCAAAATTTATTTATTGACTCACACTTATGTCAATATACAAAACACAGAAATTGTTTTTACAGTCTGTTTCGAGTTTTAGTCCTGAAATAACGCTTTACACCGATGGATCGTTTCAAAATGGAGCAACGTCTTACGCAGTTGTGGAAAAAACTCCTACTACAAACTTTATTACAGTACGTCAAAGTATACTGCCGCTTCGCGCCGGTATTTTTCATGCCGAGTTGGCTGCAGTACATTTCGCTGTAAAATACGCTGTGAGTAAAAAGAAAAAGACCCTTATTTGTTCTGATAGCCTGAGTGTGGTTCGTGCCTTAGTTAACAAAACTGGACGTGCTTACAATTACATATTTGGAAATTTAAATGGATGGAATTTGATAAAAGTTATGTGGATACCAGGACATATTGGAATAGCTGGAAATGAGTTAGCTGACTCCAGTGCGAAGCAAGCTTTAACACTACCCCTAATTGCAGAAGTGCCTTGTATAAACACCATCTTACTGAGCTGCTTCACTGCGATACAAAATGAAGAGAGAGCGTATACGTGGGAGAATTCGAAGTCCTTCCTTAGGATTCATAACTTATCGCATATAAGGATGAAATACAACATTCATTTTTCGCGTGAAGATTGCATAACGCTGGCAAGAATACGACTGGGAAAAACATTATTTAGTACCAAACATCTGTACGATAAAACAGAACAAAGGCAGTGTTCACATTGCCTAGAAACATTATCGATCTCCCACATTTTCTTGGATTGCCCTTTATCAAGAAGTAGTCTACCTCTCTGCAAAGCATTTGACTGTACTAAAAAAGAAACAATCAAGCTTATCAAAGTAATTATGGATAAACACAACCTTCTCCACGATATATAATCAAAATACAAAATCTCTCAAACTCTTTATTTAAAAAATTTAATTTCAACAAAACCCATCGGTGCATATGGCCTCGCTGCCCTGCATCCTCCATAGTTTTCAAATTTATTTGTGAAGTATGTTTTTAAAATAAAAATAAAATAAATAATAAATGAAGTACGGTTTCCGTGGCGCCGTAATCTGATGATGGTTTTCGATGGAAAACGTCAAAATAAAGCGAAAATGTTAAATAAAAAAAATTGAGATCTCGTTTGGTTTTCGAGATATCGATACTTAAAATTTTTGGATTGCTAGCCGCGGATCAGTCTATAATGTATCCAACACCTAGTTTACTAGCCACAGTACTTTTAACTTAGAGTAAGGTCCAGCGCACGTTGAAGACGCAGCAACGCAGCGTAGGCAGGGCAGTTTTTGTAAGCTACGTTTTTCAAGGAAAGCGCGCGCATTGAAGCGTAGCGCAGTACTGCGTCTCGTGTCGACTGCGTTCACTTGTGGAGATGGCACAGAAAATGTGTCACACAGGCCGCAGCTTACTCGTGTGTTTTTGAATTTCCATTGTTTTTTATGTTGTTCTTCGATATAATTACAGTTTTGTGCTTAAGTTAATTGAAATTATGGAGTGTGAGGAAAAATTGATAGAGCTTGTAAGAAAATACCCGGCTTTACATGACACCAGCGACTGCAGTTATATGAAAAGTAAACACGAAGGAGAAATTTGGATAATTTTTCACTTCTCCAAATTTTGTTTACCTTCCTGAATTTTTGATATAGCAAAAATAACGTTTCCAGCTCGTCAATCTGATTCGGAATCGAAATAATCCGCCATTATTTTTTCTCGAGAACAGGTTTACTTTAGCTTTCATTCTCCAATCTTAATTTTTTTTTTTTAGTATTAAGGGGTAAATTGAAAAAAAAAAAATAGTGAAAAAAAGTGGCGCTCGGATCTGGTTTCGGAGATATAGCCATCGGAAGTTATGGATTTAGATTTTGTAAAAATCTTTATAAGTTGTGAACCCCTAAATTGATATCAAAAATATAGGTGTAGTAAGAAAGATAATTAAATAGCCTACAATAACGGTTAGCAGAACTTTGAAATTAAATCTATAATTTTGGAGATATTACAATTTTTCTGAAATTTAGACCAATTTTTTTTAAAAAAACCTTTATTTTTTTAGAAAAATATGTTAGTAACCTATAATTACTTATATAAAACATATTCAGAAAGCTTAACTTATTCCCTTTAAAATGGTGTATCACTATAAAATGATAAGATTGTTACATAAATTAATAATTATTTAAAATGTACGGTTATTTTCAAAGAAAAGATCGCCGCTGGCGAAAAATTTTAAGTTTTATAATGGGAATCATCTTCTAATAATTGTTGTTGTACAACAAACTATATAGCATTTTAAAGGGAATAAATTAAGCTTTTTCAAATTGCTAAAAAATGTATGGCTTATAAAAATATTTTTTTTTAAATAACAGTTTTTTAAAAAATATCAGTAGCGGAATTCCCAAACTTGTTAACGACGATTGTTGTTATCGTTAACTGCTCATAACAACATTGTCGTTAAATGGTATTCTCAAAAACTAGGTTAGTCAAACTTGTCGTTAAATTTGACAATTCCTTATCGTTACTGAACAACATTTGTAGTTAAGTTAAAGACGTTTAATTTGGTGTCGTTAGTTGTGAAAAAACGTTTTAACTGTAATTAAAGCAAAAATAATAGTAAAATTATAAATTGTGTTCATTATATACACAGAAAAAAAAATGGCAATGCAATATCTAGCGATGGACTACGCCACTTTTGGCGATGAGATTGCCTTGCGAGGCAATGCAGCAGAGTGGGCTGCGTCATGTCGATAGCCTTTTTGATTTAAAGTAATGCAAGTTTCGCAAACTGTTCCGCTTGACGCCCGACTTGATCCATTATTTAATAGAGTCAATTGGTAGCTTATTAAAAAAAAAATAATTTCAGCATTACCGGCCAAAAATCAAGTAAGAAGTTCAAGCAGTGTAATAACGCACAAAATTGTCAGAAGCATCTTGTTTCAGGTGCTTGCAGCGCACAGTGGTGCCAAATCGTGTTTTTTGGTTCAAAAATCGCTAGAGAGCGCAAAGCTTGTCACAATGAACAATTTTTTCTTTTAACTATCGCTTATTAAGATTCTAAAAAATTCTTGGAGCCCGAATATGGAGCACTAAATACTGTTTTTTGGAAACGACCGGAAAATTTGTTTTTAAATATTATTTTGGTTCTAAAAATTGCTAGGGACTGAAAAAAAAAACGATTTCCTTTTCTAAATGAGAGCTAACTTAATTGCCAGCAAATCATCGGACCCTGAATTTTGAAACAAAATGTTCGGTTTTTATTATTTTAAATCAAAGGCTTAAACACAATTTTTTTAGATATTTTGACCAATACATTCTAAAAAACACGTTATTTTTCCAAAAAATGTTAATAGCTTATAATTTTTTTAGTATGTTCATTTTTTCAGTATATCCACTTTAAAATGGTATGTAGTTTGTTCTAAATTAAAGTCAATAATTACCACTCACACTCACCAAAGTGATTTTACTTTTTTTAAAATGAATTCTTTTTATAAAATTATTTACCTGCCTGTAGAAATAGACATCACAAGGCTGTACCAATGGCGTACATATTGGTGATATAACTTTAATTGTACATGTAGGTGATGCAATAACTCTTCACTTAAAATTATCTGTTTTTCGCTCATTAAATTTATGATAAAATCATATATTTCTTTGGCAATGAGCGTTGCTTCAGTCGAAATGGTCGTTGGTTTTTCTTGAGAGATAATATAGTTTTCCATACATAACGTGTCTAAATAAACCAAAGCACTTGTTAGTAATTTTTAGATTTTTCAATGTGGTTCGATTCATCAGGAATCGCAGGAAACTCAAAATTTTCGCTGTCCACATCCATTTTATGTAAATAAAATAAATACCACTTTTGAACACGTCGTAAAAATAAAATATGTGGAGGCGTCTCCAACAAATCAATAAAAAAAAACCTAGGAACAAACACGGTAGGTGCGATTTATTTATTACATCCTGCGAAGTGAACACTTAACACAAAATAAATACTAATCAACGAAATGCTCAAGTTGAAGTACAACAAAATAAATAAACTTAAAATTAAATTCGGGTATTCCCCCAATTGTATTTTCTTGCTAAGAACACTGCAAAAATTTGAATTAAAAAATTCTTTTTTGAGACTCGTTTTAGAACAAAAAAAATCGTACAAGTGTTTCTTATTTCTGATCCGTGATATTTCAAAATCGTGTAAAAAGAAGTTAGGTGCATAGTTTTGAAAGTAAAAAAAAAATTAAAAAAAAAGTTTAAAAAAAACTTGCTTCAGCGGTGACTCGAACTAATGACCCCCATGATTATACGCTAACTCATTACCCACTATGCTACTCTACATGTTGAAAGAAGGCAAACTTTATTTGTAGAAAACAACTAGGGGAAAACTTTGAACGCGAATTTCTCGCATTTCCTTGAGAATTGCGAAAAACGGAGATATGTATATGGGTTTTCTTATATCCCGTGAATATTTGAGCCAAATCGATGATGCAACGGTGGTCTCCTTGTTAAATTTGTATTCAAAAGTATTCAATTTTTCTACGGCAGTTTATTTTTTTATTTATTTTTTGGTTGTCAAATGACTATGCTGCCATGTTTTCAAAATTTTTTAACGATGTTTGCGTTAGCATTATTAACGACAAGCTTGTCGTTAGCTATTACTTTGGGAATACGACATTCGTTACCGCAAACGAAAAAATTGTTAACTAACGATGTCGTTACTTAACGACAATTTTAATTTGTGCTTTTGGGAATTCCGCTACAGGTCAAAATTTCAGAAAAATCGTCATATTTCCACAATTATATGTTCAATTTCCAAAGTTTGTTTAAGTTAAAGTTGCATAAGTTTCTTATGACACCCATATTTTTTATAAGGATTTTTACAAAAGCTATATCTGCAATTTTCGATGGCTATGTCTCCGAAACTAGATCCGATCGAAACTTTTTGATTACATATTTATGCTTTTGGTTTAATCAAAATTGGAGAATGGGAGCTAAAGTAAGCTTAAGTCTTTTCTCGCAAGACGAACATCTTGTCATCGACCTGCTGCACGAAACTGCTTCTCAATATGCGAGTACGAATGTGCGACACAGAGTCCTTTGTTTTTTATGTGATCACCTGCCTTGACGGCTTAATATCACAGTGTAATTTTCACACACATGAATTAATTTATATTCGTGCCTAACCTAGGTACGACTGCATTTAATACAGTTACCAAGTAAAGCTATGTTTATGGACATAACTTCACCCTTGGTTTGAGCCGAGACCTATCTAGGATCTCTTGCAGTTCTAAGAACTGCCACTTGGTTGAGAATGCAACTCCACATCGGGCAATTTACGATAGCATATTACTCTTCCTACGAGTTAGGTTTCAACCACAGCCACCACGAATCCTTCCCATGCGATCTGCCCAATTGGGCTTCACGCACTGTTGGGCTAGGACCGAAGTCCTAGGGGCTCCCAACAACCCGTGGTACCAGATTAGTTTGCACCTTCACCTCTGGTCAAGCTTAGTAGTTTGAAAAAGGACTATGCAGTACAACTTCCTGTCTACTACCAGTTTAGGCTTACCATAACGCCCAAGGGCACTGGTAAGCCCCGAATGTGCGACACAGTGTTTTTTTCCTGCGCTGTGCAGTCTGCGCTGCCTGAGTGACACAGCTCAATGTGCGCCTAAGCTAAGAGTAAGTGGGCGGCCCGCGGCCGCGGCTCAGGATTTAAAACTCCCTATAATCCAACAGCGGCTTCGCGGCGGCCTTCGGCCGCGGATCAGTCTATAACGTATGCAACACCTAGTTTACTAGCCACGTCGTTGCGTTTCTGTTAAATAGTTTTACAAATATACAGTGTTGGAAAAAATAATAGGGACAAACGCAGCAAAATATTTATTATTTTATAAAAATCAAATTTTTAAGTATCGATATCTCGAAAACCAAACGAGATATCGATTTTTTTTATTTAACATTTTCGCTTTAATTTGACGTTTTCCATCGAAAACCATCATCAGATTACGGCGCCACGGAAACCATACTTCATATTTATTTTTACCGCTCGAGATTACAAATTACTCAATACAATAGCAAACCTAGAAAGTACCTTTATTTTTTTGGGCTTAAGTTTACCGTGACTCCCATTGGCCAATGGGAATTAAACTAAACTTTTCTTATGTGCTTTTTATTCTAAGCACAAATGTGTAATCAAAAAAAGTCGCTCGGATCTGGTTTCGGATATATAGCCATCGGAAGTTGCGGATATAGCTTTTATGAAAATTTTTATAAGTTTTGAACCCCTGAATGGATATCAAAAATATGGGTGTCATAATATAGATAATTTAATGCCCTACAATAATGATGCGTAAATCTTTGAAATCTAACCCATAATTTTGGAGATATGACGATTTTTCTGAAATTTTGATCAATTTTTTTTTAAAAAACCGTTTTTTTTTTCAAAAAATGTGTGATTAACCTATAACTTTTTTAGCATGTTAAGAAACCTTAACTTATTCCCTTTAAAATGGTGTATAACTAGTTGTATATTTTTAAATATATACCCCGTTTGGTTTTCGAGATATCGATACTTAAAAATTTGTTTTTTATAAAAAAATAAATATTTTGCTGCGTTTGTCCCTATTATTTTTTCCAACACTGTATATTTGTAAAACTTTTTAACAGAAACGCAACGACGTGGCTAGTAAACTAGGTGTTGGATACATTATAGACTGATCCGCGGCTAGCAATCCAAAAATTTTAAGTATCGATATCTGGAAACCCAAACGAGATCTCAATTTTTTTTATTAAACATTTTCGCTTTATTTTGACGTTTTCCATCGAAAACCATCATCAGATTACGGCGCCACGGAAACCATACTTCATGTGGTACTATAGAAATCAAATTTTTAAGTATCGATATCTCGAAAACCAAACGAGATATCGATTTTTTTTATTTAACATTTTCGCTTTATTTTGATGTTTTTCATCGAAAACCATTATCAGATTACGGCGCCACGGAAACCATACTTCAGCGGAACTTCCGCTTGATATTGTGCCTCCGCCTCCGCTTCCGCATCCGCAAGTTTGGATGAGGTAAATCGGAGTTATAACGGAAGTTATAAAATCAACATTAGAGCTTACAAAGTGGAAAATTCTGTGTTTAAGCTAATTTACATTTTATTGTTTTGTGATGGGCTAGATTCGTAAGGTATGGTTATGGGTACAACCTAGTATAAATTTCGTTTACACAGATTTCGAAAGTAGTCCATTTCAAAAACATCGTTTTGAAACATCGCTCTCTAAGTATATTTTTGCAACTTTATTTGAGCGCACTCTCCGGTTCAATAAACAAATATTGAACGCTTTTCTCTCGAATTCACTTTTTTCATACGGTGCTAGCAGTCTTTTCTCCAAAATTACTGAGCCGATCCTTATGAAATTTTATCAACATATTCGTCACACTCATGGGTATCGTATGAACTAAAATTGAGTCAAAATGTTGATTTTTTTTATTTTTTTTTTTTTTTTTTTTTTTATTTTTATATTTATTTATTTACAAATGTCTATCGAGTTAAACTCTATTGGACACATTGAGTTATTATTATTACAATTAAATATATATATAAGAGCTTAAATATTACTTACAAAAACAAATGAATTTAATTAACATCATACCATAAATGGATCAAAGTAAGGAAAGTAAATTTAACTTAAAACTATTTCTACTTAATGATAAATCCAAATCATTATGAAATTTATTATAATCTGAGCAAGACTTTGTAATTGGATTAGATAAACCGTAATTCGTAAAAGCACGTGGGATCCAAAAAAGAAAATGCCTTCCTCTTAATGGCCTTGAAGGAGCATATATTGGGAAAAGAGAAAGGAGCATCGGACAGTCAATATGATTGCACAACGTATCTCTAGCTAGCATAACACTAAAATATGTTCTTCTTGCTTGAAGCGATTTGAGGTCAATCAATAAGCAACGACTTTTGTAAGTGGGCAAAATATTTAGATTCCAATTCATCTTTCTTAATGCATATCTTGAAAATTTTCTTTGCACGGCCTCAATTCGATTTATACTAATTGCGTATGAAGGACTTCATATACAAGAAGCATACTCCAGAATCGATCTAATTAAAGAAACATAAATTGATTTCAATGTGTATGGGTCTGAAAATTCTTTTGTATTCCGTATCAAAAATCCTAGCAATTTATTAGCCTTAGAAATGATATAATCATAATGTGAGTTAAAGCTTAGCTTAGTGTCAAACATTACACCTAAATCTTTCTGACAATCCACTTTAACAAGGGAACAATCTAAAATTTTATAATCATGACATACGGGTGAAGATGATCTAGATATGTTTAAATACAAGTAATTATCCTCACACCACTATATATCTATAATCTATATACGTTCTAATAGGCCTAAATATTTTCAAATCATCCGCATATAACAGACAATTAGAGTATCTTACTCTGTTAGGGAGGTCATTAATAAATATAATGAAGAGAAGAGGTCCTAGGTGACTACCTTGTGGAACTCCAGAATAGTTAAAAATTTCCTTAGATGCTGTTGAACCAATCTTGACAAATTGTCTGCGATTAGAAAGATAATCCCTGAGCCAACTTAGAATCTGAGAGTGAAAACCCATACAGTTAAGTTTATTTATCAGGACCGTATGTGAAACCCTATGAAATGCTTTTGCAAAATCTGTATAAATAGCATCAACTTGATTACCACGCTCAATGCCTTTTAAACAAAAATTCGCAAATATAGCCAAGTTGGAAATAGTGGACCTGCCACTTATAAAACCATGTTGAGCTTGGGAAATATTATTTTTTATATTCCAATATAACCTCTTCTTCACAATCGCTTCGAAGACCTTAGGTATCAACTTCAGTTTTGAAATGGGTCTGTAATTAATAACCTCTTGTTTCGAACCTGATTTATGAATCGGAGTAATATAAGAATCCTTCCAAGTATCCAAAAAATTACCTGTGGAAAGCGAAAGATTAAAAATGAATGTTAGAGGTTTTGCTAAGCTCTCGCAGCAATATTTCAATAATATTGGTGGCGTGTTATCTGGGGACGACTTGTACGAACTCTTTAACGAAGCCAGTTCAAATAATACTTCATTCATTTCTAAGTTCAAATGACCCATATTAGTTATTTCAGGAAAAATATCACTAATTGCAGTAAATTTATTATCAGCAACGAAGTTTGACTGAAAGAAAGAAGCAAACATATCGCAGATTTCTTTTTCATCACTTGAACAATTATTGTAAGTCATGTTGGACGGAAAACCAAAAGAGTGTTTTTTAGCATTAAGAAATTTCCAGAAAGACTTAGAATCAGTTTTTATATTTGATTCCATGGACAGTAAAAATTGCTTGTAGAGTACTTTTTTTAACGTTTCATAAGTATTTCTGCAAGATATATATTCGACTCTATCTCTTGCGTAGTTTACTAAGCCTGTTTTTTAATTTACATAAACGCCTGTTAAACCAAATGGGCTTATTTCCTCGGATCACCCTTTTCAATGGAACAAATTTTTCGTAAGCTTCTTCAAGTTTTGCCATAAAAGAGTCATAGCTTTTCTTTAAGTTATTAGGGACCATAATTTCTTCCCAATTTGTGTTAGAAAAAAATAAGTTTAGTGAAAAAAAGTCAGCTTTTGCAAAGTTATGCTCAGATTTTCTATGAACACTGCAGAAATTAAGCTTGGAATAATTTAAGAAATTTAGTTTTATTTCAAGCGCTAGGTGATGAAAACTATTATTTAACATTGGGATGTCTGAAACCTTTAAGATTGCATTTATATCTTTATCCACAAAAACCAAATCAAGAATGCGTTCTAAAGAATTTAGAACATAATTAATTTGATTTAAGTTCATTGACAGTAATGCATCTAAGGTTTCATAATCTCTATCCTGTTTAGCATTAAATGGTAACAAACATTTCTCACTCGGCATGAATTGCCAATTAATATGACCTAAGTTAAAATCACCAAGAACTATTAAATGTACATTAGAATTACATAATTCAAAAATATTGGAAATATTTTTTACATGAGCTGCATAAACACTCGCATCACTATTTGGTGGAATATATGAGACAAAAATATAAATTGTTAAATTCTTGCATGGAGACATTAGTTCAACACAAATTTGCTCAACAATATTATTTTCTAATATAATACGCCTACTTATTATGTTAGTCTTAACAGCTAATAAAACACCCCCTCCTCTGGAAAGACCAGTGTCAGCGGCAGATCTATCTCTCCTATAGACATGAAAATCATCATTAAACAACTCTGCAGAAAATATAGAGTCATTTAGCCATGTCTCAGTTAACGCAATGGCATCATAGTGACAACATGAGGCAGCAGTAAAAAAATTTAATGTTTTAGACCTCATACCACCAACATTTTGATAATAAATACAAATATTATCTTCATGAGATTTATTATTGTTTTGTTGCTAGTTCTTCCACTTTTCGAAAAAACTTAAAATCTTTAACGTATACATCCACCGGCCAAAGCTCAGAATCAGTAATAGTATTGTAATGAGACGACGATACTCCAAGTTTAAAATTCACACGTTTAAGTGTATCATGCTGGAAATCTTTTTTAATTAGTTTAAAACAAGCTAAATCATGTCTTGAAATATTTGTGTGCTTCACCACATATTCAATAATATTATCTGCAGAAACAGAAGGCTTAAAAGAAGAGAGATGAGCCCATCTCTTTCTTTCAACAACTTCAAGCTCATCGCTACAATTTTGCCCAATTATTGTTGTGCGTTTTTTATGTTTTTTTCTTCTAACCTCATTCCACGGATTTATTACATTCTTAGTAACTGCCGAAACATGATCATTCTCAATCGAAGAGAGATTTTCCGGAGAAACATGAAACTTATCAGACAATCATCGCGAGCATACACGAGCAACATCAATAACATTGTCACCCACGCACACAGTATTTCTACCAACAATATCATTATCGCTATTCTGAGTGTTTTTCTTTTGTTTTTTTTGTTTTTTCAAACGCATCGAACTGCACACATTAGTTGAAACGGAAGGCACAGGGGAAGCTAGGAGAGCATCGATATCACCAACAACATTATCAACAGCAGCCGTAACATTAGCATACGAAACCGATAAGCGACGAGACTTTGATAGAGCAGCAGGCGTGTTAGAAATATGAGGTAAAGACGAACGCGAAGCAACATCAACATTTACAGCAGCCGTATTATTATGCAGAGAACAAAGAGAATCATCAGCAGTAGGAACAAGAGAAACAGCTTCCACACGTAATTGAGCATCGCAATAACATTACTAGGTGTTACAGTTTTAAGCAAACTACCAGCAGCAGCGTTATAAGTGAAGTTCGATGAACCCGATGACGAAGAGCAATCAATACGAAGTTGACCAACAGAAGCAGGAGCAGTGAGAGCTGAGGTCGATGAAGGGCGAACATTCGAACCAGCAACTATGTTAGCATCATCCGAGGGGTCAGACCCACTCTTTCGCGTGCTCTTACCATTATTAAAGAGTAAAGATTGTTTTAACAGCGATTTAAGCTCTTTGACTTCTTCAACCAATTTCATAATAATTTCGATTAAGTTCAATGAGCCATTTAGACACTTGTCACAATTAAAAACAAAATTATGGCTTTTGTTTAAAAATTCAAACGAGTTGATATCAACTTTTAAACACGATTTATGGCACCGACCATTACAGATATGACAAGGAAACGAATCCTCGTTAGAGATTGTTTTATTACATATCAAACACCGAGAACGCATAGTGCATGACCGGAGCAAACGACAGTCGAGATAAGACTGATAAGACTTTTTCAAACAGAAGTTACCCATAAAATCCTTATTTTTCCAAAATTTTTTTTTTAGTTAAATAAAAATTTATGGAATTAAGACCAAATAAATGAAAAAAGTTCAAAAGACTGATTTTTGGGGAATAACCCGAAATCCTTTCTTAAAAGAAAAAAATGGTGGGCATTTCTAGAATTTATGACTCAAAATACATTAATAAAGTATGTGAGAAGATATATCTTATCTTTTTTTGTTTAAACTAGTGATATATATAATTCCATCATAAAAAACAAATATAAAATTCGAAAAAAAATTATCAGCACATCTTCAACTACAGCTTAAAAGTTGCGTAATATAGAGTAGAATTTTGAGAAAGTTTTTAAGAAAAATCAAAGGTGTCGCACTTTTCGAAAATGTTGATGATAATCTTTAAACGTTAATAACTAACTGATTATTACTGCGATTAAATTTTATTTATTTTTTTTTCAGAAACTACATTCAAATACGAAATAAATTATATCCTACTTTTTATTGATATCAATATTTATCAATATTATAGTCTTAGTCCAGTAGAATTAGTCGAAAAAATGAGAAAACAAAAATAATTCATTACAGCAATCTGACAGCGGAATATTGTTAAACAAGCTCATATAAAAGAGGACAAAAAAATCGAACCGACAGCAGCTATCCGGGGTGGAATAGGGTGCATTTTTAGAGGTCGAACACGGTTTTTCACGATTTCTGGCTAAACTGTGCATCATACCGAAAATAGTTTAGGCAAGAGTTGTAGGAAATAATAAGATCTACAACTTTTGTACTGATCATTTTCACCTTAACCTCAAAATTTTTGAAAAAAATGGCGGAAAACCGGTTTTTTTGTTTTTAATTTTTTTCTTTGGCAAAAAAGTATTTATGAAGCTGAAACTTGGGCAAAAGATACTTTTCAGTGTTACACAAAGGCAGTATTTTTTTCAGGCGGAAATATTAATAGGTTGTTAAATTGAATTTTTAAGCTAAAAAAACCGAAATTTTTATTTGGGATTCCTCTTAAAACTACACCTCCTAAAGAGTTTTGTTTTGGCTCACTTACTCGTTGTTATGTCTTCTTTAGATAAATGGTTAAAAAAGGAATACTGCAATGGAAACAATTATCGAAAAATTGAAAGTCTGTGGTCTCTCCGACGAGTAGAGCTATGATGTTTCTTGTGTAGCAGCTCAATTCCTTTGTTGTTTTCACTGTATTTGCCTTACTACACTATAATTTGACATTCTCAATGCCACTACATAAATTTCCATTAAAAAAATAAATGAGAAAAAAAATTTTGATAATTCTTGGACCAAAAATTAAAAATTTTTTTTTCTCATTTATTTTTTTAATGGAAATTTATGTTGTGGCAATGACAATTTCAAATTATAGTGTTTTATGGTAAATACAGTGAAAACAACAAAAGGACATTCGGGTAGACTGAGGCCTAGTTCGTCTCAGCTACCAAGCCAAGACCGGGACCTCGGTCGTCTCGGGTGGCAAAGAATATGGGGAGAAGCGATCGTCAGCTGCATCCACACCTATGCTCCAATGAGTTATTCGATCTTGTGCACTCGCTGTGCTGAGCCATAGACAAGCTGCACCTACTACACAAGAAGTATAAGTCCCTGCTAACTTTTGTTTCTGGAGACAAGTTCATTATTAAATTATATATTCATTATTCACAATAATAATGTATAACAATGTTACCTAGTTTAAGATTTTAAAACTTATTGTTAGTCTCTTCAGAGAAGATACAATAAGAGAAAATGAAGTTTAAAAAAAAAAAAAAAAAAAAGACTGCGTACAGCCAAAAAGAATAAATTACTTAAAGAGATGTCATCGCGCTCTTCCGAGCTTTTGTTTGCAGAAACGTGGGTTTCTTTTTTCCGATGGTCTAAAATTTGCAGTGAAACTGAAATCCCCTGATCAAAACAAAATGGCAAAAGTAGTCGAAATACGAGCGAAAATCAAATAGGAGAACTGACAACTCGCTTCTTCGCCTTTATTTTCGTTCGTATTGTGATTTCCTTTATATTTCGTATGCTGCATAGAAATTCTATGAACTCGCTTGTTCGACTTTATTTTTGTTCGTATTGTGATTTCTATTACATTTCGCATGCTGCATGGAAATTTCATTTTATATGCGATTCATGTTGAAAATTTGTATTTCATTTCATTTCATTTTATAATTCATGTTAAAAACTTGTATTTAATTAATTAAGATTGAATACATTATAAAACTGAAAAAAAAAAATGTCAGTCATAAGAAAATTTTAAAAAAAAACAATGCTGAACTGGGATTTGAACATAGATCGGTTGTGCGCGTTACACACTAGGATACTATACTAATATTAAAACGTTTGTCTTTTTTACATAGAAACCAATCAACCTGCAAAGTATTCTTTATATGTACCAAAAATTTAAGTCCTCTATTTGAACACTATGATGACTGATTGCTACGTTGCATTTGCTACGTCAGTATCGGAATTTGGCAACAATGTAAATTGTATTAAAATTTGAAAGGAGCTAGAATAAGTACAAGTTTTCTTTTCAAACGCGTTTACAATTGCGGTCAAAATAATAGTAGTGTTCAACTTCTTTACTTCACAAGATTATACAGTGACTTACAAAACTGTTCACAAAAAAACATATTTCTGGTTTTAAAGCTGTATTTTTTTTTGTAAAAAAGGTTTTAAAAAAAAAGTATGTAGAAAACTTGCAAATTCTTTATTCTAGCTAAAAAAAATCAAAACTAAAATATTCCACGTTTTGTTTAACTTGGGTAGCTATTTTTATACTAAGTCTTTTGTGAACAGTTTTGTAACTTAAAGTAATAAAAACATTTTAAATCATTTTTTAATATTTTATGTGGCCGCTTTTGGCTTTAGTGGTGAAGTGTATTTTCTTAGGCATACTCGCTTTCAATTTGTTTAGTATTTGAGTACTGATCACGGACCATTGTCCATTGGCGACCTTCCATAGCTCGTTCAGATTTTGTGGGGTTATTTGACTCGTGGGTATTTTTTTTAATCAATGGAATAATAAAAGCAAGAGATTATTTTAACATTCGAGTGGCATTACGCTCACCTAGTCAGGAATAGTTCGGCTACGAGCCAGACGATATCATCCCTTTGCAGGACAATGACCCTAAGTATATGGCTAAAATTACAATAAAATGGCTTCGAGACCAAAATATTACCTGCTTGGATTGGCCAGCACAGTCACCGGAAATTATACCCATTGAAAATTTGTGGAATATTTTTTAAAAAAAATACCCACGAGTCAAATAACCCCACAAAATCTGGACGAGCTATGGAAGGTCGCCAATGGACAATGGTCCGTGATCAGTACTCAAATACTAGACAAATTGAAAAAGAATGAGGTCCACCCAATTTATAAACTTGAATATTTGCTTCACCGTCGTGTGGTGGTAGAGGAACCTCATAAAAGAAGCGGTCCGGTATAGTGTACTAACTGCCAAGAGTATGGGCATACAAAAACATACTGTACCCTTCAATCTGTCTGTGTCGCTTGTGGAGAACTTCACCACATTTCTAAGTGTTCAAGCAAGATGAAAAAAGATATAAATTTAAAGAAGTGCGCTAACTGCCAAGGGGATCAAACTGCAAACTACAGGGGTTGTCCTATTTATAAAGAGCTAAAAGCTAGAATCTTTGAAAAAAGGAAAGTAAACCGAAACCCAACTCAAAATATATTCCCAACCCATAACTTTGTCCAGCAACAAAGCACGACGCATCCAGTTAATCCAGCTATTTTATATGCAAATGCGCTCAAATCAGGAGCAACAAAACCTCAACAAAGTAGCTTGGAAAAACAGATCACAAACTTAACTCAAACCCTGAATCAGTTTATGGTTTCAATGCAATCAACTCTACAAGATCTAGTTAAAACGCAAAACCAGCTACTTCAAATTTTGATTGCGCAAAAATAAGTCAGCTAAAAATTTGTGTTTGGAATGCAAACGGCATCAGCCAAAATAAAAATGAAATTTTTCATTATGTAACCCATGCAAAAATTGATTTAATGCTTGTTTCAGAGACTCATCTGACAGACAAGCATAATTTTCATATACCAGGATACAAATTCTACAAAACCAATCATCCTGATGGCAAAGCTCACGGCGGCTCAGGAATTTTAGTTCGAAATCGCCTAAAACACTACTGCTTAGAACCCTTTTCCAAAAATTATCTTCAGGCTACCTCTATTTGCCTACAAATCCATTCCAAAAACCTTACTGTTTCGGCAATCTACTGCCCACCTCGATTCGCAATCAGTGAGGAAAATTTCAAACAATTTTTCGATACCTTGGGAACTAGATTTTTAGCTGCTGGAGACTATAACTCCAAACATACATACTGGGGATCTTGTCTTATAAACCCTAAAGGCAAACAATTATATAATATGTTAATGAAACATCGCATCACGTTCGACTATGCTTCTTCTGGTCAACCAACATATTGGCCAGCCGACCGAAGGAAAATCCCAGACCTCATTGATTTCGCCATCACAAGAGGTATCGATAGAACCTTATTAACAGCCGAGACAAATTTTGAACTCTCTTCAGATCATTCTCCAATCATTTTTTGCCTTTTAGAGAAATCAGTTGACCTTAAGCCCCCTATGAGACTAACATCGCATAAGACTGACTGGCTAAAGTATAAAAAATACATAAGCTCACACATCCACTCAACCTATTCGATAGAACACAACAAGAATATTGACGATGCTGTTGCCGTTTTTAATACAATACTGTATTCAGCTGCTGAGCACTCAACACCTGATCAGGCTGAGGAAAATACAAAAACCCGTTTCGTTACTAACAGAGAAATTGAATTTCTTGTAGCAGATAAGCGTAGGTTAAGGCGAAAGTGGCAGGTCCATAGATCTCTAACTTCTAAAGCAAACCTAAAAATTGCTACATACAAACTTAAGTCTGCGTTAAAAAACAAAGAAGACGTGGAACAGCAAAAATATGTATCAAAACTTGCCCCAAATGCTAATGGACTAAAATCCTTGTGTAAAGCCACCAAAAAAATTAGAACACCCACTGAAAGTGAACCTCTGATAAGAGACCTACATGGAAATTGGGCTAGAAGTGATGCAGAAAAAGCTGAGGCTTTTGCCAATCACTTAAGTACAGTTTTTCAACCAAATCCGTACATTCAAGGTTTCATGCCTTCCCAACTGCCAATAAACACCGATACTAGCCAAATGAGTCTCCATAGCAGTAATTTAATCAGTTTAATTCAAGAAATGTGTCATAAAAAAGCATCTGGGTGTGATAACATCACTCCCAAAATGATTAAGGAACTGCCTCACTCAGGTGTCATCTTTCTGACCAGGCTTTTTAATGCTATAATTCATTACGGAAATTACCCAAAATAATGGAAAAACTCGTTGATAACCATGATACCAAAACATGGGAAAGATCGTACACTACCGTCATCGTATAGACCCATAAGCCTTTTACCTTGCTTGTCAAAATTATTTGAAAAATTAATTCTAGTAAAATTAATGCCATATATTACTGATAAAAACTTATTACCGCCTCACCAATTCGGCTTCCGAAAACAACACCGCACAATCGAACAGGTTAATAGGATCACAAATGAAATAAGAAAGTCTTATGAGCGCAGTGAATACTGCACTGCAATATTTCTCGATGTCGCACAGGCGTTTGATAAAGTATGGCATGAAGGCCTTATCAAAAAAATTGAACACCTATTGCCTCTTAATGTTCATAAAATATTTACTTCTTACCTCGAAAGCTTACTTACTTACTTGGGTGGCCATAACAACCCGTTACCGGGTTACGGCCGACCTCAAAAGCTCTCTCCAGGCGCCTCTACTTTGCGCGCGCCTTCTCCAATCATTCACACCAAGCGTGGATAGGGTTTCCTCGGCTTGGTCTTTCCATCGGAGGCATGGTCTTCCTCTTCGTCGTCGCCCAGCGGCTTCCGCATCAAACACCTTTTTCGCCGGAGCTTCTTCGTCCATACGCACAACATGTCCCAGCCAGCGCAAACGTTGAATAGTGATGCGCTTGACTATGTCAATGTCAGCGTAGAGCTCGTACAGTTCGTGGTTCATTCGAATACGGTAGTCGTCGCCGACGTGAACAGGACCGAAGATTTTGCGAAGAATTTTTCTCTCAAACACCCCAAGCGTGGCTGCATCAGTCTGCGACACAACCCATGCTTCTGCGCCGTAAAGTAGCACGGGTAAGATGAGCGTCTTGTAGAGTGTCAGTTTTGTCGGGCGAGAGAGGTCTCTACTACTCAATTGCTTACTGAGACCATAGTAACACCTATTAGCAAGAGTTAGTCTTCGCTTTATCTCCAGGCTGATATCGTTTTGAGTGTTCACGGCGGTGCCAAGATAGGTGAATTCCTTGACAACTTCGAAAGTATAGTTGTTCGCAGTAACAAAGGATCCAATACGCCGCGTCTCCCTGTTTGTGGACAGCATATACTTTGTTTTGCCCTCGTTCACCGTCAAACCCACTTTCGCTGACTCTTTTTCGATAGCAGAGAACGCAGCAGTAACATCTCGCTTACAACGTCCAATGATATCAATATCATCGGCATATGCAAGGAGCTGGACACTTTTGTAGAAAATAGTGCCATTACGATGTACACTGGCTCTTCGCAACACCCCTTCCATCACAAAGTTGAAGAGGTTGCAGGATAATGGATCGCCCTGTCGGTATCAAATGGTTCTGAGAGGTCCCTTCCTACTCTAACGGAGCTGGCTGTGTTGCTCAACGTCATTCTGCAAAGCCGCACCAGCTTCGCAGGTATACCGAACTCAGACATGGTGGCATACAGGCAATCCCGTATCGGGCTATCGAAAGCTGCTTTAAAATCGATAAAGAGATGATGGGTATCGATCTGTTTTTCGTGGGTTTTTTCCAGGATTTGACGTAGTGTGAAGATCTGGTCTATGGTGGACTTACCAGGTCTAAAGCCGCACTGATAAGGCCCAATCAGTGTGTTGGCAAACGGCTTAAGTCGTTCACACAGTACAGTCGACAGGACCTTGTAAGAGATGGCAAGAAGACTGATTCCCCGGTAGTTAGCGCAGATTGTCGGGTCACCTTTCTTCAGTACAGGACAAAGGACACTGAGATTCCAATCGTCGGGCATGCTTTCAACTAGCCATATTTTGCAGATGAGTTGATGCATACACCCTATCAGCTCATCGCCGCCGGTCTTGAACAATTCAGCTGGCAGGCCATCGGCACCAGCCGCTTTGTTGTTCTTAAGTCGTTGGATCACAACTCGTACCGCGTCATGGCTAGGTGGTGGTACGTCCACACCATCGTCGTTGATTGGTGGTATCGGGTTAATTTCTCCAAAGGCGGGATTGGTGGAGTCATCGCCAGCAAGCAGCTTGGAAAAGTGTTCCCTCCATAATCTCAGTGTACCCTGCGTATCCGTAACCAGATTTCCATGTTCATCTTTACAGGTAGATGCTCCGGGCTTGAAACCTTGGGTCAGACGCTTGACTTGTTGGTAAAATTTTCGAGCATCATTCCTGCCCCGTAAAACTTCGAGTTTCTCACGCTCGTGCCTTTCCTGCTCTCGTTTCTTGCGTCTGAAAAGGCGCCTCTCATCCTTTCTCTTTTCCCGGTAGTTTTCGTGCACGGCTCGCGTTGCTGCTGACTGCAGGGTTCTTTTGTAGGCGGCGTTTTTCACTGCAGTAGCTTCGCGACACTCCTGGTCATACCATTGATTTCGCGGAAGTGGGCGTCGGAAACCAATGACTTCCTCAGCGGCAGAGCGCATGGAGCGGGATATATGCGCCCAAAGTCCACCGGCATCATCGGGTAGAGAGTCAGGTTGAAGGAGCAGTTCTGAGAGGCGAGCGGAATAGGCTTCGGCCGTCCGATGTGATTGCAGCTTAGCTACGTCCAGCTTTCGTTGCGTACCAGAGCGCACATCCTTTGCATCGCACAGCCGCATGCGTATCTTAGCTGCAACAAGATAATGATCGGAGTCAATATTGACTCCCCTGAACGTACGAACATCTAGTACGCTCGAAGCATGCCTTCCGTCGATCACAACATGATCGATTTGGTTGCGTGTTTTCTGATCAGGGGACAGCCAGGTGGCCTTGTGGATATCGAGGTGTTGAAATCTGGTGCTACTTACTACCATGTTTCGCGCCGCGGCGAAGTCGATCAGCCGTAGACCGTTGTTTGAGGTGGTCTCGTGAAGGCTGAACTGACCGACAGTGGGGCCAAATATACCTTCTCTTCCGACCTTTCCGTTGAAATCCCCGAGTACAATTTTAACGTCATGGGCCGGGCAGCGGTCGTATACTTACCTCGAAAGCAGGCTTTTTAAAATAAAATACAAGAATTTTATTTCAACTCACTTCAATTTAAGAGCAGGTGTCCCTCAAGGTAGCGTACTAGGACCGTTTCTATATGTATTGTATACCTCATATTTACCAATCAGTGCCAACACTACCATCTCAACATTCGCAGATGATACCGCAGTCTTAAGTTGTAACCGTTGCCCTTTGGAAGCTTCTCGAAACCTCCAGCTTCATTTAAAATCAATAGAAAAATGGTTATCGCTATGGCGCATAAAAATAAATGAGCAAAAATGTAAGCAAGTTACTTTTACTCTTAGGCGTGGTGAATGCCCTGCAATTGTACTAAATAATATTTCAGTCCCACAGGGTGAAATTGTTACATATCTAGGTATTCAATTAGATCGACGATTAACATGGCGTAAGCATATTGAAGCCAAAAAAAAAACGCAGTTAAAGTTAAAAACCGCCAGTCTTCACTGGTTAATTAATTATCGTTCCCATTTGAATCTTGAATATAAAATCCTTTTGTACAAAACAATCATTAAGCCAATTTGGTTATATGGTATCCAATTATGGGGTAACGCCAGCTCCTCAAACATTGAACTAATACAACGGGTTCAGTCCAAAATCTTAAGAATATTTACAGGTGCCCCATGGTATATACGGAATGAAAACATTCACCGAGATCTATGCATCCCCATGGTAAAAGATGAAATTAACAGAATCAAACAAACCTACGCCATAAGGTTCCTGCATCACCCGAATCCATTGGCTCGTAATTTAACAAACATAGAGGGTCGCTCCAGATTAAAAGAAAGGATCGTCCTTCTATGCAAGTCACTTACACCGAACTAAACTAAACAGCTCAAACGTTTTACCCTCCCTCCGAGGCACTACACGTAATCATCAAGAAACATATGAGGACCTTGTACCGGGACCTAGCTCGTCTTGGGCACAGTCCTCCAATACAAACCAACCTTGGCAACTTATCGCCGCCAGCTCCCCTTCCGATGAGGGTGTAAGACCGGGACCTAGCTCGTCTCGGCCGCTTTCCGATGAATTGGAGAGAGTAGCAGGAAGAGAGTTGAAACAGTGTCTTCTAGGTCTTCTTTGGGTGCAAGATCGGGACCTAGTTCGTCTCGGCTACCACCTCAAGAACGTCCTGGAGGCACTAATCACTCCCAACGTGGTCGACCGGGACCAAGTTCGTCTCGGCGACCACGAAGACAATCGTTTTTGTGGTACTCGATACCCCCATTCGGGTAGACTGAGACCTAGCTCGTCTCAGCTACCAAGTCAAGATCGGGAATATTAAAAAATATACAACAAACTAATATACCATTTGAAACGGAATAAATTAGGCTTTCTTAACATGCTAAAAAAATATAGGCTACCAACACATTTTATGGAAAAAATAACGGTAGTTAAAAAAAAAAAATTGGTCAAAGTTTAAGAAAAATCCTAATTTCCAAAATTTTAGATTAATTTTTAAAGCTTTGCTCACCATCGTATGCCATTAAATTATCTTTCTTATGACACCAATATTTTTGATATTCATTTAGCTTATAAGGATTTTTTAAAAAGCTATATCCGCAACTTCCGATGGCTTTATATCCGAAACCAGATCCGAGCGCCACTTTTTTTTTCACTATTTTTTTTTTTTGCATTTCACCCCTATGACCAAAAAAATAAAAAGATTGGAGCTAAAGTAAATTCCTTTTTTTCTTCTAATCTCTTAAAATATAGTTATGTACTTGATAAGTACAAAAAATAAGCACTTGACATATTGTTCCAAAAATATAACGGTACTTTCTAAGTTTGGTATTGTATTGAGTAATTTGTACTTTCGAGCGGTCAAAATAATAGCAGCGTTCAACTTCTTTACTTCTCAAGATTAGGTATTGACTCTTATTAAAAAAAATTTGTCCGTAACAAGTAAGCTCTATTATTTTTGTATAATACTTTGCAAGCGACCATTTTGTGTACCCGTGTGCAAAGTACGATCTCTTTATGATAGGTATTTTTTTTATTTATTTACCATTCTGTGTACCCGTGTGCAAAGTACGATCTCTTTATTATAGGTTTACTTATTTATAAATAGCCTACGGTCATTTTTTTTTATATTACAATTTACAATTTTTTCCCATATTGCATCTTGTTACTTATAACTATTATATTATTCAAACTTAAAATTTTAAATTAAATATATATATACAGTATTGGCCAAAACTTAAGCACCCCCTTAGTACAAATTTTTTCAAATCATAATTTTTTATGAAAATTTCGTTTTAAAACATATTACGTAGTGTCCAAAAGTTGAAGACGTTGTTTTCTGACAAATCCATGTCCAACCTAAAAGATTCGGATGGAAAAAGGCGTGTACGCAGACCAAATGGAGGAATATTGAATTCTAAGCTACTGCAATGTGCGGAGAAGTCAGTGTAATGGTCTGCGGTTTTGGCCAATACTGTATATAAGACGTTCTTTTACAAACCGAACAGTTTCTGACCGCCACATTTTTAAATCGCTCCAAATTTTTTTTAGGTATTCTATGAGTTATATTAGTGAACACGTGTTAATTTGTATTTGAATTTGTTATTTGTTATTGAAGATATCAAGAGATACGAGCTGTGAAGTTCGAAGGTTTTACGTTTTATGGTCATATTAAAATTGTCATATCTCCGGTAAATTTTAACAGAAATATAATTTTTTTACATTGTTTTAAAGCTAAAAAGATGAGCTTTTTTACAAAATTTTTACTTATGGCATTAAATGAAAAATTAAAATTTTTTATAGCAACTCAATTGCTTAAAATTAGTTGATAGAGCGATGGTCATTCGATACGAAATGAAAGAAAAAATACCACCTAATTCCTCGTCAAATTTCCTTTAAAAACTTATTTTTTCAGAGTGGTAGGCAAATATGGACTATCCCAGATAAATGAATTCTTGCGCTCAGCCCTGAAAATACTGCGTGCCGCTGCACTCCCGAATCGAGTTTTGGTTCAAAAATCGCTAGAGATTGCAAATCTTGTCGGAAATGAACAAGTTATTTTTAAATAAAAGCTAACTAAAATGCTAATAGATTGCCAGAGCCCGAGTATCGAAAAAAAGGTTTCGTTTTTTATTATTTGAAGTTAAATGCCGAAAAATGTTTTTTTAATTTTTTTTTTGTTCAAAAAATGGCTAGACAGCGCAAATCTTTAGAGAAATAAACATTTTGTCCGAATTTTGAAATAAAAATATTCAAATAAATTTACATTGTACGCTTGTGATAAACGGACGTGTTTTTAAGCTTATCCTCAGCGAATGGTGTAGATAAGAGTGAGAGAGATCGGAATTAAAATAAATTATTTTATAAAGTCATTTTGCTTATAAAACAAATAAAAAAAAATAAAAAAAAAAAAATTTTAAAAACAATATTTTATTCTGTGTTAATTGAAAAGAATGTTTTTTAATTGCAAGAAGTGTGAACAAACTTTTGGAAGAAATGAACAGAATAAAGTGCAGTGTAGTGGTTTGTGCAGACAGTGATTTCATGGCAAAAGTTGCTCGAGTCTGTCGGATTATGATATCAGGCTTATTGAAAAAAATGGACCCATAAGATTTATATGTGAAATGTGCTTAAATGGTTTTGAAGCCTTAAAAAACAATTATGAAGAGTTGTTTAAAAAAATTATTGCGGTGGAAAACAGTACAAGGGACGCAATCGATAAGAGCGAGAAAAAATTAAAGATTGAATTGATAAGAGATAATAGAACAAAGCCGGTAAATTCGACAGAAGTTCGTTTAACATATGCCGAACAGCTTAAATTGACCGTTATTGTAAAACCAAAAACAAATCAAGACAGCAAAATAACCACACAAGCTATAAAAAAACAATATTGATGTTTGCAACTTGCCGGTAAAAGTGAATCACTTATATGAGCGAAAATATGGTACCGTGTCAATTTGTTGTTCTGATGATCAGTCAGTGAAACAAATTGAAAAAGAAATTAAAGAGAAGATGGGAAAAGAGTATAGCGTACATATTCCAGGAACGAATAATCCAAAAATATTAATATGTGGAATGTATGAAAATCTGAGCGAAGAGAAAATTACTAATTCGATACAAATTCAAAATAACATACAGTGTAAGATAATAAAATGCTTAAAAGAGTATCCCTCTTTTGAAAATAAAGAAGTATATAACGCCATAGTTGAAATTAATGGCGAAGCATTCAAAATGCTAATAAATATGAAAAATATATTTATTGGATTAGACAACTGTGTTGTGTATGAAAAAAATCAACGTAATGAGATGTTACAAATGTCTAGGCTTTAACCACAAGTCTGACAGGTGTAAGGAGGCCGTAGCACGTTGTCATTTATGTGGAGAAAATGGTCATACTAAAGACAAATGCACCAAAAACATAAATGATATCCAATGTATAAATTGTGTTAAAGTTAAATCTAGTCTAAATCTAGGAGATGAAGAAATTAATGTATCACACTTACCATTAAGTACGAGTGCAAAATATATAAAAGAAAATTGAAATATGAATCGGAGAAAATTCTGTATTAGAAATTAAACAAAATAGAATGTATGTATTTAAACATTCAAGGTTTACTGAATAATCTTGCAGAACTAGAAGTAGTAATATTTAAGAAAAATGTTGATTTTCTATGTTTAACTGAAACGGATTTAACAGAATTGGATGATGAATCGCTTGTCAAAAGATTCTTGACAATCCATTCCCTATTGAAACTTTGTGTTTTTTTCTAAGAGTGTGTTTAGATTTTTCGCTATTTCTGCAAATTTTGGTATGAACCGCCGATAATAGGTACAGAAAGCTACAAACCTTCTTACTTCATCCGCGTTTGTTGGAACTGGGTAGTCCTTAATGACCTTATGTTTAGATGGGTCTGTTTTGATCCCATTGGCCGTTATAAGATGACCAAGGTATACTACTTCTGGTTTCAAAAAACAATATTTTTCCGAGTTCAATTTCAAATAATATTTCCGTAGCCTTTCAAATACCTTTACCAAATTGTCGTTGTGATGTTTTATACTACAACCAAAAACGATTATATCGTCTACATAAAGAAATGCTTTTGCATCTAGACCACGTAATGCAATTGTCAGCATTCTTTGAAAACTATTGGATGATATCTTTAGTCCAAAGGGTAATCGTGTGAACTGAAAGTGTCCTGTTCCTGTTGAAAAAGCTGTAAATGGTCGTGAGCCTTCATCTAAGTCTATTTGGTGGAAGGAGCTAGTCATGTTTAACGTCGAAAAGTATTTGGCTCTTCCCAATTTATCTAAAACGTTTTCGATTTTTGTCAGGGGGAATTTGTCATTTATTATTTTTTCATTTAATTTTCTGAAATCAACGACTAGACGCAATTTTTTTGTATCATTGGTTGACTTTTTTGGAACTACTAATAATGGTGCATTGTAGGGGCTAACTGAATTTTCAATAATATTGTCATTTAGTAGTTTTTCAACTTGTTCATTGGTTTCTTTAATTTGTGTTTCCGGTAATATATAGTTTTTTATATAAACAGGTGTTGAGTCTGTCGTTTGAATTTGTTGTGTATAGAAGTTGTTGACACTTAGTTGTTCTCCCGGGAGGTGAAAAATATCTTCGAAATTCTTTATTATTTCTATAAGTGACTATACGCAACCAATTTTTAAATTCTTTAAGAGTTCTTTAAGTCTGTTTGGTGAATTGGTTTCGGCCCAAGTAAAGACATTATAGTTTTTCAATGGTTGTATCTCGCAGGGTAAATTGTCCAAAACTAAATCTTTATCAGTCGTATTTAGTAATTTAACATGGGATATACCTTTTGCTGGTATTAGAGTATTTCCTAAAAATATTCCATCAGCTATTTCTTTATTTAAAACGATGCTTTCTTCATTAACTTTAATATTAACCGGTACGATAGATTCAGATCGTGCTGGTATAATAATATTCATTCGATTTGTGTTTTTGACATTATTGATAGAGTAAATTCTTTCTCATTTATTGTGAAAGTTTTATTAAATGTCTCAAAATCAATTTTTGACATGTAATTTATCTAAAATGTCGCGTCCTATGATTCCATCGGTTGCGATTGGGAAATCGTTATGAACGATATGGAAATGGTGTTGAATGTGGCAGTCTTCAAATATTAAGTTTAATTTTGTTGTACCAATGCATTCTATTATCTCATTGCTTATACCTGATAAATGTGATATATTTTGTGTATTTATATCTTGCAAATTTCTAATTTTACAAATGGAAACATCCGCCCCTGTATCTATCAAAAAATTTAAGTTTTCATTGCGACATTTTAGTGATATGTAATTGTTTAAGTTTTTTGAAGCTTTGTAAGTTAGTTTTGGCCTCTTTGCGTAACAGTTTCTCCCGCATGGCCATCTTCGTTTCCCTGATTATTATTGTTGTTATCGTTATTTCTTCGATAATTGTTTCTTGAATTGTTATTACGTGTATTATTATTCTCATTTCTAGAATTATTATTTCTGAAGTTGTTATTGTAATATCGAGAATTGCTTCTGGAATTATTGTTTCCATAATTATTCCTATTGTTTCTAAAATTATTCCATCTATAATTATTGTTCTGTGATTCTCGAGCATTCGGGTATCTACTGTTCTGAATTTGGAAAACATCGTTCTCATTATAATCGAAACTTCTTTCGGCTGTCGTTCATCTTTCGAAGGCCTCACTAAGTGTTTTCGGTGGATTTGCCAGTAAAATTTGTTTGTATTCAGGATTAGCACCTTTCATAAAAACATTCAAAGCCATACTCTCACTAACTTTATAGATCGCATTTTTTGTTTCCTGATTCGGATTAGATAAGGTTTTTATTTCGAATATGCTCAATTGGCCTGAAAGCTCTGCAATTTTTTCTCTAAATTCAGCTATACTTTTATTATTTTGTTTAACGGAACCTAGCTCTGTTAAAACCTGTTGTAGAGTCCTCGGATTTGGGTAGGAATCTTCCAATAATTTTTTTAGCTCTGTAAAATTCAAGGGTTTGTTAGATCGACATAAAACACTACGGACCTGTGCTGTAAGTTTGAAATTGTAGACGTACTTAATGAATATTGGCTTATCTTCATCCCTCATGATGTCATATAAGAGTTCTGTTTGGACAATGAAATCCTCTAAATCCGAAAATATTCCTTTAAATATTTGTAGGTTTTTTCCTACAACCGATATATCAAAATGAGCCATCTTTTTATCCTCTTCCAACCAAATATTAGACAAGTCCAGGTCTATACTACCTTTAAATTCTTCTTTAGTATTCAAATTTTTTAAAATTTCTGTTATTTTTTCGTATCTCTGATCAAATTGAATTTTTTAATTACGATAATCATAAGCTTCGGCTATGCTACAAATTTCATTTAATTTGTTTCTTAAAAATTTTTTCCTCAATGTATTTCTTTGAATAGCTTCTATTTTTACTTTTCTTTAAGTTTAAATATAATTTTTGCAATTCTAATATGAAGGTATTAATTAGTTCCAGTTACTAAAAAAAATATATAATATGATGTTTATCACTTGATTTTTCAATATATAAAATATATAGAAAGTTTTTTTTTTTAAAAGAAAAAAATGTTTGCAAAAATTATTGACCATGTAAACAGCCAAAAGAAGCTATGCAAAAATTGTGGTTTTTGAACATTGCCACTTGCTAAATGTCAAAAGTAAAAAAAAAGAATAAAGCAAATGGTGACAACATTTGCAAATGAGACTTTTTGTTTTTGTTAAAAAAAAGAAATTGAAAAGAAAAAAAAGATTTGTGTTGTGTTTAATCCATTTTAGTGATATTCAAATTATTCGAATAAATATAAAAATGTGTTAATATAATGTTCAATAAAAAATAAAAATGAAAATAAAATAAAAATTAAGTAAAAATGAAAATGTGTGTGTTTTAGTTTAGTTGATTTTCTTGGTTTTCGTTTTGTTATCTTCAAGCTGTGCTTCAACAGAAATTATTTGCTCCCATATTATATTTGCTTGTTGCCATGGTGGTGGTGGATCCGCATTCACAATTGCTTGTAGGCTTTTTAATTGTTTTCTTAGCCTTACCAATTTCCCTCCTCTTTTGTGTTTGGCTTTTTCAGTTGGTGGAATTCGTGTAAGTCTATCTTCGGTGATTCGTTGTTGCCGTTTTTTGTATTGGTTAATAGTGAGTTTCTGTGGTTGCGCTACAATTTTTGAAGCTGTGTATGCTGGCGCCTGTGCTGTGCGTTCCGGCACGTATTCATCTACTGGCATAAATTTTTTGCCACGTACTGGCAGGATCGCCATGTAAGGTATGCTGGATGGTGATTACTTTAGGACCTGCCTAGTAGTTTTGCCGGCGCTTAAAAACGCCACGGGCAATCTAATAAAAAAAAACAGTAAAGCGCTTCGAGAGTGCTCTTTTTATGTGAGAGGTGTTCAGCCAATTTAAGGCTAGATAGTTATAAATAAAACAGCCAGTTTAAGGCTAATGAATCCACTGATTGCTTTATTGAAACTGCTTCCTGCTTTTATACAGGAATAACGGTATCCTTGTTTATGGTCACAAAAACATATGTTTAACATAAAACATATGGTGACTTAGTGTATATTTACAGTGGTTTAAACTTAGTAATAGATTATTGATATTCACAATAGTTCAAAGTAATAGTAGTAAAGTAGTACTTAATATTACATATTGATAAAATACTCTACAATACATATAAATTAACTGTATGTACTGCATGTAAAAAGAACAATGGTAAATAAAAAAAGAGAATATATTTGAGCTGAAGCGGTACATTTAAATTCAACAGCAAATACAGGGTCCTATAAATACAAATAGAGCGAACATCCCGGACCCCTTGAAGGAATTCGAAGAATTCATTCAATATGGAAGAGGAGCGAGCTTAACTATAGGTAGTTTGATGAGTCCTTTTGACGTCTTAATCTCGGCTACTCGTACGTTGTCATCAGGGTCCTTGAAGGTTGTAGTTACTCGACCCACAGTTCATTGGAGGAAGAATGTCATCATGAACGAGAACCATAGTGCCAACACTGAGATTTTGTTTTTAAGAAGTCCAACATGCTCGGTTTTGCAGTTCGTGCAAATACTCCTTATGCCAACGCTTCCAAAATTGACTTTTAATGTTGTTTCTTCGCTGCCACCGATGCAATTTAGATACTTCATCTTCGAAGGTCACCGGTTCTGGGATGGCTTTTAGCGATGAGCCAATCAGGAAGCGACTGGGAGTCAGTACCTCCAAGTCATTCGGATTCGGTGATAAAGATGAAAGCGGACGTGAGTTTATTACTACTTCAAATTCAATTATTTGCCTGGGGCAGAGTATGAAACAATTGACCTTTGTTCTCTTTGATGGCGGCCTCCCAAATGCCACCAAAATGTGAATCTCGAGGTGGTATGAACTTGAATTCAATTGATTGTTGTGCACAAAATGAATACACTCTGTCTCGGTGTTGTTGTGAAAAGAATTGCTCGCTCAGCTGATGCAATTTCGTATTCGCACCCACAAAATTCGTTGCGTTGTCGCAAGATATTGTTGTAGGAATACCTCTTCGACCAAGAAAGCGTTTAAGGGCTTCAATAAATTTGTTTGATGTTAGATCCGAAACGGATCAAGATGGACCGCCTTGGAAGCGAAGCACACAAATATAGCAATGTAGGACTTATATGGGCGCTTTCCTCGGATGTCGACATAAGTTTGTAAGGGTCCACCGAAGTCTACACCACAATATTGAAATGGTCGGCTAGGATTGACACGCTCTTTTGGCAATTGGCCAATGATGCGATCTGACGAGCGTTGAGGATCCAAAACTGATGTCTTGTAATAGCTACTAATGCCTTTGGGCCAGCGTGATAATTGGTGATATGGTAATGCCTCATCATTGTGATTACAAGTGGATCTGCTTTGGGAAGTAAAAATGGATGCTTGGCGTTGATTGGAATATTGGCATGTCAAAGTCGACCTCTGACACGAATGATGCTCACACCAGCAACGATTTCAAGAAAAGGGGTGAGCGATTTCAACTTACCAGATACGTTGCCATTCCTTTGGAGTTCACATATGTCTGTTTTAAACTGATATTCTTGAGCCAAAGAAACTACAACAACGCGAGCTCTGTTAATCTCCTCTGGTGTACGATGAGGGAGACACTTGTTATGTCTGCATTTTATTTGAATGAAGCGGTTGACATAAGCCATTATTCGCAGCAACTAAGGATAACTGCTGCACTTATGAATAACATCTAGCAGGGCAGGTGTATGTACATTACACATATTTGCAGTTTTGCGCCTTTCGATTTGGACTTCTTTTTGATGATTGGTATGCCATTTCGTTAGTTGAAATCCACTCCTTTGAAGTACAGTTGAAGTTTCTGAATAGATGCTGCTTAGTTCCTCGTACGTATTTGCACCACTCAGCATATCATCCACATAAAAATCGTTGCGCACGACTTGATACCCGATTGAATGAGAATCCTTACATTCCTGAACAGCAAAGTGAAGACTTCGAATCGCAAGGAATGGTGCAGCTGATGTCCCATAAATTACGGTGTTGAGGGCATATGTGTTAACGGGTTTCGTTTCATCTTCCCTCCACAGTATTAGCTGAAACTTACGATCATCAGGATGTACGACCACCTGCCGTTACATTTTAGTAACATCAGCTGTTAATCCAAATTTGCGTGGCCGAAAGCGCAATAGTTGAGTAAATAAATCATGTTGGATGATGGGTCCGACCATTTAAATATTATTAAGTGACAAGTGAGAGTCCGTTTTATTTGAAGTGTCGAACACAACTCTTAATTTGGTTGACGTACTTTCTGGTTTTAACACATGGTGATGCGGAATATAATAATGCGGTTCATCATGGTTAATGTTTCCCATTAGTTGCATATGATTTAAGTCCTCATATTCACGCATTAAAGCAACGTACTTCGCCTTTATGGACAAATCTTTGAACAAACGTCGTTCCAATGAATAAAATCGCCTGAGAGCTGATGTTTATAAATTCCCAAGATTTTTAGGACTTATTTTAAATGGTAGTCTGACTACTATCCGATTAAATGGTTGGACTGAAACGGTTTTGTCGTAGAATCTTTCGCATTGATCTTGCTCTTCTGTTAATTTGGAAGGTTGACATTGAATTTCTGCAAGATGCCAAAATCTTTGAATGGTATCTAATGTCGAAGCTGTAAGTGCGGCATGAGAATGGTGACTATACTGATGATATCCCGCTGAGCAAGCACCAACCCTAACCATCCAAGCGATGAATTTTGAAGCATGGGATATCCCTTCTGCAATTTAATTTGACCTCCTGAGAGCAATTCGAAAAATAATTCTCCTCCTAGTAAGATATCAATATTCTGATTTTTTGTGAAGTCTGGGTCAGCGAGATCAACTTCATCTGGAATTTCCAAAGATAATTTAGATAAATTGCAATTTGGACTATAGTTTGACACTATTGGAACAATTAAAAATTCAAGCGCTCCCTGATATTCAGTTACTCTGGAACGGAATGATACGTGAGTGGAAAATTTGACGATGGTTTTCGATTTGTTCATTCCATTAATTTGGAAATGATTTCATTCAAGCTTGAGACCTAGCGTTTGTGCGAATTCTTCTCTCATTAAACTCATCTGTGAACAGCTGTCAAGCAATGCCTTGGCTAAGTGACATTTACCTGTATTATCTCTTACCAGAATGATAGCAGTAGCGAGTATTACTGGAATTTGCAACGCTGAATGTTGATGTGACACGGTTACAGGAGATTCAGGCTCACGTGTGGTAGATTGAATTGACTGTGTGTCATGTAGCAAAGTATGTTACCTTGCACGCGGACTTAGATGCACACTTCACTGGGAGATGTCCTGCACTGAGACAGATAACACAAAGTTTTAAGTGTTTTATTTTTGCAACACGCTGTCTGACTGACATACTCGTATCAGCGAATACTTTGCATTGATACATATTTTGATTATTGCCCTTGCACACTCCGCACACTTTCTCTGTGCTACACGATAGCGAGTTTGCCGAGTATCTCACTGGTACCTTTCGCGCACAATCACTAGCTGTATGAACCTTCGATGCCTCGAAGCGTTGACACCGCCTATCTAAGAAGTCATTGCAGTCCACTTTGGAAAGGACTTAAAATCGCAATGCTCATTCCACCTTAGATTTGTATCGCGGTCTAATTTTGACATGACTATATGAATGATCAATGAATCACATATTTGTTTTGAGTCACCGATTGAACGAAATGTTGCTTGCGTTGGTTTTGCCACTTGATGTATATAACTCATTTAAATAATCTGTAAAAATTAGGGCATCATTATTATACAGGGTGTTTTTTTAGAGGTTTGTTTTTCGAATAGAGATAAAACTGGCATTTTATGGTCAAATCTGGCAACTCTAATGTCATTTATGTTCAGTTTGGTTTGCCATTTCATCATGAACAGGTTGACAAAAGAACAACGCTTGCAAATCGTGCAAATTTATTTCGAAAATAATGGTTCAGTTCGCGAACCTTCGCTTGTTTACCGCAAGCTCCGTCCATTTTATGGTCTACATAATCGTCCATCAGAGCAATTAATTCGGTTAACCATGGGTCGTTTTCGCACTACGTTTACTCTATGTGATAATACGCATCCGCAGAGACGTCGAACAGTGCGCACCGAAGAAACAATTGCCGCTGTAGAGCAAAATGTTGAAGAGGACCCGAATGAATCGATTCGCCACCGTGCACAGCAATTGGAGCTTTGTCCATCAACTTTATGGAAGATTTTGCGCAAAGATCTTGGCTTGCGACCTTACAAGATCCAGCTTGTGCAAGAATTAAAGCCGCGAGACCATGCAATGCGTCGTGATTTTGGTGTATGGGCCGAAAATGAGATTGATCTCGATGCTGATTTTCATCGCAAAATTTTGTTCAGTGATGAGGCTCATTTTTGGTTGAATGGCTACGTCAACAAGCAAAATTGCCGCATTTGGAGTGAAGAGAATCCACATGAGACCCTTGAGACGCCATTACATCTACAAAAACTGACTGTTTGGTGTGCTCTATGGGCTGGTGGAGTCATTGGGCCATACTTCTTCCGAAATAATGCTGGAGAGTCAGTTACCGTTAATGGAGACCGGTATAGAGCCATGATAACCGACTATTTTGTTCCCGAATTGGATGGCATGAATGTGGATGAGTTGTGGTTCCAACAAGACGGCGCTACATGCCACACAGCGCACGTCACAATCAATTTATTGAAGGAAACATTCGATGAGCGCATAATTTCGCGGAATGGACCTGTCAATTGGCCACCAAGATCGTGTGATTTGACACCATTGGATTATTTTCTTTGGGGGTATGTGAAGTCGCTCGTCTACGCCAACAAACCAGAAACGTTAGGGGACTTGGAAGCCAACATTCGTGGCGTTATTGCCGACATACGGCCCCATATGCTCGAAAAAGTGGTTCAAAATTGGACCTGCAGAATTGGCTTTATTCGAGCCAGCCGCGGCGGCCACATGCCCGAAATCATATTTAAACATTAATGGCATAAAATTATCCTTCCAATAAAGCCAAATTGATGGACATTTAAACGATTTTCTTGTGTTTTATTTCAATTCGAAGCTCTATACCTCTAAAAAAACACCCTATACAATTCACTCAATCGGTTTCTTGCCTTCACATAATTAATTGTCTTCACTGTTTGTAAAAGCTGCCACTGCGTCGTGAGCTTGTCCTGAAAGGCATTGCAATAGAAGGTTGAATTTTTCAGTTTTGCAAATACCGGTGTTGTCATGCACAAGTCGATTGAATGAATTTATAAATGACTTGTAATAAGCATATTTTCCTGAAATTTTTGGCAAATTTAGCGATGGCAATAAACTAATTGATGAGGCTGGTGGTGCATGACTCGGTAAAAAAAACTAGTGTTTAGTGAACTCTGACGTTCGCTGCCGAGAGCCGTCAAAATCTTTGTTTTTGTTTTTATTCGAGTCGTCATGTTCGATGCGCTCAATGCGAAATTGAGTGTCAGAGCATAACTTGTAGTAAGACTCTAATAACCCCAACCGACACTCCAACTCTTCACGAGTTATTGTATTTGAATCTATATGGATCAGAATACGTGAAAACGACATGTCTGAAATGTTTTTCAAAGTTTTTTATATAAATCAGTAGCTGCAAGTGGTAGAATCAAAGTTTTCATTAACTTTTTTTTCAAAATGCTATAAGTTTTGAACTGCTTGACTGATCGTGACGAAATTTTTTAATTTCTGTAGATAATAAGTTGAACTTACAGTTGCGGTAAAAATATTAGCACCGCGGTGTCATTTATGAATTGAAGGAAAATATTTCAAACAAATGACGTTTTTTTCTTCTAATATTTTAAAGTATAGTTACTTGATAAGAACACAAGATAAGCACATGACATTTTGTTCCAAAAAAATAGCGGTACTTTCTAGGTTTGCTATTATATTGAGTAATTTGTAATTTCGAGCGGTAAAATAATAGCACTGTTCAACTCCTTTACTTCTCAAGATTAGGTATCTACTCTTATTAAAAAAATTTGATCGTAGCAAGTAAGTTCTTCAGAAGTTATTCGAGAAAACAATATATAATACATACGATTGTGATAAAAAACAAATAACTTCTACATTTTTTGTCTGGTATCCGCAAAATTATACTTAAAATATTTGCAAAAGAATAGCCTTTCATTTTTAGTTCTAAAAATATGAAAAAGAAAAAATTTTTCATTAAAATGGAGCAATTGAAATTTAGTGATTTTTAAAATAGACCAAAAAAGTCAGTTTTTTTTGGACTTTGAGGGCTTGTAACTCCATCGATTCAAGGAAACAGCATACCGTTAGAAAGGGAATAAAAATATCTGAAAAACGTTTTTGAGTCGAAAAAAAAAATTAATCGAGATATTGTCAAATAAATAAAAAGTGCCGAAAAAGGGTTTTTTTGGGGATATCTCGAAAACGATTCTTAAGAAAGAAAAAAAATTGTTGCCATTTTTAGAAACTACGCCCCAAAATACAAGGAAAAAGTCTATGAGAAACTAGATCCTTTTTCTTGTAAACTAGTGTTATTGATTTTTTTGAAAAATAACAAAAACTTTATGTATTTCTCGTCCGCCCGGTACCACTATAATATTTATACCGTCAAAACTAATTGAGGCTCCACGACTTTTTTAACGAATTATAATTTGGATGGGTTCAATGCATCTCTGTAATTTTTTTTCATATTTTTTCAAGGCGGAGCACATCATTAAAACTCAATTTTTGATGAAAAAATTGCTAATTAACAAGAAAAATGCAAAATTTTTGCAACTTTTTTTTTTAATACATAAGTTCAACTCCTCTAATTAATGGTGTGAGGGTAATGCTGATGACTGCGATGCCAATAAAAGCAGAATGCGGACGTTAATACTGACGAAAGCGATGCAGTAACAAGTGAGCAGTTACGACGTCGAACTACCGTGCTGATGAAAGCGATGCGGTTGACAACAGAGCTGATGTTGCAATTGAAACGTAGTAACGCAATTGAAAATGCGACGCTGACACTGAGGAAAAAACGATGCGTTGAGAGCAGAGCAATGATGCTGATGGAAGCGATGCGGTAAAGGGCAGCGATACGGTAAAGCGCAGAGCAATGATGTTGGTGGAAGCGTTGCGGTAAAAGGCAGAACTGGGGCAATTAATTCTGTAAACTGATGCTGATTAAAGCGATGCGATGTAGTTGCGAGCAGAGCAGTTAACGTGAAGTTACTGCTACTGCACTTAAACGTAGCGACGCGACTGAAAACACGACAAACTGACGCTGTGCAATATTTGATTGCGTCCGATAATAAAATATACAACGAAATTTTCTTTTAAAAAACGTTTGCTTCGAAGTTATACTTTCAATTTAAGAAACGCGATGATAAAAATTTTAACAAATTCTATACCGATCACTTCGGGGTCACCAAAATGTAGGTTAACTAACGGAAACCGTAATGACTAAAAAAAATTACTTTATGAAAATAAAGACAAGATCTACGTTCGAACGCTTTGCCGGTTAATTAGAACTGAACATATATTTCAATATGTTGCGTATAACAATATGAGCATGGCCTCGTATATACATGTAAATTAACGGTATGTACTGCATGTAAAAAGAACAATGGTAAATAGAAAAAGAGAACATATTTGAGCTTAAGCGGTACATTTAAATTCAAAAGTTAAGTACTGAAACATAGCAAATACAGGGTCCTATGAATACAAATAGTTTGAGAGCGAACAGTACTCATCTATATCTATACTATTATATAAAGAGGTAAGGTTTGTTTGTTTGTATGTTCAGGGTAATCTCTGGAACTACAGAACCGATTCCAAAAATTCTTCTTTTAATAGAAAGCTTCACTATTCCTGAGTAACATGGGCTATATTTTATTTTGATAAAAGCAAGGGGCATGGCACTTTACATGCAATTAGAACCTTTAACTCGCTATATCTTGGTTCATATGATAGCAAAAGTCTTGAAATTCGGTGTCAGGATGTACATAGCCTATGTTAAGCACTTCACAAAGTATGAACGGGACTGGACTCCAGGGGCGTGGTGGCTATAAAACTTTAATTTAGGGTGGCCCTCATACGCAAATATTTTTAAAATAGCATTTTTACAAAGACCACTTAATCGGTTCACATGGAATATACACCTCATGTCTCTTATATTAAGACGCATAGCTAAGACGATGAAACTTTTATTTAGGGTGGCCCTCATACACAAATATTTTAAAAATAGCGATTTTTCAAAGACAGGTAAATCGATTCTCATGAAACTTACACAGTATGGTTTTTATATTAAGGGGCACAAATTAGATTGTAAAAATTTTATTTAGAGTGCATACTTAGGGTGATCCTCATACAAATATATTTTTAAACATCATTTTCACGAAGACAGGTAAGTCGATTCACTCCAAATTTACACCACGTATTTCTTTTATTAAGAAGCATAGCTTAGGCTATAAAACTTTTATTTAGGGTGGTCCTCACACAAAATTTTTTTTTAAATATCATTTTCTCGAAGACCGCTAAATCGATTTTTATGGAATTTACACCACATGACTTTTATATTAAAAAGCACAGATTAGATAGTAAAAATTTTATTTACGGTTCATACTTAGGGTGGTCCTGATTCAAAAATATTTTTAAAAATAATTTTCACGAAGACAGGTTAGACGATTCATACCGAATTTACGCCACGTTTCTCTTACGTTAAGAAGCATAGCTCAGGCTACAAAACTGTAATTTAGGGTGGCCCTCACACAAAACACTTTTTTAAATATCATTTTCTCAAAGACCTTTTAATCGATTCTCATGGTCTTAACACCACATGGCTTTTATATGAAGGGGCACAGATTAGTTAGTACAAATTTTACTTAGAGTTCACACTTTGGGTGGTCCTCATACAAAAATATTTTTAAATATCTTTTTCATGAAGACAGGTTAATCGATTCATACCGAATTTACACCAAGTAACTTTTATATTAAGAGGCGTAGATAAAGTTTCAATACTTTTATTTAGGGAGCATATTTAGGGTGGCCTTCATACAAATATATTTTTTAAACATAATTTTCTCGAAGATCGCTTAATCGGTTCTCATGGAACTCACACCACGTGGCTTTTATATAAACAGGCACAGCTTAGAATAGAATGGGTGATGCCATGCCCCCTTATCTAAAAGAAAATAGGATTCATCATATCTTATCAACTATTTGATGCAGATAAATGAAACTTGGTACATATATAAAGGGTAGAGAAAGAAGTTAGAGTCAATGCAAAAATGGGCGGTACCACGCTTCCATATGCGAAAAAATCAACTTTCTGATATATCAACAACTATTTGACGCAGTTGGATAAGATTTGGTACACATGTTTCTTATTGTTTGTAAAAATTTCTTAACATAGTTTGGTTTGGAAAAAATGAGCCATAAAGAAAGAAAGTAAGATTCAATAAATAAATAGGTAGTGCCATGCCTCCAAAATAAGAAAAGACTATGACTATGAGACTCAGTACATATATATAAGACAAGGACTATTACCAAATTAAACTCATTCAAAGGTGCTGATTATTGGCATTCCATTGATTCCCGCCAAATCAGTTGTTCACTTATGAGCCAAATAGAAAAACATACAACGTTGTTTATCCACTCGCAATAAGATAAATATCAACAAAAATAATTTTTACTTATTTAATCCAACTAAAATAAAAACACTTTATATTTTATTTGTTGAGGCGTAGCAACGCCCGCCGGGTTTCGCTAGTATTTTTGTATATTGTATTTTGAATCATTTTTTGAGCAAATAATTGAATCTAGGTCTGGTAAGTATTTTTTATTTATTATAATATTCTATTAAGACAATAAAATAAACATTCAATTATTTTTTCGTAAAGGTAATATTTACGTTCTCTGAAAATTTTATGCAAATAATTATGATATTTGGCGATTCCACCCATAGCTGCAATTATGGCTTGTATGGGTCGGCCATGCTCTGTACACAAGTTTTTGGTTGTTGAATTTCGGTGTTGTAATGCCATTCTCTGACGATTGCTTCAATCAACTTCCGCTTGGTGGTATTGAATTCTACTACGATCGCCCGTTTGTATAGCTCCCACATGTTCTCAATGAAGTTCAAGTTAGGTGAGTTCCCAGCCAAGGCAAATAGTTAATATTTTTGTCAGCTGGAATTATAGTTACACTCCTGGCTTTATGACAAGGTTCCGAATAGTGCATAAAAAGAAATCATAGGCCACACCATGATGCTAGCCAGGTGTTTAGCCTTCTCTACAAGGCTGTCGGGGAAAAATTCACTTTTGTCAACTAAAGGTTGAAATTTTGACACGTCAGTGAAGTATACCTGTAAAACACGATTATTAAAATAAAAACCAGTAGTTCACGAACTACTCTATTTTAAGAAGTAGCAAGTACTCGATTCCATTACGCATCAGTAATTTTAAAGTGTTATTTGGCCCATTGCAGTCGCTTCTTCTTCATGGCATCGGTCAGGCACCTTTTTTGATAGGCCGACAAGCGATCAGGTTCTATTCTGTCAAATGCAGGCGACCTGTCCCTTTGGAGATGATAATTTTCCCGTCGTTTATCATCGTAGTTAAGTGAGCCGTACTTTTCTTACAATTTTCGAGGCAGATGTCCAGAGTTTACAGTCGGTGCGAGTTATGGTGGTTCTGTTTCTACCACATTTCCCTACGCGGTTTGCGTTCAGAGGCTCGTTTTGATCTATTTTTTTAATGCGGTTAAAAACCGACTTTTAAACATCTGCAAGTGTAGCTATGTCTCTCTTGGAATATGATGAGTAACATAATTACGTCTGTATTTCTCTATATTTGCTTATAGACGCGTCTGAAGACTTGTCCATTCAAAAAAGAAACACTTTTGAAGTTACACCTCAATACCGTTGTCGAAATATAAATTAATTCATGAAACTTAGTAAAACTAATTAAATAAGAACCATTATTTACATTTTGAACATTACGGACTGGAAAGGCGGACAAAAATTTATTTATTCAAACTTTAAACGACTAAACTACAACAGCACGTTCTACCAAATAAGAAGTAATCTCACTTAACCTCTCTTATTTAGTAGATGACGCAGACTACTAATTTTTCCGCTTATCAAAAACAACAATAATGATACCAGCAACAAAAGCAAATTAATAAACTTTATGAAAACTAATTTATATGCTCAAAAAATTCGGTTAAACTAGAAAATACAAAAATTTGAGTACTGTCCCCAATAATTTGGCCACATACTGTATAAGGACTGTCCCAGAAAAAACTTGCACTTTGTTTTTTAGTTATAAAAAAATACCCAGCAATTTTTTTGGTTTTTTTTTATTTTTTTTATAAATAATGGCTAGTGTTCAGAATATAAATATCTAAAAACTAACTAACAATTTTGTTTTTTCTATAAAAATTTCTTACTTTTTTTTTAAGGCCCTTCATTAAATTTTGCACAGTTGTTTCATCGACAGTACGGTACGATCTTTTCCTCTTAAGTCTGAAGTCTTGAAAATTTTTTGCAGTCCTGCCACTCTTTCGAAGATCTCTTTTCATTAGAGCCCAATATCTTTCAATTGGGCGAAGCTCTGGGCAGTTAGGCGGATTTGCTATTTTTGGTACAAAATTGATCTTTTTACTTGCATACCATTCCATCGTAGCTTTAGAGTAATGAGAGGTTGCTAAATCTGGCCAGAATATCACGGTACCCTCATGTGCACGAATAAATGGTAGAAGACGTTTTTCGAGGCACTCGTCTATATAAACTTTGGAATTGATTGTGCCTTGCGTAACAAATAAGCTGCTTCTGAGGCCACTGGTGCATATGGCCTGCCAAACCATATATTGCTTCGGAAATTTCGAAATTTTTTTTCTTTGAATTTACTAGGCACATTCCCCTTCTTCGGTGATGTATAATATTCGTGCCCAGGTAGCTGCTTAAAATCTGCTTTAACGTAAGTTTCGTCGTCCATAACACAGCAGTCAAATTTAGTCAGGTACCTTTCATACAATTTTCGGGCTCGCATCTGAGCCATCAACTGCTTTTCATTAGAACGGTCTGGTACTTTTTGAACTCTCTATGTCTTTAGCTTACTTTTCTCCTTTATCCTTTGCACAGTAGATTTTGATGTACCTGCTCTAGCCGCCATATCTCGCACTGACGTGTTGGGATTCTGCCTAAAAAGGCGCTTCACCTTCGCCGCTACCTTTGGGTTAGAAAATTCTGGTTTTCTGCCTGAACCCTTTTTTCGTGACCCTTCTTATAATTAGAAATAACCGTTTTGATAGTTCTTTCTGATGCACCAACTATTTTTGCTATAGCTGAATATTTTAACCCTGGATTTTGCAGGTATGTGGACAAAATCAGTTCGCGGACTTTTTCTTGCTTGCTAGACATCTTTGTCGTTAGAAGTGCTATCTTCAAGTGTTATACATCATATCAAACGTCACTTTATATGGAATAAATATATTGTCTTTTTAGACCTATAAGATTATCAGGTAGAGTATAATCTTAAAAAATAAAAGTGCAAGTTTTTTCTGGGACAGTCCTTATTTGTTGTCGCGTGCGTGAGATGACTTGGTGTAATTCCATAATTTTGACATTCTAGTAGATAATTTTGTCGTTCAATTTGTTAAGCGAATCTTTTTTTCTGTCTGCAGAAATCTTTCAGCGTTATGCAAGTTTTAATGCTAAATTTGATTTTAATATCTTTGCAAAAATCCTTCATTTTAGTTCAATTTATTAAATTTCGGCAGCCCTCCCGACCATAGCTTTGTTTAAATTGTAAAAACCAAGTTTCAATTATTATGTAGAAAGAAAAATGGTTCTTTTGGTTCAAATTTTAATTTAATGTAAGTAAAAAACAACTTCATTAATTTTCCCGAGCTTTCGTTGGTTATTTTCCAACTTCTTCAGGGTAATTTTTAATGATCTAAAAATGGTTTTTTTTATAAACATAAATTTTACATGATGTTTTGCACTTTTCTTACATGTATTTTATGGTTACATTAACTTTTTCTTTTATTGCCGCTTTCCCGAGTTAATTCTAAACATTAACATACAAAACATTAACATTTAAAATATTTACAAAATAACGGACATCAAAATTGCGAAAACCAAACATATAACAATCAAGCAGCACTGACTTAGATTGCTAAATTGTAGTTACAGCACAGATTGTCTTTGTCCTCCTTTGTGTTCATCGTTGTTTTTAATTTTTGCTGGATTCGAAAGCTTTCAAGTGTGTAGCAAAGAAAGAAAGTTTTTTGGATTTAAACGGAGCAATTGAAATTTAGTTACTTTTAGAAATAAGCAAAGAATTTACTTTTTTCGGACTTTGATCACCTCTAACTCCATCAAATCTAATTCGATTCTCATTAACTCCAAACCGTTAGTAAGAAAAAATATTACCTTTTGAATGGTATGCAACTGATTAAGTTCGAAAAAAATTTTATGGAAATATGGCCAAATAAATGAAAAAAGTTAAAAAAACGGGTTTTTGGAGAATAACTCGAAAACGATTCTTAAGAGAAAAAAATGGTTGGCATTTTTGGAATTCACGACTCAAAATACATAAAAAAGTATGTGAGAAACCAGATAATTTTTTGTTTAAACTTGTGATATATGTACGTAGATAATTCAATCATAAAAAACAAATATAAAATTTTCAAAGCTCGAAAAAAAATAGAAAAAATTGTCAAAACATCTTCAACTACGGTTTAAAAGTTGCGTAATATAGAGTAGAATTTTGAGAAAATGTTTAAGAAAAATCGAAGGGGTCGCACTTTTCGAAAATGTCGATTTTAATCTTTTAACGTTAACTATTATTATTACTCCGAATAAATTTTTTTTATTTTATCCTACTTTTTATTAATGTCGATATATATTACTAGTCTATCGTTACTCAATAACGTTTCGAATACAAGACTAGAAATTGGTGTGCTTTTTGCTTTTAATACGCACTAAAACATATCAAAAAATTAGCGAAATCGAAGAGGGTTGGGCTAAAACCTAGGTGATTTTACATGAAATAACCCATATATACTTCAAATATTTGTAAGAGGATAGGTTCTCATCCTGAACCTTAAAAATATAAAAAAGAAAGATTTTGAACTTAAACGGAGCAATTGAAATTTTGTGACTTTTTAAAAAACTTTTTTGAAAGCCTAAAAAACTTTTTTAAAGTTCACTTTTAAACCCGAAACCGAACCCTGAACCCGCTCCGGTGTTTTTTACATTATGTGAACCCGAACCCAAACTCATTAAAAAATTCGGTTCCGGTTCAATTTTTATTGCGCATAGAAATTCAAATTACATATTTTGCAGAATTTTTTTGCTTCAAGCAAGATTATTGTCTGTTGTTTTTGGTATTTATTTGCCTTGACAATTTTCATTGAAGTCATAAAAAATGAATGTGAATTTCCTGATTTCGAAGAAGTTGATATGAAGACAAAGAATTAAATGCAAATGAAGAAGGATTAGAACTCTTGTCTAGTTTATGTAACGATATAATTCACTGTAGGTTCATATTTACTTATTCTAGGATTTCTAAGGAAAAAGGATTTTAGAATTCTGGAAACAAAAAAAAAATTGATACACCTCTATTGTCAGGTCATATTAGCTGTTCCAGCAACTCAAGTCAGTGTCGAGAGAGCCTTTTCTGCGTTGCAGTTTGTTTCAGCTTCGCAAAGAATGCATCTTTAGGAAGAATCAATAGAGAATGTTCTAGTGCGTTTAAATGATAATTTTTCCTAAAAATAAATAAAATAACATTCTAAAATAAAAATTAAATGAAAATGTTTAATTTTTTTATTTTTCGGACAGAAATTGAGCCTGAACCCCAATCCAAACCGAACCCGGATCCACTAAACTTAAATGCATTGAACCCGTACCCGTACCCAAAATTTATAGGTTTCGAAAGCCTTCTTGAAACTCCATCAAGCAGCTAACCGTTGGACAGAAGATAAAATTACTTTTTGAATAGTGTGCAACTGATTTACTTACTTACTTGGGTGGCCATAACAACCCGTTACCGGGTTACGGCCGACCTCAAAAGCTCTCTCCAGGCGCCTCTACTTTGCGCGCGCCTTCTCCAATCATTCACACCAAGCGTGGATAGGGTTTCCTCGGCTTGGTCTTTCCATCGGAGGCATGGTCTTCCTCTTCGTCGTCGCCCAGCGGCTTCCGCATCAAACACCTTTTTCGCCGGAGCTTCTTCGTCCATACGCACAACATGTCCCAGCCAGCGCAGACGTTGTATAGTGATGCGCTTGACTATGTCAATGTCAGCGTAGAGCTCGTACAGTTCGTGGTTCATTCGAATACGGTAGTCGTCGCCGACGTGAACAGGACCGAAGATTTTGCGAAGAATTTTTCTCTCAAACACCCCAAGCGTGGCTGCATCAGTCTGCGACACAACCCATGCTTCTGCGCCGTAAAGTAGCACGGGTAAGATGAGCGTCTTGTAGAGTGTCAGTTTTGTCGGGCGAGAGAGGTCTCTACTACTCAATTGCTTACTGAGACCATAGTAACACCTATTAGCAAGAGTTAGTCTTCGCTTTATCTCCAGGCTGACATCGTTTTGAGTGTTCACGGCGGTGCCAAGATAGGTGAATTCCTTGACAACTACGAAAGTATAGTTGTTCGCAGTAACAAAGGATCCAATACGCCGCGTCTCCCTGTTTGTGGACAGCATATACTTTGTTTTGCAACTGATTTAGGGCGATAAAAATTTATACAAATATGGCCAAATAAATGGAAAAAGTGCAGGAAAACGTTTTTTTTTTATATAGATTACTCAAAAACGATTTATAAAAAAGAAAAAAGTACATGAGAAATTAGTTCTTTTTTTGTAAACTAGTGTTATAGAGGCGAAGATCTTGTGTACAGTTTGTAAAAAAATATTATTCGCTGTTAGTCAGTTTAATATTATTTTCAAAAGACTGGCATCTTTATAAAGCACTAGTCCTACAGTTATTGAAGTAAAAAAATTGAAAATTGTCTTTTAATAAAAACTAAGTTGATTTAAAATTTCAGAATGTGGATGTCGAAACTGGAAAAAACACTTATGAAGATTCTGCACTGCCCAACCCCAATGGCATTGAATTCGATAACCTTTATCTTGATATGAACGGCATTATACATCCTTGTACTCACCCTGAAGATAAGCCTGCACCAAAAAATGAGGACGAAATGATGATTGCTATTTTCGATTGTATAGATCGGCTTTTCGGTATAGTAAGACCACGTAAAATTCTTTACATGGCGATAGACGGCGTTGCTCCCAGGGCTAAAATGAACCAACAAAGGTCAAGACGCTTTAGAGCAGCTAAAGAAACGGTCGAAAAACGTTTAGAAATAGAGCGTATTGGAGCTGAACTACTTCAAAAAGGTAAAAGTATTACTTGAATTATGTCTTTTTGCCAACTTTCCAAATTGTCAAAAACTAATTTAAAATGTTTAAACCGAATATTGCTATTATTTTAACACTTCAGTCAATATAAATATTCCTTCAAAAATTTTAAATAATATATTTTTATATAATTTAGCGAGAAACTGCCTTAACTCCACTCGTGTGGCAATAGTTACGAAAAAATATTATTTTTTAGCGTTCGTAGAGCTTTGCAATCCCTTCCACTTTTTGTTTAATGCTTGTTTGTGACTCCAAACTTTTCCACACCGGCTTGGTAATAGTTTTCTAAGCTTAGCAAGAGGCTTCGCGCCCACTTATCTAAGCTTTTCTTTTAGAATGATTGTTGGTGTCACCAAAAGTTCCCTACCCAGTTCTGTTTTACAAACTGTAATACATCACTCCGCAGAGCATTTAATTCTTAACTTTATGTGTTAGTTAGTGTGTGTGCGTTTTGTTTTTAACATGGCAATGCAATGTAATATTTATGGAAGTGAAACAACGGAATATTCAAATTTTACTCTCGCTCTCATTCTCAATTTGTCAATTTATATTGCAGACAACAGCAACGCGGGGTTTGTGAAGTATGATCAAAAATTACAGTAGGTCTACGCAGAACAAACTAAAAACCGCAAGGTGGGCTTTAACCAATTTTAATTGACAAGTTGAGTTACAACAAAAACTTGAATGGGGAATTATTTGGGACGTTATTCATAGTCGATATACATCAAAAGAAAAAAAAAATCACAAAAGATTTTTATTTTTAATTCCATATTTACTGTTTTTTAGTATTATTATTTATTATGTATAACAAAACTTAAGCACCCCCTTAGTACATATTTTTTCAAATCATAATTTTTTTATGAAAACTACGTTTTTAAAACATGTTACATATTTATTCTATTTATTTATAGCTTTATTACTGACAAACAAAAATTAAAAAAATCTGCGCCTCATAAATAAAAAGTTAAAATCGAAGGAACATTTTAAACCCAAAAACTTAACGGACAAAACTAAAGCACCCCCATATTTAAGATAAATAAAAACTTTTAAAAATAGTACTTTGTTGTGAACCCTTTATTCTGGATATTAAATTATTAATGATATCCTGCGATATCCTTCCCCAGGATATTTTTAAGGATTGAATGGAACTTCCGTGGTTTCGCAATTTTTTCTGATGATATTTAGTATGTTAACAATATCCCACAAGATCTCAAAAGGATTCAGATCGAGGCAGGCCAACCAAAAACTTCTACGCTATTGCTCTGAAGCCAGGCCTTACAAGCTTTAGAGACATAATTTGGATCGTTGTCCCGATGTAACCTCCATTTAAGTGGCATCTCTATATCGGCATAAGGCAGCATCACATCATTTAGTATGTCAACGTATACAAAGCGATCCATAGTTTCTTAAATCCTATAAATTGGCCCAATACCTTGACCATAGGAGCAGCCCCAGACCATTACACTGCCACTTTTATTCATTACTGTGGCTTTGCAATACTTAAAATTCAGTCTTCCTCCTTTTGGTCTGCGTGACAATGACCAATATTCCTGTAAATTTTTACAAATTGTTCAAGGTTTTTTATTCAACAAACGACAAAACAAATTGATAAATTTTACCTAGATATATTCATATACATAGTCTCATCAGATCTATCTTTGTCATGTTTGTTGAATTAGAAAAGCACTGATCTTTACTAAATGACAAGCAGGTTCAATATAATAATGTGTTAGAATAACTGAGATCAAATTCAATTTAATTTAAATTCACTTATTTAAAGTTTTTTAAAAAGATAAAATATATATGTGCATATCCATCAGATTTGGCCTTTTAGCTGGCCTCGTTTTTTTTTGGAGTACATCTTCCACCCATAGTTTTTATTGAAGCTAAGGCTTTCTTGAATTCATAATAAAGGTTGTTCAATTGAAATTCAGATTTTCTTAGAAATAAGAAAATTGTCAATTTATTGGGTTTTTACGCTGTAGTCTAAAGACTGTTGAGTACATCTTTCAGCCATAGTTTGTTTTGAAGCTATGGCTGTCTTGAACTCATAGTAAAGGTTGTTCAATTAAAATTTAGATAGTTATTTTTTTAATTTGCATTTAAAGTAAGAAATATGTGAAACTTTTCGTGTTTTTTAAAAAATGTCAATTAATTGGGTTTTAATGCTGTAGTCTAAAGACTGTTGAGTACATCTTTCAGATATAGTTTTTTTTTGAAGCTAAGACTGTCTTCAACTCATATTAAAGGTTGTTCAATTGAAATTCAGATAGCTATTTTTTTTATTTAACTTTATATGTAACATTTCATGTTGTTTTTAACTAAAATCCAATTTTAACTATGTCTCCCTTTGAATTTTAATTGTTCCTCCTTGAATATTAATTAAAGATAGTCTAAACTTCGAGAAAAGCCATGTTTGAAGAGTCTGCTCAAAAAAAAAAAAATAAAAAAAAAAAATCGAAATTGTTTAACTTTTTTTTTTGAGGAGACTCTTCAAGCATGGTTTTTCTTGAAGTTAAGACTATCTTTAATTAATATGTATTCAAGGAGGAACAATTAAAATTCAAAGGGAGACATAGTTAAAATTGCATTTAAGTTAAAAAAAACATGAAAAGTTACATACAAAGTTAAATAAAAAAATAGCTAACTGAATTTTAATTGAACAACCTTGAATATTAATTCAAGACAGCCTTAGCTTCAAGAAAAACTAAAACTGAACGATGTACTCAAAAAAAAAAAAAAAAAAACGAGGCCAGCTAAAAGGCCAAATCTGATGGATTTCCACATATACAAAAGAAAATGGTTTGAAGTTTAATTTAATTGCCGAGGACAACCGCTACTCACGACGACCAAACAACGACTGACTTTGCGGAGTTTCTCACGTTGACAGCTCGGCCTCTCCTGACATTTCGGCCGCTAGGACGAATCTGTATCGGATAGAAATTTTTCATCATATTTGTTACCCAAATCTATGTCTGGATTCAAGCAACACCATGGCTTCATATGATCACTTGATCATGTTGCAATACCGTTTGTGAGTTCGCGGAGCGTCAGGTACATCCTCTACCACATAATTGTCGAAATCTAAAACCTTCGTTATGATGTATGAACCTTTGTATTTTGCTTCAAGCTTATGCGTTATGGGAACATGATCGATTACTGCGAGTTGATTTTCTTTATACTGATAAGGTTGTTAATGTTTTGCATCGTACCGTTGCTTCCATTTCAGCTTTTCAGTGCGTATATTTTCACATGCGATTTGTTTTTTAGCGTTGATATCGACTTCGTCTGGTAACACGTTTTAACCATGATATTTACTCGATTCTTGCTTACGTCCCGAAGATTAAAATTAAATCAGCTCATTCGGACTAAACTTCGTTGTTAAATTACTTTGTGAGTATATACTCCACTGAATGGTTGGAAGAGTGGTATCCCAATCTTTGACATCGCTAGCCAGACATCTTATTGAAGCTAAAATCGTCTTGTTAGTCCGTTCCACTTAACCGTTGACTCTAGGTGTTCTCACCGCTGTCTTTACATGCTGGATTCCATACCGCGTTACAAAATCTTCAAATTCTTTTGAGGTATACGCTGTTCCTCTGTCTGTCGTAATTTTCAAAGGCTGACCAAATATGGACAAAACATCACATAACATTGAAATTACAGGTGTCGTCTTTGTATTCCTTACAGCTTTCATTATGGTGTATTTACTTAATGCACAAACTAATACGATGACATGCAAATTACCTCGTTTACTTTTGGGAAACGGTCCCAAACGGTCCATATGTACTGACCTAAATAGTATGGGTAATACTTCCACCATACGCATCTAACCCTCATATTTTCTTCCTTTAACTTTATTGAGACAAGTTGATATGTACGATATTATCCATCGTCTCATACGTTGGAACCAAAAATCTATACTTATACGTTCTAATGTTTTTCCTAGCCCAAAATGTCCTGCGTCATCATAGCAAGATTTCGTTATCCGCCATCTAATATCTTGTGGCACCACTAGTCTCAGATCGTTTTCTATTTTACGATACTATCGTCCATTATGCAACTTATAGTCATTCTTAGCCTGCCTCGACATTTCGGAGTCGCACCCTTGCATTGCCTTAACTATTTCACGTAGTTGCACGTCTTGTAATTGCATCACGAATATCCAATCATGATTTTCATCGGTTGACACGCTTAAAATATACTCTGCTACTGTTTTAGGGTCGTTCGGTTTCAAACTAGGAGCTCTGCTCAAAGCGTCTACATGTGTCATCTTAGAACCTGGCCTGTGCTCACATACAAAATCGAACTTTTGCAGTCTCAACCACCATCTGTATATACGGGCGGGTAATGGTGTTGTAGCCTTAGTCGTCGCTATTGCTTTACAATCGGTCATAACGCAAAAAGTTGTACCTAAAAGATACATACGAAACCTCTCAAGTGTTTCCACTATAGCTAGTACCTCTAATTCGTGACTTTCTTTTCAGGTTCGCTGCGTTGTCGACTATAGAAAAATACTGGTTTCAATCCCTCTAGTTCACTTTGCAATAGAATGCCCGACAAACCAATACTACTTGCGTCTGTGTGTACCTCAGGTTGTTTATTCTAATCGTAGAGTACTAAAATTGGTTTTCGTGAAATTGCCGCTTTTAATTCTACAAAAGCAATTTCGTTTTGTTCTTGCCATTCAATTCAGCCCCTTTTTTAAGAAGTGCCGTTAATGGTATCGCTATTTCACTGTACCTTTCAACCCAAGAAATTGTCTCACCTCGGTTACATTCGTTGGCCTAGGAAATTGTTCAATGCATTCAGTTTTTTCCTTACCTGGACATATGCCTTCTGAGCTCACAGTATGGCCCAAAAATTTTACTATGCAGGCCATAAACTCACATTTAGATGGTCTTAATGTCAAACCTTCCTGCTTTACTGATTCCAAAAATTCTTGCAATGCCTGCAAAACTTCATCCACTGTACCTGAGGCGATAATTACTTCGTCGACATAGCTTATAGCATGTTTACGACTTTTTAATGTAGATATCATTCGTACTACCATTTCTTAAAAATACATTTGCGCGTTAATTAATCCGAATGGCATAACATTATGCTCGAACAGTCTCTCATGAGTCGAACGTTGTAAGCTGTTTAATTTCTTCCTCGATGGGAATTTGGTAATAACCTGCTGTCATGTCCAGGGTATTGATATATTTACCTCCAGTAGACTTCGAAAGTTGTTCCTCGACCACCGGCATAGGAAAGTGTTTGTTCAGCGTTACAGAATTTAACACACGATAGTCGATGCAGATGCGGCTCTCCCCATTAGATTTCGCAACCAAAACAACTGATGCTGCATGCGGTGACTTACTCGGTCTTATAATGTTGCTGTCCAATAATTTATTGATGATTGTTGTTAACTTACTTTGTTGAGCAAAAGCAACCTGATAACGTTTTCCTATAATTGGAGTTTTGCTCGTCACCTCAATTTTTATTGCTGTAGTTTTGCATCTCCCCAATGATGAAATATCTTCTGCAAAGCATTCAGAATATTTGTCAAGAACCGAATAAATATTCTGACGGTGAGTCTCATTGAATTCGCTGTTTTTTATTTATTTTTTTCAAACTTCATATTTATTTATTGAACCAACTCGCTTGGATACCAACAATAACTATAGAAATCTTAAGAAACTAATAGAACGTCGGACTTTTCCAAGCCATTGCTTAGAAATGATATTTTTTCAAATTTTGTCTTCAGTTGTGAAAGGAGTACCCATTATGCGTATACATAAGTAATAGCTACAGGGTGGTAAGTCTTGCCTCTTCAATAGAGACGTATTCGATGTTAGGAGTAGGTTCCTAGCTACTTAGTATGCTTGGATGTTGCTGTAGTTTTTGTTGATACGATCGCTTTATGTTTTCCTGTATCTGCTTAACGAAAGGTATACCAAGATCTTGGTGTATGTTTATATTCTGACATACCATGGTGCGCCGGAAATAGTTCGAAGTATTTTTGACTGATGCCTTTGCAATATTTCTATATTCGATAAGCTTGCGTTGCCCCACAGCTGGATTCGGTATGACCATAGGACTAACTATAGGTATAATAATAGCTTTGTACAAAAGAACTTTAAATTCAAGGCTGAGTTTTGAATGTTTATGCAAAAGCCAATTAATGCTTGATGCTTTCAACTTCATTTGAATTTTTTTCTTTTCAATATGACTTTTCCAAGTAAGGCGTCTGTCGAGGTGAATACCTAATTTATTTAGGTGAACTGTGGGGCAAGTCTTTTTATTGAGTGTAAAAGTTACATGTTTACTTTTTGGCTCGTTTACATTTATTCGCCAGCCATGTTTCAACTAAACGCATGTGTTCTTCGAGTATATGTGATGCACTATGAGGGTCTGCGTGACAAGACAAAATTGCAGTGTCATCAGCAAAAGTAGATGTAAACACAGAGTTGTTTGTTAGCAAGTCATAAGTGTAAATTAGGTAAAGAATTGGGCCAAGAACACTACCTTGTGGTACGCCTCCAAAAATGTCAACGTCATCTGAAATGTGATCGTTGCATTTTACCCTGAGTTTTCGTCCTGGACTCTAGTGGAGCATGGGTATTTTTAGGGAGTAATTTTCTTATCCTGTGTATAAGTCCATCGTGCCACAACTTATCAAAAGCTTGAGCTACTATACATCAAGAAACACTGCGAAGCAGTATTTTTTTTCATCATATGTCTTCCTAATTTTTGCTATTATCCTGTGAACTTGCTCTATAGTTCTATGTTTTTTGCGGAAACCAAATTGGTGCTGAGGTATTATGTTGAGTTGGTTCATGTGGGGCAAAATCTTCGAGAGCAGCAGCTTTTCAAAAAGTTTTGATGTGGTTGGCAACAAGCTTATTGGCCGATATGATGAAGCTTGTGTGGGATTTTTCTCAGGCTTAGAAATCGTTGTGATTTGAGACATATTCCAGCTTTTTGGGTAGTAGCCCAATCGAGTAATAGCGTTAAAAAGTATGGTTAGGTGTCTGACTGCACAGCAAGATAATTCAATAAGCATCTTAGCAGTTATTAGGTCATGACCTGGTGCTTTCTTCTTGTTTAGTTGAGTTTTTATGAATGAATGAACGTCACATGAAGCGCAACAAAATTTGTCTCATATTTTGAGTATCTTGTGGTATTTCAAAGCTGTTGCCCGGAGGATTCGGCTGAAATACATGTTTAAGATGATGAGCAAACGCTTGCCCTTTTTCTTCATTACTTCTAGCCCAGCAACCATTAATTAGTCTTATGGGAGAATCTAGATCAGTAGTTTAGTTTATGTTTAAGTGTAGGTGACCTGACTTCTTGCCATAGTCGCCTGAGGCGTCTTTTTTCCTTCACTAAGCGTTCTATTTGGGAGGAGCTGAGGCGTTGCTTTATATAGATTGGTTGCACAGGAGTGGCATGAAGAGCAGCTGATACAAGCATGCTGTTATATAATTGTATGGCTGATTCCAGCTCCTCCGAATCTTTAAGGCTTACATCATTACGAAGATGACTACTGATGTATTTTTTATATATAAGCCAATTCGTTTTATTTGTTGTAAGCCCATTAGTGTCTGCAACAGCTTTACATATTTATGCAGATGCAAAATGACAGGAGAATGGTCAGAGCTCAAGTCAAAACATGATTCAGCAGAAATTTGCCTCTTATTGATTCCTTTTGTAACTGCAAAATCCATAAGATCTGGAGTGTTTTGAAGGTCTGATGGCCAACAAGTTGGCTGACCAGTGGAGACATAATCAAGACCATTGCGGCGATTGGTTAATGAAAGCCAAAGTGCTTTGCCTTTTGGATTGATAAGTCGTGAACCCCAGTGGTTATGCTTCGCATTATAGTCACCAGCAGCTACGAATTTTGATCCTAGTGAATTAAAAAAGTGGTCGAACTGGGCTGTCATAATCTTATATCTTGGCGGACAATATACAGCTGAAACTGTTACTTTGTTATCCCAACATTGTAAGGAAATCGACGTAGCTTGTAGGTAGTCTCTCTCATACTGCTCAAATTCGAAGTGCTTTATACGATTTTTAATGAGTATGCCTGTACCTGCTCGTGCTTTACCATCAGGGTGACAGGTTTTGTAGAATTTATAACCTTCAATTTTAAAATTGTGCATGATGGTAAGATGTGTTTCAGAAATTAGTAGAATATCAATTTCGTTGTTGTAAAGAAAGTTTATAATTTCTAATTCGAGTTGGCTTACGCCGTTTGCATTCCAATGACAGATTTTGAGTGTGTTTATTTGTTTCCAATCAAAACTTTCATAAGTTGGTTTTGATTGTTCATCATCTCATGCATCATTGTCTGCATTGTTGTCATGAACTGGGTCATGCATTGCGTGAGCGTCATAAGCATGGTCTCAAGGTTTTGAGAGCTACTTATGATATTTGCAGATTTATCCTGACTCGATTTGAGCACGTTAGCATAGGTCTGGACCGACATATTGGGCAAGTTTGTAGGTACAATGATATTTGTTAAAGTCTGCATGACTTGGGTAGGTGGGCTTCGAACTATTTCCTTACGTAAACGCATTTTGTTTTTTAATTCAGCATATACTGGGCACCCCCTGTAGTTAGCTGTGTGGTTGCCTCCGCAATTATTGCACTTTTTTGTGGTAGCCAAATTCCTGGCAATTTGTGCACTGCACAGGACCCATTCGTTTATGGGAATCCTCAACAGATATTCTGCAATTTTAAAAGTAGCGCAGATTATAAATAGGATGCACATCATTTTTTTGCAATTTTTGGGTATCTGGTTCAAGTTCAACACGAAAAAGCGGCTGTGGGGTTTTGTTTTTATTTCTAATGTTGAAAATTGACTTTGGATTAAACCCAGCATGAATCAGAGCTTCTTTGATTTCATTTTGTTCGACGTCGGGTTCTATGCCTTTTATTATAATTGTTAAACCTTTGCTGCTTTTAAGCTGGTAGGTGTAGTAGCTTTTATTATTTTTCTCCAGGTAAGAAGCAATTGTCTATAATTTTTTTCTGCATAAATTTGTATTTTGGTTTCGGAAACATTGCCTTTCGTAAGAGGAATTATATGAAAGGCATCTTTTCCAATTAGAGAAACCAAATTACAAATAAGCGCATTAGATCTGCGTTCACGCAAGTAAATGGGGGGAGGCTTCAGCGTTTTATTGTTTGAGTAGTTCATGTTGTCGTTATTCAATTCAGGTGTGTCGTTATCAAGCAAAGCATATCGATTTTTGCTAAGTGGGTTATTTGAAACTTGTTCGCTTTCGCTTACTTTATATATCTTTCTTGAGTTATTTGCGTTACCCTTTGATGGGCTTAGCTTTCGCTTGATTTTAATATAACGATCCATTCCAGTCTGGATTGCTGAAGTTACAACCTTGTAGGAGTCACTATTGGTGGTGTAGGCCTTTTTTTGACTAGAAGTATTAGAAATATTGGAAAATATTATACTTGCGGTTTTAGCATTATTTTCCTGATGGGGTGTTTGATTTGGCATCGATGACACATTTCCCTGCTGGGGGATAAAGGGAGAGCCACATTGTAAACTCCATGGTGACTTAGCAGAGAGAGAGGACCCGCTTGATTAGATGCAGCTGGTTTTTGAGTGATTTTTAAGATGCTTTGATGTGTGTGTACTAGGTGAGTGTGCATTTGCGCGGGATCGATCGGTTGGGCAATGGTGTTGGTGGGCGACACTTTGGTGTTGATACGCTTGCATACTTGTATTTTCGTTTATTTTTTCGTTTATTTTCGTTTATTTTCATAAATTCAGTCTATGAACAAATTTCTTACAGACTAATTGGATACAAATTTGGAATTCAATAATTAATAATACAAATGTATGTAGGTATATATAATATATTAAGAATATAGTTCTAACAATTTTTCCTTAAATGCATTTCTTGACATAGAAAAGTCAATCTCAATATTAGTACAAATAAAGTTATATTCAATGAGAGCTCTTGCAATTGGAGCATTCAAAGAATAATTAGTTCTATAGTTCGGTATGGCAAACACATTACTATAACGTAGTAATCTTGAAGGTACTTTAAAATTAATAAGTTCAAGCAAATATGAACAGTCTATGTGGCCAGATACAATGTCAAATAGAAACATTAAGGAAGCAATCATTCTTCTTGATTGAAGGCTTTTAAGTTTAATTAATAAGCATCGAGAGCTATAGGTTGGTAAAGGCTCCGAAAAGGTAAAAATATTAAGGGCAAATTTTAAAAATCTTTTTTGAACTCTTTCAATTCTGTTCGAGTGATTAAGATAAGATGGATGCCAGATTACAGATGCGTATTCAAGCTTTGAACGAACAAAGGCTGTATATAAAATTTTCCGCGTATAAGGATCGTTGAAATCAGTGCTACTACGCCTGATAAAAGCCAGCATTGAATAACATTTTGGAATCATGAGGTTAATGTGACTCACAAATGTGAATTTAGAGTCAAACATAACACCTAAATCCAGTACTTCTTTAACAGATTTTAAAGTAGAGTTACTTAAGCAATAAGCTGAAGAAAAGTATATCGCAGACTTACAAAAAGTTAAATGACAACATTTTTCAACATTTAAAAATAGTTGATTTTGCGAGCACCATCTAGATAAGTTATTTAAATCATTTTGAAGGGCAAATATGTCCATCAGATTCCGAATCTTTAGAAACACTTTCAAATCATCAGCGTAAAGTAAGTAGCGTGAATTTTGGAAACAAGAGCCAATATCATTAATGAATAATATAAAGAGAAGAGGGCCCAAGATACTTCCTTGTGGAACACCAGAGATAGCTATAAAAGGTTTCGATTTAACGCCATCAATCAATACAAAATTCAATCTATTTTTTAGGTAAGAAGTTAACCAATCCAAAAATTTTGAATGAAAACCAAATTTAAATAATTTCATTAATAGAACCCTGTGAGAGACCTTGTCAAATGCCTTCGAGAAATCAGTATAAACTGTGTCCACCTGCAGGCCCTCAGAAAATGCAGAATCTGAAAAAACTGCAAGATTAGTGACCGTAGAACGGCCAGCAAAGAATCCATGCTGCATTGGAGTAATAGAATTTTTTACAGCAAAAAATACTTTTTTCTTAACAATGCTTTCAAATAATTTTGAGACAGTGGAAAGTTTAGATATGGGCCTATAGTTCTTAACATTATTTTTGTTACCATTTTTATGGATCGGATTAATAAAAGCCAACTTCCAGCCATCAATAAAATTACCAGTTGACAGAGACTTGTTAAACAACATCAACAAAGGCTCTGACAAAGTCTCACAGCATTTTCTCAGCAAAAAAGGGCAGATTCCATCCAAATCAGATTTTTGCGAGTTTTTTAAATGATTAATGCCATTAACAATATCTTCCAATGTTAGTGAAAGCGACCCAAAATCTATTAAAGGGGGTATATTATTGAAAGCATCAGGATTGATTATCAAATTATCTTGTTCGAAATTAGAATTAAAGAAGTCAGCAAAAAAGTTAACAGATTCATTGACAGAAATTGAAATTATGCCATTGTAGATCATACCCAAGGGAATGGACGAATACATTTTTTTTGAATTAATGAAATTCCAAAATGATTTCGGATTTGATCTGATATTAGCTTCAAAATTCAGTATATACTGCTTATATAAGAATTTGTTGAGAAAATTAAATTCTCTCATATAGTGAAGGTACTTCAGTTTGTCCGAAGAATCATTCGTCACTTTAAACAAATTATAAAATTTATTACGAAGATTTTTCAACTTCTTAAGGCTTTTTGTATACCACGGTAATTTGTGGACCCTTTTTGGCAAAAATGGAATATTATTAGAACAAGCAGCAGCAAGTTTTATTTTAAAATCTTTAAAACAAAGATTTAAATCATCATTAATAAATATGTTTGACCAATCTATAGAACCAATTTCATTGTTTAAGGCAATCCAATCGCCTCTACGAAAATTAAAATTTTTTGAAACATAATCATTAGTTATACTAGAAAACTTATAATACTCTAGTGTAAGAACTATCGGAACATGATGCATATCAGTAGCAGATATTGGAAAAGGACACTCTTCTAAATTATATTTAATGTTATTGCTAATAAAGATTAAATCTAAAATCTTATTTAATTTATTAAAACAAAAATTTATCTGTTTAAGGTCTAAACTAAAAAGCCCGTCTATAACATAAATCTCATACGATCGGTTTACATTACTGGGGATAAGATAATTATCATCTATATTCATAAAAGACCACACAATGTCACTAAGATTAAAGTCTCCAAGAACACACATGTGATTATCACCATTTTCATTCAGTAAGTAATTTAAATTATCAATATGAGCAGCGTATAGGTCGTATGAGCTATTTGGCGGAATATACGAAGCACAAATATACAACGGATTGTTTTTATTACGAATAGCTACACATATTTGATCAAGTATAGAATCCGTGTTTGTAAGTTGCACAAGATTAGAGGATAAATTACATTTTATGGCTATTAAAACTCCGCCACCTCTCGTACAATCAGTTTTAAGAAAATCCCTGTCTTTTCGATAAACAGTAAATAAATTTAGATCAAATATTTCACTGTCAAAGAAATTACTGTTTAACCACGTTTCAACCAAGACATAGACGTCATAGTCACTGTTTAGTATAGCAGAACGTACTTCGTTTATTTTTGTGCGCATACCAGACATATTTTGAAAATAAACCTTAAGCAAATGAGGGATTTGTTGTGTACGTAAAACTATTTTTTTTCCTGCATTTCGTCTAGTTTTCGAAAAAACTTAAAAGGGCGAACTTTTACTCCCGCCTGCCACAAGTCAGCAGTAAGCAACATATGAAAATATTGTTTTGTTACCCCAAGTTTAAAATTTAGCCACTTGATTTTTTCCAAGTCGCAATCTTTTTTAATTAACTTTCTGCATTCCATATGATGCTGTAAAATGCCAGTATGTTTTTCAACGTACGCTATTATATCATTTTCAGATATACTTGGTTTGATCGATGATAGGTGAACCCATTTTTTAGTAGCAACAATATCCAAATCATCATTATTAGCTTGACCAATGACAACTTTATGCTTATTTTTAGATTTTTTGGGGACTTCTTTCCAATTGAAAATTTCAGCAGAAATAGGAGGAACAGTAACACTGTCACCAATATCATTCAAAGCAGACGGTGACAAGAGCGATGCAACAGCTTGAGTAGTAGACAAAGCAGAAGAAATAGGAATAACCACATCAGTAGCAGCAGTAACAGCGAAAGAGTGTGGAGAATGCGAAGGCGTGTTATTGTTATTATTTGTATTAGCATTAGCAATTAACGAAGAAGAAGCAGGAACAACAGCATCAGCAGCATCAGTAACAGCGAAAGAGAGTGGCGAATTCAAAGACGTATTATTGTTATTGTTTATATTGGCATTAGCAGTTGCATTAAGTAGCAAAGAAACAGGCAAAATTTGGTGATTTACAAGACAAGTAGATGACTCATCGATAGCAGCACTTTTAGAAGTAGCAACAACAGACGAATTCACTGCAACCACAGATTTGTTTTTTTTTGGCGCACTTGTTTTATTTTGATTTGTGCTTTTGTTAGTATTATCGTCTTTACACAACAATTTTTGTATTTTTTCTTTAAGGTAATTTCACCTCAATAACCAAATCAACAACAACTGAAATAAAGTTTGTGTTGAGGCAATTGTCACAATTGAATACAAAATTTGGCACGGCTTTCAAAGATTGAAAGGCTTGCTTGTCAAGAATATTAAGGCAGGAATGGTGAAAACCATTTTTACAAATAGTGCAATTTAGAGCACTTTCTTTATTAAGCAATTTCGCACAAGAGCCACAGCGCGATCTTAACATTGTCGACCGATCTAGAGTAAGAACAGAACACGACTATAGCACTTTGGTTATTCGATCTACCGGGAGAGCCACTTTTTTTTATTTTTCCCGCACTCACTATTTTTTTTAGACTCGGCACTGATCGATGAGTCTTTTTTTCGGATGCAGGTGAGCGCTCAACCGGTATTTCTTTTCACTTGCTTAATGTGCGATAAATTAAACAAATTTTTTTTATTTATTTTTGCCACTATAGGCAGAGAATCTGCCGTCTCTAAGTCGCACTTCGCTTAAGATTTATATTTGCGTCTCTGTCGCAATTTATTAAATTTCTGAATTCACTTTTTCATTGTAAAAACAAATTTATACTCGGAGCGAATTTTACACAACTCGACATGGAGAGTGAGCGAACTCTTCTACGTTGAATTCGCCGTTGACGTTAAATTTATTGTCGCTTTTTAACTTTAGCTACAAAACTCCGGATTCGATAATGATTTTACCTTCTTCCTGGCACAACAAATCCCTTCCAAGTAGAATATCATACGACAGTATTTCATCAGGAACAATGTACAAATTCGCATTTACACATTGGTTTTCCATTTTTAACTCCACCTCAATCATTTCCGTTACCATTACTAAGGATCCACCAAACCCTTTAAAACGTTTATTAGTTGGAATTCGTTGAACATCCACTGGCAATGCTGACTTGCGTATAAGAGTATGGCCACTTCCCGTATCTACAAATGCAAATTTTACTTCTCCATTCAAATTAATTTCTTTTAATATTGGCGGCACGGTGGTGTCTTTTGCAATGTTGGTTTTGACTCTGCAATCTTTTGCGCAGTGTTCGAAAATAAACAGTACAATTCGTTGTGTACCGAGCCGAAGCACAAAACCTTATTTATTTTCTATAGTGTGCAATCCAATGCACAAAACAATATCAGCACAAAACAGAAATGTGTACTCAGTAAGGTACAAAATATGAATCGTTCTGTGCATTTGTTGGCTTTTGTTTTGTTCTGTATTTGTGTTTGCACCGTAGAATGTACTTTATAAATAGAAATAGAGTGTCGTGCTTTGACTCGGTACAATTCGCAATTGTGTCGTTTATTTCACTCAACAGCGAATTGCACCAGTGATACCACCGGTTCAAAAAAAATTTAATTGTTTTTTTTTTGTTCAATTTTTTTTTAATTCCAAAATTTAGAATAATCATGAAATATGTATTTAAGTCTGAGTTACGGTTTTTTATTGTTTTCTGAAAAAATTTAAAATACACTTTTTTTTATTATTAAACTGTTTTTTTACATTTTTTTGTCGCATATGACTAAAAATTCGGAAATTATCGAAACATGTGGCCACATTTATGTAAGCTTCTCACAGCAAGAAGAAGCAAGTCTGACATGGTAACGAATTGGTTTTGTTTCGTTCTATTTCACAAAACATAATGAGAATAAAATTATGTTCTGTGCTCAGAGACGTACCAAAGAAGATTGGTTGTGTGCACTCTTCGTTTATGAAAAGTATGTGTACTCGTTAGAGCTTCGGCACGCTATTTTTATAAGGAAAAATAAACGTATTGTGTTTGCACAGTACAATACTGAATTGTGCGCACATATTAAAATCGTCACATATCACGATTGAATTGTACCGTACTGTACATTTTCGAACACTGCTTTTGCGTCATGACCAAACTTTAAACATTTGGTACACTTGAGACGTCGTTGAGGTTGGGTGCATTTTTCTTCTATGTGAGCGTAATCGTTGCAATTATATCATTTTATACCACACTTTTCCCCTGTTCGTTGACCTACTTCCAAATTCATTGTTGTGCTATTCGTTGGTGTTCCTTCACAAAATTCGAATCAAATTCATTCCACGTTGCAAGCACTGGTTGTACTTCGAGCCAGTCCTTAGCTACACTGTTTCTGTTGCACTGCGAAGAGAATAATCTCGTCCCCCCAAACGTAGGCACGCTGCAACTGCTTCACCCTTTGCAAAAATTACCGTGACGTTAGCGTTTTTTCACTGGATCAAGCTCGGCCAACATTTCTGCCACTTCCCTGGTACTGGTTGGTGCATTACCAGTTGTAGTAGCCGTTTGTGACATCGTGGTCTGTCTGTTCCCTTGGTGAGTTGCCAGTATGCAAAACACCCACAGCCTTTGTCAAATCTGCTACCATACTCCGTAATTCATCTAATTGTTGCTGCGTTTTTCCATGTACCCCAGTTTCACTTTCAACTTCGCTGGCTTCAACTTCATTAGTTCCGAGAAATTCCATTAATTTATTAATTTTCTACGCCCACTTTTGTCACGCCTTGTGCTGCTAGCAATTGATTTAAGTTGTTTGACGGTTAAACTTGCTAAAGTTACTACAGACATTTTGAAAAAAAAAATTCTTTACTTTTGCTTTTCAATACAAATCCATTAAATTTTTCCTCCGTTTCGAACCGTCTATTACGCACGCTAAATACAGACTCCTTCGTTAGAATTTTTCAACCAAAATTTATATTTTCAAAAGTCGATATCTCTTTCCTTTTCAGATTATGTCTTTTTTTCTTCCTTTTCGTGCTTGCTATCCTATTTTCTTTTTTTCCTTTGCCGTTTAAGCTCTACGTTGCGAGGTTGCCTGTTCTTTGTGGCCGTTTACGCTTGTATGTACTCTGCAAAGTTGCTATCTATCGTTGCCGTTTACGCTTGTGCCGTGCGAATTTGCTATATGTATATCGTTGCCGTTTACGCTTGTGCCATGCAAATTTGCTATATGCACAGTAGAGCGGTTCAAAATAAAAACTTTTTGATTTTTTGTGTCAGCGGATTACAGTAGCCTTATATGTCTGGATAAAGCCCATTACTAGGGTTAAGGTTAATATTGAAAACTGGATTAGCGCCCTCTGTTTTAAGTAGACAACCCATTTTCCAAAATATTGATTTAAAAAATTGTGCAAGTTACGGAGGTTATGAAATTTTCCAACAAAGTGATTATGGTTTTCGGGAAACTATCGATCATAGAATTCAAATCCATGATTTGTTTTTCTTCTTCTTCTTTCTTTCTTATAAAAAATTGACAATTGATCGGAAAAAAGTAAAAAAGTACCGATTTTCCACTTTCTAGTTGCAACACCTCAAATACTATTTTACCGCCGATCCCATGGTACATCATTTGTACTGTTATTTGCTTAAAAGAATGCCGAAACCGCATATCATTCATTATCTTATTTCAAAACCAAGATATCTGAATTTTTCTAAATAAACAGACCTGATTTTTTTCGCCTCTGAGTCGACAAATTTACATATTAAGGGGTTGGATTAAGCAATTCTTGAAGCAGAGAAAAACATTTTTTATTGTTGTTTTTTTTTTTACAAAATGGCGGCTGTGCAGTGATAACCGTAAACCTCTTTTTCAAAAAGGTCTTTCGCGGCGGGCAGTAGAAGTCTCGTCCAACTCCACCTATAACAAAAAAAAAAAATGTTTCCTTATCTACATGAGTTTTGCTGTTGAAGTACACATGATTATATTTTTAGATTTTTTTTTCGCGAAATGACAAATGTTTTAAATAAAAATTGTGTTTTCGACGAAAAAAATCGACTTAAATTGCTTATAACTTTTTTTCTTATTAATTAATCGCTAATCGTGTGTACTTCAACAGATAATCAAACAATGAAGCTACTGTTAAAATTTCAAGTCAATCGGATGTAAACTTTTTGAGTTATACTGCCCGCCGATTTTGAAAACATGGTTTCGAGAAAACGCGTTTGAAGTTTCAAAATGCTATAAGGTTTGCGCACGGTAAAACTAGTGCACACATTATTACTTGTTAATTGATCAGATTCAAAAAATTCAAAAAAATTTTAATCAAATTGGCTTTGGTGAATATGTACAATTGTGCATGCTACTTTTTTTACTCTTTCGTTAATTTATGGCTTCACAACGAGCAGCGAAATAAAAGTGCGTGAACAAATTTCCAAAATATTTAACGAAAATAAAAATTGGACTTTCAAAGTAATTGCTAGAAAAGCTAAGATTTCGCGGAATACCGTTTCGCGTGTTATTAAAACCTATAAGGAATGTCTGACCGTGAGTAGAAATCAAGGAAGTAGAAAAAATAAAGGTTTTGATAGTCCTAATGCTGCCAAGAAGGTGATAGCTTCTTTTAAGAAAAATCACAATATATCGGGAAGAAAAGTAGCTGAGAAAGTCCAATGCTCTGAGGCTTTTGTCAGAAAAGTTAAAAAAGAGGAAGGGCTTAAGTCATTTAAAGTCCAGAAAGTTCCGGACAGAAATTCCAAATAGAGCGCCAAGGCAAAAAAGCGAGCCAAAATACTTTACCCCGAATACATTAAAAAATTTGACTGTTGCATTAAGGACGACGAGACTTACGTACTTGGACTTTCGTAGCTTCCAGGTGTCGATTTTTATGTTACAGATCATAGAGGAAATGTTCAAGAAGAGTTTAAGAGCCAAAAAAAGACGAAATTTTTAAAGAAGTTTTTGGTATGGCAGGCAATCTGCTGCTGCGGTAGGCGAAGCAGTTCATTTGTTTCAACTTGGACTATTAAAACCGAAATATGCATCCAGGAGTGCATGAAAAAACGTCTTTTACCATTTATTAGACAGCATGAGGTCTCAACTTTTTTTGGCCAGATTTGGCTTCATGCCATTACAGCAAATCTACAGTTGAATGGTATGAAAAGAACAAAGTAGAACTTGTACCTAAATATGCAAATCCTCCTAACTGCCCAGAGCTCAGACCCATCGAAAAATATTGGGCTCTGGTAAAAAGTATTATGAAGAATACAAAACAGGTTGCTGAAGACACCAAACCTTTTTCAAGAAAATGATTAGTATCCAGTAAAAAAATCTCTGAAGATACGATTAAAAGTTTAATGGGAGTTGTTTCAGAAAAACTCAATTTATTCATAAAGAACCAATAATGTTTAATATATTTTCAATAAAAGTAAACATGAATAAAATTTCTGTTAAAAAATCGTATATTTCTTGTTTTAATGTCAACTAGTTAAAAAGTTATTTGAGTTAATTCGTGCCTTACATCTTCATCAAAGTTTCTTGGAAAAAATTGATTTAAAAAAATTTTGAGCTTAAATCGGTACTTGGGCGCTGTAGATTTTGATTCTCGGATTGTTTTGGCATGATTTAAGCGAGTAAAAAAAAATGGAAAAATAAAAAAAAATTAGGGAGATATAACCTCTGAAGGTGATTAAATTTTTTTTTTGTTTCAAACAGTTATTATTGATCGAGGAATTCGAATCCGTGATTAGTTTTTCTTCTTCTTTTTTCTTAGAAAAAAATTTTCCGGAAAAAAATTAAAAAATTCCGATAATGTACTTTTAAGTTGCAAAATCAGTCCATATTATTTTGCCGCCGATCCCGTGTTACATCGTTTTTAATGTATCGAAAAATTCACTTTGAACGCCCGCACAACTTGTAATTGTCAATATTTTGAAACGTAAAAAATGTGGTAAGCATAAGTGTTGCCATACAATATATCTAAATGCTCAAAAGGGCAAAAATGTTTCTAGCAAATTTTTAAAAAATCAAAAATTGCGCGTCCTTTTTAAAGGTCGTTGAGCACTAATGGGTTAAGAGGAATCAAATTTTTTTTTATTTCAAGCAGTTATTATTGATCGAGGAATTCGAATCCGTGATTAGTTTTTCTTCTTCTTCTTTTTTTCTTATAAAAAAAATTGAAAGTTAACCGGAAAAAAATTAAAAAATTCCGATTTTGTACTTTTAAGTTGCAAAATTATCCCATATTATTTTGTAGCCGATCACGTGTTATATCATTTTTAATGTATTGTTATTTGCTTAAAAGAATGCCGTAAACCGCATATCATTTTATTTCAAACCCGAGATATCTGCATTTTTCTATATTAACAGAATTGGCAAAATTTGAAATTTTGAAAAATGTAGAAAAATCTATAGAATAGTTAAAATTATGGCAGTTCTGTTAATTTGAAAAAATGCAGATATCTCGTGCTTGAAATAAAAAAATGGTTGCGGTTTACGGCATTCTTTTAAGCAAATAACAATACATTAAAAATGATATACACGTGGGTTAATACGTAAATTTGTCGACTCCGATTCGAAAAAAATCAGGTCTGTTAATTTAGAAAAATGCAGATATCTTGGTTTTGAAATAAGATAATGATATGCGGTTTCGGCATTCTTTTAAGCAAATAACAGTACATTGAAAATGATATACCATGGGATCGGCGGTAAGATAATATTTGAGGTGTTGCAACTAGAAAGTGGAAAATCGGTACTTTTTTACTTTTGTCAATTGCCAATTTTTTAGAAGAAAGAAAAAAAAAGAAAAAAAAAAAAATCATGCATTTGAATTCCCCGATCAATAGTTTCCCGAAAACCATACCCACTTTGTTGGAAAATTTTATAGCCTCTGTAACTTGCACCATTTTTTAAATAAATATTTTGGAAAATAGGTTGTCTACTTAAAACAGAGGGCGCTAATCCAGTTTTCAATATTAACCTAAACCCTAGTAATGGGCATTGTCCAGACATATAAGGCTACTGACCCTTCCTCCCCCGTGTAACGCACCGTAACGTTTTTCTGTACCCCCTCCCCCCAAAAAATTTTCAATTAACGATAGACTAGTAATAAATATTGATATCAATAAAAAGTAGTGATTTTTCTCTCTTTCATATTTACCTCGTCGTCAATGTAACAACCCTTTAATAATATTCATTAAAACTGGATGATTTGAGTTTATTCCTCGTTCCTTTATTTAGATTAATTAATTATAAATTGATTAGTTGACAACTATATTTTCGTCAGCCACGTTACTGTTTCAGTTCTTTTCTTTTTCTGTCTAGTCCTGTAACACACCACGTTGCGTTCGTTTACACCTGGTTGAGAGATCTCCGCAACCCTCCTATATTTTTCAACTTTAACGTCAATCTTGGCTTCGAACTCTCTACCTCTTTACGCTGCTCTTGTACTGTGTTAAGGGGCCCGACTTCTACAGTTTCACCCGAAGATTCTCCACTCACAGTTGTCACCGGACTAATCGGAACTTTCTTTAGGTGACTAATGTTGCGTCGGATCTCCCTTCCGTTTCCTCGTACTGTTACATCGTTTCTCTTTTGTTCAACCACTTCGAATTCTTCTGGATTAAAAGTTGTCGTAAGCTTATTCGGAAATACGACATTACGAAGAAGCACTTTGTCTCCCACTTTTATATTGCTCGTCCGAGCCCTGCGATCTCTGTCACCTCTCTACTTCCCTTCCTCTTTGTTCAGAATATCCAAGTCCTAGCTTCTGAATCCAAAATGTCCTCACTGACATCTTTAATAGATGGAAATTTATCACGGATAATTCTGTGGAATAACAATTCTGATGGCGCCTTTCTAGTTGTTCCATAAGTCAAAATAAATTTTCGCAGCTCCGTTTTAAAATCTTTCCCTTCTGTTTTAGCAATTTGAAGTCGTTTAAGAATGTAACGATTCATGTTTTCGACCTCCCCATTCGCTTAAGGTCAATATGGTGGAGACGTTATTAAATCAATATTATATCTGGCGCAATAGTTTTTAAATTCAGCACTTACAAATTTTCGGCCATTATCAGCGGTTATGGATATCGGGTAGCCCATTCTACAAGAAATTTCATCCAGGAAATCAATGATCGCACTTGATGTTTCTTAAGAATTTAATTTCTTGATATCTCGAGTAATAATCAATTACGACCAATATGTACTCATGACTTGGTAACGGTCCTAACATATCTATTGCCAGACTTTACCAAGGGCCATTTGACAGTCCACGTCTGTTCATAGGAGCGGGCTGCATCGGTCTAGATAGCAGCAAGCAATCACGACAATGCTTTACAAATCCTTCAACGTCCCTGTCAATTACTGGCCACCATATTTTTGACCGAACTCGTCGTTTCTTATCAGATTCCCCCGGATGTCCTTCATGTGCTAATTGAAGAGCGCGACTTATGTAATTAAAAAGACGCAACTTCAAAAAAAGAACTTTATTAAACAATCAACAAATAACTACTGTCTAAACCAGCGGTGGGCACAAAAATCTAACAAAAGAGCAAAACAACAACATCAAGCAACAACAAACGAAATTTTAAAGTTTTTTTACTTTCATTTCCAAAATGGCAATTAGCACAAAAAAAACCAAATTACACTACAAACAAAAACAATTGCTACATTCGTCAAGACACAATGCGGCGCCGTCATTTATGCCTTTGTGTTTTGTTTTCATTTGAATTCAAGTCAACACTGTGCCTCGATAGCGTTGAAATTCTGCGAATTTTGTTTTTTGCTTGCTTGTGCGTCGAATAACGGTTAGAGCAATATGAGCAAATAGAGCCACTAAGTGCCTTTCACTAGTCTAAACCAAAAAAGCTATGAAAATTAGTTGCAAAAAAGCAGTCAGCTAAAAAATGCTAACTCTGCGCTTTTGGCCACGTACTGACTGCTTATCATCGACCGTCGCAGACGGTAACGTGATAGCCTCAGCCGGACCGTTGTATATAACTCCTCCCAAGTTATTCTTAGAATTCTCCTGAATTCTTTTATTTAAAATTTTTATTTTTACACTTTTGCTTTAGAGTTTTAATTGCAATAAAAAATGCCATTAGCAGTATTATAAAAAATGTTATGCTTAAACCATATGATACATTTTTGTGGTATTTCAGCTCATTTATTTCTGTTATGTTTTTAAAATTATCTAATTCAATTTTTTCAAAATTTACATTGATTTTATATGTTTGATTCAACATTTTTACTGGGTGTATATATTTATCGATAAATTCAATCTTGTTGTTACTATATTTTTGTTTTGAAATTTCAAGTTTACAAATTGAAAAATTTAGATTGTAATTTTTCTTTAGCACAAGATTTCTATTGTCACAATTTTGCATAATTTTTTCGTTGTGAGCATTTTTTATTACAAGTGTATCTTTATTAATTTCCTGGATTATAGTTTTATTGCAGTACTTAAAATTACATTCGTTTGTGAATATACAATTTTTGCTTATTCTTAAGTTCTTAAACATAGTGTTTTCTTTATAAACATAATTTTGTGGCTTTATAGTTACAATAGTTTCATCGTTTTCGTCTATTTGCAAATGGTCTTTATTCGGTAGCGGTATTATCAATTTAAGGTCTGACGTAATATAATTTTTTGGGACTTGTATCGCAAATATTATAGAATAATTTTTATATGAGAGCACTCCCATTTTGACTAGCTTTAGTTTATAAAAATCTATCTTGAAATACTCTATTTCTTCGTTTGGATGTATTTCTGTATTTCTTCCCTGGATGTATTAGATTATGCTTTGCGGCAGCTATGTTGTCTTGGATTTCCTTAATTTATTCTTCAAGATACCTCAACTTGTTCATTAGGTCATTAAAAATTAACTGCTCTAATAATTCTTTATTTTCATTCTGCACTTTGTTTATTGAATTTTAAATTTTCTTTCTATTAATTTCGATTGTAGTTTTTATTAAGTTTAATGATCATCGTTCGTGTTCGTTAATGGAAATTTGGTTATTTATGTTAGTAATGGCATTATGATTGTTTCCTTCTATGATTTTTAAATTTTCTACTATGTCTTGTCTGTCTTCGTCGTCCATTAACCCAAATATCCACTTGTACACTGTGCCTCCTAAATTTACTAAACCTCTTTTATTTCTTTTAATTTCAGAAGGAGTAATCGATTTGCTTTTTGTTTTGATGATGTTTACTTGATTGAGAAGAAGTTCTTTGCTGATTATATTTGCGTCGATTATACTTTTCTCAATTTCATCCACTACACTAAATATCTCTCTTGGTCGTATAATGTATAAGACCGTAATAACCTTATTCGTTATTTCTATTTCCCCCATTTGTATCATAGTATACCCTGCTTCCTCATTTATTGGAGTCACTTGGAGGTATCCTTGAATCGAATTCGTTGTTGTAAGCAATACAAATATCACAAAAATTGCCTGAAAGTATACTGTCATTAGAATAAGTTTGTTACTTTTAATTTGATAAAATTCAATTATTATTTTCTCCATTCAACGCCCTGATACTAAATCTGTCCTTTTTTTTTTTTTTTCATTCAATGCCAGCATTTTTATATGGTCTTTTTATGTATATTCGCAGCATGGACATTTAACAATGGGTTTATTCTAAAATATAGCTGATCCTTATGCCTTACCCTTTTGTAGTTTTTTTTTAGGTCCAGTTGTTCTATATTCAATGTATTTCTCTCTGGTTTCATTTCTTTTTTCTATTGTTTGTTGCTTGACTTGATTGATTCTATCTTGTAATATGGATGAATGGATACTCTCTTTGGCAATTCTAGGAGAGCATTTAATGGTTGAGTGATAGCGATCATTATAGTTATCTATAACGTTTTGAATCCTCATTTCCGTTGAGAGACTCGGGTCATCAATTCCTGTTAGCTTTTCCATCAGGGTTGAGTGAAGCCTCTCAATACCAGCATTGCCTGTATGGCAATTGGGTTTGGTTAAATGGACCTCGATATTTTCTTTATTTAAAAATTATATTAACTGTTCTGCTCTAAATTCATTGTCCATAATTATTTTTTTTGGTTTTCCAAATTTTGCAAAATATTCAACTAAGATTGCTTTTTTTGAACGCCAATTTCTATCTATGATATTGTATGCAGCTGCAAATTTTGTTAGCTTATCTATTGCTAGGGCTACCAGATGGCCTTACTACAAAAGTAGCACATATCAAAAAATTCGAATTTTGTAAATGAAACCCTTTATTTTTTTTGAATTTCATACAAATATTTTTGATGAGCAAAAAAAAAAAGGTCCTCACTTCCTAACAAAAAACCACAGCAAATTAAAACAATAATTTCAAATAACTTTGATGAGCAAAAAAAAAAAGTCCTCACTTTGTACGAGAAAACTCCAGCAAATTACAAGAATATTTCAAATGCAAAAGTAGTGAAAAGTAGCGCATTTCAACCAAAAGTAGTACATTTCGAGTCAAAAGTAACAAAGTAGCAAACCCTTGCAAAAGTAGCACTTTTGCTACTTTAGTATCGCATCTGGTAGCCCTATCTATTGCTGTTACGAAAGAAAGTTTTTTGAAATGAAAAATGTCTATGTGAATGACTTCATTTTTATCTGAAGGTGTCTCTGTTAACTGAAATTTTGGCTAATGGGCTTTCTGTCGTATTTTATTTGTTGGCACTTACTACAGTTGTTAACTATCAACTGAATATGTTCTTTGAGCTTGGGATAAAAAATTTATTTTTCAGCGAATAATATGTCTCATTTATCCCACTGTGCATTGATTCGTTGTTGTGATTTGTTGTTTGTGTAGTTCTTCTTCTTCTTCTTCTTCTATTTCTGTTGCTCTTTTGGTGCACTTAACACATTTTATCATCGGATCATGAGAAAAAAGTGACATCAATATTAGTTGAATTTTATGAAACTCCGATTCTGAAACCTCCGAAAAAATTCCTACACGTCCTTTGTCTATATATCTTTTGAAAATTTCTTTCATAGTGTTCTCGTCCTGTGTTAGATTGATTTCAATTATTTTTCTTTTGTGTAGGGTCTGCATCTCAGTTCTGGGGCTATAAGTGATTATGACTTGTGTTTTATATTCACCCCTATCACCGCTGTCGAGCGTCGACATTAGTGACTGTCGATTTTTCTTTCGAGTCGACCTAAAAAAGCGATCATCGAAATAACTCGACTCGATGATGTTTGTAATAGATTATTTTTCCGACAATAATTTGTGCGACAGGTGACTTATACAATTTGAGTGAATGAAATTCAAAAATATTTTTAAATTTGCTGTCAATTGTCATACATTTAGCAAAGAATTTTTAAAATACACATTTTTTTAAACCAGTGATGAATAGGACGAAGTTCAAAAGCAGAAATTAGTGGCTAAGGCCATCCCGCCAAATGATATTGGCGATGGATGCTTCCAGCTTTTTTGTTTAAATATTCCGTATCCAGTAGCGTGCGACGGTACCATGTCATTGTCTATAATAGTCAAAAATATTTGTACCTTATGTCCACCTCAAAAATGGTCTTAGTCCCCAAAATTATTTTGGGAATTATGATCACTCATAACAATGGACATAACTCTCATGGGTGTAATGACCATTTTTGTTTTGTTTGTAAGTACAAGAGAAATTTTATATTTTTCTAAACATTCACTTTGTTTAGTTACATGCAATAAATTAAAATAGTCTAACTAATCGAAAAGCGATAAACGTCACCGATGACCTTGAACCTCAGATATTTTTTTGGGGTTATTCATAGCAAGTGTATAGAGCGCCTTCAAATTTTTGGTTTAGCTTGAAAATCTCATTAAATTCTATCGTATGTGTATCCAATGCTGGCTTCGCTATCTACATAAAAGTTAAAATAAGTGGATGGCTTTCGGTCTCTACTCTGGACTGTCCAACACCGGCTTCGTTTGCCATCTATTGTGAACGTAACGCTCTAGACATTTGGCGTTATATCCGTTTTTGCGGACTATGACCGTTTTTAGAAGTGGTCATAAGCCCAAAAAAAAAATGGAAACTATGACCGAAAAAACGGACATAAGGCCCAAAATTGTGTTGGGAATTATGGCCATTGAATTGGTTATCTTCATTTTTTTCCGCGTATTTTACTTAACTTTTTCGACTGTTTTACTTTACTTTTTCAAGTGTCGACTAAAGAAAAGAACTCGACAAAAAATTGCTACTTTCGTCGACGCTCAGTTCTCACATCGACATTGGAAATTCGACAATTGTAATAAGTTGTTCTATGTTTGTCATTTGAAATGTCGAGTTCGACAATGGTGATGCGACAATACTGCTGTCGAGCATTTTAGAGTCGACTTCGACAATGATGATAGGGGTGATTTATTGACTATCTCTTCTTTTATTGGAATATAGTCTAGTAAACTTTCCTCAGCTGAATGGACCGTAGCCATTGTATAGCTATCATCATCTTTCTCTATTATTGCGTTAAAGTGTTGATTTCCCCTGTTTACTATGTGCACTGTGTTTCTGCAATTGTAATTTGGCTGAGCTTGCACAATTTTATCTCCGTCAACTATAGTGTGAATATATATTTCTTCTCCGTCTACTACATGTTTTTCCATAATATGAATTTTTACTTTTAGTTGTTTGCCTATTATTTTTCCTTCTACTTCTACATCTCCCCAATGTTGGTTATCTACGATATTTGCAAGATAGTTTTTGTCTGTTATTTTTAGTCGTTTATCTGTTGTTCCACTGTGGGCATATTCGCAACATATTTTTCTTAAATCGATCGCATTCAAATAAATATTCATCTTTTCTAATCCTTTACTGATGGAAGAAAAAAAAAAACAGTTTCCATCTCCTGGAACTACTACCTTTTCAAAGTTATTGGGATATGGTACCGATCGATTGGTTGGGTTAGAAGAATTACTATCTATACATTCTGTGTCATTTGAAATAACGAAATTTGAACCGGAATTGTTTTCTTCATTTATTTTTTGCGAATTTTCAATTCGACCGCTACGACATTATCTTTCCCATGCAAGTATTTTATTTCATAGTTATGTTCCTGAAGTTTCAGAAGCCACCTCTGATGGCGTTGAGAAAATTCCTTTCCCTTGTATTTGTTACTTGAGTATTTTATTGGGCAGTGGTCTGTCATAATTTCAAATTTTTAGCCGTATATATACGGTCTGAAATATGTGACTGTATATATTATCGCAAGAAACTCTTTGTCAGTTGTTGCGTATTTTTGCTCATGACTATTAAGAGTTCTTGAAATGTAACATATTGGTTGTCCTTGTTGCGACAATACTGCGCCAATTGCATAATCACTAGCATCGGTAGTGATTTTGAAATCTTTATCATACTCAGGATATTTTAATATTGGGTGGGACGATATTAATGCTTTTAGATTTTCGAAGCTAGCTATATATTGTGGACCTTTGGTATTTATTTTACAACCTTTTTTTAGATATTTTATCATAGGATGCCACCTTCGAATAATTTTAATAAATTTTCGATAGTATCCAGTGGCTCCTAAAAAACCCTTCAATTGCTCTTCAGTTTTTGGAACCTCCAAATTCTGGATTATTGCAATTTTTTCTGGATTTGGTTGTGTACCATTGTCCGTAAGGATGTGACCCAAGAATTTTGTTTCCTTTTTCAGAAAACTGCATTTGCTTGCTTGTAATTTCAGATTGTGCTCTCGTAATTTTGCGAAAATTTTTTCTAATGAGATTAAATGCTCTTCTAATGACGTCGAAAAAATAAGAATGTCGTCTAAGTAGACAACGCAAATTTTATTTATAAACTCCCTTAGAATTTCGCTCATCAGGCGTTGAAAGATAGCAGGGGCATTTTTCAGCCCAAAAGGCATTCGGACATACTCGTAAAGTCCAGCCGGAGTAACAAAAGCTGTTCTCTCAATATATTTATCTGCCATTAATATTTTGTGGTATCCTTTTGCTAGATCTATTGTGGTAAAGTACTGTGCTTTACCAAGTTTGTCTAAGATACCATCAATGTTGGGCAGAGGATATCGGCTACAGTAAGTTGATTAAGTCTCCTATAATCCACTACGAGTCTAAATTTTTGAATGCCCGAATCGTCCATTTTCTTCGGTACAATCAAAACAGGTGAACTATATTTACTTCTACTCTTTCTTTTAATTCCTTGTCTTTCCATGTCATCTACTTGTTTTTTACTTCTTCCTCATGTTTAGGTGGCAATCTGTATAATCTAGAATTTATCTGTTGGTCTTTTATTGTTCTAATTTCATGAACGACAGAGTTTGTATTTGTTAGAACATCACCCTCTTTATAAATTAATGAGTTGTATTTTTTTAAAAGCTGGCCAACCTTTTCCTTTTCATAACTGCTAAGATGATTTAATTGGATATTTTGCACTTTACTTATTTCCAACACTTCAGTCTGTTCTTGCAAAGTCTTTGTGAGGAATGGAAGGCTCACTCCATTGTACAATTCTATCTCTAGATTTTTAAAATTTATACATTTTACATTTTTATTTATCCAATCCATACCCAATAATAGATCAAAAGATTTATCAAAACTTACCATTATCCATTTCATTCGTGCATTTTGCGGGTAGTTAAATTCTACAGGGCTTGGTGTAATTACGATTTTACTTGATTTACAAGTTTGCCCAGTTATTGTTCTAAGTGTAATTTCTTGATTTTTGTTCAGTATTGGCAAATTAAAATTTAAAAAGCTACTTTCTTTCAAAATGCGAACAGTTGAACCCAGTTGGTTATCGATTATTTGGCTTACCTCCTGAGGATTGGTTTCTTTATTTAATGTATCTACTTCCATCGGTTGAACTGAATGTTTTGAACGATTTTTAGATGGTTCACTATTATTATTGTAGTTACCACGACCAAAGTGAGTGTACTTATTGTTGAAATTATTATTGCCATTGTTTCTGCGTTCCTGACCCCCATTATTGTAATTTCTATTTTCTCCAGAATTGTTATTCCAATTATTTCTTCGTTCCTGACCCCGGTTATTGTAATTTCCTGTATTATTATTCTTAAACTGCCCTGAATTGTTATTGTAAGAGTTGCTATTCCAATTAGTGTTTCGAAAACTATTACTATAATTTCTTTGCCGATTAATAAAATTATTATTGTTATGTTTTGGTTTCTCTTGGAAATATTTTAAATTGTATTGATCCTGGCCAATAAACTTATTTAGAACTACTCTAATTTCACTTAATTTATATATATTATATATCTCTGCTGCCAAGGCACTAGCTGTAATTTCCTTTATCTTTAAAACTAACACACCGCTTAATATATCTAAAATTTGAACTTGTTGTTCGCTAAATATAGCACATTCCGCTATATCATTCACAATATCTCTAACCTTATCCGCTAGTTCAATTACCGAACTTACCCTAATTGATGCAATTTCCTTTGTGATCCTTCCTTGATCCTTTGTGGGCCTGTACTGCATTTTCAACTTTTGCTTACATTCTTCCCATGTTGGTGTTGCTGCTTCCAGATAATTTTTGGCTGCGCCCAGAATTTTTTCTTCATAAATCACGGAAAACACCTGCTGTTGTTGAACTTGGTCCCCTGCTGCGACCAGAGTCCTTTCCACCGCTGAGATGAATGTCGGCAATGTCCCTTGTTTCCCATCAAATGTTGGCAGATATTTTATGTTTCTTTCAATCAGGATTCTTGCTCTTTGTGGTTGGTTTTGGCGGCTTACAATTTCTGTTAGTGCCGCAATACACTGTTCCATAATATTTGCCATGTTTCGGTTTCCGTCTCTCAGGATGTTTCTTTGATTTATTCTATCCAGTGTTACAAATTTTGTTTTTATTCCAGAGTTTTGTGTTGTTTCTGCGGTAGCCAGTAAATTTTCCTTTGGCTCCTTTGTATCTCACTATTTTTTTTAAAAATATTTTTCTAGTTCGTTGCCGTCGGCTGCGCCACTTATATAATTAAAAAAACGCAACTTCAGAAAAAGAACTTTATTCAACAATCAACAAATAACTACTGTCTAAACCAAAGCTATGAAAATTAGTTGCAAAAAAGCAGTCAGCTAAAAAATGCTAACTCTGCGCTTTTGGTCACGTACTGACTGCTTATCATCGACCGTCGCAGACGATAACGTGATAGCCTCAGTCGGACCGTTGTATATAACTCGCGTGACCTTAACTCCGTGGGAATGACAATTTTCGTTCCTCTTAATAATATATTTCCCATAGTGTACAGCTCAAATCGAAACAGAAAAAATCTATTTTTACAATCCGTGCTCCACGTGTCGTTCTTAATACAGTTCACCGCATCGATAAGCTCAGGATCCTCCTTGTTCTTTTCAACAATCTCCAAAATTGTAAGCGCTCTTGGAACTGAATTCTCAATAATACCGTAAATGATTCGTTCGCATTGTTGGTCAAAATCATCAGAGTACTCTGTTGAACACAGCCTATAGAATGAGTCCGCAATATTAAATTTACCTGCTCTATATAAAACTTTAAACTTGAATGATTGCAGCCGCAGGACCCAGTGTTCAATTATAGCTGGGGGTTTAGAAGTGGTTCTAAATATTGTTTCTAACGGTTTGTGATCCGTAACTACTTCGAATTCAATTCCCGCTAAATAGTAGTAAAACCTTTCGACTGCACATACCAATGCCAGACTCTCTTTCTCCGTTTGGGAGTAGGGCCTTTCCACCTCCGATAGACTTTTGCTCGCAAAGTATATGACTTGTGGAATATCATGCTTAAACTGAAGAAGCACTGCCCCCAATGCAAACGGACTCGCATCAGCTATGACTCGAGCGCGATATCTCGGATTGAAATAAGATAATTTTGGTATTTCACCCAGCTGGTCCTTTAATTTCCCATCGTTTTCTGAAAAATTTCTGGAGCAGAATTCACTCCAAATAGCAACCTTTTATATCTAAAACACCCTTAGTAGTCCAGTAGAATTAGTCGAAAAAATGAGAAAAAAATAATTCGGAATCAGCGGAATATTGTTGAACAAGCTCTTGTAAAAGCGGACAAAAAAAATCGAACCGACAGCAGCTATCCGGGGTGGAATGGGGTGCATTTTTAGAGGTCGAACACAGTTTTTTTTTACGATTTCTGGGTAAACTGTGTATCATATAAAAAAAAGTTTCATGCAAAAGTTGTAGGAAATAAGAAGATCTACAACTTTTGTACTGATCATTTTCACCTTAATCTCAAAATTTTTCAAAAAAATGGCTGAAAACCGGTTTTTTGGTTTTTAATTTTTTTCTTTCACAAAAAAGTTTCAATGGAGCTGAAAATAAATGAGAAAAAAATTTTTCATAATTCTTGGACCAAAAATTAAATACTTTTTTTTTCTCATTTATTTTTTTAATGAAAATTTATGTAGTGGCATTGACAATTTCAAATTATAGTGTATTAAGGTGAATACAGTGAAAACAACAAAGGATTTGAGCTGTTACACACGAAACACCAAAACTCTACTCGCGGAGAGACCACATATTTTGAGTTTTTCGGTAAATTTTTCCATTGCAGTATACCTTTTTTTTTACCATTTATCTAAAGAAGACATAACAAAGAGTAAGTGAGCCAAAACAGAACTCCTTAGGAGGTGTAGTTTTAAAAGGAATCTCAGTTAAAAATTTCGGTTTTTTTAGTTTAAAAATTAAATTTAACAACAATCTCTGAATATTTCCGTCTTAAAAAATTACTGCCATTGTGTAACACTGAAAAGTATGTTTTGCCCAAGTTTCAGCTCCATAGAAACTTTTTTGTGAAAGAAAAAAATTAAAAACCAAAAAACCGGCTTTCAACAATTTTTTTGAAACATTTTGAGGCGAAAATGATCTGTACAAAAGTTGTAGATCTTCTTATTTCGTACAACTTTTGCATTAAACTTTTTTTTATATGATGCACAGTTTAGCCAGAAATCGTGAAAAACTGTGTTCGACCTCTAAAAATGCACACCATTCCATCCCGGATAGCTGCTGTCGGTTCGATTTTTTTGTCCGCTTTAACAAGAGCGTGTTCAACAATATTCCGCTGTCAGATTGCTGTAACAAATTATTTTGTTGTTCAAACCCTATTTCTACTGGACTATAGAAGAAATAAACGCAGTCATCTACCGACTCCTTTCATCAAGCTCTAACTGGTGATAGGCATCTTTCAAATCAAGCCGTGAAAAATATTTTGCTCCTTTGAGTCTAGTCATAAATGAATCAAACGTCGGCAATGGATAATTCTCTCTTAAGATTGCTGTATTTGCACGTCTCATATCTATACATCAGCGAATTTCTCCATTTTCTTTGAATACAACAACCATAGGCGAAATCCAAGCACTCGGACCCACTAGGGGTTCTATAATATCCATTGCAACTGCCTCATCTAATATCGCTTCAACTTTCTCCTCTAGGGCGGAAGGTATACGTCTTAACGGTTGTTGGACTGGCTTAACTGATTCGTCAATTAATAACGCAACTTTTATACCTTTCAATTTTGGAAACGGTAAAAAATTGTCTACTTTATTTATTCCAAGACCCAGTTTCAGAACATTTAATTTTATCGCTGTATCTCGCCCTAACAATGATTGTCTTCTATTCTCAATAACATAGAATAAAGAAATCATATTTGAATTGGTATCAATGGCTACAACAGCCTGGAAAACCGCCTTAAATTTCAGTAAGTCATTTCCTGCATATTCGCGAAACTGATTTTTGGATTCATTACTTTTGTTCCACATTGTAGCCTTGTTAGAGCTCAAATATTCCCAGTCCATTTCACTGATGAGATTATGGCGTGACCCGGAGTCAATCAACATGGAAATTTTCACTCCTCCAATGTAGCAACGTATGAGCTCACTCGCCTCTGCCGCTAAGTTTTCTTCCGCATTTATTTTGAAACAGTTAAGTTCCCCCAATCTTTCTGCGTTATTTCTATTTTCTTCTTCTGCCACAAACCTAACTTTTGACGGCATCCACCTTCGTTTCTTAGATTCTAAATCATCACTGTCCTCTAGCTTGCGTTTCCCTAGTTTAACACAAGCGTGCAAAATGTCCCATAAAATTGCATTTTACATTTTTAGCTGGGCAACTAACGCTGTTTTCAATATGACCACGTCGCTTACATCTACCACATTCCGTGTTAATCCTTTTATTACGAGAATAACAAATTTCGTTAACAATGAAGGATGAAGATGAGGCCATCATTGTCTCTGATTGGTTAGCGATCTGCTCATAAACATGACACATTTCAACAATATCCCCAAGAGAATATTCTTTTTCCAACAACCATTTCTTTAAGTCTGCTGGTGCCCATATATCTATAAGCTTATCTTTTAAATTTATTTCGATTACCTCATCTTTAGTTTGTCCAAATTGAAATTTTGACGCCTGGTTCCGTAACCTCAACATAAATCTACCAATATTTTCACCCTTCTCCGGTTTTAAGGAAAGAAACAAATGTTCAAATGTTGAATTCCTCTTTGGAGAAAAATATTCATTTAACTTGTCAACGAGAATATCAAAAACATTTTTCCCAGCATCAGTTTCTGTATCTACCAATGCCCCGGGAATATTGAAAATTACTTCCTGCAGCTGTGTACCACCTAAATGTAATAACTTATTTTTCTTCTTAACAGCGTTCTTGATCTCTTCTGCCTCAAGGTATAGCTTAAAGGCGCGGAACCATTTCTCCTATTCTGATCTAATCAGGGACTTATCGATCACCTGACACAGAAATGGTTGAATGCCGACTGAGTTCATATTCGCCATGTTTACGTCACTTTTTTTTTAACTGTTTCGTCAGTTCAACAGTTTATTGCCTGGCAAATAAATGCCTTATTTTCTTTCGCTCTTCAGTAAGACCTGAAAACAAACACATCAATTCAATGCCTGACAAATAAATGTCTTTTCGCAATTTCATGCCATTTAGCTCACCAGCAACTTATGCCTGACAATATTATATATTGCCTTTATTGACTCCAATTCAAAACATTCGATTTGTCAATCGATTTGTCAAATTTAGTCAGCTTCACTTCAATGGAAATCTTATCCACTGTCGTTTTCTTCTTTTTCTTTCTCGTTTCTCCTTTTTAACTTCGCAACTGAAAAAACACATACACACACAAACATGAGTCCCAATTACTTTTTTTTGAATGATTTTTCTATCTTCCATATTTACCTCGTAATAACCCTTTAATAATATTAATTAAAACTGGATGATTTGAGTTTATTCCTTGTTTCTTTATTTAGATTAATTAATTATCAATTAATTAGTTGACAACTATATTTTCGTCAGCCACGTTACTGTTTCAGTTCTTTTCTTTTTCTGTCTCCTCCTGTCACACACCATGTTGCGTTCGTTTACACCTGGTTGCCAGATCTCCACAAATGTAGTTGGTTATTAGTCAAAATTTTTAGAAAATAAAAACCAACAAAATTAGGGCCGTACCGCGAAGCAGGTCGTATAAAGAATTCAATCCAATCCAATAGGCGAAGTAAAAGGAAAGGCGGTTTACTCCAACTAAATTATCGAGTTGATAATTTTTTATATTTGAATGTAGTTTCTGAAAAAAATAAAAATAAAATTTATTCCGAGTAATAATCAGTTAGTTATTAACGTTTAAAGATTAAAACCGTCATTTTCGAAAAACGGGACTTAAACAAAGCAATTGCAATTTAGTGCTTTTTAAAAATGAGCAAAAAAATCACTTTTTTCGGACTTTGTAACTCCATCAAATCGTATTCGATTCTAATTAATTTCAAACCATTAGTAAAAAAAAAAAAAAATAATATCTTTTTAATGGTGTGCAACTGATTTAGTTAGTTCGAAAAAAAATTGATGGAAATATGGCCAAATAAATGAAAAAAGTGCAAAAAACGGGTTTTGGGGGAATAACTCGAAAACGGTTCTTAAGAGAATGGTTGGCATTTTTGGAATAAACGATACATAGAAAAAGTATGTGAGAAATAAAAATTTTTTTTTAAGCTAGTGAGTGATATAGATAATTCAATCATAAAAAACAAATATAAAAATTTCAAAATTCGAAAAAAATAGAAAAAATGTCAGAACATCTTGAACTACGGCATGAAAGTTGCGTAATATAGAGTAGAATTTTGAGAAAAAGTTTAAAAAAAATCGAAGGGGTCGCACTTGTCGAAAATGTCGATTTTATTCTTTAAACGTTAATAACTAACTGATTACTTACTTACTTACTTAGATGGCCATAACAACCCATTGTCAGGCTACGGCCGACCTCATTAGCTCTCGCCAGGCGCCTCTGTTTTGCGCGCGCCTTCTCCAATCATTAATGCCAAGCGTGGTTAGGGCTTTCTCAGCTTGGTCTATCCACCGGAGGCATGGTCTCCCTCTTCGTCGTTTGCCGGGGACCTTGCCTTCGAATACCTTTTTCGCTAAAGCTTCTTTATCCATACGATGGACATGACCCAGCCAGCGTAGTCGCTGTATTGTTATACGCTTAACTATGTCAATGTCGGCGTAGAGCTCATACAGCTCGTGGTTCATTCGAATGCGATAGTCGTCGCCAACTCAAACAGGACCAAAGATTTTTCGGAGAACTTTCCTCTCGAACACCCCAAGAGCGGCTGCGTCTGTTGTCGAAACCACCCATGCCTCAGCGCCATAAAGAAGCACAGGTAGAATGAGCGTCTTGTAGAGTGTTAGCTTTGTCGATCGAGAGAGAGCTCTGCAACGTAATTGCTTACTGAGACCGTAGTAGCACCTATTAGCAATTGTTATTCTCCGCTTAATCTCCAGACTGACATATTTGTTGCTGGTTACGGCAGTGCCAAGGTAAATGAATTCCTTGACAACTTCTAATTTACAGTTGCCCGCTGTAACATGAGAGTCTAGATCCCGTGCTCTCTTGTTGTTGTTAGTAGACATCATGTATTTCGTTTTGCCCTCGTTTACCGTCAAACCCACTTTGGGTTTAAAACCTCGCTCGGTATTAAAAGTTCCGGAGAGGTCACTCCCTACCTTGACGGAGCTACACGTATTGCTCAACGTCATCCTGCAGAGCCTTATCAACTTTGCAGGTATACCGAACTCAGACATTGTTGCGTATAGGCAATTCCGCACTGGGCTATCGAACGCAGCTTTATAATCGACGAAGAGATGGTGAGTGTCGATTTGATATTCATGGGTTTTCTCCAGGATTTGGCGTAGTGTAAAAATCTGGTCTATGGTGGATTTACCAGGTCTAAAGCCACACTAATAGCATCCGATCAGCGTTTCTGTATACGGCTTCAATCTTTCACACAATACGCTCGAGAGGATCTTATATGCGATGGAAATAAGACTGATACCCCTGTAGTTGGCGCAGATTGTCGGGTCTCCTTTCTTTATTACAGGACAAAGTACGCTGAGATTCCAATCGTCGGGCATGCTTTCCGCTAGCCATATTTTGCTGAAGGATTGATGCATGCACCTTATCAATTCATCGCCACCAGCTTTAAACAACTCAGCTGGCATGCCGTCAGCACCCGCTGCTTTGTTGTTTTTGAGTCGCTGGATAGCAGCTCGAACCTCTTCATGGCTAGGTGATGGTACTTCCACTGCGTTATCATCGATTGGTCGTATCGTACTGCATTCTCTCTGGGCGGAATTGGTGGAATGATCGCCCGTAAGCAAGTTGGAGAAATGCTGCCTCCATAACCTCAGTACACTCGTGTGTATCTGTAACCAGATTTCCATTTTCGTCTCTACAAGTGGATGCTCCGGGCTTGAAACCTTGAGTTAGACGCTTAACTTGTTGATAGAATTTTCGTGCATCCTTCTTGCCCTGGTTCACCTCAAGATCCTCACGCTCACGCTTTTCTTGCTCCCTTTTTTTACGTCTGAAAATGCGCCTCTCTTCCTTCCTCTTTTCGCGGTAGCTTTCTCGCACGGCTCGCGTTGCGGCTGACTGCAGAGTCTTCTTGTATGCGGCGATTTTTGCAGCAGTCGCATCGCGACACTCCTGGTCATACCATTGGTTTCGAGGTTGTGGGCGTCGGAAACCAATGACTTCCTCGGCAGCAGCGCGCATGGAGTGGGAGATGTGTGTCCAAAGTCCACCGGCGTCGTCGGTTCCAGACGTTGGTTGGTTGAGCTTAACCGAGGGTTGAGCGAAGTACGCCTCGGCAGTCCATTGTGATTGCAGCTTGGCAACGTCCAGCTTTCGTTGCATGCCCGTGCGTACATTCTTCGCATTGCATAGCCGCATGCGGATCTTAGCTGCAACAAGATAGTGGTCAGAGTCAGTGTTGACCCCCCGAAATGTACGCACATCCAGAACGCTTGAAGCGTGCCTTCCGTCGATCACAACATGATCAATTTGGTTTTTCGTTTTTCGATCCGGGTATAGCCAGGTGGCCTTGTGAATGTCGAGGTGTTGAAATCTGGTGCTATTAACTACGATGTTTCGCGCCGCGGCGAAGTCGATCAGTCTCAGACCGTTGTTTGAAGTGGTCTCGTGGAGACTGAACTGACCGACTGTAGCGCCAAAGATGCCTTCTCTTCCGACCTTCGCGTTAAAATCGCCGAGGACTATTTTTACATCGTGGGTCGGACAACGGTCATACACGTCCTCTAGGCTCGCGTAGAAATCATCCTTGGTGGCATCGTCCTTTTCCTCAGTCGGGGCGTGCGCGCAAATTAGGCTTATGTTGAAGAATTTTGCCTTGATACGGATCGTAGCCAACCTTTCGCTTATTGGCGTGAACCAGGAAACTAGGTGGCGCAATTTTCGAAATACAACGAATCCGCAACCAAATTCGCGCCTCTCCGCATGGCCGCTGTAGTAGATATCACAGTTCGTCCGTTTAGAGCAGCCTTGTCCTTTCCATCGCATCTCCTGGATGGCGGTGATGTCAGCCTTTATTTTTACGAGGGCTTCCGCCAGTTGGATAGTTGCACCTTCCCTATGGAGGGTCCGGACATTCCAGGTGCATATCCGTAAATCATTGTCCGTTTTTCGTTTGCAGTGGTCGTCATCGTAGTGGGGGTTATTATCCGAGGCTGTTTTGGTTTTCATTCGAAATGATGATAATGTGTGGTGGGACCCAAACCCTACGCACATTCCAAGTTTTAAGTCTAGGAGAGACTCACCTTCTCACAATTAGCTCACCCCCGGACGGGTGTCCAAGGGGTCTTCAGAGGATACTTGGCCAAAAGGCCGGAAGTTCGCGAGCTGCTTGAACTGCTTGCAAAAGAATGATCCCTGGCCACTCCCAAGTGAGTGGCGATCAGGAACTTTATTCACTTATGTACGTGGACTTCTATAAGCAGCTCCATCCTCCTTTTCAGAAATTACATTCAAATACAAAAAAAAATTATACCCTACTTTTTATTGATATCAATATTTATTACTAGTCTATCGTTAATTGAAAATTTTTTCCCTTAAAATTTAAAAAACCGACTACTCAATAACGGTTACGAGACTGGAAATTGGTGTGCTTGTTGCTTTTAATACGCACTAAAACATATCAAAAAATTAGCGAAATCGAAGATGGTCGGGCCAAAACCTTGATGATTGGGCATGGAATGCCCCATATACATATATTCTTGATCAGCGTCACCACCTGAGTTGATTTAGCTATGTCTGTATGTCTGTTGAAATCAGGATAACGGGAAAACCAAGAAAGCTAATTGAATGAAATTAGCACGCTCAGGTCACACCTTCTTGCAGCCATCTTGCTATTGCAAATGAGCGAAATCGGTTCATGGACACACCTACCGCCCATGCTCTATGTATATTTGCCCAATCCCATTTTGAAAAAAAATGTAGCGATTTTGATGAAACTTGGTGTTTTTGTGTACATGTGAACCAAATTCGGATTAGGCTAGGTTTCAAGTTTCCAAAGATTGGTACAGGGGCGTGGCACAACCCTAAATTTTAACCTTTATACCACCATATCTGGTAAACCGTGCAATATATTGTGATAAAATTTGGTAAACGGATACACATCAAATATATCTTGAATTGTGATAAAAGTGGGCGGTATCGTAAAAGTGGGCGTGGGAATTTACAACAATTAAAAATTATGACTCTGTTTATCTCGAAATTAACACATGATTTTTACAAAAAATTTAGAGATGATGCCGCTGCAAGCAGTCATCAATACAAGCTTAGCCACTTTACTCAAAAAACTCGTTGAATGAACCCACAATATTTATAAACGTTATATTAAGAGAACGAACAACGTAATCGTTATAAAATTTTATGATGTAGATATACTTACTATAAGAAGTCTTATTATAAAAATTTGGTTTCATTATACACACCTACAGTATTGTGCAAAACAATAGCAACAAAATGACTGCGCTGCTACAAAATCGTGTATCTCATTTAATATTGGGAGAAAACATAAAATTATTTTAGAAAGCAAACAACATATTCATTCATTATATAAAAATAAAATTATATTCAAATTCGGTTTTATATTTTTTAAAAAAATTTGAAATTAATGTGACTACATTCAATTGTCTGTGTGCAAAACAAAAGCAACAAAATATGAAGAATGTAAAAATAGAAGAAAATTTCCAAAAATTAGCGGTAAAAGTACCGTTATTGGAAAGAATATATTGTTAGTGAGTCATAACAATTCAAGTTTAGTTTAGTTTTTGCGCTCGCTGTGACATTGACTGTTCAGTTTATAGTGGCCCTTGACAAATATTGTAATCCTCTAAAATCTCAAATTATTTCCGAATACGATCAATGAAAATCACAAATATCTATCTCAAAACAATTTAAGATTAACCCATCAATAATTTGTAGATTAATAAAAAAGTATAATAGCACAAAAGACCTAATAACGGTACATTCAGGAGGGCGGCCACGGAAGACATCGCGGCATGATGACAGAAAAATGTGTGCTATATACAAACGAAATCCATTTGCCACATCCAAAGAGGTTGTTCGGTCACTGAATTTAATTACCTATGATAGCACTGTGCGCAGACGAGCCATTCAGAACAGTTTAAGAAGTTACAGACCTGCGGAGAAACCGTTGCATACGGCTAAGCATAAACAAAAAAGGTGAGTGTTATAATTCAAACATTTTGTGTCTAAAATTATGACAACGGGGTGCAATTTAATACTTCTTAGACTCAATTTTGCAAAAGAGCACCTTCCAAAAATGGAAAACCGTTTAAATTGCACCCCGTTGTCATAATTTTAGACACAAAATGTTTGAATTATAACACTCACTTTTTTTTAATTAAATTCAGTGACCGATCAACCTCTTTGGATGTGGCAAATGGATTTCGTTTGTATATAGCACACATTTTTCTGTCATCATGCCGCGATGTCTTCCGTGGCCGCCCTCCTGAATGTACCGTTATTAGGTCTTTTGTGCTATTATACTTTTTTATTAATCTACAAATTATTGATGGGTTAATCTTAAATTGTTTTGAGATAGATATTTGTGATTTTCATTGATCGTATTCGGAAATAATTTGAGATTTTAGAGGATTACAATATTTGTCAAGGGCCACTATAAACTGAACAGTCAATGTCACAGCGAGCGCAAAAACTAAACTAAACTTGAATTGTTATGACTCACTAACAATATATTCTTTCCAATAACGGTACTTTTACCGCTAATTTTTGGAAATTTTCTTCTATTTTTAAATTCTTCATATTTTGTTGCTTTTGTTTTGCACACAGACAATTGAATGTAGTCACATTAATTTCAAATTTTTTTAAAAAATATAAAACCGAATTTGAATATAATTTTATTTTTATATAATGAATGAATATGTTGTTTGATTTCTAAAATAATTTTATGTTTTCTCCCAATATTAAATGAGATACACGATTTTGTAGCAGCGCAGTCATTTTGTTGCTATTGTTTTGCACAACACTGTACATAATTTCAAATCACCACCCGCTAAGGAAGTTTCTCTTCAAAAACAATGTTACGTAACGCGTTGTTCGACCCCTCTCCCTCCCCTGTAACGGGTCGTAACGTTTTGCAAGACCACCCAAATTGCGTTACGCATAACAGTAGCTGCCTTAGGTTCATAAATATTGTACAATTTTAAATCGCTATACAGCCGCTCTTCAGAGAGCTTTTCGCTATAATGGCCTTTTTAAAATATAACTCATTCGCTTTGCGGCCCAAAAATTATTTGTTATACGGGGACAAACATTTTTATTAATTTTTTTTTTAATAAGTGGGAAAATTGAACAATCCTTACAATTTATTCACAAAAAAAAAACAGTAGACTTAAATGATATCGATATGCGAGACAATGTGGTTTGACGTTAAATTTCTATGGAAAACGAGCTGATTTCGTCAAAATGTTGACTCTAAATCGGAAATTTCAATTTTAAAGCAGATACATTCTTAGAATTGAAGAATAACATAAAAAAGACAAAAGAAAATGTCGAAGCAAGTAAAGATAAGTAAAAAAATTAAGGTTTAAAATAAATTATTTATTTTTTATAAAACTAGACCATTTTTAAACAAACACGGCTTTGAGGTTTTTTATTCTGTTCCTAGTATAGTTTTTTGGATATTTCGTTTCAAAAATTTTGAAAAAAGTATGCAGCTAATTAAAGAATGACCTGATATGTATAATGAAATAAAACCGATATCAAGAATAAAAATTAATTTTCAACTACAAACTAATTTATTTTCTAAAAAATTGGAACTGGTGTTATTGCATTCGTATGGAATTTGTACCAAAATTATATATTCGTTACACGGTTTTTCGTTATACTTTTTAGCAACGTATCTAGGCCGTTTAGCGAGATATGAGTGTAGTTTAAGTACTTTTTGTATTGGAGGCGTCACGCGCCAATTGTCGAATCCTGTCCACATTTTGTAAGATAGTTAGTGCCAGTAATATTCATACAAATCCGTAACAAACATTGTAACTTTCGCTTTTATAATATTACTAAGATTTTCCGTCTAAATTTTTTTATTTTACATATATATTGCAAAAATGCGTCAATCCTTTGCAACTTGTTAGCTATTGACTCTTAACTTTTATCAAAAATATGTGTAGAAGACAATTTTTAAAATTTTTCCATTATAATTTTTACACGAGAATCATTATTTGCTCATGTATTTTATTATTTTATTTATAAGGATGTTTTTCTTTTAATTTAAGGATGTATTTTACCACCTGAAAAGGAAAAAGGAGAGCATTTTGATTCCAATTGTATTACTCCGGGAACACCATTTATGGATCGCTTAAGCCAATGCCTTCATTATTATATTCATGATCGCTTAAACAATAACCCAGCCTGGAAAGGAATCAAAGTTATTTTGTCAGATGCTAATGTGCCTGGAGAAGGAGAACATAAAATAATGGATTTTATTCGTAAACAACGTTCCCAACCTGATCATGACCCAAACACTCAACATGTTCTTTGCGGGGCTGATGCTGATTTAATAATGCTGGGCCTTGCAACGCATGAGCCTAATTTTACTATAATACGTGAGGAATTTCTGCCAAATAAGCCGCGTCCATGCGATATATGCGGTCAATTTGGTCATGAAATGGATAAGTGCGCTGGCTTAAATGCCTTAGAGGAAGGAAGTCTATCGAATTTCAAGCCAGATGTTGCTGTTGGGGCAGAAGTAAAATTTATATTTGTAAGGTTAAGTGTGCTACGTGAATACTTGAAGAAAACTTTAGAAATGCCAAATTTACCATTTAAATATGATTTTGAAAGAGCTTTAGATGACTGGGTATTCATGTGTTTTTTCGTTGGAAATGATTTCCTACCTCATTTACCAAGCTTAGAAATTCGTGAAGGGGCTGTTGATCGATTGGTTGAGTTATACAAAAAATGTGTGTATAGAACAGGTGGATATATAACAGACTCTGGTGAAGTAAACTTAGACAGAGTACAATTGATAATGACTGATCTAGGAAATGTAGAGGATCAAATATTTCAGGAAAGACAACGTCGTGAACAACAATTCAAAGCACGTGAAAAAGCCAAACGTAGGCGCGATCAAGGTCCAGATTTTTCAGCCCTACACAATTCAGAGCAATTTAGACCAACAGCATTAGGTTCGAAAGGTGTTTTACTAAATCCAGTTGTTAATTATAAAGAGGAAGCTGCAAAAATACGAAATTCAGCTTATAGCAGAGATGGATTGGATGCACTTTTGCAAACTCAACAAAAAGGTGTCAAAAGAACAGTGTCCGACGCTAATTTAGATGAAGATTACCAAGATAATGATGAAGTTCGTCTCTGGGAAGATGGTTTTAAAGATCGCTATTACGAATCAAAATTTGATGTGTGCTCAGACAACCTCAAATTTAGATATTCTGTAGCGTTGCAGTATGTAAGAGGTTTGTGTTGGGTTTTAAAATACTATTATCAGGGTTGTGCGTCGTGGAAATGGTATTTTCCTTATCACTACGCTCCGTTTGCTTCAGATTTTGTAAATATATGTGGGCTTTCTACTTCATTTGAGAAAGGAACAAAACCGGTATGTCCTATAAATACTTATTAATTATAATTAAATACACTGCTCTTTTTAGTTTAATCCTTTAGAACAATTAATGGGAGTATTTCCAGCTGCGAGTAGCTCTCATGTTCCAAAGCCATGGGCACAACTTATGTCAGACACAGTAAGTATTGAAAAGCTTAACCATAAACATTTTATTCAGAGTGCTGTTTAAAAAAAAGGCAGAATGTGTTCTTCACAATTTCAACTCATACAACACATGAAATATTCGCATTCTATATAAATTAAATGATAGCTGTTTTCGATGTTTTGCCATCACGCAAAAACTAGTATATCAATTTTGATCAATTTTTTTTGGTTTTGTTCCAGACGCTTGGTATCAATTTCCTATTTAATATCAAGTTATTAAGGTAATATATCATAGCTATACAAAACTGAGGATATGAAAAACTGTTAACACTGGAATTTGGAGCCAGTTTCGAGCTATTCGACTGTATTTTCGAGCGGTTGTAAAAGTTTTCCACATTCCGGAAAATTGCGAAAACTTTTTGTATGGCTGAGAGAATATTTCTAAACGGAAAGCTATCAACACGAAGAGCCTGAACAAAAATATTTTATCATGGAAATTTCTAGCTATTTTCTAACGGAAAACAATTTTCAGAAAACCTTCGAGTTTTCCGGAAAATTAAATTTTATACGAAGATTATATATCTTTGCGGAAAGCAGTCGCAACAAAACGCATATTAAAAAATATTACACCATGTGAATTTCGAGCTTTTTTCGACCGGTTTGTGGCTGAAAAAAAAAAAAAAAGATTTAAGGAAACTTTTACTTTTTCCGGAAAATTCAATTTAATGCTGACTCCATTGCGCGTGGAAAAAACACTCTTGTAGACGTAGCCTAACAGATATCAAGATATTTGCTGACTTTTTTTTTGTTTTTAGGAAAGTTCGGTTTGCTATAAAGAAAAAATTAACATACAATTAATTTTAATTTACCTTAGAGCTTTACTACAATATGTTCAAACTGTTTGAGCATTCGCGTTTCAGCATTCTACTAAATATGCAATGAGCCCCATTATCAACGCGCGTTGAAACGTTTCGCGCGCCCTTAAAACTAAAATCTCGCGGTTTTTCATTTTCCTCCACGCATTGTTCTCAGAACATAACATTAACAGCAAAAATTCAACTTGAGTAATCAACTATTGTTTCATAAGTATAAATGCAAAAAAAAAACATATTGAATTTATATTAGTTCTTAGTGTTTTTTCATGCCAACGCATTTTGCAGACACAAATTAAAAGTCCTTCATGATGATAACATTTAAAGTTATGACCAGATTGAAGAATTTCTAGGAAGTAAAACAAAATCAAGTTCTTTCTAAACTAAACTGTTTTGTTACTGAACCATGAATAAGCAACATATGTTACATGTCCTTTATCATATCCCCTGCAACAAATATTTTCTATTTCCGCAAAAATACCAATTGTTCCTTAGACGTTCACTGCGTATCACATAAATACACTAAGCCAAAAGCCAAATATAATACACTAAGCCAAGAAATAATTCAAAAATTGCTTTGTAAATTTCTAATACTATAATTTGTAAATTTCAAGTTTTTTTATTTTAATTTTTGTGTAATTTTATTTGTGTGGCTTATGTTGTTTCAAAAAAGCTCGAAATTCATATGACGTAATATTTTTTGACCGGACAAAAGTAAAAAAGTACCGATTTTCCACTTTCCAGTTGAAACACCTCAAATATTAATTTACAACCGATCCCTTGTAGATAAGTATGACCGCGTAATTCGGAAGCTTTTAATTCGATAGTACCAGTGTAGTCAATACCGGTTGCAAAAAATGGCCTGGTTGGTGGGTTAACCCTTTGACAGGGAAAAGTACCCATTTGTTGTTGAGAATTTACTATGTTACAAGCATTTACCACCCAAAATTTCTTGCGAATGCGTCAATTGCACACCACTGTGAAGAGTATTGTGGTGAGAGTTCATTATAATTAAGTTCGTGAAGTGGTGGCAAGGTGGCAAAATTATGGGATGCCGTCGCCCATATGACAATCGAGCTTACTGCAAACGTCCGCCAACTCGTAGAATATCGTATTTATCAATAAACGGTGTTAAATTCATCAATTTGCTCTTAGCAGGCAAAGCTTTTCCTTGATGTAGATGATTTCCGTATGAAATGCAGCTTGTTGGACCAATCGACAAATAATTGTATTACTATTCACTGAAATTGGGCCAGTAATCTTGTCTTCTCTATTTTTGTTGTTGTCGTTATGACGAAAACGAAATATCAAAGTTGTTACACGAGTTAATCTATTTAGTGATGAATATCTGCAAATAATAGATTCGTTATTGATAGCTATGTTGATTTGAAGTTTATTATTTTTGCTCTCCAAAAAGCCTGAATCGATCTCACAATATGTTAATTTTGATTTCGGACGCAACCGTAAGAAGAGGATTGAGTTTGCCAAAAAGTGTCGTCATTGGAATGCAAAGGAACGGAAAAGTGTTGGCTTCCTATCGGGTGACACTCTATTTATTTTAATTTCGTCAGAAAACAACATTTTTCTGTTCCTTTGCGTTCCAATGACGACACTTTTCGGCAAACTCAATCCTCTTCTTACGGTTGCGTTCAAATAATAGGGGCTTCTTCCGAGAAATCCGTCCAGAAAGTTCAACTTCACGGAAACATCTATTAATTGTGTCTACGGATGAGGCTATTGATGGCCATCCCATCGTCGTTTGCGGATTTATGCGGATTTTTTTTAGACTCCCAGACAAAAAGGGTATCTTCTCGAGCAGATGTTATGCAGCTTTTTTTGCTTTCATTGCACGTTTCCTATGGTCGAATATTTTTTTAAATATTGTAGCACACTGCCTACCATGGTTTTGGAAACTTCTAAGTCATCTGCGATTTGTCGACAAGAGCTTCCATCTTGATCCATCTATAACATGTTTTTTCGTGTGCTGACGTCACAAAATTTTTTTCTAACCATTTTTAACTACAAAAAATAACTTTTATAATTACATACTAGTAACCATACACAATATATAAAAAACCTCTTCTTAATTTTTTGAATTAATAAAACTTATATTTTGCCACTGTTCCTAATTAGTTGCACGATCTACTCCTTAACAAAATATCGAATGTCTTCATTTCACAAGAATAACGGTAAAAAAAGTATTGTCTATGTTGTATTTTTAAAGTATCAAATTCAAGTTTCAAAAAAGTATTGATACTGTGGAATTTGTTACGCATTTCAAATTGCATATGTCTTTATGTAAATCAAAAACTACTGTCCCTAATTAGTTGCACGGAGCTGTATATAGTTATTTTTCGTGTCCATTCATATCGTAATTTGTAGTTCATTTTTAAGATGGGACAAATCACTATTACACTGCAAAATTTTACGCTGCCTTTTTGCGCCTTTTAGAAATAATGTGTTTTACTGTGCAAGTCCTGCATCAGTCCGATTACCAAAAAATCACTTGATCTCGCAACAGGTGCTGCTCTTGTATTTTTTATTTAATTTTCTTCTTTCGGTACATTAATTGTTGTTGCTATTGTTTCTTTTAATAATATTCTTTGTTTTAACAAACAGTGATAGTGTTGTGCAGTTGCTAGTAATCGGGTAAAAGGGATTTTTAAAAGGTTGTTTTTAAGCCAACATTTACAATCATTTAATAAGTGTTACTTATGTAGCGTCACTAGTAAGGACTTTAATATATAGAATACACGATCCGCAGACCTGTAAATGTAGAAAATTTAAGATTTGGCCTTTCCATTCTTCATAGCTGGATTACGATTTTTGAATGTCTTTTGAACGTTGCATACAAATTACCTTTAAAAAAGTGGCAGGCTAGAACTGATTCTGAAAAAATAATAGTAGCTGAATCAAAAAAAGAAATTCAGAAAAAATTTGAAGAGACTATGGGATTAATAGCTGACCACTGCAAACCTGGTTTTGGAAACATGAATAAAGGGAATACGGCAAGACGTTTTTTTTTTTTTTCAAAACGCTGAAAAATCTGTGGAAATAACCAAAATAGATGTGATTATAATAAAAAAAAAAAAAATGCACGTGCTGCTTATTGTTGTATCCAGTGGCCATGAAATTAATAATGAACAATCTATACTATTATATAAAGAGGTAAGGTTTGTTTGTTTGTATGTTCAGGGTAATCTCTGGAACTACAGAACCGATTCCAAAAATGTTTTTACTAATAGAAAGCTACACTATTTCTGAGTAACATGGGCTATATTTTATTTTGATAAAAGCAAGGGGCGTGGCACTTCACGTGCAATTAAAACCTTTAACTCGCTATATCTTGGTTCATATGATAGCAAGAGTCTTAAAATTCGGTGTCAGGATGCACATAGCTTATGTTAAGCACTTCACAAAATATAAACGGGATTAGACACCAGGGGCGTGGTAGCTATAGGACTTTAATTTAGGGTGGCCCTCATTCGCAAATATTTTTAAAATAGCATTTTTACAAAGACCACTTAATCGATTCACATGGAATTTACACCACATGTCTTTTACATTAAGACGCATAGCTAAGACGATGAAACTTTTATTTAGGGTGGCCCTCATTCACAAATATTTTAAAAATAGCGATTTCTCAAAGACAGGTAAATCGATTCTCATAAAACTTACACAGTATGGCTTTTATATTAAGGGGCATAGATTAGATTGTAAAAATTTTATTTAGAGTGCATACTTAGGGTGGCCCTCATACAAATATATTTTTAAATATCATTTTCACGGAGACAGTAAATCGATTCACACTGAATTTACACCACGTATTTCTTATGTTAAGAAACATAGCTTAGGCTACAAAACTTTAATTTAGGGTGGCCCTCACACTAAAATATTTCTTAAATATCATTTTCTCGAAGACCGCTTAATCGATTCTTATGTAATTTACACCACTTGACATTTATATTAAAAGTCACAGATAAGATAATAAAAATTTTACTTACGGTTCATACTTAGGGTGGTCTTGATACAAAAATATTTATAAATATCATTTTCTCGAAGACCGCTCAATCCATTCTCATTTAATTTACTCCACATGGCTTTTATATTAAGAGGCACAGATAAGGTAGTACACCTTTTATTTAGGGTGCATACTTAGGGTGACCCTCATACAAAAATATTTTCAAAAATAATTTTCACGAAGACAGCTTGGACGATTCACACCGAATTTACGCCACGTATGTATCTCTTATGTTAAGAAGCATAGCTTAGGCTACACAACTTTTATTTAGGGTGGCCCTCATACAAAAATATTTTTTAAATATCATTTTCTCAAAGACCGTTTAATCGATTGTCATGGTCTTAACACCACATGACTTTTATATGAAGGGGCACAGATTAGATAGTAAAAATTTTACTTAGCGTTCACACTTTGGGTGGTCCTCACACAAAAATATTTTTAAATATCTTTTTCACGAAGACGTTAATCAATTCATACCGAATTTACACCAAGTAACTTTTATATTAAGAGGCGAAGCTAAGGCTTCAATACTTTTATTTAGGGAGCATATTTAGGGTGGCCTTCATACAAATATATTTTTTGAACATAATTTTCTCGAAGATCGCTTAATCAGTTATTTATTTATTTATTTGCTGTTGAAAATCCTTACGCACGTAAGATAAATCTTTTTTAATGTACATAAGCTGTGTTTACAATTTCATGATTAAAAATAAGATGTTTATTCACACTTATAACTATAAAGAAATCCAGTTTAAAATAAAAAGTAATAATAATAATAACAAAAAAAAATTAAAAACTAAAAATTACTGTTACAATATAAAAACCAGGGACATAACTATTATAAGATTTATGTCAAAAAATTGGTTTATAATTATTATTAATAAGAAATATTTTATTAGTTGTCAATAACTATTATTTTTCAATGGATTCTTTTTTACGTTGAGTCATAACTATTATGCATAAGAGATATTTTATTAGTTGTCAATAACTATTATTTTTCAATGGATTTTTTTTACGTTGAGTCATAACTATTATGCATAAGAGATATTTTATTAGTTGTCAATAACTATTATTTTTCAATGGATTTTTTTTACGTTGAGTCATAACTATTATGCATAAGAGATATTTTATTAGTTGGCAATAACTATTATTTTTCAATGGATTTTTTTTACGTTGAGTCATAACTATTATGCATAAGAGATATTTTATTAGTTGTCAATAACTATTAATTTGGAAAAAATATTTTTTTACGTTGTTTTGAAAAAAGTGTTCAACAGATTTTCATTTTTGTGAATCTTTTTGCACCAATCGATGGGGAGGTGGTTTTTATGACATCACCAGAGGTGGTCATCGGTTCGAAAATGTGCGCGATTTTGACTCATTTTTGAAGTTTTTTTGCTTCAATCAATGAAAAGAGGTCTAAAAAGGATATTGGCCATCACTAGAAGTGGTACCGATCCTTAAAAGTGCTCTATTTAGGTCCATTTTCGAATTTTTTTTTGCAAAAAATCGATGGAAAGAGGTTGACAATGGGCTTTGGCCATCACCAGAGTTGGTCCCAACTAAAAAAGTGGTCGATTTTGGTGCATTTTGAAAAAAAAATTTTGTACCAATCGTTGGAAAGAGGTCGAAGTCGAAGAAAAGTACGAGAAAGTGCCCGATTTTGGTCCATTTTCGAAATTTTGTTTGCACCAATCTTTGGAAAGAGGTCGAAGTCGAAAAAAAAGGTACCAAAAAGTGCCCGATTTTGGTCCATTTTCGAAATTTTGTTCGCACCAATCTTTGGAAAGAGGTCGAAGTCGAAAAAAAGGGTACAAAAAAGTGGCCGATTTTGGTCCATTTACGAAATTTTGTTTGCACCAATCTTTGGAAAGAGGTTGAAGTCGTAAAAAAAGGTACCAAAAAGTGCCCGATTTTGGTCCATTTTCGAAATTTTGTTTGCACCAATCTTTGGAAAGAGCTCGAAGTCGAAAAAAAAGGTACCAAAAAGTGCCCGATTTTGGTCCATTTTCGAAATTTTGTTTGCACCAATCTTTGGATAGAGGTCGAAGTCGAAAAAAAAGGTACCAAAAAGTGCCCGATTTTGGTCCATTTTCGAAATTTTGCTTCCACCAATCTTTGGAAAGAGGTCGAAAATAGATTTTGGTCATCATCAAAGGTGGTTCCGAGTCCCAAAATGTGCCCGATTTTGATCCATTTTCGAAATTTTGTTTGCACCAGTCATTAAATAGAGGTCGAAAATGAATTTTGGACCTCATTAGAGGCGGCTCCGGACCCTGGAAAGGACCGTTTATGACCCATTTTCGAAAAAATCTTTTTTCTGTAATAAATAGGAAAAGGTCGAAAATGGATTTTGGACGTCACCTAGAGTGGCTCCTGAGTCCGGCCCCGAGAAAGAACCGTTTTTGACCCATTTTCGGAAAAATTTTTTTTTTCTGTAATTAATGTGAAAACGTCGAATATAAATATTTGAAATCATTCAGGGTGGCTCCTGACCCTGGAAAGGACCGCTTTCGATCATTTTGGTAGTTTTCAAGTTCCGGAGCTACTCTAAAAGACATCCAAAACGCATTTTCAACCTTTCATAATCGATTGGAGCAATAAAAAATTTTAGGGTGGTTCTTAAAAAATTTTTTTTTTTGCTCCAATGCATAGATAAAGCTCGAAAATGACTATTGTCGACATTTCCCTATCGATTCGGACAAAAAAAAATTTTTTTATGAACCACCCTAAAATTTTTTTATTGCTCCAATCGATTATGAAAGGTACTTTCTCGTACTTTTTTTCGACTTCGACCTCTTTCCAACGATTGGTAAAAAATTTTTTTTTCAAAACGCACCAAAATCGACCACTTTTTTAGTTGGGACCAACTCTGGTGATGGCCAAAGCCCATTGTCAACCTCTTTCCATCGATTTTTTGCAAAAAAAAATTCGAAAATGGACCTAAATAGAGTACTTTTAAGAATCGGTACCACTTCTAGTGATGGTCAATATCCTTTTTAGACCTCTTTTCATTGATTGAAGCAAAGTTTTTTTGACCACCTCTGGTGATGTCATAAAAACCACCTCCCCATCGATTGGTGCAAAAAGATTCACAAAAATGAAAATCTGTTGAACACTTTTTTCAAAACAACGTAAAAAAATATTTTTTCCAAATTAATAGTTATTGACAACTAATAAAATATCTCTTATGCATAATAGTTATGACTCAACGTAAAAAAAATCAATTGCAAAATAATAGTTATTGACAACTAATAAAATATCTCTTATGCATAATAGTTATGACTCAACGTAAAAAAAATCCATTGAAAAATAATAGTTATTGACAACTAATAAAATATCTCTTATGCATAATAGTTATGACTCAACGTAAAAAAAATCCATTGAAAAATAATAGTTATTGACAACTAATAAAATATCTCTTATGCATAATAGTTATGACTCAACGTAAAAAAAATCCATTGAAAAATAATAGTTATTGACAACTAATAAAATATTTCTTATTCATAATAATTATAAACCAATTTTTAAAAATAATTATTAAAATTGGGCAATTTTTTCAATCTGAAAAAAGAAAATAATAGTTATTTTGGGTCCCTGATAAAAACACATTTTTCCTAAAGGCGTTAGCATTGCTGATACGCTTGATTTGAGTAGGCAGAAGATTCCATATATGAACCGCGTGAATGAAAAACTGGCGTGTAGTATTAATATATTTATGTGTTGGCACTATTAATTGCAACGTTCTTTGCGTTCTAGCAAATTTAATCTTATAAAATAGGTATTCAGGCTCCTTACTTGTGATAATTTTGCGGAGAAGCAAAACAGTACGTTATATCAACAGACAATTTAGAGAACAATTCGCAATGCTTCTGGAAAAGTTAGTTGGTATCTACTGATGCTGTAAACATATCTCGCACAACTATTATATGCTACAGTAAGCATTCTTTTGGAGTCTTGGCTCATGTCGGAAAATATTTCACATCCATACAAAATGATCGGCAGAATGTAGGATTTCACAAGCTTGAGCTTGACATTAACCGGTAGATACATTGTTGTTGGGCTCAAACCGCGAAGGGCACCGTAAATCTTCGAAACTATTCTATTTATATGAAGATCCCAACTCAAGTATTTATTGAAATGAATCCCAAGGTTCCTAAAATTTTCAACGTATTCCACAGGCGTATTATTGAGGTAAATCAAAAGTAAATCTTCTGAACCTCTGCTTCGACAAATTCCTAAGGCTTTCGTTTTTGTTGGATTAAGATGTAGTTTGCTTTCAACTGCCCAAATATGAATGCGTTTTAGTTCTGAAGTTATACTACTTGCTGCAATAGATTTATCAGCTTTCTGAAATATCGTATAAATTTGCACGTCATCTGCGTAAATGTGATGATCACAGGATATGATGCAATCAGAAATGTCGTTTATGAAACAACCAAATAGTAAGGGACCCAGTACAGAGCCTTGAGGCACACTAGTGTAAGCAGGTATGAGCATTCATTTCTGCTTACTACATATTGGGATCGGCTCGACAGATAGGAAGCAATAAGTTTTAGAGAAAGACCACCGAATTGGAAATGATTTTTGAGTTTATTAAGTAGGATTTTGTGGTCTACACAGTCAAACGCTTTAGAAAAATCTAAAAAGACCATTAAAGCCATTAAATCACGGTCGAGACCTGCACGTATGTCGTCGGAAACTTTTAAAAGAGCTGTCGTACAGCTGTGGTTTGCTCTAAAACCTGACTGATTTGCGTTCAACAACTTCTTATCATTATAAAATTTTTTAATTTGTTTGCTTAGAATTTTTTCAAAAACTTTGCTAAGAAAAGGCAGGATCGCAATAGGCCCATATTCGGTATTGGGTAATGTTGATTTCGCTAAAGCTAAAACTTTTGCAACTTTTCAGTCATTAGGAAATGTTGAACTAAGGATTATGGTGTTGAAAATATGAGTGATTTGATGGAGTATAGAAGGAAGAAGAATTTTTATAAAGTCAGGATGAACATTATCGGATCCTATAGCTTTTGATTTAATACTTAAAATGGATTCTCCTACACTAATATAATCAACACCTGTAAGAAAAAATTTATTAGTTTGGGATGTTACGTCAAAGAAAACACTGGGTAAATTAAATGATAAAGAGCTAGACCGCACAAATTTTTTGTTAAGCTCTTCTACGTTTATTTCATTTATGTTTCCTTGATTTTTCGTTCTTATTCTAACCTGGCGGATATTTCTCCAAAACTGTGTACTTCACTGACAAGAACTGAACTTACTCTCATAAAAAGATTTTTTATTTGAGCGAATAAGCTGGGTGATTGCGTTACGTACAGCCTTGTAATTGTTGAAAATTGCTGAACATTTAAATCTCCTCCATCTGCAGTATAAATGATCACGTTTTATGATGAGATTTTTAACTTCTTGGGTAAGCCAAGAGAAATAGGATTTTTTTATTGTTTTAAGTTTAATAGGGAGTTCTCATGGAATTCACACCACGAGGCTTGGGTGATGCCACGCCCCCTTATCTAAAAGAAAATAGGATTCATCATATCTTATCAACTATATGATGCAGATAAATGAAACTTGGTACATATACAAAGAGTAGAGAAAGAAGTAAGATTCCATGCAAAAATGGGCGGTACCACGCTTCCATATGAGAAAAACTCAACTTTTTATGTATCAACAACTATTTGAAGCAGATGGACAAGATTTGGTACATATGTTTCTTATAGTTTGTAAAAATTTCTTAATATAGTTTGGTTTGGAAAAAATGACCCAAAAAGAAAGAAAGTAAGATTCAATGAAAAAATAGGTAGTGCCATGCCTCCAAAATAAGAAAAAACTATGACTCGGTACATATATAGAAGACAAGGACTGTAACCAAATTAAACTCATTCAAAGGTGCTGATTCTACGTATTCCAATCATTCCCGCCAATTCAATTGTTCATTTATGAGCCAAATAGAAAACCAACAACGTTGCTTATCCACTCGCAATAAGATAAATATCAATAAAAATAATTTTTACTTATTTAATCCAACTAAAATAAAAACACATTATATTTTATTTGTTTTGCTAGTTTAAAATATATGTACACTAGGGTGGTTCAGACATATATGGAAAAATTAAAGTGCCTCCAAACTTAGCTCCCTAGGCACCAAAAGTTTCGTATTGATGCCTATAAGAACCACGTAAAATTTGGTCCATTTCAGAAAACATTTGATGGACCCGCCACCGTTTTGAAAACTGGAAAATGGGCCTTAAACTATTAAAAATCATTATCTCCCTCAAGCTACCTCCCTCAAGCTACCTCCTAGAGGGATTAAATGTATGACAAGGTCCCATTGTTTTTCCTCCTCCAACATTTTTTCTGAATATACTTACCCCCTATCAGAACCCCTTAGGGGGGCTCCCCTGTAAAAATTATTATAAAATTGAGTTCCCCGTCTTCTCAGATGCCTCAGAAGGGGTAAAACGCAAGACCAACTCGCATTATTATTACTCTTCTAAACTTTTCCCTTGACACACCTACCCCCTATCTGCCACCCTTTTGGGGGCCCCCTACAAAAAACACAAAAAATTTCGAAAAATAGTTCATAGCTCCCCCGGTGTGACCCAAAAAGGGTTCTAAGCCTTTGCAAAAAGAGAGCACATCTTTGATCTCATCATCAGATTCCTATGTGGATGGATGATTATTGAACTTTCTGTATTCAATCCAAAGAAAACTAAAAGGTTTCTGGGTGTAGCCAAAATTAACTGCTCTGGTGGTGAAAATATTTCAATAGCAGTATATAACGTATTACTACAATAGAATATAGTCGATGATGTTGCAGCTATAGGTTTTGATACTGATCTGGATCTGGAGCATGTATTTCATTGCAGAACAGACTAGAACGTAAACCAATAAATCTTCCATCCCGCCATCATATAAATGAAATTGTACTTCGAAGTATTTTTTGATATAAAGCTTGGTTCGAGTGCTACTTAATTTAGATCAAAAATCCCATAAAAGCGGCCTGGAAGATAGGTTCATTCGATCAAACGATGAATGCGATGAGGTATGTATGTACATTAGGGTGATTCAAAATTTTTTTTTTGTTTTTTTTAAGGTGCTGTTGCTTAAAAAGTAAGTTTATGATATGAAGAAAACTTATTTACTTGGGTGGCCATAACAACCCGTTACCGGGTTACGGCCGACCTCAAAAGCTCTCTCCAGGCGCCTCTGCTTCGCGCGCGCCTTCTCCAATCATTCACACCAAGCGTGGATAGGGTTTCCTCGGCTTGGTCTTTCCATCGGAGGCATGGTCTTCCTCTTCGTCGTCGCCCAGCGGCTTCCGCATTGGCCGTGCCACAGTGTATTATTTTGCCAATCTAGCAGTACTAAACTAATATCTCAAAAACTATAGCAGCTAGGTCAATGAAATTTTCCACAAATGTTAATATTTATATTTTATTAACCTAAAAATGGTGTATATCGGTTCAGTTTAAGATATATGTAGCTCCCATATAAGGGGGCGTTCAAGTATTACGTAACGCAATTTTTGAAGATTTTTGAAAAAAACTGGTTTATTATATAACTGAGCTAGCTAGCTAGATACAAAAATATAGCTTTTAAGAAAGTTGTAGATTATAAGAAAGTGCATATTTCTGTGTTTCTTTTATACATAGCTTCAGTTTTCGGAGTCTCAGCTGTTGAAAACTAATTGGAAACGAAATTATTCGTTGTGTTATTGGTAGTTTTTCTCATTTATTTTTCTATGTGTAACAAAAAATGTATACATAATATAAATGTCAGACATATAACCTTAAAAAAATAACATAATTGAAATCTAATTCATACCTTAAAAAATTTTTATGAGAGATTTTTTTGCTCAAATCTCAAATTTGACTCAGTCAACTAATTGGAAACAAAAAACTTATTTGCAAAAAATAAAAGAAAAACTTGATAAAAGATTCCAGAAACAATCCGAGCTGTTCTCATTTCCACTTTCGTACGACACTAGATTGGAAGCGAAATTGCAACGTTTTGAAAAGTATATCAAACTTCCAAGTATGAGCTATGTATTTTCATTGCGTTTTGCTTTTTAAAGCTGTTTTATTGATGAAATTTAAAAAAAAAAATTGCACACACATAAGCTCCAGAGTTTTTCTATTTTGCCAAGTAATTTGTATTATTCGGTAAATATGAAATAACTTAAATATTGTTAAAATAAGAAAAGCTTAACTACAAAAAATATTTTTCCAATGACAAGTAAAAACTCCACAATTCTACATTTTTCGAAATTAACTGCTTATCTTGCTTGTGTTAGTAATTTGACATGTTATTGTTTCATAATGTGAGTAAGAATTGTTTGAAATCAAAATTGTCATTGATGCCACCTAATTTATCTCTTAAGTGGAAATAGAATACCCAATGAACCCTATAAAATTCATAGAGTATAAAAAAAAATCTCTGAAATTTCTTCACATAAGATAAAATCCCTAAATGGGCATCTTGGCTTACATATATTTTTGACAAACAAAAATTGTTAAGTTATATATATTATTAACTGACAGCTGTTTGAAGTCAAAAAATATGTTATTATGCTGTGAAAAGTAAATCGTCGTGTATTTACGTTATAAACGCTTCAACTTCTCTTCGAAATTGAAACTACATCAAAAAGTTTTCGAAATGAAAAGTAATTGAAACTACGCGGAAAACAGAACAGATCGGAATATTGTGATATTGTCATTGCTTGTAGGAACACATTATGACCGAAATTGGTTATAAGCATATCCTTAATCATAGGTAGTGGCCAAAAGATGTACACCGGCCATGCGTTAGTCAATTGTTGAGCTTCGAAAGACGGCCATGAGATATCAGGCGATGGCAACACAGCTAAATTGCTCCAAAAATATTGCATTCAGTGCACTTGATAATTTCGATAAGTATGACACATCAAAAAATGTTCCTCTTAAAAAGGGACCTCGTAAGACTTCTGGGTACATGGATCGCCAGATTTTACGCAAAATTTTAGGCAAAATTGGATCCTCGTAAGATTGCTGCAGACATCCAACGCAAAATAATTGATCAATACGATGCACAAATATACAAACGAACTGTCGTCTATCAATTGGTTGAGGCTGGACGCCATGGACGAATTTCACGCATGAACCCATTTGTGATAGTTCAGCAGAGGAAAAGCCGCATACAGTCCGATAAAACTCTAACCTGTTGGCCGTTCATTAAATAGAAGTAAGCCCCTTTTGGACGTTTTATATATCTTCCACCATCTACGCCAAGGCGTAGCGAAAAACCAGCATGCGTCGGTGTTTGCAAATCGATCGTGAATGACGTGTTGCGCTCTCTCTGTTAATAAAATCGGAAGCAAAAATTAAAAAACGACTTTAAAGTTCTCTGGATGAAGGCGAAATGCCGACATCGAAGCATTCAAAAACTTCTAAGAATGGAAATTCGCATAAAAAAATTAGTGGACGCCTTTGCAAGCGTTAAACGATAATGATGATAATGACTCTGAGGTGGAATCAAATGAAAATCAAACATTAAATAAAAAAAATTCATTTTCGCCAATCAAGGTTTTATCACAAAAAAGTGACTCTATTTAAAGTTTGCGCCTACCAAAAAGAATTGGAAGTTTTCTTGTAAAATAAATTTCTATTGGTACAAAAATTTTGTGCGAAAACATTGAAACATTTAATGACATAACAAAAATTCTTAAAGAAAATAAATAAATCTCAATTTTGTTCGCATGAACAATAATAAAAACGTCTGTTCAAAGTAGTGCTCTATGATCTTGATAACAAGACTTCGTCTGTTGTTAAAAGCGAACTCCAATATATAAATTGCAATATTTATTGCACAGAAAAATTTTTGTTGATGAGCCTCACAAACGTAACGGTCCAGTTCAATGCGCAAACTGCCAAGAGTATGGCCATACTAAAACATATTGTAATCTCCGTACTGTATGTGTCGCTTGTGGAGAGCTCCACCATAGTTTCTCATGTACCAAAAAAGTGGAAAACAATCCAAGCTCCAAAAAATGTAGCAATTGCAATGGAAACCATACCGCTAACTATAAAGGCTGTCCCGTATATCAAAGCCTTAAACAGTGGGTAACTCTACTAAAACAGGCTGCCCGCAACCCCACTAAAAATGTCTTTACCTTTACCGCTTCTGCCCCCCAGCAGTCTCCTGCCAACTCTTTTACACCAGCTAATTCTTATGCAAATATAGCAAAATCAGGTACTCAAATTCAACAGCAATCACCCCCGGAACCAAGCTATAACCTTGAGCAAATGATTTCTAATTTTACTCAAAACCTATCACATTTTATGATAGCCATACAAAAATCTTTAGATCGTATCGTTGATATGCAAACCCAATTAATGACTGCTCTTCTAGCCAAGTTATAGATCTTATAGAGTTTTGCGCATGGAATGCAAACGGCGTAAGCCAACATAAGCTAGAGATTTCAAACTTCTTGTCTCGGGAAGATGTAGATGTAATGCTCCTATCCGAAACTCACATAACAAATAAATATAATTTCGCTATTCCTGGCTATATATTTCATAAAACCAATCACCCTGACGGCAAAACACATGGTGGCACTGGCATACTAATTCGAAGAAGACTTAAACATTCTTACATAGGGGCATATGCCCAGAACCATCTGCAAGCCACTTCAATTAGTTTGCAAAGTTATGGCAAAGGCCTTTCCTTATCGGCAGTTTACTGTCTTCCCCGCTTTGCTGTATTAGAGGCGCAGTTTATGGATTATTTTAAAACTTTAGGTGATAAATTTGTAGCAGCCGGTGACTATAACGCGAAACACACTTTCTGGGGGTCTCGCATTAATAACCCCAAAGGTAATCAGCTTTATAAAGCCTTTATTAACAAAAATAGCGATCTGGATGTTGTTTCTCCCGGAAAACCTACATAATGGCCAGAGGACCGCAACAAAGTTTCAGACCTTATCGATTTTGCCATCACTAAAGGTATTCGCAGAGATTTAATTTCGATCAGTACAAGATTCGATTTATCATCTGATCATTCCCCTGTTGTCATACAAATATTTGAAAAACCCAAACATGAAGAGGAACCACATGCCCTTACAACTCCTAATACAAACTGGATTAAATACAAAAACTACGTAAGCACACATATCCACACAAATTACACAATAGGATGTAAAGATCATATTGATGATGCTGTTGGGGCTATAAATTTCATTTTAATTAAAGCAGCAAAAAACGCCACACCTAAAAATTCAAATAATAGGAGAAATTTTAGACTTTTAACGAATGGTGAAATTGAAAAATTAGTTTCGGATAAGAGAAGGCTTAGACGGGAATGGCAGAGGTATAGGTCTCCAGCATCAAAAATTAAACTTAAGGAAGCCGAATAGAAGATAAGAGCTGCTTTGTCTAGAGAGGAAAATAATTGTCATCATAGTTTTATTCAAAACCTTTCTCCAAACAAAAATAATAAATCGTCGCTTTGAAAGTCTAGCCGCGTATTTAAAAATCCAATTGAGACTGAGCCCCCTCTAAGGGATAGTAATGGCGATTGCGCACGAAGTGATGAGGAAAGAGCATTAGTTTTTGCTCGACATTCATCCAAATTGTGCTTCAAATATTATTGATTTTCCTTCGCAAATAAGTAACACCAAAAATAAAAATATGCATATTACTCCAAATGAGGTAGCCACTGTCATAAATATTAAACTTATTTGCACAAAAGCTCCTGGCCATGACTCCATTACCCCCATAGTGCTGAAAAATTTACCCCAATCAGCTATAGTCTTCATTACCAGGCTCTTTAACGCTATAATTAATTTTGGCCACTATCCTGGTGATTGGAAAAAATCAATAATTAAAATGATCTCGAAGCCCGGCAAAGATTCCACTTTACCATCTTCATACAGACCAATTAGCTTGCTTCCCTGCCTCTCAAAACTGTTTGAAAAAGTGTCCTTAGGAAAGCCTTCACACCAGTTTGGCTTTAGGGAAAAACATGGAACCATTGAGCAAGTGAATAGAATAACAAACGAACTTAGAAATGCTTTTGAACATAGAAAATACTGTTCCGCCATATTTCTCGATGTTAAGCAAGCTTTTGATAAAGTATGACATTAAGGTCTAATTTACAAAATCTGACAGCTCCTACCTCAAAATGTCCATGCAGTCCTAGAGTAATACTTGGCAAACAGGTGCTATAGGATAAAGTATCAAAGTTTTAATACATCTGAATTTTCGATTGGCGCTGGAGTTCCTCAAGATAGTGTTCTTGGTCCGTTTTTATATATTTTATTCACCTCTGATATTCCGACAAATGACCAGCTAGTCACCTCCACTTTCGCTAACGATACGGCAATTTTAAGTCGTCACAAAAATGCTGTGGTTGCCACCAACCACCTTCAAAATCATCTAGTCCTTTTTGAAATCTGGCTATCAAAATGGCGTATCAAGGTGAATGAACAAAAATGCCGACATGCCATATTTACATTAAATAAAAATCCAACTTCAACCTTAATATTAAATGGTATTCGAGTTCCAGAAGAAAATGATGTAACTTATCTTGGCATTCACTTAGATAAACGCTTAACTTGGCGTAAACATATCGAAGCCAAAAAGATCAAAACTCAAAGCTGCCAGCTTACACTGGTTAATTAACAGACACTCTCCTCTAAAATTGAAATATAAAGTTCTACTATTCAATAGTGTCATCAAGCCTATATGGACTTATGGCATACAGCTATATGGATTCGCTAGTTCATCAAATATAGAAATTCTACAAAGAGTTCAAGCAAAAATACTAAGGACAATAACAGGAGCAACTTGGTTCATTAGAAATGAGCATATCCATAGAGATCTCCATGTACCTATGGTTAAGGCAGAATTTGAAAGAGTAAGAGGAAAACACCTCCAAAAACTGCAAAATCACATCAATACATTAGCTACGCCACTTGCCAACACTTCAGCACATTCGCGTTTAAAAAGGTCTGACCGTCCAGCTGTTATAAATATATCCTCCACGCTTTTTGGCATCGATCGTGAAACTTTCATTTGAGCATGTGCATACGTAACGATAGACGCATTCCAAATTCTACGCAAAGTGGACCCTAATAATAATGATAAAAAAAAAGATAAAAAAATTGCCATCCAGCTCATCTCCCTATGAGGGCACTGGACCGGGACCTAGTCCGTCTCTGCTGCTGCCCGGTGAGTGGAGAGTGCGGCACCAAAAGTGTTGGAGCAGTGTGCTTTTAGGAAGCTTTTGGGTGCTAGACCGGGATCTAGCTCATCTCGACTACCGCTTCAAAGTTATCCTCGTTGCACTAGCTCTCCCCAACCTGATAGACCGGGACCTAGTTCGTCTCGGCTACCATGTCACAATCATATCGAGGTACTAGTTACCTCTATGATGGTGGACAGGGACCTAGCCTGTCCCTGCTACCACACCAACTCAGACCGGGACCTCGCTCGTCTCGGTTGAAAATTTATCAGGGGATACTTAATAGTCAACAGCTGCAACTATAGATGGTTGCCATAAACATATCGCCGCGACATCGCTCTAACGGGTTATCCGATTTGCACCTACCGCAATTGCAGAAATGAACAAGAGATAAGCTTAGTAATATTTATTTTTAGACCAGCTAAAGTCTTTGAGTCCCGTATAGCTTTGAACTACTTATTATAATACATATACCAAATTGTATAAAATTTATAATTTGTAATAGTTTTTTAATTAGAATTAAGAGTTTGTAACTTATTGTTAGTCTTTACAGCTTAAAGAGATACAATAAACTACAGTCAGCGAAAAAGCTATATGTGGATACAATATTTTTATATATTTATCAGGATAAAAAGGTACTGCGGAAATAATGGTAAAAAGTGAGTGTGCAGAAAGCAAGAACGATTTGTGAAAAGAATTTTGCAATGTTACTTTTGTTATTTACTTTGAAAATAGTACCGTTATCAGCAAGTGTTCTATCTCGTCATTTTTTTATCAAAGGAAATAATTATATGTGCAAAACAAAACTTTTACTTATTTCCATTGTTAAACAAATAAAAAAAACAACTTAACTTTATATTAATAGTTTGCGGGTACACCCTTGTTGGTTAAAACGGTATTCATACGCAGTGGCATGGAGTCCAATTGTTTCTGGACAAGATTCTCTGTAATTTTTGGCCTTTCGTCCAATTTAAGATCTTTTAAGCTGTGATAATACCTTCTATTTGTATGAACTTCTTGTGCAAGAATACCCCACAAGTTTTCCATCGGATTTAAGTCCGGACTGTCCGCAGACCCCTTCAGAGGTGGTATTTTCCTGTCTTCGAAAAACTGCTTAGTAAATTTTCCAGAATGGATTGGTGCAGTATCTTGCTGAAACGTCCAGTTATCACCATATTTTTCAGTAGCAAACTCCAGAAGCACTTTATCAAGAAGTTCAACATAATATTCAGAATTCAAAGCAAATTGGATACTTTCCACGGTGGACAAATGCTGCCCAACACATAAGCGATCCGCTTGGAAATCCATTTCACTCAGTAAACACCCGTGTGGCATATTCTTCTAATAAAAATATTTGGCTTTTTTATAATTTATAAGAAATAAATTATTTTGCCTCTTATTTATTCATTCACCTTTTAAAAACAAAAATTTCACTTTTTTAAACCAAATCAAGAGTTTAAATTAATTACTTATCGCTTTAACGAACAATGTTAATATAATTATTTCCTTCGATAAAAAAATGAGATAGAACACTTGCTGATAACGGTCTATTTTTAAAGTAAATAACAAAAGTAACATTGCAAAATCCTTTTCACAAATCGTTCTTGCTTTCTGCACACTCACTTTTTGCCGTTATTTCCATAGTACCTTTTTATCCTGATAAATATATAAAAATATTGTATGCACATATAGCTTTTTCGCTGACTGTAGAGAAGAGTTTGAAAAAAAAGCGAACTCTGCGAGCGCGGCTTAAAATATCGCGATGTAAAAATTGTGACAATGAAATACGATAATTATACAGACACTCTTTATATCGTTTATTTTGAGAGTGGTTCCCTTCGGATTCTTGACCTTCAGAAAAATTTAAAATGCATTTTTCGTACGATAGTCAAATCTATCAGCGTAAAATTTAAAACAAACCAGGGCGCTTATCATGATTCGCGTATCGAAAATAGATGCGTTACGAAAGTGATATGCGAATCGAGCGCAAAATGGTATTTTGTAATTCGTTCGAACTCGTTCAAACATCTGCACTTTTACCCTGTATTTATAAGTGAGGGAATTCTACGTTGTAATGCTATAAACGTCAAAGTATGAAGGCAAGGTGACAACACAACAACGAAAAAAGTGTAAACAAAAGTGAAAAGTAAACAGTTTTTTAAAAAAAATATAATTACTAAACAACAAGATTTTGTCGCACTTTGGTTGAAGGATTCTCCTGTACAAGATGAGCGAATTGTAAGACGGGCTGTGCGTCAATCAACAAAGATTTTCAGCAATTCGAAGATTGCTTTGCGTGTACAGTTTTTACTCGGTGTCCATAAACTCTACCATAAACTCCACTAAAACATTAAACTGGACTGACGATGTTAGGTCTTTCTTCTTGTCCCTAAATCAAATTTTAAATTGTTATTCAAAAGTTGAAAAATAATTTATTAACTTACATTTTTGTTTTGTTTCTACACTGATCGATTGCTATTTTGTTGTCGAATAAAATTTACGAAATTCGAACGTATTTGACAGATTAAAACGTAAATCAAAATGTAACGAGCTCTCAAATTCGAACAGGGCAAAAATTAGATGCGAAACTCGCAACTATCACGGTTGTGTTTCGCAAAACAAAATACTAACTGCTCAAATTCGAAAAGTTTATTTACGTTTTCGTGAATCATGATAAGCGCCCAGCCCAGTGCCGAAATTTTCAAATGTTTGGACACGGGGAAAGAGGCTGTAATGTGAAATCATTATGTGCTAATTGTGCAGGAAATCACAAAACTTGTGAATGCCAAGTTTTGACAAAGTTCGTTGCACAAACTGCAATGGTAATCACAGGTCATCTGATACGGCTTGCCCTAATCGCGCTGTTTATCTTGAAATTAAAGAGAAGCTAAATAAGAGATCTAACTCGTAACTGTCCCAAAAGAGACTACCAAATCAATTTAGCTTTAACGCTGCTCAATTTCCTCCTCTTCGTTCTCAACAGGTTCCGTTAAATGCATTCAACTCACCACTGTGGCCCCAACACAATAATGTTCAACAAAAACAGCCAAATGTAAACAAAACTAACAAAAACTTATTCTCTCAAGAAGAGTTTTTACAACTTACAACAGAAACGTTTTCTAAACTAAAAGAATGTAACACAAAAGAACAACAGTTTAATGTTATCGCGCAATTAGCCATTAAATACTTATATTCTAATTTCAGAGCATTGGAAATCACGTCCTTAGAGCACTCCATTATGCTCGAATTTTTGGCCTGATTTTCCTAATTATTTAAAAGCATCTCTTTAAGCTTGGTAACAATGAATCCACGACCCATTTCCAATAAATATCGATTAAGTCTAGCAAGTAAGTAAAGGTTCCACATATAAATTATTTACTATATCATTCTAAAATACAACTTACCACTTAAGATCACTTTTATTAATAGACTTTGTCCAAGGGACTCAAAATTATATGTTGTACCTATTATTTTTTCTAGCTAAAATATGAACTGTGCAAATTCAAGACGCTTCTATGCAAAATGTGTGAGCTTTCAAACTTTTTTGGTTTTGCTAAATTAAGTCCCGTTAGATAACGTAACTTTACAGTCAATTCCATTAAAAACAGATTGCAGCATAAAAAATAATCCAATAATAAATATTTTGCTGCGTTTGTCCCTATTATTTTTTCCAACACTGTATGTCGTCCGTCTTGATCGTGAAAATTGATCTGGCGGTGGGGTTGCCATATTAATTAAGAAAACTGTTTTGGCAAAAATCAGGACTGATTTAATTGAAAATGTTGGCATTGAAATTTTACTAACAAATGCTCCTAGTATAAAACTATTCAGTGTTTATTTCCCAGGTGGCACTATTTCTAGTGCTACTCGAAATAAATACAAAAATGATTTAAGAAAAATATTAACCATGGACGGGAACTTTATTGTTTGTGGTGATCTATATAATAGGCACCGCGATTGGGGGTGTCGGCCAGAAAATTCTTGGGGAAATACTCTCTCTGAATTCACAACTCGTTTCCCTTTGCTATATTTTTTCCTTATAATCCTACATATGTTCCAGTAGCAGCTAGATTGAATCCTTCAACTCTTGATTTAGTGCTGACAAATATGTTATCTAATGTATCACAACCAATTTCACATGATGAGCTTAAAAATTTAAGACGACCAGATTATAAAAATACGGACTGGAAAAAATATAAGTCGTTAAGAAACAAACCAACCGATGTAATTAATAATATTAGTACAAGTCAAATCGATGACCACAATGAGTGGTTTACCTCCAAAACCGTTGATACGATTTCAGAATGTACTCCCAAAATCATTCCCCGTATTAATTATTTAAAGCTTCCAACAGATATTTAAACCTCGTTGAGTCGAAAAACTATTTTCGTCGTCAATGGAGTAAATATCGGCAACTGTCTGATTATCTTATCATGAATAGATACATTGTGGTTATTCGAAATGAAATATGTAAATTTAAAAATAAAATCTGGAATAACAAGCTAAATACGCTTGAAAAATGTTCAAAACCATTCTGGAACATAGCGAAAGTTCTAAGAAATAAAACCCCGCATATTCCGGCTATTATTCAAAATAATGACACACTTATTTCAAATGTACGAGTAGATAAAGCAAATGCTTTTGCTTCCGAATTTGTATTGAAGCACAAGATTTCAAAAAATTTTGGGCTTCAAAGTCATAACGACAGCGTCAATATTGATATTTCATCTTTTCTTTTAGAAAATGTGGATACTCAGCCAACCGCATATGTTACAACTGAATATATTTCTTTACTAATACGTGAACTACGCCCTAGGAAAGCTATGGACATGACGCTATTAAAAACTTCATGCTACAAAACTTACCTACAGCTGCGATTCGGTTTTTCACTTTTATTTTAAATTCATGCCTAAAACTGCAGTATTTTCCTTCCAGTTGGAAAACTGCTAAAGTTGTGCCTATTTTAAAACCAGGGAAATTACTTTGTAATGTAGCTAGCTATCGGCCCATAAGTCTACTAAGTCTACTAAGTAGCCTTGGAAAAGAAACTTAAAGATAAGTTATGGAAATTTATCAAAGCGAACAATATCAATCCAACAGAACAGTTTGGCTTCAGAATATGTAGCTCTACAACACATCAAATAAGGCGCATATGCGAGCACGTTAAGCATAATTTCGAATTAAAAAAATCTACTGCTTTAGTTTTGCTCGATGTTGAAAAAGCTTTTGATTCTGTGTGACATAATGGCCTTATCTATAAACTTATACCATTTAACTTTTCACCATATCTAATTAAGATAATTAACAGCTTCATAACTGAACGCTCATTTTGTGATACTTTGAACGATGAACTTTCAGACCTTTTGGCAATTCCAGCTGGAATATCACAGGGCTCAGTGATTGGCCCGATTTTGTACTTAATACACCTAATTCTGTTTTTACACGGTAGATACGTTCCAGAAAAAACCGTGTAAAAAAAAGCCCGTGCAAAAAAGACATGAAATATGTATGTACATACAATGAAATAAGGGGATTAGTTCCATATCTTTCAACCCTATTAACCTTCTAACCCAATTCCCTAACTAAGTTCTAAAAGATTACGGTTGATAAAAATATTTTTCTTTAAATTTTTAGTCAAATAGCTTTTTTTAGTCGTGCTAAATCGAAGAATCTAGACCGTGTTAAATCAAAACCGTGTAAAAAAAGACCGTGTAAAAACAGAATTGGGTGTATGTAGCTCCGATATTCCTAAGACAAATATCTACATCTATGCTTTTTATGCTGACGATATAGGGATATTTTTTCACATACGTTTGGGCAAAATATAGTTAGTGAAATACAAAACGCTCTTAATGTCGCATTTGAGTTTTGCCACAAATGGAAAATTAAAATAAATGCGGAAAAAACTCAAGCCATCTTTTTCACCAGGAGAAGAAATCCTTGTTTTCTTCCTAACGTTAGCCTTAACATCAGCGGCTCAGAGATCCCTTGGTCCAGTAATGTGAAATATCTAGAAACTCACTTTTTAGGTTCAAGTACGAAATATTGTTAATAAGTTCAATATTGCGATAAAAATTCTATACCCCTTAATAAATAGAAAATCCGAATCAAGTGTAAAAGTAATTTTTCAATCAATTATACTTTATGCATGTCAAGTGTGGGGTAGTTGTGCGAAATCTCATATTAAGAAGCTTAAAATTTGTCAAAATAAGCTCTTAAAATGACTCTGCGATTGCCGTGGCACTACTCAACAAAAGATCTGCACGATGAGTGTAAGGTTAGTCTTATCGAAGACTGCATTAAAAAAAAGGACTGATAGATTTACTATGTGCAATTTCTGATAATTATCATATATCTAATTTATCTTAATGTTTATTTTTATTTAAGTCTCTAGTCATCACCTTAGTTCTTAAGTTTCGTTGAAGGTTTTTTGTTAGTACATTTTCCTTCCAAATTATTAAACTTTTTTGTATATTTATTTGAATCTCTTTAATATAATGTTCTAGATGTAAGGTATATTCTACCATCTCTGTGAATTGCGCGATAACAAAATGTTTTTTAATATTTTCTGTACTTTGATCAATAAATTAATTAAAATTCTTAGCAGAGATAAAGGGTTTTTTCACAGTCCGATATGATGACAAGCCAGCATCTACAGTCCTTCGTTGAAACGATCTGGTGGAATCATCTTTAATTCTTTTTGCCGATATGAAGGGATCATTTTTTTGTGAGTCGTATGATTACTCCATCCTCTCGCGCAGATGTTTTTCGGGGTCTACCACCACGATGAATGGTCTCTAAAGAACCAGTTGAGCGATATCGACTTATAATTCGTAATATAATTGAGTGGTGAATATTATATTTATTTGATAGCTTTGTGACAACATTTTTTTTTGTGGCATAATAAAATTTAAACTCAAAACAGAAAAATTTTATTCTTTTTAATTTTTTTATTACAAAAAACTGTTTGTCACAAATAAGCCTTTTTTCAAAAATAATAGCGGAATATTTTATTTTTTTTCCGGTCAATTTTCAATTATTTGTAAGAAAAAAAGAAGAAGAAGAAAAACTAATTACGGATTTAAATTCCTCGATCAATAATAACTGTTTAAAATAAAAAAAAAATTTGAATCCTCTTAATATGTAAATTTGTCGACTCCGATTCGAAAAAATCAGGTCTGTTAATTTAGAAAAATGAAGATATCTTGGTTTTGAAATAAGATAATGATATGCAGTTTCGGCATCATTTTAAGCAAATAACAGTTCATTAAAAATTATGTACCACGGGATCGGTGGTAAAATAATATTTGAGGTGTTGCAACGAGAAAGTGAAAAATCGGTACTTTTTTACTTTTGTCCGGTCAATTTTCAATTTTTTTGTAAGAAAAAAAGAAGAAACTCATCACATATTCGAATTCCCTGATCGATAATTGCCCAAAAACCATACCCACTTGGTTCGAAAATTGGATAACCTCTGTAACTTGCACCATATTTTAAATCAATATTTTGGAAAATAGGTTGTCTACTTAAAACAGAAGTCGCTAATCCAGTTTTCAATATTAATCTTAATCCTAGTAATGGGCCTTGTCTATACATATAGGGTTATTGTAATCCGCTGACACATCGTGAAAAAAACAAAAAGTTTTTTTTTTTCTGAACTGCTCTCGTAAACACGAATTGATGCATTCTCCATTTTAATAAAATAGCATTCAATTCATTTTGCAAAGCAGGATCAATACTTAGGAGGTCATTAAGAAAGCGACCATTAGAAGTCTTCGAAGAAGCGTCGAAAAGTATCCGAACCTTTGTTGTCACGTTTTCCTCATTAATGACTGCATGATGAGGCAACACACAAGAGAAATGAGATGGTTTCCCAGATGGTGAAATAATACGATGTTGACTTTCAGTGGTAGTAATAATTGATACTTGATTTACTTACTTACTTAGATGGCCATAACAACCCGTTGTCAGGTTACGGCCGACCTCATTAGCTCTCGCCAGGCGCCTCTGTTTTGCGCGCGACTTCTCCAATCGTTAATGCCAAGCGCGGTTAGGGCTTCCTCAGCTTGGTCTATCCACCGGAGGCATGGTCTCCCTCTTCGTCGTTGACCGGGGACCTTCCCTTCGAATACCTTTTTCGCTGGAGCTTCTTTATCCATACGATGGACATGACCCAGCCAGCGTAGTCGCTGTATTGTTATACGCTTAACTATGTCAATGTCGGCGTAGAGCTCATACAGCTCGTGGTTCATTCGAATGCGATAGTCGTCGCCAACTCGAACAGGACCAAAGATTTTGCGGAGAACTTTCTTCTCGAACACCCCAAGAGCGGCTGCGTCTGTTGTCGAAGCAACTCATGCCTCAGCGCCATAAAGAAGAACAGGTAGAATGAGCGTCTTGTAGAGTGTTAGCTTTGTCGATCGAGAGAGAGCTCTGCAACGTAATTGCTTACTGAGACCCTAGTAGCACCTATTAGCAATTGTTATTCTCCGCTTAATCTCCAGACTGACATCATTGTTGCTGGTTACGGCAGTGCCAAGGTAAATGAATTCCTTGACAACTTCTAATTTACAGTTGCCCGCTGTAACATGAGAGTCTAGATCCCGTGCTCTCTTGTTGTTGTTACTAGACATCATGTATTTCGTCTTGCCCTCGTTTACCGTCAAACCCACTTTGTCTGATTCCTTTTCAATAGCAGTGAAAGCAGCAGTAACATCTCTCTTACTCCGACCGATAATATCAACGTACGCAAGGAGCTGAACATCTTTGAAGAAAATGGTGCCTTGACGGAGCTACATCCTGCAGAGCCTTATCAATTTTGCAGGTATACCGAACTCGGACATTGTTGCGTATAGGCAATCTCGCACTGGGCTATCGAACGCAGCTTTATAATCGACGAAGAGATGGTGAGTGTCGATTTGATATTCATGGGTTTTCTCCAGGATTTGGCGTAGTGTAAAAATCTGGTCTATGGTGGGCTTACCAGGTCTAAAGCCACACTGATAGGATCCGATCAGCGTTTCTGTATACGGCTTCAATCTTTCACACAATACGCTCGAGAGGATCTTATATGCGATGGAAATTAGACTGATACCCCTGTAGTTGGCGCAGATTGTCGGGTCTCCTTTCTTTATTACAGGACATACTTGATTTAATTTGAAGTAATCTTCGATTGCTACACTATATTGTTGACTCAGTTTTGGATCTCTCTCTAACCGACGTTCGAGCTGATGAAAACGATTTAAAGCAGTTTTTTTAGAACGTCGTAACGTTTGGTTTGGATCAAAAATAGATTTAGACGGCAAGCGCACTAGATACTTTCCATTCGCTTGTCGCTTATAAGTTTTACTAAAAAAGTCTTCACACCATTGCTCCTTTGCAGATAGGATACGATCCTCATAAAATTTTTTAAGATTAAAAAAAACTTTACGTGAGGTTTTCCAAATAAACTGCTACATGATGACAGTTTACAGTCCGGGACATTTTTTCAGCTGATGAGGTTTGGCCTAATAAACCCAGCCAAAACGAGTACTTTGAGCAATTGGTTGCACGGAAAATCCAATCTTAATTTGAGGTAATAAAATTTGAGACATTAAATCAGCTCCGATGATAATGTCTATTTTTTGCGGAATGTTGAATTTTTGGTCTGCTAGGGAAAGACCCATGGCATGTGGCCATTCCTGTGGATAAACTCGTTGACTTGGTAAAATTGAATTCAATGATTTTCGAATGTAAGCATATTCTACAAATAACTTAAAAGTGAGATCGGTACACCAACCAAAACAAAAATTAACGGCATGTTTTCAGAGTTGATTGGTCTCTTGACCAACCCCAGAAATCTCTGCAAATATGGGGGTGCGCTTCAACTGCAGCGCTTGTACTAAGCCTTCGGAACCTGACCCTACTGTGAGCGTCAAAAGAAAGTAAACATCTTAATTATTCATATTAAAAGTTTTATTAAAATGAAGTAAGTAACTCAAAATCAAAAATAATTATAAGGAATTAAAGAATTATTTAACAATAGCTGAGTTCAATATAAACATTTGACAAAACTAATAAAAAAAATCTAAATAAATTTTCTTTAATTAGAAAAAGACCAAGTTTTACGCGTCAAAAAAAAGTAAACAGCAAACAAAAGGGAACACAGAACTTCAATATAAAAAGTAAACTTTTTAAATTTTTTAATATTTGGTTTGTTTTCCTTTGGCATAAAGCACCTCGTTTAGTCTCCTAGGCATCGACTCGACAATATTGATTTAACAGCCGTGTTTTATTCGCTTTGGTTGAACAAAAATTTCTTACAATTCCGTGAACCAGTTCTAGTTCAATTGATTGAACTTTTTTTTGTCGTTTTATCTAAGATTTTTGTTGTATTTAGTTGCCCGTTGTACATAATAAGTTAGTTCGGCATTGTCGTTTTCCCTTACGAATATAGTACACTACAAGCCTCCAAGCTGAAGCTGTCAATTTAATTAATAAAATTTTTAATTCAAATACAAATTAAATCTAACCTTAATTATGTTTGAACAAGTGTTAAGTGGGCCTTATTTTTTGAATTACTGTAATTACTTTGTAATTTTAAATATTAATATTTAATATTATTAACTTAAATAAATACTTATCTATTTATTTTTAGAATTCACCTATAATAGATTTTTACCCTGAAGACTTTAAAATAGATTTGAATGGAAAAAAATTTGCATGGCAAGGTGTTGCTTTATTACCATTCGTTGACGAACGAAGGCTTTTTAAGGCCTTAAAACCATATTACTGCATGTTAACAGACGAGGAAGGTATGTTTTAAAAAATTTGTTCATCTCATTTAATATTAGAAAATTATTTTCAGTTCGGCGAAATTTGCAAGGTGAAAGTCGCTTGTACGTTAGCACTGGGAGCAAACACTTCAAATTTTTAAAATTACAATATAAAGCAAATTTAGTAACAGATGCTGAGGTTTCAGTGTGTATGGATGGTATGCGAGGCACAATATTACTGGCTGAAGAAAATGTTCCATTGCTTGGGTAAATATAAACTACATTTCAATTGTTAGAGGTAGGACAAAATATGACATTTACTGTACATGGTGAATGAAACCCAATAATAGGCATAGGTATAAATCAAAAATCAAGCGTGCAGTAGAATATAAAAAAACTGTATACGGTGGCCATTTTATTGTGGACAGTAACAATTTATGTAGAACGGTATGCTCACAGTTTGGTCTTCTGCCGAACAGTTTTTAGTGAAATTGCCACTTCACAATTTATAAGTATACTCTTCTAATATATTATGCAGTTATCAACAAGCCCAAACCATGGCGCTACCACCACAATGTTTTATAGTCATGTGTAGGTTCTACTTGGTGTTTTCCGTATTCGGCTTTTGCGACGTGCCATCTGAGTCAAATAAGTTGAATTTTGATTCATCCACAAATATTACTGAATTCCAGTACTCAGGGGTTCTTCAAAACATGTCCTTTGGTGAAAATCAGACGGTTAAGCTCATTTTTGTCTAATGAACTGCTTTTTGCAGACTACTTGTCAGCTTAAATCATTTTTGGTTTGGGCTTGCATGTCAGCTGCTGGTACCGAAAATTTAGCTTTTATAAGAAATATCATGAGTATGGATATGTGTCTTCAAGTTTTAAACGACAAATTGCTGAAAAGTGCCGAAAATCTGGACATACAGACATACTTACGGTTTTACCAATATAAAGACCCAAAACACAGCTGGCATAGTTCAATCCTGGTAAATATATAAGTGCCCGCATTTGATGTCACCGCCAACATAATCGCCAGATCTAAGTGTTTCTGTAAATTTATGGACGATTTTGATAAAAAAAATTTCCGAAAATACAACATTTCAAACAAAAAAGGCCTAAAAGAGGCATTTTGAATTGAATGGCGTAATATCCCGCCAGATACCACTAAAAAACTTGCTGCTTCGATGCCAAACCACTTTTAAGCCGTAGTTGATCGAATAGGCTACCACACTTAATATAAAAAATTACAAAATCATTAGTTTTGACATTGATTTTACAGTTTATACATATCTGCAGAAAATAAGCTGTGTCTTGAAATTTAGTAGTATGTTTTGATTTGCTATGTTTAAGATTTCAGATAATATTTTTTAAAAATAAACTACAATTATTTCTCTTTCAAGTGAGATTAAAACTTTTTTCAGATTCCATTTAGTTTCAGAATTGTAGAGCGCTGAATTTAAAAGTATGCACTGTATAAAATGAGCTGTGAGCCACTGTATATGGGGCATTCCATGCCAAATCACCGAGGTTTTGGCCCGACCCTATTCGATTTCAATAATTTATTGATATGTTTAGTGCGTATTAAAAGTAACAATCACACCAATTTCCAGTCTTGTATTCGAAACCGTTATTGAGTAATCGATTTTTTAAATTCTAAGGCAAAAAAATTTTCAATTAACGATAGACTAGTAATAAATATCGATATCGGTATCATTTTTTTGTATTTAAATGTAGATTCTGAAAAAAAATTATTCGAAGTAATAAAGAAAAATAATCAGTTAGTCATTAACGTTTTAAGATTAAAATCGATATTTTCGAAAAGTGCGACCCCTTCTATTTTTCTTAAAAATTACTTGTAATTTCATCAAATCTTATTCGATTCTCATTAACTTCAAACCGTTAGTACGAAAAAAAAAATACCTTTTGAACGCTGTGTAACTGATTTAGTTCGAAAAAAATTGATGGAAATATGGCCAAATAAATGAAAAAATTGCAAAAAACGGGGTTTTGGGGAATAACTCGAAAACGGTTCTTTAGATACATAGAGAAAGTATGTGAGAAACCAAATCTTTTTTTGTTTAAGCTAGTAAGTGATATAGATAATTCAATCATAAAAAACAAATCTAAAATTTTCAAAATTCGAAAAAAAAGAAAAAAAATTCAGCACATCTTGAATTATAGCTTAAAAAATGCATAATATAGAGTAAAATTTTGGGAAAATTTTTAAGAACCTTTAAAACATACAAAAGATAATAATAAAAATTATTTTTTTCATTTGTTTTTCGGCCGACAAAAAAATGTTTTTTCTTATATCGACTTTTTCCACGAAAAATGGTGATTAACACAAAAACCTTTGCATATTTGCAAAAATTAGTGACTTTATCGTGTTCAGCGACTCAAAATACATAAAAAACAATTGTCATAACATATTTTAAAATTTCACTTGATCTTAAAAGCATCAAAAACTGTACACGGTTCGCTTAGCAATTTTATTAAAATTATCGGTAAGAGCATTCACCTTAAAATGGCCATCAAACGAGTAAATGACCAGGTACGATTTTATGGATCTTGTTTTTGGAATCTCCGAACACTAAATAATAATTATGCATTGTCAGATTTGGTTGACAATTTTTACAATTTTTGATCTTGCTTGAAACGAACCGTGTCGGCCAAAGTGCTAACTTTAAAATGGCCATAAAACAAGTAAATGAGCAGCTCCGATTTTGCGGATTATGTATTTGGAATCTCCGGACCCTATATAATAATTTTGCATTGCCAGATTTGGTTGACAATTTAATCAATCTTGATCTTGCTTGAAGCGAACCGTGCCCTACGGACCCTAATTCAAAGTGAAATTTGACCTAAACCGGCATTTTTTTAAACTATTTTTTCATTTTTCATTTCATTTCATTTCATTTATTCAACATGTAATATAAAAAGCCTTGTTGGCCTAAAATAAAATATTACAGATAGGAGATAAGTTAGAGTTCTTAACACTAAATAAGAAAAATAATATAAATATAAGTAAGAGCCTAGTAATAATAATAATAAACGGCTACCATACCACAAGAGTTTTTCTATAATACATAAAAGAAAAATACATCTTAAAATTAGTATTATTTGACATGACCAGCAACAAATTCAAATACAACAATACTGATTAAGTCAAATTTAAAGTTCATTATTTTGAGCAAATTGAATGATTTTAGTTTTAAAAGTATTCGAATGTAAGGAAAATGAGCGCAAACTAATTCGGAGTTTCTTCCAGCATCGAGCTGTTCGTATGCAAAACGACCGTTCAAAAACCGAGGAAGAAATTCTTGGTATTATAATTTGTGGATTTCTCGTCGAGCGTGAGAAGAAAAAATTTTGTAGCAAATATCTAGGAGTCTTGGTTTTAATAATTTTATAGAAGAATAATAAAGAACGTAATTTGATGAAATTACGAAAAGAACATTGCAAAAATTTTAGAACGTACAACGAGACATGATCGCGCCAACGAATACCAAATACAAAGCGAACAATTTTGTTAAAACTGACTTCAACTTTCCGAACATTGTAGCCCACAGTACCGGAATACACTTCAATACAATAAGACAGACCAGACATCAAAAGAGAGTGGGCAATTGTGTATTTAACATGCAAAGGTAAATACAAATTGGTGCTATAGAGTTTCCTTAATGTAAAGCCTACTTTACCGCATATGGCATCAATATGATGTTCAAACGTTAATTTGCTATCAATAATTACACCGAGGCACTTCATTTTATCGACGAACTCAATTTGATCACTATGAAGATGAATGCATATAGGCGAAGTAACAGACCTGGAAGGATTGAATTTAATAGCCTTAGTTTTCTCAGGGTTTAATATTAATTGATTGGATAACATCCATGAAGACAAATTATTGAGATTAAAATTAATTACAGATTCAAGCACGTCACAATACTGACATTCTCCAGAAAACAGTATTTGGATATCATCTGCAAAAATAAATATTTTGCATAAATTTAAGTCAATGACATTCACTACATCATTTAAATACATCATAAAGAGTATAGGACCAAGCACAGATCCTTGAGGGACACCAGATAAACAACGGAGTAGGTCCGACACACTACTACAATTCGAGACAAATTGATAACGGTCACCTAAATAGGATAACATCATCTTACAAGCAGCGTTTGAAAAATTATATTTTAGTTTTAATTTTTGAATGAAAAGAGTGTGATTTATAGTATCGAACGCCTTCGTTATGTCTAGTGACACAAGAATACTAATTTTATTAGAGTTTGTATTTTCTCTGATTGAATCGGTGAGTCCAAGAAGAAGGGAGCTAGTACTGTATCCATTTCTAAATCCAGATTGCGAATCATCAATAAGAGAGTAACGATTAGTGTACTGCAGTATTTGTTTTTTAATAATATTTTCAACTATTTTAGAAAGCGCTGGTAAAATACTAATAGGTCTCAGGTTATTAACAGAGTTAAAAGAATTGTTTTTTGGTAAAGGTACAACACGTGCTACCTTCCAAGCCAAGGGAAATTTCGAAGTAGTGAGAATGCTATTTATAAAGTACAATAAATGATTATGAATAAAAGGCAAAATAATTTTAATAAATTTTATCGGTATATTATCGTATCCAATTGCATTAGATTTGACCTTAAGAATAGCATCCTCTAGGTCTCCAAAGTTGATATTACTAAATAAAAACAGTTTTCATTATCAATGTGAGCATCAAAATCGAAAGGGTCATAGTCGTTTGGAGTCTGATGGCTAAGAAAGTATTGATTAATCGTATTTGCATCTACTCCATCAATTTGCGTTGGTGAATCAATGCACCCATTACTTCTCAAAGTATTCCACATTTGCTTACTATTGAGGCCACTAAAAAGACGAACATCATTCAACTTCTTCGCTTTACGAATGACAGACTTGGTTCGATTCCGATATTTGCAAAAAATTTTCCAATTAGATGAACTCTTATCATCTAAGTATGCTTTAAAGGCGAGATCACGTAAAGACTTAGCATGAATTATCTCTCTAGAGTTTAATAAACATCTCTTATATTTCATTGGTTGCCGGGTAATAGGAACAAAAGTAAATGCTTGTGTTATGAATGAGTTAAGGACTGATAGCTGCTCATCAACGTCATTAGTAGAATAAATATCCCGACAATCAAAATTACTTAAGAAAAGGTTTAAAGAGTCAAAGTTAATGCCTTTATAGTTACGAAACTCAACAAATTCACTCTCACGAGAAATTGTAAAATTAATAGCAACATAAGTTATAGCGTGGTGAGAAATTGCCACAGATAGCATTTGTCCTGAATGTTTCACTAATGACGGATCACTAATTAAAAAGTAATCAATTAATGTTGTAGTATTGTTATGCACATCGTAATGAGTGGGAAGTGAGTTATGTACGGGAGAGAAATTACAACGCAGACATAGAGAACGAAGGCTAATAGCTTTGTTGATGTCAAAAAGATTGTGATTGAAGTCCCCAACAATAATAATATCAGAGTACCTTACAAACAAATATGACACAGATTCTTCAAAAAACGAAATATCACCATGAGGTAAGTAAACTACACCAATTAAAAACTTTTTCGTATTGTAGCATATTTCAACAAACAAGGATTCACAGATACCATAATCAGTAGACTTGAAGACAATTTTATATTTAATTTGTTTTGAAATAAAGAAACCTACTCCTCCACCTCTACCGTGTGGTCGGTCGTTCCTACAAAAATTATATCCGGGAATATCAACCGACTGATAAGAATTGTAAAGCTTAAGCCAAGTCTCAGAAATGCCAACCACATCCAAAATACATCCACTAAGAATGCATCTGATTTCATCTAGTTTGGATGACGGAAAAGAGGGTTTGAGACTTTGAGCGCTTAAGTGGCCTACATTAAGATTATGTTTGTGTAATTTGTGACATAATTCAGAGTTATCGCTGACGATGGGACCCAAATTATTATGTAGTGACATATTCGAAAGCAGTAAATATAAGGAACAGTATAAACTAACTTAATTTAAAGAAAAAAATAATTTTAGTTTAATGCTTCAGAAGCAATATAGTTCACAAAACTAATTACTAGATTAATTAATAGCTTAAGTAATCGATCAAAGTAAAATAAATCAAACATATTACGATGAACAGTTTACATCGGTGGCAGCAGCAGCGAGAACAAAAACAGTAACGTTAGATGCAGAATCAGCATCCTCATTATTTAGCAAGGAAGAACATTGTTGTGCATCGAGGCTCTTTTCATGGCCATCCAAATTAGTCACCTTTACTTTGGGTACATCATTATTGATTAGCTTGAATTTTTTAATTTTTCCCTCCTTTATTAACTTACGACAAACATAAGTTAAGTGTCTTGCAGCAGGAGTATAGTGATCATTAAGATATACCCTGGAACGAAGCTCACCTCCGATAAGGTCACACAATTTTAGATTCGGTCGCTTGAAATAATTTTTCATAATATTATCACGTAACCGAATATTATTAAATTTCACAAACACCTTGAGTACATTAGAAAGAGACATCACCGGTAGGTGAGTGTCAACCATACCAGAGGGTAGACCACTTATAATGATGTCGGCACGATTTAGTCTGCGATGCAGCACATTGTTTTGAAACTCAAGTTTCTGCAATTTGTTTGATATGGCGTTATCAACAAGCTTGTTAAGCTTAACATCAATTTTGGTTGTCCATTCCGATTTAATTTCTTCAATGGTCTCGCTAAACCACTGCCTGATGTCAGATAACCCCTTACAAAGCTCCTCTCGAAGAGAAGAGACCTCAGCAGAGGGTGGGTTTTCCTTACAGTCCCTGCATATAAATGAGAAGTTTCTGTTTTTTAGCAGGAAAGCATGTTGCTCCTGTGACACCTCGGCACATATTAAATGAAGCCAATTGCCACACATTACGCAGCCAACACTGGATTGTTGCTTGCCAATATTCTTAACGCAAATTGGACACGCCAGATTATGTTTTGCAGGCATCTTATGCAGAAAAAAAAAATAATAATAACAAAATGGCAGCAAACAGCAGAAAGCAGCAACAACAGCGAACGAGAAAAATAGCAATCAGCACACAGCACGTTTTTCAGTAAAAGGCAGCGAGAACAGTTGATTAAATTAATCACCCACAGCAGGAAAACCAAAAAAATATTACAACTTGTTAATTTATTGAAGTAAAAAGATAAAATTGACTACAAAAATGTAAACTTTGATCGACGACTTAAAATTTCACGTTCTACTCTAACATAGCGTTGCCAGATAAAGTTTTTTCTTGAGTGGCTTTTAATCTTAAGAAAGAATATATTAAAAAAAAGTATCATTTGGATCTATTTTTCGAGATATATTCATGGAAAGTTGCGGATATACATTTTCTAACAGTCATTTTAAGTTGGAAACTCCTGAACAGATTTTACAATATACAGTGAGCCACAAAACTGTTCACAAAAAAACATGTTTCTAGTTTTAAAGCTGTATTTTTTTTTTTGTAAAAATGATTTTAAAAAAATGGTGTGCAGAAAAATTGCTTATGGTTTATGCCAGCTAAAAAAATTAAAACTAAAATATTTCACATGTTGATTAACTTGGGTATGTTATTTTTATACTAAGGTTTTAGTGAACAGTTTTGTGACTTAAGCTAATAAAAATATTTTAAATAATTTTTTAATATTTTATGTGGCTGCTTTTGGCTTTAGTGGTGAGCTGTATTTTCTTAGGCATACTCGCTGCCAATTTGCTTAGTATTTGAGTACTGATCACAGACCACTGTGCATTGGTGACCTTCCATAGCTCGTCCAGATTTTGTGGGGTTGTTTGACTCAGGTATTTTTTTTTAAAAAATATTCCGTAAATTTTCAATGGGGTTAATATCTGGGGAGTGCACTGATCGGATATAGTCGTGATTTTTGTTTTATAAGTTCCCAATGACATTTTCAAAACTATCGTCGATTTTGCAGAAGTCGCATTGGAAGCGGAGAGCGTGGGTGGCTAAAAATCCTCCAACAAGAATATTTCGATGAATGGATATTAGTTATAATACAAATAAAATGTATATTTTTTTATATTAAAAACCCTATTTTTTGAGGTAACTTAGGAGGAAGGTCATATATTTAAAAAAAAAAAAACTTTAACAAAAATTTAGTTTATATCATTCACAAACGGCGATTATATTTACGTTTCAGTTTCGTCATAAAATCATTGATGAAGAATGAAAATTAAAGAGGTTTCGTTCAATTTACTGGTAAAATGCGTTTTCTGCTTGTAGAGTACATATATTGAAAATTACGTAATATTAACACGTTGAGTACCACGTCGTACGTTTGTGTACCTCGCCTAATCCTTCCTGGGGTGTCACGTCGTACGAAAACGTTCGACAAGGGTTATTTCACATATGACAGTGTCATTAGTTTTTGTACGACTCTATATGAATTTGCTTATGTTTTCAGAGTATATTATCGTTTAGTGAACATTTTGGCCAATTTTCATGGCCCTACGATGACTTTCTTTGATTTTATAATAGAAACTATTTGAGGTTTATTTTAAATTTTATAATTTATCAAAATAAATATTTATTTTCAATTATAATTCATTTCCTTATGTTAATACAGTGAAATCCCGATAAATCGCAAGGGACCAGCTTCACCTCTGGTAAAGCAACGAACAAACTGACCACGAAAAAAAGTAAATGATGAACGTAGCCTTAGTTGCCTACTATGATTGATATTTTTTTTAAACTGCAGTTCCATAGAATTTTGCTTTGCCTTACGAATTATAAGAGGTTAAACAGGCTTTATAGCAAAAAAAAAATACGAATTATCGAGGGGACCAAAATGTATGGAATTTTTACGAATTAAAGCGATTTTTTCAAGGTACCAACAGTTTGCTACGAATTATTGAGATTTTTGAATTAACGGGGTACGAATTATCGGGATTCCACTGTATAAAGTAGAAGTAAGAAAATAATCTTAAAATATATTTTGATTCAACTTTAGTTCATTTTGAACATACATATATGTATATATCTACTATATACAGTTACGTGCACATAATTAGGAACGATTTATATATATCACTTCAAATTAACTTTTTGATATTAATATCTTACTAATTCAAAAAAATCTTTTTGCAGTCTTATGATAGGGGACTTCTTCATTCTTTTGCCAACAAAATCGTCACCAATTTTTAAGCTATTTAAACACAGGGTGCCTATTTATGATATCAGAAAGAAAACCAAGCGTGCACATAATTAAGAACGATTTATTATTTGTTATTTTTAAGTTTTAAAAATGTTTATTTTGTTTTTATTTTATCAATATTTGATTGGAGATTCTTTACTTGAAAGAACTGCTGCCCGAGGAATTGAAACCACTAGATCCTCACACAGTCCTCAGACAGTCTTAGGAATGGTTATTCACATCTTTTGCACATCCACATAGAGTTGAGTAAAATTTGAAATTTTTAATGCACCAATACGTTCCTTTACTACTTGCCAGAGGATCCCAATCGGATTTAGATCCAGACTACAGGATGGCTAATCCAAAACAGTCACCATGTTGTCCGTGAAACACTTCTTTGTATGACCAGCTGTATGTGTATGTTCATTATTTCGTTGAAAGATCGAACTCACGGGTAAGTTTTCATTGGTATATGGAATCAGATATGTCTGTAATATGCCTGTATACTAGAACCTGTCCATGCGACCCTCAATTTTTGCGATTGAGTCAACATCACACCATGACATTCCGCTAAACACCATAATGCTACCTCCGCCGTACTTTAGTGTTGAGCGTGTGTACCTAGGGTTAAACTCAGCTCTTACCAGGCACTTAACGCATGATCTGCGATCCGACCATAGTCTATTTATTTTGGTTTTATCAGTAAAAAGCAGCTTTTTCCAATCCTGGAGGGTCCAACGTCTATATTTTCTAGCAAATTCCATTCCTTGTTTTTCGATTTCACTTAGATACTAAAGGTTCACGGTGTGCCTGAACCAGCAGTAAATGGAAAATTATAGCACTTCGGAAATTCTTGCGGGGTTCGATTTGTGAGCATCTAAATAATATATAAAAAAAATTTCACCGTGATCCGTCGAGCCGTTTTTAAGAAAAGTATATAATGTAATGAAACATATGTATATAATACAAAAAGGTATAAAGCAATAAATAAACAAAAAAAAAGTTGATTTTTACACGTGTTGAGCATTATACTTTTAGTAATTTACTTGCATAATCAGGGTGTGTGCTTGAAATTTTGTACTTAGCTCTTGTTATTTTAAAATATGAATGTATGATTCTATGGCCTGTTCGCTGTAAAATCCAAGTCCTTTTTCTACTTTACAACAAAAGTTAGGGACATGAAAAAAAACCGCGTGGACTTTTGGCGTGATTGAAATATTTAAATCGCAGTAACTTCTCTTAAACTCAGAAATATAGTGCACATATTTTAGTTTTAAGATAGAAGAAAAACATGAATCAACAATGGCTTGAAAGTCCTTAAAACATTTAACATATTTTAAGCAGCCAATACTACATATTCCGCGTAGTACATCTATTTTCTCCAAGAGTATTTTGCAAGCATTGCCCGCAAACTCAGGACTTCCGTGTACAAATTCGCGCGTAACATTGCATTTCTTGGCCCATTCGCGACTCTCGTCTTCGAATTCTGTTAGCATGTGTTTAAATAATTTATTTACAACCCCAAGCATCAGATGTAGTTCTGGCGGTGTAATTATTTCAATTATTTGTGTACTATAATTTTCTGAGAAAAATATCGGAGTATTCATGCAATTTTTGTATTTATTTGCCGATGATTTTTCACTTCCATTTTTTTGCCAAGCCAAATAATTTTTTTTACAGTTACCAGGAGTTCTGTATTCCCCACATATTTGTTACTCATCTTTTGACGCAGTACACCATGTGCACGGAAAACTGCTCGCGTGTGACATGTTACCTGTTAATATATTCGCAAGTTTCAAATCAGTTGCTATAGTTCCTTTTAAGTCCTTAATTTTCAAGAGAGACCACAAAATTGACCTAGAGGCCATCCATTAATTACGTGAGGTGTTTTTTGAAAATTCAGACCCCCCTTTCCCCTTGGTGAGATTTGGTGAGTTCTGGCTGGAAGGCGGAAGGTCCACAGATGTTTTCATTGAAAACAGCTACGGAAACCTGCCTTGCTGATTTATGCGGAAATTGTTTTGGCCTGACGAACAATCATTTTGTCTTCCTTTTCAGTCGTTATACGAGGTTTACGTTTTATGGGTACGTTTTTTATTATTGAATGCTTTCAAAAATGGTGAATAGGTTTGAAAACCATCGTTTTTGAACATTTTGCAACTTCACCGATTTCACTATAAGAGTTGTCTATAATAAATTATTGGTATCACAACACATTCAAACCAATTTAAGTGATCTTACCCCTTTCAGACCGTGATGCATCGATTGTGGGGGTAAGTTTCAGTCCCAATAAATTTACTTCTATTTCACGAATGTGAAATCGATCGATATGCATCGATTGTGCTGATTATTATTTAAGTTCGCTTCTCACATAGTTTCATTGTTTGTTTTATCGATCCTTGAATTTTTGAGAAATTCTCGAGCTACATTTCAGTTTTATAAAAATCAGCCGCATAAGAAAGTTATATTTTCAATTACTAAAATACTAATATTGAAAAATAAGTGAAGTGTAGATATTTTATCTAACAAAATACTCAACTTTAATATTTCAAATGAATTAAATTCATTTGATGTAACAAAAATTTGTTTTAGCTATAATTTTTAACGAGTGCATAAATTGTGCGTATTAGGTCTCAAGTCACTAAAAATGTGTGTCTTTTTCTCGAATTTCGTTCCTAAGAATAATTTTCGGATGAAAATATTTTGGCTGCGCTGCAAAATTGGGATGCGCTTGATTTTAGCAAATATGATGAAGAACGGGACAAAAATTATGTGTCATAGGAAAGCACTGATAGTGAAGGCGAGAAAGAAGCAAAACGTCAAAGTTTGCCCAACAAAGCAATATATGTTAACACAAAAAATGAGCAATTGAAAACATCAGAAGGACTGGCTCTCGATCTTAAAATTTATCCAGGCAAGACATACTCTCCAGAGAAAAACATTGGACTTGGTTCAACATTCGTTCTCCGTCTTGTCAGACATCCTTATCGTACGCAATTCCTTTTGAAAAATATAAATATATCACACCAATTGAAAGACCCTATACAAACATTTCCAAAAGGATCAACCATGACATGTATTTTACAACATTGCCCCTATTAGACAAGCTTATGGCAAAAGGAATTTATGGGACGTGAACTATAATAAAAAATCGTATAAAATATGTTAATTCGACTGAAAATAAAAAAAGAAGATTTGGCAGGGATCTGTAGTCAAGAGATAAGGTTGCCACTGTCCAATGGAAATACTCAAAGTCAATCTTATTGGCATCGTCTGCACTTGGATGCAGTACCGTGAATGGCATTCGTCGTTGGTGCAAAAAGATGAAATTAAGTTGCACGTCCAAATATTATCCGGCAATACAATGAGTCAATGGGAGGTGTGGACATTTGTGAGCAACTATTGAAGGTACATCAGACAATTTTTCAGATCTGAAGGTGGCCATTGAAAGCAATCGTTCATTTCATAGGCTTTGCAATGCTTGGAGTACCAAAATGATTGTCGCCAAAACGGAAAGCCACCAAAAGGATACGTGCGGTTTGGCGACTTGCGTTAGCAGAAGCGTGGCAGCTCAGAAGACTAACAACGAGAAGTAGAGCTCTGGATCCGAATCGGATGAAGTTGAAACTTTCACTTTTCTAACAACACTGTTCAGCTATGCTCCTTATGTCCAGTATGCACAGTATGGCTTCAATCACTATCCGGAAGAACTCGATTTGAAATCAGGCCATATGTGCTAAGAGTGTAAGTCACTTATGCGCACACGAAATACCAAATGAAATATATTTTTATGTTTCAGCAAAAACAAAAACTTGTTTCATACTGTATCATACTAAAATATTAAAAGAATTTAAAAAAAATAATACATGGAGCCTTGCTTTTTTTAAATGAAACTAGACCGGGATGCATCAATTGTGCGAGTCCTGAAAATCCTTGAAGAACATGATTATAGAAAAATCTAGACATTGAATATGTTTTCATATCATATAAATACTATTTTGCTCAAAAATCATAAAAAAAACTCCCAGTAGTTCAGTGTCAGGTCTGAAAGGGTTACTGACTGAGTACGCAGATCGTTCTTAATTATATGCACGCTTCAATTACGCAACATCTGTACGAAAAATTCCAAGAAAATTTGATTATGAATTAGACACCAAGTAAATAACTGTTTTCTAAATCTTCGTCGGTTGGTTATAGTAGGGATAATAAAAAAGTGAAGTTTTTCTTTAGTCTAATTGAAATCCTGGATGACATATGAACAAAATGACATCGTTCTTAATTATGTGCACGTAACTGTATATGGGCATTTCTCTCATGTTGAACGGGACGGAAGTTTTTTTTTTAAAATGGAATAAAAGTCAAAGTAAAACACTTTATTTTTTTCTGTTACTTTAAGGAATAGCCCTTTGATAGCACTATATTGAGTGGTAAAGTTGATGCCAGACGTAGTACTAGTTCCAAGATAGAGGCAATTAAAAAGCCATTCGAACGGGACAAAAAACGGAAGTGTTTTTCATGGCCATCTATAGAAAAGCAGAAGTCAGCGAAACCTGGCAACATTTTTTAATGCGACTAATTTTAAAATGGAATATTATAACTTTTTAATAGATTTCGTTTGATTGAAAAATCTTATTTCATCAAAATTGGTCCATTAGTTTAGCCATGGAAACGTTTTTTCCCGTTAGGTGCGTGGCACCACCTACAGTGTGCTCCATCTTTTATGTCGGTATGTAAACGCTGAATAACTTTCACATTTACCAACCGATTGATTGCATCAGATATGTTTTGGAAACGTCAATTCAGTACAATTTTTGCCATGGATCGCTTCACACCGAAACAACGCGCTGAAATAGTGACACTTTACATCGAAAACAGTCGTTCCATTGTGTTAACTCAACGTGCATATCGGAAAAAATATCGCGGCAAAAAGGCACGATTTCAGAGATCACCTGATTTAACCCCCCCGGACTTCTTTTTGTGGGGTTATCTGAAAAGCAAGGTTTACGCCAACCAGCCTCAAACTATTGACGAGCTCAAGGCAAACATTCGTGCTGAAATCGACGCTATAACACCCGAGATGCTCGGAAAGGTAATGGCAAACGCAGAAAAAAGGAGTCATTTTGTAATTGCTAATAAAGGTGGCCACTTAATTGATATGGTTTTCAAAAACTAGTCCAAAAAAATTGTAAAGAACCAAACTGAATAAAAATACATCACTTATAGAAATCGGTTGTTTTTTCTCAAAGTTATTCAATGTTTACATACCGACATAAAAGATGGAGCACCCTGTACTATTAAAAAAAAAGTACACATGTTCCTCCTTCTCTTCACAACCTTTCCAACAAAAAATTAGAAGCTCTGAGTTCTTAGATAGGGCGTGGCACCGCCCTTAATAGGAAAAAACGCTGTCTCGGCTGAGCCGCTTCTTCGATTTTGATGAAATTTGCTATGGGGCTAGATTGAATCCTGAGTAAAGATATTTGTTTTGATTTGTGATTGATTTAAAGTTCCTGAGATACAGATATTCGAATATAGGGCAAAAAACGTCAATTTTTGAGTTTAAAAAATTCATATCTTTGCACCAGGGGCAATTGAAGGGCCAAAAATTTAGGGATCGTAGTTTAATATAATGTACTTCAATATCCCAATTTGAACAAAATCGGACGATTTTGCCGAAAAGTAATGGAACTGCTCATATATATTATCGTTGTCTACAAGTAGCAAATATGTATCCAAACAGGAAATATCTGATGTAAAATTTAACATTTTCTTGAAGACCCATTGAATGTGAAAATTTTTTGATGTTATGAAAATTCAGTCCAACTGACACTCGTATTAAAAAATGCTTCCTCGGCTGTGAGTTCGGCTATTTGACTGTCATCGTCCATGTCCAAAATTTCATTATTATCCACAGGTTCAATATCAGGATTTGTTACATCAGCCTGTAGCGACACTCTGCTGCTGCAGCGCTGTCCGTGCTCAGTGGTTTGCGGCAAAAACAAATTTTTTCTTTATCTAAAGGAAAAATGCGAATTATAGTATTAAATACTATTAATCGTTTAGTAGGTATGGTCTTACCATATTTATTAGTTATTCCTAGTTTTTGGTTTACGTAAGTTATTTGGATTAAGTTTTTTATGTGTTGTCTGTTCTTTTTTGTGTAGAGGCTGTTTTTGACGTTTGTTATTTTTTTGTTTTTTTTTTTTGTTTTGTTGTTTATTTATTTTACTATGCCCGAGGGAGCGAATTGGCAAGAACTTCATTGTGAAAGGGCATTTTTTTTTGTTAAGCGCGTCTACATAGATTTTGGGACAAAATGTTGCACAATGAGAGGCGTCTAGATAGCAGGTATTGAATGAAACCGAATAAAAACAAATCTAGAGCAAACGAATTTTTGATTTGAAATTCGTATGCGTTAGAATATAATGTAAGCTAATGTGTTGGGTCACGGTTGAGGACCACTGCATACAGCATAAACAATTTTGTCTCTTCTTTTATTATTTTTGAAATAACTTGAATTGGTATAACTGTAAATCAAATATTGTCTCTTTAAAATTAGTTTTTTTTTGGCAACTGCATACTTATGCACTCAAAATGCTCTCATATGTACTCATTTTTATGCTTTAACGCTGTAACAATCATTTTTATATGTAATAAGCTTGAGTCGAAGAAAGATCATTAAATTGAAAGCATCACATGCTTATTTTTTTGATTGAATAGTGAAGTTTTCTTTTATTTCAAATTAACTCGTCGCCCAATTTCTCGCTACCTTCAATTTTCGCTAGATCAAAAAAGGCTTTGATCCAACATTTTGGCGCCCAACGTGGGGCACGAGTTTTTGGAATAAAAGTTTAAATTTAATTTAATTTTCTGAATTAATAAAATTGTTGTAAAATAATTGCATTTATGCAGTTTTGTTGTTGACTGACCGTATCGCCCTTCACCTGCGGTACAGTTACACACGCAGTCGGCGTTGCTGGAAATAAACTACAATACTTGTTAACTGCAAAAACAAAAGCTTTTCGCTGCCTGCACTGCTGCATTCCTCAGTACAGTTTGCTGTCCGCTTCGACGTCGACAATCATTGTTGCTTGGGAGCAGATTCTTTCATCTTTCATTTTTTCGCATATCGCCATCGTCGTCACCGTTGCAGTAGCTGTAAAAATATTTGCTGTTTAGCATTAGCGGTTGTTACTTGGACAACAACAATTAATTATCGCACCATTCCAGCGGCGTTTTCGTTTAAAATTGTCGTGACACTTAAGTTGGCTCACATTTGTATTGTAAGTAAAGCTACACCTTTACTGATTGCAATCGTTGTCAGCCTCCTCTATTTTTCACTTGAAATAAATAAAATTTTTTGGTTTGTTTTGAGACTAATAATTATTATATTAATAATTTTTGTATTGAACTTTTTAGTCATTTATACAACCAACATGACAAAGATAACAAGTGGATCAATTTAACCTGGTAATTGGTGACATATGTTTCGGCTATTACCACGTGTATACTTATTAAGAATTTTTTTGATTTGTTTTGAGACTAATAACACGCACTTTGTACACATCAAGGTCACATACCCAATAGCTCAAGTGTTAGAGCAGCCGTCGCAATTCAAAAATGCATACGGTCGGGTGTTCGATTCTCAGTACAACTTAACCAAAACTGGTCTGATGAGGCTATGTATATGCATATAAATATGTATATACGTGGTAATAGCCGAAACATATGTCACCAATTACCAGGTTAAATTGATCCACTTGTTATCTTTGTCATGTTGGTTGTATAAATGACTAAAAAGTTCAATACAAAAATTATTAATATAATAATTATTAGTCTCAAAACAAACCAAAAAATTCTTAATATGGAGAACCCGCCAATTTTTCAATAATAAAAAAAGTAGCTGGAAAATTTTCCAGAACTTTGAAATTATATGAAAAATATAATTATAAAATCATAGCACATGTATAAGCCAAATAAGCTTAAAAAGGGCTATGTCAACTGAACATAATTCAGAAAGATAACAAGAAAAATGGAACAATACGTGCGAAATCAAAAGAAACACGCACTTTGTACACATCAAGGTCACATACCCAATAGCTCAAGTGTTAGAGCGGCCGTCGCAATTCAAAAATGCATACGGTCGGGTGTTCGATTCTCAGTACAACTTAACCAAAACTGGTCTGATGAGGCTATGTATATGCATATAAATATGTATACACGTGGCAATAGCCGAAACATATGTCACCAATTACCAGGTTAAATAGATCCACTTGTTATCTTTGTCATGTTGGTTGTATAAATGACTAAAAAGTTCAATACAAAAATTATTAAAATAAAATTTGTTTATTTAAAAAAAAATCATGTCGCTTGAAGATTACAAGCAACAGCGGTCTTGTACACGCAAGAATATGACTCGCATCAAAAACATCGTGGAAGCGAGTGCAAAGCCAGAGGGTAAGGTTCTGTTAGCTATTGAACTAAAGTGTCGTCAAGGGATTTTAGAATCTTATTTTAAGCAAGCAATATGACTGCAAACACAAATTGAGAAGCTTGATCCTGATGACAGCGGTCGCGGTGACCTTGAAGATTTGTACATCAATATTAAAGCTAATATTCAACTGCAACTAGGAGAAGAATTGCATGAGTCTACTTTTCGTGAAGGTGCCTTGGCTCTGCCCGTAGCACACTCTAAGCTGCCAGCATTGAAATTACCAGTTTTTAGCGGAAAGTATTCAGAGTATAAAAATTTTATTTCTTCTTTTATGCAGATTATTGACCGTGAGGTAGGGCTATCGAATATAGAGAAATTTAACCATCTTCTCATCTGTTTGCAAGGCCAAGCACTCGAAACAGTTAAAGCTTTTCAGGTAACTAATGAAAACTACCCGAAGGCGTTAGAAAGATTAAAGGCTAGATACGACAACAGTACCCTTATTTTCATGGAGAATATAAAATCGCTTTTTGAGCTTCCGTCTGTTTCAAGGCAAGGTGCTACTAAATTACGCAGCCTTATTGACAACGTCTCTGCAATATATAGCTCATTATTATCTATAGGCAATGATAGAAATATTTCACATTTGATGCTCATATCCCTTGTGATGAATAAAGTTGACGAAGACACACATAATAAATGGAAAGAGTCGTTAGATTTTACTTCGTTGCCTTCATGGGATGACTGTGTGAAAATTCTTGACAGACGTTGTCAATTCTTAGAATCTATTGATAATTCACAAGTTCATTCTGAACGCAAATCAGATGGAAAGCCACCAGAAAACAAATATCGATCTCATCGAAAGAGTTTTACTTTTTCATGCTCAAAGCGGTCTTGCGTTCTTTGCTCAAGTGCTGATCATGTGGTCAGTAATTGTACTCGTTTTAAGCAGATGGAAGTACCCGACAGATTTAAGGAAGTTAAAAGGCTTGGATTGTGTGTAAACTGTTTGTCAAATAAACACCAACTAGCAAATTGTTCTTCTACATTCAAATGTAAGACTTGCTCGAGCCCACACCACAGTCTTTTACACCGCTTTTCATATCCAGTTGTAGTCAATGGCCAGACGTCTCAGTCTTCAACATCACAGTCGTCACTTTCCACTTCACTTGAGCATTCTGCGGCACCAGAAAGTACAGCCGCTGCGCATACCTACCAAGACCATCACAAGACCAAGTCATTCTTGCCACTGCCATGGTACTGATTCGAGACGCTTCAGGAGGTTATCAACTGGGTAGAGCGTTGCTTGATTCCTGTTCTCAAGTGAATTTTATCACTGAAGAGTTTGCTCAGAAATTACACCTCTCAAAAGAGAAACATCACATTGAGATACAAGGCATCGGTGACTCAGTTACGAACATAAAACATAAGGCATCAACCACCATCAGATCTTGTGTAACTGGTTTTGAATTACCATTGTCGTTTTATGTTACTTCGCACATTGCTTATCAGCCCGAAGCCGAAATAGACGTGTCATCCTGGAACTTGCCGTCGAATCTTAAACTTGCTGACGAACATTTTTATAAGTCAAAACGCATTGACTTACTCATCGGTACGGAACTTTTCTTTGATATACTTTCAGTTGGGCAGATAAGGCTCGGTACAGGTTTGCCCTCGCTGCAAAAAACCTTATTGGGATGGGTTGTGTCTGGACGCTACAAAAGGACGGCAAGCATAACATCATCAACTTGTCTGCTGTCTTGTGAGGAGTCAGTAGATTCAAATTTGGAACAGTTGTGGAAGCTGGAAGAGGTTGCACCGGCTGCTTTGTGGACTAGTGAGCAACAACGTTGTAAGCTTTTGTACATGCAGACCGTCTACAGAAACTGCACTGGCAGAATCGTCGTGAAATTGCCATTTGAAGAGAACCCAAGTTGTCTTGGTCATTCATTTACTGCTGCAATAATGAGATTTTATTCTCAGGAGCGACGTATGTCGCGTTCACCAGACTTAAGGGCTCAATATGTAGCATTCATGAAGGAGTATTACGAACTGGGTCATATGAGTGTAGTAGACAATCCTAATTTATCTACACCTCATCATTACGTGCCTCATCACTGCATTTTAAAACCAATGAGCACATCAACTAAACTTCGCGTAGTGTTTGATCAATAGCCTCTTCTTTGTTCTATCCTCTTGGGTTGTTGGCCCCTCTTATTGTGAAAGCAAAGATAATTCTGCAAGAGTTGTGGCTTCTCAAGCTGAATTGGGACGAATCAGTTCCACAAAACATGCAGCTATCTTGGGAAAATTTTCTTGAAAGTATGTCGCATCTGCCTGAACTTTCAGTATCTCGACATTGCTTCTCAGCTGAAAATAAATGTAACGATTCGGTTCAGCTGCACGGTTTTTGTGATGCCTCTATTCGCGCTTATGGATGCTGCTTCTACACTCGCTCTGAAGATGTCGCTGGCAAGGTCACTGTTAAGCTGCTCTCGTCAAAATCACGAGTCGCCCCAATCAAGAAGCAATTTCTTCCCAAACTGGAGCTCTGCAGTGCATTACTCCTAGCTCGGCTTTACGCTAAAATTAAAGGAATCTTCAAAAATCTCACGATTAATGTTTATCTATGGACCGACGCGCAGATAGTGCTGCACTGGCTAGCAGTACACTCAGCTACTTTGTCAGCATTTGTCGATAACCGAGTGTCAGAAATTCAAGATCTGACAGCAGATGCACATTGGAGGCACGTACCAACACATTCCAATCCAGCCGACATAGTTTCCAGAGGCTGCTCGGTACCAGAGATTTTCAACTCTATTTGGTTTGAAGGTCCTGCATTCTTAATCCAAGACATTAACCAATGGCCGAAAAAAAAGGGCTTTGATCTAGACTTGGACGAAATTAACAGAGAAAAACGAAAGTCCGCTTTTAAAGTTTCCACCAACGACAATTACATTTTGAAGGTAGCTGACAAATATAGTTCACACACTTTTTGCTTGCGTGTCATCGCCTGGATGATCCGCTTCTACCGAAGACTTAACAAATCTCTTAGTGAATTTTACACAAGTTCCCTTTCGCCGCAAGAGCTGCAGCATGCCTTGCACTGCATCGTATGGAACTTGCAACGCCAACACTTTGGCGAGGAAATTCGTTTGCTAAAGCAATATAAAACCATAAACGGACCGCAAAATATCTCAATCCGTTTCTTGAAAATACTTATGGATTCAGTTTATTGAAGGTCGGCGGACGGCTCGAGCTTGCCGAGTTACCACATGGACAGAAGCATCCTGTTCTACTGCCACGAAAATGTTATTTTGTCGAGAGGCTTGTACGACATTTGCATATCTCAAACTATCACGCAGGTGCTAAGACCCTGGTTGCGCTCATGCGCCTTCAATTTTGGGTAATCAATGCAAGAGATCTTGCTCGCTGCGTTGTGCGATCGTGTGTACATTGCGTGCGATATAGGCCGAAATTGCAACAACAAGTGATGGGTAATCTACCAGTTGAACGCCTTACGCCATCAAGGCCGTTTGCTCGGTGTGGAGTCGACTTCTGCGGGCCTGTTAGCACCTACCTACGGATTAGAGGCAAGGCGCCATAAAAGACGTATGTCGCCATATTTATTTGTTTTTCAACAAAAGCAGTCCATATCGAGGTCGTGTCAGACCTCTCTACCGACGCATTTTTAGCAGCATTGAAACGCATGATTGGACGTAGAGGCTTACCAACAGATATTTATTGCGATAGCTCTTGTAGAAAACTAGCTGAACTCAAGGCCTTCCTTTTTAATGAAAACAACCAAAACGTCATAGTTAAGTATTGTTCTAACAAATTCGTAAATTTCCATTTCATTCCACCTAGGGCTCCTCACTTCGGTGGTTTATGGGAGGCCGCCGTAAAAGCTGCAAAGGGTCACCTTAACCGAAGCGTGATGAACGCACATCTCACATTTGAAGAGCTGTGTACTGCATTAATCGAGATAGAGGCAGTTTTGAACTCTCGTCCGATATCACCGCTCTCAACTGATCCAAATGACTACGAGGCACTGACACCAGGTCATCTTATAATAGGCAGCTCTCTCAAGGCATTACCAGAACGTGAAGTGTGTTCCATCGAACATCGAACACCTTGATAAATGGGCGCGCATAAGTTCAATTAAGCAAACATTCTAGCAACAGTGGTCTCGTGATTACATAAACAGCCTTCAAGCTCGAACCAAGTGGACAGATAGTCACCCTAATGTTACGAACGGAAGTATGGTTATTATTCACGAGGATAATGTGCCACCACAACGCTGGGTGCTAGGGCGCATTATCAACTACATTCCTGGGACTGATGAACGTGTACGAGTTATCGACATACAAACGCCCAAGGGAATTGTTCGGCGTCCAATCCACAAGGTAGCAATCTTACCTGCTTGAAAGTCCTTTCAAGGGGCCCGGGATGTTGGGTCACGGTTGAAGACCGCTGCATACAGCATAAATAATTTTGTCTCTTCTTTTATTATTTTTGAAATAACTTGAATTGGTATACATAACTGTAAATCAAATATTGTCTCTTTAAAATTAGTTTTTTTTTGGCAACTGCATACTTATGCACTCAACAATGCTCTCATATGTACTCATTTTTATGCTTTAACGCTGTAACAATCATTTTTATATGTAATAAGCTTGAGTCGAAGAAAGACCATTAAATTGAAAGCATCACATGCTTATTTTTTTGATTGAATAGTGAAGTTTTCTTTTATTTCAAATTAACTCGTCGCCCAATTTCTCGCTACCTTCAGTTTTCGCTAGATCAAAAAAGGCTTTGATCCAACATAATGTTAATTCGGATGATAAATACTCAAGAAAAAGTGGCATCACACCCCCTTGAACCAAGTGCTTCAGCGGATAAGTTATACTCGTGAAATAATACGAGTAGCAATAAAATAAACAAATCGAAGGCATATTCGAGTCCTGTAGTGAGAAAGCAAAATCACTCAGTTAAAATAATCCAAAGTGATCAGTATTAGAGAAGTGTTCAAAAGTAAATATAAAATAGAAATTTGTGAAGTTTTATCAAATAGAAAAAAAAATATTTTTTTTGGTGGATTTTGGCAGCTGCTGCTTGTTTGCCTACATAGTGCAGGAAGGCTTCGCTGTTCCTTTTCTAAAATTTATTAGCAGTATACAGAATATTGAGGTAAACTTATTGTTGAACAATTTTTTTGTGCAAGAAATCAGTTTTTTTGATTGCGTTTTTTTTTATAAATTCAACAGGTCCTTGGCTCACAGGGGCCTCAAAACTTTTTGTGAAGTTCCCAAAACGAATTTAACTGCGTTTTTCTTGAAGTTAAATAAAAAAAATAGCTATCTGAATTTTAATTGAACAACCTTGAATATTAATTCAAGACAGTCTTAGCTTCAAGAAAAACTATGGCTGAAAGATGTACTCCGAAAAAAAAAAAAAAAAAAACGAGTCCAGCTAAAAGGCCAAATCGGATGGATTTGCTCATATATGATTTTTTTTTTGGAGTTTTTTTTTTTTGGAGTTTTTTTTTTCACTTTTAATTTAGCGATGCATTGCTAAATTTACAAAGTGCCGGTGTGAGTGTGTGCCAATCCTCTGACACAGTGCTGACTATATGAGGTGTTTACTTAGGACGGACTTACCATGTCAGTATATGGGAGTCGCGTCAACATTTTAGGAGTCGTGACGTGGCTCAAGGCTGTGGCCCCGCTTGGGCGCAGAAAAGGGTGGGTAGACTCCAGTTGACGGACACGAATATGGACAAGACTTGACTTGGAACTTGGGACTGGACTTGAGGTAGCGTGAATGTATTACTGATTTTTCTTTTTTAGCTTTCTGTGTGAGTGTTATGGTTGCTGGTGCGTGCTTGCGCTGTCGCTAGTATGGATGATTTTTGTGATCGGCTTAGTCGGGTGTTGGATATCTAGGAGTTCTAGAATTTTTTTTTGATAGGGAGTATAGCTTTTTTACTTCGATTTTTTTTTGTTGTTTTTGCATTCGGAACAAGGCACAGGGCATTTAGTTAGGGTTTAGTATATGGAAGCATTTAATGAGGTTTTAGGTAGATTTTCTGTGGCTTAGGTAGTTTTTTTGCGAGTTTACTTTTGTCTAGTTTCAGGTTTGTTTCTTATTTCTTTTGTTGTGGGCGGATGTGGTAGAAGTTAAGGGGAATTAATTTCTGATTAGGGCGAGGTGTGTATGGGGGCGTATAGCTAAAGCACAAGCGTGTATGTACGTGTATCTTCATAACTTTTCCTATTTTTATTTTTTTCTTCCTTTATAATGAATTTAACATGGCATGATTCATTATGTTGTGTGTCAGTGGTGGACACTACGTGGCAAAAACCACACTAAACAGCCGGCGAGCAGCACGGGCCAGCCACCATGCGATAGCCAACAAGGTGCACCACCCCATCAAGCTGGACACAACAGATTAGAATCAGATTCGCAGTCAGCTGATAGCCAATTTACATCAACCATAGAGTCGTCATCAGAAAAACCATCGGAACTCTCATTCAAAGCCTCTAATATTTCAGTTTCCTTTAGCTTACGTTTCGACATTTTAAAGAAAATACTCTTAACTAACACTGAAAAGAATATATAAATTCTAAACGAAATCAGAATTATACACAGAATGAAAAATAAAAAGAAACAAAAATAAAATAAACACTTGAACGCAAAAAAAGACCTTCGTACATTTTCGTACGACAGCGACTTTTACAATACCAATCTCGTCGTTCAGTGCCGTGTCGTCCAAAAACGAACGACAAATATAAACCGTTATAACTTCAAAAATAAGCAACAGATTAGATCGCGGATGACATAGAAATCATTGTTTACCACTTTTACACACATTTCCAATAAAAAAGTGTTTGGCCTCCGGTGAAGACTTTCATCAAAACTGCTTGGCACTTAATGTGTTAAGAAAGAAATTTATGTCCGTAACCTTTTTCACCTTGCCTACTGGGATCGTATGTTCATTTCTGTGGCTGTGTGTATGTTTGTGTTTATTGAAACTTCCCAGTAGGCAAGGGCAGGAGCTAACAGTGCTTCTAGAAGGCCTTCCTTGGTAAGTATAAGGCCTTCCACCCTCCTTTCAAACGTACTTTCTTTTTTATATGAAATGGCCGCAGAAAACAGGCCTTCCTAAGCAGGCTTTCTAAGACCGCTTACCGTAGAAGGACTCTCAGAAGTACTTGACAAAAATTTAGTTTTAATAAATTTAAAGACTCTAAATATTAATTGTTTTTTTTTTTTATCAGCGCCATCTCACTTGCGTTGATATTTTTTTAATGACTTTACAATTTGACAAAGAATACACAAAACTCTACCTCCTTAACATAACATGAAACAACAGAAAACTAGCCTGCACACCTCTCTTAATTTCTAACCACGTGTATATTTTTCATGTCGTATATGTACAATGCACATGACAAAAAAGTTATGCCGAATCATAAAACATTGCAATACATGAAATAAAAAAGAAACAGAAAAGCGCTAAAGTAAATGGAGTCCTTCTTCTTTGCCTTCTAATATCAGGCCTGCTAGCACGTCTGTTATGGCAAGGCATATTGTGCCTTCTGTGATTGTATTTTTATTTGCATGAAAATCTAGTTTTGAGAAGTCCTTATATAATCGCAGCAGTGCTAGCAGGCCTTCTCCGAGTAAGGCCTTGCTCATTTGCCTGCTGGGTTATTACATTAATGGGCACCTACTGTCAGAAACTTTGATGTATATTAGCAGCTCAATTACAATTCCAACGTTTTTTTCATTACAGAACACTTCAATCTCCAATAAATGGATTGTATGACATAACAGAAAATAGTGCAATAACAGTTCGATATAAGGATCCTGCATACAGTGAAGACTTTATTTTTCCAGCTGTAAGGCTTTCAAATGCAATTGATCCACCAAATGTGTTGGCACCAAATAAACGTGAAGATAATTACAAACCAACAATTGGTAAGTATGTGTTTGTAAAGCTTTTGCTGTTTTGATATAAATTTTGTTCGATATCAAGATCCACATTGGGTCTTATTATGTTCAGGGCCACCCGCCGTAACGGTTGGTTTTCTAAAGTTTTCTTTTTCAGGTTGTCTTAAATAATTTGAGTAGGCGCATGACTTATAAGTAAAATAAATTTTATTGAATATTTAATTACTTAGGTCGTTTGTCAAATATTGAACACGATCCTTCTTCGACTTGTTTATTTTTAATCAAAATTAACCCCAAGGCCACCTATCCACCTATCAGTGCTCTCCGAAATACTTAGTGCTGCTTACAAAATTAATGTCTCATCTAATAAATGTTAGATATGTTTTGAAAGAAGTACAAAGCACAGTGGTTGCAGCGATAAAAATAAAAACCTCGAAAGTCAATATTGTGGAAATCTAAGCAACCAGCAAATATTTTTTACTACTTTTCTATCACTCAAAAAACAATGGGTGGCATATAACAGTTGGGCTGAAAAGTTCGTAGGCTGACTCATAGATGGCGTTACTAAAATTAAATCCATGTGATTTTTACTTAGTAATAACCTTCAAAAGATACGTGTATAAATTTGACAGCTGCCGGATAATTAGTTCGTGCGATATAGCATTGTGAGCAGTGTTGCCACTGAGAAATTTTTTTTCCTACCAAAATTTACTCGAAAAGCTACCAAAATCGTTTGTAACCTACCAAAATTTTTCGATTTAAAAAAAAACACCCTTTTACAGCATTGAATGCGTTTATTAACATTTGATGCTGCTTAAAATATGCTTGTCGTCGTTTAAAATGCTTAACCGCATATAGCACAAATTATCTGTTGCAAAATCGTGGACAGTGGTTCACATCAAATGCCAGGCATCTGTGCGCAAAACGTTACCATGTACTTTAAGTATTATACACAATTTTTGTTTTAAAAAAATTTGTATGTCTTAAATTTATTGGTGAATGCAGAAGAAAATAAAACTAAAATAAATTTACAAAATTTTGACATAACGGTATAATCTAGCCATAGTGTCGAAATTTCTTACAAATGTGCTCACATTGAAAGTCGGGCAACGAAAAGATCGATCAAAGTATCGGTGCACTTACCGTTAGATTTGCGCAACGATACTTAGTTTTGGTTTGCTATAATTTTAGTTAACTTTTTGTTGTCGTCAGATATCTCGGGTTCGAAATAAGAAAATGATATGTGGCTTACGATATTTTTTTAAACAGATAAAAATACATTAAAAGTTATGTAACACGGGATCGGCTCGCAAAATAACATGGGGTGATTTTGCAACTTTAAAGTACAAAATCGGAATTTTTTTATAAGAAAAAAAGAAGAAGAAGAAAAGCTAACCACGGATTTGAATTCCTAGATCAATAATTGCTGTTTAAAAAAAAAAAGAAAATTTGAATGTAAACTTGTCCACTCCGATTTGAAAAACATCAGGTCTGTTAATTTGGAAAAATGCAGATATCTTGGTTTTGAAATAATATAATGATATACGGATTCGGTGTTCTTTTAAACAAATATCAGTACATTAAAAATGATGTACCACGGGATTAGCGGTTAAATAATATTTGAGGTGTTACAACTAGAAAGTGGAAAATTGCTACTTTTTACTTTTGTCCGATCAATTATCAATTTTTTCATAAGAAAGAAAGAAGAAGAAGAAAAACAAATCACGGATTCGGATTCCCCAATCGATAGTTGCCTGAAAACCATATCCACTGTGTTGAAAAATTTAATAACCTCGGTAACTTGCACCATTTTTTAAATCAATATTTTTGAAAATGGGTTGTTTACTTCAAATAGAGGACTCTAATCCAGTTTTCAATATCAACCTTAATCCTAGTAGTGTTCAGACATATAAGGCTATTGTAATCCGCTGACACATCGTGAAAAAATCAAAAAGTTTTTATTTTGAACCGCTCTAATACATATGTACATATGTAGTCTGTTTTAAAAATGTTAGCTAATAAAGCCCACAAATCCAAATTTAATGTTACGCAAAGTAACAAGAACAAGTTCCAAGAACTTACGACCTTTTTTTGCGACCCGATTAAGTGAATAAGGTCTAAGTAAAAGATGACAACTTTGAAAATTGTGCCCTCGAGATTTTATTTATAATACTCAAGACGGACACAGTGAAAATGGTGCACCAGGCCCAAAAATATTAGACATTGAATTCTGATGTTTTTGCAAAATAATGTTTTATTTTTCGAACTTTGATTTAAGAGTGCTCAAACCTAGGGAGCTTAAATTTGGGATGTGAGGTTATCTCTCATGGTTCCTTAAAGTGTCAAAATGAGCAACACGGATGCTTTTTTAATTTCATACGTATGCATGTGTTATAAAAAATAATATTACTAAAAACCAAGCTCTGGGTTTTTTTTATTTTTATGTATGTATATCGACTGTAAATAACATCCCTAATAATTCCCCATTCAAGTTTTTGTTGTAACTGAACTTGGTTCAGGCCCACCGTGAAACATTTGACAACACAAAAACAAGAATAAAATCTTTCTTGGCTGACCACTAGACATGTTCAAATAAATTGCATGTTCTAGAATACTTCAAGAACACTCGATTTTCGAAAATTTATTTATATTCGAGTTTATCCTCACTTAAAAAATATTTCTAGGGTTGCTTCCAGAGCTGCAAAATTTTAACTTTTCGGAATTTGTCCAAAAAAATTAAGTATGAGGAAAAAAAAAATTTTCATTTTTGTTCCAAATAATTATCAAAATTAAATTATTTTTTAAACTAATCATGCACTGTTAGTAAGAGCAACTAATTATTGAAGCAAAATATTGTAATTATTTGCTTACAAAATACTTTGAAAATATTTGGACCAAAAATCAAATTTTATATTTTTTTTTTCTCGTTTATTTTTTTTTCATGGAAATTCATGTAGTGGCATTGACAATTTACTGCGGGTCTGAGCACACGTAACAATTTAGATGTACGATTAGTCGCAACATTATTTTGTCACATAGGTATATGCGTTTTCTCAAAACGTAATTTGTATGCAAGAAAGCAATCCTACCAAAATCAGGTTTAACCTACCAACCTACCAAGAGAAAAAAACCTACCTGATTTGGTAGGAAACTACCAAAAACGGCAACCCTGATTGTGAGTGAAGCAGCTTTTGTTATTGTTAGAGCTGGGAAAAATCGATAAAATTGGAATTCTCCCCTCCATTTTTGACTGATTTATAAATTTTTTTTTGATAATAATAGTGAAGTATAAATGATATATGTATGTTATAAATAATATTTCATATATTTTATTTCATGTTAGAGCGTTGCGACTCGCGCGTTTCTTAAATAGTATTAAATACATAAATTTTACATTTAAATGTGTTTCACATTTTGGCGCAAAAAAAAAACAGTTTTTCAGCCATCTCGGGGCAGAGTGAAGCTCTCTTTTCGGATATAATATTGCCCGCTGTTGAATTGACCCTCTCCGATGGTGTGGATGAAGCCGGTATAAACAAATATCGCAAGGCCACTCTTCTTAATGCATCACAATTTGTATATTTATCCCAGTATTGAATTTTGTCCGTTTCCTCACTAAACAAAGGCTCTTCGAAATATGAATTTAAATGGACTATTGCTTGCGCGCATCCAGGAATCGTCTTTTAAATCAAGGCATTGGTTCGAACATCATTTAAAAAAGTGAAGCGACCTGTAATAGAAAAAAAATATATGAAAAAAAGTGTCGCTCGGATCTAGGTTCGGAAATATAGACTTTGGAAGTTGTGGACATAGCTTTTGTAAAAATGATTATAAGTTGGGAACCGCTGAATAGAAAATATGGGTGTCATAACAAAGATAATTTAATGGACTACATTAATGATACACAGTTTTGAAATTTGAACTAAAATTTTGGAGATCTTACGATTCTGAAATGTTGACAATATTTTTTTTTAAAAACCGTATTTTTTTCCAAAAAATGTGGTAACTTATAACTTTTTAGCATATTAAGAAAGCTTATTTAAAGAAAAACAAAAAAATGTATTCAATGAATTCATATGAAAAGTCTGTATTTATGGACGAAAACAATAAAAAAACAAATAACAGTAACAACAATTCTCATTATAAAATTTAAACATTTTTATTAAAAATCAAGCGCACCTGCTGCGCCCTTTCTTTCAACATAACCTTACATTTAAAATAATTATGAATTTGTAAGACAGCCTTATTATTTTATAATGAGAATTGCAACTTCCGTTGTCTATATCTCCGAAACTAGATCCGATCTTACTTACTTACTTGGGTGGCCATAACAACCCGTTACCGGGTTACGGCCGACCTCAAAAGCTCTCTCCAGTCGCCTCTACTTTGCGCGCGCCTTCTCCAATCATTCACACCAAGCGTGGATAGGGTTTCCTCGGCTTGGTCTTTCCATCGGAGGCATGATCTTCCTCTTCGTCGTCGCCCAGCGGCTTCCGCATTAGATCCGATCAATACCTTTTTTTTTTTCATATTTTTTGTTTACTTTTAAACCCCTATTACCCAAAAAAAAAATTGATTTGGGGAATGTCAGCTAAAGTAAGTTTAAGCTGAAAAGAGATGTATGGCTATTCAATATGGGTATATTTGTTTAGGTTGAGTACAAGGAAAAACTACTTCACATCAAATGGACCACCATCTTTCGCATTGCGATTCATATGAGAGAATTTAACATCTATCATGATCAAAATTTAAAACTATCATTATCTGTCACTGGTTGGGCATTTGAAGGAGGTATAACCTCATTGCAAGAAGAGTTTTCTATTTCCCTATCGTCAGAAATGGCTCGTGAGATTTCCGCCTTCAACTCGTTTTTCACGATGTCAGCTGCCTTTCGGTAGAATTCATCTCTGATGAATCCACGTTGTTTGAATCGCGGATCCAAGACAGTACATACCCTGCATAGAAAAAGAAAGATTGTGCTGAGAAAGTTTCGGTCTCATTAGTGAAAATACCAGTATACACACGCTGAAATAGTTCGTTCCTCGTACTTCATCAGCCTCTGTTTGATTTGAATTTCTAATTGACCGTGCAAACTTTGCACAACTGGAAGCACCGCATTCTTCTGTTCGAACTGCATCAGGTTACTCAAAAGCAATTTTGTAGTCGGAATGATGAGCGGCATTGTAGCATATGATTCTCCGCCCAATTGGGTGGTTGCGTCAGCAAATGGTTGAAGCAGATCAATTATTTGAGGTATTGCTTGCCTCTCTGTCAGAGTTAGAATCGGCAACTTTGCGTCTAATGTTACAAGTACCATGACGATTGCATCAATAGCGTATGAAATGACTTTTAGCATCTCAAGAGAAGAATTCCATCTAGTAGAAACTGATTGCACTAGTGTTTTCGGCTTTTTTTGTCGCAGAGTTAGCTCCTTCAGTAACTCTTTTCTTGCAGGGCCACTCCGATGAAAATAACCAGTTATTTTTTTGCACTTTTTTAGAATTGTGTACACTGATGAATCTTGAAGATCTTCGTCGATAACATCCTCAAATATTTTCGTCATATCGTCTTTGTTATTTTCATTTGTTTTCTTTCGTGTATTCCAGATTGCTGTGTTGACCACCAGTTGGATTGTGTGGGATATGCACGGCATATTCTTGATCTGAAAAGTAGTGCAACATTTATTATATTTTAAAATTATTTTTCCATGATTAATTCTAAAAATGTACATTTATAGTTTCAATTAAAAATACCTGACGTACCCTCATTTCCGCGCACGGTTTGATCATGTTCTGGCCATTATCAGTCACACCGCAGACAATCTGGAGTCCAGGAAAGTTGCTGAGGCTTTTTTCTAGTAGAATCTTAAGATCCATTGCTGTTGCTCGTCCTGGAACAGGGGGCACTCCTATGGTCACCGATTTGATCGCACCATCCTTTATGAAGTGGGCTGTGATCGTGAGATAACTTTGAGTTGTACGGCTTGTCCAGCCGTCAAATGTTAAAGCGGTATACCTGTAAAAAAATTATAGTTACATACTTAAAAAGTTTTTAATAATAATTTGTATAATAATAATTTAAGAATTGGATAGGATCATAATTTTCAATCCATTTATAGTTGAGATGTTAGGTTACAAGGGCTTCATCAGAAAAAATAATTAACGAATTATTTGATAAAAAAAAAACTTTCAAACTCGGTCTATAAGCATAATAGTTATTCTTACTTGGTATCTTTGAGTATTGTAGCCACGTGTCGAGTAGTTTTCTCATAACTGGCTGAAATGTGCACGTCACGCAATGATCGTCGACTTGGCACATTGTAACGTGGATCTAGTTCGTGCATGAGTTCTAGAAATCAGCTATCTTCCACGATACACAACGGTTGTAAATCTTGGACAACAAATTTTGTTAATTTCTGGTCCAATCGCCGTTTTTTCGCAATATTCTGCCTTCTAAAAAATTTTTTGAGTGACAACTGAACGGCTTTTCTTTTCCTTGATGGTGTTTCTGGGCTATAATAAAAATTTTCAAAAATAAAAACCTCTACTTTAACATTTTTGAAAAAAAGCGTAGTAAATGCAAAATTAATTCCTTCCCAACTCTTTCCGGCTTAAGTTTACCGTGACTCCCATTGTCCAATGGGAATTAAACTAAACTTTTCTTATGTGCTTTTTTATTCTAAGCACAAATGTGTAATCAAAAAAAGTCGCTCGTATCTGGTTTCGGATATATAGCCATCGGAAGTTGCGGATATAGCTTTTATGAAAATCCTTATAAGTTGGGAACCCCTGAATCGATATCAAAAATATGGGTGTCATAATATAGATAATTTAATGACCTACAATAATGATTAGTAAATCTTTGAAATCTAACCCATAATTTTGGATATGACGATTTTTCTGAAATTTTGATTAATTTTTTTTAAAAAAACCGTTATTTTTTCCAAAAAATGTGTGATCAACCTATAACTTTTTTAGCATGGTAAGAAAGCTTCACTTATTACCTTTAAAATGGTGTATAACTTGTTGTAAATTTTCAAATATATACCCCCTTTTTGACCGAAAAATAAAAAAAATTATTCAATAAATTCCTATGGAAACTACGTTTTTATGGTCAAAAACAACAAAAACAATAACTATTACAACAACAACAATTATTAGAAGACGATTCTCATTCTCTTTTTTTCGACATAACCTTACTTTTTATACTTACTTTTCCCTGCAAGGAACGTAGGGACAAGGACTTGTAAAAAGAATAAAACTTACTTGGACGGATTGTCAACTTTTTCAGCGGGTTCATTTTCGCTGTCCGAGCTTTCCACAACAATTGCTTGAGTGGCAATACCGTACTCAATTGAATGGTGTCTTTTTAGGTGTTCTCTTAAATTCGTTGTATTCCCATTGGTTGCAACGTTTTCCTTACAACCTGCAATTTGGCAAGATGCACTCCGTTTGTCTTGAGATTGTTGGAAATATTTCCAAACAGTTGATCGCATGGCCCGAGCTCGAAATCTGTTACACAGTTAAAATTTATTTTAATTTGTGAACTACAGTTGATAAAATAGTCATTGATGTATTTTACTTACGATCTTGCAGTATAAATCTCGCCTGATTCACAATCATGAATTTCCATGGCACTAGCAGCAGCACAAACAAACTGTGAACAATTGCAAAATAGTGAAATAGATTCATAGATTTCGATTTTAATCGTTAGGGTTCAAAATTAATCGATAGTAAGCTATGTCAAAAAAATCGTTGAACATCGATTTTAATCGATTTTTCCCCAGCCCTAGTTATTGTGAAAAAATGGATAAAAAAGAATTTCGTGTGTTGATGATTAGCAATGCTTAACGATATTCAACCGTAATAAACACGAATTTTTCCGTCGATATATTACAATGGATGAAACATGGCTCCATAACTACACTCCAGAGTCCAATCGACAGTCAGCCGAGTGGACTGCACGTGATGAACCGAATCCAAAGCGTGGAAAGACGCAACAGTCGGCTGGCAAGGTTATGGTATCAATATTCTGGGATGCGCATGGTATTATATTCATCGATTACCTAAAAAAGGGCCAGACCATCAACAGCGATTATTACATTTGAATTTGTGGTATCTTGGGGATATGAGGTGTCGGTTGCTAGAAGAAGCCTAGTACAATAGAGTGTATGAAAAACCAGCTGAAATGAGGATAAAATCTCAAGCAGAATTACAGTATTTGACGCGCTTAAGTGTTAGCGGTTTGAGGAACATCAGCAAAGAGTGCTTAAGTGTTAGTGGTTTTAAGAATATCAGCAAAGTGTGCTTAAGTGTTAGCGGTTTTAAGAATATCAGCAAAGTGACCGAGAAATCACCTTGGCAAAACTTAGGTAGAAAATTTCGAGAATAATACGAAGTATGTTTAGTACTTAATCTATTACGATAAACGCCATCTGAAGGCGAGGGGCGAGATATTTTCAGATGAAGAAATTAGTGTTGCCATCTAGCATAAACATCGCCGCCCTCCTTGCAGTATAGCTGCAAAAAGAAAGATTATGAATAAAGAAATATGGTGTTAGAATAAGTATTTCAATTTAATTTTTTCAATATAAATGTATATATAAAAGTTCAATATAGTTTTAGGAAATAAATTAATCTACTAGCTAATACGTTTGCATTTATTTCATTTATAATTCTTGAGAGTTCATTTAATTCTTTTTTTTTGTGTAAAGACAAGAATGTTTTGTTAGGTAGAACATGACCCGGAAAGGACCCATCCAAAAACTGTGTTTTGGGCAACTGGAAGCCCACTCGAACTTGGAATGACTCCGGATAAAATAGTTTTTGGGTACACATCAGCACCCAAAACCAATGACACTGGAGCACACCGATCGAAATCAGGATCGGCTAAGACAATGTTGGAGAATTTTTCTTTAACCTTGGCGTCTAAGGATTTAGACGGTGTCTTTATTATAATTCGATTGGTTACGTGGAAGGTTGTCCCAATTTTTACATGAGCATCGGAATGAGCTCGAATAATTAAAGAGCAGACGCGATCGTCGCCAATTTTTGTTACCGGAACGCGCAGATGATCGACTAAGTTGCTCGAAATGCGACTTACAGCTATGCAAGGATCTAGGAGCGATCTGGCATAGTGCAGTCGGCCATTAACTTGGATTCGAACGAGCGCTGTTGGAAACAATGAAGTCACCTGTTGCGCTATTATTGACTCTACTGTCACTAGCTTCCTAGAAATAGAGCTCGATGGTATCATTGAATCGTAATTTCGCGGGCGCTCATGCATATGCAGCAACGTATGGTGCTTTTGCTGGCAGTAATGACAACCATCTTTGCTCCTGCAAGAACCTTCGGAATGTTGATGCGCTAGACAATTTGAGCAGTACTTATGGAGGAGTACTGTGCGCATTCGCTGCTCCGTGTTCATTTTTAAAAACTTTGAACAAGCGCGTAGAGGATGATGACCGCTGCAAACGCGGCATTGATAGCGCTTGATTACAGCGCTTGGATTGCGCCTGATGGAAAGACGCGCTTGAACGTTGCTAACGTTTTCATTATTTTTTACTATGCGCGGCATGATAAAGCTGAAAACGGAATTGAAGAACATAAAAAAGTGTAATGGTGAGATATCAGAACATATTATTGATTCGTGGGAAGAAGTACCAATTTAATTATCGGACGAGTTATTGAACCGCGATCGGTTATGATATCAGCAACGCGGGCTAGATTGTCTTGACCGTAGTAAACTTTTGAAACGCGACCTAAACGCCATTCGTTTGGGGGCAGATTTTCATCGCGAACTACTACGATAGAATTAATTTGTATGTTTTCTTGGGGTCTTTTCCATTTGTTGCGTTTGTGCATTTCTTTTAAGTACTCATTTTTCCAACGCGCACAAAAATGTTGGTGAAGAGCAGTGAGCCGCTGCCACCTCTTTATAATTGAAAGAGGCTGCTCTTCAATATGTGGTTCTATTAAAGTGGACTTCCAATAAGGAAATGGCCAGGAGTTAGGGCCACAGAGTCCGTTGGATTTTCGGAAATTGCAGAAATCGGCCTTGAATTAAGACATGCTTCAATTCGAGACAATAAAGTTGACAGCTTTTCAAAAGTGTATTTGAAAGAACCTGCAACCTTTTTGAAATGCGTCTTAAAGCTTTTAACGCCAGTTTCCCATAGGCCACCCATATGTGGAGTACCAGGAGGAATAAAATGCCACGTTATATGAAAGTAACTAAAATTGGAAACTATTGCCGATCGAGAAACTTGGAAAAAATCTCGTTCGAATTGCTTAGATGCTCCAACAAAGGTTTTACCATTATCGGAGTAGAGATGCAAAGGGCAGCCACGCCGTGAAATAAATCTACTGAACGCAGCTAGGAAGGCAGGAGTGGAAAGTGTGCTTGTTGCTTCCAAGTGTATGGCTTTTGTGGAAAAACACACAAAGACGCATACATAGCCCTTTGTAAGCAAACAAGCTCTGCCAGTGTAATTTTTTATTTCGAACGGCCCAGCAAAATCTAAGCCTGTATGTTCGAATGGGCGTGATAAGGCTGTCCTTTCAGGAGGCAGAGTTCCCATTAACTGAGTTCGTACACGTTTCTTATAAATAACGCAAGCCTTGCAATTATTTATCGTTGTTTTTATAAGATTTTTAACCCTCGGAATCCAAAACTGTGTACGAACTAGTCTGAGTACCAATTGGTTTCCCCCGTGAAGAGAAATTTTATGCGTGAATTGCACAAGTAATCGACTAAGTGAACAATTGTACGGTAAAATAATGGGATGCCGCTCATCATAAGATAATACAGGGGATGAAATTAGTCGACCGCAAACTCGAAGAATTTCAGATTTATCTAGAAATGGATTCAAATTTAATAGACTACTCGATGATGAAATTTGTTTCTTAGCTAATAACGCCTTATACTCCGATGGATACGAAACTTTTTGACTAAGGACTATTAAACGGTCTCTAACGCTTCTGATTTCAGTGCTTGTAACTTCGTCAGAGCTATAATGAAAATTGTTGCGATGCACAGGATGAGTGCGATGAAAAAATTGGACTATATATGCAATTACTTTCATTGCCTTAGAAAAAGAAGAAAATCGATCTAAAATATCGTCGAATTCTTGAAAGAACGCAAAATTGGATTTAATTGCCTTTATTTCAATATCAGTTTCATGCTGAGATTGATCGTGAGAGCTTGGCCAATGTGTTGGCTCAAGTTTAAGCCATTTTGGCCCATGCCACCAGAGTTTGTTGTGTTCAAGCTCTTGCGGTAAAAGGCCTCGACTTCCAAGGTCAGCTGGATTAGCCTGAGAGTTAACATGAAACCAGTTTGCAGGGCCAACCAGCTGCACGATTTTGGAAACTCGATTCGCAACAAATGTTTGCCATTGGCATGGCGGTTTTTGCAGCCAAGCGAGTACTATGGTGGAATCTGTCCAGAAATAAATATTATAATTTTCAACTTCTAGAAGAGGAACTATAGCGTCTACCATTTCCGCTAATAAGGCCGCTCCGCACAACTCAAGCCTTGGAATAGAAATTGTTTTTACTGGTGCCACCTTTGTTTTGGCCGCCAATAAATTAGAGACTATGGAACCAGATTTCGTACGGATACAAACATAAATAGTGGCTGCATACGCTTTTTCTGATGCGTCACAAAATGCGTAGAATTGAACATCAGAGTCAGGAGAGAAATTAACCCATCGAGGAATTTTAATACGATTAATATGTGAGTAACTATCAAGAAATTTGTGCCACATATGAAGGCAGTTTTCAGTTAAGGTCTGGTCCCACTCAATCTTTGATAGCCAAATTTGTTGCATCAAAATTTTGGCCAAAACAATGCAGGGTGCCAGCCAACCAGCTGGATCAAAAAGCTTAGAAATTTGTGACAAAACTTCACGTTTAGGAAAGTTTGCCTTGTGGTTAAGAGCCTTGGTCGAGAAATAAAATTCATCGGACTTAGCATTCCATTTCACGCCAAGTGTTTTGGCATTGCTGCAATCGTCTAATTGAAGAAAGTCTTCGCTTAGCAGGTGTTCACGTGGAAGACCTTCGAGAATATCTTGAGAATTGGATGTCCATTTTCGCAACGAAATCCTGCTGAAGCAAGAGCAGCGATCAGCTCATCTCGTGCGCGAACACAAGTGGATAAATCATGGCCTGCTGCCAACGCGTCATCAACGTAGATTGAATTACGTAAAATGCTGCTGGCTAAAGGAAAGGATTCATGAACATCCTTTGCTAACTGTAACAATGTACGGATTGCCAAATATTGCGCGCAATTGACACCGAAAGTGACGGTGAGAAGCTCGAAGTCTTGGAGTTCATGTTGTGGTGAGTCACGAAATAGAATTCGTTGAAATGGAATATGACTCGTATCCACAAGAATCTGCCGATACATCTTTTGGATATCGCTATTGAATACAAAGCGATAGAATCGCCATTTTAGAATTAGCAGTGTTAAGTCGGATTGCAACACTGGCCCTGTGTGTAAATATCGTTTAAACTTACACAATTGGATGCTGGACTAGAAGCATTGAGCTTTAAACTCTAAGTTTTTACTGAGACAAAATTCATTCCTGAGAAATTGTGCATTAGCGATTGCACGAGAACGACCTATTTTAATATTTTCTGGATATTCTTCCTTGAATGGGAGTGAAACTATATATCGACCATCTTTGTCTCTTTTTGTAGTTTTCACAAACAAGTCTTCGCAAAAACGCTCGGAAGGAGTAGATGCGTGTTTTTGAGGAAGATCCTCCACCTCCCAAAAACGAGAAATTGCTCTATCCAGCGCAACTTCATTAAAAAATGAAACACAAGTTGTAAAAGTGGATACTTTGGAATTTGTAACCGGACCGGTTAAAATCCATCCGAAAATTGTTTCTTGTGCAATTAATGAACCGCAAAAATTGCGTTGGATGCCGTCAAGCAGTACCAGGGGGAGTAGGTCACCACCGATCAAAATATCGACGGGTGAACTCTTATAAAACTCGATATCTGCGAGTTTTATGTTAGGAATTTTGTTCATAATTGCGGGGTCCACCGTATGCGTTGGAAGACTGCCAGTCAGATGAGGAATGACAAGAGCTGAAGTTTCAATTTGAATTGCAGAATTAGCTGGAGAGCGCAATACAAATGAGCAAATGTTTTGCGCCTTTGCCGAGACGACATTATTTAGGCCAGAGACTTGGGTTTGTACGGATCTAAATGGAAGCTTAAGGAGATTAAAAAGTTTTTCAGAAATAAAACTTGCTTCAGATCCTGGATCAATTAATGCACGTGCAGAGTATTTTATGCCTAAGTGGCAAATCTGAACAATTGCTGTTCCCAAGAGGACACTTTTGAAACTGGATGCAAAACATGTTTGCACAGTTTCTTCAAGATTGGGGGTTTGAGTGGACTGTAGTTGTAGAGCATGAGACCTTTGATTACTAGAGTTATTGTAAAAAGGTGGAGAGCTAGGATTAAGGGGGGTCGAGTTGACCGCAAAAGTCTCATGGTGTAATAGAGTATTGTGCCTCTTGTTATACTTAAAGCATTTGTGCTTACTTTTGCATTCTTTAGCCGAATGCGAATGCGCAAAGCAATTAATACAAAGCCCAAGCTTTTTTACAGAAGACAATCGCTCAGTTGTATTCATTCGCAAAAACTGGGGACAATTGCGAATGATATGTTGCTCTTTTGTGCATATCTTGCACTTTAAATTTGACATATTATTGTGATATGTATTAATTTTTCGTATTGAATTACGATTACTAGAATTTGAAATATATTTTGAAGAAGTTGGCTTTTGAGTTTCAGATTTAGACTTTATCGAGCACTTGATGATTGAAACCGTCTCAAGGGTTTGATATCGACTAGTCAGGAAGGCATCAAGTGCGTCCCAGGATGGAAGATCTGTTTTACTCTTAAGGGACTGCTCCCAAAGTGCAAGAGTTGCATCTGGTAAGCGACTAGAGCAGAGAAAAACAAATATGGGATCCCAGTTTTCAATTTTAATATTGTAAAGCTGGAGCGCAGATATACAACCTTGCACATCGCGCTGAAGTTTCTTCAGGGCACTTCCGGATTCGATTGTCACTGGACTAAGACTAAATAGAATCCTAAGTTGGCTATTGACAAGAATTTTTTTATTCTCGAATCTGTCTTGCAAATTCTGCCAGGCTAACAGAAACCCATCGTTGGGCAAAGGAGATTTCTTAACGATGTCACGTGCTTCACCTCGCGTTTTCTGGTTCAGGTGGAATAGCTTTTCCACTGGACTTAATCTGGAATTATTTTTGTAGATCGCCGTAAACATATCCCGAAAGGAAGGCCACGAGAGATAGTCTCCATTGAAAGCTTCCATATCACATGGTGGTAGTCGAAAATTGCTGCCTTGGTTATCTGGAGAACTGGTTTCTGTTGGTCTTGAAGCTGTCATGGCAAGCCCTTGGATAAGCTCACCGATTTTCCCAACGCAACGCACATATGCATGATATGACTTGCGATACCGATTCTTGATTGAAGCAAGCTCAGCGCTAGTATCGTCATCGTCACCTGCTCCAGGCAAGGGCACTTCACGCAGACACGAGTTGTAAGAAACTTTGACATTGCTCCAAATGGATTTCAGCTCTTCTCGATGAGCTTCCAAAATATGGGTGGAAAAATCCTTAGCTGGCATTTCCGAAAAATCATTTTCGAATTCGACCAAGCTATCAGTCGTTAGAATAAATGTTTCTAACTTGGACATTGTGACAGCCGCAGAAAATTATCGATTTAGGAACAAATTTGTAAAAATTTTGAAAAATTCAGGATTGTCCTATTTTTCAAAACAGGGGCAATGTCCAAAAATTTCCGAAAATTTCGAGGAAATGAACCTAGTTCAGAAGTGAATGAAGCGAAAATGACGAGGAAAAAAAGCAAGAAACAACCCAAAATAATTTCGAATACGCAATTCTTAGAAAAAATGAATTTCGACAAAAGCGAACCGAAAAATTAAGAAATTTTTTACCAAATAAAATTTATTTATTGGTTTTACCGATTTAAAAATACAAAACAATTTCAAAATATCTAAAATTGTTAAAAAGAGAAATTGAGGAATCACAAGAATATTTCACAAATCCGAAATAAAATCGCTAAAATATTTCACGAATCGGAAACTAAAAATCGCTAGAATAAGCCACGAATTCGAAAAATAAAAAATTTTTAGATATTGTTTTTTATTTTAAAAAACAATATTGAGGAAGAAAGAAAACATATCTTATTCAGAGAAAACAACATTTTTTTTGGCTTAAAATTTTTTTTTTTTGCACAGTGTAAAATTAATGTATGCAATTTAGAATTCTGAATTTAAATATGTTTTATATATATTTTTTCTCATTGCACAAAATTTTAAGCTTTAATTCTTTAACATCAAAAAATATTTTCTCTCACTTTCACAAAATAAGTAATTTTTTTTTTTTTTATTTAACAAAATCAGAAACAAACTTTTAACACTTATTTTTTGGAAAACTTTTAATTTTTATTTGTTCATTCACTTTATTTAAATCACTTTTTTCTCACTGAAAAGTATAAAAAATATAATTGCAATATAAATATGTGTTCAAATTGGTTTTTGAGATTACAAAATTTTATGCATTCAAAGAAAATGCAAAACAAATTAAAAGTGTCCCATGTACATAAATGAATATCTTTTATGTAAAAAGTTCAATGAACTTAAAGATTTCAGATCAAAATGTACATAGGAATTGAGACAAAATGATATTGAAACAAATTGCTTATAGGAAAGCCAAATGTTTCTGAAAAACAAATTGAAAACGAAAGAAGAGACTTGTCAACAAAGTTGTCAATCAACTTTAGTACGCAAGTTGCAAAAAAAAGTGCATGAGAGACTTTTTTTTTTTTTGCAAAATCAATTTTCAAAACACGAAGAGTTGAATTCGATAAAGTGGTGAAAATATGAAAGAGAAATGTTGATAAAGAACTGCTGCTAGACACAAAGCTGCTAGCAATATCTTTCACAGCAAATGTATGTACACATATGCTTGTACGTACGTATGCATGTATATATGTATGTATGCTGAAATAATGAAATGCAAGAAATGGAAGAAATATTTATGTGCACAAATGTATGTTTGTATGTATGTATATGGATACCCGCAGAAAAAAGGCGCGAAAAAGGCAGCGTTATGTACAAATTTTATGAACTTTTTAACTTAAAAAATTACATTTTGTCTTATGAATTTTCTTTTTTAGTTTTCTTTTTTAGTGAAAATTGATTTACTTTTTGCAATTCTTTAATTTTGCTAAATCTTCTTTCTTTGCTTTATTTTATGTTTTTTTGAAACTTTTAACTGTATAACGCTGCGTTTTTCGTTTTAATGACTTTTCCAACTTTATTAATTGAAATTAAATACCTTTTTCCCTTTTTAAGCCTCTTATTTTGAGTTTTTGCACATAATTACTATTTGCTATTTTCACAAGCTATGCTTTTTGGATGATTTTTTTATTTTACTATTTTTCTTGTCTGAACACTAATTCTTTTGCACTATTTTTTGGAATATTTTTAATCTAAATTATGGAATTTTCTTTTTTGGAGGTTCTTAGATTGATTTTTAATATATTTTTTCACAGTTTTCACACTTTTCTACCGTTTTTCGTTATATTTTATTTTTTGGCGAGTTGAAAAACGCGGGGGTAACCTACGCAGTGGTCTCTCAAGAACTACTTTGAAATGAAATAAAAAATGCAAACGTACCTTGGTGAAGAGAACGATGCAATTTAGAGAGCAACTGATGTATGTAGGCTTATGCGTGTTGAAAATGGATTTTGATTGCTAAACTTTTGATAACTTCGATTATAAATGCATCCAATAAAAAACTGGTTTTCTTTGAATTATTCTTCTGGCGATCCGTTTCGAAATGGACCAAAATGAATTTGTGGTATCTTGGGGATATGAGGTGTCGGTTGCTAGAAGAAGCCTAGTACAATAGAGTGTATGAAAAACCAGCTGAAATGAGGATAAAATCTCAAGCAGAATTACAGTATTTGACGCGCTTAAGTGTTAGCGGTTTGAGGAACATCAGCAAAGAGTGCTTAAGTGTTAGCGGTTTTAAGAATATCAGCAAAGTGTGCTTAAGTGTTAGCGGTTTTAAGAATATCAGCAAAGTGACCGAGAAATCACCTTGGCAAAACTTAGGTAGAAAATTTCGAGAATAATACGAAGTATGTTTAGTACTTAATCTATTACGATAAACGCCATCTGAAGGCGAGGGGCGAGATATTTTCAGATGAAGAAATTAGTGTTGCCATCTAGCATAAACAACATTAAAGGATGAAATCACGAAAAAACGGCCCCATATATAAATATTTTCAAATATCATTTTCACGAAGACAGGTTAGTCGATTCACACCGAACTTACACCACGTAGCTTTTATGTTAATAGGCATAGCTTAGGCTACAAAACTTTTATTTAGGGTGGTCCTCACATAAAAATATTTTTAAATATCATTTTCTCGAAGACCGCTTAATCGATTCTCATGGAATTTACACCACGTGGTTTTTATATTAAGAGGCACTGCTTAGGTTGTAAAAATTTTAATTTGGGTTCATACTAAGGGTGGTCCTCATACAAAAGTATTTTTTAAATAGAATTTTCACGCAGACTGCACATCGAATATACACCACGGTTGAGGTGAAGCGATGCGCATAGGGCAATGCTAGTAATAAATAAAACAAGATATTTCTTACTCGCAATATATGCGTATGTTGCTTATTTTCTTTATTATACCCTACACCTTCACTTTGTCATTCCGTTTGTAACACATAGAAGGGGGCGTGGCAGGTATGGAAAAGTGTATATATTCTTAATCAGCGTCACCACCTGAGTTGATTTAGCTATGTCCGTCTATCTGTCTGTTGAAATCAGGTTTACGGGAAAACCAAGAAAGCTAATTGAATGAAATTAGCACACTCAGGTCACACCTTTTTGCAGGCATCGCCCAGACTCTATGTATAATTTGCCTAATCCCATTTAAAAAAAAAATGCAGCGATTTGGTGATTTGGTGTACATGTGAACCAAATTAGGATTAGGCTAGGTTTCAAGTTTCCAAAGATTCGTACAGGGGCGTGGCACAACCCTAAATTTTAACTTTTATACCACCATATCCCGTAAACCGTTCAAGATATTGTGATGAAATTTGGTAAACGGTTGCATATCAAATATATCTTGAATTGTGATAAAAGTGAGCGGAATCTTAAAAGTGGGCGTGGCATTTTACAATAATTAAAAATTTTGACTCTGTATATCTCGAAATTGGCACACATTATTTTTACAAAAATTTTAAAGATGATGCCGCTGCAAGCAGTCATCAATTCACTTAGCCACTTTACTGAAAAACCTCGTTGAATGAACCCACAATATTTATAAACGCTATATTAAGAGAACTAGCAACGTAATCGTTATGAAATTTAATGAGGTAGATATACTTGCTTTAAGGTCTCTTATTAAAAAATTGGGTCGAATAGTACCTGTGGGCGTGGCAAAAAGCGTTTATTGTTATAGATAGTGTGCTATAAGAGTAACCTTCACAAAATTTTGTGCATAGATGTCACTTACCTCTGTCAACCTTTTTCAAAGTTCTCATATTTTTTCGAATTATTCAACCTATTCAAATTCCTTTTCAAATTTATTGAAAAGATATGTACTTCAGTGCAGTGTAGGGTATGTGAGTTTCGGCCAGGCCGAAGATAACACCTTAACTTGTTCATATTGTTATTTAATAAATAATCACATATAATATTAAAAATGTTAAAATAAAATATAATGTTAAAAACATTTGCTTGAGTTTACAATATGTTAACATGGCGAAAAATGAGTCGAAAATATTTTATCAAAATGATAAAACTTGACGGGATCTAGAACAGTTACAGCAATAAATGATAAAAATAGGAAATCTTTCCACGCTTATATCTCAGGTTTTGGTTAACCAATCTCGAAGATGATAATTTTAGGACATTCTGCTCGATGAGTGCTTTAATTTGATATATCATTTATTGTTGCAGCTTATTGAAATCCCGTCAACTTTTATCCTTTTAATAAAATATTTGGGCTGTAGCTATTCAATGAACAAACACATAAAGAAAGCGTTTCATTATACACACCTAATTTCAAATCACCACCCGCTAAAGAAGTTTCACTTCAAAAATAATGTTACGTAAAGCGTTGTTCGACCCCACCCCCCTCCCTCCCCTGTAACGCATCGTAACGTTTTGCAAAACTCCCTCTCCCCCAAATTGCGTTACGTAATACCTGAACGCCCTCTTTTTGGAAAAAAAGGATATTTAGGAGCCGCTGGAGAGGAAAAAAGGATTTGGCCCGAAACGTGCAACCAGTAGAAGGACAAAGATAATAAATAAGTAGAAAATAAGTTCGAAGGATAATTATAAAAGTTCAGTTGCTATACAGACAGCTAAAAACGCATCATTCCTTAAAAATTACTGCTTAAACTGACCGCAGGAGGCTGCGAGATGTTGGTTTATATAGGCGTCGTCCTGCAAAAAAGCCATTGTTGACACAAAAAATGAAAAAAGCGGGTCTAGTTTGTGCTCAAAACTACAAAAACTAGACACTGGAGCAGTAGCGAAATGTCATTTAGTCGGATGAAAGCAAATTCAAATTTCTATGCGCCGATAATTTACCGTAGGTGCGTTGTACCGATGTAGAACGTTAGAAAGAAAACTCTAGTGAAAACAGTAAAATTTTCTTAGAGCCAGATGATCTGGGGATGTTTTTCTTGCAATGTTCGCGATCTTCTACACTATTTAGAAGGAACTATATATGAGAAAAAATATTGAGAATTTATAAGGGACAACTAGGACCCGTTGCTTAAAAAGCTTTTATCCTGCACTACGGATGCAATTTTATGGGACGATTTTGCGCCTTGCCACGTTGCGAAATTGGTAAATCGTGTATGTAGTTTTTTCTATGATTCTTACAGTCTTTAAAACTATAAACAGAATATTAAAAAAACAAATCATGTTAATAGCTCAAAAAGTATTCACGGATACTGAAATTTCGCGTCTGACCTGGCCTGGAAACTCGCCGGACCTGAATTCTATTGTGCACTTGTTGCATATACTGAAGACTAAAGTTACTGACCAGAAGCTCGATATAAAAAAACAATTTTATCTTTAGATAATAAGCTATACAGGACGATGACCACAAAGCCTTGGTTGGTTCCATGACATCAAGAATATTTGCTGCAATACAAGCTAAAAGAGAAGCATTATTTTACTATTTTTTTTTTATTTTTGTAACTTGATATTAATATTTATAAACAACATTGAAGATAACAAGACTCTGATCATGCAAATTTGTTGAGTTCGACCAAAGTATAATTTATTTTAATTATTAGTTATTTGGGCTTAAGGTCGTATTTTAAATTATTTTATAATAAAACCATCAGTTTCACCAATAATTTTTTCCCAACGTTTCGTGGATAGTTCTCCACTTCTTCAGGGGTAATTTTATTTATCGAAATCACTACGAACAAAAAACATTCATATAATTATCTTAGAAAAAATTAAAAACAAAACTAATAAACTTACGATGAACATTATAAAAAATTTTTTAAAAATGAAAAGCAAACTATTAAAAATATTTTAAATTATTTAAAACAAACAGAAAAAACTTTCACGAACAAAGAACATTTATTTATATTGCCGCTGCCCGATTACTAACGAATAAGCTTTGTTAATATAGTCAACATCTTCTTTTGCGTTCATTGCATGTTTTATGTTTTGTTGTATTCTTAGACTTTCCAGCGTATATCTTCTTTTAAATCGTCTCTCCTTGTCTAATATATTAACTTCATCGAAGTTGTGTTGATTTTCAATCATATGTTGTGCCAATGCAGTTTTTGTTCTCCCTCTGTTAACATCGGCTTTGTGTTCACGAATTCTTGTCTCTAATTTTCTCTTTGTTGTCCCCACGTATGTTAGTGTGCAGCTCTCCTTGTCGTTGCCTTTACATTTTATTTCGTAGACAACATTGCTTTCATTTTCCTTTGTTATTTTGTCTTTCTTGTTCGTGAAAATTGAATTTAATGTGAGATTCGGCTTATGTGCAAAAACAACATTTTCGTCTTCTGTTAACGTTTTCATGATCAGTTTCAGTAGAAATAAATAATTAAAGGACTCGTAAAAACACTAATTTTTTCCAGTTTATTGTTTTAAGTCAAAAAAGTCATGTAAGATCCAGAAATGTTTATTTGTTTTCAAACTACATATGTAATCATATTAGCTTAATAACAATAACTAATAAAAAAATAATTTTTTCAATATAAATCTCAATAATATCGAATTTTTATGATTTTTTGTGGTGGTGCGGTTATCATGACCGCCAGTGTAATTATGTAAATCTGACGCGACGAAAATGACTAAAAATTAGATGCACTTTAAATACGACCAAACAATATTAGCCAACCGGCTACAAATTTATTTCATCTTGATCGTAGGGGATCAAATTCATGTCTTTTTGAAATGGCTGTAACTTTGCGAGGAAACATTTTTTCAATTCAATTCAATTAAGTTTTATTCATCAACATAACAAAAATATAAATATAAAGTAAACTAAAAAAGTAAAGCATTAACAGTAATAATTATATTGATAAATGATACAATCTGTTGCTTAAAAAACAAGTGATGATTTAGTTATACTCTTATACATTATATAAAACTAAGTTGTATGTGGAGCCATAGTTTAAGTACAAAATTCAAAGATCAATTCATAATAGTAATTAACAAAAGTAAATAAGAATATTACTAAAAATAATTAATTAACATTAACAAGTGCATTTAAATCCATGTAGGAAATATTAAAAAGCCATTCCTTAATTTTTTTTTAACAAAACCACGTTTATTTCTGAGGCATCGTATGACATTAGGAAGTCGGTTGAACAACCTTGGAGCAGCAGAGCTATAGAAATTGAAGAAGTGCTGTAAGTTATGCGAAGGGACTATAGCTAAGCCTAGAGAATTAATTCTTAGATTATAATTTACCTGATGTCTATTAAATAAATAACCAGCCTTAATAAAAAACAATTTCAGAACTTTAAAGCAATACAAATTCTTTAAGGGCAGAATACTTAATTCCTTAAATAGCGGAAAGCTATTTTCTCTACGCCTTTTTTTACATAGGATCCTAATCACATGTTTCTGGGAAGTCAACAATGGAGTTAGTTTATTTTTATGAGTGCCGCCCCAACATGTTAGTCCGTATAGTGGATACCATTAAATATTTTTTCAATGAGCAAGTATGTTGTAACCAATTCATTTTACTATCCAATAAAAGACCAAGGTACTTAAAAGTTTTAACGCTGTCAATTGCAAAACAATGGGGCAGACAGGAATCTGTATCTTTATAAGTAGCATGATTTAACGCAGCACAAATTTGCTTACTCACACAGAATCTTGTACAACTTGAGCAATGAAAAATAAAATCCGGATGTTGAATTGGTTTACCCGCTACATTAAAAAAACATAAGTTTAGTTTTACCACTCAAGACTAATTTGTGCGAAGCAAACCAGTGCCTTAATACTTCAAGATCATGATTAATTTCAGCAACAGCTTCAAAAATATTGACAGAAGAAAATGTGCAGGCCATATCATCAGCGAATGCTATATTTTTACTGGTAAAGTTTTGGGAGAACAGAGAATTTATATATATGAGAAATAGAGTAGAACCTAAAACTGATCCTTGAGGAACTCCAATTTTTAAGTCGCATGAATTGCTGAATTTATTCTCAAATTTAACTTTTTGGACTCTATTTGACAAATAAGAGGAGAATCAGTCATACATAGATCCCATAAAACCGCAGTTATAAAGTTTATTAAGCAGCAAATCATAATCAACTGTGTCAAAAGCCTTAGGGCCGGTTTCACAGTGCTTAGTTAACCAATTAGTTAACTTAACCAACGTCTGTTAGTTAACTACCGATTTTATGTTTTTCAGTTTCACAGTCCATTGGTTAACTAATGATAATTTTTTGTACAAAATATATTAAAGGGTTGAAAAAGTCGAAATGAGAAATTTGAAATATGCTACACCCACTTCTCCAATCCCGCCCACTTTTGGTTCAATAAATTATATTCGTGATCGACATCCTCATATTAAATTTTAGCACAATACCTTGTATAGTTTGCGATATATGCCGCAGTTAAATTTAAAATTTAGAGCGGTGACACACCCACTGGTACAACCCAGCCCGGTTTTGATCCAGAAATAGATTTCCATAAGCAAACCCCTTCCACCAAATTTCAGTAAGATTCCTCACATATTTCGATAAATATGCCACTTACCGTATTTTATTTGTATGGGAGTTGCCACGCCCACTGGTGCTATTTCAACCACTTTTGATTCAGATATACTCTTTAGCAACTGAACTACTTACATTAAGTTTCATACCAATTGCTGCAATAGTTCACTTAAAACAGCGCTTACAAATTCATGTTAATATGGAAGGATACGCCCACTGATGCAATCCCGTTAAAATTCATTTATTTTTAAAGCTTATGGTAAGACATCTATACACCAAATTTTATGTAGATTACTCTTATAACACACTATAACAATAAATGTTTTTTGCTTATATGGGAGGTGCCACGCCCACAGGTACTATTGGAACAAATTTTTGTAATAGGAGACCTTATAGCAAGTATATCTTCCTCATTAAATTTCATAACGATTATATTGTTAGTTCTCTTAAGTTTATAAATATTGTGGCCAAAACCCCCCCTTTAAACGAGTTTTTGAGTAAAGTAGCTGAGCTTGTATTGATCACTGCTTTCAGCGGCATCATCTCCAAAATTTTTATGAAAATCGTTTGTGGTAATTTTGAGATATACGAAATCAAAATTTTTGACAATTGAAAAGTGCCAATACGAAATCAAAATTTTTGACAATTGAAAAGTGCCACGCCCACTTTTATCAGAAATTAGGATGCATTTGATATGTATCCGTTTACCAAATTTCATCACAATATCTTGAACGGCTTACAATATATGGTAGTATAAATGACAACATTTAAGGCTGTGCCACGCCCCTGTACGATCCTTTGAAACTCAGACTAATCTTTATTTGGTTCACAGTTGCACGAAATCACCAAGTATCATCAAAATCGCTGAAACTTTTTTCAAAATTGGTCTGGGTAAATTTACATAGAGCATGGGCGGTAGGCGTGTCCGTTAACCGATATCGCCCATTTTCAATAGCAAGATGCCTGCAAGAAGATGTGATCTGTGTGTGAAAGTTTCATTGAAGTAGCTTTCTTGGTTTTCCCGTAAACCTGATTTCAACAGACGGACAGACAGATCGACATCGCTTAATTGACTCAAGTGGTGACGCTGATCAAGAATATGTATACTTTCCATACCTGCCACGCCCCCTTCTATGTGCTACAAACGGTGAGACAAAGTGAATATATCCTCGGTGTAGGGTATAAAAACACATCTTTTATTTCATTAATTATGAAATTTTTAAAAATGTAGTACGTGCCATTTTTGGCCCGGTAGCACCAGGATTAAGATTTTTCTCAGAGTTCTTCTTTTAGCCTAGAGTCAACATAAAAAATACATTTCTAGTTAACCACCATGATAATATAGCCGTTATTAGTTTTGGCCAGTGAAATGTGCTGTTTGACCTATAGTGCAATCGAGAGATATTCGGCTCTAGTGAAAAGTTTATTAAAGGCAACAAAAGTGACATGCAAAGGCATAACAGACTTTAGACGCAAGAAGGTTGCTGCAAGTCTAAAGAACCAGGAAGATCTAATGAGAGGTATTCAGGAGAAAGTACAAAATTTTACGCCTCAATATTGATACTTTTTTACTATTATTTTGTTTATTTGAATTAAATTTTCGTTAATTAAATATAAACTTTTTGAAAATTGAATCAGTGGTTACTGAAATATATTTATTTTTCAATGCATTAATTTCTAATGACGCACTCCTTACAATTCATATGGAAGCAATTTTTTTTTTCGTTTTTCATGTGATTGCGCCGTTTGCATAAATGTAAATAGAATCTATAGCGTTTTGCTCCCACCTCCCTTCTTCACTATGAGGATCGTCTAATACAATTGATAAAAAAATGTGTGTGCTACGATTGAAAATAAAGCAATTACAAGCAAATAAAAAAGAGCCAAAACTCACAAAACTTTAATTTTTATTAAGTTTTTTCGTTCTCCTGTAAAGTAACAAAAATGGTAGATAAGGCCTTTCTATAGTAAGGTAACGATATGCAATCTTTGAGCTCCCGCAGAAATATTGCGGATATACTTTATCTGCTATAACTATAACTTGTAACTGCCTCTTGCTACACCAGAGCTTAACTACATACATACATTTTAATATTAATCGGAGAGGTATTCGCAACTCTTATCAATTATGTTATCATCAGGTTAGTAGAACTAATTGTATGGCTACAGCTCCTTTTAATCGCATGACAACTCTTATTAACAATTGCGAAGTCAGCTTAGATTAACTGTAGCCTAATTTTTAGCTTAATAGTGGTGTATATTTGTATGTTTGTGTTGGACTTTTAATAATACATATAAACATTTTAATATCTATACGTTAATGTTGACACTCAGCTAGCATTTTGTGAAAATTTCAATCAAAAATGAGTCATATTTGATTTCGCAGTATGATTGAAAACCAGGGCCTGAATTAGACTTCTAAATCTAACTATGAATAATCTTGTGGCTGCCCAGATTACAAATATTTCAGTTTCTATAGTTAAAGCTATCGCTTCGAATTCAGAAGCATAAAAGTTGTAATATATACTGCAATTATTACGATTTAAATAATATTGAAAAAAATACAACACGAAACTGTAAAACTTATGGTTAAAAATATAATCATATGTATATATGTATAGTTCAATTGAATTGTAAAATATTATAGCACTTTTTATTATTATACTCTTTACTTTTCACCAACGACTAATCGCATATAGAAACTGTAAAAATTAAAATTTTTCAGAAATGTATTTATTACTTTATTGATAGATAGTTCTTAGTCGCTATTTAAAAAAACAAACCGAAAAATTAAAATTTTTTGAAGTTTTTTATATCTAAGATCATATATACAGGGTGTTTTTTTTAGAGGTATAGAGCTTCGAATTGAAATAAAACACAAGAAAATCGCTTTAATGTCCATCAATTTGGCTTTATTGGAAGGATAATTTTATGCCATTAATGTTTAAATATGGTTTCGGGCATGTGGCCGCCGCGGCTGGCTCGAATAAAGCCAATTCTGCAGGTCCAATTTTGAACCACTTTTTCGAGCATATGGGGCCGTATGTCGGCAATAACGCCACGAATGTTGGCTTCCAAGTCCCCTAACGTTTCTGGTTTGTTGGCGTAGACGAGCGACTTCACATATCCCCAAAGAAAATAATCCAATGGTGTCAAATCACACGATCTTGGTGGCCAATTGACAGGTCCATTCCGCGAAATTATGCGCTCATCGAATGTTTCCTTCAATAAATTGATTGTGACGTGCGCTGTGTGGCATGTAGCGCCGTCTTGTTGGAACCACAACTCATCCACATTCATGCCATCCAATTCGGGAACAAAATAGTCGGTTATCATGGCTCTATACCGGTCTCCATTAACGGTAACTGACTCTCCAGCATTATTTCGGAAGAAGTATGGCCCAATGACTCCACCAGCCCATAGAGCACACCAAACAGTCAGTTTTTGTGGATGTAATGGCGTCTCAAGGGTCTCATGTGGATTTTCTTCACTCCAAATGCGGCAATTTTGCTTGTTGACGTAGCCATTCAACCAAAAATGAGCCTCATCACTGAACAAAATTTTGCGATGAAAATCAGCATCGAGATCAATCTCATTTTCGGCCCATACACCAAAATCACGACGCATTGCATGGTCTCGCGGCTTTAATTCTTGCACAAGCTGGATCTTGTAAGGTCGCAAGCCAAGATCTTTGCGCAAAATCTTCCATAAAGTTGATGGACAAAGCTCCAATTGCTGTGCACGGTGGCGAATCGATTCATTCGGGTCCTCTTCAACATTTTGCTCTACAGCGGCAATTGTTTCTTCGGTGCGCACTGTTCGACGTCTCTGCGGATGCGTATTATCACATAGAGTAAACGCAGTGCGAAAACGACCCATGGTTAACCGAATTAATTGCTCTGATGGACGATTATGTCGACCATGAAATGGACGGAGCTTGCGGTAAACTTCGCGAGCTGAACCATTATTTTCGAAATAAATTTACACGATTTGCAAGCGTTGTTCTTTTGTCAACCTGTTCATGATGAAATGGCAAACTAAACTGAACATAAATGACATTAGAGTTGCCAGATTTGACCATAAAATGCCAGTTTTATCTCTATTCGAAAAACAAACCTCTAAAAAAAACACCCAGTACTATATCAAAATCGTGAACAATAATCTAAATATAATCTAAAAATAAACTTTTCGTTGAGTAAAAATTATTTTTGTGTGTAAAATTAAAACTAATCTGGTATAAAGCTAAAAATTGGCAAAACCATACAGAGGTAGGAAACTTTGAACGACTGCATCACAACCAATTTTCATCAAAAATTACATTTATGGGTCACCATTTTGACGAAAATTACGTCATATTTTGTTAAAAAAATAAAGTCTTTGACTCTATAAAGTGTTATTCCGATAGGAAATTTTATTCCTTACAAAAAATCTCGTAATGTGTATACACCGAAAATGTTTGGTTTTTGAGTCATAATTAAAAAAATAAAAAAGGGACACATTTGCACTGTCCTCAGAAGTACAAGCCTTAATTTAATACCACTTTTGGATTTATCACTTTTAGGGTACAATGTACAATTGAACGTACATATAAGACAACAAAATACTTTTAACGAATTATTTTCTTAATCAATTACATAGTCTATGGCCTGTATACGGGAATGCATGAGAATATGGAAATTACCGTTTTTCATTGATTTTTGAACAACTTTAACATTCTTGTCCGATTTGAGCAAATATGTACTTAAAATACTTATATAAATAATAAGAAAGAAGATTTCTGGGTCAAAACGAAGCAATTGAAATTTTGTGAATTTTTAAAAAGGCCAAAAATATCACTTCAGCGTGCAACTGATTTAGGTCGAAATGGGTCATGGGTATATGGCCAAATAAACGAAAAAAGAGCAGAAAACGGGGTTTTTGGGGATATCTCAAAAACTATTCTTAAGAAAAATATGGTCGACAATATTGGAATCCACGCTACAAAATATATAGAAAAATTTCTATGAGAAATCAGATCTCAAAATGAGGACCATATAATATGTAAACTAGTGTTATTCATTGAAAACGCTACATAAAACTCTTCTCTTCTCGGTTTCTCGTTACCGAATCTTTCCACAACATTGCCAAATTTAATGTTTTGTAAAAAACATTCTCAATAAATAATAGTGCAAGTGCGGTAAGTTTCTGCTGGCGAACAGCCGAGCGCAAGTAATTTCTTACACGTTTTGATGCAGAGAAAGATCTTTCACCGCTTTATCTTGTGATGCTAATCGTTAAAAAAAACTCTTAAAAAATTCCTACATTCGGAAAAATAGAAACAATGCTTAGGCTTTTTAATAACTGTAATTTTATTTTTGTAGATCAACAAATTCTTTATCTTTTAAAAACTATTCCAAATGGAAACACTCGTCAGGAAACGTATCTTCCATATCCAAGTCATATAGTTGTTGCAACTCTTTAGCTGTGTTTTTTTTAATGCTATTGTCATTTATTTCAGGAAATTTCCATGAGAAACCAAATTTTGAATTCACTTCGGTATAAATTATTTGTTGGCTTTTCAACTGATTTTTGAGGGAATCAGTAGCAGCGTATTATTTATCTACAATGAAATATTGTTTTCCTTCAAATTCGGCTTTACTTCATCAAAATAAAATTTTGGTTTCTTTTTTGTACTCTGTGCGTTCGCACCTATCGATTGTTTTGGGTTTTGTGAAAATGTACTGAATTGAGACTTCAAATGTACCTTTAAAAGCCGAATGTACAAAATTTTAAATTTTTTACTAAAAAAAGGTCAGCAAACCATTACGGCAGGTTTGCACGCATATTTCACCTGAATTTACTTAAAAAATTGTTATTTTTCAGAAAAAGTTCAAATGTTCTGAAAATTCGCCGAATGTACTGAAAAAGGGTCAAAAGTACCGAATGTACTAAAAACTTTTCGAATGTACTGATGACGATTTTTCACCGAAAATGCCATCACTGATTAAGATTTGTATATACTAACTTCCATACATACATATATAGAGTAACAACGTTTGACAAATCAGCATTATTTGCTGGAAGCTGTCCACTAATAATTTGAAACTTGACCAGCACAGAGTTCCAAAAACACAACATTATCGTGTCATTTCTATGGTTTTCAATTTTTCTTCTATTCGTCCTGCCTATATTTTGAATTCAACGCTAAAAAATATCGTTTTTATATTTAAAGTGGTCGGTAGGTATCACAGGAGTATTATTTTAGAACTATTTTGAATTTAAAATTAATGTTAAAGCATTAAAAAAATATGTAATGTATAACCATTTAAAACTGAATAAAAATGCGAAAACAAAGTCAAATTCAACGTTAATTCTCAGCGCCCCCTCGGACCTGGCGCCCCAGGCTTAAGCCTTTTTAGCCTGTGGGTAAATCAGGCCCTGTTGAAAACAGTCATATATGCGCTAATTTTTCGATCAAATATGACTCGGTTGTCGGGAGAAAACGGTACCCTAGATATAACTACATATAAGGAAATTTGGACCGTTATTTTCAAACAGTTTTCACTCATATTTGATTTCATCTTTGACTCTTATATTAATGGTTTTTCTAGTCATTTTCTTTATTTTTTAGTCGTTTTTGACTATTTATTCCTATCATTTTTGGCTTATTTTTCTATTTGGCTACAATATCCATGGCGAACCTTAAACGTTATCCATAAATTTTTTCGCATTCACGTTCCTTCGCGTGTCCTTGCCGTTTTTTTTTCATCATCATCAGTCCTATATCCATAATTTTACTTATTGTAAAAGTATTTATATATTATCTTCTTGTTGTAAAGTTATTGTGAACTCCAAAACAGATCGCAATTTTAAATATATATTTTCAAGAATAAGCTCTAAAGTCACAATCGAATCATTACGTAGATCAAATAGTGATGATAATGTTAGTGTTTTCCTGTTCAATCAGTTTTAGATCATTGGGCATATCGAAATGTGAATTTTGGATTTTTTTTTAATATTACCTCAGTCATTACATATCATCACTTTTTAGTCATACATAAATGGTAGTCAAAAATGATTCGTATAGGTGATTTAAAAAAAAATGGTCATCTAAATGCTAAGTGGGGGTAGTCTGAGTGGGAGCTGAGAAAGTGCGAAAAATTAAAAAAAAAATATAAAAAATAACTATGCGTGATAATTTCTTCATTTCCATTATTTATATTATATTATTATCTTGTTCCAAACATGGGCTGCTCCCATCCTGTAATCTTACACACTCGACTTTTCTACAGCGGACTCTCCGGCTAATTAGTTTACAATTAATTTTGTATTTTGAAATGTCTCACTTCAATGATTCGATTCAACTGTATTGACAATTTTTATTTTTTGAATTGTTTCTTCGTATATTACATATTTACTTTTTCTTTTCTAGGATTCAATAAAAACTTACCTCAAGCGTATCTCGGAGCAGCAGGTCACAGAATGTTAAGTCACTCCTCTGTTGAAAGGCATGGACGTTCAAATGATTTCTCAAACAACTTTAGAGGTATGACGATATTTTATGTATGGGAAAGTATGATATTAAAAATAATTTTTTTTTGTGATTTTGATGGATAAAATATAATTGCTTTCTTTGTTTGCATTTTTAGAATAAATTCTATTCAATATTATATTTTTTGCTGATGAGCCTCCTGTTCAGTACTGTAAGTGCAAAAAAGACAAAAAAAAAATACTACGCAAAAAGACAAAAAAGGGCAACTAGCTGCTTATACTAGTTTCAACTATCGGTACATGGTATCATCAGTAAGCTATGTTAGCCGACGTTTAAGAATTTCGAAAAAAATTATATTTTACTATTTGCATTGACCGGTTAAGGATCAGCAAAATCTAAACATAGTGCGCCAAAATTCTTATATGGGCATTTCTCTCATGTTGAACGCGACGGAAGTTTTTTTTTTAAAGTGGAATAAAAGTGAAAGTAAAACATTATAATTTTTTTCTGTTACTTTAAAGTATAGCCCTTTGTTAGCACTATATTGAGTGGTAATGTTGATGCCAGACGTAGTAATGGTTCCAAGATAGAGGCAATTAAAAAGCCATTTAAGATGCGTGGCACCGCCCACTTAAAAAACATAGCTTTACTCAAATTTCAATCTATATATTTACATACCAAACTTCATCAAAATCGGTGTAGTGGCACAGCCGTGATACCGTTTTTCTCCATTTGGAGCAAAGCCACGCCCGCTTTAAAGAATCAGAGTTTCTAATAATCTTTCTTAGGTTTCAATCTATCTTTAAGAAAAATTCATCAAAATCGGTCCATTAACTTTAGCCGTGGAAACGTTTTTTCACCACCTACTATTGAAAAAAAAGTATGCATGTCCCTTCTTCTCTTCACAACCTTTCAAAAAAAAAAAATATGCGATTATGTTGTGCTATGGCTCTGAAAAAGTGGTTTAACCGTTTTGAACTGCCTATTTATTACACTTATGTTTTCGAACATGACCAACTTCAAACAGCTCCAAAAATTTAAAATTTTATTTATTTTGCACTGGTTTTTTTTTTAATTATGTAAATGCTGGTATCAATTTCGAAATGAGAACAAATGATGTTTTTCTATTTTATTTGTGACTTAAGAACATGAACTTAAGCAAATTAAAATTTTACAGTTAATAGAGATTGGTTTGATGTTTTTGCATTGTTTTTAGCTAATTGACGTTGGAAGAGAGATTTTTCGGAAAGACTATCATCATGTATCACTTCTCTTACACACTTAAATATTTAAGGCAAGATACTATTCAATATTACAAAAAAAGAGAAACCGCATTTATGCAAGTTTGCAGGTGGTTTGCTCAAAGTGATAAATGAATTCTGGTGTAAATTGCTTAAATTAACAAAATTTTCTGTCACGGTTTGCTTTTTGGCGGAAATGCCCATATATGCATGGAAATTCCTTAACGTCAGATAACAAAGCTTAATGATTATACCATGCAGCGCTGGTTGAAACTAGAATAAGCAACTAAGTTGCTCTTTTTAGTCTATTAAATATTTTGCGCTGTAATTAACTTTTTTTTTTTGCGCGTACGGTACTGAAGCTCAGTAAAAAAATACAATATTAAATATGATCTGTTCTAAGAACGCAAACTAAGAAATTATTCCAGGTGAGCTTGGCGATTTTACATATAACACTTATAACGGAGCGCTTATCAAGAAATGTGTTATATCAAAAAAATTACTAAAACAATTGCACTTAAAGGGAATAAAATGTAGAATTTTGGCGCACCATGTTTATATTTTGCTTTGATTCTAAACTGGTCAATGCAAAAAGTAAAATATAGTATGCTTGTGAATTCTTAAACGTCGGCTAACAAAGCTTACTGATGATACCATGTAGCGATGGTTGAAACTAGTATGCGCAGCTAGTTCCCCTTTTATGTCTTTTTGCATTTTGCGCTGTATTTTTTGCACTTGCATTATTGAACAGGAGGCTCAGTAAAAAATTTAATAATTGCTATCAATAGTTCTCGATAATATTTTTTTAAAATAAAACCACTTTTGATGCTTAAACATATGTAGACTGCATTGTCTATTGTGGTTCTGTGAAACTGCTAAGTGAAGATTTTTTCACCGTACCTACAGTGGGAGAGAAACTGGCCGCATGTTTTTTAGATAAATAGCTTCATAAAGTATGAAAGTTTCATATTTTTTTTTGGATTTTGGGTGTGCTCTATATTTTTTTATTGAATTCAATTGATCAATTATCTAAATGCCCATGCAAGCGCCTTATATTAATAAAAGTTAACAACGCTTTATAAATTTCTAAATTTACCAAACTTAAATAAAAACGATATAAAACAGAAAAATATAACGCATAGTTTTCTAAAATACGAAAGACATTGGGATTACACTTAATGCATCAATTGTGAACGACAAACACTTAAGAAACGAAAAACAATGAGAAAAAGTAATTTTTATGTATAGTTAGCATTTTTACCATTAAAGAATTTCTTACTTTTGTAGCTTGTTTACATTGGAATGGTGTGGCAATTTTAACAAATTTAGTTATTTTAACAATGTCTCTGTTGCAAATTGTTTTTACTGTTGTAGGTGCTAACCCAAGGGCTCTTCCTATGTCAACAGCTTTTTCTCCCGATTTAAAACGTTTTAATACATCCAATTTTACTCCCAAACTAATAAATTTTTTTTTAATTTTTATTAATTTTTTTCTTTCTTTTCTTAACCCTTTGATGTATGATTTTCTAGTTTCAAAAACAAACATTTTTTGTATCAGTTGCCTTAGTTTTCCACATGATGCATATCTGCAACGCCATGCATTAAGAAGGAATTTTATTGTTCTAAAAAAAATAAAATAATTGTTTAATATAGCAGAGTACATTTTTGGAAATTATACCGAAAATGCAACACATGACCGGTGGCCTTGAAATGTGTTATTCGTGGGATTATTTTGAGCAAGTTTATATACATAGAGCGCTCGGACTTCCTTTTTGTTTACTTTGAGCTTGATAATAACATTCTTTACTAACTTGTATGTACAATAACTGTGGCTAGTGAAGCCGGTCTCGGACGTATTATAGTGAACCGCAGTCAAAGGCCACCTTGAAGTTGGTGTTGAATATATTGGAGTATGTAAAGCCCTGAGACGCCAATTAAGATTTCATCCAATTTTTTTTGGTGCATATATTAATGTTCAAATTAAATTTTTATACGTTACAACGTGAGAACACTTTAAATGTATGATGCATATCTGCATCAGTATGCAGCAAAGGGTTAAGCTATATTATTGATTTAACCACAACGGTTCTTATTGAGAGGTAAATTCTTACTTCCTAACACGCAACTATGCTGAGAATAACTTACCTTACAGAATAAAACGGAAATTCCCCTTTTTACAACCTTACAGAATAAAACGGAAATTCCCCTTTTTACATGCAAATTGAAAATTTTTTCACATGTGATTTTCAGTGAATATATAGCGACGGAAATTGGATTGACGCAATCGGGGCTCTAGTGCAGTGATCGGAAAAGAGCGAAACTCAAATTTGTCCTTGCGCTCAAAAAAGAGGGAAATCAAAAGCGCTCTCACCACTGAGAAATTCTTGTGTGTTTTAATTTGTTTGCATATATTCTTACAATTTTCAGTTAATAATTTGCTCAAAAAAGCGTTTTTTTTATTCATAAAATAATATTTCCCTCTCAATATCTCGTTTGTTATGAAAATCTTCATGAACAGACAAGAAATGTCTTTCTATTTTCCCTTTATGTATTTCCCCTAAAAGGCGCATGAAAAATCAAACATTGCGGTTGACCAAAAAAATGTTCTGAGGAAAAATAAGGGTTTTCCCATTTCACGTTAAACATTTTTCGCAGTGCACTAAATAAAATGCGCAGCGCGAACCTACTCATTCAACGTTTCAATTAAAACTGAAGTGATGAATTCGTTAAGCAAGAGCGAATGCTTATGCTCTTCTCTTAGCCGCGACCAGATGGGCTGGCGGTCACTGCTCTAGTGTATACACTGTATACTATACAGCTTGCTGGTATTTTACGCAGCAATAAAAATAACACTAGTCTACAAATATGGGGTTGATCTCGAGATCTGGTTTCTCATAGACTTTTTTCGATGTATTTTGGGGCGTAGATTCCAAAAATGGCAACCATTTTTTTTTTTCTTAAGAATCGTTTTTGAGATATCCCCAAAAAACCCCTTTTTCGGCACTTTTACCATTTATTTGACTATATCTCCATAAACTTTTTTTCGACTCAAAAACGATTTTCAGCAATCGAAAGATATTTGTATTTTCTTTCTAACGATATGCTGTTTGCTTGAATTCGATAAGATTTGATGGAGTTACGAGCGCTCAAAGTCCAAAAAAACTGACTTTTTTGATCTTTTTTGAAAATCACTCAATTTTAGGGATGCCAACACTCAGGGTTTCACCCGGAGACTCAGGGTTTTGAGTATGATTTCCGGGTCTCTGGGTTCAAAGTCAATCCCTCCGGGTTTAATATCATTTTTGTCGACCGCAACGAAAAAAATTTTGATTTTGTTGACTTACTTTTCCGAAGGTTTTGACGCGCTGAATTCGAATCCAAGCTTAGAATTTCTCAAATGGATCCAGTTTTCGAGATATTCTAGCCTAAAAGTGCGAAAATCATGATTTTTCGAGATATCTAGGGCAAATTTATATAGAAATATAATTTTTTTTTTATGAAACCATTAATGGGGTTCGAAAGAACTACTCTCAATACTCACTTAGAATTATATCGATAATTTTTTGATTTTCAAAGTATCCTAAATTGAAAATTATTATATAGATCTCCATTAGAGCGGTTCAAAATAAAAACGTTTTGATTTTTTCACGATGTGTAAGCGGATTACAATAGCCTTATATGTAATAGGCTTTGTCCAGACATATAAGGCTATCTATACAAACTTTTGTATGTAAATTTGTATGAAATGTTAGAAAAAAAGTTATCGTTATGATTTCAAGTGTGTTTTGAGTAGGAAGAGTAAAGCTTTTATAAAAAGCAATATAAGTTGGGAACCTCTGAATGGATATCAAAAACATGAATGTCATAAGAAAGATAATTTAATGGCCTTCTATAATGGTTAGATTAGTTTTGAAATTTAGCCTATAATTTTGGATATATGATAATTTTCCTGAAATATTCACAAATAAAATTGGTAAAATTAAAAAAAAAAACTATGCAAATTGTACATAACCTTAAAGCAAAATAATCAAGCATTCCTATCATGCTAAAAAAGTTTCAATTTTTAACACATTTTTTTGAAAAAATAACGTTTTGTTAAAAAAATAATTGGTCAAAATTACAGGCCATTAAATTATCTTTCTAATGACATCCATATTTTATATATCCACTCAGGGGTTCCCAACTTATAACACAGGTCAACACTAGTTTTGGTGCCGAGAAGCTGTACTTTTTTTTTTAACTACGGACCTTATACTGATTACATTATTATCAAAAATGTTGATATCCTACGTGTAGTTTTCAAGGTTTTGCCATGTAAAAAAAAGGCTTACATGAAAAACACTCTACATTATTTAAATAAAAACTTTCTTTTTCGCGACTTTTTCGCGAATGAGGTGTAGTCGGACTATCACGTTGCATCCCCCAGCAATAGTCAGCCATCATATGGTGATCCCATCGGCCTTGGTATCTTTCTTCCATAGTCATTAGGTCCTGGTGAAACCGCTTCCCTTGTTCTTCGCTATAGGATCCAAGATTGTCTGGGAATTGGTCAAGATGACTGTGAAGGTATTGCACTTTGATTGACATGTTACATCCGAAGTTATTAAAGTGTTCTGGCATGTCATTTACAATTTCAGAGAAATATTCTGACTTTTGTTGAGTGAGCAATAGCAACTGAACCAAATTTGTTGCCATTTTGTAGAAGGGCACACTTAAGACTTCGTTTAGAGCTGTCTATAACGAGACGCCATTCATTTGGATGGTATTTTGAAAGGCCCATTTCGAGAATAAGAATGAGAATAAGGCCTTGCACATCTGAACAAAAAACAATATCATTTTCGATTGAAAAAAAGGTAGCAAGTCTTGTTCTCTTGTTTGTCACTTCTGTACCTGACGACAACAAGTTTTTTTCTTTTAATCTAGAAGCCAAAACCTCTACAGATTATTTAGGGAGTTCAAGATCCCTTATCAAATCATTTAATTCTTCTTGGGAAAAAGATTTTGGTTCTGTAGATGGTATTCCTTGGAAATCGCTGTCGCTACTCACTTCATAAATGATTTCTTCAAATGATGATTCACGAATGGAACAAAATGCTGGAATAGGTACTTCCTCTGAATGTGGTAAGGGTCTTCTAGCAGAGTCTAAGTCTGGATAAATCATTTTTTTAACGTTTACACCATACAAATTAATACAGCAGGAGTAACAGTCAACAAAGTGATTTTTTGTTCTTTCCATTGCATAGGCATTCCGAACCTCACATGGTTTCTTTTACCACTAATACACTGTCTTAAGTGTTCATAGCACATTTTACAAACAATTTGGGGTAACCACGGCTTGTATTCATCCACAATTTTCGACTTAAAGTAAGCATAATAAGCACTTTTTATAAAATCTGTTATAGGTTTTCTGAAATTTTTCACCGTGCATTCACCACAGGGGTAACAAAACACATTTGGATCAATGAGACAACTTCTACGCGGTGAAGACATGATATAAAAATCAATTTATTTTTAGAAATTTATCGATAAAATAGCAAATCATGCACAAGGAAGTACTTATTACAGCGAATATTCAAAAGTGACCGTTTATCAAAAATGGCACGTAGGGAAAAAAAATTAAAAATATTTTTAATGTTGCCAGTACATACTTAATAGAAAACCACTAACTATATCTCGGCACCAAATTTTTTTTTTCGATTTGTTGACCTGTGTAATCAGTTTTACAAAAGCTATATCAGCAACTTATGTTGGCTATACATAAGGGCGGGTCGATTTTTTTTTAAAAGAGTATAGTAGGAAAGGGTTCTACGGATAATTCTGAGCAACTTTGCCAGACTTGGGTCTAAAATCAATTTCGAGCCTCCGCATTTTTACCAATAGGTTTTGTACAGTACTTACATACATACCCATTTATGGGAACAATTACAAAGTATTTCATATTTTCAGCAAATATTGGGGTAAATCGGCAAAAAAAAATCGGTGAAACTTTCGAGCGTAAATCGTGATTTTCTTCGTTTTTTTCCAATTATGGAGCTACCTTCAACACCCATATCCTCCGGATCCAGCCTGTTGCATATGCCATCTCAAGATATACCTTTGCCTTGGCAAGTGATTTAAATGGAGCTACAGCTGAAAGCAGAATGTTTTCGTATAAAAGTTTTACACCTCAAGTACTAAAAAAATTATTTGAAATTTGGAAAAATTAAATATCGAAATTATTAATGTAGAAGTTTTGCTAAAAAGTTAAACTCTTTGGTCGACTATTATCAAAAAGAAACAAGGTTCAAATCTAAAAATAGATTTCAAGCATTTTCAGATTGGACTTAAAATATATTTTTCATTGGAAAGTGCACATGCGACTTAAAACATAGTAAATGTTCTTGTGGATTAATACCTGACCGTTTATAAAATTTCAAGTTTGATCAACATAATGACAGAAAGCTGACGATACCAGAGCCAATTACTGAAATGACTGAGCAAGAACCAACAGTGGCGTCAGCTAGTCACGATCCAATACCATACCTGAGCAATTGAATCTGGTCGTTGGCGAATTCAACCAATCTATCGAACATGTAGATGAAGTGTTTATTCCACAGAGACGATATAACAAAAACTACAGAGCCTATAGCTTTGCCATGTTGTGCGATAGATTTGGAGTCTCTGACAGAGTAGCGTCGTGTTTAACAACAGCTGTATTCAAAGATATTGATTTAATAGATGAAAATGGCGAGGTTGTTGTTATGGATAACTCGAAAGTGGCCAGGGAGAAATTTAAGTGTAGGGAAGAAGTACTTCGTAAACGCAGCGATAACGGAAATTTATCAGCATTTTCGTTTTATGAAAAAAAAATGAGAAGTTGACAATGTCAAAAATTAACGGAAAATGTCATACTAACATGGTTAAAGAACCACATTTAGGTGTCGTTAAAGAGCCTGGATCTTATTTGTTGGGATACGTTAAAGTTGATGCTGAAGACACTGAAAATAAAACTCGAGAGCTGAAAACCTTTTTTGATAGCAACAGTATTTCTATGGATGGATTAATTGGCATATGCTGTGACGGCGAAACAACTAATACCGGCATAACAAATGGAATATTACGTCGATTTGAAGTTCAACTGGGTAAACCCTTGCATTGGTTTGTATGTCTAATGCATTTCCGTCGTTGTTGCCTTTTCGTCGTTTGTATGCCTCCACTTACGATATGACAGATCCACGCGAAAGTGGATGACCACCGCTATTTCTGATGGTTACTGTTCAACTGGCTGTAGAAAAGTCGAGTGTATAAGATTACAGGATGAGATGTATGCCAAAGGATAAAGCTTGATGAGCCTAAATAGAATATCATGGGTTGCCTTGCCAAGGCCTGCCCCGATGGCTGAAAATGCCCGAAATGCAAAAAACCTTTCCAACGACATCAAAATGGCCGATTTAGCTCAATTTTGCTGATAATAGGAAATACATTGACATTGTTCCCATAAAAGTGCAATACTATATAAGTAAGTATGTACGTAAGTGCTGTACAAAACCTATTTGTAAATATGCGGAAGCTCAAAATTGACTTTAGACCTATAGTTTCTGTATCAAAGTTGTTCAGAATGACATTATTCCGATCTACTATACACATCTTCGAAACAAGATCCGACATATATACATACATATGTATGTATTTACAAAAATATATAACTATAAACATATACACAAATTGGCCGATGGTTTTCGATAGAACAGATATTGAAAACCTTAAATAAAAAAAATCGATATCTCGTTTAGTTTTCAATATAACTTTTATGTAATAAAAAGAAATCCGAGAGAAAAACGAAGTGTTGGATTCAATGAAATCTAGTGCAAATATTAAATAATTTTATTTATGTTTTTAAAAAAATTCATATAAAAACCAATTCAATTTCCCCACCCCACTTATTGAATCTCCGGGTCAGACATCATTCCGTGTTGGCAACCCTACTCAATTTCAATTGTTCCATTTGAATGAAAAATTTTTTCTTTTTCATATTTTTAAAATTTTTAATAAAAGACTATTCTTTTGCAAATATTTTAAGTATAATTTTGCGAAAATCGGACAAAAAATGTAGAAGTTATTCGAAAAACAGTAAAAAACAGTAAAAAACTTGCAATAAAATTAAACTAAAATACATACGATTGTGTTTGTGTGAGGTTCTTTACTTTTATTCTCCGTTTCTTTTTAAATAAAAAACGTATGTATTTTCGTTTAATTTTATTGCAAGGTTTTTACTGTTCTTTCGAATAACTTCTACATTTTATGTCCGATTTTCGCAAAATTATACTTAAAATATTTGCAAAAGAATAGTCTTTCATTAAAAATTTTAAAAATATGAAAAAGAAAAAATTTTTCATTCAAATGGAACAATTGAAATTGAGTGATTTTCAAAAATTATCAAAAAAGTCAGTTTTTTGGACTTTGAGCGCTTGTAACTCCATCAAATCTTATCCGATTCAAGCAAAGAGCATATCGTTAGAAAGGGAATACAAATATCTTTCAAATACTGAAAATCGTTTTTGAGTTAAAAAAAAAATGTATGGAGATATAGTCAAATAAATGGAAAAAGTGCCGAAAAGGGGGTTTTTTGGGGATATCTCGAAAATGATTCTTAAGAAAAATAAATGGTTGCCATTTTTGGAATCTACGCCCCAAAATTCATCGAAAAAAGTCTAAGAGAAACCAGATCTTTTTTCTTGTAAACTAGTGTAACATAGACATCGTATTGAAATAAGGTTAGCTAATCAACACCCTAGAAATTGGTGTACATAATCAGAAACATGTTCTCTAGGTCGCAGGTGGTAGACATACCTTATTATTCTATTGAAACACAAATTTAGTTTATGCAGGTTGCTCAGGTTAGTACCAAAATACATTTGTGATGGTATCAACATAGTCGATTTTTGTTTTGCACAGCGCGGTTTCTTGAACCAAAGCGCGAATTTGGTTGTTGCCTATCGACAAAATTGAATGTCTGTTAACTTGCTTGGGCCGATTTCCACCGAAATTTATTGAAGAAATAATCTGTTTGAAGGAAGAAATTTAATTTTCCAACCCTCTGAATTTATCATCCTGATTGTTATGATAGCTCTGATATGACTTTGAAGCGGGTTTGGATTTATTAATAGCAGATATGCTACTAGATAACTGAATTGATTCATAAATTTTGTCAGCTGTTTCTAAAACTTTACTGAAATCAGAATCACCTTGGCGAATAAGAGCTACATTCATCAAATTTGGTAAGCGTGAAAACTGTACCAGAACTACCTGCTAAAACTTTCAACCTTCTGAAAAACTCACTGGGTCTTTTATCAACCATTTCTTCATCTGAAATAAGTTTCTAATGCGCTTTTCAATACTTTACGAGTGACGACTTAGTAAAGTTTGTTTAAGATTGTAAAGGTTGGAGTCTGGTGAACCTTCAAAAACATCAATAAGGGTCTCTGCCACTTCTTGCGGTAATTCCGCAATCAAAAGATTATATTTGGTTATGTCATTAGTTATGCGACAAATGCTAAATTGAGCTTCAATCTGTATGAACTAAGCATTCAAAGAATTCGGAAAATATGGTGGTAACCTAGCCTGTAGCCGGAGAATTTGTCCTTCAAAAATTGATTTGTCCTCTGCTTTTGAAGCGCCATCTTTGGGTGCAGTGTTTAGCACACCGTGACCATCAGTCATAGAGGAGCAAAATATTAATATTTTCGATTGAAACTTGCGCACATATAACTTATAGGCGAGGAGCCGGCAATCCTAAAAGCTCCGTGATCGCGGATTTGAAAAATGTTAATGAAAAATAATAGCTTACACTTTGACGAATAAGATAAGCTTGGTCGGCGTGGATTCAATTGGTTGTAAATATGTTTAAATAAATTATGTCTTATTAAATTTTCATAAGGTTTTGCCGTCATTGCGGATTTTGATCAATCATATGATAATTGATGCGAAATGTCATTTACATTAAGAAAAAATCCGGCCGACCAATTTTTTTTAGGGGGAAAGGTCAGGAAGTATGTGACAGGGGAAACAATTTCTCCGTCATCACGGAACACTTTTTTTTTTTTTAAATTATTTGTTTTAATGTCAAATTCAAAAATATCTTAGTATGCGGGCTTAGAAATTGTTAGAAGTATCGCGCATACCAGTTTTTATTGCATGCTCTCGATTTTTACCATCACACATTTCACTTTGTTAAAGACATTTATTTCGGAGTAGATATATTTTATAGATCTATTTTACGAGTATTCATACATATATTATATACATATATAGAAAATGGATTTAAGGGAAAATTTTAATTTGAATTAAGCAAACAATTAATTAAAGTTAATATAGAAAGTTAATGTTCAACTCAAGTTTATTTATTAATAATCGTCCAAATCGTTCTCATCAAAATTATAAATTTTTTCCTCTTCTGATTCTTCGCTTTACTCCTCATTTTGTTGGTTACTCAGAATTGCTTCAACTTTTAGTGGTGCTGATGAGCCAACATACCACAATGGTTCAAGTTTACTGGATTCATTTAATTGCCATCCACATTCAGTTGGTTCGTATAAAATACAGATAGGTTTAGTAGCATTTTGCCATATTGTATTTACAAATCTTGTGCGTAAAGTTTTTTGTGATAAGGCTTTCCAGCATGGAGGAATATTAGTGGAATTGAAATTTATTATACCTTTATAGAATTCTTCTTTGTCGCTTGTACTTGCAAAAAATTTTAAAAATATCTCAAATCTTGCAGCATTAACGTCATTATTTTCTATGTTGTACATTTCGCACACATTTAGCTAAAGAGGCACAACTCAAAATTTTCAAATTTTCAGAAAACGCAAAAAACTGTTTTGAGCTTGTGAACTATTTTATATAAATAAAGTGTGAATTATTTAGATGCAGGTACTAATAGGATATGGTTGGAAGCCACGTCACAATCACAACAGCTTGAACTCTCCGACACTAAAAATAGGACACTTTTGCATATTGTAGCCTAATTTCTATTGAAACATGAAGAAAGACAAAACTGTTTTTTGACACCAAAGTACAGCAAAAAACGAGCTAATCTATTTTGTGCTGACAGATATGTGTATGATGAACAGTTTTAGCAAATAAACTCGAAAATGGGAAATTTTGAGTTGTGCCTCTTTAGCTAAATGTCTGCGATTTCATTTGTAAACCTTTGTATTAAATCTGTTTTTTGTTTATTATTAATATCTTCTGGATCCGTCAAATACTCAAACATGTTTTGATATTCTTTATTTTGTACCAGGAGTTTGTAGGCTTTAATTTTACCTTTACAAACAAAAACTGCTGTATAATCACAACCTGTAAAGGCGTGGAAGCCCGGTAGAACTCGACAGACTGATGAACCTAACTTTTGTGCAATATGTGTACAATTGATGTTATTTATTTCATTATTGGTTTTGGTTGTGATCCATATTTCTTGTTCTTTGAACTTGTGTATATTTCCGAGACAAATTATTAGAACGTCAGTATCTACTGATTTTATGAGGATTTTTTGTTGTGGTAAACATTTGTTTAAGTGGAAAAAAATCCTGGCTTCTTCATGGTAGCATTTATATCTTTCGTTCAGTATTCGAATGACTATTCCATTATTATTACTGTAAACAAAACACTGGTCTTCGACTGTTATAAAAACTTTTTTCTCGTTGAAAATTGAGCTGAATTTGTTATCTGTCCACTGTTCGTGTAAAAAGGTTACTATTGCTATTTTGAATTTTGAATTATTAAGATTTTTATTGAAATCAGTTGGTCTGCTTTGTAATGGTCCCGTGATTGCAAATGGTATTTCATCTTCTTTGCGAGTTGATCGTTCTGAATCTTTAATTGACGGACATAGATATCTATCAAAAATTAAATGGATTTCGGAAGCGGTGGTGTTGCATATTTTTTTTAAAATAAATTCTGCGATCCTGCCGAAGGCTTGGGGTATAGATGGTCCTAAATTGTGAAGTAAATGAAAACCGTCGATAATTTCAACGTCTATGTGGTTTGGAAACGAAGTTTCAACTGAAGATATTATTTTTTTGACCAATGCTGATTTGTCAGTTTTAAAAATTTCTCCTGTAGAGTACGTTAATGCTGGTGGAAATGGAGACAATGTATATTTTAAACATGTTTCCATATCTACTTTTTTTCGAAGCGATATACCCAATAATCGACCAAAAATATCACGCTCCATTCAGATTGTGGTACGTTTGCCATCACTCGTATTGTGAGTTTTTTTAAAGCTTCACTTGCAAAGTTAAATATTTTATTTTTTTTAATAGGTCTCTCGAATCAGCTTTCATCCATGACACACTCTTCGATAAATTTACGTTTTTGTTTTATACCATTTTCTTTTACATTTAATAAAAATTCACTCGTCTTATCAGAAACAGCTTTACCAGTAACAATATTAAATAAATTGGATTGACTTATTGTTGAACTAAAAGGATTCATGGATTTTTTGACACCATCAGTAAAATCATTGAATGCCTTTCGGTCTTTGGCTATTCTGTTAATTTCCAATTCATGAGTAATGTAGTCTGGTTGTGTATAATCTATAGATTCTAATAATTTGGTGATTATTTTTGTTCTAATACTGTGTTGTTCTCGGCCATCGCTGTCTGGCCGAGATTGAATTGGTAAAATGAGATATTCCAATTAAAGTGTTAGCAGCATCGGCATTTATTTTTTGTTCTAGAGTGAGATCAATAGGAGCTCTTGCTATATTTTTATCCGTTCGTTTAATTCCAAAGGCACCACGCAAAAAATGTTGAAACAGTGGATTATTGTTGTCTCTCATATATATCAAATTTCTTTGGTTCAGTAAAATTTCTCGGGCGTAATTTTGCTGATTAAATATGAAGAATAAGTTAGCCATTTCGGAAAGTGATTCAATGTATAAATTAAAATTACATAACAAATTTAGCTGTTTTTCCGTGTTTTCCTTCTAATGTCGATTGAATAAATATCTGATATTTTTTTAATAATTGCTCTAGCGCAATCGATATAATTAAATCGGTGTTACATTCTAATGGAGTCGCTTGAATATAGATTAAGTCATTGGCAAAAGAGTCGTCAACTAACTCTTCATTTTCATTTAGAAATCTTTCAAAATGTATAGACTGAAAGACAGCTGCACAAATAGGATGGATTCCTTTACACCGCTTGAAATGTTTTGCATTTATAAAACCATTGACCGAACCAGGCGCAAGAATTTCACATTCTCCGAGTAAAACATCAATTTCACAGGAATCAATATACTTTCCAAGGGCCTTAAAAAATGCCATTTGTATGTGAAATCTACCCATATTAATGAATATATTGTCATAAGTTGGATTTTCTGTGATTTGCGTTTTCATTGCCATTCTTGCAATTGCTAAATCATATGTAAGGATGATGTACTCTTGGTTACACTGCCTAGCAATTTCTTGCGTGTTTCTTAGAGTTTCCAATATTGCACTATAAGATGTTGGAGACATATTTATTTGCGGTAAATAGTCAACTATTTGTAGCTCACTATTATCTATTAAAGTTTGACTATTAAACCCAATCCACATTGGAGTTTGTGGTACAAAAGGAATTTAAATCGCCCAAATAATGTCTCTTAAAACTGCATCCTGTTTGACGTTGTAATTCTCTGCTGATATACTTTCTAAATACTCATAAGGATGGAGGCATGTAATGGCTTTCTGTTTTCTTGAATAAACTGATATTTCACGAGGAATAACATCAAATCGGCGTCTTTTCTTGGATTGTTGTGATCCGGAAGCAGCTGGTTCGTTTATTGGTGTTTCATTATTCTTATTCAAATCTTCATTTCTGTCAGCTTTGAATTGATAGATAATTCCAACAGTATCATGGAGAGTTTCCTTGCCATTTATAGTATCAACAAAGCGATCGTAATTATCAAATGCGACGTGGGTGCATAAATTATTGATCCGCGTGATGCCAGCTGGAATGATACTGTTTTCTTCATATGAAGAATATTTTAATTCTGTTTCTAATTCTTCAGCTACAGAATATGAGACACAATGACTTATTTAAAATTGTTAAAACTTTTTTACTTTCTGTCAATGATTTCAACGAAGATGCCAGCATCATGTGTTTCGCTGGCTTAACTCTGCCTTTATTGACTACATAAATTAAATCATCACATATTGATTTAATTCTTATCTGATAAGTTCCTCTTAAAATTTGGACCTTTGAACAAATAATAAATAAAGTTTTGCAATAGTTCTGGAATATTACAATCGCCTTCTGAAATATATTTGGAGTCGACTTTTTCTGGTTTCTTATTCACGACATTTAATATTTTATTACGAAGATAGTAGGCAACTTCTCTTAATTTATATTTTTGTGATGATGAAGCAATCAATCTTTCTGCCAAGTCAGGGTCCATTTGAATATCTATTTTATAAATAATTTTTCTGTAACTGTGTTCTTGTGTCATTCCAATGGCTAAGACATCTCCGTATTTTGTTACTATTTTGTCTTGTAAATGGTCTATTCGGTAAGCCCCAAAATCATATGTAACATTTTGTTCAGCTGATAATTCATTCAATAGAGCTTTGTAGTGCGTGTAAACATCAGAGAATAAGAATGTTGTATTTTGAGAATTTCGTTTTCTAAAAAAGTTTATATAAGTATATTGAACGCTTCTTTGTGAATCTTACGCACTTGATGCCACAATTCACCTTTGGAATTTTCTTCCGTTAAAGATCTTTTGTATATCATTTTAAAAGCAAAGCATTTAAAAGTTTACATGCTGGATGATAGTGAATAAATGATTCATTAATCCTCGGTTGAATATGTTCATCTTTGACAACTAGCATCATATCTTCGATTGTTTTTCTTAAATTATTTGTTTATTCTATCAGGTGTTGAAGACGATTTTTTACTTTTTTCATCAAGTGCCCACACTTTTTTTATTGGAAGTATGGCTGCTGCTCAGTTCGTATAAATTTTCTTCTTGCTCTTCTTCCGACACATCCATTGGTTCAACTGCAGTCCCATGTGAAGTACTTTGCTGATTCTATGTTTAATCAAATAACATTTTTCATATTTCATCGAGTAATACAATTTATTATATAGAAAGAATTTAAGTCAGAAGTAATACTCATAACCAGCGTTGCCATTAACCCGAAAAATATTATGTCACGACGACTTCAAAATAATTTCAGTGACATAATTCTCAAGCGAGAATTAAAAAATAAATTAAGTAAACTAAAACTCCTTTATACACACTTATTTTGCTCTGTCCAATAATTTAAGTAATAAAAAAAATATACTGAATCCTTGTAAGTCATAGCCCAGTCTCTCTGCAAAATAAAACACGTTTTAAGCGCATAGAATATGCTTCAAAAAACACCAAAATATGCACTTTAATATGCACGAAAAACAGCTTGAAAATTTCATGAGGAATAGTTCCTGCACGAAAAAATATATGAAAAAAATCAAAAACTGTGTCATCAGTTGGTTTTTATATTTAAACATACACAAACTTAATATATTACATTCCCACAAGACTCAAATTTGCATAAACTATTAAATGCTGCTTCAAATTCTGGAATAAAAAATTGTATCGCTTTTCAATCAGTAGTGCGTTTAAAAAACGAGCTAAGAGAATACTGTTCACCAAACGGGCTTTTTAAAGTAGTATCTTCGTAAAGAATTTGAAGGATATCAAAGATTACGAATAATCACGCTTTCAAATGTGTTACTGATATCCGCACGATTTAGAGTAGCCAACTTCTTGCGCACATTTTCAAAAACTCTTACGCTTTCTTTGAACCCTAAGCCAGGAGTTTCTAAGTTTAAAATCGAATCAACTATTAGTATTAAAAAATTACATTTAATGTAGCTTATCTCAGCTTTTAAGCTTGTAGATCGCGGCAGTCCTTTTGTTATTCGTAAGGCTTCAGCATCATTTTCACTGAGATCTTTAACAGCTGCCTATACGTCTTTAAAATTGCCGCTGTAATAAACTGCTGCTTCTAGCCAAGTGCCCCATCGAGTAATAATTGGAGATGGTGGCAGAGATGTGTTTGGAAATGTAAGCTTAAAGGCTGCCATCGAGAACTCCAAAAATTTAATTTTTATATGAGTTTCTTATGAAAATGCAAAATATGCAAATTAACCTAAAATATGCTCTAAAGTACCAAATATATAACATCTCTGGTCATAACATAATTAAATTTATTTATTTTAAACATAACAGAAACATTTGTAAATAGAAGGTAAATGCCTAGAAGAGGGGACCGTCGGTCGTAGAGAGGAGGGAGTGTTGATGATCTTGGACAATACTATAAGTGTTTGGAGGTGGAGGCGCGGGGTGGAAGTAAAAAATTGAATATTTCTCCAATTGAAAATTTGAATGAAAAATAAATTCTATACGAAATAAAATTTGAAATATTTTGTGTGATATCAGGAATGACTTCCGATGTACGCTATAACAACAATATACATATACATATATAGTTTTACCATAGCAGAAAAATATTCTTCATTCTTTAATTTATCTTCCATGTCCCCGAATTCACCTAGTGTAGCTATGGGCAATTTTGAAGCTATGTCCACTTCTATATCGCTTTTTTCTACACCAAACAGCCTCTGAGTCCCTTTTGTCAATTGCTTGGTTAGAACGAGGTTCTCTCTAATATTTTTGTTTTGAATGTGGAACTCATTTATTGTTAACCACCTATTATTAAGAAAAAAAATGACAGATTAGTTAGTACTGAAATACCAAAAGGATTTCATGCCAATTTGGAATCGTGTTAGGCTAAATGTATGTGTATTATGTACTTACGTTTTCTGAAATGTGGTCAATTTTCTTATTCATTTTTTCAACAGCAGCTTCTAACTTTACAAGCTTCGAAAGTACTTCTGGAAAAATAAACGTTTACAGCCCTTTCATGGTTGACTACTATCTCGCGTCTTAGTCGCCGAGTAAGAATTGGCTGCATGTTTATAAAGCCAATTTTTACTCGGCGACTAAAATGGCGAGATAGTAGCCAACCATGAAAGGGGGGTTAAACTCGCATACGTAGTTATTAATGAGTAATTTTTACTCAAAAACAAACCTTGTAATGCTCCACAATTGCAGTTGGTGCATTTTTCCACTGCACTTTGCTTATTTTTCGATATATTTTCTTAAATAAAAAATTGCATTAACTCCTTATTCATTTATATATAAGAAAAAAACGCATGAACCTTCATTATTAAAATTTTGACACGTAGAAAATCTTCGTTTCTTGAGACCCAAAGATGATGTTGATAAAACAACATCTGTAATTTTAAGAAACAATAAATTTTTAATCATAACTTATGGCAGAATATTTCTTACCAATTTGGTCACTAGTTATTTCGCAGATTTCTTCGTTTGAATTCATTTTTTAATTTAAAAATGTTGTTTATTGAAATCTGTAAAACATTGGTGAATGATTGGTATTAATAAATGTTGGCCAGAAGTTGGGATAGAAAAGAATTTATATTGAATATCATCTGCATTAAAAACACTTATTTGCTGAGACAAATCACTGCAAAGCAAAATCCCCAAAGCCGAAGCGGACTTAACTGGTTCTTCGAAATAGTTTTGAATTTTTGTAAATCTTATGCCAGATATTTGGTTATTTAATTTTGTGGTTATTTCAATTATTTTTACTGGACCCACATTTTTTATATAGCAGAAGGAATCTTTATCTCTTTGTGGAAATAAGTCGAAAGCATCAAATAATTTACTTGACTTTAAATTTTCAGTGCCGCTCCTTTCATTTAGCCTTAAACTTAACTGCTCCAAAATATGTGTTGGCTTTCTTATTAATTTTTTTATATAGCCCAAATAGTTTTCAAATTTATATGCTGAAAAACTATCAAGTGGCCCATATTGTTTGACGCAATCTGAAAGATGGAGCAAGCCATGAACGTTGAAGCTCACATACTCCTTACCATAAATTTGAGGAAATAACGTTACAAACTCTTGAATGATTTGCTGTGCTATATCAATTTCAGTTTGGCACGATTTTTCATGAGACAAAAGTCTTATGCCCGTATGTAATAATAAAAAATGGAAGTATTTTTCATCGTCAATTAAGTCTTTTAAGACGTAAATTCCAGAATACAGTAAAAACTGTCTAAATTCTGTTGCCTTCCAATTTTTAAATTCACTAAAATTTCGACATCTTCTTCCAAATTCACAAGGTACGTTAGTAATAACGTTTGCAATTTTTTCGTCAATTTTGACAATATTGCCAGCTTTTAAAATAAACTGCAAGACCTTCTTCACAACTCCTAAGTCGACTAAATGCATTGCATCTAAAGGAAACTGTGACACCATTCCAATATTAAGCTTTTCCAAACTTAAGGTGTCTTCCAAAAAAACTGGGTTGTGATGTAACTTGTCCAATCTATTTTTAAAAGATTGATCTGTTCGGAGCTCAGCAATTTTAGTGGAAAAAGATATTCTTCGTTTCATATACGTTCCTTTCTGTGTGCATTTGGGACAACTATTTTTTCCATTGTGAAACTGCACACCAGTCACAAATGCACGTGCTGGTGAATCACAAGTAAATGAACGAATTTTTAATACCTTTTCTTTTGTCATTTGACTCACGAAGATTCCATTCTTTTGTAAATGACTGACTTCTTCCGAAAAATCTTTTAAAAAATGGTTAACATTTGGCGGTTTTTCGGTCCCAGAATAACACGCTATTACAAATGGTTTTTCATCGGGATACCCAACTATTGCACCTAATATTGGCCAAAGAACTCTTCGAGAGCTTTTATATAAGCATAATCCGTCAATACCAATGTCCAAATTTATTTCGCTGGCCGAATTCAAAAAATCAAAACTTTTTGATTTGATATAGTTTTGAATTCCAAAATAGCCAAATTCGCCACTTCCCATTTTTAGTATGTCTAGATTTATATTTTTTGTCTGCATTAAAGTTCTTGCAGTTTCAGGCAAGCCTTCAATTCCACAGTCCTTCAGCGTTTTCAGTAAGTCGGTTAGTTGGTTGTTTGTTACGTTATTGCGTAGAGCCCACTTTTTCAATTTCTCCGCTACGGAGTTTTGCTCAGTAGCAGAATTTGAGGGAGGTACCCAAGAAGAAGAAGATGCTAACTCATATGTATTGCAGTTTGTTTGTACGGTTGACCTGACACTTTCAATCACTTTTATTCTTTTCCGGGAAATATCTTCTGCTATAAAAGAACTATCCAGTTCTAAAAAACGTTTCGCATAGCATTTTTTTGCTGCTTTTGCAAGCTGCATAAATTTTGCAAAGTTTTTTATTCATTTTTTTTATTTCTTGATTTAGACCCTTAAAAGTAAAAATACAACAAGGTAAATCAAGTTTTTAAAACTAGAATTGTAGTTCATAAGTTTTGTTTTTTAAATGTTATCTAGTTTTAGTTACTCGATGTTTTGATTTTAGTTTATTTTTGCATGTGATTTTAATTTATTTCTAACTTCTTTCTCTAAGCATTTATTTTCTACGTCGTCGGTTACCTTCCCATATATATTTTCTTTTTTTTTTGGCAAATAATGACATTCAAACAAATAAAAATTGTGTAAAAAAAAGTTTCGCTCGGGTCTGGTTTCGAAGATATAACAAATTTTTGAAATCCAGCCCGTAACACTTTTACAAAATTTTTTTATACTAACTCTTTTTAACCGAACAAAATAAAAATCATTTTGATAAATTTTTGGCAAGTTTTTGAAATTTTTATCTTCGACAATATGCATACAATGGAAAAAATAGCGAAATTGTGGTGCCGTTAAAAAAAAAATCCAATGAAATCGGCTAGGCAGACAAGTTATGACTTGAATTTAAATGTGTCTAATATGACTCTACGGAGGAGGCTCTTGGAATCAGGATTATCAGCTCACAATCCGAGAAAAAGACTCCACTTAAAAAAAAACACACTAAAAAAAAGTATGCAGTTTGCAAGGAAACATCTTGACTGGATCATCGGCAAATGAAGAATTATTTTCTGCAGCGATGGGTCTAAATATGCATATTGTCAAAGAGAAGACATCATATCAATAAAATTTATAAAACTTGCCAAAATTTATCAAAAGCACATAAGAAAAGTTTTGTTTTCTTGTTTTTTGATTAGATTGTAATGTTGTACTTACCAAAGGCTGCTGTAAGATGATTAGATGATTATAATATATAAATTAAAACACAATTTAATCACTTTAACTCAAAAAAATCAATCTTTGAACTTTAAGATATGAATTAATTTTTTAAACAGTCAAATTTGAGTTTTGTTGACATTTTTAACGTCGAGTTTTTTTTCAGTTAAAATATGAAAAAGAAGCAATGGCAATAACAAATTTTTTACAAAAATGTTCCTATCGCTTTTATACTAACGTTCCTTATGAGATTTCGTTTTTGAATGTATATGTTAACTTAGAAATTTTGTTAATAGTGTTAGTGATGGGGTCAGTCCATAATTCAATATGGTTAGTCATGTTTTGCTGGGTGTGTTGTTCTTCTGTTTCACTTGCTATTAAAATGTCATCTAAGTAAACGAAAATAAAGTCCAGTCCATGTAGAACTTCATTTATGAACCTTTGGAATGTTTGTGCTGAATTCCTTAAACCAAAAGGCATTCGAAGGAACTCGAACATTCCAAAAGGTGTAGTGATTGCAGTCTTGTGTATGTCGGTTGGGGCCATTGGTATTTGATGGTAAGCTCGCACTAAATCAATTTTTGAGTAAATGTTTGTATTGTGTAAATTGATTGAGAGGTCGTGTATGTGTGGTAATGGATAGCGGTCCGGTACAGTAATTGCGTTTAGTCTTCATAGTCACCACATGGTCTCCAGTCATTAGGTTCTGATTTTGGTACAAGATGTAATGCGGAAGCTGTTTGAGAATCAGAAGGTCTACATATTCCAACTTTAACTAGGAAGTCGAATTCATGCTTTGCAATCTTAGATTTTTGTAAATCCAAACGTCTAGGTCTTGTAAATGGTAATTGTCCTTCAGTGATAATGTGATGTACAGTTTGATGTTTGACAGGTGCAGTATAATCGGGTTCTGATATTAATGATGGAAATTTTTTAAGTAATTGAGTGTATTTGTTGTCTAGTGTGAATAATTTTGGAAGAGTAGTTTCAGTAAATCCAGAAAATGCATTTACTGAAATGTTTGTAAGTGGATCAATGAGGCGTTTATGTTTGAGGTCGATCAGGAGTCCATATTTTGTCAAGAAATCTGCACCTATGATTGGTCTTGAAATGTCTGCTATGATAAATGAAAATGGTAGATCGCGCCTTAATTTTAAATTAAGTGTAAGTAATTTCTTTCCATAAGTTGAAATATTTGTGCCATTGGCAGCTGTCAAAGTTATATCAGATTGTTGGTTATTATTTTTGAATTTAGAGGAAGGAAGTACTGATACTTCGGCTCCACTGTCGATAAGAAAATTAAGTTTATTAGTGGGATCATAAATAAAGAGACGACGTGTTAGTGTAATAGGTCCATTGTCAGTCGTCGCGATAATGGATTCATTTAGTTTAATGAGTTGTTGTCGTTTTGAACATATGAGCATGGTTGTTCACATCTTCGTGCATCTTTGCCAAATATGTAATGATATCTGCACAACCAATTAGACGGACGTGGACGAGATGTGTGTCCAGAATTCGATCTACGTCTGGGTCTAGAATTCGATCTACGTCTGGGTCTTGAAAACGATCGATTGTCACTTTCAGATTTGATAGCCTGAACTTCTAAAGAGAGCTTATTGAAACATTCAAACAGTTTTGTGGTAGTTTGCGTGAAAGTTTGCATCATATTTGCCATTTGCTCATTGGAACTAGGTCCATTTGTAACATGGGAACCTTTATATAGGGATGAAATTTCATTTTCAGTAATAACTTCCCATAACCTGTCAGCAAGTTTCAAAAGGTCCTCTACTTCTGTATGGCCTGATCCTGTTAAAGCAATATTAAGACTTTTAGGAAGTTTTCGTAGCCATAATTTTATTAAAAAGTCTGGTTCTACTGAAGATCCAGCTAAAAGTAAAAGGGATCTATAAAACTGGGATGGTTTTCGGTCTCCCATCTCAGAGTCTGATAAAATTTTGTCAATCCTTTTGTTTTCGCTTAAGGAGTGACGCTCAATCAAAATTTTCTTTAATGCTTCATACAAATTAGCAGTTGGGGGTTTTTGTATGAAGTCAAGTACTGTCATGATTACTTCTTGTGGAAGAGCTGTAATCAAGTACTCATATTTTGTTTTGTCCGTAGTAATGGCTTTGGACTGAAATTGTATTTCTGTATGGATAAACCATGCTTCTGGACAGTTGGTCCAAAATTGAGGCAACTTTACTGATGTCGCACAAATGTCCATACTGCGGCATTTCCATCCAAATCAAAATAATTAACTTTTGTCTTTTGATTCTTATAGAACTTCTTAATTTCTGTTAGAATCTTTAAAAAAATTTCAAAATGGTTGAAGATTGGCTTAGTTATAGCGCTTTTTATGAGAAAAAACAAAGCTAGTTTTCTGAAAAACCCCACCTTTTTTTTCGCTTAAAATTTTACTTTGGACCAAACAATATACGTATTAGCCAACCGGCTACAAATTTATTTCTTCTTGATCGTAGGGGATCAAATTCATGTCTTTTTCAAATGGCTGTAACTTTGCGAGGAAAGATTGCAGATTACAACTTGAAACCTCATTTTAAAGAGAAAGAACGGTACTAAATGATGTTATTATTAAAAATAAGCTGAAAGTAGTAATATCAGAGATGGCTGGCAAGGTTGAAACAAAAATTTAAATATTTTTTTGGAAAAAAAATTTTGCAAATGCCGCTTTTTTGAAACAATTTTCAACCTAAAATGGGCATAATATAAAATGGCCATAACTTCATAAAAAAAAAATTTTAATCAAATCGGGGAAATATGGGTCCCCTTATATCCTTTGAAAACCAACATATTTAATCGGCAATCAATTCCGTAACATGAAATAATCCGCGTGCATGGTTTGAGATCGATTTGGTCTATATATACGGTGACCATCCGTTCTGGTTTTAGCAGAACAGTTCTGTTTTTAAGGCGCTTGCTCTGCGTATTTTTTTTTTTAATGGAAAATTACAAAAATGTTCTGTTTCTCGCAAATGTTCTGTTTTTTGTTCTGCTTTCATGCGCCACGCATATCTAATATTTACTAATCCACATTATAAATCTATTTCTACTAACGGCAACCCTTTGCTGATCGATATGTAAGTTATCGATATTAATTAGCAATCTCTATTAAAAAGCTGATTGTGCAATGTAATTTCCGTTATGCTAAGTTTTTCGGTTTGGATTTGAACTCAAATTTTCGCCGTTTTTTCACCGAACGCAGAAATTAAATTTTTTTACCTTTCAAGAAAATAATTTTGGATAGGTGGAGAACCTGTGTAGAAAAGTCGAGTGTATAAGATTACAGTATGGGATGTACGGGAAACATAGTGAGCCATTTTGGTGAAACTAACGAACCAGGGTTGCCTTACCAAAGCCTGTTCTGATGCCTGAAAATGGCCGAACTTTAGCCAATTTTGTTATTTTAGTTTAATTTAAGGAAAATTGGCTCTAAAAACAGGTGGCAACCCATGTTTAGGACCTGATTCGACCAGGCAACCCTATATATTCTATTTAGGCATTAAAAATTATGTGACTTGTGAAAAACTAAAGGAATGTCGGTGGAAAGCTTGTCGAGAGTAAATGGGTTGAAATATTTCAACATTTTAAAAAGAATTTCATACCTTTTCAAAATATTTTGTGTATAGTAGAATTTAATTTGTGTTTACCGTGTTCAAATGCCTCCACCGAAAGGGTATTTTCTATCTTAAGAAATACAGGGAATGACAAAAAGTTCCATATCTACTATTATTAAACGAGCTAAAATTGTATATTTATATATTTATTTATATATGGCTGAACTTTATTTCGAAAACGGCTGCAGCGATTTTGATAAAACTTCGGAAATTCGTTCATATGTAAACAAAATTAAGATTGGACTAGGTTTAAAGTTTTTCAAGTTTCTAACAGGGGCGTGGCATAGCCCTAAATTTTAATTTTTATTTCGTGATAACTCGCAAACCATTTAAGGTATTGCAACGAAATTTGGTAGACGTATGCATATCATAAATATCTTAAATGCTATCAAAAGTAGCCGGAATCGGAACAGTGGGCGTGGCATATTTCAATAATTGAAAATGAAATTGATTCGATATTACTCGAAAACGGCACCGAGGATTTTCATAAAAATTTTAGAGTTAATACCGCTGAATGAGGTCATTATAACAAGTTATGCCACTATACTGGCAAACTCGTTGAAAGGCGTGGCATAGCCCACAATATCTATAAACGTTATAATAAGAGAACTAACAACGCAATAGTTATGAAATTTGACATGTCAAATATACTGGCTATTAGGTATATTGTAACCAAAAGTGGGCGAAACTGCACTTCTGGACGTGGCACCTTCCATACAAGCGAAAACAGTTAAAAGCTATATTTATTGTTCTATGAGAGTATTATTTTTTAAATTTGGTATAGAGATGTCGGTTAATATAAGCTTTGAAACTTAATGGATTTCGATGGGATTGCATCAGTGGGCGTGGCACCTCCCATACAAGCAAAAAATGTTAAAGGCTACATTTAGTGTGCTCTTGGAGTCAAATTTTTTAAATTTGGTGTGGAGGTGTCGGTTACCATAAGCTTGAAATTAAATGAAAATTGTCGAGATTGCATCGGTGGGTGTGGCACCTCCCATATAAGCAAAACACTTCAAATGTTATATTTAGTGTGCTATCGGAGTAATATTCTTTAAATTTGGTGTAGAGGTGTCGGTTACTATAAGCTTTGAAATTATATGAATTTTGATGGGATTTCATTAGTGGGCGTGGGCGTTGATGCCATATTTAGCAAACTGAAGGAGTGATCCTAATAAAATTTGGTCTCAATATATTCAGCCTCATTCAACGAGTTTTTCAACGTCTTTCAACTGCTTCATTATTTTTCAACCTCTTTCAACTTTTCTGAACGATTTTCTACATTTTTCAAATATTTTCAACGATTTCAATATTTGATTGACTTTTTCAACCTCATTCAACTTTTTTCGAGATTTTCAACTTCTTTCAACTGTTTCAACATTTTTCAACCTCTTTCAACTTTTCTCAACATTTCCCAAATTTGTCTGATTTTTTCAACCTCTTTCAACATTTTTCAAATATTTTCAACGCTTTCAATATTTGATTGACTTTTTCAACCTCATTCAACTTTTTTCGAGTTTTTCAACTTCTTTCAACTGTTTCAACATTTTTCAACCTCTTTCAACTTTTCTCAACATTTTCCATATTTTTTCGAGTTTTTCAACGTCTTTCAACTGTTTCAACATTTTTCAACTTTTTTCAAATTTTCTCAACATTTTCCATATTTTTTCGAATTTTTGAAACTTATTCAACTTTTTTTCGAGTTATTCAACCTTTTTCAACTGTTTCAACATTTTTAACTTCTTTCAACTTTTCTCAACATTTTCCATATTTTTTCGAATTTTTCAACCTTATTCAACTTTTTTCGAGTTATTCAACCTCTTTCAACTGTTTCAACATTTTTCAACCTCTTTCAACTTTTCTCAACATTTCCCAAATTTGTCTGACTTTTTCAACCTCTTTCAACTTTTCTCAACATTTTCCATATTTTTTTTCGAGTTTTTCAACGTCTTTCAACTGTTTCAACATTTTTCAACCACTTTCAGCTTTTTTCAACATTTTCCATATATTTTCGAATTTTTCAACCTTATTCAAATTTTTCAACCTTATTCAAATTTTTCCGAACTATTCAAACTCTTCCAACTTTTTCAATATTTTTCAACCTTTTCAACTTTTTTCAACACGTCCCATATTTTTTGGACTTTTTCAACCACATTCAAGTTTTTTCGGCTTTTCAACCTCATTCATCTTTTTCCGAGACTTTCAACTTCTTTCGAGCTTTTCAATCTCTTTCAACGTTTTCAACATTTTAATATACTATCGAGTTTATCAAACTTTTTCACCTGCTTCAACCTCTCTCAATGTTTTTCAATATTTTTCATATTTTCGGCTTTTCAACCATATTCAATATTTTTTAAATATTTCTGACATCTCATTCAATTGCATTACATTTTTTCGACTTTTTCAACCTGAAAACGAAAAACCGAACTTTGGTCGGTCTCCTGGTACTGAAAATTAAGACTGCAAAATGTATGATGAGATGCCACTATGATCTTAACTGCTTAGTGTTTAAGAAATAATAACAAAGTCAGGAAAACATGATTAAAAAAACTTGTAACTCAGAAAATTATCAATGGTTTGCCTTTGGCGCGTTTATTTTTGTTACACTATTTATTGTTAGTTAAAATCAAAGCCAATGAAATGTGATTTATGTTTTTTTTTGGGAATTTTTAATACTTTCAATATAAAAAAATACGTTAATGGTCACCGTATCTATATATCGACACTTCCAGCTTAACTGACCACTTTTCGAAAATAAAAATTATAGGCATATACGAAAAATTGCATCATCAAATGATGCATCACATCGAATTTTTACCATAATAGATAACAAATTTTCATCACATGTTGAATTTCCTTGTTTTTCTTCTTTTTTTTCAATACATTTTTTTTTTACTTAATTTTTTACTATAAGATTATTATAATCCGTTACATTTTTGAAGTAATTTTGTATATGGGTCATTCCATCTATAATTTGCCTATTTATACCCTGACGTGTTTTAAATTGGCTGAAAATTTTTTGAGTGGTTAAGGCATTATCTAATATATAGAAAAATATTATATCAAACTTTTCCGACCAATAGTTTTGATAAAAAAATTTATTTCTTAACTCTGTTCAGAGCCACTCGTAAATAACACAAAAACTTGAATGATAAATATAAATAAACAAACACAATTCAAATTCGCTTTCATATTATTTTTAGGTAGCTGTGTACTAGTAGATAACAAAAAAACTGCAATTCTGGAAAAATTAACGCCTAAGCGTTATATACCATATATACACTGAAAGAAAAAAAAATTACGTTTCAGGAAAACATCGATTTCTCAAATATTCCAAAATCGATTTCAGCTTTTTTAGGCTAAAAATGTTCAAAACATATAGGAGTACCATCCCTTAAACTTTCATTCATGTTTTTGCACCCTATTTGATTTGACAAGCATTTTAGTAAAGATTTATGAAACTTAAAAATAAAATTTGGATATGCCATTGATAGGTTAGGTTAGGTAGGAGTGGCAGTCAGTTACAAAAACTGACTCACTTACACCAAATTTGGTCCATTGTGATACCACAGGGTACTTTACTATACCCTCTCATTGAACCATCCAGATTTTTTTTTAATAATACTAAATAGCTGACCTATGCTAACATGTCTAAGGTCATCCAGGTCATCAAACAAAAACGAACCAAGTGTTTTGTGGCGTTTTCTAGCAAGTGCAGGGCAGGAGCAAAGAAAATGTTTAACATCCCCACAACTTCTCCAGAAGTCAAAAGACCAAATTCCCAACCTCTCCGCATGTCTGCCTATAAGCCAGTGGCCAGTTATTACTGCAACAACTGACAAGATACTATATCTAGTGCGGGATATCAGTTCTAGAGATCGCTTAGCGTTCCATTCCGGCCAGATTTGCCTTGTTATATTGCAAGTTAACCCTTGGGTCCATCTTATGTTTGCCTTTTTTATCATGTCTTCTTTAAGCAGTAACTTGCAGTTGGCAATTGGCAAGCCAACACCTTCCTTGTCTTGAGGAATTTGTGTAGTAGTCCCCTGCCTAGCAAGTTCATCAGCTTTGCAATTGCCATCAATGTTCCTATGCCCAGGCACCCAGATGATGTGAATGTTAAAATGCTGAGCCATCTCATTAAGAGACGAGCGGCATTGTTGGGTCACTAGTGAGTTTAGGAAGACTGATTCTAGGGATTTGATAGCAGCTTGACTATCTGAATAAATGTTGATACCCTTCTTGGATACCACATTTACCCTCAGCCAGGAAGCTACTTCTTCTATTGCTATAACCTCTGCCTGAAAAACGCTACAATGGTCAGGTAACCTCGCAGCAATTCTTATCTTCAGTTCCTTAGAGTAAATACCATAACCCACTTGGTTATTTAACTTAGATCCATCCGTGTAGAAATTAATATGGTTCCTTCTCCCCGGGATTCCTCCCTTCCAGTCATCCCTAGACGGGATATGGGTTACGTAATCTCTCTTGAATGAGATTACTGGAACAGTGTAGTCCAATTTAGAGGGTACGGAATTCAAGCTATTAAGGATAGTTGAGTGTCCTATTCTTCCCTCGAACCAGCAAGCAGTTTCCCTGAGTCTAATGGCGGTACATGCTGCCATTTGTTTACCAAACAGGTCAAGGGGAACGAGATGAAAGAGGACCTCCAAGGCATCAGTCGGTGTGGTCCTCAGTGCACCACTGATGCACATGGAAGCAGCTCTTTGAACCTTCTGCAATTGTCTGTAATAGGTGACGTTATCTAAGACAGGCCACCACAACACAATGCCATATAACAGAATCGGTCGAATTACCGCTGTGTATAGCCATTGAATGATACGAGGTGATAGCCCCCATCTTCTCCCCACAGCTTTTTTACAGGAGTATAGTGCTACAGTTGCTTTCCTAACTCTCTCAACAACATTTATTTTCCAACTTAATTTCCTATCCAATACCAGACCAAGATACCTTGCACTACCTTTTAATTTAAGTCTAATGCTCTTTAGTGAAGGTAGTACTATAATTGGAAGTTTGTGACACCTAGTAAAGAGTACTAGTTCAGTTTTTTTCGGATTTACGCCTAAACCAGCCTCATCTGCCCATGAGACGAGACTGTTTAAAGCATTCTGAAGAATTTCACACAGTGTGTTTGGGAATTTTCCACATGCGATTAATGCTACATCATCCGCATAGGAAATAGCTTTACAGCCAAGCCTTTTTAGTGACATGAGCATCTTATTTATTGCCAGATTTCACAATAGAGGAGATAGCACTCCACCCTGCGCCGTTCCTCTGCGGACAAACCTATTAACTTTGGAGATACCAAGATTTGAGGTAATGGCTCTTTTTGTCAGTAGCTTTTTAATCAGCTCAACTATGGAACTGTTGATACCCAGTTTCTGCAGTTCAGAGATAATCATACGTGGGTCAACGTTGTTAAAAGCTCCTTCAATATCCAGGAACGCCGCCAGGGTGAATTCCTTACATGCAAAGGATTTTTCAATGCCACTCACTAGTGTGTGGAGTGCAGTTTCTATAGATCTGTCTTTCGTGTAAGCATGCTGAGCAGTAGACAGCAGATCAGTTTTGATATTGCTGCGAACATAGATTTCTATGAGTCTTTCCAATGTTTTTAAAAGAAAAGAGGAAAGACTTATTGGCCTAAAATCCCTTGGATTAATGTAAGAACTCTTCCCAGCCTTTGGAATGAAAATATATTCCATTGATACTTTTGTTAATTTTTCGAAGTTTTTTTGTAATTTTTATAATACTTTCGAACTTGCAAAGTCTACAACTTTTTTTAAGTTTTCTATTTTTTTCAAAATTTCAAAAAATTAAGAAATATTAAAAATTTTAAAAATAGAAAAATTTCAAAAATTGGCATAAATTGAAAAAATTAAGTTTCTCAAAATGTTCAAAACATATAGGAGTAACATCCCTGAAAGTTTAATTTATGTTTTTGGGCCCTATTTGATTTTACAAGCATTTTAGTAAAGATTTATGAAACTTAAAAATAAAATTTGGATATTCCATTGATACTTTTGTTAATTTGTCGATGTTTTTTGCAATATTTATAATATTTTCAAAGTTTCGAAATCTTCAGCTTTTTTCAATTTTTATAAGTTTTCTATTTTTTTTTTAAAATTTCAAAAATATATGAAATATTAAAAATTTTAAAAATGTAAAAATTTCAAGAAAAAGTTGAAAAAGTTAAGTTTTTCAATTTATGCCAATTTTTGAAAGTTTTTCATTTTTAAAATTTTTAATATTTCATAAATTTTTGAAATTTTTAAAAAATAGAAAACTTAAAAAAATTTAAAAACTCTTAAAAATTGAAAAAAGGTGAAGATTTCGAAACTTTGAAAATATTATAAATATTGCAAAAAAACATCATAAATCTTTACTAAAATGCTTGTCAAATCAAATAGGGTGCAAAAACATAAATGAAAGTTTTAGGGATGGTACTCCTATATGTTCTGAACATTTTGAGAAACTTAACTTTTTTTTAATTTATGCCAATTTTTTAAAATTCTTCCATTGTTAAAATTTTTAATATTTCTTAAATTATTGAAATTTTCATAAAAATAGAAAACTTAAAAAAATTTAAAAACTTTTCAAAATTGAAAAAAGCTGAAGACTTTGAAAGTATTATAATAATTACAAAAAACTTCGAAAAATTAACAAAAGTATCAATGGAATATCCAAATTTTATTTTTAAGTTTCATAAATCTTTACTAAAATGCTTGTCATATCAAATAGGGTGCAAAAACATGAATGAAAGTTTAAGGGATGGTACTCCTATATAGTTTTTGAGCTTAAAAAAGCTGAAATCGATTTTGGAGTACTTGAGAAATCGATGTTTTCCTGAAACGTAATTTTTTTTCCTTTAGTGTATACTATATATAACGATTAGGCGCTAATTTTTCCAGAATTGAAGTTTTTTTTTTCTTTACTAGTACACAGCTACCTAAAAATAATATAAAGCGAATTTAAATTGTGTTTGTTTATATTCATCATTCAAGTTTTTGTGTTATTTACGAGCGGCTTTGAAGAAAGTTAACAAGTTAATTTTTAAATAGGCAAATTATAGATGGAATGACCCATATATTATTTAAAAGTTTATGTTAAAAGTTTCTCATCATTTTAATAAAAAACATATCAAATATTTCTAAAATAATATCAATTTATCACTTATTCCTGCAAAATTTTAGGCAATTTGAACTCAAACTCAAAATATTTAAAAAAGAGCTTTTCTCAACGTCACACCCGTTAAGCACTTTAAAAGCATTTACTGAACTTATAACATTAAATGTCAAATTTTTATACTTTTAATAAATATCGTAAGGTACCATAGTACTTGTTGCAAGAGATTAAATTGCATTCTCACACTTGTCTGAAAAGATATGAATGAAAATAAGAGCTAAACTGTCACACCCGTTACGCTGGAAGTGTCGATATGAGAAAAAAATAACGAAAATCAAATAAACGTTGCAAATTAATTCAATCGCAAGTTATGCTGTGCTTCCTCCATAAAAAATTCCCATACAAAACACCGCACGGTGGGCTTTAACCAACTTTTAATAAAAGTGTGAGTTACAACAAAAACTTTAACTGGGAATTATTCGGGATGTAATTTAGAGTCGAAATATGAAAAATATAAGAAATCCTTAGAGCTTTTTTTATTAATTCCATATTTACTGTTTTTTAATGATATTACATAACATACGTATGAAATTAAAAAGTTATTCGATTTTCTTCAAATTTTGACACGTCAAAATACTTTAATAGATAGCACTACAGTCTAAATTTCAGCTTCCTAGGTGGTCGGGGTCTAGAGAAAGAACCATCTTTAGACCTGAAAATAGTCGTGTTTAGTCCGGTTTAAAAATATTTGTTCTAAAAGCCCTCAAATCTAAATTTAAAGTTGTGAATTTTAATTTTTTTTTATTATGTAATCTTTTATACATAAAAAATAATTTTAAACCTCTAGACCTTAAGACTTATTTTTGCGACCCGATTAAGCTAAATACGTCTTAGTAAAATATGACTGCCTTGAAATCGGTGTACTCAATCGTAGTTTTATTCATAATACTAAAGAACGATCTCATTATGTTTATCTATTTATTCGCTTTTAAATGAGATACCATATAGTGAAAATAGTTGACCAGGCCCAGAGATATCAAACATTGAATTTGGCTATTTTCGCAAAAATTGCGTTTTTTTCGAAATTTGACCTAACAGTACTCAAGACCCCGAATATCTAGGGAGCTGAAATTTGGACTGTGAGACTGTATTTTAAGGTTCTTTAACGTGTCAAATTTGAGCACAATCGGATGTTTTTTAAATTTCATATGTACGTTATACACATATTATAACTAGATAATATTACTAAAAAACAGTAAATATGGAATTAAAAAAAAAGCTCTAAGGATTTTTTTCCTTTTGATGCATTTCTACTTTGATTAACATCCCAAATAATTCCACATTCAATTTTTTGTTGTAACTCAACTTGTCATTTAAAGTTGGTTAAAGCCCACTGAGACCGGTTTTTTGCAATTTGCCGATTTTTCTTTAAAATTTTTCCAAACTTTGTTTTGCTATAAGCCTTACCTGAACAATTACAAACACCTAGGTACGGTTCCTTTTTTGTTGGCTCAAATAAGCACTAGTTAAACATAAGGCGAGCTTAAGCTAGTTGCCATGGTATCTCAAATATAAGCTAATTGTGATATATGTTATTAGGTCGGTAAAATATTTAAACCTTATTTATTTTTTTTTATACATTTAGGTCAAAATCCACATGCAAGGAATTCGCGTTACAACAACTTTGATAGCGGTTATAATCAACCTTATAATAACTGTGCCAATATGGGCATGAACAATCCACAGGGTGGCACATCATCGTTTAGCCAAAGAGGACAAGGACAACAGAATAATCGAAATAACTATACTGAACGAGTTTACAAAAGTAATAATTCTGGAAATGGAAGCTTTGGTCAACGTGGTAACGCTTGGAATAATAGCCCATATAATAATAGAAGATATTAAGGTTAATCTAAATAAATTTGATGTTTTCTGATGGTCAAAATAAATGGAGTGATTGTAAGAATTAATAATTTTTCCATGTTTCGACGCATGTCGTATAGTTACAAGACAACAAGGTCTTTTAATTACAAGGAGTAACTGGAACTGGAAACAAAAATTGTACTTTTTTGTCATCAATTTGGAATATAACTATATAGTCCATTGAAATGTTACAAAATTTTGGCTGAACCTTGCATTTTGGACAGTACAAGATTTTTTTTTTGTGTTGTGTAGAGGAGATCAGTGTGAGTAAAAGTCTTGGTTTTCGAGATTGAAAGCCCCCCCCCCCCCCCATTTTTCCGCCATTTTAAGAAATGGGTGTAAATAATTTTTCCGCGATATCTTGACAGCTGTATGTCTCACAAAATTTTTTTAAGACTTTTTGAGTAGAAAATTGAATCCTCTAAATTATTTTTTACTGAGCCTTATGTTCAGTACTGTTAGTGCGAAATCCTCTACAATATTGATTAAAATACTTTTAATGGTAAAATTGAAAATGAAAAAGTTATAATTAAAAATTGAGTCTTTTTTCTTATTTTTCGGGTAAAATATCATTTAAGGACTAAAACTTTTTTTTTTATTGATTTATAAAAAAAAAAAAATACTTCAGACGTTTTTTGTAGACCATTTTATTCCAAACAATTTCTTATACTCATTTTTTAAATTTATTTTTATTGAGGGCCGGTTTCACAGTGCTTAGTTAACTCGAGATTAGAAGTTAACTATCCAATTTCAGTTTCATAGTAATTAGTTAACCAACCCAATTTGGCAGGTTAACTAATAGTTAACTAACAGCTGATTGCTGTTTAGCTTACAAAAAAAGTTGGCAACGCAAAACAAACAACGTCAAAACGAAAAAAAAGATAAGTGATTCCTGTCAAAGCGAAAAAGAACGCAATAAATAAAAACACGAAGTCGTAAAAATTTTCACTTCTCACAGTGCGTTTGTAATTTTCTGACAAATGCTTGCCAACGCTTCGGTCGTTACATTCTTCAATCCAGTAATATCAACCCCCGTATCGCAAGCTTTTGCAATTTCAGGGTCCAGAGGTAGTGAGCCCAAATACTGAACTTCCATTTCTGCGCACATAGCTGCGGCACCGCCGGTTATTGCTGGAAAAATTTCAGACGTATTGCCGCAGTGCCCGCATCGTTTTGCACTCGACAATGTTCTTATGGCCATCGACCAGTTCCAATAAACAATTTATTTCGTTTGTTGAAAGATTTGTGGTTCTTGTGCTTGACTCCATTTCGCAAACTATGAAATATCAAAATAAAAAACATATGTTTTGTGCAGTGATGCCATATTTTGTACAAAAAATTATCATTAGTTAACTAATGGACTGTGAAACTGAATCGGTTAGCCGTTGGTTAAGTTAACTAATTGATTAACTAAGCACTGTGAAACCGGCCCTGAGAGGCGTTAGGACGCACACTGGGGTAATTGGTATCGATTTGTGCGCTTAATTCACACAGAGTATTTAGTAGTGTTATAACTATGTATTTTAGTAAATTATGTATAAAGTAGTAAAAAACTATTGCAATTCAGAATACTTCAGTAATTTTTTTTTTTTTTTTGTCCAAAAATACAAAATACGCACTGAGGATTCTTATACAAATTTCAATATTTATTTAATCTTAAAAATTCACTAAAATTGGTTATTTCCTTCTATTGCAAATTAATTATCATCATGATCACTATAATCATCATCATCATCGTGTTCACCTTCACCATCACTTTCGCTTACATCATTATCATTGCCAACATTATAATAATTTAAATCATCACCTTCTTCTTTCGCTATTATTAACAACTCCAATGCTTCTGTTGGCATGTGCTTGCCTTTCTTCTGCGACAATTTAGTTTTACTGGATACAATAGGATCAGAAATGATAAGAAGCCTACTCAAAATGTCTTCGTTTGTTTTTTTTCTCTGCTGCATTTTCAAGAAAAATGTTCCCTGAAAACCTTAAAATCTTTATTTCTGGCTTCCTGAGCTTCTTTAGATAATTTACCGATTGGCAATAATGCGTGACATCTGGACCGTGAATAAAATATTTATGCAGTGTTGTTGGCATATTATACCAAGTATATATTGTGCATATTTTTTATCAAATTAATGTCGAATTTGGTAATGGCCACTGACACATCGGCATTTTGGAAGAAACGCCTTGCAGTGTTGCCATCATTCGAGTTACCGAATCCGGACTTTGGTATGTCCACAATCAGCCCAATTTTGTCTCTGAATTCTTTTTGTATGCGGGACTTAGTTTGAGCTACTAAAAATTTCTTACTTTCTGAACGAACCTGCCACTTTTTTATTGGCAGTTTGTATGCTATGTGCAGCAGGCACTCAAAAAATCGAATCCAGCCATGAAGCACAGACAGCCCAAATTGAGAACAAAAATCTCAAGGTGAAGGAGCAAATGAATTGAAAACAAAATCACACAAACAATAAATTGCGTTGAAGAAAAAATTACAGGAACAAAATACATGCGGTGGTTGCGGACCGAAATTATTTAACTTAAGCAACGGCAAGGGTTGAACGAGACAATGTGTTTAAGAAAAAATTACAGGAACAAAATACATGTGGTGATTGCAGACCAAAATGATTTTGATCGAATAACGGAAAGAGCTCGAGATGAGCTCAATATTTTTTGTTATTGTTGTAAGAGCTATTTGAGCTATGGGATGCGCATCCATGCTTTAAAGCATACTTTCCCGGCAATCATTTTTAAAATCAAAATGCTGGAAAAGTACGCAACATTCGCGCAACTTTTTTTTTTCATAGAATGTTACTTGAATATCTATATATTACGTTAATGAAAACAGTTTTGCCCGACCCCCGAGGACTCACAACAATATGTCCATGAATAGGACCAAAATATGATAATTTTTAAGCTGTCGGAAAAAAAAAAACAAAATAAAATATTTCTAAACATTTTTTAACAAAACAAATTACACACTATATTACTAAAATACCTGAACAACAAGAAGGCTCCATCATCAGTATCAAAATATTAAGTTTATCGCTGTGCGCACACAAAATGAAAAGAAATGCAAACTTTCAGAGTACATAGCGAGAATACGGTAAATTATTTTGCAACAATTTTTTCAACCAGTGATGCAGAATTTTATATATTTTAACCCGGTGTCAAAAACAAATATGTCCCTTGAGTTTTAATTTTTGAATTAATCCGCAAAATTGTCACGAATTACCCCAGTGTGTTACGGTTCGAAGGGATCAAACCAAGAGGCGACTTGTACGTTATAGTGATTCAGACACAAAGAAAGTTCATAAAAATCGTTCTTCTTTGAATATTTTGTTCTCTATGTCCTCCGAAATTAGTATGCCTTTTATCAGCACTTTATGTACATTCTAGAGGTTGCTCAATCCGCCACAAGCATTCAAGACTATTGAATACGTAGTTGTGGGTGCCAAAGATGATTAACAGCTAGAGACTAATTTTATTATCTCAATATATGTATTCTTTGGGCCGCTGATTACGAAAATCATGGTCCCAAAATCTTAAAATACTTGCGACACCTACAAAAATGTAAAAAAACCCTCTTAAAGGTATTTTTCACGACAATTTCAAAAATAATAAAAACACATCCAACAAAAATCCACTTTTCAATAGTAATTTGTACATGTGGTTGGTTTATGTAAAATTATATAATAAGAGATAATTCGAGAGAGCAGAGCCATTCTTAGGTAGTGCGAGGCCCATGCAAGCAGTAGGTGCGAGGCTAACCTAATAAAAACCTCTCCCTTAACTCTGCTTTTATTTTTTCTTTTTTATACAACGACATAAGCTTTGTTCTTCACCTTCAAAAATTGCATGAATGTAATTGTATGAATTTTATGCACTAAAAACAACAACAAAAAAACTCTGGTTTATGCGCCTATAACGCTATAAAAATAGATCAGAAGCTTTTTATCGACGTTTTTCGAAAAAAAAAAATATGACTCGCGAAACCCAGTGCAATCGAATTAATTTGGCGCTCCTAAGGCCGGCTCCGGGAGAAGCTCCTACCTCCTTTATTCATTCCCCTGTATTGAAACATTTCTCTCTTATAGATAAAGTATGATGAATAGAGTTTATACATAGAATAAGATTTTTATTAAGATAATAGCTTAAAAGCTATACAGACATACATTTTTAGCGCAGCAAAGAAAAATAGAATTGGAAAATGATGATACAGGGTGTTTTTTTTAGAGGTATAGAGCTTCGAATTGAAATAAAACACAAGAAAATCGTTTTAATGTCCATCAATTTGGCTTTATTGGAAGGATAATTTTATGCCATTAATGTTTAAATATGATTTCGGGCATGTGGCCGCCGCGGCTGGCTCGAATAAAGCCAATTCTACAGGTCCAATTTTGAACCACTTTTTCGAGCATATGGGGCCGTATGTCGGCAATAACGCCACGAATGTTGGCTTCCAAGTCCCCTAACGTTTCTGGTTTGTTGGCGTAGACGAGCGACTTCACATATCCCCAAAGAAAATAATCCAATGGTGTCAAATCACACGATCTTGGTGGCCAATTGACAGGTCCATTCCGCGAAATTATGCGCTCATCGAATGTTTCCTTCAATAAATTGATTGTGACGTGCGCTGTGTGGCATGTAGCGCCGTCTTGTTGGAACCACAACTCATCCACATTCATGCCATCCAATTCGGGAACAAAATAGTCGGTTATCATGGCTCTATACCGGTCTCCATTAACGGTAACTGACTCTCCAGCATTATTTCGGAAGAAGTATGGCCCAATGACTCCACCAGCCCATAGAGCACACCAAACAGTCAGTTTTTGTGGATGTAATGGCGTCTCAAGGGTCTCATGTGGATTCTCTTCACTCCAAATGCGGCAATTTTGCTTGTTGACGTAGCCATTCAACCAAAAATGAGCCTCATCACTGAACAAAATTTTGCGATGAAAATCAGCATCGAGATCAATCTCATTTTCGGCCCATACACCAAAATCACGACGCATTGCATGGTCTCGCGGCTTTAATTCTTGCACAAGCTGGATCTTGTAAGGTCGCAAGCCAAGATCTTTGCGCAAAATCTTCCATAAAGTTGATGGACAAAGCTCCAATTGCTGTGCACGGTGGCGAATCGATTCATTCGGGTCCTCTTCAACATTTTGCTCTACAGCGGCAATTGTTTCTTCGGTGCGCACTGTTCGACGTCTCTGCGGATGCGTATTATCACATAGAGTAAACGTAGTGCGAAAACGACCCATGGTTAACCGAATTAATTGCTCTGATGGACGATTATGTCGACCATAAAATGGACGGAGCTTGCGGTAAATTTCGCGAACTGAACCATTATTTTCGAAATAAATTTGCACTATTTGCAAGCGTTGTTCTTTTGTCAACCTGTTCATGATGAAATGGCAAACCAAACTGAACATAAATGACATTAGAGTTGCCAGATTTGACCATAAAATGCCAGTTTTATCTCTATTCGAAAAACAAACCTCTAAAAAAAACACCCGTTAGTTTCGCGTTTGCGTGTACTGATTTTTTGCAGTTCCTTAAGGCAATAAGACTTTGGGTCCTGATTTAATATGTCCAAAGATTTTTAAGCTAATTCTTCCTCTTATCCTACCTTACATAGTACCTTTGCAGTTATTTGGAAATCTGCTAGGGTTATACCAATACCAAAAAAGCCTAATATATCTAGTTCCTCTGAATAAAGGCCTATAGGTATACTTTAATTTTTGACTATAACCAATAAAATTAATAAGTGGCAATCCAATTTGCGAAATAAACACCGACTGTTAAAAGTAACTTGAGATATGCGTTAAGCTTTAGACAATGAGAAACATTTGCATAATGGTTATGCTGGACTTTTCTAAAGTGTTCGTTTGTGTAGACCGGTGGTGGACATGGAAATCTAACAAAAGAGCTTAAATAACATATCGAATCGATGATATTTGAATTGAATCGATGTAATTAATAATAAAATCAGATTCTTTGGAGGGGGCAGTGTCTCCCTAGTCCTACCCAATTGACGCCTCTGTTTGAAACTATATATTTGCGTGAAAGAATGCTTACTGTTACTGGGTCAGAATACGTGAAACCGACATGTCTGAAATGTTTTTCAAAGTTTTTTATATAAATCTGTAGCTGCAAGTGGTAGAAATTAGTGTACAGAAAAATTTTTTTAAAAAAATTGTTTTTGTAATAATTATTGCCAATCAAAGTTTTCATTAACTTTTTTTTTAAAATGCTATAAGTTTTGAACTGCTTGACTGATCGTGACGAAATTTTTTAATTTCTGTAGGTAATAAGTTGAACTTATGTATTAAAAAAAAAAGTTCCACAAATATTGCATTTTTGTTGTTAATTAGCAATTTTTTTTATCAGCAATTGAATTTTAATGATATGCGCCGCCTCGAAAAAATCTGAAATAAATTACAGAGATGCATTGAACCCTTCCAAATTAGAATTCGTCAAAAAAATCGTGGAGCCTCAATTAGTTTTGACGGTATAAATATTATAGTGGTGCCGGGCGGACGAGAAATACATAAAATTTTTGTTGTTTTCAAAAATGATTTTAATCAATAATTTTTACATGAATATCACACAAAGTGCGCTACAATTTTTCAACAGATAATGTATGTCATAACTATCTAACTAAGCGGATCCGTTTCGAATTGTAATTTCAGTGTTAAAAAAATACTAGTTTTTTTCGACTTTTTAAACATTTCTAAGTCGATTAAGGCACAAAATATTTTTTAAAAATTTTTCCGGGACTTATGAACAAAAAACGAATTCGAATCGAATTCTTATTTGAAGTCCGTTTCGAATTCGAAAGAATTCGTTTTTTGTAAATAAAACGGATCAAATGAGAGAAAGATATCATTCGCCTTTGACATATATTATAACATATGGCAGGTAGCCTAATAGGTAGCGCTCATGACTATGAATTGCTGGGACATGGGTTCGAGCCTGACTTTGGAAATTTGTAAATCGTAAGTAAAATTTAATTTGATAATAACATAAAATTATATGCAATGAAGTCTTACAATTTGCATATTAAATAATTTGATAATTAAATAAAATTATTTCTACGAATCCGTTTTATGAACAAAAAACGGATTCGAAACGAATTCGTATATGAAGTCCGTTGCGAATTCGAAACGAATTCGTTAATGCGGACGATCCTTCCGTTTTTGCGAGAGGAACTTTATACGAAAACGAGTTCGAAACGAATTAGTGTTTCACCGAGGCCGAGGCGAGGCGAGGTTCTAGTTGATCTCGGTCTCGCCTCGTTTTATAAATTTAAGTCTCGCCTCGGCCTCGGACGAGATCTTGCCATCACATGCCTCTTTCTCGGCCGAGGCACCTCGGTAAAAAAGCGAGGTTTTTATTAAAATAAATAAAAAATTATATGTGTATCAGGGCTGATAGGCTGATCAAGCCTCAAGAAATAAAATAAAATATCTGTTTTTATTTTTGGTGAATTGGATGAGATATGATGAATTTAATTCTTTTCTTATATGGGAAGGAGACGCATTGCCTTTTTTTTCAAGCCAAACTAAGCTATGAACCTTTTACAAACTATAAGCAAAATATGTAACAAATCTTATTTATCTACGTCAAATAGATATTGAGATATGATAAAGTTAATTTTTTTCTTATATTGAAGGCATGGTACCGCCCATTTTATTAATTGAATCTTAGTTATGCCTCTACCTTTTATAAATATACCAAGTTTTATTAATCTGCATCAAGTTGTTGATAAGATATGATGAATTCTGTTTTTCTCTTATGTGGGGGTGGCATCACCCATTTATCGTAAACTATATTACGGAGCATCCCAAATCATAAGAAACATATATATGTCAAATCTTTCGTCGGTCGGTTGAACGGCTAGGAGTCCATTAGCAACGAACATACATATATTGATCTTTATTTATATACTAGCATTACCCTGTGCGTTTCGCTTCACCTTACCGGTTCTTAGAAAGACTATTAGAATAAATCAATTTCAATGCAGTATTGTCAATCATGCAGTTTTGCTTATAGCCTTACATTAGAGCGGTTCAAAAAAAAAACTTTTTGATTTTTTCACGATGTGTCAGCGGATTACAATAGCCTTATATGTCTGGACAAGCCCCATTACTAGGATTAAGGTTAATATTGAAAACTGGATTAGCGCCCTTTGTTTTAAGTAAACAACCCATTTTCAAAAATCTTGATTTAAAAAATGCTGCAAGTTGTAGAGGTTATAAAATTTTTCAACAAAGTGGGTATGGTTTTCGAGAAACAATCGATCGGAGAAGTCAAATCCGTGATTGGTTTTTCTTCTTCTTCTTCGTTTCTTACAAAAAAATTGACAATTGACCGGACAAAAGTAAAAAAGTACCGATTTTCCACTTTCTAGCTCCAACACCTCAAATATTATGTTACCGTCGATATCATGGTACATCATTTTTAATGAACTGATATTCCCTTAAATGAATGCCGAAACCGCATATCATTATCTTATTTCAAAACAAAGATATCTGCATTTTTCTAAATTAACAGAACTGCCATAATTGAACTATTCTATAGATTTTTCTAAAATATTCAAAAATTCAAATTATGTCAGTTCTGTTAATTTAGAAAAATGCAGATATCTCGGGTTCGAAATAAAAAAGTGATATGCGGCTTACGGCATTCTGTTAAGCAAATAACAGTACATTAAAAATTATGTAACACGGGATCGGCAGCAAAATAATATGGGGTGATTTTGCAACTTTAAAGTACAATATCGGAATTTTTTAATTTTTTTCCGGTCAATTTTCAATTTTTTTGTAAGAAAAAAAGAAGAAGAAGAAAAACTAATCATGGATTCGAATTCCCCGATTGATAATAACTGTTTGGAACAAAAAAAAATTGAATCACCTTAATATGCAAATTTGTCGACCACGATTCGGAAAAAATCAGGTCTGCTAATTTAGAAAAATGCAGATATCTTTGTTTTGAAATAAGATAATGATATGCGGTTTCGGCATTCATTTAAGGGAATATCAGTTCATTAAAAATGATGTACCATGATATCGACGGTAACATAATATTTGAGGTGTTGGAGCTAGAAAGTGGAAAATCGGTACTTTTTTACTTTTGTTCGGTCAATTGTCAATTTTTTGTAAGAAACGAAGAAGAAGAAGAAAAACCAATCACGGATTTGACTTCTCCGATCGATTGTTTCTCGAAAACCGTACCCACTTTGTTGAAAAATTTTATAACCTCTACAACTTGCAGCATTTTTTAAATCAAGATTTTTGAAAATGGGTTGTTTACTTAAAACAAAGGGCGCTAATCCAGTTTTCAATATTAACCTTAATCCTAGTAATGGGGCTTGTCCAGACATATAATGCTATTGTAATCCGCTGACACAACGTGAAAAAATCAAAAAGTTTTTTTTTTGAACCGCTCTACCTTACATGCTTCCCTAACTGATCAATCGAGGCGAAGTCACATAGAAGCTGATGCGATCCAAGCACTTCTGTGCATTAGCGCTTGGACCAAATCTGAACTCGTAAGAAACACATGCGGATTAAAAATAAAACAAAGTAGCTTACTCAAAATAAAATACTAAAATATTAGTTAAATATAGATTTTATTATAAAAATTACATTCATATTTTGAATCTGCATATGATTCTTACGAGTTCAGAATTCGTCAAAATGCGCCTCGCTCTTGGTTTCGAAAACGAGGCTAGGACGAGGCTAGGCCGAGGCGAGTACGAGGCGAGGTGCCGTGTGATCTCGCCTCGCCTCGGTCAAGCGAGGAAAATTTATTTTTCCGTCTCGCCTCGTTCTCGCCTCGGTCTCGCCTCGTTCTCGTAGTCAAAAACGAGGCTGCCTCGTAGCCTCGGTGAAACACTAAAACGAATTCGTAACGGAATCCGTTTCGGATAAATAATACGAAGAAACGAATTCGTCTCGAATTCGAAACGAATTCGTTTGGCACACTGGGAAGGTACGAAAGTGTGGCTAATCTTAAAAACCCATATAGAAAATTATCAGTAATTAAACACTGAATAAAAATTAGCCGAGATTTGTGGTCAAATTTTAATAAACAAATTATTTGAAAAAACCTTTATTGACTGCAAAAAATTTTTAATAAAACACGAAAAAATTTTTAGTTTATTATTTTTTTATTGTTAGATGCATTCGGTTACAACAGAGTAACCATCATCAGCAACGTCGTTTAAGCACTGAGTCGAAAAATACATAATATCTAGTCATAAAAGTGCAATATAAACAAACGGAAATAATTAGAGAATACGAACAAGAGAGAGCATATTCGTTATGCTTGGGGCATATGGTAAAGAGATGCGTTGTAATGATGTTTTTTCTTCTTCTTGACAAAATAGCGTGCTCTTATTTTGGTTGTGTAACTTTGTCGAATGTTTTTTAATCAGCTGGTCAATAATCATTGTTTTAAATCCGTTTACATTAGCTATGCGTGTGATTTGTTTGTATTCATTGGAGTATGATTCAGCTGATAATGGCAATCGACACAAACGATATACCATAGATTGAAATGCAGTCAGCTTTTGTTGGTAAGTACAAAATGAATCGACGGAAATGTAGCGATCGGTAGATGTTGATTTTCGGTGAACAGCGAAGTTTACTTTACCATTTTTTCTTTTGATTTCTAAATCTAGAAATGAGAGAGAGTGCTTTTCGTTGTCTTTTATTTCGTATGTGAAATTAATGCTGGGATACTCCAATACAAACAAATCACACACATAGCTAATGTGAACGGATTTAAAACAATGATAATTGACCAGCTGATTAAAAAACATTCGACAAAGTTACACAACCAAAATAAGAGTACGCTATTTTGTCATGAAGAGAAAACATCATCTCAACGCATCTCCTTACCATATGCTCCAATCATAACAAACAAATTAAAAAAAGTTTTTAAAAGGTCAGGAATGAGAATTGTTTATACAAACAACAACAAACTTCGTTTTTCTTTGGGAACCACGAAAGATAAAATGATAACAGAACAACGAAGTGGCATACACCAAATCTCATGTTCGGATTGCGAGTTCAAATATATTGGTCAAACACGACGAGCTTTCAAAATCAGATTTAACGAGCACATTCGTTCCATACGAAATAAAGAAAATGACAAGGCTATAGCTTTACATGTAAATAATTCAAAAAATTTACAGCCACACAGAATCGTTTCATTTGACGAGAATTTCTGTTTGTTAAAAAATGTAAACAATCCGTCTAAGTTAGATGCGTACGAATCTATTTTCATTTCTAAAACCAATAATTTAATGAATTTAGAACCGGGTCCTGTAATTTCACCAACTTTTTAATATTTTAAAAAATACCTAACTTAGATGTAATAGTTGTTTGTAAATGTTGTTAATTTGTTTCCAATTTTTACACATATTACATGTACGTGCAATTGTTTAAATTCTCTCTCTTGTTCGTATTCTCTAATTATTTCCGTTTGTTTATATTACGCTTTTATGACTAGTTATTATGTATTTTTCGACTCAGTGCTTAAACGACGTTGCTGATGATGGTTACTCTGTTGTAACCGAAATGCATCTAACAATAAAACAATAATAAATTAAAAATTTTTTCGTCTTTTATTAAAAATTTTTTGCGGTCAATAAAGGTTTTTTCAAATAACTTGTTTATTAAAAACCCATGTTTGGATTGGACCTAGAATTAAGTTTTGGCAAGACCTTACACAAAAATTATCGTTTCATTTTTCGTTGCTGATGCCTATGTTTATGCTGCTTATTGAATTTTGTGTTGTTATTGTTATTTTTTCTGATTTTGTATTTGGCTTCGAAGTTCAAAGAATAAACTCTCTAGCAAATGTTTTTTTAGCTTCTACATGTTTATGTATTATGGTTTGTTGATGCATTGTGCAGTATATTACGAATTCGGACCTCTATAGCGTAAGCCAATCTGAAGCTATTTCAACAAAATGGAAAAAAGCCAAGTGACACCTCTTAATGAAATTGGTGGGTAATGTGATATATGGCGTTCGGATAATGTGATATACCATCATGAAAAGTATAACAAGTATAAAACAATAGGAACTAAGTATACAATAACATTACATCTTTCATTAGAATTTCCATAAAAAAGGAAACTAGATTTAAACTGAATCAATAAGCGAGAAGCAGAACATATTAAAGTCAGATAGATGACTCACATACAAAAATTGGAAGACAATCATTTTGAGCCCAAATTAAATCGCATTGCAGGCATTGAACTCAGGTCTAAATCATTGTATCCCTCTGGAAGGATTTGTTGCAAAAAGCACAGGTAATGTCTTTGCTGGGTAGAGAAATTTGGACTATGTACAGGGTGTTTTTTTTTAGAGGTATAGAGCTTCGAATTGAAATAAAACACAAGAAAATCGTTTTAATGTCCATCAATTTGGCTTTATTGGAAGGATAATTTTATACCATTAATGTTTAAATATGATTTCGGGCATGTGGCCGCCGCGGCTGGCTCGAATAAAGCCAATTCTACAGGTCCAATTTTGAACCACTTTTTCGAGCATATGGGGCCGTATGTCGGCAATAACGCCACGAATGTTGGCTTCCAAGTCCCCTAACGTTTCTGGTTTGTTGGCGTAGACGAGCGACTTCACATATCCCCAAAGAAAATAATCCAATGGTGTCAAATCACACGATCTTGGTGGCCAATTGACAGGTCCATTCCGCGAAATTATGCGCTCATCGAATGTTTCCTTCAATAAATTGATTGTGACGTGCGCTGTGTGGCATGTAGCGCCGTCTTGTTGGAACCACAACTCATCCACATTCATGCCATCCAATTCGGGAACAAAATAGTCGGTTATCATGGCTCTATACCGGTCTCCATTAACGGTAACTGACTCTCCAGCATTATTTCGGAAGAAGTATGGCCCAATGACTCCACCAGCCCATAGAGCACACCAAACAGTCAGTTTTTGTGGATGTAATGGCGTCTCAAGGGTCTCATGTGGATTCTCTTCACTCCAAATGCGGCAATTTTGCTTGTTGACGTAGCCATTCAACCAAAAATGAGCCTCATCACTGAACAAAATTTTGCGATGAAAATCAGCATCGAGATCAATCTCATTTTCGGCCCATACACCAAAATCACGACGCATTGCATGGTCTCGCGGCTTTAATTCTTGCACAAGCTGGATCTTGTAAGGTCGCAAGCCAAGATCTTTGCGCAAAATCTTCCATAAAGTTGATGGACAAAGCTCCAATTGCTGTGCACGGTGGCGAATCGATTCATTCGGGTCCTCTTCAACATTTTGCTCTACAGCGGCAATTGTTTCTTCGGTGCGCACTGTTCGACGTCTCTGCGGATGCGTATTATCACATAGAGTAAACGTAGTGCGAAAACGACCCATGGTTAACCGAATTAATTGCTCTGATGGACGATTATGTCGACCATAAAATGGACGGAGCTTGCGGTAAACAAGCGAAGGTTCGCGAACTGAACCATTATTTTCGAAATAAATTTGCACGATTTGCAAGCGTTGTTCTTTTGTCAACCTGTTCATGATGAAATGGCAAACCAAACTGAACATAAATGACATTAGAGTTGCCAGATTTGACCATAAAATGCCAGTTTTATCTCTATTCGAAAAACAAACCTCTAAAAAAAACACCCTTTAGTACATCAATATTAGAAATCATGCATGAACAATATAAAATTTAAAGATAAAATAAAACATATGCATAGGAATTCAATGTTAAGTACAAAGATACGAAAATAAAAATAAGAAACAAAAGAAGGAAAAAAGAAACCATTAACTAGGAATTATAATTTTAGAAGTAGTTGAAAAGTGCTTGTTTGAAGCTATATCCTGATGTAACTCGCCGTAACTGAATTGGTAAAGAATTCCAAAGTCTTATTGTGCTAATAAAAAAAATCTGGAAGAGTTTAGGTAAAAGTACCTAGGGACAATCAGTGGTAGTGACCTGGAGGACTGACAAAATTGAAGTTTATCATATAGGTAACTAGGACAGGGAATAAATAAGTTTATGTAAAAATAGTAAATTACGCATGTTCAGGTACTCTACAAAACTACAACCAAGTATGCCTTTACTTATTTCAGATATATGCTCATAACGTCTAACTCAATAAACGTATCTAGCAGAATTATTGAAAGCAACAAGTAGTTTATGTAGAGATGGTGAGTCTAGCTTACTATAAACTAATTCAAAATAGGAAATATAGGCAGCAATCAGTTGTAAAACGAGCCTACGTCTTGTCTCTAAAGGTGTAAAAGCAATAAGTACCTCAAAGTCATGTATACCTTTCCTATTAAATGATTAATATGATCACTACATGTAAGTTTAGAATTTAAAATAAATCCAAGATTACGTACCTTATTAACAAACTTTAAGTGTACAGAATCGAGAAATAGTGGAGGAATCCCTAAACAGCTTAGCTCACTTCTTGCAATTGGTAATACTTTAGACTTTAATGGGTTAATATGAAGTAAATTGTTTTTTGCCCATAAACTCAACGCACTTAAGTCAACATTAAGTCTATAGCTTAGATCCTCTACAAGACCAATAGGCCTAGAGAGATAAAGTTCAATATCGTCAGCGTAACCGTGGACAGTAGCATGCTTGCAAACTAAAAAAATGTCATTAATAAAAATTTAAAATAACAAGGGACCTAAAATAGAACCTTGTGGAACAGGTTCAGTACGTACTGTTTTAAAAGATGAATAGGTATCTCCAATTTTAACTCTCTGCAGACGATCACCTACATAAATAATTCGTTATCAACAATAACGCGCTGTCACTGAATCCAAAATAATGTTTTAATTTTTTACAAGGCAAAAGATGGTTGACAGAGTCAAAGGCTTTGGAAAAATCTAAAAGGCAAAGTAGGGTCAAACAATTTTCGTCATAAGAGACTCTGATATCATCAATAACCTTCAAGACAGCAGTAGAACAACTGTGGCCAACGCGAAACCCAGACTGAAGAGGTGATAATAATTTATTTGAGCTTAAATATGCTGTGATTTGGTCAGACATAATTCTTTCGCAAACTTTGCCCAAGGCGGGCAAAATACTGATGGGTCGAAAGTCTTTCGATTATGTGGCAGAATTATTTGTAGCTATAGGAGCTACAGTCGCTATTTTCCACAAAGCTGGGAAATTAGAGGAAGTAAAACAGTGATTAATAATATGGGTAAGGGGTGCTATAATATATGGCAGAATTAATTTAAAAAATTTTATCGGTATCCCATCAATGCGTACAGCATTAGAACTCAAATTCAACACGGATTTAACAATATCTATTTATACTGCTGAGAACTGAAAGGCTACATCTGGCAAGTTACTTTGCATAGGAGGTAATTCTATATCATCACAGCGACTTGATGGGCCGCTGCATTCTAAGAAAAAATGATTAAGTTCTTTAGGATCTAAATTACATTGGTTTTTACCTTTAGTAAATATTCTATATTTTCTTATATTTTGCCATAATTGCTTGGATGATAAGTTAGTGTTTAATTTCGAAGAAAAGGAAATCTTTTTGGCCTGTTTTTACAATAAAAGTTGCCCTATTACGTGCCATTCTATATTTTTCCCAGTTTTCAGTAGAGCGATTGAAATTCCATTTGGAATGAAGTTTATTTCTAATTTTGATTGCATCTAAAACACGATTACTAAGCCAAGGGAAAACTCTGCTCGCAATATTTATTGTGCGCACAGGAACAAATTTATTAAAGGCCTATTCTAGTTTGTTCAAAAACTGTCTAAGTTTGTCATCTACTGAGCTATAAAACCAACAGTCATTCCAGATCATCTCAGAAATTACATTATTAAGGGCAAAATGATCAATGGATCTGTAATCATAGAAGGAAAAACTTACAGGAGCGGAAGCACGATTGAAAATTGATATTAAAACTACAAAAAATAAGATCATGATCAGATAAAAAAGTTATTTGATCAAATTTTAGAGTTAAAGAGCTATCAGAATCAAAAAACACATCAAAAAGGCTGGGATCCGAATCATTTGCGAAACGCGTGGGGAAATTTGAGTTAACAAAAGTTAATCCACATGAGTAGTGAAAACGAAAATCATCAGAAATCCTTTAATTTTTCAACAAGTTTACATTAAAGTCACCATTTACTATGTTTAAAGTCATAATCAACAAGTCTACTGGAAAGATTAGTAAAAAATGGCAACTACAGGAAACTGCTTCAAACATAGAAAGTAAATTGAGAATATGAAATGGTGGCAAAAGATAAAAGCTAAGGAGTAGTAAAAGAATAGCAAATAAGTAGCAATATAAAATAGAGAAGTAATAGCATTACAAATATATATAAACTAAGTGATAATCGATAAAAAAAATAAAAAATGGAGAATAGGAGCTTTGAAAATAAATAAAACTTCAAGAAATAAATGAATAATTAGCTAAACAATTAGCAAAAAGAGTAGTTAATTATATAATTAAAATATATATATTATAGTTGTATTTGTAATGCAGTCAGCGATAAGCTATATGTGCATACAATATTTTTATATATTTATCAGGATAAAAAGGTACTACGGAAATAACGATAAAAAGTGAGTATGCAGAAAGCAAGAACGATTTGTGAAAAGGATTTTGCAATGTTACTTTTGTTATTTACTTTGAAAATAGTACCGTTATCAGCAAGTGTTCTATCTCCTCATTTTTTTATCGAAGGAAATAACTATATGTGCAAAACGAAACTTACTTATTTCCATTGCTTAACAAATCAAAAAACAACTTGACTTTATATTAATAGTTTGCGGGTACACCCTTGTTGATTAAAACGGTATTCATACGCAGTGGCATGGAGTCCAATAGTTTCTTATCTTTATAGTTTTAAGATCTTTTAAGCGGTGATAATTAATACCTTCCATTTGTATGAACTTCGTGTGCAAGAATACCCCACAAATTTTCCATCGGATTTAAGTTCGGACTGACTGCAGAGTCCTTCAGAGGTGGTATTTTCCTGTCTTCGAAAAACTGCTTAGTAAATTTTCCAGAATGGATTGGTGCAGTATCTTACTGAAACGTCCAGTTATCACCATATTTTTCAGTAGCAAACTCCATAGACCGGCAGCTAGCGACAGAAATTTGGTGTTGATCGAACCACGTATGCCTTTCAGGACTCTAAGCATATTACACTTGCTGAATAATAATATTGTAATATAAGGGTTGGCGTCTGGGGCATTTCGAAGAATAGCGAATTTGAAATTGCAATAAAAATAGACATTTTTAACCAATCGAACCACGTATGCTATGTGTATTACATGAAATTTTAAGGCAAAATAATCCATCAGAAACACTTGGCATACGTGTTGAGCTGGGTCTAAGGGCCAATGCCCACTCTTACACATGCAAACAAAATTAGCATTTTAAGTCAATCGAACCATGTATGCCATATATATTACGTTAATATTTATGGAGATATTTTTATCGGAAAACCATTGGCATACGTGTAGAGCAGGGACTAAGGACTCTTGAAGGCATGTGGATGTGCAAAAGAAATACCCATTTTGGAACAATCGAACCACGAATAAAATTTATTGCAGATTAAAGTTCTAACCTTAAAATGTGTATATGCAAAAGGGCATACGATGACTGTGGTGCATACCTCTATAAAAACAGTGAGAATACGACAAAATTTTGCAATAATTTGGAACAATCGAACCACGTATGCCCTTTGGAGTTACAAGAAATAATCATTGACTTAAGTAATTTTTACAAACGGCATACAAATCGACCGGGGCAATCGCATTAAAGATTAAATATTTTAACTGAGCCCTGCGAACTTTTTAAATTTTAACTGTAACGTAGAAGCTATGAAGGCGGAAGCAGTCTCAAGAAATCACAAGTTGCTGTTTTCAATGTTATTTGAGAATAAGAGTGAGTAACACAAATCTGTTTGATAGCATAACTTATTGGCCAGTCGACAAGTAATACAATACTATGAAAAAATATATTAATTAGAAATATTGATATTGGTTTGATATCTTCCTAGAAAGCCCTTAAATTATTTCCATTAGGGAAGGCCGGAATCATCCTAAAATTGTCGATGAATATGGGTTTTCGCCAATTTCAATGGAATCTGTCTTAAAAAATTTGCTTAAATATACTCAATTGAATTTTTTATTAAGTAGGTGATACTATATTTACGTAAAGTGTTTTTTGTTAACGAAAATATTTAATAGAAATTTGTTGAAATTATAATATCATACGCAGCTTTGTATCTGAAAGTTTGGCTCTGATTTACTCATTCTCTCAATTTACTCATTTACTCAAAACGATTTATTGGCATTGAGCGACCTCTATGCATTCGAATTCGGAAATTTCCCTGTATAAAGTATTGTTCACATTTGCAAGGTTCACATCACAAGGATTTTATTTCACAATATATTTTCTAATTTCCAAGCTTTTTTTTACAAAGAGAATTTCAATACTTACTCCAAACATTTTCATAAGGAGAAAAGAATCTTAGTTAGTTATTTAATTTACATAGTAACTAAGTGTTAATATACAAATTTATTTAAAAAAAATTAACAGAAACACTGATTTTAGATGAGTTGAAAAAAATTGGATATTGTTGACTACGTTTGCATGATTTAGACAAAAGTTTAACCGCCTTACTACGGATTTATTGGATTTTGACGATATTCGAAATTGATAAATTATTCCATTTTGCCCAAGACAACAATACATTCGAAAATGATATCGCCTCTTTGTGCGAAACTGTTTTTCGCTCAACGTCTTCTTCCGAATCAGATCCACTGCTACTGCTGGAATCATTTTGACTTTAGAGAGAGGAATGCAAAAATTTGCTCAGAAATTAGAATCCCTGTTTTAATTTGAACTTTGCCTGTACCTATTTTAAATACTATATCAATTCCTACTTCATTCACTGATTTCTTTCAATGCATCCACACAAGTGAACTTATATTTATTAGTATCGCCTGAGGTCGACCATTAGTACTAAATTTTAATCTTGGAAAAATTTTGCCGGCCAATTAATATCAAAACGTTTTTGTTCATTGACTACGATCTTATTTAGTTTCACAAATCACATCACTTCACCACACATTTGAAATTACATTCAATGGACATTTAAAAGCAAAACAACATAAAATTATCAATTTCTTGGTACTACATAAGTAATTTCTATTACGTTGTCTATTTGATTTTGACTCAAAAATAAGGAGCTCTTTACCGTTCAGTCCGACCCGTTATCGTTCTTTTTCAAAGCATAACACAAATGCCAGATAATAGAATCACTATTTTATTTTATTACTTATCAATTTTCAAAGTTGAAAATACATAATATGTATGCATATTATTTCATTGTTTACAGCACCGTTTTACGAAAGTATTTAGTTATATTACTCATTTAATAAAGGTCAGCTAGCTCAAAGTATAAAGATATGTATGTTCTAATGAAGCGCAAATAAAGTAACAAAAAATACTTATTAGTATTAAAAAACTAAACTGGAAAGAGCTATTTTTTGTCATCGATCCGAAAAATCAAAATCAGGGTATCATGTTGTTTTATTCCCCACTCTTTCTCTTCTTTAGGGTACAATCTATCTCTATATCAAATTTCATCAAAATCGGACCATTACCTTAACTGTGAAAACATATTTTCATATTGGGGGCGTGGCACCGTCCACTTTAAACCGAATACTTTTCCTGGAGATTCATTCCATCTCTGTACCAAATTCCATCAAAATCGGTCCATTAGCTTAGCAGTGAAAACGATTTTCCTTTTAAAAGCGATGTCATGCCCACCAAAAGGAACTCAGTGTTTTTAGAAATCATGTTTAGGATTTAATCTGTATCCAAACTAAATTTAATCAAAATCGGTCCATTAGTTTAGCCGTAAAGACGTTTTTTCTTGTTAGGGACGTGGCACCGTCCACTATAAACAAATATCTTTACTTAAAATTCAATCTATCTTCACATCAAATTTCATCAAAATCGTTTGATACTCGGTCAAACATTTTTTTATATTTTTTTTTATATCGATAAAAAGTTTACATACTCGGTAACGCAAAGAGTCATACACTACTTTTTCTATGACATCGCCGTGCTAAAAATCATGCATTCTAGAGGCGATAAAAAGTTTATGAGATAGATGAAAGTTTAGATTACTATCGATGAACAAAATCTGCTGGGAAGTTTCGATGTTCACGTATTAATATATAGATAAAAAGCTGGTGACAAAACACAACGCAAAATTACCAACAAAAAGCAAAGCATAGTGATGCAGCTGCGCCTGTCAGCGATTCGGCGAATTACAACAATACGAAGTTGTGGTAAAAGAGTGGAAAGGGTTAGGCGCTGGGGATCGCTGGTTCACATATGTAATTGAAAAAATGTACTTGTTGCGAACATATCAATGCTTTTTATTTGGATATTTTTTTCATACTTTTTATTGTTTAACGCAATTGCCCTGGCGGATTCGTATGTCATTTCGAAAATCACTTATTTACATAACTATTGAATGAAAACTTTAAGGGCATACATGGTTCGATTGGTCTTAAATTACCTAAAATATGACATTGGTTTTTTTTATTGTTTAACGCGATTGCCCCGGCGGATTCGTATGTCATTTAAAAAATCACTTATTAATATGATTATTTAATGAAAGCCTTAAGGGCATACGTGGTTCGATTGTTTCAAAATTTGGTCAAACTTTACCGTGTTTAAAACGTATGCCGTTAGTTATGTCCCATTGAAGACGTATGACCTTATGTTTATCTTGTAAATGACATTGTCACTTGAATTATCTTACGAAGGCATGTACGGTTCGATTGTTCCAAAATGGGTATTTCTTTTGCACATCCACATGCCTTCAAGAGTCCTTAGCCCCTGCTCTACACGTATGCCGATGGTTTTCCGATAAAAATATCTCCATAAATATTAACGTAATATATATGGCATACATGGTTCGATTGACTTAAAATGCTAATTTTGTTTGCATGTGTAAGAGTGGGCATTGGCCCTTAGACCCAGCTCAACACGTATGCCAAGTGTTTCTGATGGATTATTTTGCCTTAAAATTTCATGTAATACACATAGCATACATGGTTCGATTGGTTAAAAATGTCTATTTTTATTGCAATTTCAAATTCGCTATTCTTCGAAATGCCCCAGACGCCAACCCTTATATTACAAAATTATTATTCAGCAAGTGTAATATGCTTAGAGTCCTGAAAGGCATACGTGGTTCGATCAACACCAAATTTCTGTCGCTAGCTGCCGGTCTACCAGAAGCACATTATCAAGAAGTTCAACATAATATTCAGAATTCAAAGCAAATTGGATTCTTTCCACGGAGCATTTGCTGCCCAACACATAAGCGATCCACCTGGAAATTGCGAGCTGATCGCGTCTGGCGCGGAAGCTTTGTAACTTTCCAAATCATTTGTAAGCCATCACGGCCATCCAAGTTGAATTTTCTCTCATCGGAAAAAATAGCTGATTGCAACTCTTCGTTCCAAAATTTGTGTGTTTCAGCATATTCCAATTTGGCCATTTTGCGCTGGTTTAAAAGCAGCGGTTTAGCCAATCGTTTTTTATATTTTAGGTGTTCGGTTTCACTTAAAATTTGTTGAACTCTTCTTTTTGAAATCTTCATATCTAACTTATCTCTTATTTGAGCTGCTTTCATGCCATTTAAAGTAGCTTTGCGACTTAGCTCTGTCGTGGACAAGTGGTTTCCGACTAGATCTTCGAATTTCTAAATAATTAGTAGGGTCTTCCAAAAAGTTTACTATGGTATTTCTATGCCTGATAATTTTTTTAGATATTTCAATAATTTTCGCAACCATTTCATGATATTTTTGTCTTTATCTTGTTCCATTTCACTCAGTTAACACCCGTGTGGCATATTCTTCTAATAAAAATATATGATTTTTTTATAATTTATAAAAAATAAATTATTTTGCCTCTTATTTGTTCTTTCACCTTTTAAAAACAAAAACTTCACTTTTTTAAACCAAATCAAGAGTTTAAATTAATTACTTACCGCTTTAACGAACAATGCACTTATAATTATTTCCTTCGATAAAAAAATGACGAGATAGATCACTTGCTGATAACGGTACTATTTTCAAAGTAAATAACAAAAGTAACATTGCAAAATCCTTTTCATAAATCGTTCTTGCTTTCTGCATACTCACTTTTTACCGTTATTTCCATAGTACCTTTTTATCCTGATAAATATATAAAAATATTGTATGCACATATACATAGCTTTTTCGCTGACTGTAGTTGTTGTAATATTTTTTATAATATTTGTAGTTGTTGTTGGTGTTATTGTGGTTTTTTGAGTCGCTGTTGCTAGTTGTCCATAAATAGTTTTCATAGGAAGTTTCTTAAAAAATTTTGTTAATTATATTTCTACATTCCGGTAAATAATGAGTTAATATAAAAAAATTTGGTACAACTGATGCATAATTTTAAAGAAAATGAATTGAGCTTTCTTGTGAAAAATAATATACATAAAATAATAATATAAAAATATTACATGTTAATAAAACATTTTCTTCGAAAAATTAACGTTTTTTAGAACAACAACATTTTACAAAAATCGTTATATCTCGAAAACTCAACAAGAAATTTTTAATGTTTTTATGTCAATTTTATGCTTTATTCAATTACCTTTTTTTTTTTATTTTTTATTTATTACAAAGTCCTCAGACGGATATAATTCCGTGTATGAGAGGATGCATAAACTTAATAAACAAAATGTATAATATAATTATAAATAGGATAAATATAATATAAATTTTTTCTACATTATAGTAATTCAATTCATATATCACATGTAAATTTATCACCTTAGATCTCTCAAATATAAATTTAATTTAAACTTGAAAATGTTAATATTACAACAATTTTTTATTTCTTGAGGTAATTTATTGTATAGTTTTATAGCACTATGTTTCAAACTATGTAATTGTTTTGTTGTTCTGGCCTTAGGTACTTCTAGATTGTGCTTTTGTCGCGTATTATGTTGATGTATTCTGTCTCTTTGCGTGAGAATGGTTTTTGATTTCATCAGACTGTTTTTGATTTTGTATATGTATTTGCATTTTTCTGCGTATATCAGCTGATTGATGTCCATTTGCTTTGTATCTTTATATAATTCTCTTGTTGGAGTTGTAGAGTTCTTATTAAATAGAATTTTTATGGATTTATTCATTAATCTGTCAATCTGTTCAATATGAAATTTGTTGCATTGGCTCCAACTGCATATGTTGTAACGTATTTTAGATAGTATACTATATGTCCGGAATATATTAGTTTTGCTGTTGTTTCGCTTATTTTTCCGATTCTCCTAATCGCCATAATAATTGGTAGAATTGAGTTTTTTAAACCTTTTATATGCCCTTCATAGTTGAGTTTTTCATCTATAACCATCCCTAGATATTTTGCAGATTCCACCCTCTGTATTTCAGTGTTGTTGATTTTTACCTTAATATTTACATTGGTGAGATTGTTAGTTCGAAAAAGAATGAAATTTGTTTTGTTTATATTAATGATGAGTCCATTTCCGCATGCCCAATCAAAGTATATTTTCATATCATGATTGATATTCCCTTCCAATTCTTTTTCTGTTTTTGCTGTTGTTATAAAATTTGTATCATCAGCGTAAATGTTGTATGCTGATTTAAATTTGGAATTTTTAATATTATTTATGTAGAGTAAATAAAGCCTTGGTCCAAGTATCAATCCTTGTGGAACTCCAATTTGACAAGTAAGTTCATCACTTATTTCACCATATAATTTAACAGCATGGGGTCTGTTTTTCAAGTAATTTTTCATCAATTTGTTTGATACTCCACGGATACCTATTTCATTTAATATGTTTAATAATTTTGAGTGGTCGACAAGGTCAAATGCTTTTGACAGATCTATGAATGTAGCTGCAACTATTTTTTTATCATCTAGAGCATCATAAATTTTTTCCATGGTAGTTGCTATTGCCGACTCTGTGCCACTTTTTTCTAAAAAACCAAACTGATGGTGATCAAAGCCTATGGTGTTATTGATGAAGTTTTCTATTTTGCTGTCTATTGCCTTTTCAAATACTTTGCTAAAAGCATTGAGAATTGAAATCGGTCTGTAGTTTTCACAAATGTCTTTTTTCCCTTTCTTATGTATTGGAGATATAATGGCTTTTTTAGACATTCTGGGTAAATTCCAGTTGAAAAGCATTTATTTATTTCATCAACTAATATATCACCAATAGTTGGCAAAAGGAATTTCAAATCCTTTACAGATATTCCATCAGATCCTCGCGCTGCATTGCTATTGAGGTTTGTTACTATAAGTTTAACTTCGTTGAGTGTTACTGGAGTCAGGAACATTGTTTTTGTATTAATAACATTTGGCGTACGTGTGTTATTAGTGGTTATGTTTTTGGCTAAATCATACCCTACTTCATTGAAGTATTTGTTTATATTATTTGCAGATATAGTGTTGATATCCTGATTATTCGTAGTTGTTTTCTCTTTATTTTTTAATGTTGAGTTAATTATATTCCATAATTTTCTTGGATTATTGTACGATTTTTCAATTTGATCAATTATATGTTTCTGTTTAATGTTTTTTATTAAAAAGCTGACTTCTTTTTTCACTTTCTTATATTTCTGAAGCATAATTTGGTTTTCCGGATTGGATTTTGATTTTTTGTAAAGCTTTTGCCTGAGCTTGAATTTTTTTTGAAGTTCTGCAGTAATCCAGTTATTATTTCTGCACCTGATTCGTTTGTAAATTGTAGCTTTTTCTTTGGCAATCTGTATAATATTTGTTAATATTTCAATGCTATTTGGTATGATTTTGTGATTTCGTTTTTGACTATTTGTTCCATTTTAAAATGGTTTATTTTTTGAAAAACAATTGTTTTCATAGGTTCTTTGTGAGGTTTAAGTGATGCTATTGTTACTGTTGCGTATTTATGATCAGAAATGTCTGTATCATTCAGTTGGAAGTTAATTTTGTATGTATCATCTATGTTAGAGATAAAGGCGCATATTCATAGTCATATTTAGCATCAGCTTAAGTTAGAACTTTATTTTAGCAATAACTAAGTCATTCATAGTCGATTTAGCATCGGCTTTTCTGCTTAGTTATAACTAAAAAAATAGTTTCAGCTGAAGTTGATATTAAGTCGATATCAAAAAAGAAAATATGGAGAAAATTCATTCATTTCATATCAGAAAATTCAATTTTGATAATTTTGAGGATTATAAGTTGTTTTTATTTGGCGTGTTAAAAAAAATATACATGCATATATGATTTTAGAAAAAAAAAAAACTAAAGAGAATTATAAGCTGTTTTTATTTAGCGTGTCAAAAAAAGTTTTTAGAAAAAAAAAATTTTATTCTGATGAGAATCGAACCCACGCACTTTGAGCTATAAGTCCACAGTCCTAACCATTTCGTCACGCTGCCTTGTAAAATCTAGTTTTTTATTACTCTTTCTGTTAATTTATTAGTGTAAAATTAAAAAGTCAAAATTTATAATGGCAGGTCACTTTAGAAACCGGAAGGTTAAAAAAAATTATATATATTCATATACACATATGTTTTGAAAAAAAAAAAAAAACATGTTAACTGACGAGATTCGAACCCACGTCCTGAGGGCTATGAGTTCACAGTCCTAACCATTGCGCCACGGTGCCTTCTGTGCAAAAATTTTTAATACTCTCTTTGTTATTTAACTAACTTGAAATTAAAAAGTCAACATTTGACAAGTTTACCACGAAAGCTTTTGTGTGGTGAATTCATTAGCTTATGCCACTTAGTCAATACTAAAAAATCGACTATGAATAGAAAACAATTTTTAGTCATGACTAAATTTATTTTGAGCTTAGTTTGAGTTTAGTTAATTTCAACTTTAAAATACGACTATGAATATGCGCCAAAGTGATCAATTAAGGTACTCGTGTTATTTGATATTCTGGTGGGTTGAACATTATTAATAAGTATAAAACCATTTGTTTTTACTAAGTCTGTGTACTTGATGACTGCATTTGTCTGATCTAAAATATTAATGTTCACATCTGCAAAGAAAACGCAATTTTTTCTGTCACATAGTTCTTTTTCTATAAATTCCATAAAAGTATTTGAATTTTCGTTCGGAGCTCTATAAAAAGTTCCAATTTGCAGTGGTTTATTTAAGTTTGTAATTTGAACTAATGTGAAGTTGTATTTTTCATTTTTCACTATTTCGTTGTATGTTAAATTATCTTTTATGTAAATAACTGTACCACCTCCGCGTTTTTCTTTTCTGCAGTTGTGAATAGCAGTGTAACTTGGTAAATTAAAAGTTTTAATTTCATTTTCATATAGCCAGGTTTCAATTACAATTATAACATCAATGGCGCATATTCATAGTCATATTTAGCATCAGCTAAAGTTAGAACTTTATTTTAGCATTAACTAAGTCATTCATAGTCGATTTAGCATCGGCTTTTCTGCTTAGTTATAACTAAAAAAATAGTTTCAGCTGAAGTTGATATTAAGTCGATTTCAAAAAAGAAAATATGGAGAAAATTCATTCATTTCATATCAGAAAATTCAATTTTGATAATTTTGAGGATTATAAGTTGTTTTTATTTGGAGTGTTAAAAAAAATATACATGCATATATGATTTTAGAAAAAAAAAGCATTTTTACTGACGATAATCGACCCCATGCACTGTTTGTTATTTTAATAAATTAAAAATTGAAAGGTCAAAATTTGACAAGCTTACCACAAAAGCTTTTGTGTGGGGAATTCAAAAGCTTTAACTGAAAGACTTTCGTGCTAGAATACCTAAAGTCTTACAAAATATTTTCGTATGACTTTTAGCTGTCTTTGCCAGAATAGCGCTGTAAATTGATATCAAAACGTAAAAAAAAATTTTAAAAGAAAATATGGAGCAAATTCAACGCGATTTTGATATTTTTGAAGATTTTGATATTTTGGACAGTATTGTCTTATCGAGGAAGACTAAGTCTTACAAAGAACGCATTGACCCATTTCAAATGGACGATGGCGATTTCTACGCTCGATACAGGTTCGATAAGGACACAGTCAAATTCATTATTGAAATTTTAGATATTAATGAAGCGCAAAACAATAGAGGCCTGCCTGTTTCTAAGGGTTTGCAAGTGCTATGCACCCTACGTTTTTTGGGGCGTAATGTCCACCAAAGCGATATAGGTTAGTACAAATATTACATATTTTATTTTGCCATAAAATCTTTATTATTGCTATTTGTTAGCTGATCTTCATGGTTTGTCCCAGCCAACTGTGAGCAGAATTATAAAAAAAGTTACCAGGGAAATAGCTTTGAAGATGCCAAGCTTCATAAATTTTCCGAAAAACAAATGTTTAAGTTCAAGTACAAAGAGATAAAGAAAAAAAACTGATCATAACATTCGGGTATTCCCCCAATTGGTTTTTGTTGCTGTATACGTAATAACTCTACTGTACAACCTACAGCCCTATTCTGACAGCTTAATGCTTGGCCCAGAATTAGAGCGGTGGCGGTAAAGCGGCGACGAATATACGCTGTCAAAAATTATAACATACTTGATCATGTGAAATTGAACAGAATTGCAGCGTACGACTGGTGACCTGCCGACGGTTAGCCGTCGATTTAGAATTAATTCTATTTTTACGTTGGATCAGTGTTGCATTTCTTTGTCATACTCTTTGGCAATACGATTTTCTCAGCAAAATTTATTGTTTACAAATTTTGTTTTTGTCTCTCTCTTTTCCATTTACGATTTCGTCACGCTGCCTTGTAAAATCCAGTTTTTTATTATTCTTTCTGTTAATTTATTAGTGTAAAATTAAAAGGTCAAAATTTATAATGGCAGGTCACTTTAGAAATCGGAAGGGTAAAAAAAAATTATATATATTCATATACATATATGTTTTAAAAAAAAAAAAAAAACATGTTAACTGACGAGATTCGAACCCACGTCCTGAGGGCTATGAGTTCACAGTCCTAACCATTGCGCCACGGTGCCTTGTGTGCTCAAAATTTTTATTACTCTCTTTGTTATTTAACTAACTTGAAATTAAAAAGTCAACATTTGACAAGTTTACCACGAAAGCTTTTGTGTGGTGAATTCATTAGCTTATGCTAGTTAGTCAATGCTAAAAAATCGACTATGAATAGAAAACAGTTTTTAGTCATGACTAAATTTATTTTGAGCTTAGTTTGAGTTTAGTTAATTTCAACTTTAAAATACGACTATGAATATGGGCCAATGTTTTTATGGTTTCTAGTAAGTGTTTCCAATTCATAGAGTTTGTTGCGTATACTGCAAATATTAATGTAAAAGATATTGATTGAATTTTCATTCATTTGGCTAAAGGTAGTTAATTCGGTTCTTTATTGCCTTTACTTTCAAAGTATGAATATTGCATTCATCATCCCTTGCCTTATGATCACATGAATATCCAGCTCCATGCTTGTTCGATCTTATGCAGTTAACACACTTAAAATTGCTACTTATTTTACATGTTCTGGTATCATGTTTTTCTGCGCATATTCCGCACACTTCTTCTCCTTCACATTTGCTACTTGTATGATTATATTTTTGACATTTATAGCATCGTGTTAGGGGTATATGCTCTTTTACATATCTTGATTTGTAATTCAACATCACATATCTGTTTGTAACTTTATCTAAAGTATTTCCAGAGACTTCTAAAATATAACTCCATAGAGATGTTTTTTTGTTCATGTATTTATGTTTTAATTTGAATTTATCTTCATCGTTTATAAAATAGTTTGTAGACACTAGTTCTTCTACTATTTCATCTTGGCTATAATCTTTTTCTACATTTGATATCAATATTTTTAGTCTAAGAGCCAGTGGCCGGCAGACTTACGGTATTTTGTAAAGCTCTATATTTTTTTTATTGACTGTCTGATACCTGCCATACATGAGATGGGAAGTCGTTAGTTCGACTGGCGGTTCCTATAGAGTCATTCAGGCTTGAAAGGTGTAAAAATTTTACCCAGTTCAACGTTATAGTGTAAAGGCTGATGCTTGGATATTTTATAGTACTTAATTATTGTTATTGAAAAAAAATAATGGCAGACACCTACGATGGTTCCAAGGTCATGGCAGACACTTTTGAAAGTGCGAAAAATTAAACCAAAAACTTACGTTATTTTGGCAAAGCTGAAATTTATATATGATGTTAATAATAACATTCTAAGCTTATATTTGCCACGGCACACATTCTCCGCGGTTCTAATATCCCAGCAGACAACTGAACGTGACTTCTTGAGCGAACATACGCATGTGTGATACTATTATACTTACTCTAATCCAAGGACTATTTTTCTTTCTTTAGTTAATATTATTGTTCCTGAACAACTCGAGAAATTTGTTGATTCTTTTAATCAATACATTAATCCATTCAGTCCGGACTTATCTGCTTGTCAATTAATCAATATTGCATCTGGAAAAGCTGCTCTGCTTCAAGTTGAAAAATTTCTTCTGAATGTTGAGAAAATTGGCAACGATCGACGAGAAATATTCATTTCTGAGTGTACTGCGGACATCAACCGATTTGAAAAAACTATTAAAAACCGCAACGCATAATTTCCACAGTCAAATTGAAAAAAAAAAATCTGTAAAAATCGGTGGAAAGGACCAAGAAATTCGACTTCAGCGGGATTTATTCGGACGCATGTTGGGAATTCCGATGGACCATAATATCGATGTCTTTAAAATTTTATCATATCCCATAACTCCTGTTCCTCTATCCTTATGCCATTTGGATGGTGCGATCTGTAAAACAGATAAATCAGTACTTTTCAAATGTCTTCAATCAAATGTCAATCATGAATCAGCGAGCTATACTGATGTATTCTTAGTAGATGGCTTCTTCATACTACATTCCATGAAAGATGTGCCCCAAACATTTGGTAATATTTCAAAAAAAATTTTGCAAATCGTAACTAAATTCCCAGCTCGGAGAATCGACGTAATTTTTGATCAGTATTTTCACCCTTCAATAAAAGATAACGAACGGGTTCTACGACAAGAAGCACCACAAATCGAGTATATTATCTCTCGACCTGACCAAATAAGACCAGCAGATTTTGCAAAAGAAATGAAGAATATAAAATTTAAGGAAGCTCTCATTGATTTTTTTATAATACATTGGGCAAGTGATGAAATAGCAGCATATCTTGGAAATAAATTGATTCATCTCAGTTTTCGACATTGTTACTCATATGTTGCAAATAATAAATATGTATCTAAGCCCGTACATATATACATACTATTTGCACACTAGTTTATTTAATTACAGATTAAATAGATGTTGAAGTGAGTATGATTATTTCCTTATACATGTGTTTGCTCGCGCCATATGTAGGTAACGTTCGGTTGTTTGCTGGGATATTAGAACCGCGGAGAATGTGTGCCGTGGCAAATATAAGCTTAGAATGTTATTATTAACATCATATATAAATTTCAGCTTTGCCAAAATAACGTAAGTTTTTGGTTTAATTTTTTGCACTTTCAAAAGTGTCTGCCATGACCTTGGAACCATCGTAGGTGTCTGCCATTATTTTTTTTCAATAACAATAATTAAGTACTATAAAATATCCAAGCATCAGCCTTTACACTATAACGTTGAACTGGGTAAAATTTTTACACCTTTCAAGCCTGAATGACTCTATAGGAACCGCCAGTCGAACTAACGACTTCCCATCTCATGTATGGCAGGTATCAGACAGTCAATAAAAAAAATATAGAGCTTTACAAAATACCGTAAGTCTGCCGGCCACTGGCTCTTAGACTATTTAGGTAAGTTAAGTTTTGGTACCGATATTTTATATCCTGCTGTGAATTGCTGTTTGATTTCTGATTCTAGTTTTTCCCTTTCTTTATCATTTACTGTGGAAACTACGACACCACCTTGCTTTATGTGTTTAATAGAGGAAATACCAACTTTTATTTTTGCTGGTAAGATTTTGGCCTTAAATTGATTTTCAGTCTCTTTACTTTCTTGCCTACTATTTGTTGGGAGAATTATGATACTACTTTGGCTTTTTTGCTTACTGGGTATTTGCTTCGTGTTTGCTGCTAGTACACCGGCGTATGTGAGCCCTTGTTGGCTGTTGCTATTCTTTTCTAAATTAAGGATTGCTTGTTTCACTTCAGTAAGATCAGCTTTAATGCTATTATTGGACTGTTGTATTTCATTATTTGTTGTACATATTTTTTCTAAATTTGATTCACCCTTTAACCATTGCTTAAATTTTTTTTTATCTGTTTCGCAAACCCAAAAACATTTATTTTTTACTGTTGCTATTGCATTATAGTCATCATCAGAATAATTGATGCAGTCTATATGCCACCATGCTTGACACAGTCCTTCACATTTGATTCCTCTTGTTTCCACTTTTTTTTTACATTTTTTGCACCAGGCTTTATTTTTTTCAGTTTCTGTTTCTTCCTCCATTCTTACTTTTTAAGGCGCTAAGTACTTGGTCACAAAAGAGATGGTTATATGTACACCCAACTCTCTTTTTACACGGTACTTTTTTACACGATTTTGAAGTTACACGGTTCAAAAATAAGAGCAAATAAACTTTTTTACACGAATTTTTTGTTCTTGCACGAATCTCAAAAAAGATTTTTTTAATTTCAATTCTAAGTTGTACAGCTAAGGCGTTGGTTTTCAGCTGTATTTTGTTTGTTTGTATACTCCTGAATAGATACCAGTAATATTCTACAAGAATGGCATGCAAAATTTTGATATTTAACCAATAATTTTGGAAAAATTACGATTATTTTACGTATAACTAACGAGCGTTGACTGCCGAGTGAAAAGTACCAAAAATTGCGTTAAAAAAAACGCAATAGCTAACGCGCATTGGTAAAACGCTCGTGTGAACTTAGCCTAAGTTGTGTATACAGCAACAAAAATACAATTGGGGGAATATTCGAATGTTATAAACATTTTTTTTTGTGTGACTGCACTTCACTTGTTAACAAGTAGCGATGAATAGTTACGAAATTATTTTTTATTTCAAGTTTCAATAATTATTATTATATGTTGTACTTATGCACTGAATTTTAATGTATACGCATTTTAAGTTTTTTTTTGTAATAAAAATGAATTGTTTTAAGTTTTCTATATAATATGGATTTCATTCAATACTTTTTTTGCACGGTTTTTGGGAAAATTTTTCATCTTACACGATATTTTAAGGTTGTGGGATGTATCTCCAAATTTACCATATATCACATGTATTTTTTTACACGATTTTTTTTTACACGGTTTTCCAAGGAACGTATCTACCGTGTAAAAAGAGAATTGGGTGTATATGCTTTGCTATTATTACTATTTTTGGCGGGACACTCGGCAATTTACCAACTAAATTTTTTAAACAATTTATGTCTTTATATGACTCGATCATCCAGTGTTTTTATATTTACGTGTTATAGTAATGGTTCAGTAACATTGTTATGCGAATTTGATTTTTATTTATTAAATTTTTCCCGTATTTTTCTCTTATTTTTTCTCCGCTGATTTTCACCTGCTCTTCACTGTTTGACAGTTCTTCTTCCTTCTTCTATGTGATACCAATATTTTTGATATCCATTCAGGGTTTTCTAACTTATACTAATTTTTGTAAAAGCTATATCCGCAAACTCCGATAGCTATTTCTCCAAAACTAGATCCGTCCGATCCTTTTTTTTTGCATATTTATTTTTCAATCTTATAGCGCTACTTTCCCTTAAAAAATTTGGGAGATTTGTACTAAGATAAACCTGTTCCGAAAATTCAAAATACTCAGGTAAGATATTAATGATGATGAGAAATAAAAATATGCTCAAATTTTGAAATGTTTTTTGTAGCCAAAGACGAAACTTATGCGCTCTAAGCCTACTAAAAAATGGTCAATGGGAGAAGAAAAAGTGCTGTTAGATTTTTTGATGACCAATAGAGATTTTGAGGTAAGTATTTATTGTGAAAGAAAGGTAAATGTGTATTAACCTTCACACCGGCATCAATGTTTAACTACGGGAACAGGCACTATTAACATATGTTAATATTTTAGTTTTCATACTAAGTATGCAAATTTGCACATTTACTATGATTTTTGAACTTAAATAATTCGATATAGCATGATTTGTGAGAGTTTCTATGGTAACAATATTTTTGGGGGGAACCTATAGTCCAGTTGTTAGGTTTCTTAGTGGTCTTGAAATTTCGTAGCAGATGTGAGCTTTGTAATAAAAAAAAAAGATTTAAATCTCATAAGTGAAAATGGCAGATAATAACAAAACAATTTGAAAATCTATGTTAGTGCTTCATCTGTAGCTCAATAAGTACAGTATGAGCCATTTTTAAACACCGAAAAATTAAAATTTTCCAATGTTCAGGATATCATATGCATTGCAGGCAGAGTACAAAATACAAAATTTCATTGCCAATATGGGCTCGGATGAGGACAATGTGGAAACAGAGGCATCAAAACGTGATATGATGGAAGAGGATATATCAGCCTGAAGGATATGATGGGGAAGCCTCTGATCAGAAATTGAAGCATATTCCGTACAACTCGGGCTCGGGAGCGACTCAGAAAATGAATGAATGAAAAGTGATGATACTGAAGGCTTTGTCCCGGATAAAGATGTTCATGTGTTCGTGTATCCTACCACGAAGACGCCAAACAAAAAAGCGCGACTAGAAAAATTTGTATCCAGTGCAAGAAGCCTGTTTAAATTGAGCATAGCAAAGTTCTAACAAAATTTAAGGCAACAGTTTGAAATAACTGTAAAATCATCAAATATTTTTCAAGTGAAGTTTTATGAAAATCGAATCACGAATAAATGAATTGCAGCAAATTATAAATTGCGATATTAACATATGTTAATAGTGCCCGTGTGAAGGTTAATACTACATGCTTCAAAAAGTCCCTGGAAAAATTATGAAAACACAAACTTTTTGATAAAAATCGATTTTATTCTTCAACATAGTTTCCTTCGAGGGAGATATACTTTATCCAACGATCCTCCAACAAATCGATACCTTTTTTATAGTAGTCGACGTCGAGGCTCTCAAAGTAGTCATCACTTTCAACCTCCACCTCCTCATTTAAGTAAAATTCTTTCAAGTTTGGAAACAGATAATAGTCGCTGGGAGCCAAGTCTGGAAAATATGGTGGGTAGGGCAGCAATTCGTTCAATTTTGCCATTGCCATTGGTGAAACAGCACTTTTTGTTTGCCATATGCGGCCGTTTTATCTTCATTTCATTGTTCAAACGGTCCAATAACGCTGGGTAATAGTCGCCCGTGATGATTCTACCTTTCTCAAGGTAGATGGAGAATTATGCCATGTGTATCTCAAAATATGCTGACCATCACCTTCCCAGCCGACGTTTGCGTTTTTGGGCGCTTCGAACGACTCCCACCCGATTCTAACCATGTTGCCGACTGTTTATTAGACTCTGGTGTGTAGTGATGGATCCATGTTTCGTCCATTGTTATGAATCGACGCAAAAACTTTTTCGGACTACGCCGAAACAGCTCCAAATTGGCCTCCGAATCACCGACACGATGTTGCTTTTGATAAATTGTCGAAAGCGCGGCACCCATTGCGCGCACAGCTTTTTCATTTCCGAATGCTCATGAAAAATATTGAAAATACTTTCACTTTGCGGTCTTTCAAAACGATCAGATGGATTTTCTTGATGTTTTCAGAAGTGATAGCCTCATTTGGCCGGCCCGTACGTGGTGCATCACTGACGCTCGTACGACCCATTTTAAATTCAGCAAAACATCTGTAAACAGTTGTTTTCGACGGAGCAGATATGCTATGATGTTTTTGGATCCATTCCAATGTTTGCTTCTCGTTTTTTCCGATCACAAAGCAATGTTTTATCAAAATGTGAAAATCACTTCTTTCCATTGTTTACGAAATACCAAACGTACCATCTAGGCTACTGACTATGTATTTTAATAAGGAACAAATTCGTTAAAGGTATTTTATTGTCTTATATGTTCAATTAAACCCTAAAAATGATGTAGCCAAAAATGCGATTAAATTAAGGCTTGGACTTCTGAGAACGGTGCAAATTTGCCCACTTTTTATATTTTTAATCCTAACTCAAAAACTATATATTTTTACCATATACACATTCGGAGACTTATTGTAGAGAATTAAATTTCCTATCGAAATGATACTTTATAAAATCAAAAAACTTATTTTTCATCAAAATAAGTTAAAAAACTATTAAAAAAAAACCGAAAAATTTCAATGTTTTGAATTTTTTTTATTTTTGGGTATCATTTTTTTCAGAGTGGATTTAGGGGATTACTTTTTTCACAAAAAAGAAAGGTGACGTAGTTTCCGTCACAATAATGACCTATAAAAGTATCTTATATTAAGATTGACGGAGATACAGTGGTTCAAAGTTACCTACTTTTGTATGATTTACTCAATTTTTACCTTTATGCCATTATTGACTGTGTATGTATTTGAATAAAAAACTAATTCGTTGAAAGTATTTTATTGCCTCAGATGTTCAATTGTAGCCTGAAAATGAGAAATCCAAAAGTACGATGAAATTTATGCTTGGACTTTTGAGAACGGTGCAAATTTGTCCAATATTATATTTTTTTCTATAACTCAAAAACTATGTAGTCTTATTATATACACAATATCAGACTTATTGTAGAAAGTAAAATTTCCTATCGAAATGAAATTTTTAAAAGTCAAAAAACATATTTTTTCATCAAAATAAGTTAAAAAACTACTATAAAAAACCGAAAAATTTAAATTTTTGGGTTTATATTTTTCCTGAATGAACTTAGGCATTTTGTTAGCGTACAAAAACGAAAGTTGATATAGTTTCCGTTAAAATGATGACCCACAAAAGTATTTTGGATAAAAATTGGCTGAGACAAACGACAAAAGTCGTTCAAAATTGCCTACTTTTGTATGATTTCACCAACTTTTACCTATATACCATGATAGTTTTAATTTTACACACAAAAGTAATGTTAAAATACTAGTAATATGTCATTGATAAACTGAAAATTATTTTTTATTTAATTAACCCTTAAATGCATAAGGTTGTATTTTCGGAAGAAAAAAATATATCGCACACATTTAGCTAAAAAGGCACAACTCAAAATTTTGGAACTTTCAGAAAACGCAAAAAACTGTTTTGAGCTTGTGAACTATTTTTCATAAATAAAGCGTGAATTGTTTAGATGAAGGTACTAACAGAATATGGTTTGAAACCACGTCGCGATCACAACAGCTTGAACTCTCCGACACTAAAAATAGGACACTTTTTCTTATTGTAGCCTAGTTTTCATTGCAACATGAAGAGAGACATAACTGTTTTTGATACCAAAGTACACCAAAAAATGAACTAATCTCTTTTGTGCTGATAGATATGTGTATGATGAACAGTTTTAACAAGTAAACTCGAAAATGGCAAATTTTGAGTTGTGCCTCTTTAGCTAAATGTGTGCGATATGTGATGTAGAAGTGCTGAAAGTTTACGGGAAAAATATTAAAAAAATTTTTAAAAAATTGTTTTTGCTTTTTTTTTATTAATTAGCGTTTGTATCATTTTTGATACATTATGCATTTAAAGTTAAAATTAGGACAAAAACTTATAAATATAAAATTTAATGAAAATTCATATAAAGCGTAATGGAGTTAAATTAGTTATGAAAATTATTGAAACAGTCAGTATTCTTTTTGGCGCACAAATTGACCTTACATTTCTCGCACATTATGCTGCTAAGAAGTTTACAACCCCGCATCATACACCGCATTCGGTTCCTCTGACGCAATTGTTTATGACCACTGTCATCATGTATGCTATGATAAGATGGCATGACCTACTGTCCTACTTTTTGGAACTGGCTCTTCTGTAATACTACTATTGCTTGGCTGACTTCGTGTCCCTTGAATGTTGTATTTGCACAATGTATCTGCTACCTCAGTTTGGAATTCTGAAAGATTCAGTATTTTTTTTGGGCTTATTTGTTTCTTGGAGCAAACTAGTTTACATAAAACCCAAGTCTAAAAGATGGTAGAAAATTCGCAAATACCATTTTCTTGTTTCCATGAAAATTCTGTACCTGCCTAAATAGGAATCCATTAAGTTCACTCTGCCCATATGAGCATTATACTCTCTGACAACTTTTGGACATGGTGTTGGCTTTCTCCTCTTTTCAGACTTGTCGTATCTTTCAATTCTATCCAAAGGTTGTACACCCACATGTGTAGACAAGAGCGTCACTTGCTTATTGTCTTTCCAGCTTACTGCTGACATTTGAACATCATCTTAACTGGTCACATATTCCTCAAAGGCTCCTCTTTCCACAGACTTGTCCATCCCTTTCTGTTTCGCCGATAATTTACAGTTTTTCCCAAGACGGTTCCTTTGTACACTTCTTAAGCACAAAATCCCTTCTTTTGCCATGTTTCCTCAATAATTTTCACCATAAATCCTGAACCTAAGTAATACGAAAAGAACTGGAAAGAAGTTTCCAGTCTCAGTACATCTAAAGGAAAGTCATTGCCGCCTTGGAATTTTATGTTGTTTTCGGAGAAAACAAAAGATTGCTTCTTCCATACCAATCTTCGGGTATCAATAGGTTGGAATGAAACTCGATGAGAGCTTGTATTTCGACTTTCCGAATCCGGTAGAGAATCAGGAGCTGGAACATCATTTTCTTCGTCCTCTTGAATTTCAAGTTCTTCAATATCCTCCCGAGTAGGATATTCTACGTCCGACTCTGCCTCATCTTTAGAAATTTGTCCATCATCTAACAAAGTTAGCAAATCTTCTATATCTATATCCGCTAGCTTTTTCCCAGACATTCTGCAAAAATAATTAATCAAAAACCACAAAACCACATTCAAACTAATAAAAATTACTGAGGTAAAAACGAAGCCTTAATGCATGTTGTATCATTTTTGATACAAGCAAAAAAAGAATAATTAATTAGAAAATTTTATGATTGCATACAAAATATATTACTTGACAGACAATTTATATACTTACCTATAGTATTAATATTTTCCAGCCCGTTTTAACAAATAAAGCCTTCAAATTTCTTCTTTTAAAAAGTTAACTTTTCACATGTTCACCGAAAACCGACCGTAATTAACAAACTGTCACATCAAATGAAAAATAACAAACTTTTGTTATTTAGCTTTTGTTGTTTTGTTAATAAATAGAAAAGGAACGATAATTTATAGTTTATTTGTGAGTATGAATCGCGATTTGTATTTTACACACAAAATAAAACAACGTATCATTTTTGATACAATATGCATTTAAGGCTAAACATTACTTTTGTGTGTAAAAATTAAAGCTAACATGGTATATAGTTAAAAATTATTGAAATCATACAAAAGTAGGCAACTTTTTGGGTCATCATTTTAACGGAAACTATATCAACTTTCTTTTTCGTACGCTAACAAAATACCTCAGTTCATTCAGGAAAAATTAAACCCAAAAATTTAAATTTTTCGGGTTTTTTAACTTATTTTGATGAAAAAATATGTTTTTTGACTTTTAAAAATGTCATTTTGATAGGAAATTTTACTTTCTACAATAAGTCTGATATTGTGTATATAATAAAACTACATAGTTTTTGAGTTATAGAAAAAAATATAATATTGGACAAATTTGCACCGTTATCAGAAGTCCAAGCATAAATTTCATCGTGCTTTTGGATTTATCATTTTCAGGTTACAATTGAACATCTGAGGCAATAAAATACTTTCAACGAATTAGTTTTTTATTCAAATACATACATAGTCAATAGCCTAATGGCATAAAGGTAAAATTGGTTAAATCATACAAAAGTAGGTAACTTTGAACCACTGTATCTCCATCAATCTTAATCTAAGACACTTTTATAGGTCATTATTTTGACGGAAACTACGTCACCTTTCTTTTTTGTGAAAAAAGTAATCCCCTAAATCCACTCTGAAAAAAATGATACCCAAAAATGAAAACAAATTCAAAACATTGAAATTTTTCGGTTTTTTTTTAATAGTTTTTTTAACTTATTTTGATGAAAAAATAAGTTCTTTGATTTTATAAAGTATCATTTCGATAGGAAATTTTATTCTCTACAATAAGTCTCCGATTGTGTATATGGTAAAAGTATATAGTTTTTGAGTTAGGATTAAAAATATAAAAAGTGAGCAAATTTGCACCGTTCTCAGAAGTTCAAGGCTTAATTTAATCGCATTTTTGGCTACATCATTTTTAGGGTTTAATTGAACATATAAGGCAATAAAATACCTTTAACGAACTTGTTCCTTATACCCCTATTATTTATGACATAGTCAATAGCCTAATCACTCATACAGCGATAACTTCAAAACTACTAAATGAAATGTCATCAAAATTTGACATTCCTCTTTAAAAAGTTGCTTCTTCCGAAAAATTTTATCAATTTGAGAGTGGTGGTGCCATCCCACCAAAATTCCCGACACTTTTTGAACTATAGTAGGAAACTTGACATTAGAAACAAACAGCTAAAGCGTACTATAAGCGGTTTACACCAGAGGCAAATACTCCCATAGAATGGAATCTGACGCGATCGAAAGTAAGGAATATGAGTACAAGTTATAATAATGCAAAAGAATGGGAAGCGGAGACCATTAAAAGTAAGTCTGATTATAATATTTTTGTACAGAGCTTTTTGTTCAGCACTTTTAGTGCAAAAAACCACAAAAAAAATTACAAGCGCAAAATGCATTAAAATGGGCAACGAGCTGCTTATTTCAATGACCGCTACGTCATATCATCAGTAAGCTTTGTTAGCCGAAAAACAAAAATGTTATTATGAAATTTTGTTCCAAAAACACAAATAAAAAAATTACCCTCGGTGAGCTCGCCGATATTTACATGTAGCACTTGCAATTTCGTTCGGATCGTCAGAAAAGCGGACAACGAAGCGCTTGTCAAGAAATGTGTGACATCAAAGGGATTACAAAAGCAATTGCATTAAAATGTAGAAGTTTTGTTTTGTTTATTGCTGTGATTCTTAACTGATCAACGCAAGAAATAGAACATAGTAGGCTTGCAGACTACTTAACTTCGGCTAACAAATTTTACTGATAATATTACGTAGCGGTCATTGAAACTAGTATAAGCAGCTCGTTGCCCATTTTAATGCATTTTGCGCTTGTAATTTTTTTGTGGTTTTTTGCACTAAAAGTACTGAACAATAAGCTCAGTACAAAAATATTAGTCTGATTATAATTCGCAGGATCTATGTATTTATTAACTTAAAGCATAATAATTTTCTTGCAGTCGCTTTACTTAAAATGTCATTTTATATGCTTGTCGCAGTCATTAAAAAAAAATTGATATCCCCACTGAGCAACGATATTTCGATTAATCGAACATGAAATTTGTCTATTTTCAATAATTTTTTACACTATGAAGATAAATGATATCCGCAAAACAGTACCGTATTTTACTTTGATCTTTTAGCTATTCAAAAATTCTATTTACCTCGCCTCATCCCCACCCATAGTTCTAGATGGGGATAGTTGAAAAATACCATACCGATAGACCTTTTTTGTTAATCATATTAAGAATATATTATAAAAAAAAATAATGAGGTCTTATACCCAAAAACCCAATCTATCTTTTGCAATCAAAACCTCAACACCTTTGCAACACTTGAATGGCACAGGTATGAGTTCAAATTAGTGTTCGATTAATCGAACGTTGGAGCTTATCCTATACCATAAAATCCCATACAAATGAAACATATCGTAATAGAAGTGAATAGACACAATTTTTTCAGTAAAAAACAATTCCAGATGTAAAATTTACCACCTTTCTATACTTCGCCTTTTTTATCAAAATGTGTCAATAAAAAACTACATTTTCATATTTCCATATGTAGGTACATTTCGGTGTATCTCCACTCTTCTTCATGAGCTGTTGTAAGCTAAAATTTAAAAATAAAATTTTTATCTAAAAATATGAACAGTTTAAGTAAAAATATGACCACTGATGATGGTGTTTAATACACCGAAGAAACATGTATGAAAACAAAAAAATTGTTTTCATGGTAAACTTTGAAACAATGCTTGCTTGCCACATTTCCCACACAGCCAAATTGCTGGTTTGCCAGAGCCTTTCAACTGGAATCGACGTAACACGGGAATTGGCAACACTCAACCGTTCAAGTTGTCAAATTTTAACAAGTGAATAAAAATTTGATAAATTTTAATATTTTAAATTATATATTTATTTTTTTGCGTCTATGGTACAAATTTACCTTACAGACTAAGCATATACCTAGTAAGTAAATATCTAGATTCAAAATAAAAATAACAAGTTTGCTTAAGTGCAGAAACTTAATTACTATTCAATAACAAAAGTACAGTCTTCTTAAAATAATCTTTTGGCATGCAAAAATCAACTTTGCTGCTACTATAAATCTTATTTAAGGCTATGAGAACTCTTTTCAACGGCTCATTAAGAGGGCAGGCGTAGTCAGAACTTTCAACATATCGATTTTTTTTGTATTTTCTTAAAGTATGATTCTTAAAAATATATCCTAAAAATTTGAAGTCAATCCTACAATTACTTTTAGAGTTATTCGGCAATAACCAAAGGGCTCTCTCTCTCATTCATATGAGTGTAAAACTTTAAATGCGTTTTTCTCAAAACTATGTTTTCGGAACTGGTTGCCACTGTATCTCGAAAAAAGCTCAATAGATTTTAATGAAATTTACACAGTTTTTGAAAAACATAAAAAGCTAGTGCCTGATCGAAGGATTTTTTTATTTTTAAATATCGATTTCTTATGAACAATTAAATGTTGGTATTTTCCCGAAAATCTGGATTTAAATTTCCGAAGGCCGCCATTTTGTTGATTAAAAAAAATAAATCTTCGATCAGGCACTAGATTATTTGTTTAAATAACTAATTTTTTCCATCCGATAGATTTTAGATGATTTTCCAAGGATTTGTGATGGTCACCGCAAGGCACTCTGTATGAGACAGGGTCCAACACAGCCAGCTATAAGTTTTTTTATTTTTAATTTTTTTTTTTTTTAAACTTTCGCCAAGTCAAACTGAAACATAATGTAATGATGCCATATTATCACTTTTATTAAGTAAATTAAATTAATACCAAAAAAAATTATTGAAAATGCTCTATTACTTACGCCTGTGAGTAGACCTGCGCCCTTAATAGCATAGTTTGTTCTATGAATATTTATGAAAAGTAATAGCATAGTTTGTTCTATGAATATTTATGAAAAGCAATCCGAATTTCGGAGAGATCTTGACGGCATATTGTAAGATAATAATTCAAGAAGCTGATCGCAAATGATAATCCCATTAATAAGATCATATATGATCATAATACTAAGTAGTAATCTCCTATTTTCAAGAGTGGATATATTAACATGCAAACAACGCGTTTTGTACGACGGCACAGGTTCTACATAGTTTAACGAACTCAAAGCAAATTTGAGGAATCTTTTTTGCACCAATTTTGAAAAGGATTCCGGATGAAAGATGCATATTCTAAATTTGATGTAACAAATGAAGTGTATAACCGAATCAAAATATTAGGATCAGAAAAACTAGTACTGTTTTGTTTAACAGAAGCTGAAAGGGAGTAAGCCTTGGAGACAATGCGATTCAGTGATTGACGTGTTAAGTATAGAGTAAGTAACAAGGAAAAATTTATCAACCATGTATACACATTGTTTAAATCAGACTGCAGTAAAACAGAGCCAGTATGATTCTTTATTTAATAGAAATCATTTAAATCATCCGCAAAATTATAAATTAAACAATAGTTAGAGCGGCAGAAAAAGTGAAGGTGGTGCATCGAAGGAAGATAAAGTACAACAGAGTTCCTGATTGGCTTTTCTAATTGGACTGTTTTTCAATGTGGATCGGCGCACAGTGGAATATTGTGGCCATAAATAGGAAGAATTTAAAAGTGTTAGGCATTGAAAAATTTTGTGAGACAATCGTCAGATAATACTTACTTACTTACTTACTTAGATGGCCATAACAACCCGTTGTCAGGTTACGGTCGACCTCATTAGCTCTCGCCAGGCGCCTCTGTTTTGCGCGCGCCTTCTCCAATCGTTAATGCCAAGCGCGGTTAGGGCTTCCTCGGCTTGGTCTATCCACCGGAGGCATGGTCTCCCTCTTCGTCGTTGACCGGGGACCTTCCCTTCGAATACCTTTTTCGCTGGAGCTTCTTTATCCATACGATGGACATGACCCAGCTAGCGTAGTCGCTGTATTGTTATACGCTTAACTATGTCAATGTCGGCGTAGAGCTCATACAGCTCGTGGTTCATTCGAATGCGATAGTCGTCGCCAACTCGAACAGGATCAAAGATTTTGCGGAGAACTTTCCTCTCGAACACCCCAAGAGCGGCTGCGTCTGTTGTCGAAACCACCCATGCCTCAGCGCCATAAAGAAGCACAGGTAGAATGAGCGTCTTGTAGAGTGTTAGCTTTGTCGATCGAGAGAGCTCTGCAACGTAATTGCTTACTGAGACCGTAGTAGCACCTATTAGCAATTGTTATTCTCCGCTTAATCTCCAGACTGACATCATTGTTGCTGGTTACGGCAGTGCCAAGGTAAATGAATTCCTTGACAACTTCTAATTTACAGTTGCCCGCTGTAAAATGAGAGTCTAGATCCCGTGCTCTCTTGTTGTTGTTACTAGACATCATGTATTTCGTCTTGCCCTCGTTTACCGTCAAACCCACTTTGTCTGATTCCTTTTCAATAGCAGTGAAAGCAGCAGTAACATCTCTCTTACTCCGACCGATAATATCAATATCATCAGCGTACGCAAGGAGCTGAACACCTTTGAAGAAAATGGTACCATTATGATGCACACAGGCTTTTCGTACGATCCCCTTCATAATGAAATTGAAGAGATCGCACGAGAGCGGGTCGCCTTGTCTGAAACCTCGCTCTGTATTAAAAGTTCCGGAGAGGTCATTCCCTACCTTGACGGAGCTACACGTATTGCTCAACGTCATCCTGTAGAGCCTTATCAACTTTGCATGTATACCGAACTCAGACATTGTTGCGTATAGGCAATCCCGCACTGGGCTATCGAACGCAGCTTTATAATCGACGAAGAGATGGTGAGTGTCGATTTGATATTCATGGGTTTTCTCCAGGATTTGGCGTAGTGTAAAAATCTGGTCTATGGTGGACTTACCAGGTCTAAAGCCACACTGATAGGATCCGATCAGCGTTTCTGTATACGGCTTCAATCTTTCACACAATACGCTCGAGAGGATCTTATATGCGATGGAGATAAGACTGATACCCCTGTAGTTGGCGCAGATTGTCGGGTCTCCTTTCTTTATTACAGGACAAAGCACGCTGAGATTCCAATCGTCGGCCATGCTTTCCGCTAGCCATATTTTGCTGATGAGTTGATGCATGCACCTTATCAGATGCATGCAGATAATACTTAGGAGATGAAAAAAAAAAAAACTATAATAGTTTTAATTTTTTTTTGGGTTTAGCGACACAGTGGGCTCAAAGTTGAACTCCAAAAATTACCTATAAAATTTATTATATAAGCAACTGTTAGATAGGGCGCTCTAGTTAACTTGTTTGAAACCAAATGCAATAATGTAGCATATTGGCGGAAAGTACATTGTTTTCACTTTAAAAAAATAAATTTAGTTTTCTTTTATCGGCCTTATATGGATTTTACGGAATCTTCAAAAATTAGAATGAAAAATGGTAAAAGTGAAAAATTTGAAAACTTTAACAGAAAAAAAAAAAAACAATTGTATCCACGGACTTAAAAAATTTTCTTATATATTATGTGCGAAGATATGGTTTCCTAAAATCAAAAGTTTTTTGCTGCGCATTTTCTTATTTTTGAAGTGAAAACTTCTTATGGCACGTTGTGCGGCTGAGGAAAAAAGTATAATTTCGCGACACCGACCGTCATCGGGAAGACTTGGGAAACGAACTCGATTTTGGAATTTTGAAGACTTGGGAAACGAACTCGATATTGGAATTTTGAACTTTTGAAACGAACTCGATTTCAGAAATTTGAAGACTTGGGAAACGAACTCGATTTCAAATTTGAAGGGCTTGGGAAACGAACTTGATTTTGGAATTTTGATGACTTGGGAAACGAACTCGATTTTAGTATTTCGAAGACTTTGGAAACGAATTCGATTTCAGAAATTTGAAGACTTGGGAAACGAACTCGATTTCAAATTTGGAAGACTTGGGAAACGAACTTGATTTTGGAATTTTGAAGACTTGGGAAACGAACTCGATTTTAAAATTTTGAAGACTTGGAAAATGAACTCAATTTCAAAAAATTTATAAAACGTTGCCTACTTTTAGGTGCTATTAATAATTTGCCCCTAAAAGTAGGTAACACTTTCTGACAAATTTCAAAAAGAACGCCTAAAAGTAGGTAACGATTTTAAAAATTTCAGATAATGTGTCCTAATTTTAGGTGCTATTTTTGAAATTCGTCGGAAAGTGTTGCATACTTTTAAAGCGGCTCTCACACGATCAATATTACTGACAGTATAATTACTGACAGTATTTACATAACTGTCAGTGTAGCACTCACACGGTCAGTATTGTTTATTGTCAGTAATCAGTTTTTTTGACATTCGACTGGTGAAGGTGCGAACTATGCTCCGGCTACGTGACCGACAGCCGAAAATGGCATGCCACTTTTTGGGGCAGATTCCATCCAAACTTGCACCACGCCTCCAGCTAGGCATCGGACGACCATACCCTTGGACACAATGTTCCATGCCACTGAATGAGGAACTTTTTCAAGTTTCTTTCAAGTTTCGCTGCCTCATCGTCTATCTGCCACAAAATGGGGCATGCCACGCCCCCTCCCAGGATTTTGCCGTCCCGTGCCTAATTGCACCCTCTGACCAACTTTCAGCCGGATCTGCCCCAAAAAGTGGCATGCCACTTTTCTGTGCAAATAATACTGATGAACTGTCAGTATTCACCTCACACCATCAGTATTACTGTCAGTATTTAAAAACTTCGTCAGTAATATCCGATTTTTTCATCAGTCATCAGTATCGTTTTTCTATACTGACAGTACATCAGTACTCACCTCATACGATCAGTAATACTGTCAGTATGCAAAATACTGTCAGTAATATTGATCGTGTGAGGGCCGCTTAATACTGATGGTGTGAGGTGAATACTGACAGTTCATCAGTATTATTTGCACAGAAAAGTGGCAGATCCGGCTGAAAGTTGGTCAGAGGGTGCAAGTAGGCACGGGACGGAAAAATCCTGGGAGGGGGCGTGGCATGCCCCATTTTGTGGCAGATAGACGATGAGGCAGCGAAACTTGAAAGAAACTTGGATAAGTTCCTCATTCAGTGGCATGGAACATTGCGTCCAAGGGTATGGTCGTCCGATGCCTAGCTGGAGGCGTGGTGCAAGTTTGGATGGAATCTGCCCCAAAAAGTGGCATGCCATTTTCGGCTGTCGGTCACGTAGCCGGAGCATAGTTCGCACCTTCACCAGTCGAATGTCAAAAAAACTGATTACTGACAATAAACAATACTGACCGTGTGAGTGGTACACTGACAGTAATGTAAATACTGTCAGTAATTATACTGTCAGTAATATTGATCGTGTGAGGGCCGCGTTACTGTCAGTATTTAAAAACTTCGTCAGTAATATCCGATTTTTTCATCAGTCATCAGTATCGTTTTTCTATACTGACAGTACATCAGTACTCACCTCATACGATCAGTAATACTGTCAGTATTCAAAATACTGTCAGTAATACTGATCGTGTGAGGGCCGCTTAAGGGTAAATTATTAATAGCGCCTAAAAGTAGGCAACGTTTTTTGAAAAAATTGGAACACGAAAGCATGTAATTTTGTGGAAAAAATTTTTCTCTGCTAGCGCAGCCGAAAGCAGAGCCAGCAGCCCAAAGCAGAGAAAAATCTGAAATACCAGGCCACCTTGAACCAGCAGCAAGCAAATTTGGTTTTTTGAAAAACTTTAAAACGTTATAGAGATATAACGGCTATTACTAAACCGATTTAGACAAATGAGGTGTAATAGTTTTTTTTAAGAACAAGCAGATTTTTTGAAGTCATTTGTATTATGATTAACTGTCACAAGATGGCGTTTTAAGCAGTTTGAATATTCTAACAGCCAGAACTCGGCAACGAATAAGCCGATTTTGATAAATGTGGTGTCATAGTGTCTGTTAGAAGAAGCAGATTTTTATCTTAAGTTTAAGAAAAATTATGTTTAAGCTATTTAGTCACAGGTCCAGGTACTTTTTTTACCTGATTTTTTCTTATACTTACATAATTCGCAATGATGGGTCTTACTGCAATCAGAATAAATTTTTGTTTTTAAACATAAGGAGTACTTAGCTCAAATTTAATTATTCACAGTTGAGGCTACTGAGCCGAATATACTTCTTCCAGCAATTTTTGAAGTGAAAACTTCTTATGGCACGTTGTGCGGCTGAGTAAAAAAGTATAAACTCGTGACAACGACCGTCATCGGGATTCCCCGTCATGAATGCGATGGTAAAATTTTAATGCTCTATTGTTTCTTTTAAATAAAAAATATTCCAAGTGGAAGACAAAAAGCAAAGCATACACACTAACTGACACATTTAATTCTCACTCAACGATTGTTATGCTTACATGTTTGTTTCTTTCAATGTCCGCGTTGTTGCGTTGACAAATTGAGAATGAGAGCGAGAGTAAAATTTGAATACATATTCCGTTTTTGTCTTCCATTGCATTGCCATATAAAAAGAAAACGCACACATACCAATTAACGCACTAACTTGCCATTAAACGATTTGTTTTCACTTCTGTCGGCACTCCCGGAGTGCAACCCTCCGTTTTTTTTTTAAAGATATAACTACAAGCTCTTTTGGCTCATTTCTAACGGAGACTGGTACTGAGTTTGAATCTTTATCATTTTGAGGAGAGGTAGATGGCAAATTGGATTGTACTGGTGTTGTACTTTGCATATGAGGCTGAACAGGCTTAGGTAATTTATCCAACGTTGTAGATTTAGATATGGTACTTCCAGATTTTTTATCATTTTTCTGCTTCCCACGAAGAGTCATCGGAGTCGATTTTTTAGGTGTTGAGTTTTGCTCTTCTAAGCATCTAAAATCATTAAAAATACTTTCAAAATGCTGAAATTTCTGCATAAGGGATGACAGGTCCTTGCCAATCTCAGCAAAACATTTTTTAGATTGCTTATATAAGTTGTATAAGCAGTTATCGGCTGCCTTGCATTTTGCGCATGACCACCGAAGACCTTCACCCTTCTCGAGGATATCAGCAATTCGACCATTTAGTCCAACACATTTCGCATGATAAAGATCATCGCAGAAATGGCAGACTACGAATCGCTCATTTGCGTCTTTAACAGTGCAGACAGGGTGTTTACAGATCATGGTAAAAAGAATGTTAAAGTAAAGGTAAACTAAAAGTATGCTACACTTTTTCAATAGATTTTCTAACCGATTCACAGTACTAAAACAGAATGTAACTAAAAGTATGCTATAGATTTTTCTTTTTTCTAACAGGTTCTTAAAGCAAAAACGTCAAGTGTATTACTTAAGTGTCAAAAAATAAGAGCAAAAGCAAAAACTGAAAAATTAAGCACAACAAAAAACGCGCAAAAATACTCTCAGTGTATGTATGTATGTTCGGATATAAACAAAAATCGAATTTGTTGCTGCAAAAGAGAATAAAAGTATTAAATTTGATTTAATTATTTTAACACAATGCAATTTTAATATCCACAAGCAGACACAATATTTAAACACAAGATTGTTTAATTTTCACTTTGAACACTTTTAAATAATAAAATGATTGAATTAAAACACTTAAATTTAAGGTTTAAGAGGAGCTAACAAAAAACACTTTTTAACAGCTTGACGTTTGACGTTTTGAGGCTACTGAGCCGAATATACTTCTTCCAGCAATTTTTGAAGTGAAAACTTCTTATGGCACGTTGTGCGGCTGAGTAAAAAAGTATAAACTCGTGACACCGACCGTCATCGGGATTCCCCGTCATGAATGCGATGGTAAAATTTTAATGTTCTATTGTTTCTTTTAAATAAAAAATATTCCAAGTGGAAGACAAAAAGCAAAGCATACACACTAACTGACACATTTAATTCTCATTCAACGATTGTTATGCTTACATGTTTGTTTCTTTCAATGTCCGCGTTGTTGCGTTGACAAATTGAGAATGAGAGCGAGAGTAAAATTTGAATACATATTCCGTTTTTGTCTTCCATTGCATTGCCATATAAAAAGAAAACGCACACATACCAATTAACGCAATAATTTGCCATTAAACGATTTGTTTTCACTTCTGTCGGCACTCCCGGAGTGCAACCCGCCGTTTTTTTTTATCAGGTTTTTCCTAATGTAGTTTTAGAAGTCACAAAACATCGTCTTTTATTAAATGCTTTCACTAATTTGCTTGTATCGAAATCTACCAAAATTACATACTGGCAAAAAGCTCATATATTGTACTATTAAAAAATTGTTTGTTTTTCTATGTCTGAATTATGCTGTTTTTTAAAAATTAGGGCTGAAAAAGTCATAATTCAGAAATTTCGCAATATTTAACAGTAAAAAAAATATGTATATCTTCGGATTCTCTTTATTTTTCATATCGGGCATTTCACGCGAAGCGAACAGGGGAAATGGGTTCATGTTTCTAATTTCAGATTTATTTGAATATGTTGTACCTGTATATGTTCTCGACACAGAAACAAAATATTTTTATAATGGCAACACTGGTTTGCATAATATGGGTCTTTGAAAATTTGAGAAATCGTAAGGTATGTACTACTTCAAATGCCATTATTCAGCTTAAAAAAATCTTCATTTATTAGCCTTTTTAACCTCATAATTAGATTTTAAAAAATACACTGAAAAAAATGAGAAATATTTTTTTTATCGTTTTTTTCAATGTTCTCTTAGCAAACAATTTTTTTTAAGTGCATGAAAAAAAGCTTATACTTCGTGCCAAGTTTGATAGTGGTCCGCCCAGTCATTTTAGAGCTATATGCATTGCATTGCAATGCCGAAACCCGAGTCGAATCAGTTGATATTTATAAAAATAACATTCTTGACATCTCTATCTTGACATTTTAATAAATATCTTGATATTTTTATAAATATCTTGTTATTTTTATGAATATCAACTGATTCGACTCGGGTTTCGGCATTGCAATGCACATAGCTCCAAAACGGCTTGGCGGACCAATATCAAACTTGGCATGAAGTATAAACATAATATAAGCTTTTTTTAATGCAATTAAAAAAAAAATTTGGTAGGCGAACATTGAAAAAAACGATGAAGAAAAATATTTCTCTAATATTATTTTTGTACAGAGCTTATTGTTCAGTATTTTTAGTGCAAAAAACCACAAAAAAATTACAAGCGCAAAATGCATTAAAATGGGCAGCGAGCTGTTTATACTAGTTTCAATGACCGCTACGTCATAAGTATAAGCACGAAGTATAAGCTGTTGTTATTGCACTTAAAAAAAAAATTTTATTAAGGCGAGCATTGAAAAAAACGATAAAAAAAATATTTCTCATTTTTTTCAGTGTATTTTTATTTATTTTTAAAAATAAATTTTTTTAAAATCCAATTATGAGGTTAAAAAGGCTAATAAATGAAGTATAAAATCCAGTGGTAAATTCATTTTACCAGACTTTTTTAAGCTGAATAATGGCATTTGAAGTAGTACATACCTTACGATTTCTCAAATTTTCAAAGACCCATATTATGTAAACCAGTGTTGCCATTATAAAAATATTTTGTTTCTGTGTCGAGAACATATGTGCATATCCATCAGATTTGACCTTTTAGCTGGCCTCGTTTTTTTTTTTGGATTACATCTTCCAGCCATAGTTTTTCTTGAAGCTAAGGTTATCTTGAACTCATAATAAAGGTTGTTCAATTGAAATTCAGATAGCTATTTTTTTAATTTGCATTTAAAGTAAGAAATATGTGAAACTTTTCGTGTTTTTTAAAAATTGTCAAATTTATTGGGTTTTTACGCTGTAGTCTAACGACTGTTGAGTACATCTTTCAGCCATAGTTTTTTTTTGAAGCTAAGGCTGCCTTGAACTCATAGAAAAGGTTGTTCAATTAAAATTTAGATAGCTATTTTTTTAATTTGCATTTAAAGTAAGAAATATGTGAAACTTTTCGTGTTTTTTAAAAATTGTCAATTAATTGGGTTTTTACGCCGTAGTCTAAAGACTGTTGAGTACATCTTTCAGATATAGTTTTTTTTTTGAAGCTAAGACTGTCTTCAACTCATATTAAGGGTTGTTCAATTGAAATTCAGATATCTATTTTTTTTATTTAACTTTATATGTAACGTTTCATGTTGTTTTTAACTAAAATCCAATTTTAACTATGTCTCCCTTTGAATTTTAATTGTTCCTCCTTGAATATTAATTAATGATAGTCTAAGCTTCGAGAAAAACCATGTTTAAAGAGTCTGCTCCAAAAAAAAAAAATAAAAAAAAAAATCGAAATGTCATCTTACCTCGACCATGGCTTCGATTTTTGAAGTGAAAACTTCTTATGGCACGTTGTGCGGCTGAGGAAAAAAGTATAATTTCGCGACACCGACCGTCATCGGGAAGACTTGGGAAACGAACTCGATTTTGGAATTTTGAAGACTTGGGAAACAAACTCGATATTGGAATTTTGAAGACTTTTGAAACGAACTCGATTTCAGAAATTTGAAGACTTGGGAAACGAACTCGATTTCAAATTTGGAAGACTTGGGAAACGAACTTGATTTTGGAATTTTGAAAACTTGGGAAACGAACTTGATTTTAGAATTTCGAAGACTTTGGAAACGAATTCGATTTCAGAAATTTGAAGACTTGGGAAACGAACTCGATTTCAAATTTGGAAGACTTGGGAAACGAACTTGATTTTGGAATTTTGAAGACTTGGGAAACGAACTCGATTTTAAAATTTTGAAGACTTGGAAAATGAACTCGATTTCAAAAAATTTATAAAACGTTGCCTACTTTTAGGTGCTATTTATAATTGGCCCCTAAAAGTAGGCAACACTTTCTGACAAATTTCAAAAAGAACGCCTAAAAGTATGTAACGATTTTAAAAATTTCAGATAATGTGTCCTAATTTTAGGTGCTATTTTTGAAATTCGTCGGAAAGTGTTGCATACTTTTAAAGCGGCTCTCACACGATCAATATTACTGACAGTATAATTACTGACAGTATTTACATTACTGTCAGTGTAGCACTCACACGGTCAGTATTGTTTATTGTCAGTAATCAGTTTTTTTGACATTCGACTGGTGAAGGTGCGAACTATGCTCCGGCTACGTGACCGACAGCCGAAAATGGCATGCCACTTTTTGGGGCAGATTCCATCCAAACTTGCACCACGCCTCCAGCTAGGCATCGGACGACCATACCCTTGGACGCAATGTTCCATGCCACTGAATGAGGAACTTTTTCAAGTTTCTTTCAAGTTTCGCTGCCTCATCGTCTATCTGCCACAAAATGGGGCATGCCACGCCCCCTCCCAGGATTTTGCCGTCCCGTGCCTACTTGCACCCTCTGACCAACTTTCAGCCGGATCTGCCCCAAAAAGTGGCATGCCACTTTTCTGTGCAAATAATACTGATGAACTGTCAGTATTCACCTCACACCATCAGTATTACTGTCAGTATTTAAAAACTTCGTCAGTAATATCCGATTTTTTCATCAGTCATCAGTATCGTTTTTCTATACTGACAGTACATCAGTACTCACCTCATACGATCAGTAATACTGTCAGTATGCAAAATACTGTCAGTAATATTGATCGTGTGAGGGCCGCTTAATACTGATGGTGTGAGGTGAATACTGACAGTTCATCAGTATTATTTGCACAGAAAAGTGGCAGATCCGGCTGAAAGTTGGTCAGAGGGTGCAAGTAGGCACGGGACGGAAAAATCCTGGGAGGGGGCGTGGCATGCCCCATTTTGTGGCAGATAGACGATGAGGCAGCGAAACTTGAAAAAAACTTAGAAAAGTTCCTCATTCAGTGGCATGGAACATTGCGTCCAAGGGTATGGTCGTCCGATGCCTAGCTGGAGGCGTGGTGCAAGTTTGGATGGAATCTGCCCCAAAAAGTGGCATGCCATTTTCGGCTGTCGGTCACGTAGCCGGAGCATAGTTCGCACCTTCACCAGTCGAATGTCAAAAAAACTGATTACTGACAATAAACAATACTGACCGTGTGAGTGGTACACTGACAGTAATGTAAATACTGTCAGTAATTATACTGTCAGTAATATTGATCGTGTGAGGGCCGCTTTACTGTCAGTATTTAAAAACTTCGTCAGAAATATCCGATTTTTTCATCAGTCATCAGTATCGTTTTTCTATACTGACAGTACATCAGTACTCACCTCATACGATCAGTAATACTGTCAGTATGCAAAATCCTGTCAGTAATACTGATCGTGTGAGGGCCGCTTAAGGGTAAATTATTAATAGCGCCTAAAAGTAGGCAACGTTTTTTGAAAAAATTGGCCCATGAAAGTACGTAATTTTGTGGAAAAAATTTTTAAATTTATAGCATACATATGTTGACTTCCGGTTAGTTGTTGCTCAGTATGCAAATTTTTCTCTGCTAGCGCAGCCGAAAGCAGAGCCAGCAGCCCAAAGCAGAGAAAAATCTGAAATACCAGGCACCCTTGAACCAGCAGCAAGCAAATTTGGTTTTTTGAAAAACTTTAAAACGTTATATCTCGGCTATTACTAAACCGATTTAGACAAATGAGGTGTAATAGTTTTTTTTAAGAACAAGCAGATTTTTTGAAGTCATTTGTATTATGATTAACTGTCACAAGATGGCGTTTTAAGCAGTTTGAATATTCTAACAGCCAGAACTCGGCAACGAATAAGCCGATTTTGATAAATGTGGTGTCATAGTGTCTGTTAGAAGAAGCAGATTTTTATCTTAAGTTTAAGAAAAATTATGTTTAAGCTATTTAGTCACAGGTCCAGGTACTTTTTTTACCTGATTTTTTCTTATACTTACATAATTCGCAATGATGGGTCTTACTGCAATCAGAATAAATTTTTGTTTTTAAACATAAGGAGTACTTAGCTCAAATTTAATTATTCACAGTTGAGGCTACTGAGCCGAATATACTTCTTCCAGCAATTTTTGAAGTGAAAACTTCTTATGGCACGTTGTGCGGCTGAGTAAAAAAGTATAAACTCGTGACACCGACCGTCATCGGGATTCCCCGTCATGAATGCGATGGTAAAATTTTAATGCTCTATTGTTTCTTTTAAATAAAAAATATTCCAAGTGGAAGACAAAAAGCAAAGCATACACACTAACTGACACATTTAATTCTCACTCAACGATTGTTATGCTTACATGTTTGTTTCTTTCAATGTCCGCGTTGTTGCGTTGACAAATTGAGAATGAGAGCGAGAGTAAAATTTGAATACATATTCCGTTTTTGTCTTCCATTGCATTGCCATATAAAAAGAAAACGCACACATACCAATTAACGCACTAACTTGCCATTAAACGATTTGTTTTCACTTCTGTCGGCACTCCCGGAGTGCAACCCTCCGTTTTTTTTTTAAAGATATAACTACAAGCTCTTTTGGCTCATTTCTAACGGAGACTGGTACTGAGTTTGAATCTTTATCATTTTGAGGAGAGGTAGATGGCAAATTGGATTGTACTGGTGTTGTACTTTGCATATGAGGCTGAACAGGCTTAGGTAATTTATCCAACGTTGTAGATTTAGATATGGTACTTCCAGATTTTTTATCATTTTTCTGCTTCCCACGAAGAGTCATCGGAGTCGATTTTTTAGGTGTTGAGTTTTGCTCTTCTAAGCATCTAAAATCATTAAAAATACTTTCAAAATGCTGAAATTTCTGCATAAGGGATGACAGGTCCTTGCCAATCTCAGCAAAACATTTTTTAGATTGCTTATATAAGTTGTATAAGCAGTTATCGGCTGCCTTGCATTTTGCGCATGACCACCGAAGACCTTCACCCTTCTCGAGGATATCAGCAATTCGACCATTTAGTCCAACACATTTCGCATGATAAAGATCATCGCAGAAATGGCAGACTACGAATCGCTCATTTGCGTCTTTAACAGTGCAGACAGGGTGTTTACAGATCATGGTAAAAAGAATGTTAAAGTAAAGGTAAACTAAAAGTATGCTACACTTTTTCAATAGATTTTCTAACCGATTCACAGTACTAAAACAGAATGTAACTAAAAGTATGCTATAGATTTTTCTTTTTTCTAACAGGTTCTTAAAGCAAAAACGTCAAGTGTATTACTTAAGTGTCAAAAAATAAGAGCAAAAGCAAAAACTGAAAAATTAAGCACAACAAAAAACGCGCAAAAATACTCTCAGTGTATGTATGTATGTTCGGATATAAACAAAAATCGAATTTGTTGCTGCAAAAGAGAATAAAAGTATTAAATTTGATTTAATTATTTTAACACAATGCAATTTTAATATCCACAAGCAGACACAATATTTAAACACAAGATTGTTTAATTTTCACTTTGAACACTTTTAAATAATAAAATGATTGAATTAAAACACTTAAATTTAAGGTTTAAGAGGAGCTAACAAAAAACACTTTTTAACAGCTTGACGTTTGACGTTTTGAGGCTACTGAGCCGAATATACTTCTTCCAGCAATTTTTGAAGTGAAAACTTCTTATGGCACGTTGTGCGGCTGAGTAAAAAAGTATAAACTCGTGACACCGACCGTCATCGGGATTCCCCGTCATGAATGCGATGGTAAAATTTTAATGTTCTATTGTTTCTTTTAAATAAAAAATATTCCAAGTGGAAGACAAAAAGCAAAGCATACACACTAACTGACACATTTAATTCTCATTCAACGATTGTTATGCTTACATGTTTGTTTCTTTCAATGTCCGCGTTGTTGCGTTGACAAATTGAGAATGAGAGCGAGAGTAAAATTTGAATACATATTCCGTTTTTGTCTTCCATTGCATTGCCATATAAAAAGAAAACGCACACATACCAATTAACGCACTAACTTGCCATTAAACGATTTGTTTTCACTTCTGTCGGCACTCCCGGAGTGCAACCCGCCGTTTTTTTTTTTTTTTTTTTTTTTTTGAGGAGACTTCAAACATGGTTTTTCTTGAAGTTAAGACTATCTTTAATTAATAGTCAAGGAGGAACAATTAAAATTCAAAGGGAGACATAGTTAAAATTGCATTTAAGTTTAAAAAGAACATGAAAAGTTACATACAAAGTTAAATAAAAAAATAGCTAACTGAATTTTAATTGAACAACCTTGAATATTAATTCAGGACAGCCTTAGCTTCAAGAAAAACTATGGCTGAACGATGTACTCAAAAAAAAAAAAAAAAAAAAACGACGCCAGCTAAAAGGCCAAATCTGATGGATTTCCACATATACAGGTACAACATATTCACATAAATCTGAAATTGGAAACATGAACCCATTTACCCTGTTCGCTTCGCGTGAAATGCCCGATATGTTATGAAAGAACGTATCGTTAGCCAAAATCCAAAGTTTTTAGCTGCACATTTTCCTAAAATTTTTTTTTGAATTTTTTTTCTATTGCAATATCTGAAGGAAAATGCTTTACATCAATTTTATAAATTGTAAAAGCTTACATTGTGAAGGATGTTGCTTGAATTTAGATAGCAGTTTCATTTAATGGAGGGGAACTAATTAAGGTTGTTTTTTTCTATTTTTATCCCTCTTTCTTTTCGCTTTTTTAAAACTCAACATAGCGTAGTGCAAATATGGATGGTGCAGCATAGGCGGCTTGAGTCCGATTATAAGCATTTTTGTTATTATTATTATCGTAATATGTTTCCAAAAAATTTATTTTAATTTCTTATGTCCTTAATTATGATAGTTATCATTCTATATTTTTCAATAAATTTATTTTATGTGTTTAATGTCTTTAATGTATAAAAAAAAAGAAAAAGTTTCACAGATTCTTGGGATAAATGTGGAGCTTGTGAAAAATTTCAGAAATATTTTACAAGGTCTGACTTCCGAAGAAGTAATTAATCTCGAAACTTTTTTTAATTATACAAAAAAAACTGTGGAACTTTATAAAAAGGACTAGAATTGGTACAACATGCCTTCTTCCGTGCACAAAGTTCTAATGCATGGAAGTGAAATTATGCAAGAACTAGAAGTTCGAATTAGAAAAAGCTCAGGAAGCATCAAATAAATTTTTTAGAAATGTGAGGTTGCACAACAGCAGGTGTTGCTCTAGCAAACAACGAAGATGTTTTGCATTACTAGCTGATTTATTCTGATCCTCTTATCAGCCAAATTCGAATAAAGCGAAATTAAAAACATAAAGAGTTATCACCAGAGGCACAAGAAATGCTTCAAGTCTATGAAGGAGACGATTAAAATAAATGAAAAAAAAACATAACTGTATATCTACTTTATCTATTTTTCAAATTAGGTTTTTATATGGAATTTATTATTTTTCCCTAATAACTTGAAAACTATAAAAGATACCACACAATTTGTAACATTTTTGAAATCAGCATTGCCAATTATTGGAAATCGATACCCATTTTCAAGAACAAGTCTCAATCACATACTACCTTTGTATGGGCGGTAAGCTTGTGCGTGGACCGATTGTTTTCATATTTATAAATTTTTGTTGATTTAACCAAAAAAACGTCTGTGCCAAATTTCAAGACTTTGGCGCTATTCGTACTGTTTATGGTTTTTTGGTTTTTCTCTAATAACTTTAAAACTATTTTTGAAAATGATAGAAAATCTATAAGATAGTTCAAATTATGTCAGTTCTGTTAATGTAGAAAAATGCAGGTATGTATCTCGGGTTCGAAATAAGAAAATGATATACGGTTTACGGCATTCTTTTAAGTAAATAACAGTAACGATCGGCAACAAAAAAAATATTGGGTGATTTTGCAACTTTAAAGTACAGTTTCGGATTTTTTTCATTTTCATCCTGTCAATTTTGAAATTTTTTAAAAGAAAAAAAGAAGAAGAAGAAAAACTAATCACGGAATCGAATTGCCCGATTGATGGTAACTGTTTGAAATAAAAAAAAAATTTGAATCACCTTAATATGCAAATTTGTCGACTCCGATTCGAAAAAAATCAGGTCCCGACATATAAGGCTACTGTAATCCGCTGACACATCGTGAAAAATCAAAAAGTTTTTATTTTGAACCGCTCTAGCTCCCATATTGGGCTCAGGTCCGGTGAATCGCTAGACCAGTCCAACACAGTGATGTTTTTATCACCTAAAAACTTCCTGACTGTCTTTCTCCATAGTATTAGCTATATCGTGCACAAAAATTGGTTCTTCTCCATCACAACACCATTTACAGAGCTGAGGCAAGTTTCGCTTTTCTAAGATTTTATTGTAATGGTCTTGATTCATAGAACCTTGCACAATTTGTACACGACCAGTAACTCTTAAATGTATCACAGACGATACCATAATAGATGTGGAATGCTTAACAGTCGAAACAATACAGTTAGAATGAGTTTCTTCTTCAAACCTTCTTCGTAAAAAGTGGGACTTATCAGTCATAACTTGGAAAATGGACTCGTCTAAAAGGCAAACTTGCGGAAAACGAAAAATATACCTTAAGACTTAAATTTTCTTGGCATTGATAGAGAATAATAATTACCACAATTCATATTTACCCATTTCCAATCATCTGCTGAAAAGTTTTTGTACTTCCGGGCCCATTCCAACCGTTTTTTGACCATAGCCTTAGTTAGCTTCGGTTTTCATTGTGGTGTTCTTGGCAGCAAACTAAACTATGCCAGTCGTCTCTATAAGATACGCTGTGAAACTTGAATACTTCCGTCATAGATATGTTTGGCTAATATGTGCATCAAAATTTTTCGATTTTCTAGGCATTCATTATTTTTATGTATATTCGTGGGGTAGCTATACATTTTCTCCCAAGACCAGTTCAAAAAATCTAATAAGAGCTACCTGGATTTGTCGATAGCAAGCCTTTTTGCTACCAGTAATTTTTGAACCGAAATAAAAACGCTTATGGTTTTTTATACAACTTTTCTTTAATATTAGTTTTCGCGCAGACAATGTGTCTCGTATGATTCAAAATTAAAGACTAACTTACTTAAATTTACATGTTAGAAAAATGACCTGATCAGAAAGCTTTAAGTACTGTTACAAATGTTCATAGAATTTAGGGTTGCCGTAATTTAAAATTGATAAGAGGCTACAAAATGCTATTGCTGCTTCGAACATCCACCCGCCTTTGGAAGGTTCAAGCTTCCAACAGCATCATTATCGATTGGTAGTACGCAGATTTTTCTGCCATCTCAGAGGAGGCAAGTTTTCATCTTTTAGCAGAACCATTGTGCCAGTTTGAATGTTTTCTCTCGACGATCGCCATTAGCTGCGCTGTTGTAGAAGACTTAGATATTCAGAGCTCCATTTTCGCCAAAACATCTGTTGTAAGTAGCAAACACGCTGCCAGCGCCCTAGAGTATTCACATTAAGGTAAATAACATCTGGTTCAATAGCTGCTGTTAATGGTGCACCAATTAGAAAGTGTGCGGGAGTCAAAATTTCAAGATCGTCAGGATGCTCTGTAAGTGGACAAATGGGACGAGAATTAATAATTGCTGAAATTTGACATATTAAAGTTCTGAGCTCCTCAAATGACAACAAAGCAGATCCAACCGTGCGGTATAAATGATACTTTACTGCTTTAATTGAGGACTCCCAGAGCCCCCCAAAATGGGGTGAACGAGGGGGTATGAATTTCCAGTCAAAGCCGTCGCTGAGACATTGCTGCTTCACGGCCTCCTGATGCGGCTCATTTGAAAACAATTTCGCCAATTACTTTGGGTTTCCCATGTGTACAAGTGAACCTAGTAAGTGCAGCTAAAAAAGACGGTGTCGATAGGCCCTTGATCAATTCCAAATGGGAAGCCTTTGTGGAAAATAGATGAACCAGCATATATAAGATTTTATGGGTCCTTTATTGCGGGTATCAGGTCGATAGAAGAAAAGTCCGCAAAAATCAATGCCAGTTATCAAAAATGTACGACTAGACTGAACTCGCTCCGATGGTAGTTGTCACATTATATGCTCAGCAATTTTCGGTCTAACATGGAAACACCTGATGCATTTATTAACTACGCGACAAACAGTTTTGCGTCCTCCAACTGGCCAATATTTAAGTCGAATCGATCCAAGTAATGATTGTGGGCCTGCATGAAGAAGTTTTTTGTGGTAGTACTCAATTATAGCGCAAGTAAGCGGGTGATTTTTGGGCAAAAGTCCAAATTGATCAACAAATGGTAAAAGTGAGTATATGTTTGATGATGAATTGATGTTTTTATTGTTTTCCAACAGCTTGCATTCTAAGGCGAAATGAATCCGCTGTACCATACGAATCAGTAGTTGAGTACCACATTTTAAACCTTCCGAAGTGAGAGGCTGATCTTTTCTACCATCTTTGGTACCAAATTTGTAAATGTATGCGTATATACGTTGCATTTTTTGAAATGAATTTATAAATTGACATTCGATTGATAAATCAGTGATTTTTGAAAAGGTTTACAAAGCATTTTTCCGCTTTTCTGACAACACCTGACTCAAACTAGGAAGGGGCGGCCAGTAGGAAGGACTAAGTAAAAGAAAATCAGGTCCGCATTTCCACAATTTTGAGTGAAGTAATTCACATGGAGAAACTCCCCTAGATAACATATCTGCAGGATTTAGCAAGGTAGGAACATGATGCCAAGTCATGTTTGCTGTATGTTGCTGTATGGTTGCGATGCGATTTGCTACAAAAATGTTAAAATTCGATGACTCTTGACTCAGCCACGAGAGTACTATGGACGAATCCGTCCAACAATGAAATTCACCTGCAAAGATATTTAGTTCTAAAATCGAATGCAGAAGTTCCGATAGTAAAGTGGCAGCTGAGAGTTCTAGGTTTGGGATTGTTAAAGTTTTTAACGGTGCTAAGCGTGACTTAGAGCAAAGCAAATTTGTTTCAATATTTCCATTAAGTTCGGACCGTAAGTATACGCAAGCTTCATAAGCAGATATGCTTGCATCACAAAATGCGTGTATTTGAAAAGTGGCCTCAGGAACAATAACTAATCGAGGAAACCAAGCATCGTCAACTACTTCAAATTCTGACATCAAATTGGACCAAACATCATATGCATCTCTTGAGTTAATCTTTCGTCCCAATCAATTCTTTGTTTCCATAGGTTCTGCAGGAATATTTTCGATTTTGCAATTACTGGTTCGATTAATCCCAGCGGATCATAAAAACGAGCTATAGTTGATAATATAGACCGCTTAGTAACAACCATCAAGTTAGATTGTGGCTTAAACGAAAATAAAAATTTATCTGTTTTTGGATTCCAAATTAAGACAACATCTGTAACATTTGTAAGGTAACATCTGTTCCATCATGAAAAGCCAAAAATGTTTCCTTTTCAGTATCTGGTATATCAACTAACACCTTCAAATTATTCGAGCACCATTTACGCAACTTGTAATGGTCTTTGCCAAGTGACTGAGAGGTTTCCTGCATAATATTTGTTACCTCGTCTACTGTGCCACCACCAGTAATCATGTCATCCACATAGAAATCGCGGCGCACAATTTTAGAACCTAGTGGAAAATTATCTTCTTCATCAATCGCTAACTGATGCAGTTACAATTTTACTTACTGACGTCGCTGCCAAGTCGCAGCAGTGCTCCCAGATTAAAGAGTTTTCCCTTAATTTGGGATTAATTTGACGGAAAGTTAATGTTAACGTAAAGGGCCCTCTGCTTTGTAATTTCTGTTGTTTGGTAGCCTTTTCTCTCCCTATTCCCATCCTAAGCTATTTGTAAAGTGTGGCTGGGGCTATGTTGGGAGCTTGAGTCTTGAGTGGTCAAAGGCATAACACTTGCCCACTCTTATTCTCTTCGCTCTTAATTACTGGCCTTGACTCCACTTACAATTTAGCATTAATATTCTTCTTGGGTTTTTGAGATGTCGCAAATGTCGGAGAGATTCCGATTTGATTTTTGCAATATTTGTGGCCTTAGGTCAAACTTTTTTTCGGTCTATGCCCATTTTTCTAGTTTCCATCCCCAAGTAATGGCGGTTGGTGAGACTCAGGTGTGTGGGGATGCAGATCCACTGGATTTCCAGATACCTGGTTATCACCTTCTGCCATTATTTTCTCCCCATAGGGGCCTCGCTGTATATATACGTAGCGATGTTGCGTACCAGTGTCAGCAACATTTGAACACGACGGATGCCGAATTTAGTTCTATGTGGATTAAGTTCAAAATCCAGTCGCACATTCTACATTTCTGCTTCCTGTATAGAAGCCCGAATTTAGGGAGGATTCCTACTTTTGAAAAGATAGACGTCCTCTCTGATTCGATTTCCAAAATTTTAGAGTCGTACCCAGACAGTGAAATTGTAAATGCTGGTGATTTCAATGTTCATAACTCTAATTGGTTGCGCCATTCTGGCCTTACAACTCCTGAAGGTCGTTATGTTGAGTTTTTTTCCGAGTCCAATTTACTGACTCAACTAGTGAATGACCCCACTTTCATTCCACGCGTTGGGGGGCATAGCTTAAGTACACTAGACCTCTTTCTGACATCACATCATGAAAAATACGATGTGTCTGTCCTTGCACCTCTTGGTAACTCGGACCATTGTACTATTTCCGCTGCTTTCCCATTTAAAAGTTTACGCACTGTTTCGCCGAAAGCCCCGAAGCGGACTGTATGGCTTTATGATAAAGCAAATTGGATTGCGTTAAATAATTTCTTTCGTAATTTCAATTGGAAATTGTGTTTCGCTGATAGGAACATAAATGCTGCGGCTTTAATGGTTCAAGAAATAATTTTATTAGGTATGCGGTCCTTCATACCTTATAAAAAAGTTAACGTTAAGCCAAAGGACCACTCTTGGTTTAATGAGACTTGCAGGACTGCAGTCAGGTCCAAAGAGGAAGCATTTCGGAATAGGCGGCTCATTAGAAATGCTGATACTGAAAGGCTTCGCATTGAGGCTAGAAATTGCTGTAATGCCACGATTCAGCGAGAAAAGTTTCTCTGCGAACAAAACCTGCGCAAAAGAATCATTTCACTACCGAAAGGTAGCAAAAGTTTTTGGTCATTTGTTAAGAGAGTGAAGAATCAGTCCTCATCGTCTATTCCAACTCTTTTAATGAACGACCAAATATTCACTGACCCTGCTGACAAAGCCGATCTATTGGCTAGCATCTTTGCGAAAAATGCTACACTCCCAGATAGCTGTCAGCCTTTACCCCCTGTTCAGAATAGGTCTTCGGCAATGCCAACTATTTACTTTCGAACAAGGGCAGTAAAAAGAGTCCTTGCAAACCTCAACATAAATAAAGCCTCAGGGCCTGATGGCATATCAGCCCATGTGTTGAGAAAGTGTGCCTCAACACTAGCTCGGCCAATACGCAATCTTTTTTCCATATCCTACACTAGTGGAATATTTCCATCCTGTTGGAAGGTTGCTAATGTTCAGCCAGTTTCCAAAAAAGGCGAGGTTTCCAACCCTAATAATTATCGGCCCATTGCGATATGCTCTGCGCTCTCCAAAGTTATGGAGAGTGTAATAAACTTTCACCTAGTGAACTATCTGGAGCGCAACGAATTACTTAGTGATCGCCAATATGGTTTCCGTAGGTCTCGTTCTACCGGTGATCTTATGACGTTCCTCACTGAAAAATGGAACCATTCCGTTCACCTTTTCGGTGAAAGTATGGTTGTCGCTCTGGATATTTCTAAGGCGTTTGATCGAGTGTGGCATCGCGCCCTCGTATCAAAACTAATTGCATTTGGTGTCGGTAATTCCTTTGCTCGTTGGATTACGAGCTTCTGCAGTGATCGCTCTATCCGTGTTGTGGTAGACGGTTTCACCTCTAACGAACACTTCATCAATGCTGGAGTTCCCCAGGGTTCTGTCCTATCTCCTACCCTTTTCCTGGTCTTTATCGATGACCTTCTGTCATCGACCACCAACCCAATCCATTCCTTTGCGGACGACAGCAACATATGTCATTCTTATTGCTTCAAAAATCGCCCGAGCTCTGTGGAGGTTGAGAGTAAAAGGCGGCATATGAATGACTCACTCGTTTTCGACCTCAGCACAATCACCGAGTGGGGTCGTATTAACCGAGTCAATTTTAATGCTTCTAAAACTCAGTGCTGTCTGTTGTCTCACAGACGAATGGATCTCTCCCTTCCTTCCCTTAATATGGCTGGCTTAGATATTGCGAGGTCAACAACTCTTGACGTTCTGGGCATATCGGTTCAATCGGACCTGAGGTGGTCTGATCATGTATTCGATGTGGCGAAAGATGCGGCCAAGTGTATTGGTTTTTTGAAACGGTGTAAGAAATACTTCACTCCAGTTGATCTTCGTACTATTTATTTCACCTATATTAGACCCAAACTAGAGCACAACTCACACATTTGGGCCGGGGCTCCTAAAACCACCTTGGAGCTGCTAGATCGTGTCCAGCGACGTGTGTTGAAACTAATAGGTGATGAATCTATCATCGCCTCTATCGATTCCCTTCACCACCGGCGTAACGTAGGGTGTTTAACCCTTTTTTATAGATATTATAATGGGATGTGCTCTAGAGAAATACGGGAACTGATTCCATCAGCCAGGATTTTCTCTCGCAGCACTCGGGCATCCCATCAGGCACATCCTTTTTGCGTCACGCCGGTGTTCAACAGGACATCACACTTTCGTGATAATTCTTTCTTTGGCCGAACCATCAAGTTGTGGAACTGCTTACCTGCGTCTGTCTTCCCCGGCAGTTGTGACATCCATAGATTCAAGATTAATGTTCACCGACACTACTCCATCTATCCCCCTTCCCTCTAACCTTTCTCCTTTTCTTAAAACCAACACGGTGCATTGCATTTATAGGGGGCATCCCCTGAGCGTTGGCTTATGCTTTAAAAAAAAAAAAAAAAAAATGGAGCGGATTGCGAAAAATGCTGCAAGTTTGGTTCCATATGTGACTGTATCAAGTTTGTATACCCTTATACTATCCTCAGGGTGTTCACGCCACAGAATACATTGAAGGTAATTGTCTGGGAATTCAACTTGAACACAACGATACATTTTGTAGATGTCAGCAGTTATTGCAATTTTAAAGGTTCTAAAACGAAGCAAAATATGAAACAACTTAGGTTGGATGGTAGGACCTGCATATAATAAATCATTCAACGAGAGTCCAGTAGTTGATGTAGCAGACCCATCGAAAACGACGCGCAATTTAGTAGAGTACTGCTTTTTTTTTTTTTTTTTTTTTTCATTCATTTATTTTATCAATATAACAAACAGTATTTATATAAGTTAAGCATGAGACATGTCTAAAATAATTTATAATTCAATTTATAAAGTTACACTGATAAAATACTATATTCTGTTATTCCTAAGAATAAGTGACGAATACAGGTACTCTCTAAAAATACAAAAATTCTTATAAGTGTGGGGATTTTATTGCAGATACATATCATGAATTTAAAATAAAATTAAAGCAGGAAACAAATGTTATTTCCATAATAAAAAAGAAAAGTATTAATTTATTCTGAATGATCAAAAATTACAAAATTGAAAAAATACAAAAGATATAACTGAGAAAAACTATTCCTGAACACAAAGAAGACGATCAATTTCAATGAACTCAAATCTAAAAAGCCAAGATTTTACCGCATTTAAAAAAACATGTAATAAGCGTAAACTTCTGATAGAAACAGGAAGACAATTGAAGAGTCTGGGTGCAGCAGATAGGTAGTAACGTAAAAAATGTTGAGAGGTATGTATTGGCACTAAAGCAAAATTTAAACTATTTGTTCTTAATTCATAAGCAGAGTACGTTCTATTCACTAAATAACCTGATCTTATGAAAAATATTCGTAATACTTTAAAAAAGTACAAATGCTTCAACGGCAGTATATTTAAATTACGGAACAACGGAAGACTGCTTGATAAACGAGCTTGACCACATATAATGCGAATGACATGTTTTTGAGTAATTAACAAGGGAGTCATTTTTGATGAGTTGGTCCCACCCCAGCATACCAACCCATATTGGAGTTTTGATTGGAAAATAGCATAGTATATGCAAGTTAGCAATTTTTTACTACACATTTTTTTTAAATAATAAATTTGCCTAGTGGCAGCCATCAAGTATTTTTTTAAGCTACTTGAATGATCGACCCAAGACATTTTCCAGTCAAGCAATAACCCCAAATACTTAAAAGTCCTCACCCACTCAATGGTAAAACATTTGGATGAACAATTGCACATATCAAAAAATGTTTGAGGCTGATTAGAAGAACTGCAAGTATCTTTGTCAAAGGTATATTTTTCACAACGTGGGCAGTGAAACGTGAGGTTAGGAAAAGGCAACTCTTTACCAGATACATTGAAATACATTAACTTAGTTTTATCGCTTAACACAAGCTTATGAACTGCGAACCAGTGTCTCAAAATACTGATATCATGGCTGATATCCGCCATAAGGCTGAGAAGCGACGAACTTGTAAATGTGCAAGCCATATCATCAGCGAAGGCTATAACATTACTTGTAAAGTTAAGGGAAAATATTGAATTTATGAAAATTAGAAACAAGATGGGTCCAAGTACAGAACCTTGAGGAACTCCGACATTAATCTTTAAATAATTACTATATTTGTTACCTAATTTCACCCTTTGAGTTCTATTTATCAAGTATGACTCAAACCAGGAATAAATAAATCCTCTAAAGCCACATTTGTAAAGCTTTCCTAAAAGTATTTTGTGGTCGACAGTGTCGAAAGCCTTAGTGATGTCAATAAAAAGCGCTGCGGTTGATTTTTTCAAATTAAGACTTGAATAGATGTTATTGCAAAAATTCAGAAGTGCATCTTCAGTTGACTTACCTTCACGGAAGCCAAATTGACACTCATTCAAAAAATTCGTTCTACTTAAAAATTTTATCATTCTGTTTTTTATGACCTTTTCTAATAATTTAGAAAAAACTGGAAGAATAGAAATTGGCCTGTAATTATTAAGTATTGTTTTATCCCCTTTTTTAAAAAGAGGTATAACTTCTGCTTTTTTGAGGTCAACACCGCCAAGTATACATCTATTAAATAGGTCACAGAGGACGTCTACAATATTATAGGCAATCTTTTTAATAAATATACTGGAAAAACAATTTTCAGTGCATGAGTTAGTATTTTTTAAACTATTAATTATTTTCAACAACTCAAATGAAGATAAGGGCTCGAAAAAAAAACTTTCAGATGAGAACTGTTCTTTTAAGACGCAGTCACAATGCGTATTGTTGAGACCATACTCTGAAACCACATCATTTCCTATATTAACAAAAAAGTTGTTGAATGCATCAGCTTTCTCACTTAAACCTGTGACAGATTTTTCATCAATAATTATGTTGCCAATTTCTTCTTTTGATCTGGTTTTATTTAATATATTGTTAACGAGTTGCCACTCTCTTTTAATATCACCCTGGATCTTATGAAACTCATTCGAGTAAAAATTGTTCTTGCAGATGGAAGATTTATGGGCTATTTCCTTACAAAGCAACTTATATTGTATTTTAATATTAACATTGTTAGGTTGCCGAACCATTTTTTTAAACAATTTATTTTTTTTTTGAATCTTACCCACTAGTGATTGCGAGATCCAAGGTTTCAACCTTTTTAATTTAAAATTTTTATTTTTGACTGCCTTTGAGCAGACAGAGACATGGCTATTTAACACAATTTTGAAATTGCTAAACGCTTTAGAGGGATCTGCTTCACTATAAACGTTATCCCAGTGTTCAGACATAAGGCGATTATTTAGATCATTGAAATCAATTTTAGTTGAGTATGATTCAATAGGCACTGATTTAATAGTTGCACTCTTAACGTTAATAAAACAATGAAACGTCATACAGTGATCAGTTATATCTAGTTTGGCAACAGAGCTACATAAAGATATGTTATTTGAATGACCACACCTCACAAATATGTGATCAATACACGTAGCAGAAGTTTCCTTTATTCTCGTAGGTAAATCAATACATGATTCAAGCCCAAATGTAGAAAGAGTCATTAAATATTTATCTACAAAATCAGATTCAATGAGTAGATTCAAATTCAAATCTCCAAGCAGAACACAGTTTTCAGAAACAACATTTGGCATTAAAAAGCAGTGATGCGGCAAAAAATGCATTTTTTGATTTGAATTTTCTAAATCGACTAGTGACATATGATTAAGAGTTAAATACTCCACTAAAAATTGCGAGTATTGAGACTTAAGCTGTGGATTGCGTTGAAGTCTTTTCTCTAAATTGTAAAAACGATGAAGTGCAGCTTGGTACGAATCACCAAGTAAGCTGAGATCCATTTTCATGGGAAAGCGAACCGAATATCCGCCGGATGATAAACGCCTGTAATTTTCTTTGAAATGATTTTCGCAATCAATTTCATCTTGTATGCATTTTCGAAGTGGCTCTAAACAATTTTCGACCTCCCAAAATGATCTAACAAGCTCGACCAACTGCAAATCAAAATTCTTTGCCACAGCCTTCTAGCCGCAATAAAAGCGATCTTTTTTCCGATATAGTATTGGCCACTGCCAGATACAATCCAGCCAATTTTCGGTTTTTGCATTAGAGGCAGATTTTCTCCTACACGCAACTGGCCAATACACATCAAATCAAAAAAAAAAGCTCTGCGCCAGTTAAAATATCTATGCGTTGCGTTTTATGAAATCGGATCAGCGAGTTGCAATTTTGAAGGGATTTTCCAATGAGAAATGTCCAAATTTATGTTAGGTTGACAGTCAGTTATAGTAGGAATAATGACAGCAGACATTCTTGCAGAAAAATCACCGAATCGTGATTGAAACTGAAGTTCGACTGTACTATCTGCAACAATACCTGATTCGCCAATACCAGAAACTAAAGTCGAAGTTTTATTTAATTTCAGTTGCAGTTGATTTGCGAAACGAGAAGATACACAATTCAATTGAGATGCAGAATCCAAAATTGCTCTACATGGAATGAGCATGCTAGTTCGATTTTTTACAAAAATAAGTGCTGTTGCAAGGAGCACAAAATCATCCGAAGCAGAAATTTGGTTTTGATGTGTTTTGGTTAGCGATCGCGGCACTAAAACTGCTTGATGTTGAGGGCTAATTTCATTGGGCACACTATTTTTGTTTGCTTCTTTAGATGATGCTGAATTGAGTTTTGGATCAGTGGAAGGTGTAAGGTGCAACATTATATGGTGCTTAGAATCACAATTGTGACAGCTACGCGAACGACAATCTTTTAAAAAATGCTCAGCCCTTAAGCAATTCAGACAAAGTTGAAGCCGCTTTGCTTCGTTCAAGCGCAGAAAGGGTGGCGAATCAATATAACGAGGACAATTGTAAATCATATGTTCAGTTGAAGAACAAAGGATGCATTTGGTTAATATATTCGAATTAGAAACAACGAAAACCTTTCTATTGTTGTTAGTGATATGATACTTGTTGTTTGTCACCTGTTTACTAAGCGATCGGGTTACCGTAGCATCCACATTTTCCATTGTTTGACATCTTCTTTTAAGAAATTTTGATATTGCGGCCCACGTAGGAAGCTGATCAATTGGTGTTTCTTCCTCCCATTTGCGTTGCGAAGCTATATCGAGCTTACTTCCAATGAGGTGAATCAGCAGACAGTCACCTATTTGTTCCTTTGTACCTGCAGTTGATAGCGCGCGCATATGTGCGTTGACCTTATCGCTCAATTCCCGAAGGCTTGCCACTGATCCACTCACAACACTCTTCAGCCCAAATATGCCGCGTATGTGTGCCTGAAAGTTAATACGTTTATTGTCGAATCTTGTAATTAGTATATCAAGTGCCCTATCATAATTTTCGTTTGTCATATCAAGCGAACTGATTACTTCTAACGCAGAGTCCCTTAAACTCAAGCGCAGATGTTGAAACTTTTCAATATTTGTTAGCTCGGGATCACCTCCAACGATAGACTGGAACATACCGATGTACCCTGACCATTCTGTATAAATACCGCTAAGTATTGGCAACTGCAAGTGTGGTAAGCGAGTTTTCGATGGTGCTATGATGACTGATGTAGGGGCTTCGTCATGCAGCTGTCTATTGATGACCGTTGACGAATGCGCTGGACCACTGCCTTGATGCGGCTTTAAATGCCTTTTAATAGTTACCTTAACATCAATAAAAGATTTGTCAACTTTCGCTTTCATCAGCCTATTGAAAAAACGAATCAGCATATTCGGACTTAAGTTCGTGCATTTGATTTAAGAAAGCCGAACTTTTTCTTTTATAGAATGACATTTTTTAGTAAAATCACTATCCTTTTTAAATTAATTTCAGCAACAAGTTAAGCAAAACGCTTTAATGCGAATCAAAAAATCAGCTATTTCAAAAATTGTGAAAATCTATTTAAATCAATGACAGGTGTCAACCAAGCAGCGTGGTGTTATTGCAATTAATATTGCAAGACGAACAAATCGATGAGAAAAACAAGAACGAAAAACTCCAAAAATAGCGTTACCAATTGTTTAAAAATATTCGAATCAATTGTTCCAATTATTATAGGAACGAGTGTTAGCCGAATGCTGTATAACGTGTTGTTGTTATAATTAATATTGCAAAACAACGAAATGGATAAGAAAACGAGAACGAAAAACTTCGAAAATAGCGTTGCCAATAGTGTGAAAATATACGAATCAATTGTTTCAATTGTTGTAGGACGAATGTTAGCCGAATGCTGTATATTATGTTGTATGTTGTTGGAGTTACGATGCAAAAACGAAGAGAGAACACTTGCGAATTCGTTATGTATGCGGTTTTTTGTATTTATTTTACGTTATAAAAAACTCTTTTTCTAGCGGCGTCTATGTAACTCGATATGTATATGCTTTTTGAGTTACGTGAGTGCGAAATTTGATGGTACAGTACCGATTATGCAAATATGTAGCGAAGTAAGTAACGAAAAATCAAGCCGAAAACCGAATTGTTCTGTTTGATGGACTTATATATACCACTAATTTTCCAAAGTTTAAGTCTTAAAACGAAAATTAAAGCAAACGATTGATTTTGCTATGTCGAAATGCTTTATGATTACGAATTCCACCAAAATTAAACCATGTTAAATTGAAATTCAGGAAACGAAAAATTAAGCGTATACATGAGCGCAATTGAGTAGACGCGTTTTTTTCAGTCTCCGCAATTCTATCGAATTTATAAAGTAGAATCACCGAATCAATTACCTTAAACTGTCCAAATATGTATAAGGATAAACACTGTTAACGCACGGTCACTTCTTCAAATTTTATATAAAAGGCAATTTACTGTGGATTTTTTTAATTTGAATATTTTGTAATTCTTTCTTTGTCTCGCATTTAAATTGTTTAATTTCACTATGATGAATACGCGCAACAACAACAAACTTGGAAAGCAGTCGTCTGGTACCTTTACCCCCGTCGGACAACGCAGCCAAAATAGATATGACTCATCGTTGAAAACGACGCCGTCTCAAACTGAGGAAAACCTCGATGCTAAACTCAACTTGCTCAGGGAGACCATCATCAAACAGCTGACCGATGTTCTAAAAACAACTGAGGAGAGGGTAATGGAACGACTTGGAGTGGTGTCAGCTGCAATAACAAATTTAAAATCGTCTCTGAGAGATGTCGTGGAAAGAGTCGTAGCTTTAGAGGAATCAACCAGCCAGATCAGCATAATGAAGACTGAAATAAATGAGCTCAAAGGTGAGATCGAAACTCTCAAATGCGGTGACTCATCAGGGATTCCTAATTCTCCTTTGCTCAGTAACGAAATATACGAATTAAAAAACATCTCGAGAAGCATGAAAACAACGCTATTTCTAGTGACGTCATCATTAATGGGATTCCGTTCTCTGCAGACAAAAATCTCCACTGCATTTTCGGCAACATATGTTCTAAGCTCCAATGCAACTCTATTAAGCTGCGCGATGCTTTCAGAATAAGAAACAAAAATAATAACATCAACTCCAACGCAAACAACAACAGTGCTGCAGTCATCGTGAAGCTAACTTCTGCATATGAGCGCAACAAACTTTTTATAGCTCTTTCTTCTTTCTGCTAGTCAAAAAAGCGGCAACTCAAACGTAGTGACATCGGGTTGAGAGGTGAGGAAAGAATTTATTTGCACGAGAGCCTTACAACTGCAAGTCGTGCAATTATGCTATACGCAATGCAGAAAAAGCGCGAAAAAAAATTAGCAGCGGTGTTTACAATTCGAGGGCGTATTTTTGTTAAAGCGACTGCTGAAGGAGAGGCTAAATTAGTAAGTGACAGGGAGAGCGTAGATTGCGTGGCTGTTTAATTAGGTATTTAGGGTGAATTAAAAAACTGTCAATTTGGGTGTTTTGAAAAACTCGAAAACTTTTTTTTTATAATTATATTTTTATTCAGTATTTTTTTTTTTTTTTCTAAGTATGCACTATATAGTTTTAATATTTCTTTTAGAAACTCTTTTTTTAAGTTTGATCTTTGATTTTATTGTTTCCATTATTCATATATTTATTTACTATCCCGCTTCATTTCTCGTCTATAAATTTAATATGTTGTTTTCTATAATGGTAGAAGTTGTGAATTTTTGAATGTTGAACTTTTTGATAATACCACTAAAATTCTTATTTCTGTAGTTTATAACCCTCATAGGTCCCATAGTTCTGATCCGATATTCTCTGACATTTCCAACAGGTTAATAGACTATGATTTTCTTGTCGTCTGCGGTGACTTCAATGTAAATTTATTGAAAAATGATCATGTCTCTGATGATTTTCGTAATAAATTCTGTACGTGTGGCCTGCAATTAATTAATTCTATTAATCCGACCCGGTTTTCAAATGACTCTGAGCCTAGCCTTCTCGATATCTTTCTCGTTTCAGTTGCTTCGTTGCTTTTGAACTTTGACCGAATAACGTTTCTTTCTGACCATGATCTTATTTTTAGTAGTTTTGATATGAAAATCAGTCAAATTGTAAATCCCATATATTTTTCTTACTACGACTATAAATCTATCGATATAAATTCTTTATATAGGGACTTGAGTAAAATTAACTGGAGTGATTGCTATTTCTGTGAAACTGTTGATGATAAATTAAAATTTTTTATGGCTAAAATTGAATCTGCTTTTTCTAGTTATGTCTCTATGCGATCGATAGTGGCGAGGAATAGAAGTAGCCCTTGGATTAACAACTATGTGCTTCTTGCAGTCAAAAAAAGAAACAGATTACATTCCAAGTGGAAAAATAACCGAACTGTTGATAATTGGGAAAAATTTAGAAGAGCTAGAAACTATGCAACTTTTGTGTTAAGGCAGGCCAAAAAGAACTTTTATCAATCTACGCTAAATACTAACCTCAGTTCAAAGCAACTTTGGCAAAATATTAGGAAATATAGAATATCCAGTAAGGAGAGGATTGTATGTCAGTTAGACCCCGAGGAACTCAATAACTTTTTTCTGACCAGTGGTAGCCTTAGTAACATGAATACGGTTAATTCAACTGAGTTACCTATCTCTTCAATCAATTTACCTGATACTTCTTTTCAGTTCTCAGCTGTTAGCCAAGAAAATGTAGCTAGATCTATTATGAAAACTAACTCAAATGCAGTAGGCTCTGATGGAATTTCTATAAAATTTATCAAATTAAATTTTACCTTACATTCTTGTACCGATTACTCATGTTATCAATCACTGCTTCACTTGTTCATGTTTTCCCGAATTTTGGAAAGTTGCAATTGTTACACCCATTGCCAAAAAAGCCAATGCCTCTATATGTAGCGACTTTAGACCTATAAGTATTTTGCCTGCTATGGGAAAAGTATGTGAGAGGATTATATACGATCAAATCTCTGTTTATCTAAACTCGAATAGGTTATTATCACCTCTTCAATCTGGTTTTCGTGTTGGCCATAGTTGTTCCACTGCTCTAATGAAAATTATTGATGATATTAGAATATCTTATGACGAAAACTTGTTAACTCTTCTTTGCCTTCTAGATTTTTCTAAGGCTTTTGACAGTGTGCCACACTCTCGGCTTTGTCTGAAACTTAAGCACTACTTTAATTTTAGTGATAGTGCGGTTAAATTAATAAGCAATTATTTAAGGGGTAGATTGCAGCAGGTTAAAGTCAATAATAATTTTTCTTCTTTAAAAACAGTCAATGCAGGTGTTCCCCAAGGATCGATTTTAGGTCCTCTGTTATTCACCATATATATTAACGATATTTTTTCTGTGTGTAAATATGCTACAATTCACGCATATGCTGATGATATTCAACTTTACCTTTCGCGCCCTGTTGGACTTGTTGAGGACTTATGCTATAGACTTAATAAAGATTTGTCCTTACTGGGTGAATAGGCTGATACCAACTTGCTCCAAATTAATCCTCTAAAATCTAAGGTATTGCCTATAACAAGAAGTGAATTAAGTCTATAAGGGATTCCTTCTCTCTTTGTTGGTGGTTCTCAATTAGAATTTGTTCACAGGGTAACAAATCTTGGCTATATTTTAAACTCTAATCTGATTTGTTCAGATCATATTAACAGTGTTATAGGAAAGATCTATGGTATCCTTCGATTGTTAAGAACTTCTGCCATCTTCACCCCATTAGAAACTAAGCGATGGCTTGTCCAACAATTAATAATGCCCCATATCTCATATTTCCACCTGGTTTATTGCAAACTTGATTCCCAATCTCAACATAAACTGCTTGTCGCTTTCAATAATGCTGCTAGATATGTGTATTCTGTTCGTCAGTTTGAGCACATTTCCGAGATAAGTAGAGGAATACTGGGTTGTGGCTTGAATGAGCACTTGAACATACGCAATTTGCAATTTCTGCACAAACTCATTTATTCTCATAGTCCTGAGTATCTGTTCGTTAAACTCCAATTTTGTCAACATGCCAGATCATTTAAGTTAGTCATTCCCAGGTTCAACAACGCTTATGGTTTTTTATACAAATTTTCTTTAATATTAGTTTTCGCGCAGACAATGTGTCTCGTATGATTCAAAATTAAAGACTAACTTACTTAAATTTACATGTTAGAAAAATGACCTGATCAGAAAGCTTTAAGTACTGTTACAAATGTTCATAGAATTTAGGGTTGCTATTAATATGAAAATATATCGTAAATTAAAATTGATAAGAAGCTACAAAATTCTATTGCTGCTTCGGACACTACCCTTTCTTCAGCTCTCTGAATGCTTTGGTGATCGAGAGGAACCAATTTTTATGCACGATGGAGCTCTGTGTCATAGAGCAAAACAGTCACTAAGTTTTTAACTGATAAAAACATTACTGTGCTGGACTGGTTTGGTGATTCGCCAGAAATGAGCCCTATGGAAAGAGTATGGAAGCGAGAGATCAGTAAAACGGCGATAACAACAAAACAGTATCCCATAGAGAAGCTGATTGACGTCGGATATCGTAGCCACGTATACCATAGAGAATAGCAGCTCTCATCACAGCAAAAGGACGTAACACAAAATATCTATTTTTCGTAGACAATAGAATATTTTTGAATTTATTTGTATACCCTACACCGAGGGTATATTTACTTTGTCTCTCCGTTTGTAACACATAGAAGGGGGCGTGGCAGGTATAGAAAAGTATATATATTCTTGATTAGCGTAACCACCTGAGTCGATTTAGCTATGTCCGTCTGTTGAAATCATGTTTACGGGAAAACCAAGAAAGCTAATTGAATGAAATTTTCACACGCAGGTCACACCTTCTTGCAGGTATCTTGCTATTGAAAATGGGCGAAATCGGTTCACGGACACGCCAACCGCCCACACTCTATTCATATTTACCCTACCCATTTATGCTACCATATCTTGTAAGCCGTTCAAGATATTGCGACTTTTCAACTGCTAAAAAATTTTGATTCCGTATGTCTCAAAATTGGCACAATCCATTTTCATAAAAATTTTGGAGATGATGCCGCTGGAAGCATTCATCAATACAAGCTCAGCCACTTTACTGAAAAAAACGTGCCACCGCCCACAGTATTTATAAACGTTATTTTATATACGCTTATCATCATTTCCAATGAAAACCAAATCAGCCTCGGATAATAGCCCCCACTACGATGACGACCACTGCAAACGAAAAACGGACAATGATTTACGGATATGCACCTGGAATGTCCGGACCCTCCATAGGGAAGGTGCAACTATCCAACTGGCGGAAGCCCTCGTAAAAATAAAGGCTGACATCACCGCCATCCAGGAGATGCGATGGAAAGGACAAGGCTGCTCTAAACGGACGAACTGTGATATCTACTACAGCGGCCATGCGGAGAGGCGCGAATTTGGTTGCGGATTCGTTGTAAGTCGAAAATTACGCCACCTAGTTTCCCGGTTCACGCCAATAAACGAAAGGCTGCCTACGATCCGTATCAAGGCAAAATTCTTCAACATAATCCTAATTTGCGCGCACGCCCCGACGGAGGAAAAGGACGATGCCACCAAGGATGATTTCTACGCGAGCCTAGAGGACGTGTATGACCGTTGTCCGACCCACGATGTAAAAATAGTCCTCGGCGATTTTAACGCGAAGGTCGGAAGAGAAGGCATCTTTGGCGCTACAGTCGGTCAGTTCAGTCTCCACGAGACCACTTCAAACAACGGTCTGAGACTGATCGACTTCGCCGCGGCGCGAAACATGGTAGTTAGTAGTACCAGATTTCAACACCTCGACATTCACAAAGCCACCTGGCTATCCCCGGATCAAAAAACGAAAAACCAAATTGATCATGTTGTGATCGACGGAAGGCACGCTTCAAGCATTCTGGATGTGCGTACATTTCGGGGGGTCAACATTGACTCCGACCACTATCTTGTTGCAGCTAAGATCCGCATGCGGCTATGCAATGCGAAGATGTACGCACGGGCATGCAACGAAAGCTGGACGTCGCCAAGCTGCAATCACAACGGACTGCCGAGGCGTACTCCGCTCAACTCTCGGTTAAGCTCAACCAACCAACCTCTGGAACCGACGACGCCGGTGGACTTTGGACACACATCTCCCTTTCCATGCGTGCTGCTGCCGAGGAAGTCATTGGTTTTCGACGCCCACAACCTCGAAACCAATGGTATGACAAGGAGTGTCGCGATGCGACTGCTGAAAAAAACGCCGCATACAAGAAGACGCTGCAGTCAGCCGCAACGCGAGCCGTGCGAGAAAACTACCGCGAAAAGAGGAAGGAAGAGAGGCGCATTTTTAGACGTAAAAAAAGGGAGCAGGAAAAGCGTGAGCGTGAGGAACTTGAGGTGTACCAGGGCAAGAAGGATGCACGAAAATTCTATCAACAAGTTAAGCGTCTAACTCAAGGTTTCAAGCCCGGAGCATCCACTTGTAGAGACGAAAATGGAAATCTGGTTACAGATACACAGAGTGTACTGAGGTTATGGAGGCAGCATTTCTCCAACTTGCTTACGGGCGATGATCCCACCAATTCCGCCCAGAGAGAATGCAGTACGATACCACCAATCGATGATAACGCAGTGGAAGTACCATCACCTAGCCATGAAGAGGTTCGAGTTGCTATCCAGCGACTCAAAAACAACAAAGCAGCGGGTGCTGACGGCCTGCCAGCTGAGTTGTTTAAAGCTGGTGGCGATGAATTGATAAGGTGCATGCATCAACTCATCAGCAAAATATGGCTAGCGGAAAGCATGCCCGACGATTGGAATCTCAGCGTGCTTTGTCCTATAATAAAGAAAGGAGACCCGACAATCTGCGCCAACTACAGGGGTATCAGTCTTATTTCCATCGCATATAAGATCCTCTCGAGCGTATTGTGTGAAAGATTGAAGCCGTATACAGAAACGCTGATCGCATCCTATCAATGTGGCCTTAGACCTGGTAAGTCCACCATAGACCATATTTTTACACTACGCCAAATCCTGGAGAAAACCCATGAATATCAAATCGACACTCACCATCTCTTCGTCGATTATAAAGCTGTGTTCGATAGCCCAGTGCGGGATTGCCTATACGCAACAATGTCTGAGTTCGGTATACCTGCAAAGTGGATAAGGCTCTGCAGGATGACGTTGAGGAATACGTGTAGCCCCGTCAAGGTAGGGAATGACCTCTCCGGGACTTTTAATACCGAGCGAGGTTTCAGACAAGGCGACCCGCTCTCGTGCGATCTCTTCAATTTCATTATGGAGGGGATCGTACGAAAAGCCGGTGTGCATCATAATGGCACCATTTTCTTCAAAGGTGTTCAGCTCCTTGCGTACGCTGATGATATTGATATTATCGGTCGGAGTAAGAGAGATGTTACTGCTGCTTTCACTGCTATTGAAAAAGAATTAGCCAAAGTGGGTTTGACAGTAAACGAGGGCAAGACGAAATACATGATGTCTACTAACAACAACAAGAGAGCACGGGATCTAGACTCTCATGTTACAGCGGGCAACTGTAAATTAGAAGTTGTCAAGGAATTCATTTACCTTGGCACTGCCGTAACCAGCAACAATGATGTCAGTCTGGAGATTAAGCGGAGAATAACAATTGCTAATAGGTGCTAATACGGTCTCAGTAAGCAATTACGTTGCAGAGCTCTCTCTCGATCGACAAAGCTAACACTCTACAAGACGCTCATTCTACCTGTGCTTCTTTATGGCGCTGAGGCATGGGTGGTTTCGACAACAGACGCAGCCGCTCTTGGGGTGTTCGAGAGGAAAGTTCTCCGCAAAATCTTTGATCCTGTTCGAGTTGGCGACGACTATCGCATTCGAATGAACCACGAGCTGTATGAGCTCTACGCCGACATTGACATAGTTAAGCGTATAACAATACAGCGACTACGCTGGCTGGGTCATGTCCATCGTATGGATAAAGAAGCTCCAGCGAAAAAGGTATTCGAAGGGAAGGTCCCCGGTCAACGACGAAAAGGGAGACCATGCCTCCGGTGGATAGACCAAGCTGAGGAAGCCCTAACCGCGCTTGGCATTAACGATTGGAGAAGGCGCGCGCAAAACAGAGGCGCCTGGCGAGAGCTAATGAGGTCGGCCGTAACCTGACAACGGGTTGTTATGGCCATCTAAGTAAGTAAGTAAGTAAGTAATTTTAAGAGAACTAACAACGTAATCGCTATGAAATTTAATGAGGTAGATATACTTGCTAAAAATTACTTACAAAAATTTGGCGTAGTGGAAATTTGTAAGTGTAAGTGGTTCAGGTGCTATAGAGTATATCTGAATCAAAAGTGGTTGAAATAGCACTAGTGGGCGTGGCACCTCCCATTTAAATAAAATACGGTAAGTGGGATATTTATCAAAATATGTGAGCAATAATACTAAAATTTGGTGTAAGGGGTTTGCCTATGGAAAGCTATTTATAGATCAAAACCGGGCTGGATTGTACCGGTGGGTGTGTCACCGCCCTAAATTTTAAATTTAACTGCGGCATGTATCGCAAACTATACAAGCTATTGTGCTAAAATTTAATATGAGGATGTCGATCGATTAACTTTTTCCAATATATCCTATATGTATTTGTTCGACTTACACTGTGGAACAAATTTAGGTTAGCAAAAGTTAGGTCGATTCTGAGAGTGAGGGGTCAAAATAGAGGCTAAATTAGAAGACCCGTATCGCGGCGTTTCTTTATGTTAGTTCGAATTTTTTTTAATCGACCTTCGAACTTTGCAGTCAAATGCCGATTTTCAGCATATTGTTTATATGGTTTTTTGGCTATAACTCGTCGATTAATTGATATTTTTCAATCTGTAAAAGCCAAATTATTGCTAGAGACCTGTGCAACAATTACAATTTTTTAAAAAATTTATTTAGAAAATTTTTGTGGTGCTTATGAATCAAAATGTTGGAAAAATTATTTTTTTTTCATGCTTTTTGAAAACATTTTCCACAAAACAAAGTCTTTTTTGCTTTCTGTTTGATCTATAATATGCTTCTCAGTTTCTTCAATAAATTTCATTTGAAAAAAAAACAATCATAATACAAAACTTGCGTTTTCCAGCTTAATATTAATTTACTTCTCATTTTTATGTACCAATTTTGTTCAGTGTTGGTTTTGAAAAACATTGAAAAAGAAATTATAAAAATATGGAAAAAAATATAATTTTGAAATGTTAGTTATAAAAAGTTTTAAGTAAAAAATTTAAATAAATTATATTAATGATTTGGCCAGTCGCCGTTTAGCAGGCGGGTGTGAATCAACATCACTGCTCTCTCTAATATCTTGGTCATCGTCATCATCGTCAGAAAGGCCGATAATTTCGTCCAACAGATATTCTGGAATTTCATCTTTGTCTTCCCCTTCTTCCTCTTTCTCGTCTACCTCTTGTTCAAAGGTGTTTTTACACCACCAACAAATTTCAGCGAGTATAGGATCTGGAGATTTCTTTCCTCTGTACCTGAAACGAAAATAGTTTTCAATCGTTAACATGTTTAAATTGTGCACTCTGCCAAAGATTTTAGAAAAATCTAGGAATTCAAAATATGCACACTCTATAGTTACCTTATTTCAAATGGAAGCGCAGTTTGGTGATAACGTTTGCCTTGCTCATCAGATTCTGTTGGCAACTATTGAGCGAGTACATCAAGATGCTGATGCAAGAGATGAATTTTGTACGACATATTAACCCCAATTTCATCGAAAGCTGCCAACATGTTTGCAACATATTGCCTGTAGTTGTGTTTGCGTTCTTTACCCAAAAGTCCGTTAATGACTGCTTTCAATGCGAGCCATGCATTTAATTCTCGGTCTGTCAGAACTTGGTCAAAATCTTGACGACTCATTAGTTTCCGTATGTCGGGACCATTAACAACCCCTTCCTGAATTTTGGCGTTACTTAGTCTTGGAAAAATGTCTTTCAAGCGGTTGAATACTGCTGGTCTTTTTGCGATACATTTCAAAAAACTTTTAGCAATGCCAAGTTTAATGTGGAGCAACGGCAACAATATTTTCATTTCAGGAACAACACTTTCGTGTAGCCTATTGTCTTTAGGCCATTTCCGTCCAATGCAACTATTCCAGTTATGCTGTTTGTACTGGTTTCTTCCTTTAATACCTTGTCCGTATCGTGAATCCCAATCGCACAAGAAACACGGATATTTTGGACGGCCAGATGCTGTTAAGCCTGTAATCAATGAAACTATTTTGAGGTCGCAGCAAATGCGCCACTGGTGTTCCTTATATTTGACTACTTCCAGAATGTGTTTCAAATTATCGAAATTTTCACTAGTGTCAGTGCTATACGCAATCGGAACAGAAGGCATTCTATTTGTCTTGTGCAAAAGCACAACTTTTAAGCTGATTAGTGAACTCTCGATGAATAAACGCCAGTCACCTTTTTTATAGGTTAACCCTATAGTCTCCATTTACTTTTCAATATCGTTGCAATAAGCGACATTTTTTGTATCATTCACATTAAAGAACTTTTCTAACTCTTTTTGGCGTTTTCGATATGCTGTTACTTTGGTACCTTTCGCCAGCAAATTATTTCCTTTCAAAAATGAAGCCATTAGTTCTGATTTTTTCTGAGTCAAACACAAATTTGCATCAATTCCATCCAATTGGTTTTGTGTAACTAGGATTGGGTCCTTTGATGTTTCATAGGATGTAACTTCACCAGGGTCGTATTCTGAGAAGAAAAACATGGATGTAGCAGCAGCGGTTGTAGTACTGATTTCTGTTTGAAGATCAATACTTCGGTATGTTGGTACTGGAACGAATTCTGAGTGCGGTAATGGTAATTTGGCACTTGGCACTGCTACATAAGTTTTATTCTTTGCTTTCCTTCTATTCAAAGTTTTATGGTAGTTGAAACATCCATAGCAATTTTCTTCTTGATGCGGGCTGTTGTCTAACCACATCATTGGTATACCAAAAGGCATAGCCTTCTTCTTTTCACTTTTTCATTGCATAAGAGTTGAATAGCAATTAAAGCAAACTTTTTTAGGGGCATAGTTTACGTCAGTGCAAAACTCTTGCGAGAAATATTGTTTAAAGGCTTCCAAAAATAAATCACTCGCATTGCCACATTTTTCATCGCTTGCTATGAAACGTCCACAAACATTACAAAATGGTCCATTTTACATTTTGGTTCCGACTTTTTTAATACAATATATATTATACAATGTTTTCTTTGTTATTTTTATGAAACCGATGCACTTAACTTAAGTCACTCACAAAATGAAATAAATTCCAAAAAAATTACATAATAACGAATTTTATCACGACCGAGCGAAAATTAAAAGGCATCAGCTTCGGCTGTGTTTTGAGTCTTAACTGAATCTTTATTTTTGAAGTTAGTTCGCTTGTACGAAATAAAAAAAAATCGCTACCTGTACGGTGGTTGACAACAAAAAAGTTGTTTTACTAATTCCTAATTCTTGGAACTTCCCTTTTTAATTAAGTACTTCTACCTAAATCGCTGTTTATTTAACGGTTTTGGGATTTTTAACGCAAATTATCGACTAAGACCATTTTCTTTTCAAATGAAATTTATTGAAGAAACTGAGAAGCATATTATAGATCAAACAGAAAGCAAAAAAGACTTAGTTTTGTGGAAAATATTTTCAAAAAGCATGAAAAAAAAATAATTTTTCCAACATTTTGCTTCATAAGCACCACAAAAATTTTCTAAATAAATTTTTTAAGAAATTGTAATTGTTGCACAGGTCTCTAGCAATAATTTGGCTTTTACAGATTGAAAAATATCAATTAGTCGACGAGTTATAGCCAAAAAACCATATAAACAATATGCTGAAAATCGGCATTTGACTGCAAAGTTCGAAGGTCGATTAAAAAAAAATTCGAACTAACATAAAGAAACGCCGCGATACGGGTCTTCTAATTTAGCCTCTATTTTGACCCCTCACTCTCAGAATCGACCTAACTTTTGCTAACCTGAATTTGTTCCACAGTGTTATTCAACCTCTTTCAACTTTCTTCATAAGTTTATTTTTTCGACATTTTCATCAATTTTAAATTTTTTCAACCTCTTTCACTTTTTTTAGAGTTTTTCAACCTCTCTCAACTTTTTTCAACATTTTGCATATATATTCGACTTCTTCAAAGTTTTTCAACCTCTGTCAACCTTTCTAACATTTCACATTTTTTTCAAGTTATTCAACCTCTTCAACGTCTTTTTAACATTTATTTAAAAGGTACTTTCAGTGCAGTGTAGGGTATGTGAGTTTCGGCCTGGCCGAAGATAACACCTTAACTTCTTTTTTTAATATGCTATAATTAAATGCTTTAGATCAAGCTAGTGTGTTTCATTTCATACGTCATGATTCCATTATTAATAACAAAATGATTGAATACCACTTACATGGCCATATTAAAATTTATAGCAATATAAATGTTGTTATATGGAAATTTCCGCAATGGGTCTAATAATATGGCTCACCACTGTATGCTTGGATGATGGCCGCACGCGTGATAATCGTCTAAGATTCGACAAAAAACTGCCCCAATTTGTAACATTTGGAATTTTCTGAATGAAAATCTCGCGAAAAACTTTGAAGCGTATGAAACAGTAACAATTGATGAGAAACTAACTATTTCCATACGGTGGCAATACTAAATTCACCCGATATGTTCCATCGAAACCAGCAAAAAATCAAACAAAATATCCTTTGTAAGGGAAATTATATATAAGCCAAACAGAAGGAGAAGAGCGTGAAGTGAATCAAGGTGAAAATGTTTTGCAACATCTCGCGAATCGATACAGTAACAGCGGTCGTACAGTTGTGGCTGACAATTTTTTCACAACATATTAGGAAATAATCGACTTGCATTCATGCATGCATTCCTCTCGAAATGGGAAAGAAACCATTCCTACCTTTTCCTTCATCTCTATTTGAATTTCAATCCATTACGCAATATGCCAACAGCACTCCAAATACAACTATATTTGTTTCAGTTGCAAGTCAAATAATCCATAAGATGGTTTTTACCATATATCATCTTAAAACTCATTTATAACATTGATATACTCAAAAATAAAACAAAAAAGTGCACAGAAAAAAAGAATAGTTTTTATTCAGTATTTTTACCTGTGCCAGAACCAATGTAAAAATAGAGAAACCCAAAATAATTACCCGGCTGGTGAGTATATGGCTGACCTCGTTTTTTTTTTTTTTTTTTTTTTTGGAGTACATCTTTCAGTCATAGTTTTTCTTGAAGCTAAAGCTGTCTTGAATTAATATTCAAAGTTGTTCAATTAAAATTCAGATAGTTATTTTTTTTTATTTAACTATATATGTAACATTTCATGTTTATTTAACTTAAATGCAATTTTAACTATGTGTTCCTTTGAATTTTAATTGTTCCTCCTTGAATATTAATTCAAAATAGCCTTAACTTCAAGAAAAACCATGTTTGAAGAGTCTGCTCCAAAAAAAAAAAAATAAAAAAACTCGAAATTGCCATCTTAGCTCGACCATGGCTTCGATTTTTTTTTTTTTTTTTTTTTTTTGAGCACACTCTTCAATTATGGTTTTTCTTGAAGTTAAGACTATCTTTAATTAATATTCAAGGAGGAACAATTAAAATTCAAAGATAGACATAGTTAAAATTGCATTTAAGTTAAAAAAATTCATGAAAATTTACATAAAAAGTTAAATAAAAAAATAGCTGTCTGAATTTTAATTGAACAACCTTGAATATTAATTCAAGACAGCCTTAGCTGAAAGATGTACTCCAAAAAAAACGAGGCCAGCTAAAACGCTAATTCTGGCGGATTTGCGCATATACGTTTATACGCGTGACCAAAAATGCAATATTTACATGAAAATACATACAGGTCCAGCTGGACCCATTGGGTACGAATGTGACTAAAGGGCCAAATAGACGTTCATTCGTGCATGATGAATCAAGTGATTGCTCATGTAAACTGACCGTGTAGGTGGCTGATTGAGCAATATTAAAATATTTTGATATATTTTTGATTGATCATGCATGCATGATAGTGTGTGCTGAACTTAGCTCAGTTTACATAATTTTTTGACGAAGAAGGTGACAATGAGTGCGGAAAAGAAATTAGAAATATTATGCACTAAAGATAATTAGATCAAATAATTAAACTTTTGTATGAACTTTGTTTTTTAAAATACATTTTTAAAGGTTTTTTGAGCTTAAATTAAACTCATTTCATACTTTTTTTTAATATTAAATGCAATTTTAATTGCCACACATACTTCTGACGTCATAATGTCAACACGTTAAAAGTTCAACCAAAAATGATATCCATCATGCGTGCATGAATGGTGCGTGTGAAAATCATGATGGCGTCATTTTATTAATCATTCACGCATGAACGTCTATTTGGTCCTTAACCAAACGTTTGCCCAACGGAGGGTTAAAAGTATCATTTTATTTACATTAATTAGTATTGCTTATTTAAATTTCAATTTTGTTGTGTATTTTGTAAAAATGTCTGAAATTTTTATTTACATTCTTTTTTTGCCGGTACAAGAAACTGCTTATTTTTGTCCTATGTTTGATTTATGGCCCTAGATTCTGTTACTAATGGCGTTGTATGGAACCAGAAAATTTTCATTAATGTGTTATGTAAACAATGTTTTGGCCTTAAAGTGGTACATCAGGGTCAGGGGCCTTAACGTATCTAAATTGGATTATGTCAGGTACATTGCTATTGACCAAACTAAGAACTGTCCCAGAAAAAACTTGCGGTTTGTTTTTCAGTTATAAAAAATTACTCAATAATCTTTTTGGTCTTTTTTCTTTTTTTATTAATAACTAGCATTACCCTGTGCGCATCGCTTCACCTCAACCTAAGCAGTGCCTCTTAATATAAAAACCACGTGGTGTAAATTCCATGAGAATCGATTAAGCGGTCTTCGAGAAAATGATATTTGAAAATATTTTTGTGTGAGGGCCACCCTAAATAAAAATTTTGCAGCCTAAGCTATGACTGTTTTTTGTGTGAGCGCCACCCTAAATAAAAGTTTTGCAGCCTAAGCTATGACTCTTAACATAAGAGCTACGTGGTGTGAACCAACTAACCTGTCTTCATGAAAATGAAACTTAAAAATATTTTTGTATGAGGGTCACCCTAAGTATGCACCTTAAGTAAAATTTGTTTAAGCTTATCTGAGCCTCTTAACCCTATTAGTACTACCTTGAGTCTTTGAGACTCATTTTGACTTTGCGCTCTTTTCCTGGCGTAAGTTTTTTTTTTACACATTTGAGGTTTCTTGTATTTTAAACTGCATTAATTCTAAAAAGAATTACGATAAAAAATATGTATCCATATTTTTCTTTCTATTTTTTAGCAAAATTAATTTATAAAACTAACACAAAGTACTGAAATGAGTCTTAGAGACTCATACAGTTCGAATGCAGCAGAGTGATGAGAATTTAGAATTTTTTGCTGAAACTGAAGATCAGGCGTTTTTTGGGAAACCTTTTGTACAAAGAAAATGCCTTGATCACAATATAATTAGAGGTGGTGTTCATAAAGTTCCATTAGTGGCCAGCAAGCATGTTGTCACTTTCTCATTATGCATACACGAGTCATCATAAATTGTACAAATTTCAAGCACAGCGTACACTTCGTGAAATACGGAATCTGATGGATGAACTTGAAATGCACTGTTATATTGGACTTTTATTAAATGCTCGCATAAACAAACAAGGACTTTCTGACTATAAGGACTTCTGGCATCCACTTTTCGGTAATGTTATTTAGTCAGCAAGTCTCGTGAGAGGTTTTGTGCCTTGATGTATGTTCGTTTTGATTATAAATAATCTCGAAGTTTTTGACGAGCTCGCGATTAATTCGCACCTATACGTGACATATGGAATATTGTTAATTCCAATTTCATAAAGTTATATATTCCGGGAGAAAGTCTAACCATCGACGAATAGTCATGCGCCATTGCGAGAAGAGTATACCTTTGGTAGTATATTCCTTCTAAGCCTGACAAATATGGCATTAAGATTTGGTGGACATGTGATAATACAACCAGTTATTCACTAAAGTGAATACTTTATCTTGAAAAAGGAGGACAGAGGGCTTAATTTAAGTAGTGCAAAAAATGGTGATTAAGGAGAGTACAGAACCGTTTCACCGATCAAACCGTAATTTTACGATTTATAACTAAGTATTTAACGAGTTTTAGTTTGGCTAAAAAACTGCTATCAAATGGCCTTACGTGTGTTGGAACGCTGAGGAAAAATAACGATAAATTTGCAAAATTTCAACAACACCGACAAAGAGCAGTTGAAACAAACGTTTTTGGATAGATTAAAAAAAAATATAACTCTTGTCAGTTATGTGCTGAAAAAAAGCCGAGCAGTTATATTTTTATCAACGGAGAAGGAAAACAAAAACAAATCGGCCATAAATTTGTACAACAATTCGACAAGAGGTGGCGTGGATACGCTTAATCAGCTCGTCCATGCTTTACGCCATAACACAAATCACAAACACCCGAAACCGTTGCCAAGAAACGACGCTACTGTATGTGCCCACCTGCACGAGAAAGGATGAGCAATCAGCTTTGCAGCCAATGATCAAAAAATATATGCAACGGTCATTTTCAAAAGGTTGTAATTTGTATCAAATGTATTAATAAAATAGTTAAATCGCTCAAATAAACTATACCTATAAACTTAAAATGTTATAGTAGCTTTTCTTCATAGAGAATGTATGTGAGTCCGAAAGACTCATTTCAGTACTTTGTGTTCGTCATCTCACCCAGTACTAATAGGGTTAATATAGAAGCCATGTGGTGTAAATTCCAAGAGAATCGATTTAGCAGTCTTTGAGAAAATGATATTTATTTATTAGAAATATAATTATGTATAAATAACAATATTACTATGGTACCTAACTCGAGCAACATCAGTGGCGTGTCGTGGCGTTTTCAGCCGGGTGTTCAACGTGTATGTGTTGTTTAAATATGAATGCCTATCCTTAGTTTTTTCCAGGACCACGACGGGGACGTGATAGACTGAGATCCCATTTTAGTTTTTTTTAAAATTTTTTTAAGTTTTTATTATTATTTCTTTTTTATTCCAAATAATTTTTTTTAATATTTTTTTTAAATTTTTTTTAAGTTTTTATAATTATTTCTTTTTTATTCCAAAAAATTTTTCCTGTTAAATTTCTTGTTCAATAAATTCAGAGCACACATTGCAGTTTTCTCAGTCAAACATTTTTAAACAGCGCTGCGCTGCATTGTCGAAGTGCGAATTTTTTGACAAACGTACATTTGTTTTTTTTTTCTGTTGGATGGCAGAGATTCTCTGCCACGACTCGTATTGTTATGTGCGCTAATGTTCTACGAACACAGTTTACTGTTTATCATGCGCATTTCGTTAGAATGTGTGTGTAGTAGTTTTTTTTTTATTATAGGTTTTTGCTGTGACTTGGTGCGACATCAAGAAGCGCACACTCAAGTGGGTTGGATGGAACATAACATCGTCAAATAATGTTGCGTTTGAGAAGCGGCCGTTGGTCGATGATACAACACGACTCTTGTTGTATCAAGTTATGTGCCCTAATATCCTAAGAACACAGTTTATTTTTTATTATAAGCGGTGCTGCCCAGATAACGAGCAGGCGCTCAAAGAGCGTAAAAATGAGAATAATCAGGGGCTTAAAGAGCGTAAAAAAGCATGCACGTATACAGAATAATAAATACATGCTTATCGTTGCTTGTAGTAGTGGGCACCACTGATTATAAGTATTTCGTTAGAATGTGTGTGTGGTAGTTTTTTTTTTATTATAGGTTTTTGCTGTGACTTGGTGCGACATCAAGAAGCGCACACTCAAGTCGGTTGGATGGAATTCAACATCATGAAATAATGTTGCGTTTGATCTGCTACGATGAGCTAGAACAATTGTAGTCGTATTACATACATACGCATGTACTATATTGTACGCTTAGAGGAGGAAACTATGATATGATAGATATGGCATATTGCAGCATGCCAGTAGGAACAGTAACAGTGTCAAATTATTGATTTAATATGTTTCACAAATATGAGAACGTATAATAGGGGGGAAAAAATGCATCGGATTTTGGTTGGGTGTGCGGAGAACACCTGCGCACCTTAGAGTGAACGCCACTGAGCAACAGGCTATCGGTCAGTTAAATAATCTAAAGAATGTTTATACAGGTATATAAAGTAGCTTTAGAAAATAATGAAAGTACTAAAATAATTAAAAGATTTTAGTCTATATAGGATAATTTTTTTTTACAATTTTACAATTACAATTTATTGAATAAACAAATGTGTTGTACAATAAGACTTAATCTTTTATAGTACATCAAAAGTGAGCATGCATGAACATTACTAGCAATTATTATAATAATATTAATATTATAGATATATAAAAAATATGGATGTATAAATATAAAATATAAGGGAATAAAAAAATTGCTTTAGTAGGCAAAAAAAAAAAAAAGACAAAGAGAGAGAGAAAAAAAAAATACAAAAAAAAAAGATATGAAGAAAAAGATAATTTCAACAGATCAAAAATAGCTGTCAATAGCTTGTTTAAAGCTGTTTCCCGATACCATGCGCCTAAAATTAATTGGCAAAGAATTCCAAAGTCCTATGGTGCTAACAAAAAAGAATCTACTTGAGTTAAGATAATTGTTCCTAGGAATAATTAGCTTAAGTGACCTGGAGAATTGGCAAAATTGAAGTTTATCATATAAGTATCGAGGGCATCGAGAATAAATCAGTCTATGTAAAAATAATAAGTTACGTTTTTTGAGGAATTCTTCTAATCCAAGAATACCAAGAATACCTCTACTTATCTCAGAAATATGATCGTACCGACCGACACAATAAACATACCTAGCCATATTATTAAAAGCAACTAGCAGTTTGTGAAGTGATTGCGAGTCTAGCTTACTATAGATTACATCGAAATAAGAAATATAAGGTACAATCAATTGCAAAACAAGCCTACGTCGAGTTTCAAAGGGGGTAAAGTAATTGGAGGTTCTTAAATACCTTAAAACACCGTATACCTTGCCTATTATGTTATTTATGTGATCAGAACAAGTTAGCTTAGAATTTAAAATAAAGCCAAGATTACGTAACTTGTTTACAAATTTCAACTGCGAGGAATCAATAGATAAATGTGGAATCTCTAACAGACTTAACTCACTTCTTGCAATAGGCAATACTAGTGACTTTAAGGGGTTAATTCGGAGTAAATTTTTCTTAGCCCATGCGTCAATTGCAATAAGATCATCATTAAGTCTATAACTCAAATCTTCTACGAGTCCAATAGGTCTAGAGAGATAAAGTTGAATGTCATCAGCATAGCCGTGAACATTTGCATGTTTACAAACGGAAAAAATGTCGTTTAAAAAGATAGAGAACAGCAAAGGACCTAAAATAGATCCTTGGGGAACTCCTGCACTTACTGTCTTAAGTGACGAGAAAGTATTATCAACTTTAACCTGTTGTAACCTGCCCCCTAAATAATTGGTCAACATCAAAACTGCACTATCACCGAATCCAAAATAATGTTTCAACTTTCTAAGGAGAATAATGTGGTTGACACTGTCAAAGGCTTTAGAAAAATCTAAGACGCAAAGGAGTGTTAAAAAATTTTGATCATAAGATATTCTAATATCATCAATTATTTTCATGACGGCAGTCGCACAGCTATGACCACTACGAAACCCTGATTGCAAAGGTGATAGTAATTTATGGGTATTTAAATACGCTGTGATTTGGTCAGACATAATCCTTTCACAAACTTTTCCAAAAGCGGGCAAAATACTTATCGGTCTATAGTCATTGAATCCAGCTGGATGGTTTTTTTTTAGCGATAGGAATCACTGTTGCTATTTTCCATAATTCAGGAAAAATAGAACAGGTAAAGCAGTGATTAATTATATGGGTAAGGGGCCCTAAAATATATGGCAAGATAATTTTAATAAATTTAATCGGTATTCCATCAACCCCTACAGCATTTGAACTAATCTTCATTACAGATTTGGCAACATCAATTTCACTAATTGTTAAGAACTGAAAACTGACATCAGGCAAATTACGTTGCAGTAAGGGCAATTCTACATCATCATTTACAACGTTAGGACCACAACTATCTAAAAAAAAATCATTAATAATATCAGGGTTTAAGTTACAGTCTATTTTATCTTTGGTGAAAATTCTATATTTTCTTATATTTTGCCAAAGTTGCTTTGATGTAAGATTTGAATTCAACTTTGAGGAAAAAAAATTTTTTTTCGCTTGCCTTACTGTAAAGGTTGCCCAGTTACGTGCCCTTCTGTATCTCTCCCAATTCTCAGAAGTATTATTAATTTTCCATTTTGAGTGAAGCCTATTTCTTATCTTTATTGCTTGCAAGGAGCGACTATTAAGCCAAGGACATCTACTGTTAGCAACATTTATTTTACGCACGGGAACATATCGATTAAGTGCATATTCCACCTTATCCATAAACACTCTAAGCTTATCATCTACTGAATCACAAAACCAGCAGTCATTCCAAGACATCTGAGAAAGATCATTATTTAAAGCAGTTATATCAATACATCTATAGTCGTAGAAGGAAAAGCTGATTGGAGGTGGGGATCGATTGAAATTAATATTGAAACTACAAAATATAAGGTCGTGGTCGGATAAAAAAGTTATCTGGTCAAATTTTAAAACTAAGGAGTTGTCAGACACAAGAAAGACATCAAGAAGACTTGGTACTGAGTCATTTGCAAATCGCGTAGGAGCAACAAAGTTAACCAGCTCTAAGCCACAAGAAGAGAAATTATCGCGAAAATCATCAGTAACACCATCATTTTTTAACATATTAACGTTAAAATCACCGCAAACAATGTAGAAATCGTAATCAATAATTTTGTTCGATAGGTCGGTGAAAAACGACTCAACACTATGACTTCTGTGAGGATTATAAACACACGAAATTAGGATTTTAGTAGAATGGTCAAAAATTTCGATGTTCAGGAATTCAATAGTGTCATTCCCTTTACTGATAAGTTTTACATTGAGATTCGACCTACAGTAAATTGCTACGCCACCACCTCTTCTATTAATACCCCTATCGCTTCTAAAGAGATTAAAACCATCAAAGTTATATTTAGAATCGCTAATATCGTTTTTAAACCAAGTTTCTGTAATGCAAACTATATCAACAGGGGAGTTTTCAAAAATATACCTAGCATAATCAAATTTCTCTCCATTCAAACTTCTAGCATTAAAGTGTAGGACGTTAAGACCATTGTTCTGATTACATAGGATATGAACAAGGGCCTTATAGTTTCCATTAGCACCACAGCTGATATATTATACTAATTTAAATTTTATATAGCAAATTACATTGGAGAATGAACTTAAATAACTAACATTGCTATTTTTTCAGCAGATATGTTTTTCAGTAGTCTGAAGGATTTTGGTTAGCAAAAATGTTACGCCTGGCATTCAAAAATTTTGGATAATCGTTCAGAATGAGCGTTACGGAGAGTGTGTGAAATCCACAAAATGTGCAATCGGTAGCAGGGTGTCCTAGAAGTAGGTGCTTGTGGGTGATCTTAGTGTGACCCAACCGAAGCCGTCTAAATACTTTCAATTCGTGAGTTGGAAAATTCGCTGGAAGCGCAGGTGTTGCAAGATCAGGGTTAATGTTGGTGTATGGATGTTGGTATCTTTTCCATTCATGTAATCTAAGTTTTTCAAGGTAGTTTTTATCAAAGCGAAGTATATCCGACCTCTCATTGACTTCGAAGAGAAAAGTTGGAGATTTGCAAGTTTCTTTTGCCTCTGTATCATCATTTTCATTTCCGGAGATATCACAGTGCCCAGGGCTCCACATTATTTTAATTTTATTACAATTCTGAGATATTTTATTTCTGATTTTAGCAACAAGCGGTTCGTTGTTATTTAAATTTTGTAATGCGGTAACTGACGATCGGAACAGATTATAAATTTTCCTTTTTTAGATAAAGTAAACGTAATGGCTGCGTCTATAGCGAAAAGTTCAGCTGTAAAAATAGAGCAGTGGGTGAATAAAACTCCCTTTTTTATCAGATCTCCGCCGTCGGAAACGACAGCAAATGAAGTAAAATTGTAGTCTTTGGAGCAATCAGTGAAGATAAGCTCCCATCCTTTCTTAACCCTTTCACTTCTTTCTTCGAGGTATAGTTTTTGGGTATATAGATGGATCTGTAGTATGCTTCGGATGGTGGAGCAAGCTGGTAATAAAAGATGTAGTGACAGATTTCCAAGGAGGGGATTGATATATTTTGTAGAGCGTTGGACGTAGAGGGAAAGGTAATGTATCTACAGCTTTCACTACTCTCTGAATAGTTGACTGGCGTTTCATGTCTCTTTTCCGACCTATGGTATTTTTGACATCCTTTTGTAAAATTGAATTATTGGATATGTAAAGCTTCTGAATAAGACGGTAAATTGAATGTTGTATACGATCACATATTTTTATTAAAGCTGATTCTGCAAGCATGTTATTCACCGGGGTGGTGGGAAAGCGCGCAAACTCTTCCGTACAGCTGCATGGTATGGCGCGCTCAGTTTTTTTATCGTAGTTTTTGCACACTTTCCGTAAATTTGAAGCCCATAATCAATGACTGATAAAATTAATGCTTTTGTAATGTTTATTAATGTAGACGTATGAATATTACAATATGTTGCTGAGAGGTATTTTATGATACTTAATCTATTTACAAGTTTTTTTTTAGTATATTACAATGTTCATTAAAAGTACATCTCTTATCAAATATAATACCTAAAATCTTTGGATATGCTACGTCTTCCATATTACAATTATTATATGATAAGTTAAAACCAGAACATTTTGTCTTCTTACAAATATGCAAAGTATGACATTTTTGATATGCTTTGTTAGTTCCTGAGTGGAGCGACCATTCAGATATTTCGTCGAGGATATCTGTATACATTCTTTTAACTACTTGCAGACTACTGTTTTTTGAAAAAATAATTACATCGTCGGCGTATAAGCAATGTTCGACAGAGTGTCTTGATAGTTAAATACTCAGCTCATCAAAGACAATAATAAAAATGATAACAGATATCGGCGACCCTTGTGGGATTCCGTTGTATAAAGGTACACTATTTGAGAAAGTGTTATTAACTTTAACTCTAAATCTTCTGTTACTTAGAACATTTTTTATAAAATTATATATTTTTGGGCCAACGTTCCATTTTTTAAGCTGTTGCAAAACAATATGTGGGCCAATTCGATCAAAAGCCCTTTCAAAATCCAAACTAAGTACCGTGACATGGTTCTTACTGGAGAGGGCACTTGATACAAAGTGATCAAAGTGTAAAAGCAAATCAGAGGTTCCTTGTCGCTTTTTTAATGCTACTTGATTGCAGTTAATTAATATTTTTTTTGAAACGAACCACATCAAACGCGTTGCAATTATTTTTTCAAATGTCTTTCCCATACATTGGAGCAAAGAAATCGGGCGGTAACTATATAATTCGTCTTGCGGCTTTTTAGGCTTCAAAATTGGAACGATATCGTAGCTTTTCCAGCTTTGTGGATAAATTCCTGTGTTAAAAATTTGGTTGTACAGGTCAGTAAGTCTAGACTTCAAAGAAGGAGGCAAATTTTTTAATAAAGGATATGAGATTCGGTCAAAGCCAGGAGTTTTTCCTTTTGCTGAGGTAAGGACGTTTTCAATTTCAATTAGAGAAATTTTATCTTCTTGGTAAAGAAGAGACATGATATGATATTTAAAAATTTTTTTGTGTGAGGACTACCCTATGGTAAATAAAAGTTTTGTATCCTTAACTATGCCTCCTCTCCTAACATAAGATATACATGGTGTAAATTCGGTGTGAATCGACTAACCTGTATTTGTGAAAATTATGTTTGAAAATATTTTTGTATAAAGGCCATCCTAAATATGCTCCCTAAATAAAATTTTTTCAATCTAATCTGTGTCTATTCACATAAAAGCAATGTGGTGTAAATTACATGAGAATCGACTTAGTGGACTTCAAGAAAATGATAGTATTTAAAAAATATTTTTGTGTGAGGGCCACCCTAAATAAAAGTTTTGTTTTAATTATTGGTTATTTGGGCTAAAGATCGTATTTTAAATTATTTTATAATAATACCATCTGTTTCACCAATAATTTTTACCCAACGTTTCGTGGATAGTTCTCCACTTCTTCAGAGGTAATTTTATTTTTCGAAATCACTACGAACAAAAAACATTTATTAAATTTTCTTGGAAAAATCAAAAACAAAACTAATAAACTTGCGACGAACATTATAGACTAAGAGCCAGGGCCTGCCAGACATACGTTAAAGGTTGAAATAAATTTTATCTTATTCTTCTTAGTGCAGAGTACAATGTTTGGGGGTTATAAATCTTGGCTAATGGTGCTTTCGCCAGGTATCAGGTAATAAGGAGGGTCGGACATACACTCTCTCACGTTAAAGTATAAAAGCTGGGATTAATATATTGTCTTTAAATAACTATTTTAAGTTAGTATTCAAGAAGCCAGACCTATTCAATGGGTCTAACACCTTTTCAGACGTGGTAAAAGGTCAAATAGTCCAGTAGAATTAGTCGAGAAAATTAAAAAAAAAATTCCTTACAGCAATCTGACAGCGGAATATTGTTGAACAAGCTCTTTTAAAAGAGGACAAAAAATCGAACCGACAGCAGCTATCCGGGGTGGAATGGGGTGCATTTTTAGAGGTCCAACACAGTTTTTAACGATTTCTGGCTAAACTGTGCATCATATCAAAAAAAAGTTTAAGACAAAAGTTGTGGGAAATAAGAAGATCTACAACTTTTGTACTGATCATTTTCACCTTAACCTCAAAATTTTTCGAAAAAATGGCTGAAAACCGGTTTTTTGGTTTTTAATTTTTTTCTTTGACAAAAAAGTTTCTGTGGAGCTGAAACTTGGGCAAAAGATACTTTTCAGTGTTACACAAAGGCAGTAATTTTTAAAGACGGAAATATTCAGAGGTTGCTGTTCAATTTAATTTTTAAGCTAAAAAAACGAAATTTTTAACTGAAATTCCTCTTAAAACTACACCTCCTAAGGAGTTTTGTTTTGGCTCACTTACTCGTTGTTTTGTCTTCTTTGGATAAATAGTAAAAAAAGGTATACTGAAATGGAAAAGTTGACCGAAAACTTGAAAATCTGTGGTCTCTTCGCGAGTAGTGTTTTGGTGTTTCGTGTGTAACAGCTTAGATTCTTTGTTGTTTTCACTGTATTTACCTTAATACACTATAATTTTAAATTGTCAATGCCACTACATAAATTTCCATTAAAAAAATAAATGAGAAAAAAAAATTTGATAATTCTTGGACCAAAAATTAAAATTTTTTTTTCTCATTTATTTTTTTAATGGAAATTTATGTAGTGGCATTGACAATTTAAAATTATAGTGTATTAAGGTAAATACAGTGAATTCCGTCTTAAAAAATTACTGCCTTTGTATAACACTGAAAAGTATAGTTTGTCCAAGTTTCAGCTCCATAGAAACATTTTTGTCAAAGAAAAAAATTAAAAACCAAAAAAACCGGTTTTCAGCCATTTTTTCGAAAAATTTTGAGGTTAAGGTGAAAATGATCAGTACAAAAGTTGTAGATCTTCTTATTTCCCACAACTTTTGTCTTAAACTTTTTTTGATATGATGCACAGTTTAGCCAGAAATCGTTAAAAACTGTGTTGGACCTCTAAAAATGCACCCCATTCCACCCCGGATAGCTGCTGTCGGTTCGATTTTTTGTCCTCTTTTAAAAGAGCTTGTTCAACAATATTCCGCTGTCAGATTGCTGTAACGAATTTTTTTTTTTAATTTTCTCGACTAATTCTACTGGACTATTTGACCTTTTACCACGTCTGAAAAGGTGTTAGACCCATTGAATAGGTCTGGCTTCTTGAATACTAACTTAAAATAGTTATTTAAAGACAATATATTAATCCCAGCTTTTATACTTTAACGTGAGAGAGTGTATGTCCGACCCTCCTTATTACCTGATACCTGGCGAAAGCACCATTAGCCAAGGTTTATAACCCCCAAACATTGTACTCTGCACTAAGAAGAATAAGATAAAATTTATTTCAACCTTTATACTTTAACGTATGTCTGGCAGGCCCTGGCTCTCACTCTATTACAAAAATTTTTTAAAAATGAAAAATAAACTATTAAAATTTCACGAACAAAGAAATTTCTTGATATTGCCGCTGCCCGATTACTAACGAATATGCTTTGTTATTATTGTCAACATCTTCTTTTGCGTTCATTGCATGTTTTATGTTTTGCTGTATTCTGAGACTTTCCAGCGTATACCTTCTTTTAAATCGTCTCTCCTTGTCTAAAATATTAACTTCATTGAAGTTGTGTTGATTTTCTATCATATGTTGTGCCAATGCAGTTTTTGTTCTACCTCTGTTAACATGGGCTTTGTGTTCACGAATTCTTGTCTCTAATTTTCTCTTTGTTGTCCCCACGTATGTTAGTGTGCAGCTCTCTTTGTCGTTGCCTTTACATTTTATTTCGTAGACAACACTGCTTTCATTTTCCTTTGTTATTTTGTCTTTCTTGTTCGTGAAAATTGAATTTAATGTGAGATTCGGCTTATGTGCAAAAACAACATTTTCGTCTTCTGTTAACGTTTTCATGTTAGTACTGTCTGTAAGATTAGGTATGTAAGATATACCGAAATATTGTTTAGGGTTACCAGGTATTTTATTTGTTTGATTATTATTATTATGTTTGTGAATTAATTTATAAATTAATTGTCTCGGGTAATCATTCATTGTCAGGATTTTAATAATTTTTTTAATGTTATCTTTTTTGAAACGGCAATCACTTATCGTCAGTATCTTATTAATAAAATTGCTCGCGGTGTTAATTTTTTGTTGCATTTGTTACTCGATCTGAAATTAAGAATCCTACCGGATGCGATGGGTTTTTTTTACCAATTAATTATTATCTGGTTATTTGTTCTGTGAAGTTTTGAATCTAAGTATGCAATGCTGTTGTCTTTTTCTTCTTCCACCGTGAATTGGATTTTGTTATGGAACTGATTCATTGTGTCCAGAACTATTTTTTGGTTTTGAGGTTTGATGATGGCTACCCACTCGGCATGAAACGTTTCTGAAACTTTACATCTTTCAGAAACGTTTCTGAAAGGTTTCATTTTCACTTCAGAAAGCTTTCTGCAACGTTTCAATGTCCGATTTTTTGCTTTCATTTGAAAAGTTTCTGAAACTTTGCAGAAACCTTTCTACAGGGGGGAAATGAAAAAAAAAATTATTGTGTCTTGGGGAAAAATTTTTTATCATTGAATGCTTTTTTCCACGTCTTTCGGTGAAGCGTCACATCATAATGCATATTTTTATATGATTTTTATTACCCATCATACTTCCCCGTTAATATTTTTGTTGACTTATTTTAAATGAATTTATTTTAGTGACGTTTATTTATTTATACTGTCAGTCGTCATTCATACATAGAGTTCATATTTATTCATATTTTGACACAACATCAAAGCATAGAGTCACCCAGGCAACATTCACATAGTTCATCAATATGTTTCTACATTTGATGTCATATATATACATTTATGAAAACAAAAAAATAATAACGAATCATAAAAAATTGTTTTCATTTTATTAGAAAAATTCAATGTTTACCTGCGCTGCCACATTTGGTAGATTTCCCCAAATTTGGTAGAAAATTTTTGGTTTGGTAGAAAGGAAGATTTTTTTAATTTTGGTTGATTTTTCTTTGACAGTTAAATGAACCGATGTAAATTAATGTTCCTTCTGATTTGAAAAGTAGCTTTATTAAGCTTGTTTTTGAATGCTTTTGTGTGAACTGTGTTTTAATTTAAGAAAAAACAGATTTATAATACAAAGCTGACGCTTACTTGGGAAACCGAGACCTCTAATATACCATAAATATTGGAAGGCGACCGAATTCTGATCATTTCTGATATATTTTGGATATTTGTGGTTTCGCAAAAAGTTTTTAGAAGCAAATTGTAGAAACATTTTTTACTTCTGCACGTTGTTATGACTATTTAAGTTAGTCCAGCTTTATCTAGTGTACATGCTTTTGAACTACTTTGAGTTCCAATTCGAAAATATATATTTCACATAAATTGCGATGAAAAAAGTTTTGGATGAATTCGATGCAATCGGATTTCAAAATTGCATTGGAATTCTATCAAAAATGGGAGCTTCCATTGCAACAAATTTATCGCAAAATAACAACAACGAACAATTTTTTTCAATGACCAAAATTAAATAATACAAATAATGTTGCATTGAGCATTGCAATTTAGTGAAAGCGGTAAACTGTATGATACAATGAAATCTTACACAAACAAATATTTACTTTATAATTGTGACATCATTGTTAAGTACATAAGTAAAACTGATATTTTTAAAAAGTTCGGCACTTCATAATTCAGTCATATAACCACTCTTTCGTCTCTAATTTTTATTCTATTTAGTAACAACTTGCATAACTACATTCTTGAAAAGGCTTTTTTGCTTATACATACATACATATATCAGTTTTGTATTAAAAACATGTTGAAAAAAAACTGTTTTGTATATAAATAAAAAGTCATTGCTACAGTAAGCTTATGTTATTTTTATATTCTAATTCTAATTATCGAGCAGCTACCACATAAATTTTCAGCAAAAAAAAAAAAATAACAAACATTACAAAAACATTCAAATCTGGGAACTCTGATAAAATGACAATTTAAATATGACACGGTTAGAAAAATTATTATTTTTATTATTTGCTTTTAGTGAGTCAATACACAATAATGAGTTTGGCTGATTGCATTAAGCAGCGCATCTAGCGACACGGAATGACCAGGTTCAACTCCAGGGTAGGAAAAGTTCTTCGATATTATTTTTTTTTAATTTGAGTTCGCATAGTAATGTTAAAACATCAAATTTATAAATAAGTATATAACGGTCAATATTCATTAAAAATTTTAATGAAATGATGAAAATCAAAGTTGAGAAAGTTCAGGAAACGTTGCATCTGAAACCTTTCAGAAACGCTTCAGAATGATTGAAACCGAAACATTACATTTGAAATGTATCAGAAAGATTTCTGTAATGTTTCATTTGCAACGTTTCAAATGAAGCGTTTCTGCACCGTTACGAAACGTTACGAAATATTTCTGAAACTTTCGGAAACGTTTCATGCCGAGTGGGTAATATGTCATCTACATACTTCGCTAAAAGCTTAATTTCAATTTGTTTGCTTTTCATTGTTTCGTCAAGTAATTTATCTAAATCTATGTCAACAATTGTAGGCGATAATGGATTACCCATCGGAATACTAAAAACCTGTCTATAGAATATATTACTGAACTGCAAATAATTATTGTCTATGAGACAAAAATGTAAAATTTTTAAAAATTGTTTCTTTGGAATCGTTGTAAATTGTTTAATTTTCTCCCACTGTTGCATAATTGTTTTTATTGCAGTAAATGTCGATATGTTGGTGAACATGGAAACAGCGTCAAGGGAAATAAGTCTGTCTTCTTCATTTATTTGTAGCATCTTAATTTTGTCTTTCAATTCAAGCGAGTTTTTATATTATATTTATCGGATATAATGTTTTTTAGAATGTTCCCAATAAACTTAGAGAGTTCATAGCAAGCAACACTTGTCGAAGATGAAATAGGTCTTAAGGGAAAATCATCTTTATGTACCTTTGGAAGTCCGTATAATCTAAGTGCTAATGGAGCCGAGCACGATAGTTTGTTTTTTTGTTGGTTATCTATGTATTCATTTTTAAATAGTTAATTTATAATATTGTTGTTCGTATTATGTAATTTTGTTGTTGGGTCTTCCCTTAAAACTTTGTACGTATTTTTTATCTTCCAACAGCTTTTCCATTCTTGTTACATATATAGTCGTGTTTGTACATTAAAACTGTTATGTTCTCTTTATCCGCATTATTTATAATTATGCTGTCTTTGTGTTGTTTCAGAAATTTTTTTGCGTTTTGGTATATCTTAAGAATCAATTTTTCCTCTGCAGTATTTTGTATATTTCTTTTATATGCCATTATTCTAATAGTTAATTTACATCTAAGTAGTTATTTCTTTATTGTCTTCATCTTCTATTTGTATAAATTATTCAATGTCAGCAACCGTATGAATTGCTGAGAAATTATTTTTATTTATCGGAATAGCAAATTTTTCTCCAAGTGATAGTAACCATTTTCTTTCTTCGGGAAATTCTGTATTAGTTTTATTTACGAACCAACTCTCATGAAATTCTATACTTAATGCTTTTTGTTTAAGACTTGTTAGTTTAGCTAAATGTGTTCTTTTGGATTGAACACTCGAACACTGGTTTTTGTCATTAAAATAAATTGTTATGACTAAATAAATAGTACAACATCTATTATTTAGATAGAAAAATTATTTTAAACAACAGTGGAATATATTATTTAAAACTTTAAAAAAAAAAAAATTAATTTTTATCATTTTTGGACCAAAAATGTAAAAATTTTTTTTTCTCGTTTATTTTTTTAATGGAAATTCATGTAGTGCCATTGAAAATTTCAAATTATAGTGTATTAAGGTGAATGCAGTGAAAACAACAAAGGATTTGAGCTGTAACACAAGAAACACCAAAGCTGTACTAGCGGAGAGACCTCAGTTTTTTTCCTTATATACATACATATAGGCTTAAAAAATTAGGGTAATTTTTTTTTTCGATAATTCCTTATGTTTACATAAGGAAAATCGAAAAAATATTATATATAAGAAAAAAATTAAATTTTTATCATTTTTTTGGCCAAATTCTAAAGAATGAAAATTTTGCAGCTCTGGTTGCAGCTATAGGATTATTTTTTTAAATGAGGAAATACTCGAATATGAATAAATTTTCGAAAATCCAGTGTTCTTGAAGTATTCTAGAACATAACTTTTTTTAACATGCCTAGTGAATTTTTAATGAATTTTTGTTATTCATAGTCTGTAAGTGTTGTTGAAATTGTTAGTTTCATGTCTTGAATGTTCTGTTTTAGTTTTTTAATATTTATATTTTTTTCTGTGATTTCTAAATTCAAAATTTCGGAGTGCAATTTTCCCAAAATTTTTGTAAGTTGTTTTTGAATAGTATTCGAGTCGAAGAGAAAATTTGTTCTTATTGTAGTATTGGATATACGTTTAGGTGTGATTCCATATTCCCTGCATGTTTAATTTTAACCGTGCTATCATTTTCGCAAGTCTTTCGTTTTGTTTGCAGTCAGTGGCGGATACAAGGGGGGCCTATGAGGGCTGAAGCCCCCCCCTGAGAGCGAAAAAAAAATATTTTTATTCAAGAACGTTCATGGAGGATCGAACAAATCACAGCGTTCAGGCTTTGACATCTGAAAACCAACTGTTAGCATTTTACACTCATTGTTTTCAGACAGTATCTGAATTTGTGTGCAGGAAAATCATGCAGGCACAGTTTCATCAGTGTCAAACTTCTTCTCGAATTCATCTAAAAGAGTAGATCCGACACTACAAATCTTTTCAGCCTGTACTCATGTCAAGCCAATTATCAACCTGTTTTCAGAAATGCGAAAAAATTAAACGTTATTTGATGATGTTTTTAATGAAGTATCTTCAATCGCTGTTGAGTTAGACACTTAATTGATTCTTTCCCGCTCGTAAATAAATAAATAATAAAAAGTAAAATATACCCAACACTGAGTTTATAATAACTTTGTCATCCCGTTTGTAACGCATAGATGCTCTTTAAGGAAAAAATACGACTTTATGAAACATTTTAGCCTTCATCATTTATTTTCAGTTCACTTCAAAAAAACTTTATTTCCGAAATGTAAGTCCTCTTGTTTTTTTTTTAATTCCCATAAAAACTTTGATAAATATAAGAATTTTTGAAACCAGTCCGATCGTGGAGAAGCTAAGTTCAAAAATTTTTTTTTTCAAATTCCGTGTTCCGACGTAATTTGACCAGCAAATATTCTTATATTTACAGATCTATTTAGTTATCATTGAAACTATTGCTGCGATTTTAATGAAACTTGGTGATTCATCATACTAAAATTTGGCTTAAGGGGTTAGTTTATGGAAAGCTATTTCTGGATTAAAATCAAACTGGGTTGTACCAGTAAGTGTGTCGCCGCCCTAAATTTTAAGACATATACAAGCCATTGTGCTAAAAATTGGTATGCGAACGTCGATCACGAATAAAATTCATTTCATATCCAAAAGTAGGCGGAATTGAAGAAGTGGGTGAAGAATATTTCGACTATTTAATTTCTATTCGATTTTTTTCAACATTTTCCATATTATTTTAACTTTTTCCAAGCTTTTAACTTTTTCCAATACATATATTCCATAAGAATGTTTTCGTCTTTTTCAACCTCTTTCAACTTTATTCGTCATTTTCTTTATTGATTCAACTTTTTCATCGATTTTGAATTGTTTCAACATTTTTCAACTTCTGCAATTTTTTGAGAGTTTTTCAACCGCTTTCAATATTTTTCATCATTTATCATATTTTTTCGACATTTTAAATTTTTTCAATTTTTCAACATTTTTCAGTATTTTCCTTATTTTTTCGACTTTTTCAATTTCTTCAAATAGTCTTTTGCAACTGTTTCAAAACTTATCAAACTTTTTCAATCTTTTTACATTTTTTCTCGACTTATTCAAGCTCTTCAACGTCTTTTTAACATTTATTTAAAAGATACTTTCAATGCAGTGTTAGGCATGGCCGAATATTACTAGTTTTAATTTATTTTTATTTCACATTTCTTTCTCAAATGTTTCAGAGCCGCAATATTCTATCCTTATTTGGATCATAAAATTTCAGAATCAAAATCAAAATTCCAGGGTACATTTTTGAGAATTTTGCCCTTAGAACGTTTTATACCGGTAATCACTCGATGAGGCATGTTGACAAAATCATAGAGGCTGCTCTCACTTACGAAAGTGAAAAGTGATTGCAGTAAGGTTGAGCGCTAATCCAAAATTAAATTGTGTCATCAGCATTGTTGTAAAACCGATTTCAAAGATACTTTGAATTCAATGAAAGTATTGCCCATTACACTAGCTTACAGTTTTGGGCCTCATATTGAGATATGGTTTCTCATAGAAGTTTTCCTATGTATTTTGGGGCGTAGATTCCAAAAATTAAAAATAAAATTTTTTCTGCAGTTTTTTCATTTATTTGATGATATTTCTATCAATTTTTTTTTCGACCTAAATCGGTTGCACACTATTCAAAAATTAATTTTATCTTCTGTCGAACTGTCTGCTGTTCAAGAGAATAGAATAGGATTTGCTGGAGTTACAAGCGGTCATATTCCAAAAAGAGTGACTTTTTTGGTCTTTTCAAAAAAGTTAAAACTTTTGTTTTTTATATTTTTAATATTCAGGATGAAAATCTATTTTTTAACAAATATTTTAAGTATATATATGCTCAAATCTGATACAAAATGTTAAAGTTGATCAAAAATCAATGAAAATACGGTTCCTTTTACACCATGAACTAACAGACTTGGACATATGGGAATGCATGAAAATATGGAAATTACCCTTTTTCATTGATTTTTAATTAACTTTAACTTTTTGTGTCCGATTTGAGCAAATATATACTTTAAATATATATTTGTTAAAAAATAGGTTTTGTTGAAAAATAGATTTTGAAAGATTTTTGGATTTAAATTGAGCAATTGAAATTATGTTACTTATTTGAAAAGACCAAAAAGTCACTCTGACCGCTTGTAACCAGACCTTGAAACTTTTATACTTTTATTCAAAAAGTTTTCAAAATAAAAAGTTTCTTAAAACTTTTTTGTTATAAAAGTTTTTATAAACTTTCTTCAAAAACTTTTATTGAATAAAAGTTTTTCCAAAAAACTTTTTCATAAGAGTTTTTTTTGACTTTTATTAATAAAAGTTTTTTTTAAAAGTTTTTTTTAACTTATATTTTTAAAAGTCACATGCAAAGAATTTTTTTTGACTTTTATTTTTCATAAGGCGAAAATAAAAGTTTTTTTTTGTATGAAAGAACGAGGAAAATCCAAAAAAAATATTTTGGATCACTAAGCAAAAGGGATTATTGATAATAAAGTCCAAAGGAAAATACTTAAGATGTTTCTGAAAAGAAAGAAATTTATAATAATTATGCACTTATAATTTTTAGAAAAATTGTGCTAAACGCATCAATGGGAAAAGGCCGAAAATGGATTTTGGGAGTACAGGGGAGGTTCCTGGCCCTCCAAAGAAGTGTTTTGGACCGATTTTTCGAAAAAAATTTTACTACACGAATCGATGGGAAAAGGCCGAAAATGGATTTTGGAAGTGACAAGTGAGGTCCCCGACCCTCCTAAATGGGATTTTTGGACCCATTTTTCGAAAAAAATTTTATTGCACGAATCGATGGGAAAAGACCGAAAATGGATTTTGGAAGTGACAAGTGAGGCCCCCGACCCTCCTAAATGGGATTTTTGGACCCAATTTTCGAAAAAAATTTTATTGCACGAATCGATGGGAAAAGGCCGAAAATGGATTTTGGAAGTGACAAGTGAGTTCCCCGACCCTCCTAAATGGGATTTTTGGACCCATTTTTCGAAAAAAATTTTATTGCACGAATCGATGGGAAAAGGCCGAAAATGGATTTTGGAAGTGACAAGTGAGGTCCCCGACCCTCCTAAATGGGATTTTTGGACCCATTTTTTTGAAAAAAATTTTATTGCACGAATCGATGGGAAAAGGCCGAAAATGGATTTTGGAAGTGACAAGTGAGGTCCCCGACCCTCCTAAATGGGATTTTTGGACCCATTTTTCGAAAAAAATTTTATTGCACGAATCGATGGGAAAAGGCCAAAAATGGATTTTGGAAGTGACAACTGAGGTCCCCGACCCTCCTAAATGGGTTTTTTGGACGCATTTTTCGAAAAAAATTTTATCGCACGAATCGATGGGAAAAGGCCGAAAATGGATTTTAAAGGCGACAGGAGAAATCCACGACCTGTTTTGGACCCATTTTATGCAAACAATGTTGCAGCCAAAAATTTATGTTTTAAGGCAAAAAAATATATCAAAAGCATATTAAGGAAATATTTTTTTTCGAATATTTGAATTTTCAAAAGCACCGTTTACTGTGCTGCATCCTTTTTATAAAAATTTATGTTGAGCGTTTTGCTTTTTGTTTCGGTGAACCAAAATCCTAATAAATTGTTGCTTACAAATCAATTCTCAACAAAAAAAACTCAAGGAATTTGCGTAAGGGTCTGAACGGGAAATAAAAAATTTCATAAATGAAGGAGACAATAAATTTTTATTTGTTTTTTTCTGTGATGCTTATTGGAAATAACTATCAAAATTTCCGAAATATTCAGAAATCGAAACTACCTATGTTTTATTCGGGCTACCTGCAAATAGAAGTTTTAAGTCTATTCATTTCACCCACAAAAGTTTTTATTTACTAGTGTAGTCGTTTAACGATTGTATATATGTATTTACATGCGGAGTTTACCTGTGTGAATCATTCTTTGTAAGTTTTTTTTCTCTGATACTCTAAGGTTTTCATTCGCAAAAATATTTCATATTCTATACCTTTACATAAAATATTCAGTTCCTAAATCTATCATGCAGGTATGATGTTAAAATCAACAAATTGACTAAAATTAGCTCAACGCTACTCAATTGTCATCTACTTCACATCTAAACATTTGTTGTAATGCAATTTTTATTTAATTATACATGAAACGGTATGTCATAATATACACATACGTTTGTAGGCCATTCTATAAATAACTGTACACTTCTTTTTTTTTTGAATTTTAATTACATTTATATTAATAATAGAGTTTAGCTACTACAGCTATTATAGCCTTCTTAGCTATTTAGCATTGAAGCTTTATACCAAGTAAAAAGCTTATTCAATAAAAAATGGAATAGAAAAAATTATCATGCACATTAATTTGTTATTTATTTTATAATTTTTTCTTAGCTTTATCGCACTTTCTCAACATACCCACTCACACCTTGTAAAAATAGACATATAGATATTAAAATAATTATATGTATAAATTTACGTGGTCCAAGGCATAAATGTTAGAAAAAATTTACCCAGCATGCTGTGGGGCTCGGACAACACAAACAAAAAAATTCACACCACCATTAAGCTACAAACTTAGCTACAGTTAGTTTTCAGTCTAAGCTTGAGTTGACCTTTTGACAAGCTAATGTTATAAACTTCGCAATTATTAATAAGAGTTGTCATGCGATTAAAAGGAGCTGTAGCCATATAATTAGTTCTACTAACCGGTTGATAAAATAACTGATAAGAGTTACGAGTACTCCTCCGATTACTATTAAAATGTATATAGTTAAGAAGCTCTGGTGCAGCAAGTTACAGTTACAAGTTGATGCAGATAAAGTATATCCGCAATATTTCTACGCGAGCTCAAAGACTGCATATGTAATAACTTTAAACGATCCTCATAAGGAGGAAGGCTTAAAGGGTCAATCCAATTTAAGCCATTGAGAGCAAAACGAATAAAATTTTTTTGAATTCTTTCAATTCTATTTATATGAATATTATAAAATGGTGACCATACTTGGCTAGCGTACTCTAAGTGAGGGCGCACTATTGTATTATATAAAGTCACCGTTACTAAAGGGCTATTAAATTCTTTTGCCCACCTCTTAATAAAGCCAAGCAGAGATGAGGATTTTTTACAAATTTGATTAATATGCTCATTAAAAGTCAACTTAGTATCAAAATGTATACCTAGGTCTTTGACTACATCGACACGACAAATATTTTTATCTTTTAATTTATAATCAAATTCCACAATAGTTTTCTTCCTGGTAAAAATCATAGCTTGGCATTTATCAGGATTAAGATGTAAGTTATTCTTAGAACACCAAACTTCAGAGGATTTCAAGTCAGACTGAAGTGGAATAGTGTCACCAACCCCCTTTACGTTCCTGTAAATTTTCATGTCATTTACATTTATATATTTACTTTAAGTTATAAAAATGTTTCTTAAAATATATTCTTCGACATAACATCTTTTTTTTCATTTGATTTCTTTTAAAGGTTATTCTTCAAGCAATCCTAACTCAAATCAAACAGTTTAAATAACACCAGGACCTAACTTTCAACTAAAAATTAATATTTTCCGGAAAATCCGTTATGGAGGTTCAGAGACCACCCCTTCACTTCCGAAATCCATTTTCGATTCGTGCGATAAAGTTTTTTTCGAAAAATGGGTCCAAAAAACCCATTTAGGAGGGTCGGTGACCTCACTTGTCACTTCCAAAATCCATTTTCGACCTTTTCCCATCGATTCGTGCAGTAAAATTTTTTTCGAAAAATGGGTCCAAAAATTCCATTTAGGAGGGTCGGGGACCTCACTTGTCACTTCCAAAATCCATTCGGCCTTTTCCCATCGATTCGTGCAGTAAAATTTTTTCCGAAAAATGGGTCCAAAAATCCCATTTAGGAGGGTCGGGGACCTCACTTGTCACTTCCAAAATCCATTTTCGGCCTTTTCCCATCGATTCGTGCAATAAAATTTTTTTCGAAAATTGGGTCCAAAAATCCCATTTAGGAGGGTCGGGGGCCTCACTTGTCACTTCCAAAATCCATTTTCGGTCTTTTCCCATCGATTCGTGCAATAAAATTTTTTTCGAAAAATGGGTCCAAAAATCCCATTTAGAAGGGTCGGGGACCTCACTTGTCACTTCCAAAATCCATTTTCGGCCTTTTCCCATCGATTCGTGCAATAAGATTTTTTTCGAAAAATGGGTCCAAAAATCCCATTTAGGAGGGTCGGGGACCTCACTTGTCACTTCCAAAATCCATTTTCGGCCTTTTCCCATCGATTCGTGCAATAAAATTTTTTTCGAAAAATGGGTCCAAAACACCTCTTTGGAGGGTCAGGAACCTCCCCTGCCTTTTCTCATTGATGCGTTAAGCACAATTTTTCTAAAAATTATAAGTGCATAATTATCATAAATTTCTTTCTTTTCAGAAACATCTTAAGTATTTTCCTTTGGACTTTATTATCAATAATCCTAAGTTTTCTCCTTTGAAATTTTTTGCTAGTGATCCAAGATATTTTTTTGTGGATTTTCCTCGTTCTTTCATACAAAAAAAACTTTTATTTTCGCCTTTTGAAAAATAAAAGTCAAAAAAAACTCTTTGCATGTGACTGTTAAAAATATAAGTTAAAAAAAACTTTTAAAAAAAACTTTTATTAATAAAAGTCAAAAAAAACTTTTAAGAAAAACTTTTATTAATAAAAGTTTTTTTTGACTTTTTGAAATAAAAGTTAAAAAAAACTTTTACTTTTATTTTCGAATATAAAAGTTTTAAGGAAACTTTTACTTTTATTTCACAAAAATAAAAGTTTAAAGTTTACTTTTACCTAAAAAAAAACTTTTATAAAAGTTTATTTCAAGCTCTGCTTGTAACTTTATCAAATCCTATCCTTATCTCATGAACAGCAAACCGATAGACAGAATATGAAATTAATTTTTGAATAGTGTGCAACTGATTTGGGTCGAAAAAAAAATCATAGAATTTTCTCAAAGACTGCTTAATCGATTCTCTTTGAACTTACACCACATTTCTTTTATATTAAGAGGCATAGATAAGTTTAAAAAAATTTTATTTAGGGTGCATACTTAGGGTGACCCTCATACAAAAATATTTTTAAGTATCATTTTCAAGAAGACAGGTAAGTCGATTCACTCCGAACTTGCACCACGTAGCTCTTATATTAAGAAGCATAGCTTAGGCTACAAAAATTTTATTTAGGGTGCATACTTAGAGTGACCTTCATACAAAAATATTTTTAAGCATAATTTTCAAGAAGACAGGTTAGTCGATTCACTCCGAACTTGCACCACGTAGCTTTTATATTATGAAGCATAGCTTAGGCTACAAAACTTTTATTTAGGATGCATATGTAGGGTGGCCCTCACTCAAAAATATTTTTAAAAATAATTTTCTCGAAGACCGCTTAATCGATTCTCATGGAATTTACACCACGTGGTTTTTATATTAAGAAGCACTGCTTAGGTTGTAAAAATTTTAATTTGGGTGCATACTAAGGGTGGTCCTCATACAAAAGTATTTTTTTAAATAGAATTTTCACGCAGACTGCACATCGAATATACACCACGGTTGAGGTGAAGCGATGCGCACAGGGTAATGCTAGTATTACATAAAATTCATTTTTTGTCTGTCAGTCTGTCCTTTATGGACGCGAAAACTATCCAGTCAATCGTGATAAAATTTTTACACTATGTAAGTATCAATCAGGCGGGTGTTATAGGCTATAAAGATTTTATTTAGGGTGGCCCTCAAACAAAAATATTATAAAAATATCATTTTCTAAAGGACAGGTAAATCGATTCTCATGAAATTTACACAATATAGCTTTTATGTTAAGGGGCACAAATTGGATGGTAAAAATTTTATTTAGGGTGCATGCTTAGGGTGGCCTAAGTCACAACAAGATATAACATAGACACAAGCAAAAATCTTAAGCATTACTGCAAACAGTGGCGGATCCAGGATTTCCTTCAGGGGGGGGCTAACATTTTTATTGAATGAAAACACACATTAATTAAATTTTTCAACGAACAATATTTATATTTTTTGACATATTACAACAATCTAATCAGTAGTCCAGCCAAGGGTTTCAAGACGGCGAGGTTTCCTCTGGAAAAATAATTCAACAATTTCAGCTGAGCTGATATAGATTTGTTTATGAATATTTTCCAGAGCCAATCCATTCAAGCAATCTTCTGTCATTGTAGACCTTAAATACAATACAAAATTTCAATCATTTTAACACAGAAAAACTGTTCTGCTGGAATTGTGTCAAATACTTGCAGTAGAATTGCAATGCATTGGAAGAACGATTCCATTTGTTTTTTTTTTTGGTTTTGATAACACCTTTTACAAAAAAAGGTCTGATTTCTCATATACTTTTTTCTATGTATTTTAGGGCGTAGATTCCAAAAATGACAACCATTTTTTCTTAAGAATCGTTTTCGAGATATCCCCAAAAGAACTCTTTTTTCTGCACTTTTTTCATTTATTTGGATCATTTTTTTTATCCTTAAGAATCGTTTTTGAGATATCCCCAAAAAAACCATTTTTTCTGCATTTTTTTCATTAATTTGGTCAGAATTCTATGATTTTTTTTTCGACCCAAATCAGTTGCACACTATTCAAAAATTAATTTCATATTCTGTCTATCGGTTTGCTGTTCATGAGATAAGGATAGGATTTGATAAAGTTACAAGCAGAGCTTGAAATAAACTTTTATAAAAGTTTTTTTTTAGGTAAAAGTAAACTTTAAACTTTTATTTTTGTGAAATAAAAGTAAAAGTTTCCTTAAAACTTTTATATTCGAAAATAATGGTAAAAGTTTTTTTTAACTTTTATTTCAAAAAGTCAAAAAAAACTTTTAAGAAAAACTTTTATTAATAAAAGTTTTATAAAAGTTTATTTCAAGCTCTGCTTGTAACTTTATCAAATCCTATCCTTATCTCATGAACAGCAAACCGATAGACAGAATATGAAATTAATTTTTGAATAGTGTGCAACTGATTTGGGTCGAAAAAAAAATCATAGAATTCTGACCAAATTAATGAAAAAAATGCAGAAAAAATGGTTTTTTGGGGATATCTCAAAAACGATTCTTAAGGAAAAAAAAAATGATCCAAATAAATGAAAAAAGTGCAGAAAAAAGAGTTCTTTTGGGGATATCTCGAAAACGATTCTTAAGAAAAAATGGTTGTCATTTTTGGAATCTACGCCCTAAAATACATAGAAAAAAGTATATGAGAAATCAGACCTTTTTTTGTAAAAGGTGTTATCAAAACCAAAAAAAAAAACAAATGGAATCGTTCTTCCAATGCATTGCAATTCTACTGCAAGTATTTGACACAATTCCAGCAGAACAGTTTTTCTGTGTTAAAATGATTGAAATTTTGTATTGTATTTAAGGTCTACAATGACAGAAGATTGCTTGAATGGATTGGCTCTGGAAAATATTCATAAACAAATCTATATCAGCTCAGCTGAAATTGTTGAATTATTTTTCCAGAGGAAACCTCGCCGTCTTGAAACCCTTGGCTGGACTACTGATTAGATTGTTGTAATACTATATGTCAAAAAATATAAATATTGTTCGTTGAAAAATTTAATTAATGTGTGTTTTCATTCAATAAAAATGTTAGCCCCCCCCTGAAGGAAATCCTGGATCCGCCACTGTTTGCAGTAATGCTTAAGATTTTTGCTTGTGTCTATGTTATATCTTGTTGTGACTTAGGCCACCCTAAGCATGCACCCTAAATAAAATTTTTACCATCCAATTTGTGCCCCTTAACATAAAAGCTATATTGTGTAAATTTCATGAGAATCGATTTACCTGTCCTTTAGAAAATGATATTTTTATAATATTTTTGTTTGAGGGCCACCCTAAATAAAATCTTTATAGCCTATAACACCCGCCTGATTGATACTTACATAGTGTAAAAATTTTATCACGATTGACTGGATAGTTTTCGCGTCCATAAAGGACAGACTGACAGACAAAAAATGAATTTTATGTAATACTAGCATTACCCTGTGCGCATCGCTTCACCTCAACCGTGGTGTATATTCGATGTGCAGTCTGCGTGAAAATTCTATTTAAAAAAATACTTTTGTATGAGGACCACCCTTAGTATGCACCCAAATTAAAATTTTTACAACCTAAGCAGTGCTTCTTAATATAAAAACCACGTGGTGTAAATTCCATGAGAATCGATTAAGCGGTCTTCGAGAAAATTATTTTTAAAAATATTTTTGAGTGAGGGCCACCCTACATATGCATCCTAAATAAAAGTTTTGTAGCCTAAGCTATGCTTCATAATATAAAAGCTACGTGGTGCAAGTTCGGAGTGAATCGACTAACCTGTCTTCTTGAAAATTATGCTTAAAAATATTTTTGTATGAAGGTCACTCCAAGTATGCACCCTAAATAAAATTTTTGTAGCCTAAGCTATGCTTCTTAATATAAGAGCTACGTGGTGCAAGTTCGGAGTGAATCGACTTACCTGTCTTCTTGAAAATGATACTTAAAAATATTTTTGTATGAGGGTCACCCTAAGTATGCACCCTAAATAAAATTTTTTTAAACTTATCTATGCCTCTTAATATAAAAGAAATGTGGTGTAAGTTCAAAGAGAATCGATTAAGCAGTCTTTGAGAAAATGATAATTAAAAAATATTTTTGTCTGAGGGCCACCCTAAATAAAAGTTTTGTATCCTTAACTATGCCTCTTAACATAACAGCTACGTGGCGTAAATTCGGTGTGAATCGACTTACCAGTCTTTGTGAAAATGATATTTAAAAACATTTTTGCATGAGGGCCACCCTAAGTATGCACCCTAAATAAAACTTTTACATCTAATCTGTGTCTCTTCACATAAAAGCAATGTGTTGTAAATTATATGAGAATCGATTTAGCGGACTTGGAGAAAATGATAGTATTGAAAAAATATTTTAGTGTGAGGGCCACCCTAAATAAAAGTTTTGTGGCCTAAGCTATGTTTCTTAACATAAGGGATACGTAGTGTAAATTCGGTGTGAATCGATTTATTTGTCTTCGCGAAAATGATATTTAAAAATATTTTTGTATGAGGGCCACCATAAGTATGCACCCTAAATAAAATTTTTACCATCCAATCTGTGCTCCTTAACATAGAAGCCATACGGTGTAAATTTCATGAGAGTCGATTTGCCTGTCTGTTTAACATACTGTAAAAATTTGATCAAAATCGGCCGGATAGTTTCCTCGTGCATAAGAGACAGACAAACGGACAGACAAAAAATTAATTTTATATAATAGATATAGCTAGTGCTCAGAATATATGTAAATAACTTCAATCTAATTCATTTTTATAAAATAATTGTTTTTTATAAAAATTCTTTACTTATTTCTTATAGCCCTTTATTAAATGTTGTATAGGTGTTTCATCGAAAATACGGAACGATCTTTTCCACTTAAGTCTAAAGACATGTAAGTTTTTTGTAGTCTTACCACTCTTTCGAAGATCTCCTTTCATTAAAGCCCAATATCTCTCAATTGGGCGAAGCTCTGAGCAGTTGGGCGAATTAGCTATTCTTGGTACAAAATTCATCTTTACTTTGATACCATTCCATCGTAGCTTTAGAGTAATGAGAGGTTGCTTAATCGAGCCAGAATATCACTGTACCCTCATGTGCACGAATAAATGGTAGAACACGTTTTGTCGAGGCACTCGTCTATATAAACTTTTCAATTGATTGCGCCTTGCGTAACAAAGAAGCTTCTTTTTAGGTCACAGGAACATATAACCTACCAAACCATATATTGCTTCGAAAATTTCGAAATTTTTTTCTCTTTGAATTGACTAGGCATATGCCCCTTTTTCGGTGACATATAACATTTGTGCCCAGGTAACGGCTTAAAATCTGCTTTGATGTAACTTTCGTCGTCCATAACGCAGCAATCAAATTTAGTCAGGTACCTTTCATACAATTTTCGGGCTCGTATCTGAGCCATCGACTGCTTTTCATCGGAACGGTCTGGTACTTTTTGAACTTTATATGTCTTCAGCTTACTTTTTCCCTTTATCCTTTGTACAGTAGATTTTGATATACCTGTTCTACCCGCCATATCTCGCACTGAGGTGCTGTGATTCTGCTTAAAAAGACCTTTCACCTTCGCCACTACCCTTGAGTTTGAAAATTCTGGTTTTTTTGCCACAACTTTTTTTTCGTGAAACAGGTAAACTCTTGCTATAATTAGAAATATCCGTCAAAACAGTTCTATCTGATGCATCAACTATTTTTGCTATAGCTGAATATTTTAATAGATGGGTGGGCTTTTGATTGATCAGAGTAGAGTTTCTGACTGCTTTCCACCTGGGAATTGCCAGAGCGATCTCTAAGCTAACCATTAGCAAGTTGACACACAGCCTCCCCGTGGCTCCATCTGGGTAGCTATCTCCGCATCCGCTGAGATAGTGAGCGAATGTGTGCAGCACGTCCTCCCTGGAAGCAAAATTGGTTGTGCGGAGGGTTTGGTACCTGCCACTTAAAAAAAAAACATTCCAATGATGACTAGAAAAGCCTCGGATACAGAACCTCTCAATGGTGACGACCACTGCAAACGAAAAAAGGAATATGATTTAAGGATATGCATCTGGAATATCCAGACCCTCAATAGGGAAGGTGCCTCTCTCGAATTGGCGCATGCCCTCAAAAAAATTAAGGCTGATATCACCGCCATCCAGGAAATAAGATGGATAGGACAAAGTTACTCTAACCAAGCAAGTTGCGATATCTACTACAGCTGCCATGCGGAGTGGCGCGAATTGGGATGCGGATTCGTTGTAAGCAAGAGTCTTCGCCACCATATCTCCAGGTTCACACCTGTGAACGAAAGGTTGGCTACGATCCGCGTCAAGGCTCGATTCTTTAACATCAGCTTGATTTGCGCGCACGCTCCGATGGAGGAAAAGGACGATATTGTCAAAGATGCTTTCTATGAGACCACCTCAAACAACGGTCTATGGCTGATCGACTTCGCCGCGGCGCGAAACATGGTAGTAAGTAGCATCAGAGTTCAATACCTCGACATCCACAAGGCCATCTGGCTGTCACCTGATCACCTGGTACGCAACGAAAGCTGGACGTTGCTAAGCTGTTATCACATCGGACGGCCGAAGCTTATTCCGCTAGCCTCTCAGAACTCCTCTATGCGCTTTGGCGCTAAGGAAGTCATTCGTTTCCGACGACCACCTCCGCGAAATCAATGGTATGTCCAGGAGTGTCGTAAAGCTACTGTAGTGAAAAACGCCGCATACAAAAGAACCCAGCAGTCAGCCGCAAAGCGAGCCGTGCGCGAAAACTACCGGGAAAAGAGAAAGGAAGAAAGGCGCCTTTTTAGACGCAAGAAACGAGAGCAGGAAAGGCGTGACCGTGGAAACTCGAAGTGTTACGAGACAGGAATGATGCTCGAAAATTTTACCAACAAGTCAAGCGTCTGACCTAAGGTTTCAAGCCCGGAGCATCTACCTGAACACGGAAATCTGGTTACGGATACGCTAGGTACACTGAGATTATGGAGGGAACACTTTTCCAAGCTGCTTGCTGACGATAACTCCACCAGTCCCGCCTTTGGAGAAATTATCCCTATGCCACCAATCAACGACGATGGTGTGGACGTACTACCATCTAGCCATGACACGGTACGAGTTGTGATACATTAACTTAAGAATAACAATGCGGCCGGTGCTGATGGCCTGCCTGCTGAATTGTTCAAGACCGGCGGCGATGAGCTGATAGGGTGTATGCATCAACTCTGCAAAATATGGCTAACAGAAAGCATGCCCGACGATTGGAATCTCAGTGTCCTTTGTTCTGTACTGAAGAAAGGTGACCCGACAATCTGCGCTTACTACCAGGGTGTTGTGGGTATTTAACCGCACAATATATGTTATTAGCATAAGTAACATATTTCACATATTTTTAGGATGATGCTTAACATCATTCATTAACATATTTGTTAGCATTATTATTTTACTATTGGATAATTAATATTATCCAATAACATTAAATATCGTTGCATACTCTCGGGCTGTTGTCGTTTTGTTGATCATTTATGTTACCAGGGGCAAATTCTCTGTGCTAAGCAGTAACAATAATGTAAATGCCAAATTGTGCAACCCGGAAGACATTTCGCCCCACTGAATTCGGTAAGCCAACTTTCGGAAAGTAGAATAAGTTTTTGTTATTGGAATTAACTGTGACTATTCTAGTATGTTATTATTGTTGTAATTATACGAGGTATTAAGTTATTTAAGTTTTTAAATAAAATAGAGTTGTATTTTTAACGTGAAAAGAAGAACACCAGCCTTCGTTTTAAAATGTGGATTTTCAGAGACGGCTATTACTAGGTAAGTATAGCCCTTGTAATAATAATTTCCAATTTTTCTACTTACAGATACAATTCCACAGTAACAAAGTGTTATCCCTCGCAAGGATAAAATCTTGATACATCATTTGGCGCAGCCGGTACTTCGAGCAACACTCGAACCAGGACATCAACAAGGACTAGAAAGGACAACAAGTCCCAGGATTCAGTATATACAACGCTGGAAAATCAAATTTTGTAAGTATCCTAAACATATACCACTAACCCATAAACTTCTAAAAAGTACGGCACTTAGCCATTTCCTTAGGAAAGCAGTGGATCTGCAATCAACCTAACAAACTTGGGAAAATAAACTATGAGAGATCCTCATAGTCTATTTTCTGCATCATTTATTAGGAAATTAAGTTTCATAAATTTATTTGAAAATTTGTAACCTTCATACAAGTCTTGTTGAACTTATTTTTGGTTCCGAACAATATTTTATATTCTGAGGATCTGTATTTTTAACAAAGACTCGCGTATAAATTATATATTGTATATGAAACCTTGCAGAATTTTTTGGGTTCCAAGGAATACTTTCAACTATTCCAATATAAATAAATATTTTTCCTAACAAGGAAATAGAAAGTTTAGGTATTTCTTTCCATACCAATAATGCATTTATTGGTATACAAGCAAATCCAAACAAAATTTGCGGTAGGTCGCGTATTAAAGTTCTAAAAAACAATTTAAAGGCAAACAACTTAGTAGTGCAGTAGTAGCAGTTCATTCACTTATGAAGTAATTTAAGCCCTTAAACATTACACCAAAAAAGAAAAAAGCACTCTTGCTTTTTGTTGAAGTCAATAACCATTTAAAGTTGCTGACACCGTTTTTTGTTATGTTTGGAATGACCTTAAGGTAATGAACGATTTACAGCAGAATAATTACGCCCATGGAAAATACATGGAAAACAATTGTTAGGAGAACTTAACAGATTTTAAATAAATGACTTTGAAAATTTTCTTGACTGGTGTCCAAATGTGTAGAGCTTTATGCTTTAAACAGTCCCAGTAGGCAAGGGCAGGAGCTAACAGTGTTTCTAGAAGGCCTTCCTTGGTAAGTATAAGGCCTTCCACCCTCCTTTCAAACGTACTTTCATTTTTATATGAAATGTCCCAATAAAACAGGCCTTCCCAAGCAGGCTTTCTAAGACCGCTTACTGTAGTAGGAATCTCAGATGTACTTGACAAAAATTATATATTAATACATCGTTAAGACTGAATATTAATTGTTTTTTTTTTTCTCCGCGCTATCTCACTTGCGTTGATATCTTTTTAATGATTTTTTTTCTTGTGGTGTTACTTAATTTACAATTTGATAAAGAATACACAAAACTCTACCTCCTTAACATAACATAAAACAACAGAAGACTAGTCTGGCAATATGCACACCTTTCTTAATTTCTAACCATGTGTCTACTTTTCATGTCGTATATGTACAATGCATATGACAAAAAAGTAATGCCGAATCATAAAACATTGCAATACATGAGTTTAAAAAAGAAACAAAAGCTTTAAAGTAAATGGAGTCCTTCTTCTTTGCCTTCTAATATCAGGTCTGTTGTGGGAAGGTGTATTATGCCTTCTGTGATTGTATTTTTATTTGCATGAAAATCTTGTTTTGAGATATCCTTAGATAATCGCAGCCTTCCTCATTTGCCTGCTGGGATTATAAGCCATTTAAATACATAAACACAAAAAATTAAATAAGTTTTTAATTAATTGAATTTTAATTGAATTTACAGTCAAGTGCAGTAACCAATATTCATGTGAAGTTTCACAAATCGGTTAATGCTTAATAAACAAACATGACAAAGACAACAAACGGAACAATTTAACCTGGTAATTGGTGACATACGTTTCGGCTATTACCACATACATACACATATTCATATGTATATACATAGCCTCATCAGACCAGTTTTTGGTTAATTTGTAATGTGATTCGAATCCCCGACTATTCCATGAATTATATGTGGACAGCCGCTCATACCACTGAGCCATGGAGGTTCTGCTTAACGACATGTGCAAAGTGCACATTTCTAAACATTTTTAGCGCCATCTGTTGTATTTTTATTGTCATTTCTCGTTTGCTGCATAGCTTTTGTTAAACCCTCGGTTCAAAGACTTTGCTATGATGTAGCTTTTTATTATTTCGAATTCCGGGCTTCCGCCACTTGTTTTTCGAATAATGGTTGGACGTATGCTTCCAGTTTTAGAAATTTTTAATTTGTTTTAGTCGACTGAGTATTCTTAATTAATTGAATTTTAATTGAATTTACAGTCAAGTGGAGTAACCAATATTCATCTGAAGTTTCACAAATCGGTTAATGCTTTATAAACAAACATGACAAAGACAACAAATGGAACAATTTAACCTGGTAATTGGTGACATATGTTTCGGCTATTACCACATATATACACATATTCATATGTATATACATAGCCTCATCAGACCAGTTTTTGGTTAATTTGTAATGTGATTCGAACCCCCGACTATTCCATGAATTATATGTGGACAGCCGCTCATACCACTGAGCCATGGAGGTTCTGCTGAACAACATGTATAAAGTGCACATTTCTATGCATTTTTAGCGTCATCTGTTGTATTTTTATTGTCATTTCTCATTTGCTGCATAGCTTTTGTTAAACCGTCGGTTTAAAGACTTTGCTATGATGTAGATTTTTATTATATCGAATTTCGGGCTTCCGCCACTTGTTTTTCGAATAATGTTTTTATTTATGTTTATAATGGTTAAAACATCTATTAAAACTTTGTCCAACACTTACACAAACTAGAAATAACATTTTTGGCAACACTAAACCCTCTGTTAGTTTATCTAACATTAACAAAGCAAACATAGTGAAAATCATTCAATTTTTAAAAGAAGCTTAAATTTATCATGAAATTTAAACTTTTCGCCCATAATTCACAGTAACATCCCTTAATACATTAATTGTACAACTTACCTATACTCATACTTTTATTTAGAACTATTATTAAACTTAATATGTAAATGATAATGTTAATAATACACTTTAATATAGCTGAAGGCCTAAGTAGCCAATGCTATAAAGATTTTTTGTTAACTTAAGTTTTTATAAATTCAATCAATGTTAATAAATAAATAAATATTTATAATGGGTCTCCTAGAAATATCGAAGTTGGTCAAAAATATAGTACCCTAATTTTCAGAGTCTAGTTCACCAACGTTAGAATCAGATCTACATAGGTTCTTAGAAGGATGTGAGACAGTGCGAAATGAAATTAAAGATGAAGAAGAACCTAAACTCATAGCACTCATTAGGCTTCATTTGCATGGTGGTGCATTTGAGTTAATCAGGCCGCATAAGCTTAAATCATTGGAAGAGCTACGCAAGTTATTAAAAATAACATATATTAAAGCGAAATCTATTCATTTAATTCAAAAGCAAATAAAAAACGCACGTCAACTTCCTGAAAAAGAGCTGCGTGCATTTGCGAAACGAATAAATGCGCTACGGAACGAAGCCATCAACTTATGAAAATTTATCGGATGAAATGTGCAAAGAAGAATTGAATTTGTTAGTGATAAAAAGATTTAAAACAAGAGTACATAGTCAGATGTTACAGATGTTGTTGATAAATCAGAAAACAAACAACTTAGATAAGTTGTTAGAGGAAGCAATCGAAATGGAAGATTTCATGCAATATGATTTAGAATTAAATTCTGGAATTAACGCTGTGCAGTCTGGCTATGAAGGAGCCCACCCAGTGAGTTCAAGTGTTAGAAAATTACCAATAAGTAGCTTAGAAACAGAAATATTTCCACTTAGAGGGCAGGGGACTACAAAAAAATCTTTAGCCAGAATGCTTTCAGTCAAGTGCTCATTTTGCAGTGTAAAAGTACATACTAGAGATGAATGTTTAGCTTGTAAAAATTCGCGGCAGTGTCAAGATAACCTCACTTACGGTCAAGAAACCGACAAAAGGTGCACGAAGAATAAAAGGAAAACAGAAATTGATTTCAACTATCAACAACAAGGCACAGAAAGTAAAAAATAGAGATCAAAGAACACAATTTTACAGGATCAAAGTAAGGTCGTTGCTTTCTTTTTTTTTTTTTTTTTTTTTTTTTTTTTTAAGATGGATTATTTTTCCTCAGAAAATTTGTTAGCTTGCTCTCTAAGAGATCAGTGCAAAAGCCAAAATATATTGAATTCTATGTTTTTCTGTTCAGGTCCCTGTGAACAGGTGTTTCATGCCTCTTGTGTAAACTTAGCAAAATCTATTACTGATTTATTATGCTCTGTCCATTCGGGCCTGCAATGGTACAGTCCATCTTGCAGACCCCTTTCCCCGTCGGTCTTTTACGAAAAAATTAAGCAATTTGGGGAAAATCTTAACAATCTGAATAATAATTTCAGAGATATTCTTAACTATTATCCCCAAATTGAAAAAAGCCTTAATGAGGCTACTTCACCGGATGTTAGTTTGCAAAATAAAACTATTACCGAGGCTACTATGGTTTTTGCTTCCACTCCTTCGATCTCCACTTTACCTAAACAAGCTATTTCCTTAAAAAAGAAAGTCTAATAAGAAATTAAATAAGAAATTAAATAAAAATCTGGGTAATGTGGGGAGGGTGGGCGGTGCGGCCGTCAGTCGTGACAAAACTCCCGTGGATTGCTCTCTAAATACCTCTTCACCCACTCCCAATTTTCCCGCTATAATCTCTAGTAGCAATCTTCCATCTCCTTCCTCCACTATAAATAATCCTCTGTCAATTTTGGGTAATCCGCGGGTGGATGTTGCGATTGATAGCTCTGTGCCACCGGTTTCCCTGCAGGCATTGCCAAGGTTAAAATCGATTTTTATTTCACGACTTCACTCCAACACTACCTCTGACAGCGTTAAAAATTTTATCAGACAAAATCAAATTATTCCCGCCGACGCCTTCGTTTCTTGCAGGAAACTCGGTAATAAACCAACTCATGCGTCTTTTAAAATAACAGTGGCATCTTCTCATGTTTCTGCCATTCTTAAATCTAAAGCATGGGTGGATAATATCTATATTTCAGAATTTAAATCGAAAAAAAAATGATAAAACTGCACGTTCCAATTCAAAAAACTGAAACGGCTATCCCTTTACTATCAAAATGTGAGGGGTTTGCGTTCCAAGACGCAAGATATCTTTTTATCAACTCAGAATTTCTCTGAGGATATTATCGTGTTTACCGAAACTTGGTTAAACAACAGCTTTCTCAATATGGAACTTTTTGATAATAGTTTCCATGTTTTTAGAAGAGACAGACACTTGGAAGATCTCTCTTCTGTTGGTGGAGGCGTCTTAATAGCTATAAAAATCATTTAACCAGTTCATTAGTTGAAATTGCCTGTGCATCTAATATTGAACTGTTATGTGTTAAGGTTACACATTGTAACTCTAATTTATACATTCTTAACACTTATGTTCCTCCAAATAGTAGCGCAGATGTCTACGAATGTCTTTCGATGGCCGTAGAATATATTATTAATGAACTAGACACTAATGACGACATTTTGTTGTTAGGTGACTTTAATTTGCCTGACCTAAAATGGACTCCTTGGGACGATGGTACATATTTTTATGCATCTTGTCCAAAAACTCGACAACAACAAATTTTTGTTGACGAAATACTTTCAAATTTACAACAGTAAGTTGTATAACTAACTGCCATGGACGACAACTTGACTTAGTCTTGGCTACAAATAGTAGCAATGTTGTTGTAAGAAATGCTATCCATGCTCTGTCTACGGTAGATTCCTATCATCCACCTTTGAGTATTGTGTACCAATCTGACAATGAAAATTTGACTAATGCATGTTCATCCATTAATATTTACGAATTCAATTTTAAGAAAGCTGACTTTTTAAAATTGAATGAAAATTTAAGAAATAAATTAGACGACTTACTTACTTTTTTTAATAACAATACATTTGATGATTGCATTAAATTTTTCTATGGTGAACTTTTTTCTGCCATAGCATTGTCGGTTCCATATACAAGGAGGTACGTTAATAATTCCTCGTACCCCTGGTATACAAAGGATTTGAAAAAAGTTCGCAATGGCCGTAATAGGGCATGGAATAAATACGTTTGTAGCCAGGACCGTAATGACCTTGTTGCTTATCAGCGACTGTTTCTTGAATTTAAAGATATGTCAGCTTTGGTTTATTCTGAATATTTGAATAAAATTAGGCTGAATATTCTTCATGACCCCAAGAATTTTTGGGGTTTTATTAATTCTAAAAAAAAATCGGACGGGTTTCCATCTGAATTTAAAACAGTTGACGGGCTCACTAGCGACCCACAAGTTATAGCTGGGTTGTTTGCTAATTTGTTTAATGAATCATTTTCTACGGATTTATTTAGCCCTGAAATCAACTATTTTGAATATATGGATAACGACCCTTTAGTTTCGGTTAATGAGATATCTTTCTCTCCTGATCTCATAGAGAAATATATTTCATCTGTTGATGATGACTTCAACTCCGGGCCGGATGGTATTCCTGCGACAGTTTTAGTAAACTGCAGCTCTGTGCTGAGTCAACCCCTCAGTATTTTATTTAATAGATCAATTCAAGAAAGCTATTTTCCTAAATTTTGGAAAAATGCATACATTAGCCCCATTTTCAAGAAAGGGTGTAAAAATGATGTTTCAAACTACAGGCCCGTGGCTAAGTTATCATCAATACCGAAAATTTTTGAACATATGATATACGATCAGGTTAAGGTGTGCTGTGGTGAAGTCATAACAACTCGTCAGCATGGTTTTGTTAATGGCAGATCTACAGTTTCTAACCTCCTTGATTTCACTTCTTTTGCATTAAGCTCTTTAGACTCTGGTGGGCAAGTTGACTGCATCTACACTGACTTCAGTAAAGCATTTGACAAATTACCACATAATTTGATTTTGTTTAAGTTAAAGAAACTTGGATTTCCCTTAAGTTTTGTCAGCTGGATTGAATCTTATTTATCTGATCGCTTGTATCAAATAAAATTTAGGAGAGTGTTTTCCTCCCCATTTAGCGCGACATCAGGTGTTCCACAAGGAAGCCACCTGGGGCCGCTCCTGTTCATTTTAGCAATTAATGACGTTACACATGTTATTAAAAACTCCCATCTGTTAGTATAGGCAGATGACATGAAAATTTACAGGAACGTAAAGGGGGTTGGTGACACTATTCCACTTCAGTCTGACTTGAAATCCTTTGAAGTTTGGTGTTCTAAGAATAACTTACATCTTAATCCTGAAAAATGCCAAGCTATGATTTTTACTAGGAAGAAAACTATTGTGGAATTTGATTATAAATTAAAAGATAAAAATATTTGTCGTGTCGATGTAGTCAAAGACCTAGGTATACATTTTGATACTAAGTTGACTTTTAATGAGCATATTAATCAAATTTGTAAAAAATCCTCATCTCTGCTTGGCTTTATTAAGAGGTGGGCAAAAGAATTTAATAGCCCTTTAGTAACGGTGACTTTATATAATACAATAGTGCGCCCTCACTTAGAGTACGCTAGCCAAGTATGGTCACCATTTTATAATATTCATATAAATAGAATTGAAAGAATTCAAAAAAATTTTATTCGTTTTGCTCTCAATGGCTTAAATTGGATTGATCCTTTAAGCCTTCCTCCTTATGAGGATCGTTTAAAGTTATTACATATGCAGTCTTTGAGCTCGCGTAGAAATATTGCGGATATACTTTATCTGCATCAACTTGTAACTGTAACTTGCTGCACCAGAGCTTCTTAACTATATACATTTTAATAGTAATCGGAGGAGTACTCGTAACTCTTATCAGTTATTTTATCAACCGGTTAGTAGAACTAATTATATGGCTACAGCTCCTTTTAATCGCATGACAACTCTTATTAATAATTGCGAAGTTTATAACATTAGCTTGTCAAAAGGTCAACTCAAGCTTAGACTGAAAACTAACTGTAGCTAAATTTGCAGCTTAATGGTGGTGTGAAATTTTTTGTTTGTGTTGTCCGAGCCCCACAGCATGCTGGGTAAATTTTTTCTAACATTTATGCCTTGGACCACGTAAATTTATACATATAATTATTTTAATATCTATATGTCTATTTTTACAAGGTGTGAGTGGGTATGTTGAGAAAGTGCGATAAAGCTAAGAAAAAATTATAAAATAAATAACAAATTAATGTGCATGATAATTTTTTCTATTCCATTTTTTATTGAATAAGCTTTTTACTTGGTATAAAGCTTCAATGCTAAATAGCTAAGAAGGCTATAATAGCTGTAGTAGATAAACTCTATTATTATTATTAAAATACACCTATGGAAAATTGTTATGCCAAAAGAGACTTTGAGACGTCTCAGGGAAACTAAGAGGGGTCTAAGACCGGCCAATAGTCTGGGACCCCAAAAATCTTAGTAAATTAAGGCCAACTAAAGTAGTAACTATAAATCAACCACAACAAAGTGCAGTTGATACGTTAACTGCAGTATATAAAACATATAAAGTTTTAGGAAATAATTTTGATAACGTAGTAACAGTAAATTAACCACAACAAAGTGCAGTTGATACGTTACCTACAGAAAATGAAACCATTACAATTTCCAAGAATATTTTTGATGAAGTAGCCACAACAAAGTAGCCACAACAAAGTGTAACTGATACGTTAACTACAAAACACATAAATAATAAAGTTTTAAGTAACAACTTAGAACAATGCAAAGCAGGAAAAAATCATACGCAGAAAACTGTAGTTGAGGCGTCCTTTGCAAAACCCATAGAATACGTAAAAAATGACAATGATATCGAAACTGAGAGACACATCTTGTATGGCAGGCATAACGAGAACTTTTACCAAGTATATCAAAATGACGTGTTCATAGAAGTGCCCTGTGAAAAGGCCCAAATGAAAAACTTATTTTTTCAGTTGTGTTTTTTGGAACAAAATTTTATTATAACTTGTTTGTTTATTGTGTTGGTAGATTCCGGCGCCGATACAAGTTTGGTCAAAGAAAGTGCAATGCTGCATTTCCCAGAACTAGATACAAATAATGTAAAAGATATGAGTGGAGCATTTGGCGGGAAGGTTACCACATTAGGTACGACCACTATTCAGCACAATCAGCATCCAGATTTAAGTTTAAAGTTACACATTTTTTTTTTTTTTTTTGAAACTTCTTATTTATTTATTGAACCAACTCGCTTGGAGACTAACAATAATTATACAAATCTTAAGAAACTAATATAGTGTCGGACTTTTCCAAGCCATTGCTTAGAAATGTTATTTTTTATTTGCCTTCGGTTGTGAAAAGAGTACCCGTTATGCGTATACATAACAGCTACAGGGGTGGTAAGTCTTGTCTCTTCAATCGAGACGTATTCGATGTTAGGAGTAGGTTCCTAGCCAGTATGTTTGGATGTCAGTCTTCTTGTGACCGCGCAACATATCGGTTGACTATGAGTCTTAGATCGCGTTGTGTTATTTGCTCAAATGTCATTAGCAAAGACTGTCTTAATTGTGCTATCTGTAAATGTAGCTTCCACAGAATATGTGTAAATATAAACAATAATAAAGTTTCTGATTTGTTACAACAATATCCGAATATTGTTTTTAACTGTGACAGCTGTTTAAACAAACATATAAATCTCTTAACAGTCGTTTTGGATTTAGTTGCTGAGGTAAAAGACCTTAAATCTAAAATATTAAATATACTGCCGAAAAATCACGAAGAGAGTGTCAACGTTTCGCATGATTCTAATAACAAAGAGCAAAAAAAAAAACAAACTGATCTTTTTGTTTTTTCTCCTGGCTCTACTGCTGCACTCAATGCAACTTCCGAAGTGGTTTCTCCGTTTTTGGCTGCTGATGAATCATCATCTTCTTTTATTTTGTCTGCTCTGCCTGATGCTTCAAAAAATAATAATACTAATGCTGTTTCTACTTCTTTTGCTGCTACTGCTGGTGCTGGTCTGCCTGCTGTTGCTATAGGCACTAAAACTGTTAATTTTGCTTCGCTTTTGCCTACTCTTTCGTCATTGCACTCTTCTGCAATTGTTACTAATGCAACTATGCCTAAGATTTCTAATATCGATAACAACAATAAAGATAATAACAGCACAGTTGTCTCGCCACCGTCTGCCGTCTCTGTTAGTTCTAACAATGAGAATCTGGAGTGGAAATCAGTGGCTAGAAAAAAAAGGAATAAACAAAAACTTGTAGTTGGAGTCAATGCCGATTCTGAGTTGAGCGTATTTCCTCGTGTAACTTGGCTGCATTTGTCATCGTTTCTGCCATCTGTTAGTGAAGATGACATTTTGAGTTACATCTCGTCGAAAGCTAATATTGATAAAAAGCATTTGTCTTGCTATAAGTTGGTGAAAAAAGAGACGCAAATTGATTCTCTCAAGAAAATTACTTTTAAGTTAGGTGTTTCTGCATCTTTCTCTGATAAATTGCTCAATCCAGATCTTTGGCCTGCTGAAGTTAGAGTGAAACCTTTTCATTTTTTTCAAAAAAGAGAGATAACTGCGCACAAAACGTAACCAAATCTATCAGAATATGTAGTAATTTTTCTAATATAAATTCTATAAAAATCTATTATCAGAATATTTCCGGTATGCGAACTAAGTCTACAAGTATTTTAACCAAAAGTTCGTTACTTGATTTTGATGTTATTGTGTTTACGGAAACTTGGCTTAACTTGAACTTTTTTGATGAAGAATTTTTTGATACTAATTTATATGCAATATTCCGTAAAGATCGAGATAATATAAAAACTGGTTGTACAAGAGGAGGTGGTATTTTAATAGCTGCACAACATAAGCTCCGACCTACTCTTTTTGCCTTAAATAATACTGACTCTGTGTTAGATCAGTTATGTGTTGCTTTGCATGGAAATAACAATTTTTTGTTCTTATGTGTCTCATATATTCCTCCAAATAGCCCTGAAACCGTTTATAAAGCTCATAGTGATAATATTAATCATTTGGTTTTAAATAATGTACCGGAAAGTCACCTATGTGTTTTGGGTGACTTTAACTTACCAAAAGTTACTTGGAAATATTTTGATGATAATAATGTTCTTTTCCCTTTGAATGTAAACCCTTCTTCAGAAATCTATTTTATTGATAGTTTATTGAGTGTTGGTCTGTGCCAAATCAATGGTCTAACTAATAGATTAAATAGAATTCTGGACTTAGTTTTTATTAGCAATAATATTAATGTTCAAATCTTTGAATATGCGTTTCCTTTTTCTGTACCAGATATGCACCATGTTCCATTGTATATTGAGTTTGAATTCTATCATTTTAGAAAATTGACACCTGAAGTCGTTCGTTATAACTTTAATTTTAGTTTATGTGATTTCGCCCATTTAAACAACACTATTTTGGATGTTGATTGGAAGTCTCTATTGGAGAATACTGATACTATTAATTGCTTTAAGACTTTCATAACTAAGATAAACAATATCTGCCTTAATAACATTCCTCAATTTCGGCGTAGTAATTACAAAATTGCTTGGCATAATAGAGCTTTAAAAAATCGAAAAAACTTAAGAAATAAATTTCATAGTAAATACAAAGCTACAAATAACTTTGTATTTAAAAGTAAATATTTATTTTATTCAAGGGAATACAATTTTCTTGAAAAATATTTGTATAAAAATCATATACGTAATTTTGAAAAAAACATTAAATCAAACCCTAAAGCTTTCTAGCGTTTTATTAAGTCCAAAAAATCATCTGGAAGCATTCCAACAGCTTTACATTTTAAAAATAAGGTAGTTAATTCCACTGATGCTGCTGCTAATTTATTTGCTGAATTTTTTAAAAGTAACATGGAAACTAATACTGATTTTAACTGTGATCATATTTTTGATGTTAATTCTTCTATTAATTTTGGATCCCTTCATTTGAATAATGATGATATTATTAATGGTATTTTAAGCCTAAAGTCTTCCACTCAGACTGATAATGATGGTATTTCTGCCCTTTTTCTTAAAGAATGCTTATCATCATTAGTGTTTCCACTTAAAATAATTTTCAACAAATCACTATCTGAAGGAAACTTTATTAATGACTGGAAAATAGCTTTTATTACGCCAGTTCATAAAAAAGGCAGTAAAAGTGATGTGTCTAACTATAGGCCCATTTCTAAATTGACCAACATTTCTAAGCTTTTTGAAAGTGTCGTTAAATATAAAGTTTTCTTTGCTGTAAAAAGTTGTTTGTGCTTAGGTCAACATGGTTTTATTCCAGGCCGTTCAACTGTCTCGAATTTGGCTATCTTTACAGAGGACTGTATTTCTGCTCTGCGTGATGGTTCACAAGTAGATGCAATTTATACGGACTTCTCTAAAGCCTTTGATAAAGTATCTCATAAAATTCTATTAAGTAAACTTTGTCAAATTGGTTTTCACTCAGTTTTTCTTAAGTGGATTAAATCTTACTTATCTAATAGAGTCTGTTATGTGGTTGTTGATAACCATAAATCTCAACCATATTTGGTAACATCTGGTGTACCGCAAGGTAGTATATTAGGACCGTTGCTGTTTGTACTATTTATTAATGACATTAGTAATTGTTTTACTACATCTAAATATCTTTTATATGCTGATGATCTCAAAATTTACTCAGCCATTAATAACTATGTTGATTTCGAAAACTTACAGTCTGATTTAAATAATTTGTATTTATGGTGTCAAAAAAACAAATTGCATTTCAACATTGAAAAATGTTTCCATATAACTTTTCATAAAACGAACAACATTATTGATTATAAGTATCATTTTGCAAGTACGCAATTAAAAAGAGTGAGTGAAATTACTGACTTGGGTGTCATTTTTGATGAAAAGTTCACTTTCGTCAGCCATTACAATTTCATTATTTCCAAATCCTACGCCATCTTAGCTTTTGTTAGAAGAAATAGTTCAGAATTTTCTGACCCATATACTTTAAAACTACTTTATACATCGTTAGTTCGATCTAAATTAGAATACGCTGCCTTTATTTGGAGACCTTATTATGCGAACCATATTTATCGACTAGAACGTATCCAAAAAGTTTTTATCCGGTTTGCTTTGCGTTCCTTGAACTTTTGTGAACCAGTCCCTTCTTACAAGTCAAGATGTTTGCTGTTAAATTTTAAGACCCTCGAAGTAAGGAGGACGATTTTATCTTTATTATTTATCTATGATATCATAAATGGTTATATTGATAGTTCAATCCTGTTAGAATCCATTTCAATCAACATACCTGTAAGGAATCTACGTTATAACGAGCTGTTTCATGTTGGTTTTGCCAGAACAAATTATGCTGCAAATGCTCCTGTTACTAGAGCACTTACTGAATTTAATTCAATATATAATGTTTATGGCTTAGACTTTCATTCTTCTAAAAATGTATTTAAGTCTATACTAAATTTTGTTTATACTTAATTATAATTAATTATGTTTATTAAATTGTTATTCTAGTCTGTAAGAATTCTGTTCTATTAGACTGATATAAATAAAATGAAAAAAAAAAATGTTGCTGTAGTTTTTGTTGATACGATCGCTTTATGTTTTCCTGTATCTGCTTAACGAAAGGTATACCAAGATCTTGGTGTATGTTTATATTCTTGACATACCACGGTGCGCCGGAAATAGTTCGAAGTATTTTTGACTGAGACCTTTGCAATATTTCTATATTCGATGAGCTTGCGTTGCCCCACAGCTGGATTCCGTATGACCATATAGATATAATAGTAGCTTTGTACAAAAGAACTTTATATTCAAGGCTGAGTTTTGAATGTTTATGCCAAATAATGCTTGATGCTTTTAACTTCATTTGAATTTTTTTCTTTTCAATGTGACTTTTCCAAGTAAGGCGTCTGTCGAGGTGCATACCTAAGTATTTAACTTCAGTGCTCTGAGGTATTGCGGTGTTATTTAGGTGAACTGTGGGGCAAGTCTTTTTATTGAGTGTAAAAGTTACATGTTTACTTTTTTGCTCGTTTACATTTATTCGCCAGTTTAAAAGCCATGTTTCAACTAGACGCATATGTTCCTCGAGGGTATGTGACGCACTATGAGGGTTTGCGTGACAAGACAAAATTGCAGTGTCATCAGCAAAAGTAGATGTAAGCACAGAGTTGTTTGTTGGCAAGTCAGAGTGTAAATTGTGGAACCGAACTGTATTAAATGCCATGGATAAAAAAATAACGTTTTTCAACGAAAAACGAAAACAAATAATAGCATTCACACTTAAGCCATTGTGAAGGCGGAAGTTGGTACCCGCGTTTCCGCCCACAAAATCATGCGGAATGTATTTTTATTTTTTGTATTACCTTGAATTATACTTAGAATTATTAAAAAAAACCATGAATTATTTAATTTAATTTACTTATAAATAAATTAATTGTACGTATTAAAAATAATTAGGCTAAGAAAATTGTGTAACATATAACAAGTAGAACGGCAACACTTAGGGAACAGCTGTTTTTGGAGACTTTACAAACAGCTGTTCAATCTCTACACCACGCAGCACAAAGGGCTATAAAAGCGATAGCACACCAGTAGTAGGCACGCAGTCGGCTGGTGATCTCAGCGAGGAAACAACTCTGCAGTTGGTAAGCCCTAGTTAGTCTAGTTAGCAGTAGAATAGAAAGTAGCTAATTGGTGGTTCTGCCACACGCTGTTGAGCTGCGCCGACATTCGTGTGAACAGAGCAGCGTCCAAAGATCTGTGGGATCTGTCGTACGGCAACTGCGCTGTGCCGGGAACCGTGCGACTGAGACCAAGCAGAAGCCGTGCAAAGTAGCATAGACGGTAGCCTAGAGTTTCTGCCACCCGCTTGTTGAGCTGCGCCGACATTCGTGTGAGCAGAGCGGCGTACTAAGGATCTGTGGGATCTGTCGTACGGCAACTGCGCTGCGCCGGGAACCGTGCGACTGAGACCAAGCAGAAGCCGTGCAGAGTAGCATAGACGGTAGCCTAGAGTTTCTGCCACCCGCTTGTTGAGCTGCGCCGACATTCGTGTGAGCAGAATGGCGTTCTAAGGATCTGTGGAATCTGTCGTACGGCAACTGCGCTGCGCCGGGAACCGTGCGACTGAGACCAAGCAGAAGCCGTGCAGAGTAGCATAGACGGTAGCCTAGAGTTTCTGCCACCCGCTTGTTGAGCTGCGCCGACATTCGTGTGAGCAGAGCGGCGTTCTAAGGATCTGTGGGATCTGTCGTACGGCAACTGTGCTGTGCCGGGAACCGTGCGACTGAGACCAAGCAGAAGCCGTGCAGGGTAGCATAGAAACATAACGGTAAGACTCTGTCGCACATTCGTTGCGCTGCGGCGACGCTCATGTGAACAGAGCGGCGTGCGAAATCCGTCGAGCGGCGACTGAGCCGTGCCAAAACCCGTACGGCGGGAGTACAGGAGATCAGAAGCAATCAGCGTGCAACCTATGCGACCGTGCGCCTACGAAAACACGACGTACGCGTTCGAACATTAACACTTTCGTCAGTAGTAAAATGAATAGATGAAGTAATATGGATTTAAGGAAATAAAATTATAACGTTTTCGAAAAGAAAGAAGGAACAGAGTATTGTTATTATTTATTTTGTTAAAAAAATAAATTCTCGTCAGTCACCTGCAAAAATATAAATTTTTGTAGCCGAACCTTGGACACCGACGAGTTAAAACCTCGGCGCGAGGTTCGTTACAATGGCGCCCGAGCAGGGACCCTGGCTGACAAAACGGTTTAAAGAGACAGAAATAGTAATAACAATCGGAATACCTTGATCCTATTACGAGTGCGGTACGCGGCGTAGCTACAAAAGAAATCGTGAAATCTTTGCATGAACCGTAAACGGTGTGTGTCACGTAGCGGGAAAAAAAAAACAGCGAAAACGAATAAACTAAGCTAGAAACAAAGGAAAAAGAAAACAAGAAAAGAAAACAAAAGAGGCGGCCCTTGTTAAAAGCCCACTAGTGCGAAATAAAAATAATAAACAGTGAATTAAAAAAAAAAAAAAAAAAAAAAAAAGGCCCAAAACAAAGTCTGAAAAAAAAAACATTGATTTTGAAAAAAAAAACATTGAAACAAAGTGACAGTGAAAAGTGAAAACACACGGAACAAAAGAGAAAAAAAGAAACACACGAAAAAAAAAGTGACAAGTGAGAAAAAAAAAACAAACAACAACCACGAGAAAATGTTAACTGTGTCTTGGGGCCACTCTTTAAAAAAGGAAGAGTTAATAGCGTACTGCGAGGAGTTTAATCTTGAGGTGTCAGGAACCATAGACGACCTTAGGAAACGATTTAAAGCGTTCCTGGCCGAAAAACATAACCCTGAAATAGAAGAACGACTGCTAGAGCTACAGAAGCAACACAGGCGACCTTCTTCCCGTGCCCACAGACGCCAAAGCTAAAGGCGGATACCATGTTCAACGCAGGAACACTGAAAGATAATCTTGAATCAGGTATGGTAAGCCAACGAGAGGAAAATACCAACACCGAGATAACCGCCGTGGCCGTAAATCGGGACCAAGCAGCGCCCAACACGGAGTCGAGCAATCAAGCTACATGCCTTCCACAGCAGGCGAAAATTGGTGAAATTAGGCAATACAATCCCACCATAATGAATCAAGTGAGGAAATGGACACTGCAATATGACGGCTCTGGTGAACCACTGGCCTTTATTGAAAGAGTAGAGGAGTTGGCCGAGGCAGACGGACTAGTAATGGACCACCTTCCGCGGACTATGCCGGAGCTGTTAAAGGACAAAGCTCTCGCTTGGTATCGTAATAATAACCAAAGAGTAACCACGTGGGAGTTATTCAAGCACAGTTTCCTAGAGTTCTTCCTACCACCCCGTTACTTTGAAACATTGGACGACAACATCAGAAAACGATATCAGCAGAAGGGAGAGAAATTCAAGGATTTCCTGCTAGCACTACAGACAATGATGCGCTATGCAAATTACTCGGAAGAACAAAGCTTAGAGCGGATCTTCAGAAATTGCCTTTCCGAGTACCAATGGTATATTAAGCGAAAAGACTTTGTCACGCTTACAGACTTGATCAGGTAGGCGGAAGACCTCGAAGGCATACGGAAAAGGGAAGCCGAACAACCCTCCAGAAGTAGAAAACGGGCCGAACAGCACAGAATGATGACGGAGACGAGTACAGGGGCGATTAACGTGCGAACCGCCTGCCGACGTTGTGGGCGGGACGGACATCTGGCCAGGGTATGCCAAGGTCCCACGCGGTTATTCTGTTGGGACTGCGGAAAAGTCGAAGTACGCACTATATATTGTTGTCGGTCTTCGGGAAACGGCACAGGAGGGCGCGCGCATCGAGAGGAAGCGCATCCTCCAGAAGACGTCTCTCGAACCAATTAAAACCAAGTTTCAATAACTGCAGAAGAGTATACGCCTACATGATGGTTGGCGGAGAGCAGGTGGCAGCAACTATCGATACTGGGGCAACAGTGAGCTTTCTACGGGAGTCATTTGCGGAAACACTAGGAGAAAGGGTCACGAAGGTGATGTATCAAGGAGAAGTAGTGTTGGCAGACGGAACAACCCGACCGTTACATTCCGCCGTAGACACCATCATCCAGTTTGGCAGCCACCAGAGGAGGTTTCGATTCGTCATTATGCCAGACGCCACTGAAGATGTCATCCTGGGTCTGGACTTCTTGACCCAAAGTGGTACAACCATTCACATTGCTGGCGAGGTGATAACGCTAGACGGAAGGGACTCCGAGGAGCAAGCGAGATGTATGGTGAGTACTATAATTTCCATTCAGAATCCTAGTAACAACCCACAAAAGGTTCCTCTGCCATCTCTGGAACCAAAACAGAAGAGGCAGCGAGAACCACGAAGGAACCAACGTAGACGGCATCGAAAGCGAGTAGATGGAGTGTATAAAGAACAATCACGTGAGCCGTCGTCAGAACCCGCAGAAGGTCTCGCGGCCGAAAGTGCAATAGCGGCCACAGCCGATTTCGGAGATAAATTAGGAAAAATTCTGGGAGCTAACGAATCGCAGCAGGTAATTGATCAATTTCTGTCAGAAGAGTTGCAAAGGTTTAAGGGACTGAAGGGAATGACACGGATTGCAGAGCACCGCATCGTGATGACAGACGACCGACCCGTCAAACAACGGTACATACCCAGGAATCCCGCCATGCAAGCAGTAATCGATGAAGAGATCAATAAATTATTGGTAAAAGAATGTATTGAGCCCTCCCACAGCCCATACAGCGCACCAATAGTGCTCGTCAAGAAGGAGACAGGGGCATGGCGGTTGTGCATTGACTACCGCCAGTTAAACAGTAAGTCGGTACCCGATGCATACCCTCTCCCACGCATAACCCACATACTGGACCGACTACGGGATGCGAAATTCGTCAGTAGCTGGACCTTAAGGATGGCTACTGGCAGATTCCAATGGCAGCAGATAGCAAGCAGTTCACGGCGTTCACAGTTCCAGGGCGTGGTCTGTTCCAGTGGCGAGTGATGCCGTTTGGATTGCATTCGGCACCCGCAACATTTCAGCGCGCACTAGACAGGGATATCAGGGCGGAGATGGAGCCGTTTGCTTTTGCGTATTTAGATGACATTGTGGTGACGGGTCGTACATTGAAAGAACATATGGACAATTTGCGGGAGGTTTTCCGACGACTACAAGAGGCTAATCTTCGGATAAACCCCGAAAAGTGTGAGTTTTTCAAGACAAAGATAAAGTACTTGGGTCACGTAGTCAGTGGCGAAGGGATTCAGACAGATCCAGATAAGGTCGCGGCGATCCGAGAGCTTTCACCCCCACAGAACATCCGTGGTGTCCAACGATTCCTAGGCGTATCGTCCTGGTATAAGCGATTTGTTCCTGCTTTCGCTACAGTCGTGCAGCCGCTCACATCCATGTTGAAGAAAGGGAAACACTGGAAATGGGGAGAAGACCAACAACGAGCGTTCGAAACACTGAAGCTGAAACTCACAGAGGCCCCAGTGTTAACGTGCCCCGACTTCAGTCAGACTTTCACGCTGCAGACTGATGCAAGTGATCACGGACTAGGAGCAGTGTTGACGCAAGTTTTAAATGGAGAAGAACGTGTGATAGCCTATGCCAGTCGAAGCCTGAGCAATGCGGAGAGGAACTATTCGCCCACTGAAAAAGAATGTCTGGCGATTGTGTGGGGTATCCGAAAAATGAGACCTTATTTGGAAGGGTACAAATTTGTCGTAATCACAGACCACCTTTCGTTGAAGTGGATGAACTCCATCGAAAGCCCAACCGGGAGAATTGCGCGTTGGGCGCTCGAGTTGCAGCAATATCAGTTTACTGTCCAATACCGGAAAGGAAAACAAAATGTCGTCGCAGATGCTCTGTCCCGACAACCAAGAGAAACCTTGCAGTTGGCGGACGTGAATGAAGGCGATGCTGCAGATTGTACCTGGCTAAAAAAAAGAGGGTGGAGATCCTCGGTGCCGTGACATAATCCCCACGGACATAATCCCCACAGACATAATCCCCACGGACATAATCCCCATTTTTGCTGTGGGGGTTATGTCCGCAAAATTTTCGGACATAATCCCCATAAAAAAGCGGACATAATCCCCAAAGCTATGGGGATTATGTCCGCATCAGTTTCGGACATAACCCCCATTATGGGGATTATGTCCGTCACTGATGCGGACATAATCCCCATAACAATAATTTTGTCTAGCTACAGTAATTCCACATAAAAGTCAAGGTAAGTGGGCGGCCTTCGGCCGCAGCTCAGGATTTAAAACTCCCAAAAATCCAACACCGGCTTCGCGGCGGCCTTCGGCCGCGGATCAGTCTATAAAATATCCAACACCTTGTTTGCTAATCACAGTAATTCCACATAAAAGTCAAGGCAAGTGGGCGGCCTTCGGCCGCAGCTCAGGATTTAAAACTCCCAAAAATCCAACACCGGCTTCGCGGCGGCCTTCGGCCGCGGATCAGTCTATAAAATATCCAACACCTAGTTTGCTAGCCACAGTAATTCCACATAAAAGTCAAGGTAAGTGGGCGGCCTTTGGCCGCAGCTCAGGATTTAAAACTCCCAAAAATTCAACACCGGCTTCGCGGCGGCCTTCGGCCGCGGATCAGTCTATAAAATATCCAACACCTTGTTTGCTAATCACAGTAATTCCACATAAAAGTCAAGGCAAGTGGGCGGCCTTCGGCCGCAGCTCAGGATTTAAAACTCCCAAAAATCCAACACCGGCTTCGCGGATCAGTCTATAAAATATCCAACACCTAGTTTGCTAGCCACAGTAATTCCACATAAAAGTCAAGGTAAGTGGGCGGCCTTCGGCCGCAGCTCAGGATTTAAAACTCCCAAAAATTCAACACCGGCTTCGCGGCGGCCTTCGGCCGCGGATCAGTCTATAAAATATCCAACACCTAGTTTGCTAGCCACAGTAATTCCACATAAAAGTCAAGGTAAGTGGGCGGCCTTCGGCCGCAGCTCAGGATTTAAAACTCCCAAAAATTCAACACCGGCTTCGCGGCGGCCTTCGGCCGCGGATCAGTCTATAAAATATCCAACACCTAGTTTGCTAGCCACAGTAATTCCACATAAAAGTCAAGGTAAGTGGGCGGCCTTCGGCCGCAGCTCAGGATTTAAAACTCCCAAAAATTCAACACCGGCTTCGCGGCGGCCTTCGGCCGCGGATCAGTCTATAAAATATCCAACACCTTGTTTGCTAATCACAGTAATTCCACATAAAAGTCAAGGCAAGTGGGCGGCCTTCGGCCGCAGCTCAGGATTTAAAACTCCCAAAAATCCAACACCGGCTTCGCGGCGGCCTTCGGCCGCGGATCAGTCTATAAAATATCCAACACCTAGTTTGCTAGCCACAGTAATTCCACATAAAAGTCAAGGTAAGTGGGCGGCCTTCGGCCGCAGCTCAGGATTTAAAACTCCCAAAAATTCAACACCGGCTTCGCGGCGGCCTTCGGCCGCGGATCAGTCTATAAAATATCCAACACCTTGTTTGCTAATCACAGTAATTCCACATAAAAGTCAAGGCAAGTGGGCGGCCTTCGGCCGCAGCTCAGGATTTAAAACTCCCAAAAATCCAACACCGGCTTCGCGGCGGCCTTCGGCCGCGGATCAGTCTATAAAATATCCAACACCTAGTTTGCTAGCCACAGTAATTCCACATAAAAGTCAAGGTAAGTGGGCGGCCTTCGGCCGCAGCTCAGGATTTAAAACTCCCAAAAATTCAACACCGGCTTCGCGGCGGCCTTCGGCCGCGGATCAGTCTATAAAATATCCAACACCTTGTTTGCTAATCACAGTAATTCCACATAAAAGTCAAGGCAAGTGGGCGGCCTTCGGCCGCAGCTCAGGATTTAAAACTCCCAAAAATCCAACACCGGCTTCGCGGCGGCCTTCGGCCGCGGATCAGTCTATAAAATATCCAACACCAACGGCCTTCGGCGGCCTTTTATGATCCCACTTACCTTAACTTTTATGTGGAATAACTGTGGCTAGCAAACAAGGTGTTGAATATTTTATAGACTGATCCGCGGCCGAAGGCCGCCGCGAAGCCGGTGTTGAATTTTCGGGAGTTTTAAATCCTGAGCTGCGGCCGAAGGCCGCCCACTTATCTTGACTTTTATGTGGAATTACTGTGGCTAGCAAACTAGGTGTTGGATCTTTTATAGACTGATCCGCGGCCGAAGGCCGCCGCGAAGCCGGTGTTGGATTTTTGGGAGTTTTAAATCCTGAGCTGCGGCCGAAGGCCGCCCACTTACCTTGACTTTTATGTGGAATTACTGTAGCTAGCGAAGCCGGTGTTGAACATGCGGACATAATTCCAATGGTGGCTTCTGAGGACTTACATCCTCCAAAATATGCAACTCTGGCTATGTCCATTCTTAGAAGTTGTTATAAGCCCAACACGAAGTGGGGATTATGACCGAAAAAAAAACGGACATAACCCCCATAATTTAATTTATTTTTTCGGACATAATCCCCATGGGGATTATGTCCGAAAATTTTGCGGACATAAACCCCACAGCAAAAATGGGGATTGTGTCCGAAAATTTTCGGACATAATCCCCATTTCAAAAATGGGGATTATGTCCGTGGGGATTATGTCACGGCACCGAGATCCTCAAAGAGCCCGAGAAGTTTCCGGACTTCGCAGAGGTTGGAGAGCAGCTTTACAGGCATCTTCCACAGCACACAGGCGATGAGGACTGCGCTCAATGGAAGCTGTTCGTGGCGACAGCACTCCGGAAGCGCGTAATGTCCGAGAACCATGACAGTCCAAGTGCCGGACATCTAGGCATACGGAAAACCATTGCACGCATAGCCAACAAGTATTATTGGCCTGGGATGTTCCGTGATATCAGCAAATATGTAAGAAGCTGTGACTCCTGCCAACGCTACAAGGTTAGCCAACAGGCTCCCGCGGGGGAGATGCTAACGTCAATCCCAGATGAGCCATGGGCAACGGTGTGTGCTGATTTTGTCGGCCCACTGCCACGATCAAAGCATGGAAACAACATGATGCTGGTATTTTTTGATAAATTCTCCAAATGGACTGAGTTAGTCCCACTGCGGAAAGCAACTGCCGATGGGGTCATTAAGGCGTTCCGAGAGAGAATTCTGGCAAAATATGGCATACCCAAGCTCTTTATCACTGATAATGGGTCGCAGTTTACTAGTCGGAGCGTCAAGAAATATTTCCAGGAAATTGGGGTGCAGCAGAGGTTTACCGCACCATATACCCTACAAGAAAACCCTACGGAACGAGTCAACCGAACGGTCAAGACGATGATAGCACAGCTTGCGGGCAACCACCAGAAGTCCTGGGACGAACAGCTGCCAGAAGTTACTCTGGCCATCAACACCAGCCAATCAGAGAGCACAGGATACAGCCCGGCATTCCTCACGCAAGGACGCGAGCCACGTTTACCAAGAGCACTGTATGACGAAGTCACCAAAGGCACGGGTACACCAGCACTGAGCCCCGAATCTAGAGCCGCTGCACTTCAAGAAGTGTTCAAGATCGTGAAACATAACTTGTCTAAGGCTGCCAAAGATCAAGCAAGACACTATAACTTACGGAGAAGACAGTGGAAACCGACAGTGGGACAGCTGGTGTTAGTCCGACAACATCCCCTATCCAAAGCTGTTGAGAGTTTTGCAGCCAAGTTGGCCCCGAAATTCGCAGGACCATACAAAGTGATAGGATTTACTTCCCCGGTCATCGTACAGCTAAAACAAGACAATGACAGACTAACTCGGACGGCTCACTTAAACGAAATTAAACCTTTCCACACATAGCTCCACCTTAGTATGATGAGGGAACTAACATTGCGTTTTTCTTTTCCACCCCACAGCAACGCAAGCCTCTGAGGCAGACAGAAGACCAACTCCATCTAAAGATGTCAAGCCACCGTGAACCGGACAGCAACATGATCCGCGCCATCCAACGCCGGGCCCAAGAGCGAAGTAGAGCGACCCGCCAACTTAGGGTGCTAAATGCTGAGTACGAAGAGGCGACTCAGGCAAGAATCAGCATCCCATGGGAGAGCACCGCAGCCCTACAATGTGATGACAACCGACCATTACTGCAGCGTGCCAGGGTACGACTATCAGCAGCGTATCAGCCCGGGGCAGCGAACGAAACACAGCCGCCAATACGTCGCCCGTCGCCCGTCGCCCGCAACCGCGTCGAAAGAAAAACAACCAGCCAGGTCGTCACGGTTGCGACAGCGAACCACTTCGACACCGCCACAACAATCACCAACTTCTGTGCCACAACAGTCGGCTACATCATCCACAGATATCCCCTCCGATGACGATGACGTAATTTTCTTGGGCGTGCTCGAGGAAGATGATACTCTCGAAGAGATTACGGAGTTTCCCAGTGAAACCTTCACTCCCAACAGTAGCGCGGCAACCGTCACAATGGGTAACGCAGAAACCAGTAGTGCCGCCGCTACCACGGTCGAAATCCTGTCGATCCGCACGTTGCCGAAAATTGTGGTCACCAGCATGACTAAAGCAGCGCTGAAGCAGGGTGATCCAGTACCCCAGGGAGATGATGATGACAGTAGTAGCAACTCTAGTAGCAGCGAATCCAGCAGCAGCGACTCGAGCAGCAGCGACTCGAACAGCAGCGACTCGAGCAGTAGCGACAGCGAATCCAACGACAGCACCCGATCCATTGGACCCAAAAGGGGTGATTGGTGCTGTGATAGAGCCGAAAGTCAGAAAAACGAAGCGGTTACGAGCAAAAAACCGCGCGTGGAGCCACCACAGGAGATCAGGGGCGAAGCTAGCCCAATCCAAACAGCAAGGGGCACTGACAGAGACCAGCTCGCAATCGTGGACTCAAGCGACATTCAAGTGAATGACACGGCACAAGACCAGCTATCCAACGTGGACTTAGGCCCGTTCAATGACGACACCATAAGAGAATTGCGGTCCTTCATCGCCACGCTACCACTAGGTAAAAGGCTCGGACAAGTGAAGAAAATAAACGGGATATTGTTCGATATTCGTATGAATAAAGCCGGCTTTGCAAGAGTCTTCGTTCGAGGTGAGGGGGAAGTGTGAAGGCGGAAGTTGGTACCCGCGTTTCCGCCCACAAAATCATGCGGAATGTATTTTTATTTTTTGTATTACCTTGAATTATACTTAGAATTATTAAAAAAAACCATGAATTATTTAATTTAATTTACTTATAAATAAATTAATTGTACGTATTAAAAATAATTAGGCTAAGAAAATTGTGTAACATATAACAAGTAGAACGGCAACACTTAGGGAACAGCTGTTTTTGGAGACTTTACAAACAGCTGTTCAATCTCTACACCACGCAGCACAAAGGGCTATAAAAGCGATAGCACACCAGTAGTAGGCACGCAGTCGGCTGGTGATCTCAGCGAGGAAACAACTCTGCAGTTGGTAAGCCCTAGTTAGTCTAGTTAGCAGTAGAGTAGAAAGTAGCTAATTGGTGGTTCTGCCACACGCTGTTGAGCTGCGCCGACATTCGTGTGAACAGAGCAGCGTCCAAAGATCTGTGGGATCTGTCGTACGGCAACTGCGCTGTGCCGGGAACCGTGCGACTGAGACCAAGCAGAAGCCGTGCAAAGTAGCATAGACGGTATTCTTCACTGCTTAAGTTAGGATCCAAATCAATGGATTCAAATAGTTTATCTAATCTTTCCCTCACATTTTGTTCCATTATAATATTTATTGTGGTATTTTTTTCCACTTTAAATTTATTATGATTAGAAAACTTTGGTTTGAAGTATTTATCAATTATAAACTGGTTTTCCGACGAGTTTAATATTGGCACATATAAGTACTATGCCATCTTTCACTTTGGTAAGGGTTTCTCCCATGTAAACTCTTTGTGAAAGTTCTTGTTTGTGAATAACAACTTCTTCTAATGTTGTTTTAACACATAATGGTACTATTTTTACAGTTCGGGCTTCGACTGCTATTTCTGTATTATATAGTACTTTGTTAAAGTCATTCAATGGCTTAAGTGTGAATGCTATTATTTGTTTTCGTTTTTCGTTGAAAAACGTTATTTTTTAATCCATGGCATTTATGACAGTTCGGTTCCACAATTTACACTCTGACTTGCCAACAAACAATTCTGTGCTTACATCTACTTTTGCTGATGACACTGCAATTTTGTCTTGTCATGCAAACCCTCATAGTGCGTCACATACCCTCGAGGAACATATGCGTCTAGTTGAAACATGGCTTTTAAACTGGCGAATAAATGTAAACGAGCAAAAAAGTAAACATGTAACTTTTACACTCAATAAAAAGACTTGCCCCACAGTTCACCTAAATAACACCGCAATACCTCAGAGCACTGAAGTTAAATACTTAGGTATGCACCTCGACAGACGCCTTACTTGGAAAAGTCACATTGAAAAGAAAAAAATTCAAATGAAGTTAAAAGCATCAAGCATTATTTGGCATAAACATTCAAAACTCAGCCTTGAATATAAAGTTCTTTTGTACAAAGCTACTATTATACCTATATGGTCCTACGGAATCCAGCTGTGGGGCAACGCAAGCTCATCGAATATAGAAATATTGCAAAGGTCTCAGTCAAAAATACTTCGAACTATTTCCGGCGCACCATGGTATGTCAAGAATATAAACATACACCAAGATCTTGGTATACCTTCGTTAAGCAGATACAGGAAAACATAAAGCGATCGTATCAACAAAAACTACAGCAACATCCAAACATACTGGCTAGGAACCTACTCCTAACATCGAATACGTCTCGATTGAAGAGACAAGACTTACCACCCCTGTAGCTGTTATGTATACGCACAAAATATTCGAATGCTCAAGAGCTTTTATATGAGTGTTTTCGAATTTTTTTTTTAAGGAAATGGCGACCAAAAAACGGCGCCTACATATAGATATTTATTTGTAAATAGGCAGTTGGTAAACAGCCATAACCATAATCGCTTAATTTTTTTATTTTGTAGGAAGGCTGTGATGAGAGGGAGTTCAGTGTATACTTTTTTTTTTCAATAGTAGGTGGTACCACGCTCCTAACGGAAAATACGTTGCCACGGCTAAGCTAATGAACCGATTTTAATAAAATTTGTATTGGAGACAGACCGAACCATCAGAAAAGTAATTTAAAGGTCAAAGTTCTTAAATGAGGCGTGGCATTACCCTTAATAGGAAAAACCGCTGTTTCGGCTAAACAGCGTGATCGATTTTGATAAAATTTGGTATGATGCTAGATTGAATCCTGAGTAAAGATATTCCTTTTTACTGGGCGGTGTCACGCCTCTAATAAGAAAAATCGCTTTCACTGCTAAACTAATTGACCGATTTTGCTGAAACTTGGTCAGGATCTAATTGGTCTGTTAGTTTACCTGTGTTAACATATTTTTCTATTATGGGCGTGTCACCGTTCTATTTAAAACAAATATCTAGCAGTAAAAACGTTTTTTCTTATTAGAGGCGTGGCATCGCTAACTCAAAAGAAATATCTTTACTAAGTATTCAATCTAGCACCACACAAAATTTTATCAAAATCGATGTCGCGGTTCAGCCGAAACAGCATTTTTTCCTATTAAGGGTAATGCCACGCCCCATTTAAGAATTCAGAGCTTCTAATTACTTTTCTTATGGTTCAGTCTATCTCCAAACCAAATTAAATAAAAAAATCGAAAACACCCGTTCTCATATAAAAGCTCTTGAGCATGCAAACATTTTGACACCTTAAAAACGTTTTTCGGCTGCGCTCAATTTTGGGCAGACCACTGTCCCGGTTGACATGAAACGTCCCATATCAGGGCCGTGTCTAGGTGTGTGCGGGCCCCTAAGCTGACCATTTTGGCGCGGGCCCCCCGACAAATTATTGAAAAAAAAAGGTCTTTAATATGTATTTGTACAAAAGATATTGAATAGCAAAAAAAAAGGTCTTTATTGAATAGCAAAAAAAAAGGACTTTATTGAATAGCAAAAAAAAAGTTCATTACTGCTTATGAATTTGTAGGACATTCTTATATACTACTTCTAACATATGTATGTTAAAGCAAATCAGTTTTACAATTGTACAAACTATATACATTACATTTAAAATTGGACAGCATCAATCTCCTATTCTCGCTAATAGTAAATGATTTCAGGAAACTATTGCATCTACATCAACAACATATGCGCAACAGCAGCAACAATCTACTATTCCTGTAAATAAAAACTATATGAAAACACAAATACACAACGGACGTCAGGTATGAAAGTTGACTTTTAAGTAATAAAAAACTAATTAATAATTTTCGCTTATGCATTTAGTTCTTCAACAGTTCTATAATCAACGAAATAAATTGCGTGATAGAGAATTGGAACGTCAATATCAACGTCAGTCATTCCAACAAAACTCAGCTGATATAACTACAAATCCTTTTCTTAGTAGTTACATATACAGTTGCGGTCAAAATAATAGAAACAGGGTGTCATTCATGAATTGAAAGAAGATATTTCGAAGAACTGACGTTTTTTTCTTCTAATATATACTAGAGCCCTGCATGAATATATTCTGTTTGTTAATTGTACCGCTGTACATGCTGTACGAATACTTTGTGAACGAAGAATGTAAACAACAAAACGAAAACTTCAGAGAAGCAAAGCTTATCAGACCGATTATGGTATCGTAGTCGCTTTGCTTGACATGCACTGCTTCCCGATATTCGTTCGTCATTAAGACCGGTTTGTTCGTATTCGGTGACCGCGAACTTGATAAAGTAATCGAAGACATAGCAACTGCACCGAAAATGTTGAAAATACCGTAATCGTCTTTAGTTATTCCCCTTTGCAGTTCAGCAAATAATGTTCATACATTTTAATAATGAAAAGAATTAATATGGAAAAAAAACATACCTATGAACTATTATTTCTTTTTTTTTTTCTTTTTTCCTTTTGTTACCTTGTTATTAAATGAAAAGTTGAACAATAAATTTAAAAAAGCATAAATAAATATATTTTCCAGGGACATAACTATTATAAGTTTTATGTCAAAAAATTGGTTTATAATTATTATGAATAAGAAATATTTTATTAGTTGTCAATAACTATTATTTTTCAATGGATTTTTTTACGTTGAGTCATAACTATTATGAATAAGAAATATTTTATTAGTTGTCAATAACTATTATTTTTCAATGGATTTTTTTTACGTTGAGTCATAACTATTATGAATAAGAAATATTTTATTAGTTGTCAATAACTATTATTTTTCAATGGATTTTTTTTACGTTGAGTCATAACTATTATGCATAAGAGATATTTTATTAGTTGTTAATAACTATTAATTTGGAAAAAATATTTTTTTTGTTTTGGTTGACAATGGGCTTTGGCCATCACCAGAGTTGGTCCCAACTAAAAAAGTGTTCGATTTTGGTCTGTTTTGAAAAAAAAATTTTGTACCAATCGTTGGAAAGAGGTCGAAGTCGAAAAAAAGGGTACCAAAAAGTGCCTGATTTTGGTCCATTTTCGAAAATTTGTTTGCACCAATCTTTGGAAAGAGGTCGAAGTCGAAAAAAAGTGTACCAAAAAGTGCCTGATTTTGGTCCATTTTCGAAATTTTGTTTGCACCAATCTTTGGAAAGAGGTCGAAGTCGAAAAAAAGGGTACCAAAAATTGCCCGATTTCAGTTCATTTTTGAAATTTTGTTTGCACCAATCTTTGGAAAGAGGTCGAAGTCGAAAAAGAAGGTCCCAAAATGTGACCGATTTTGGTCCATTTTCGTAATTTTGTTTGCAACAATCTTTGGAAAGAGGTCGAAGTCGAAAAAAAGGGTACCAAAAAGTGCCTGATTTTGGTCCATTTTCGAAATTTTGTTTGCACCAACCTTTGGAGAGAGGTTGAACTCAAAAATAAAGGAACCAAAAATTGCCCGATTTTGGTCCATTTTTGAAATTTTATTTGCTCCAATCTTTGGAAAGAGGTCGAAGTCGAAAAAAAAAAGTTCCAAAAAGTGCCTGATTTTGGTCCATTTTCGAAATTTTGTTTGCACCAATCTTTGGAAAGAGGTCGAAGTCGAAAAAAAGGGTACCAAAAAGTGCCCGATTTTGGTCCATTTTCGAAATTTTGTTTGCACCAATCTTTGGAAAGAGGTCGAAGTCGAAACAAAAGGTCCCAAAATTTTTCGAAAATGGACCAAACTCGGGCACATTTTGGGACTCGGAACCACCTTTGATGATGACCAAAATCTATTTTCGACATGTATCCAACGACCGGTACATAAAAAAATTTCGAAAATGGTCCAAAATCGGGCACTTTTTGGTACCTTTTCTTCCGCCTTCGACCTCTTTCCAAAGATTGGTGCAAACAAATTTTCGAAAATGGACCAAAATCAGGCACTTTTTGGTACCCTTTTTTTCGACTTCGACCTGTTTCCAAAGATTGGTGCAAACAAAATTACGAAAATGGACCAAAATCGGGCACTTTTTGGTACCCTTTTTTTCGACTTCGACCTGTTTCCAAAGATTGGTGCAAACAAAATTACGAAAATGGACCAAAATCGGGCACATTTTGGGACCTTTTTTTTCGACTTCGACCTCTTTCCAAAGATTGGTGCAAACAAACTTTCGAAAATGGACCTAAATCGGGCACTTTCTGGTACTTTTTTTCGACTTCGACCTCTTTCCAACGATTGGTACAAAATTTTTTTTTCAAAATAGACTAAAATCGACCACTTTTTTAGTTGGGTCCAACTCTGGTGATGGCCGAAGCCCATTGTCAACGTCTTTCCATCGATTTTTTGCAAAAAAAAATTTGAAAATGGACCTAAATATAGCACTTTTAAGGATCGGTACCACTTCTAGTGATGGCCAATATCCTTTTTAGACCTCTTTTCATTGATTGAAGCAAAGTTTTTATGACCACCTCTGGTGATGTCATAAAAACCACCTCCCAATCGATTGGTGCAAAAAGATTCACAAAAATGAAAATCTGTTGAACACTTTTTTCATAACAACGTAAAAAAATATTTTTTTAAAATTAATAGTTATTGACAACTAATAAAATATCTCTTATGCATAATAGTTATGACTCAACGTAAAAAAGAATCAATTGAAAAATAATAGTTATTGACAACTAATAAAATATTTCTTATTCATAATAGTTATGACTCAACGTAAAAAAAATCCATTGAAAAATAATAGTTATTGACAACTAATAAAATATTTCTTATTCATAATAGTTATGACTCAACTTAAAAAAAATCCATTGAAAAATAATAGTTATTGACAACTAATAAAATATTTCTTATTCATAATAATTATAAATCAATTTTTAAAAATAATTATTAAAATTGGGCAATTTTTTCAATCTGAAAAAAGAAAATAATAGTTATTTTGGGTCCCTGGTATTTTCTATTTTTCACCTCCATGATTGATCGTGCTAAAAGCTTATTTTCTTTTATTCTATTCATACCGAACATTATTGGTATATTCGGTGCAGGTAAAAAGTGACCGACTACTTTTATTCCGTTTTACCCGCTGCTTACTAATACGAATAATTCAGTGTACTGTGGCAGTTTTTGTTTCGTATCTGTTCGTACCGCAAAGAGACCGGTACGATTATGTTTTGCTCTTCGTTTTCCGTGATGAACTGACGTAGTGTGTGCATGCAGCGCACGAATGTTTTCGGTTATGTGAAAATGCGTACCGTTGCAGTGCTCTAATATATACAGGTTGTGGATTCTGGGCACTCAAATTAGTTTCCCTGAGATTTCTTTTAACGTTTTTTACACTCGCTGCTATATTAAGCACTTTCTTTATTTCCACAGGAGGCAAAAACGGACTATGTATGAAAGCCGTATCGAACAATTCACGTCCCGGAGGGACATGGAAGGCATTCGGCCTCATAGTTTTCGTTTATTTCTGTATTTTATCGTATTTTAAACCATTTTCGTAGAACATCCGATAAAATTTTAAATTTCCTTAAAATTATTACCTTGCGAAATGGAATTTTTAATAATTTTTCTTTGCTCTGTCGTAAAATGCTATCCACGGCCCACTAAAATGCAAAAACTTAAAAAAATCATTGGAGTATTATACAAAAATAATGGAACTTACTTGTTACGATCAAATTTTTTTAGTAAAAGTAAATACCTAGTCTTGAGAAGAAAATGAGTTGAGCACTGCTATTATTTTGACCGCTCGAAATTACACATTACTCAATATAACAGCAAACCTAGAAAGTACCGTTATTTTTTTGGAACAAAATGTCATGTGCTTATCTTGTGTACTTATCAAGTAACTATACTGTAAAATATTAGAAGAGAAAAACGTTAGTTGTTCGAAATATCTTCTTTCAATTCATGAATGACACCCTGTTTCTATTATTTTGACCGCAACTGTATATGTAACTACTAAGAAAAGGATTTGTAGTTATATCTGCTGAGTTTTGTTGGAATGACTGACGTTGATATTGACGTTCCAATTCTCTATCACGCAATTTATTTCGTTGATTATAGAACTGTTGAAGAACTAAATGCATAAGCGAAAATTATTAATTAGTTTTTTATTACTTAAAAGTCAACTTTCATACCTGACGTCCGTTGTGTATTTGTGTTTTCATATAGTTTTTATTTACAGGAATAGTAGATTGTTGCTGCTGTTGCGCATATGTTGTTGATGTAGATGCAATAGTTTCCTGAAATCATTTTCTATTAGCGAGAATAGGAGATTGATGCTGTCCAATTTTAAATGTTAGTGGTAAGGTGAATTTCAATTATCGAAAGCAGCTGATGCTACATCTTGAGAACTTGGCATACGTCAGAGAGCATCAATGCAATTGCTAGCACTCGTTAGTCAAAACATAAAGAAAGAAAATACAACAACAACAAATGAATGCAAACAATATGTATATTAAGTTAATTTTTAATTTTTTAAATATTCTTATTTTAAATCTTGTTGATATTTTTAATATTACTTATAACAATGTATGAATTTTTAATGTGTTTAGTATTTGTATTTTATGCCTGCAAATTTAACAGCATCATATTTAAAATCTTTTATGTGTACAATTGATAATTATACGAGTTTCAACACTGGTGTGGAACCTTTAAAATGTATATTTAATCTCGTCAGCAAAAATCATCCTGGTTTCCAACTATGTCATTTAAATGCGCGAAGCTTAAACATCTCAAAAATTGATTATTTGAATTATCTTTTTCAAAATTCATATGTGGACATCATATGTATCACTGAGACTTGGTTCAAGGAGGATATTGATAACAATATTTGTTCGTTAAATAATTACTCATTGATAAGAAATGATAGAAAAACTGGAGCACGGGGTGGTGGTGTAGCTATTTATTATAATAAATCTTTGCAACAAAAAACAATTTACGAATCTGATGTAAGTGACCCAGTTAAATATTTGATTACAGAAGTCAGTGATGGTTTGACGAAATGCTTGGTAATATGTATCTACAACCCATTTAAATTCTGTGAGATAGAAGGAGTATTTGCTAGAATATCCGAAGTTACATTTCAATATGAGCATATTATACTTTGTGGCGATTTAAACATAGACTTACTGACTATCGATGCAAGATCTGTGAACCTTCACGATAAGATGACTTCTAATGGCCTGATTGTCGTTAATGATCAACCTACCAGATATGCTTCAAATTGTAAGCCAAGTTTGCTGGACTTGTTTGCTGTATCTGATAAAAATAACGTACTGCACTTTGAACAATTACCTTTGGCTGGAGTATCTGATCATGAAATGTTATTTTTATCATACAATGTTTTATTCAATAGAAACCATAATAATTTACAGTTTAGTTTTAGAGACTTTAATTCAATTAATCTCGAAAACCTCTTTGTTGAAAGTGTACCAATTAAAGTTGTAAAAATAGTAAGCAAAAAACAACCGTGGTTCACAAATGAAGTTTTATCAAAAATCGAAATCAATTGTTTTCCCGGTGGAAACGAAACCCTATCAGTGAAAATTGGGAAGCCTTTCGAACCTCTAGAAATCGTACCACTTTTTTAATTAAAAATTCTAAAAAAAAATACTTTCGATCAAAACTGAAGATGAACTTACCAACAAAAACTCTTTGGAATAATCTAAAGGGGCTAGGCGTAGAAAATAAAAGTAAACCGGGCTGCAGCTTAGATGTAGATACAATGAATTCATTTTTTTTACAATCCAATAATTTGCAAAATAATAGTGATTTTAATATTGATCCAAACCATATATTTGAATCAAATGATCAGTTTCGCTTTATTGCAGTATCTGAAATAGATGTTATTGAGAGCTTCATGTCTATAAAGTCTAATGCTGTTGGCGACGATGGCATTAGCTTAAGATTTTTGAAAATTATTCTTTCGACAATGATACCTGCGGTAACACATGTTTTCAATCATATCATCACAACCTCTACATTCCCCGATGCTTGGAAAATTGCAAATGTCATTCCAATTGCAAAAAAATTATCACCATCTTTACCTTTGGACTATCGTCCTATAAGTATACTTCCAGCTTTGTCAAAGGTTTTCGAGAAACTGATGACTACGCAAATTACTGACTACCTTAAAAACAACACGCTCCTCACTGAGAACCAATCTGGGAACAGAGCTAGTCACAGCTGCGCTACTGCTATGCTTAAAGTTTTAGATGATATACGACCAGCTTTTGATAGAGGTGAGATCACTATTTTAACTCTCTAAGACTTTTCAAAAGCTTTCGATACTGTAGATCACAGCATTTTACTGCAAAAGCTTGAAAATTATTATGGTTTTTCTAATAGTGCCTTAAGACTTCTAAAAAGTTACTTAAAAAATCGTTGGCAAAAAGTAGTTGCTGGGAATAAATCATCAGAGCTGAGAAAAATTTATGCAGGGGTACCACAAGGTTCGATACTTGGGCCCATATTATTCAGTATTTTTATTAATGACGTAACAAAGTGTTGCAAAAATGTATCAATCCACTTGTATGCGGATGACGCACAGGTCTACCTTTCTCGTCCAGTGGGTCTTTCTGAGGATTTGTGTTTTTGTATGAATGAGGATCTTCAAGCTATTTCACTGTGGGCAAAACGAAATAATTTAAATTTAAATGCACCAAAAACAACTGCTTTAAAAATTGCACATTATCTGCAAACAGACAGACAATTTCCTTCTTTCTTTTTGGGAAACACAAAGATAAAGTTTGAAAATACTCTCACAAGTTTGGGTTTCAAAATAAATTCTAGTCTTAGCTGTTGTAATCATATAAACTACATAACCAGTAAAATATATTATATACTCAGAAAGTTGTGACACACGATCGATTTTGTTCCCAAAGAAACAAAACTGAACTTAGTAAAAACCTTTGTAGTCTCACAAGTATCATATGGTGCACTTGTCTATAACAGTTTAGACTACTTGTCTCAACAAAAATTACAACTAGCAATAAACAACTCGGCTAGTTTTTTCCAAGCGTAGATTTGAACACATATCACGGTTTTCATTTAAAATACTTAATTGTAGCCTTACAACTTTTCTTAATATACGTAATCTTGTTTTCTTACATAAATTAATTCACACAAGAGCTCCTGCATATCTCTTTAATAAGCTAAACTTCGCACAATCATTACGGACCTATAACATCATATTGCCAAAATATAAATATGTCACATCGTCTAGAATGTTCTTCGTCAGTGCTGTCAAACTTTGGAACTCCCTACCGAGTGCAATAAAATACGAACGTAAACCTAGATGCTTTAAATTTGCAGTGATCAGACATTTCAACAATCATTAGAGCTTTATTTGCCCAAAACTAAATACATACATAATTGTTCTGAAGTAAATAATTTATCATAATCATAATGTATACATTTGGTAATAATAGCTAGTTTTAAGAATATTATTATTTCCTTTTTATGAATTAATTATTTTCCTTATTTATAATGAATCGTATATAATGAAATTGTAATAGTCGATGCATTTAAAAGACAACCACATTTTTCTAAATATAAATATATGAAATATTAAGAATATAAGTTTTGTTGTTGTTGAATAAAATGTTTTTCTGAGTAAACGGCGATGTTGGCAAATTTTTTATAATTGATTGTACTGTACTGCTTAATAAAATAGTCACATAATCTTAGTGGCCAATTGGTTTGCGCCTACACTTCATATTAACAAAGTTATTTATAATATCTTCGTATCTTATTTGTCTAAGGATATCGCTTTCAACGCTGAGCAAAGTCAAAAAGTTAATTCTGTCTTCTAACATTGAGGTTCGAAGCCTGTTTTTGATTAACTTCAATTTTGAAAATGACCTTTCTCCAGTGCTGTTTGTGACCATAAGTGACAAGTACATCCTTAGAGCGACCTCAATATTAGGAAAATAATCTTTAACGTTATTTTCTAGAAGTTTATACATCCACCTCTCCTTACTAATGACTTTTTGATTTTCATTATCTTCTTTTTTTGAATCGTGGTAAAAAGCCTTGAACTGAATTAGCTCATTTCCCAATTGACCTTCTAAGTCTTTGTCATATGTTTCTACCAAATTTTTAACTGCCGCAATTATTTGCTTATTAGTAAAAGAATCCAACTTATTCAGAAACCCAAAACGGCTATCAACTACTTTGTATGCCTCAAGCCACTGCCGCAATGAAGACTCAAATTGATCGATTACAGGGAGAAAACTCTGAGTTCGAAATTTTTTTGATGGGGTCAGTTCAACTTCTGGTGCTTGAACACAATCAAGAGGTGCCAAACGCACGTTTATTTTGCGCTTGCGCTGTGCTTCACTCTCATACTCAGTGCACTCAAATAACTCAGCAGCTTTCAGTTTATATTCTTCAAAGCTATCTCGTTTTGTGCCTATGAAGCTTGTTAACAATGCCAGTGCCGAGGCGGCTGAGTTCACGTCCAATCTAGGGTTCTGCAGAGTTTCACTAGTTTTGTTTACTTGCACCAAAATATCATCCCAAAATACTGTGTAGAGGCCAGTTTCCACCTTTGACATTTTGTTATGTAAACTTAGAGCAGTAACACGTGCATTTCCTGAGTCTTCTTTGTCCTCTGAAATTTCAAAGAGTGCATTTTTTATTTCTTTGTAGCATCTGCTCGACATGACCAACGTGTTGTTGTTATTCCTTTTGGCACGAGAATAGGTTTGTCAGTTTGTATTTTTTTTATGCAATCAGTTAGAACTTTGTATCAGTTTGTTGAGACTGTAAAGAATATATAAAGTTCTTCCAAAAAGTTAAAAAAGCTTCCAGCGCTCAGACAGCACTTGGCAGCAGCCTGCACTACAAGATTGAGTGAATGTCCAGCGCATCGTACCCATACTGCTAAATTATTTTCAGCCAGTACCAATGCTTGAAGGCCACTGTACCTTCCGCTCATTCAAGTTATTCTCATTCAAAAACTTGCACAAGCCTGCAAACACATCTTTAGCCTTATGACCCACGTTAGGCATGAATGTCACAAATCTTTCAACAGGGTTGTGTCCCTCTAAATATCTGAAAATCAAAGTAAGCTGATCAACGTGACCTTCGTCTGGAGTTGTGTCTAAAGATATGGAATAATACTTTGACTGGTTGATTCGAGAGATAACTTAATTGAAAACTCGTTTGCCAATTAGTTGCACAAGTTCCTAGCAAATCGTTGATGATAGGTAGTTTGTACGACCTTTTCCAGGGTTTCCCTCGTTTTTTATGTAACTGCTTAAAAATTCGTCATAATCTGCAATAAGCTCGAGTAATCCTAGATAGTTGCCGTTTTTCGGTGACCCAAATGTTTTTCCCCTCTAAATGCCAAACCTCTTTCACTGATAAAAACTACCGCACTTATTAATCTCCTGAGAACTTCTTGCCAGTATTTTGCTTGAACTTTTGCTTGTTCTGTCAGTTCTTGATCAATACGCCCAACTTCTTTAGAGCGTGCTGCAAAATCAACTAATTAGAAATTTCGTGCTCAATCAAACGTACAGTAGCATTTTTCCAATAGCATTGATATCAAATGAGCGTAATCGGGAAAAAAGTTTGCATACATAGCAGTAGATATTTCCATTGCTAGGAGAAAAACAGAGCCATGAGCGTTTTATGGTTTCACCGCTTCGTGTTTTTCGCTCAAAAAAACTTATTTGACACTTTCTTGTAAAACTTCTATCACTTGCTTGTAAGATTTACAGTCAAAAAGATCAGCGTCACAATTTTGAAGAGCTGTGATGTCCATTTTTATAAAGTAATCTTTATTGTCAAGTGCCATTAACTCCGGCCACAATCCAATGTCATTTTCCGAGCAAAATTTTTCACTCAGAACAGGTACAACAGAATCTACTGGTGCTGGTGATGTGTCGGAAACCTCTACTTGAATTTCTGAAACCTAAAAAATAAATAAAGTTGCATCAAACACAAAAGCATGCTTAGCACAAAGCATTTCCATTTTTAGACATTTATTTCAAAAATATCTGAATGATGTAGTCTTCTCCATGGGTGTGTTTGTTTACTTTCCCAGTAAAAATTATCCAGCAACGAAATTTAAGAGAGAAATTTTTTTCTTACTCTTGAAGAAAAAAATATCCATAAAAGTAAACGAACGCAATCCAGTAAAAATTCGTACAAACTGACAATTGAAAAAAAAAAAAAAATAAGTTGAAATACTTAACTGTTCAACCTAAATTAGAGCGTTGGGCGTTGACTTTGCCAGCGCAACGCTTTGGAGTTGAGCGCTGAACCTAAATATGAGCGTAGCGTTAAATGTCATGTAGAGTTTATTTGTTTACTGTTTGTGACAGAAAACAAAAATCAACATATGAAAATAAAAAATTAGCTGTCAACGCTCTGTCAAAATTGGAAAATCGAATACGCTGGCGTTAGAGCGTTGCTTATTTCGGTTGGCTTCATATAAAATGTATGTGCATGAGAAAATTTTGACAGCAAAACGACGCTGGCGCTCCAATTTAGGTTGAACAGTAAGTTTTTCAAAACCATTTACTTTTTCCTTTATGAAAAAATATTGTCAAGTGACTTTGTAATGTTTGCTAGAAAAATTTTATCCAGTAAAAACTAGCAAGATCTTTCGCTATATCTCCTCACTTTATTCTCTCACGGCTTCTCTCGTTACTGAATATTTGGTGTTAACAAACACAATCCAGTAACAATTGTTACAAATTTGTACAAACTTTCAGTAAACAAACAAAGATCATATGAAAATATGGAAAATATTCAAAAAAGTTGAAGGACGTTGAAAAATGTTGAAACAATTCAAAATCGATGAAAAAGAAGAAATGAAGAAAATGTTGAAAAGTTGGGCTTACAAAATGAAAAACTTAAAAAAAAATAAAATTAGATTTGTGTCCTGCATTTAAATTTGCGTCTTTATTAAGTTAACCTGGCTAAATTGTGCAGCGTGCAAATGTTGTTGTTGTTTTTGTTGCAGTTGGTGTTATATTGCTGTTATAATGATCCACAAACCGCTATTAAATACTGTTGCTTACTTACTTACTTAGATGGCCATAACAACCCGTTGTCAGGTTACGGCCGACCTCATTAGCTCTCGCCAGGCGCCTCTGTTTTGCGAGCGCCTTCTCCAATCATTAATGCCAAGCTTGGTTAAGGCTTCCTCAGCTTGGTCTATCCACCGGAGGCATGGTCTCCCTCTTCGTCGTTGACCGGGGACCTTCCCTTCGAATACCTTTTTCGCTGGAGCTTCTTTATCCATACGATGGACATGACCCAGCCAGCGTAGTCGCTGTATTGTTATACGGTCAACTATGCCAATGTCAAATACTTTTGCTAAAAAACATTAAAATAAAATGAAAAAATAATAAAAAAATTAATTGTTTGATTCAAATCGCGTTGCAAATATTTAGTTAATTCAACTGTTATGAAGCCAATTTTTAGCATCTGTATTGTACGATTCGCAATTGTGGGTCATTGTTATGTGTTAATCTGGGCATTTATTTTATATAGACACCCATTTAATGGTTTTACAAAAGTAGAACAATTCGAGCAGAAGTTTTTGCAACTATCTTTTCGATATTTTGCTAAATTTTAAAGTAGCAACAGTTGTAACAATAATCACCTAAAAAACCGATATTTTCATTGCACAGGTATGGGTAAACTAAAATGGTTTTTTAAAAATTTTTCAAATAGAATGCACAGCGTGCAAATTTTCCAACCAGACGGTTTTTAAAAAAAAAATTGGTCAAAATTTCAGAAAAATTACCATATCTCCAAAGTTATGGGTTAGATTTCAAAAATTTTCAGACCATTATTGTAGGCCATCTATCTTATGACACCCACATTTTTAGTATATATTCAGGGGTTCCCAACTTATAAGGATTTTCACAAAAGCTATATCCGCAACTTCCGATGGCTATATATCCGAAACCAGATCCGAGCGACACTTTTTTTTGCTATTTTTATTTCCATTTTAGGGGGGTCAAACAACAAAAAAAAAGAGATTGGAGCATGGGAGCTACGGTAAACGTGTGCACCCATTTTTTGCCATATACACTTTACAACTGATCAACATATTTTAATTTTTTTTACCAATTTGCTGTCTTCCAAGTTTTGTGGCTGACTCGGGCTGGTAGGTGAACGTATTACGTCATTGCTTTTAAGCTTCACAAAGTCCGTCATACGACGTGATTTGGCAACGGCTTCTTCATCCTTCTTTAACCTAGCTTTTACCATTTTTCGTTTGGTGCTTCCACTTTTGAAGTTCTCCTTATTTAAATGCCGGTTCGTAAAATGGCGACGCATAGTTAAAAAAATTAACACGATGTATCTAACTTAAAGTTTAGTTTTTTTTACTTAGTTATTTTAAGTTTTTTGTTCAAATTTAAGTTTAATAGTTTAGTTTTAGTTTAGATGTATTTTAAGTACATTTTATTTCGGTTTTAACAAAATTTAATTTTTGTATACTTATTCGGCGCAGCTGCTGTTCAAATTCAAGTGGTAGTGGTGACGCGAACTGTCAAAAGAGAGAACGGTGCGAGGGTTAACAGCATATGCAAATATGAAACGATATACAATTAAGGTGCTTGTACACGCCTGCGATATTGAAGCAGTTTGCGACAAATCGATGCAGCTTTTTGTATTCATTAAAAATTTTAGAACAAATTGATTCGTGGCGCGGGCTGCAGCCTATACAGCCTATGCTTAAAAACGGCCCTGGATATCAATAACAACTTACATGTCAATTTGAGCGTTGTCAAGCATCTGTTTTCCATAATTACATTACACAGATTGAATTGCAGAATATTTGTATGACAGAAGTTGCCTTACTTATAAAAGAACTGAAATAAAAAATCACAGAACGCAGAGATGAAGTTAAATAATTTTGGAGTTTGAAAAAACACAAACTTAAAACCGTAACTTAAAGATTATGTCAAAATTTTTTATAAAAACTGCATTGTTTATCTTAATCAGTGGGATCATGCATTTAAAGAGGTTGAAGCGATGGAATGCGTACTGCGGCGCATACTCGTATGTTAAGAGCCAAATTAAAATTAATGACAGCGAAATACATGATAAATTTACTTGTGTTAAAAATTATGTGACTTGTGAAAAACTTAAGGAATGGACTGACGGTGGAAACCTAGTCGACAATAAATGGGTTGAAATATTTCAACATTTTAAAAAAAATCCATACCTTTTCAAAATATTTTCAAAAAATAGAATTTAATTTGTGTTTGCCCCCACCGAAAGGGTATTTTCTATTTTAAACAATACATGGACTGACGAAAAGTCCCATATGAAAATTGAAACTGTAAAATCTATTTTAGTAACGAGATGTAACTATGAACTTAACAGCTTAGAGTTTAAGGAATATTTTCGAAGTCAAGAAAACCTAATAAAGAAAATTTATACCTCAAAAAAATACCAATGATTTGCAGTTGATAGATAATTCAAGGCCAATGAAATGTGATTTACGTTTTTTTTTTGTGAATTTTTGTTACTTTCAATATAAAAAAAAAATTATTAAAACACAAAATTCGTTCTGTTTTTTCTATTTAAATTTATGGTCACCGTAATCATAACAGACCAAGTTGGCAAAATAACCAAAATACCAATAATAACGAGCAACCAGGACTAGGGCAGTGTAATCAAAACAATAAGAGGATGCGAGAACAGACCAGTGAACAGAGTAGATTAGGACCGAAGGAAGATTAGGAAGTAGAAAATTTTCATGCAACAGCCTTGCAGGCCAATTCATCGAAATAAAATTTTACAATAATATGAATGTTAATATGAAAACAGTTGGGTGAGATTTAAAAGTAACAATGAAATGAAGTGAAAAAAAAGTTTGAATAAAATTTGAGAAATTACACTAGTTTACAAGAAAAAAGATCTGGTTTCTCATAGACTTTTTTCGATGTATTTTGTAGCGTAGATTCCAAAAATGGCAACCATTTTTTTTTCTTAAGAATCGTTTTCGAGATATCCTCAAAAAACCCCTTTTTCGGCACTATTTTCATTTATTTGACTATATTTCCATAAAATTTTTTTCGACTCAAAAACGATTTTCAGCATTCGAAAGATATTTGCATTCCCTTTCTAAAAATATGCTCTTTACTTGAATCAGATAAGGTTTGATGGAGTTACAAGCGCTCAAAGTCCAAAAAACTGACTTTTTTGGTCTTTTTTGAAAATCACTCAATTTCAGTTGCTCCATTTGAATGAAAAATTTTTTCTTTTTCATATTTTTAAAATTTTTAATGAAAGACTATTCTTTTGCAAATATTTTAAGTATAATTTTGCGAAAATCGGACAAAAAATGTAGAAGTTATTCGAAAAAACACTAAAAAACTTGCAATAAAATTAAACGAAAATATATACGTTTTTTTATTTAAAAAGAAACGGAGAATAAAAGTAAAGAGCCACACACAAACACAATCTTATCCGATTCAAGCAACCAGCATATCGTTAGAAAGGAAATACAAATATCTTTCGAATGCTGGAAATCTTTTTTGAGTCAAAAAAAATTTTATGGAAATATAGTCAAATAAATGAAAAAAGTGCCGAAAAAGGGGTTTTTTGAGGATATCTCAAAAACGATTCTTAAGAAAAAAAAATGGTTGCCATTTTTGGAATCTGCGCCTCAAAATACATCGAAAAAAGTCTATGAAAAACCAGATCTCGAGATCAAGCCCAAATTTGTAAACTAGTGTTATAGGACAATGAAATACGATTTTTAATTCATAAATTTAGCGACATGTATGACATGCTTACAGGGAGAGAAGCATTAAGGGAAGCTAATGCAATAATTAATTATAAAAAAGAAGTAGTCCAAATTAACGGAAAATTATCCCCAATCAAGGATTCAACCAACAATGAGGACGAAAATTTTTCAGAATTCTTAGAAGACGTAGCTTTGACAAATGTTGAAGTACATTACGCGCTAAAAAATAATTTAGAAAATAATTACGGTGGAATCAGAGACGACCACCTAAATAATGAGGAAAAGGAAACTAAAAAAAATTATAAAAAAATACGCCGACATATAGTATCACGAAGGTGACAATTTGACTTTCACTAATACTGTAAAACACACAATAAAAACTAAACACGAAAATCCAATACTTACATATATAAGAAACCGTACAGTTATCCACACGCATTTAAAGAAGAAGTCAACAAACAGATGAAGGAAATGTTGGTTTTTGTCATTAAAATAAATTGTTATGAATACATAAATAAATAATACAATATCTTTTATTTGATGGAAAAATTATTTTAAACAACAGTGGAATTATTATTATTGGTATTATGATACTATTTCAAACTTTAAGATAAAAAAAAATTTAATTTTTATCATTTTTGGACCAAAAATGGAAAAAAATTTTTTTCTCATTTATTTTTTTTAATGGAAATTCATGTAGTGCCACTGATAATTTCAAATTATAGTGTATTAAGGTGAATGCAGTGAAAAAAACAAAGGATTTGAGCTGTGACACAAGAAACACCAAAGCTCTACTCGCGGAGAGACCTCAGTTTTTTTCCTTATGTATTGGCTTAAAAAATAGCGGCACATATTTTTTTCGATACTTCCTTATGTGTTTATGTGTAAGAAAAAAAATAAATTTTCATCATTTTTTTGGCCAAATTCCAAAAAATGAAAATTTTGCAGCTTTGGTAGCAGCTATAGGGTAATTTTTTTTATTTTTTTAAATGAGGAAATGCTCGAATATGAATAAATTTTCGAAAATCGAGTTTTTTTGAAGTACATGAGCATGTCTAATGAGCATACAACGTCCTTGAATCTAGTTTTTCAAAAATTAAGGGAAGCGAATCTAAAACTACAACTGGATAAATGTTAGTTTCTGAAGAGAGAAACTGAATTTTTAGGACACGTAATAAATACGGAAGGAATACAACCAAACCCAAATAAAGAAAACGCTATTAAAAATTTCCCAATACCAAAATCGACAAAGGAAATAAAGTCATTCCTGGGACTCAGCGAATTTTATAGGAAATTCATACCAAACTTTGCGAAAGTTGCGAAACCTTTGACTAATTATTTAAAGAAGGGAACTAAAATCGATATAAACAACAAAGAATACGTTGAAGCATTTGAAAAATAGAAAATACTGATTAGTTAGCCAATACTAACTCACCCCCATTTTAACAACAAATTTACAGTCACGACAGACGCAAGCAAGTACGCCTTGATCGCAGTGCTGTCACAAGAGCAAAAACCAATATGGGCATTTCCATGGGTCCCGAAGATTTTGTTATTTTTCAGAATGAGTACCTCAGACTCATACGAAATAATAAATTTGAAATCAAACATCCTACTGCATAATGTTAAAGATTATGGAGAATTCAAGAAATAATATGGAAAATACACGAAGGCTTAGTACATGCAGGCATCGACAAAGTACTAATGAAATTCAAAGAAAAATATTACTACCCAGACTTTGCGAAGCTAACAGTTAATATAATAAACAAATGCGAGACATGCAACTTATCAAAGTCAGAACATAGGAATACGAAATTACCATTGCAAATAACTCCAGAATCTCAGAAAATAAGAGAGAAATACATTATAGACTATTGTTTCGCGTACAGAAGAAAATTTCTAACATGCGTTGATATACATTCGAAATTTGCACTAGCAATCGAAACAAAGAATACCGATTGGATAGAGAGCAAAAAAGCTTTACTAAAAATATTTAATAGTATGGGGAAACCTAAAATTATTAAAATGGACAAAGACAAAGGCCTTACAAGCAGAAGTGTAAGAAATTGGCTGGAAAGTAAAGGAATTGAGAAATAACAACGTCATAAACTGGCATCGCAGATGTAGAGAGACCACATGGTACACTCAACGAAAAATTGAAAGTGATCGAAAACTCTACAGATCCAGAGGACAAAAAAATTAACAGTGAACTTAGCATCTATACTTATAATCACAAAATAACGCACTCAGCAACGAAGAGAACACCAGCAGAAATATTTCTCCAGGGTAGAGAATCTGATCCAATCCAACAACAAAGGAAAATAAATACAATAAACAAAATAAATGAAAATAGGAATGATTTTGAAGCAGACCAATTGGACTGAAAAAATACGCAAATATGACACAAATTAATGAATCCATTCAAGAAGACCAATAATATAGTAAGACGAGACGACAAACATTTCACATAACAATTTACCAACGACAGAGTAGATAATTATAAAACTCTTTATAAAAAGAAAAATAAAACTTATACATAAGTCAAAATATTGCAGGGAAACGATAATAATAACGACGGCCATGTTAGTAAACCTGACGTTTTCACAGGACCTGGAAATCAGCCCAATAATCGATAATCATGGATTTTTACTAATGACCACAGGAGATATAACACTTGTAGAGAGGTATGAATATCACACGCTAACGATCAACACTACTGATATTATCGCACCGTCAGAACAAGAGGGCCGCATCTCAAAATTTTAAGTTTCGAGAAAATTGAGATTAAAGAACTCTAAAATTTTCCACTGAATTTGAAGACAGCCATATTTATAGCTATGACAGTCTTGAACTGAAATACTACAAGCTTATTTCACAATTCTATAAAGTAACATTGACTTATTTGGGGATGTGGCAGTGTTGTAATTATTTCGATTGAAAATATTTTTGTTTTATAAGAACTATACCGCCTTGTTTTGATTTGCTACTGTAAAAACTTAAAAAGAAGATATTTTAAAATATCGTTCTCGATTTAAGGCTTTGTTGTTTTAATTGTTTTTTCTTTATTTTAACAACAAAATATTAATATTTTGAAATGAGGCGCTGTTGTTTTGTTAAGAAAAAATACAGAACAAAATATCCCTTAACTAAAAATGCATTTTAGAAGTTATTAATTGAGCTAGAAATATGGTGATAAGACTAAAATTAAGATCACATAATGAGCTATATAGTAGTATACATAACTCGAAAACTCGTTATTTTGATTTGCGGCCCTTTTGTTTTGACGGTGCGTTATAATAAGCCAAAATAAATTCGAAGTACAAATGGAAAATTTAAGAACGACATTCATCTAAGAACCCTTATGAATAAACTTGACATATGTAGATATAGAAGGGCTAAAACTACATATTAGGCAGAAACGAGGAGTCTTCAATTTTGTGGGTATAAATTACAAATATTTGTTCGGTATTCTGAATGAAGATGATAAGAAAGAATTAGAGCAGAAATGGGAAGATGTGGAAAATACAATGTAGGGTTTGTAATCCCGGGATCCCGCTGTTTTTATCAATCCCGAAATCCCGGGATCGGTCACTTAATCCCGGGATTTGACTTTTTTATGCCTAAAACGAAAAATAACTCACAGCCCTTTTAAAATTTTTTGTAAAAAAATCGTATTTGGTTCAACATTTTTTAATTTAAATTTTTTCAGTTGAGATTTGACTATTTTCATATTAGTAATTCTTGGATTTTTTTTTTGTTCGGTTGCTACGAATTTGGGAAGCTCTAATAAAATACTGCAAGACTAGATGGAACAGTCCTTTGTCAATGCTTGAACGCGTCTATTTATTGAAAAATTGTATACAAAAGGCATTAATAGACATAAGTCTACCTGAAGGTGAATCTTTGGCTTTATCCAATAATGAGATTGAAATGGTATTTGATATCATTAATGCGCTCATCGCAAAAAAAGCTACAGTCGAAGCCCTTTGCCGTCGGGATGCTTATTTGTTCACAGCCGATGTTGCCATAACTTTTATGTTATAAAAAAACTTAAAGATGCTAACAACGTGATAAGTCAAAAATTGTATTCAGCTCTCATTCTTCGAATGCAACAAAGGCGAACAGATATAAGTGGTATCCTTCAGTATCTGCACAATGGTAGAATCAACGTTGAATCCGAATCTGAAATAGACATAGTAATAGTTCCATCTTCAATAAAATGCCGCAAATTAATAGTTGAGTTACTCGAAAGACTACACGCTTCAAATGCAGTTACATCAGAAACAGCTTATGAGACTGAATCTGAAGTTGAACTTTCTGTTTTAAATGAGGCACCTCTCGAAATTGTTTCCGAGTCTCCATCTGAATCTATTTCAGACGAACTTAATAAAGCTATAAAAAAAAGCGCATTTGCCGAGGATACCAATTCGATGTGAGAAGCTATCAGTGAAAATTCAAAAGGAAATGCTGTTGTTTGAAAATGGGGGAACACGTGGTGACTTTTTACAAAGAGCTTATGATTTTTTTATACCTATTAAACCTACCAGTGTAGAGTCTGAACGTGCTTTTTCTGCGGTTGGACTTTTCGCAACTAAAATAAGAAATCGTTTGGGCGATGAAACTTTGTATGTGCTTTGCTTCCTCAAAACGTATTTTAAAAATATACAAAATTAATTACTATTAATTTTCAAACAATGAATGAACTCCTTATAGTTTAATAATTAAGTATGTATAATATCATATAAACAATGAATTTCCTTATAAATTAATAAATATTTTTTTTATAAACATATTTTTGAAATGTGTCAAGTTTTTAATTTTCTTAAAATTTAGCTAAAATAATGTGTTAATATTTTTCAAGAACTGGTATTTAAAAATCCGGGACTAGATAAATGTAATCCCGAAATCCCGGGATTACAAATATAGCACGGGATTACAAACCCTAATACAATGCTTAGTTCAGATGAGCTCAATCAAGTAATCAACCAAGCTAAATATAAATTGCAACAGTTAAATAAGTTAATACTATTGAAAAATACCGAAATTGCAAAGTACCAATTATACTTAACTTAATTGTACTTAACAATAAAAGAATTTACTGAGACCATAGAGGATTTGCAATTAGCTTTACAACTAGCGAGACTAGGGATTTTCAACCCAAAACAACTAGAACACTATGAGCTAGGAAAATTGAATTATGAACAGGTATCTGGAATCAATACATCCACATGGATTTCAGGGAAAAATATTTTACTAATCACACAAGTGCCAAGAGAATGCAGGAAAGAAAAATCCTACCGTTTAATAGGTTACCCAAGTGAGGAAAGGTTGCAAGTAAACTTAGATATAAATTTTTACCAAAAGAAAAACAAGACAACAGGTGACACAGGGAAATTGTATGATCTTTCACATAGAGAAATTAGCAACAATTGTGTCATGTAAATTATTACAAACTCCAAAGAATTCAATTGTGAAATTGTTGAATGTAAAGAAGAAGAATTGGTAAGGTTCTTAGAACCAAATATTGTACTTTTGACTTCAAACAAAATTGTAACCATCTGAATTTATCAATAAAAGGTAATAATATTGTAAGAATTAATAATTGTCAAACACAAATAAAAGAACTGATCATCTCAAACGACAAAGAATTCAATGTAAAAATTATGCACACTACTACGGTTATGAAACATATTAAAAAGTTACAAAATATTAAAGAAAAAGATATCGTTAAAATATTTCATAAAGATAGCTTAGTACAATATTGATAATTTGTATCACACTATATATGATATTTAAGTACAAATCCTGGAGCAACAAAAAAGTTTTAAAAGTAAACGTCAACGAGGACGTTGAATATTCTAAACGGGGGAGGAGTGATGTATCCACCGAGCTACATCCCGTGCTGTAGCGTACACTCATATAACATATGAGCAAAGCATTGTTTATGTTTTGTTTCTTCTTTTTGCACTAAGAAAATCTCAAGATAAGTAATGCTTGGATTGAATTACTTAAATATACAGCTGCACAGAAATTGTACTTGCAAATAATATCCAGACATACTTCTTAAGAATTTTATGTTACCTACTTGAATGAAACCTAAACATATTTCTAAGGAATTTTTCGCGACTTACCTAAATAAAGCTCAAACATATATCTTAGGAATTTGAAGAAATAATGTTAGCCACTGGATTTCATTAGAGTAGAACAGTAAAAATAAAATTAATTGAAAAACTCACTTGAAAGTTATAACATCATCTTGTGTTAGTGTTTTTTTTTATTCAATAAAGATTTTACCTAAAATAAGAGTAAAATTCGTTTTACTAAAGTTAATTTATATAAACATACAATTTTAGCTCGTTTAATAATAGTAGATATAATATTGTTATATTCATAAAAATGTCTTATAACATTTATAAGTATTACTAAAATATAAAAGAAATAGCAATATAATAGTAAGTCGTGCTGGCTGACTCGACGAGAGAACGAATCTGCCATCGGGTTTTGGCATTGCATTGGTAGAAAACGTCAAACAAATAAGAAAAATGTCAATAAAAATTGAATAGAAATGGAAAAGGTTATATATGCCAAGTCCACTATTCCTATTCCGAATACCTGTGGTTCAATAAATTATATTCGTGATCGACACCGCATAGAAAATTTAAGCACAATAGCTTGTATAGTTTGCGATATATGCCGTTATTAGTCTTAAAACTTGCGACACACTCACTGGTATGTAGAATCTAGTCCAATTTTGATCCAGAAATTGCTTTCTATAAGCAACATTCTAACACCAAATTTTTGTATGATTGCTCACATATTTCGATAGATATGCCACTTAAGGTATATTACTTGTATGGAAGGTGCCACGGTAACTTATGCTATTTCATTCAATGCTTTTGATTCAGGCATACTTTATAGCAAGTAATCCACCAGCATTAAATTTCAAACCAATTGCTTCAATAGTTCACTTAAAATAGCGCTTACAACTTTATGTGAATATGGAAGGTGCCCCGCCCACTTATGCAGTTCCTTTGAACTCTATTTAATTTCAAAGCTTATAGTAACCGATACATCTACACCAAATTTTATGAAGATTACTCTCATAGCACACTATCTGTAACATTAAACGTTTTTGCTTTTATGACACTTTTGCGCCAACATTTTGTAATAAGATACCTTATAGCAAATATATCGGCCTTATGAAATTTCATAACGATTACGTTGTTAGTCCTCTGATTATGACGAGTTTTTCCAGCAAACTGGCTAAACTAGCTTGTATTGATAAAAGCTTTCAGCGGCATGATCTCTAAAATTTTCATAAAAATCGTGTATGCCGATTTTGAGACATACAGAAACCAATTTCTTAATGTTGAAAAGTGCCACGCCTACTTTTTCAATTGCACATACCTTAAGCACAATTCAAGATATATATGTATCCGTTTACCAAATTTCATCACAATACTATTTTCAATAGCAAGATGCTTGCAAAAAGGTGTAGCCTGTGTGTGCCAATTTCATTCAATTAGCTATCTTGGTTTTCTCGTAAACCGGACACGGTGTGCTTGAACCAGCAGTAAATAGAAAATTATAGCACTTCAAAAATGTTGGTGGGGTTCGATTTGTGAGCATCTAAATAATATATAAAAAATTTCACAGTGATCCGTCGAGCCGTTTTTGAGAAAAGTGCGTTTTAAGAACTTTGGAACGAATTTCGCAAAAAGCATGCTCTTTCAAAACAATGCCAATCATGTCTGTTAAAAGTTATTAGTTAAGGGGACGTCCATAAATTACGTGAGTCAAAATAGGTAAATGGTAAAATTTTACCAAGGGGGAGGGGGGTCAACGAAAATCTCACGTCATCTTTTTAATGCAGAGGGTTTACATTATTATAGCAGATTGCATCTAAAAATTCTATGGCAAGCCTCACGGAAGGGAGGGGGGTCCCGCCAGAAATCACCAAGAGGAAAGGGGTGTCTGAGTTTTCAAAAAACACCTCACGTAATTAATGGATGGCCTCTAGGTCAATTTTGTGGTCTCTCTTGAAAATTAAGGATTTTGATTTGAAACTTGCGAATCTTTTAACAGGTATCATGTCACACGCGAGCAGTTTTCCGTGCACATGGTGTACTGCGTCAAAAGATGAGTTACAAATATGTGGGGAAAACAGAACTCTTGGTAACTGTAAAAAAAATTATTGGGCTTGGCAAGAAAATGGAAATGAAAAATCATCGGCAAATAAATACAAAAATTGCTTGAATACTCCTATATTTTTCTCAGAAAATGATACACAAATGGTACACAAATAATTGAAATAATTACACTGCCAGAACTACATCTGATGATTGGGGTTGTAAATAAATTTTTTAAACACATGCTAGAATTCGAAGACGAGAGTCACAAATGGGCCAAGAAATGCAATGTTACTCGCGAATTTGTACACGGAAGTCCTGCGTTTGAGGGCAATTCCTGCAAAATACTCTTGGAAATAATAGTTGTACTACGCGGAATATGTAGTATTGGCTGCTTAAAATATGTTAAATGTTTTAAGGACTTTCAAGCCATTGTTGATTCATATTTTTCTTCTATTTTAAAACCAAAATATATACAATATATTTTTAAGAGAAGTTACTAAGATTTAAATATTTCAATCACGCCAAAAGTTCACGCGGTTTTTTTCATATCCTGATTTTTGTTGTAAAGTAGAAAACGTACTTGAATTTTACAGCAAACAGGCCATAAAATCAGTACATTCAGATTTTAAAACAAAGTTTCAAGCACACACCCTGATTATGCAAGTAAATTACTAAAAGCAGTACAAGAGTATAGTGCTCAACACGTGTAAAAATCAATTTTTTTGTTTATTTATTGCTTTAGACCTTTTTGTATTATGTATATACATATGTATGTTTCATTATATTATATACACTTTTCTCAAAAACGGCTCGACGAATCACGGTGAAATTTGTTTTATATACTATTTAGATGCTCACAAATCGAACCCCGCAAGAATTTTCGAAGTGCTATAATTTTCCATTTACTGCTGGTTCAGGCACATCGTGCTGATTTCAACAGACAGACAGACATAGCTAAATCAACTCAAGTCGTGACGCTGATCAAGAATATATGTATTCACTTTTCCATACCTGCCACGCCCCCTTCTATGCGTTATAAACGGAATGACCAAGTGAATAAAAAAGGATTCAAGTACATCCAATTAATAAAGAAATATGAGAGGCCATTCTTGATAAAATTTGTATTGCAACTAAATAAAAATACAGCGGCGCTAATTTATTTTTTGAAAACTGTGTAACTTTTGCACAGATTTAATTTGTGTACATATAATATCAGGCGAGAGAATAACGAACAAATTTTTTTTGTTACCTTTGACATTGCATACCAGTATGTCACAGAAAATTTTAACTTTCTGCATTGACTAGTGGAATAATTTATTTCCAGAAATGGGTCCAAAATGGTGTTTCCCGGGGTCCGGGGCCGTTTCAAATTATGATAAAATCCATTTTCGCCTTAACTCATTGATAGTTGCAAACAATCTCTGATCGATTGATGCAAACATTTTTTTCGAAAAAGGTCTGTTCCGGAGCCATCTCAAATTATGTTAAAATCCAATTTTCACCTTTCTTCATAATTTTTTCCAAAATGGGTCCAAAACTATCTCTTCCGAGGTACGATCTTTCCTCATCGACAAAAATCCATTTTCATCCTTTTCTCACCGGAATAGTGCCACCAACATTGATTTTCTCTTACTATTTTTATTTTATCGTTCGTCATCGCTCCAAAAGTTCAAAATATTCTGGTTGCAGAATTTCGTAGCAAGCGACTCACAGTGGCAAGATTTGACTTTTTGGATTGCAAAAATCATAACTTCTGTACGAACAAAGATTTTTTGATAATATGTTTTTATATTATAGGAAATTTGTATAGTTACTTCAGAGCCAAATTTTGTTAAAATAAATTTGCAGAGTCCGACGCAATAGATAAATAGTTCAAGTTGAGTTTTTTGTAGGGAGGAAAAATTACATATCTTCTACATATAAAAATAAAATTCTGCTTTGTTTGTCACAAGTAAACTTTGAAAAGTGCAGAAAAGTGTGATTGAAATGTAAATGGGCTTGGTATAAATAACTAAAATTGTAAAAAAATTCAAAGATATTTTGAATAAAATTCTTTTTTGTACGATTTGTGCTTATCCATTTTCTGTATATAAGTATTTCAATATATTTTTTTAAATTCAGACATTTTATGCGTTGAAAAATTATTTTCGGTAATCTGAAGATAATCTATTATGGCCAATATGAACTCTGCTTGAATTGACGTGCTTTGAAAGAGTTGGAATGATGTAGCATGTTGAATTTTTGAATTTTTGCGTAGATATGTAAGTTAAGAAGAGTTTTTTTGTAGGAATAAATTTGTTTCGTGTCGGAACGACTTTATATACATATATGATACCGGACAAACTAGTTTTAAGGTTAAACTCGTTTTTCCTAGACCAAACTAGTTCATCCAAAGCATGTTAAAATGAACCAGTTTAGCCTAGGATGAATTAGGGTTATTATTTACAAATTTTTGGTTTGTTTTATTGGCTTTCTTAATAATATTAATTATTAAAAAATTATTGCACTTTAGCCATTTTTCGCAGCGATCAACATTCTTATGTAAAATTTTACAAGTTGATACAATGCTTTATGTTTTAAACAAACTTTGATAACAATGGAAAAAAACAACAACTCTAGAATTTAGACATAAGTATGTTTCGATTCTTAAAATCTCATCAGTATATTTTTGGTTGATGTCTACGTCAGCACTCTAATTGCACTCGCTATATTAATGCAAATCAAATCGAAAAGGTAATTTTTAATTTCAAGCAAATGCGGCTAATATTTTAAGTGAATTCTAAGATCACACCATTGCGTTGAGTTTATCAATTAGCTGTACCGTTTTCTTTGTTTTGTTTACATCATTAAAGCAAGACGCCACGTGAGTGGATTAAACCGTAGTTTTCCTTTGTTATCGCAGTTTCACTTAAAATATTAACCACATTTGCTTGAGATTAAAAATTACCTTTTCGATTTGATTTGCATTTATATAGCGAGTGCAATTAGAGTGCTGACGTAGACATCAACCAAAAATATACTGATGAGATTTTAAGAATCGAGACATATGTATGTCTATATTCTAGAGTTGTTGTTGTTTTTTTCCTTTGTTATCAAAGTTTGTTTAATACATAAAACATTGTATCAACTTGTAAAATTTTACATAAAAATGTTGATCGCTGCGAAAAATGGCTAAAGTTCAATAATCATTTAATTATTAAGGTTATTATTTACTTTAACGCCCTCACTCCCGATATTCTTGAAATTTTAGGTAAGTGGGTGGCCTTCCGCCGTTGCTTAGGGCTTACATACTTCAATATGTCCAACGTCGACTTCGAGGCAGTCCACTACACTGTGTCGAACACGGGCTTCGCTATCACACCAGCGTTGGATATTCTATAGTGAACCGCGGGCGAAGACCGCCGCGAAGCCGTTTCTGAACATATTGAAGGATGTAAATCATGTGTAACCGCCCACTTACCCTAAAATATTAACATTTTCCTAGGCTAAACTGGTTCATCTTAACACGCTTCGGACGAACTAGTTTGGCCAAGTAAAAACCAGTTTATCTTAAAAACTAGTTTTGCCGGTAACATATGTATATATGTACTTTAATTTTTCTTTTGTTCGACCCTACCCTTGAGATCCTTATATCAACTGTTGCACTACCTATAACTCCAATACATAAAATACCTGTAACGCGAAATTCACTGAAAGGGTTAACAAAAATTACTTAATTATTTTATAACAAAGCAGGCAGTTTTACATATTCTAAAATTTTAGTTTCGTTTTTCTCTACACAAGTCATTTGATATATTTTTCCTGTTCTTGTCTAAAATTTTAGAGTAATTTTTCTCTACACAAATCGTTTGATATCTTTTTCCTGTTCTTTAAATCCCTATGTAACTTTCAAGATTTCAGGAATTCTACCTTCAAAAGGATTAGTGCAATGAGAAAAAATTTTAGTTAAAAACTTATTGCATATAATAGATTCAAAAACAATAAGAGGTAGTTTTTGACCAAAGCAAAAAGTTGCGCTCACTACTAAAAAAAGTGGGCAGGGCTGTAGCTTAATTCATTATGAACTAATTAAATAGGCATTCCCCACAAATTAAATGTTTCCTTGTTAAAGGTCTTAGAATTAATATATCTAATATGAATATGGACTTAGAGTGCTATATCCACAGGTTTGTCGATAAAAATTGCTCTAGCACCCAAACAGGCAAAACTCCGATGCCTAGTTTTTTCTGAGCACATGTTGCAAAAGAGTCTATGATGATTTATGTGGAAGTTCAGCTTGATGTTTTGTGAAGTTTATTTTTAAACTCAACTAGAAGCTCAAAAACTACGATAAAAATAATGTTTCAAAAACAAAAAAAAAATTAGCGCATTCATTTTTTTGTTTAAATAAGACCATTAATGCTTTAACAAAAAAGTATACATTTTTCTCTCAGCATTTGTTGAATTTTTCAGCTCAGACATGAAATTTTTATCCCAAAAATTAATTTCTTGCAAGCTTCAAAAATGTCTAAACTTTGACTAACTGTAAAAACTAAACTACTTAAGTATCCGAATGGATTGAATTTATCACCTCTAGACATTTTTCTATCCGCATGTATTTGAACGGCAGGAGCGACGAGCTGCCGTGTAGAGCTGCAAAAAAACGCTTGGCTTCAACGCAGCCTAACGGTTAATGTAACAACGTTTAATTTTTATTTTAGTTTGCTAGTGTCTAGTAATTTTCACCTCTTGTGGAATCTACAAATTACATTTCTCATCACGTTTATATGAGAGCTCATCATATTCATTCTCAGGAATAATTAAATTTGTTCGACTTGGCTACCCTTTCTTTATAATGATGTGTCCAATTCATTTCAGTTCATTATTATAATTTATAGACAGACTGACATTAAGTAAAAAGGAGTGGAGTATAAATGGGATAACTTAAAAAAATCAGGTGGATGTTTTCACGATGTGTCAGCGGGTTACAGAAGCCTTTTATTTCATTTCATTTCATTTTATTGAGTCTATGAACACAAAATCCTTACAGACTAGCAAAAATTAACTAAAATTAATTAAATAAAATAAAATTATAACTATGAGTAATAATTCATTAATACATTTTTGAAAGCCTCTTTGTTTAAATAAAAATCAACAGAGTTATTAAGACATAATTTGTTCAATTCAATTAAGGCTCTATTTATAGGCTCATTTAAAGCATAGTTTGTTCTATGCATTTTTATATAAAATAAGCTACAGTAGCGTAATGACCTAACTGGTACATTAAAACTAATTTTTTCTAATAAAAAATTGCAGTCAACATTGCCACGAATAAGATCATAAACAAACATTAGTGATTGTATAATACGTCTACTTTCTAAAGACTTTAAGTTCAATAAGAGACAACGAGCACTATACGAAGGAACAGGCTCTGAAAAGTTTAAAGTTCGCAAGGAAAATTTAATAAATTTCTTCTGAATTCGCTCAATTCTAATAGAATGAATAGAGTAGAAAGGATTCCAGATAACAGAAGCATATTCAAGTCTAGATCGGACGAAAGAGGTATATAAAACCTTCAATGTGTAGGGATCTGTAAAATCAGAACAATTGCGCCTCACAAAAGCTAAAACAGAATATACCTTCGGGACAATAAAATTCAAATGATCAACAAAGGAGAAACCTGAATCAAACATTACTCCTAAGTCCAACATTTTTTTAACACGAACTAAATTAGCACCATCCAGTTGATATGCAGATAATAGGACATTAGTTGATTTGGCAAAAGATACATGTGAGCATTTATTAATGTTAAGTGATAAATGATTAATTTTACACCAACATACTAGTTTGTTCAAAACATTTTGCAAAGCAACAATATCCAAATTAGAGCTAATCTTTTTAAATAATTTTAAATCATCTGCATATAAGAGAAATTCAGAGTTAGTGAAACAATTTCTGATATCGTCAATAAAAAGGACAAAGAATAGGGGACCAAGAATGCTACCTTGCGGTACACCCGATGAAGCAATAAAAGTAGCCGATTTGACCCTATTAACCTCAACAAACATGAGTCTACCTCTAAGGTATGACCTGATCCACTTCAAAAAATTGGAGTGAAATCCTAATTTAGACAATTTCTTAATCAAAAGAGTATTCGGAACCTTATCAAAAGCTTTGGAAATGTCAGTGTAGATAGTATCTACTTGAGATCCACTTTCAAATGAACTTAAGCAAAAGTTAGAGAATACTGCTAGATTCGAGATTGTCGACCGCCCAGCAACAAAACCATGTTGGCTGGGGGAAATACAATTTTTTACCGCAAAATATAGTTTATCTTTGACAATAGTCTCGAAAATTTTAGAAACCGTAGACAGTTTAGATATAGGCCTAAAGTTAGCAACATCATTTTTTTTACCACCTTTATGAATAGGGGTAATCGAGGCAATTTTCCATTTATTGATGAATTCACCACATCTTAAGGACTTGTTAAAAAGTAGTCTTAATGGAATCATTACTGAATTACAACAACTCTTCAAAAGAAATGGCGATACTCCATCCAAGTCAGGCTTTATGGAGTTTTTTAAACTAGAGATGCCTCTCAAAACGTCATCACCACTGAGAATCAAAGATCCAAAGTCAATTGAGGATTGTATACCATCTAGCAGAGATGCATCACACGTTAGATCATCAACAGCAAAATTGGATTTGAAAAAATTTGCGAATAAATCAACAGTATCTGAGATACAATTAGAAAATTGATTTTCCCAGAATACTGCCGTGGGAATGTCACAGACTTTTTTTTTAGATTTAATAAACTGCCAAAACGATTTAGGATTTGCAAAAATGTTTTGCTCAACTTGAATGATATACTGTTTATAAAGGAATTTATCAAGGAAATTGAATTCTCTCGAATAGTGGTCAAATTTAACTTTATAATCCCAATTATTCGTGGCAATATAGAGTTTATAAAATTTATTCCTCAAATTTTTTAGTTTTTTTAAGCCTTTAGTATACCACGGTAACTTATGAATTGATTTACGCAAAAGTGGAATATTATTTCTACATATAGAATGAACAGTATCAATAAAGTGATCAAAACAAATCGAGGTATTATTGTTGACAAATAGAGCACTCCAATCTACAGAGCCAATAGCATTATTTAACACATTAAAATCACAAAGATTAAAATTGTAACGAAAATTAGCATCCGACTCAGCAACGGTTTCAATAAATTCAAAAAATTCAATCTCTAAATTTAAAGGCAAATGATGCATGCACGGAGATGACATCGGAAACAAACAATGACTTAAATTAAATTTAATATTGCTACTTATAAAAATCAAATCAAGTAGTCTACCTAATTTGTTAGGAAAGGAATTAATTTGAGCTAAGTCCACTTCAAAAAAAGAGTCAACTAAGTACATTTCGTACGTTTGATTTAAATTAGAGGGCATTAAAGTAACACTATTTGGCAACGAGCACCAATCAACTTTACTTAGATTAAAATCACCTAATATACAAATATGTTTATCCGTGTTTTCCTTTGTTAGATGAACAATGTTATCTACATGGGCTGCATAAAGTTCCTCAGAACTGTTAGGCGGAATGTATGATACGCACAGCAAAAGCACGCCCGACGATCCAGCAATGGACACGCACAGTTGATCCAGCAGCGAATCCATATTATGGAGCTCACAAAAAGCAGAGCGTAAGCTATATTTAGCGGCAATTAAAACTCCACCCCCTCTAGAACATCCAGTTTTAGCAGGATCTCTATCCTTACGATATACATGATAAAAATTTGTGTCAAAAAACTCATTATTAAAAAAGTCTGGGTTTAGCCAAGTTTCAACCAGAACTAAAACATCAAAATCCAATTGGGATGAGGCACGAAAAATATCAGTGGCTTTCGTTCTCATGCCAGAAACATTTTGAAAGTAGATTTTTAAAGCATTAAAGCAGTTACCGTTTGCATACGGAGCAGGAAGACAGAAAGCCGTAGTAGGAATCAATTTGTTGACGGAGTTTCTCCTATTTTCGGAAAAAAACGAAAAGGTCTCACTTTAATATTACACTGCCATAGTGCAGGATCAAAAAGCTTCTCGTAAAAAGGAGCTGAAATGCCCAATTTAAAATTTAAAGATTTTAAATCATTTAGGTTGACATCCTTCTTGATAAGCGGAAAGCAAACCAGGTGACTTTTGCTAACACCGGCATGTTTCTCAACATAAAATACAATGTCCACATCCGACACAGAAGTCTTAAAAGATGATAGATGCACCCACTTTTTGAATGTAACCACTGTAGCCACTTCTAATTCAGTGGATTCGCAATTTCCAAACACCTCAATCCATTTCGGTTTATTTTTCTTTTGAACAAGCGTCCAATCACTATGCGACATAGATGATGATTTATTATCCCTGTTGGGCATCGAAGATGACTGCTTTTCCAACAGGGGCAGCACGTTAGAAGAAACAGCACTATTAGGAGCAGCACCAACAGTAGTAGCAGCATCAACAACAATAGGATCAGCAGAAACAGCAGTCATATCTCCAGATTCAGCAAACATATTAGATGTTAAAGCAGCAGTACCATGCAAAAAATGAGAAGCAGCAAAAGAGTTCGCAGTTTCAGTTAACGACACTCGCGGTTCATTTACAGGAGACGCAAGAGCGCGAGCACGACCGCGAGTCAAAATCACATCTTCCGTAGGCACAGCAATAGAAACCGGTTTAGAGAGATTTTTTTGCAACTTAGCAGCAGGTGCATTGTTCACTTTACTCTTTTTAGATTCTTGTTGGTAGCAAAAGTTCGAAAGTTTTTTTTGCAGATCTTGAACTTGACATGATAGATTAGAAATTAGAGCAAAAATGTTTTCACCCACACAATTTAAGCATTTATTTTTGCAATTAGCGCAAACAAGCACTGACTCAGACATCACGAAAGAAAACGTCTTATTACAACGAAAGAAAGTCAGAGACTCTGGGCAAAGCCCATTGCTAGGATTAAGGTTAATATTGAAAACTGGATTAGCGCCCTCTGTTTAAAATAGGCAACCGATTTTCCAAAATATTGATTTAAAAAATGGTGCAAGTGACAGACGTTATGAAATTATCCTACAAAGTGGGTAAAGTTTTTTGTTTTTCTTCTTCTTCTTTCATTCTTATAAAAAAACTGACGATTGGCCGGATAAAAGTATAAAAGTAGGGGAAGGTGGAATATTTTGGGACACGGGGTATCATGAGATAGCGCGATATTTTCTTCCTAGTGTTGGTTGATGCTCCAAACAGATGTCGCTTGACTCGTCTTACACTATATTCATTTTCTGTCAAGCTCTCGAGCTGTGCGGACGTGCTGTTGCACTTTGACGCAATATATTGCGGCGTTGGATCGTGCGTCTATCAACGTTGCTACTGCTGATGCTGTTGTGATGAAGAATTTTCTGGAAGAAAAGGCAACGACCGGTGCAAAACCAGTGAGTTGAGCTGTCTTCTTGTTTTGCTTTCATCGAATAACAAATAAATTTATTTTTGTAACTCTCGGTGTAAAATAAGCCTTAAGGGCATGTAGAAGTCATGTTCAAGTCATAACACTGACTTTCCCGATTTTATTTCAGATCTTCAACATCGAACAAGAAAAGGCGCTGATGATCTACATTCTCAAGACTAGCAACATCAATTATGGAATACGTTTGATCGAACTTGAGAAGCTTGCATACGAGTTTGCTCGAAAGGTCGGCGTTTTGTATCCGGATTCGTGGGGCACCAGTCAACAGTCAAGTAAGGATTGGCAGTAGGCATTTATGAATCGCCACAAAAATTTGCCACTGCGAACACCAGAGCCGTGCGAAGCGCTTCAACAAAGAGAGCGACGATGCATTCTTTGGCGATCTTTCGTCCGTTCTCAATAAGACACCGTTTGAACATCATAAGATTTGGAACATGGATGAAAGTGGGTGCCCAACTGTGCCAACGAGACCGGTTAAAACCATTGCACGCAAAGGACAGGGGCAAGTTGGCTCATCAACATCCGCCGAAAGAGGCACTTTGGTCTTTGGCCGTTAGCGCTAATGGCCAGTCTATACCGCCATTCTATGTTTCCCAGAAGCAACATGAAAGAGTCGTATATGACTCAAGCGAGCTATGGCGCTGTTGGTGTTGCAAACGATTCTGGGTACATGAACTCTGATGTGTTTCCACAATTCATGCGGCATTTCATTAAGCACACCGGTGCTAATGCTGATTCGCCAACTCTGTTGCTGCTGGACAACTATGGCGCGCATTTGTCGGTCGAGGCGATAGATTTGGCATTGGCATCATCATGCTGTCTTTTCCGCCGAAATTCGGCCCATTTAAAGCGATGTTCACTGTAAGGCATGATGCATGGAAGAAGTCAAACATTGGTGTCTTGGTCGACCTGCATCACCTGCCGCTCATTGTCGGTCAGTGACTCGATGTTGTGTTGACACCAAAAACCATCATATCCGGCTTCCAAATAACTGGGGTCTACCCGTTCGACCCACATATTTTAACCGAAGTTGACTTTGTTGCATCGGAGCTGAGCGGTGAAAATTTGTTCGAGGAAGATAAGGAAAATGCCGACAATCAACGTCGAGATATTGTGAATGGTGATGTTGTTGCCACCGCTGCAAATGAGGCAGTGTCAACGTCGAAACCATTTACAAGTGCCGCAGCTTCAACAAGTGGTGCTGCATCATCTTCGTCTATTGTTTCGCCTACACAGCTCCGTGATGTGCTGAAATCAAATCGTGGCCGTAAGCCATTGCAGTCTGCCGTTTTAAAATCTCCCGAGGTTCTCGCAGATTTGTGTGATTAGGCCGAAAAGAAGCGGCAAAGATTGTCAAAGGCGTGCGACATACCGGCAGCAAAGGAGCAAACAGGTCGCGGCAAATCGAAGACACCGCAGAAGAAAATGCCGTCTCCAAATGATATTGACAAAGAGAACGACATCGATTTCTGCATAATTTGCAAAAAAAATATGCCGAAGAAGGAGGACCGCCAAAACACCGCCCATTGCACAGTCTGTAACCGAGGTGTGCACTTAAAATGCGCCGGACCGAACCCGAACACTTACACTGCGTTTACTGTGAATCGGATTAATTTTCATCGCCATTTTCCAATTTTTTTTATTAATTATGAACTGCGCTTTCGTTTTCATTCATAAATAAACGTTTTCCATCAATAACTTTCAATTTCTTAATTGACCTACGATCGGTTCCACAATTCCCCACCTTTTTTCAAAATCGCTAAAAAATGTTTTTTGCACCAATTGATATAGTTTGTACATATTGGTGTAATATGATTAAACGAATGTTATCAAAAGGAAGGTTGCGACTCGTGAAACAATTCCAGTCTTTGAAGTTTTCAGAAAAAGTAATTTTAATGCGACTGTTCGGCCGAAATAAAAGTGTGTTTCACAATTCCCCACCTTCCCGATTTTCCACTTTCTAGCTGCAACATCTCAAATATTATGTTACCGCCGATCCCATGGTACATCATTTTTAATGTACTGTTATTTGCTTAAAAGAATGCCGAAACCATTCGGATCGGCGACAACAAAATATTGGGTGATTTTGCAACTTTAAAGTACAGTATCGGAATTTTTTCATTTTTTTCCGGTCAATTTTCAATTTTTTTGTAGGATAAAAAAGAAGAAGAAAAACTAATCACGGATTCGAATTCCCCGATTGACGGTAACTGTTTGAAATAAAAAAAAAATTGAATCACCTTAATGTGCAAATTTGTCGACTTCGATTCGAAAAAAATCAGGTCTGTTAATTTAGAAAAATGCAGATATCTTGCTTTTGAAATAAGATAATGATAAGCGGCTTAGGCTTACTTTAATCAAATAACAGTTCATTAAAAATGATGCCCCATGGTGCGGTAAGATAATATTTGAGGTCTTGAAGCTAGAAAGTAGAAAATCGGTGCTTTTTTACTTTTGTCCGATCAATTGTCAGTTTTTTATAAGAAAAAAAGAAGAAAAAGAAAACAAATCACGAAGTTGAATTCCCCGATCGATAGTTTCCCGAAAACCATACCCACTTTGTTGGAAAATTCCATAGCGTCTGTCACTTGCACCATTGTTTAAATCAATATATTGAAAAATGGGTTGTTTACTTAAAACAGAGGGCGCTAATACAGTTTTCATTATTAACCTTAATCCTAGTAATGGACCTCGTCCAAACATATAAGGCTACTGTAATACGCTGATATATCGTGAAAAAATCAAAAAGTTTTTATTTTGAACCGCTCTAGTGTACATACATACATATGTATAGTATGTATTAGAGCACTGCAACGGTACGCATTTTCACATAACCGAAAACATTCGTGCGCTGCATGCACACACTACGTCAGTTCATCACGGAAAACGAAGAGCAAAACATAATCGTACCGGTCTCTTTGCGGTACGAACAGATACGAAACAAAAACTGCCACAGTACACTGAATTATTCGTATTAGTAAGCAGCGGGCAAAACGGAATAAAAGTAGTCGGTCACTTTTTACCTGCACCGAATATACGAATAATGTTCGGTATGAATAGAATAAAAGAAAATAAGCTTTTAGCACGATCAATCATGGAGGTGAAAAATAGAAAATACATTTATTTATGCTTTTTTAAATTTATTGTTCAACTTTTCATTTAATAACAAGGTAACAAAAGGAAAAAAGAAAAAAAAAAGAAATAATAGTTCATAGGTATGTTTTTTTTCCATATTAATTCTTTTCATTATTAAAATGTATGAACATTATTTGCTGAACTGCAAAGGGGAATAACTAAAGACAATTACGGTATTTTCAACATTTTCGGTGCAGTTGCTATGTCTTCGATTACTTTATCAAGTTCGCGGTCACCGAATACGAACAAACCGGTCTTAATGACGAACGAATATCGGGAAGCAGTGTATGTCAAGCACAGCGACTACGATACCATAATCAGTCTGATAAGCTTTGCTTCTCTGAAGTTTTCGTTTTGTTGTTTACATTCTTCGTTCACAAAGTATTCGTACAGCATGTACAGCGGTACAATTAACAAACAGAATATATTCATGCAGGGCTCTAGTATGTATTAGGGTGGCAATCCCAGAGCTTTTCTGAGTTTCGGGATTTTCGGGTTTCCAATCCCGGGATCAATCCCGGGATTGATTGTTCTAGTAAATGCATACAGAACTACAAAAAAAACTAGAAGTTTATACTATTGTATATATAAAATTAAAATTGCTTTATTTCACAGCGTAGCAATGAAGAATAAGAACGCAAAATAATAGAAAAAATAATAGCTTAAAAATTGACTTAGAACACTTCAAGTGTTAATACATCTAAATCACATTTACTAAGTTTGACTAGTAGAAGATAGTCACTATTAAAAGGAGATGATAGAGGATAATCAAGCATTTATGACCAAACTCAATTTCATTTTTACATTTAAAAATTCGTGTACCACATTTTGTACTTGATTAATACTTTATCAACTTCTTCAAATGTGACAGTGATGGCATTTAGTGGCACCGAATGGCTCGCTCTCTGTAGACGCACCCATAAGTGTGCTTCATTTAAGTTGTCAAAATCTTTAGATGATGATTTCAGAAAAAGAGCTTCAGACAAAAGTTTAATTATATTTTAGAACTTAAGTTTTGGTAGGTCTAGGTATGGATCAAAATTTCAATGTCATACCAAGGTCGGCTGTGGTTTTTTTTTTTTTAAGACAAACCTATATTTTTTGTTGCAGATTTGTATTTTATTATAAGAAATAGATATGTTTTGCTTATGTTGTTTTTCTATTGCATTTTTAGTATTTCCGTTATTGATAAAAATAATTTTAGTCCAAATAGGTCTGTTTGTTAACTGAAAATTTGTACGAATTTGTACAAATTTGTAACAATTGTTACTGGATTGTGTTTGTTAACAAAAAATATCCAGTAACGAGAGAGGCAGTGAGAGAATAAAGTGACAATTTGTTGCGAGAGAGCGTGTTAGTTTTTACTGGATAAAATTTTACCTTTACATTTTTCAAAAAGAAAAACATGATTTTGACATTTTTTTTTCGCTTGTCAGTTTGTACGAATTTTTACTGGATTGCGTTTGTTTACTTTTATGAAAATTTTTTTCTCTGCGAGCAAATGCTTTCTTACTCTCAAAAATTTCTTACTGGATAATTGTTACTGGGAAAGTAAACAAACACACTTAATTTCACATTTTATCATTTCCCAGCAAACATTCTGACTCTTTTTAGAGTCAGATATGAATCATAATTCTGAGCCTATACACTCATTATGAGTTAATAAAAGAGTCAGAAATGTGTGTATTTCCCTTCTTGGAAGGGCACACAAATATGAGTCAAAAATTAGACTCATATAAGAGTCTGAAATATGGAACTATTCTGAGTCAGAAAAATAAATGTTGTGAATCTTTTCGGAGACATATGTGACACATAATTCAAAATTTTACGAGTCAAAATTTAGACTCATATTAGAGTCTGAAATGTAAAACTATTCTGACCCTAAAATTTCAATTTTTTGACTCTTTTCGGACTCAAAGTTTTTACGACCTTCAATAAAACAAACTTCCATTAAACAAATTCTTTTCATTTTGATAGACAATTGTCTATTATTTTATTTTATTAAAATCAGCAGAGTGTATTTTGACAATTGGTGGCTTAACTTTACGAATGAAGGACATAATTTGCAAACAGAAGTTGTAGCTCTAAAAATTATCTTTCCAACAATATGCTATGTTATACATATAAGGAATTCTTTAGTTTAAAATGATCAAGAGATGAAAACAGAATCGATCGCCATCAAAAATTTCTGCCTTGAAGCTCGAACATATTATTGGATTTAAAATAAAACCCCTTAATAGTAAGGGCTGCTGGTAGTACGCAATATAATCTTTTCCATAGGCATGCTTAGCTTTTTCTGAGGCATTAGACTACGAGGAAAAAGATGGCGTGCAGGGAATGTCCATCATACCAGGGCCGTGTATAGGAGAGTGGAAGGTCTCTATAGCACGTGGTTGGCAAAATGCCTAAAAAGAAGTTCAAATTCAAAACTGGCGTTTAAGGAATTATAAAATAACCTTTGTCACCTTTTTTGCCGATTCTTCCGCATCAGTCATCAAAAATCACATCAATTAGAGTAAGGAGTAGAGAACTTGGCGATGGCAATACAGTGACTGACATTAAAACCGGGAAACAATACACTTTTGCACCCAGATGTACTTAGCACCTTTGCTCTTTCAGCACTATGAAAAAAAATTTATTATTTAATTTATAAATTTAAATATATCCTATTGGAACTTACTTACATATGTTTATCCCACACGCGAAATAATATTTTTTTCATTTTTTTTTTTATTTATTAGTTTATTTATTTAAATAAATTGCTACTATAGTAACAGTTTCAATTCAAATTTCGTTTCAGAATTTATGAAACAAATCAGAGTCAGAAAAGAGTCATAGTGTCAGCGTGTTTGAAGTTCAGAATTTATGAAACATAACGGAGTCAGAAAAGACTCAAAATAATACGTGCCTAGCACCTAGTTTTAGGCTCATATTTTTATCAAAAATATGAATCATTTCAGACTCACAAAATCTGAACGCTCATAAAATTGTTTAAAGGGTTTTCTCATGAACTATCAATTTTCAATACAAATCGCACTTAATAAAAAATTCTTAAAATTAGTATTAAAAAAGATATTTTTTTTTTGCTATGTGACATTTTTAATAAGAAAATCTTAAACAAAAAATTGCTACAGTAAAAAAAAATATTTTTAATCAATTTGAGGTTCAGACACAATTGAAGTGCATTTTGCAGGTTGATGCAGTATGTTTCATGCACATCAAATGTATTGAAAACAATTATTTTGCAGATTTTGTACTTAAATAGTCATATAAAAGAATATTTATTATATAATATAAAATTTTTTTCTAATCCCGAAAATCCCGGGATTATCCCTTTGTAATCCCGGGATTACTTTAGCCTATATTTAGAGCAAATCCCGAGATACCGGGATTGCCACCCCTAGTATGTATGTATTGTACTTTTTATGTGTTTAGTCTAATTGTATGCTTAGTCTAAATATGTGTAATCTAGCTTAGGCGCATGGACTTAAACTAGTGTTCTTTTGTGGAAATGGGTAGTGATAACTTCAAGCACTTTAACTTGAAGATATCGTGTAATAGAGTAGCAAATCAAAAGACAGTTTATTGAAGTTTAAATTGCATCTGATTTATTGATTGAAATATTGAAGTTTATATACAAATAAAATACTTGACAATAATTATTACAAAACAACAACAAACATATGTAAAAATTGAGACTTACAATATCAAAAAAAAACAAACGAAATATTGCTTAGCAAGCAATCAGTAATTAAATAATTCTTAAACTATGTCAGTCGTTGCTCTACTAACCCACTTTATACCCCTACCCGATCCCGTGAGCCGATTTTGATGTTCTTTGTATGGATAAGTTCTATTGAACCCCTAACTGTAAAAAAAAATTTTAGGCCCCCATCCACACCCCCTCAAAAGTCATTAAGTGTACGTTTTTTCGTTCAGTCAGGTCGTCGATTCACATTCTATGTTTTTTAAAGCAAGTTGCTATTTGAAGGGGGAAATTGAAGATAAAAATAATTTGGTCAACTATAATCTGTTGTTATCTTCATTGGATGTTTCATCATTTAAGGTTTTATAAAAGGTTAACAAAGAAAAAAAAAAGTATAAGATTTACTTGTGGGCGAAGTATTTGGTGAAACTCTTAGCGTGGGTATGAAGGTTACACTAACAGCATATGTAAATGGTAGTTTTATGGCATACCTTACAACACAATTGTTTTCCGAGTGGATGTCACTCAACTAAGTTCCAGCTAGTAATCTTGGGGACTGGAGCATCACTGTTGCCAACCATACATAAACATATTGTTACGAAATTTCTGTCTCTTTGACGATAATTTCGATCTCTCACACTTTTCTGAGTTCGATCACTGGATTGTGTAACAATTAAAAACACACAAACTTATTTAGTTATAAAATGGTTTATTTTATTAACGTTCAAATTCTAATATTAATTTAACACTGTATAGAAAACTGTTTTGTTCTACTACGGATCACACTGTATTCACTTTATTGCTTATTGCTTCGCTGTTCTAACTCAACTGTGACCTCAGCTCAGATGACAACCCTTTTTATACTGCAGTCATCACTCTCTCGAATAATCCAGTACCTTCTAAGTGGCGTATATTCTACCATTATCTACAACCCACCAGTGCTACTTTGTAGCGTGCATTCTACTACTATCCACAATTCACCAGCATGGCGTACTGACGTTGAGCTAGCTATTATGCTAGATGCTAGATGGCGTTGTACGTTGTACGACGGCGATAATTTCTCTCGGTTGTCGACTTTTTATTGTTTACTGCAGCGTCTGTTCGGTTTATTATTTTTACTCCATTACGCTAGATGGTGTATGCTAGCTAGTGTCGTTTAGTTTCTTTAGTTGGTATTTATTTCAAGAGTTTTTCTAGCATAAACCAAATTTCGCTACACTGCCCTCCGCTTAAACTTGTTCGTCCCGAACAAGAGTCTCTCCGTTTCTAGTATAAGGTGCCAGCCTTTCGATGTGGACTACCTTTAATTTACTTTTATTCCCGGGGTATTTTTGGATTCGATACACAACATCATTAATCCTTGTGACGATCCGGTAAAGTCCATCCCAGTGAGTCTGTAATTTAGGAGACAAGCCTCGTTTTCGTTGTGGGCTATGTAGCAGCACTAGTTCACCTTCTTTGAACCCTTCAGTATTTGCTCGCAGGTCATACCGAGCTTTCATCTTGTCGCTAGCCAATTGAGTACGTCTCCTGATAAGCTCGTGTATATCTGCTAATTCTTCTCTTTTCCGCGACATGTAATCGTCAGCATGGGTCGTTTCTGGGACAACACTTACTCCGTACTTCAGATCTGCTGGAAGCCTTAAGTCCGTACCAAAAATGGCTTTTGATGGCGTGACTGTAGTGGTATCGTGTATTGCCGACCGATAAGCCATCAGAAACATTGGTAGATGCTCATCCCAATCTTTTTGTCCTTTATCAACAACCTTTTTTAAATGCTCCTCTAGAGTACGGTTGAACCTTTCGACCATGCCATCGGACTGAGGATGCAAAGCTGTGGTGCGTGTCTTCTGTATTCCAAGCATGTCACAAACCTCCTTAAAAAGTGTCGATTCAAAATTTCGTCCTTGGTCGGAATGCAACTCAAGTGGAGCTCCATATCGGCAAATCCAATTTTTGATGAAAATGTCTGCCACTGTTTTTGCTTCTTGATTGGGAATGGGATATACTTCTGGCCACTTACTGAAATAATCAATTACCACAAGGATGTATTTATTTCCTGCATTGCTGATTGGAAAAGGTCCCGCTATATCCATGGCTATCCTCTCAAAGGGAGCTCCAACGTTATACTGATGCATTTTTCCCCGAGTGCGTTGCCTTGGTCCCTTAGCAATTGCACATTGGTCACAACGGCGGATCCAGTCAGCAACTGATTCTTGGCATCCTACCCAATAAAACCGTTTCTTTATTTTCTCTGTGGTTTTTGTTATGCCCAGATGTCCACCACTCGATCCATTGTGATAATCCTCGATTATTTCCTTAAATTTGGCCTTTGGAATAACCAGCAGTTTTGAGCGAGTTTTACCATCCTCGCTTTCCCATATTCGGTAGAGACAACCATCATGCAACTCCAAACTTTGCCATTGCGCCCAGTATGCTTTACAGATTTGGCTTTCATTTAAAATTTCTTGTCACGCCGGTTTCCTACCCAGCTCCTTATACTTAATTATAGTTGCCAAATCTGTATCATTGCGCTGGTCCCGTTTTACCTCCTTTTTTGTCCACTTTTCTTCAGGCAAAACGTTCAAAAGGCGCACATCAATTGTTCCAGCTTTATTTTCTGTTCGCGAACAATGACCGCATTCAATTTTACATGGACGACGGGAAAGTGCATCCGCATTTCCATGCTGGCTTCCTTTGCGATGCTCTATGGTGAAATCATAGCTCTGCAAGCGTTCTATCCACCGTACGATTCGACCTTCAGGATCCTTGAATTGAAGTAGCCACCTTAATGCCGCATGGTCTGTCCTCAGGAGAAAGTGCTGTCCATATAAGTACTTATGGAAGTGTTTCACGCATTCCATTACTGCCAGTAACTCTCTCCGAGTTACGCAATAATTCCTCTCAGGTTTCGACAGAATTTTGCTGAAATATGCGACGACTTTTTCTTGACCATTGATGATTTGGGACAAAACTCCTCCAATACCATGGCCACTCGCATCGGTGTCCAATACAAATTCTTTGCCGGGTATTGGATACGCGAGTATTGGCGCTATGGACAGTAATTCTTTCAGTTTTTGGAATGCAGTTTCCTGTGCCCCACTCCATTCGAATTTTCGATTTTTCTGTGTCAGCTCATGCCTGCAACATTTGCGAAACCAGGAACAAAGCGTCTGTAATAAGTGCATAGACCCAGAAAACTTCGCAACTCATGAAGATTAGATGGTCGTGGCCAATTTTTCACAGCTTTTATTTTATCTTCATCTGTGTGTATTCCTTCTGACGTAACCTTGTGCCCCAGATATTTGACTTCACGCTGGAAAAGTGAGCACTTTTTCGCACTTAATTTTAGTCCAGCTGCCTCCAAGCGCTCAAACACTTCCTCCAGATTTTTCAAGTGGTCATCAAAATCTTTACCCATGATGATTATGTCATCGAGATACACTAGACAAGTCTTCCAATGCAGTCCTTTGAGAACTCGTTCCATTAACCGCTCAAACGTAGCTGGAGCGTTACAAAGACCAAACGGCATGACGTTGAACTGCCATAGACCATTCCCAATACTGAAGGTAGTTTTCTCTTTGTCTTTTTCATCTATTTCCACCTGCCAATATCCACTTTGTAAGTCCAGGGTGGAAAACCATGTTGCTCCAGATAACGTATCCAGTGTATCATCGATTCTGGGTAACGGGTAGCTGTCTTTTTTAGTGACGTCATTCAATTTTCTGTAATCCACACAGAATCGCATACTTCCATCCTTTTTCTTCACAAGTACGACCGGTGAACTCCATGGGCTTTCTGATGGTGCAATGACATTTTCTCGCGCCATATCTTCTATAAGGCCCGTCACTTCTTCTCTCTTAGCGAGTGCTAGCCTCCTTGGAGGTTGACGAATCGGCTGAAAATCACCTGTATCAATACGATGTTTGACAACTGATGTTCGGCCATTATTTTCTTCATTCTTTCGTCAATACTTTAATGGCCGACGATTTCGTTAAAGTTGGGCCTTGTGTGTTCTGCTGGTTATTTTCACAACTTATCACAGCCGTAACTTTCTCACATTGCGCTATAAGTTCACCTTTTTGCATCCATATCGGCTTATTTGTTGGATTCAAAATTCGCACCGGTATTTTTCTGTCTATTCTTGTGTTTACTAGGGTCTTTCCAATAATCAGGTCTTTCTTAAAATTTTTCTTATCTGCTTCCACTACCCACAGATGGCTTGTCCCACAGTCTTCATTTGTTGTGGCCCAAATAATTTCTTCGGTGTTGGGTTCGATTCGACAGCGCTCACTTATGTAGACTCTTGCAATTGTTAATTTTTGTCCACAGCCAATGTCTAAAGGTAACTCTACATTGGCATACCTTAACGTTTTTTTTTTAAGATCCAAAGTGAACCCGTGTCGAATCATGAAGTCCACGCCAATGATAACCTCATCGGTGATGTTTGCAACAATAAAATCATGTTCCACAGTTTTGTTGCCGATAAGAATACTCGCTGTAACTTTTCCTACTATTTGCGCAATTTCTCCTATCGCTGTTCTCAATTGGATCCCATTTAACGGCGTTACTCGTCGTCTATCAAATAAGTCTCTCCTCACAATTGAGTGCGATGCGCCTGTATCCAAAGTAAGCTCACATAGTCTTTCGTTGATTTTTCCACCGATGGCTGTTGGAATTTCGGCAGAGCTTCGAAGCCAAGACTATGGGGCAATCATCTGTAAGAGTCAGCTCACGCCCCGCTGTACTGACTCTCTTTAGTTTAACGACTGCTGCTCGCTACCATTTTCGCCATCGTTCACCCTATTTCCAATTTTTCTTCTTGGTGAACGTGATGCAGATCGTTTACGACGTGATTTGCAGTCACGTGCCATGTGTCCCTGCTTACCACAGTTGTAGCATTTTCCGCTGAAGCTACCGCTGGCGAACGATGCATTTTTCTTTTCAGCCTCCACCTCCATCCGACGAGTTTTCAGTGATGGGCGGCATGTCAACGCAATCGTCTCCTGAGTGAGGGCAACCGTTACTGTTTCATTAAATGTTGTCTTCGGGCTCCTCATTGTCTCGCGTTTTGTTTCTGAGTCACGTATGCCATCAATAAACGCTTCTATTTTGAATTTTTCAGCTACGACACTTAACTCGTCAGGATAGGAAAGGTGTGCCAATCGCTCAATATCCGCAGCATACTCCTGCAAGGACTCACCAGATTTCTGAATACGACTTTTTAACTCCAATCTGTGAATCTGCTTCATGTGGTCACTGCCATATTTTCGCTGTAAGGCATCCATCACCGCCTTGTAGTTTTTCTGCTCCGCCACTGGAACCGTTTGCAAAACTTCTGCAGCTGCACCTTTTAATGCCACAATTAGCGCTGCAGCTGCGCTTTCGTTATCCCAACGATTGTGACCAGATGTTGTTTCGAATTGGAGCTTGAAAACACTAAATGGCGTTGTTCCATCGTACGAGGGTGCCTTAAGCCTCTCTGCGCTGATTTCTCTTATCACTTGAGTGGTTGGTTCACTTATTTCCAACTGTTGAATCCTTTTATTAACGTCTTCAAAATTATTTTGAACTTTTTCAAGATTATTTTGAACTTCTTCCTTGAATGATTCAACGTCATCTCGTAACTCAGTCACTTTTGCATCGAGGCCATCTACCATTTTGGCAACCTCCGTTCGAACAGCCTCGTGGATCTGCGTCGCGTTCTGACTTAACTTGTGGTCTATTTGCAGTGCATTTTGACTTAACTTCTCGTCTATTTGCAGTGCATTTTGACTTAAGCTCTGATCAATTTCTTAACGAACCGCCTGGATCTGCAGCGCGTTCTGACTTAAGCTCTGATCAATTTCTTCTCGAACCGCCTGGATCTGCAGCGCGTTCTGACTTAACTTCTGGTCTATTTTATTCATCTGTAGTGCATTTTGACTCATTGTCTGCGTCATCGCCATTAACATTTTCTCGAACTTTGACATATCCACAATTTCACCACTTGCCGCTGATCCAGAAGCTTCTTCCACTTTCGCTGCTGATTCTGATACATCACTATAAAATTCATGCTCTTCCAGGTTTACACCTTGAGCCTCAAGAGTCTGCCGTAAGCGTTTCTGTAACTCCACCTTTCCGCCAGTAGATTGCAGATTCAGCTGCTGCAACTCCTTCTTCAGTTGATCCACTTTCAGATCTTCAAACTTGACCATTTTTATTTATTTATTTTTTTTTTTTTTTAAATTGATTGTTAATTCTTTTACACAATCCCACTTCTGACACCAATTGTTACGAAATTTCTGTCTCTTTGACGATAATTTCGATCTCTCACACTTTTCTGAGTTCGATCACTGGATTGTGTAACAATTAAAAACACACAAACTTATTTAGTTATAAAATGGTTTATTTTATTAACGTTCAAATTCTAATATTAATTTAACACTGTATAGAAAACTGTTTTGTTCTACTACGGATCACACTGTATTCACTTTATTGCTTATTGCTTCGCTGTTCTAACTCAACTGTGTCCTCAGCTCAGATGACAACCCTTTTTATACTGCAGTCATCACTCTCTCGAATAATCCAGTACCTTCTAAGTGGCGTATATTCTACCATTATCTACAACCCACCAGTGCTACTTTGTAGCGTGCATTCTACTACTATCCACAATTCACCAGCATGGCGTACTGACGTTGAGCTAGCTATTATGCTAGATGCTAGATGGCGTTGTACGTTGTACGACGGCGATAATTTCTCTCGGTTGTCGACTTTTTATTGTTTACTGCAGCGTCTGTTCGGTTTATTATTTTTACTCCATTACGCTAGATGGTGTATGCTAGCTAGTGTCGTTTAGTTTCTTTAGTTGGTATTTATTTCAAGAGTTTTTCTAGCATAAGCCAAATTTCGCTACAATATATTCGCTGTCGTCATCATCTTCGTCACTAGGAAGTGGGTCATCTGCTATAAGCAAGGCACACTCGCCACGGCTACCTTGAAATCTTTTTGTGACATTGGGTTATTTTCTGTGTTTGGCGATGACACAAAGGATTGTCCTTGCGTTCACAAATGAGCTGTCCAGATCCGATGCAAATAGACTCCATCACCACTTCTTCCCACGAATGGCTACCCCATAATTGAAAAAAAAAAACATAATCGTGGAGGTTAACACTCCATGAGGTGATTGTATGGATCGATTAACAATATCTGTGCATGTCTACGTCAACTTTCATCTTCTCATTCTTGTTGTATCGCCTGGCCTTGGCCAATGGCTTAATGCATTGATGAGTGGTTGCTATGGTGACCTCCTGGTTATCGCACTAGAGCGCAATAGGGATATCATTCGTTTTGCCGAATGCATAATCGATTGCGCTTCAGAGAAGTCTTGGCCAACCGATTGACGGGAACCGTCACAGTAGCGAAGAAGTTCCTCTCCGACAGCGGGTACATCAAATAGTATGGCGTAGAAAAAATGTCGAATCATGACAAATTGGATAATCGACAACAGACAAAAGTCGCAAGACCGTGCGAGCTCCTAGATCAATATCTTTGGGGAATACACCGGCACCACTATATGGAATGAACTGGTACTGGTATCCGGTTTAATTTTATACAAAAAATTTATTTCGTACATATTATTTTATATATCATTGAGCAAACGATTTAATAAAATTTAAATTTAACGAGTGTTCCCACACCAAAATCGCGTGAAAAAAAAAGTAAAACATAGAATGTGCGTCGGCGACCACAGTACGATTTTTCGTGCACCGTCTTTGACCATACCTGACGGCATCAGGCAACACCGTAACAAGCCAGGTTATATATCGTCGCTCACTTGTACAACGGCCCTAATTGACATTTTTGATTTTGTTCAGGAGACACAAAAAACTGTATAAAAACCGACAATGCAGAATATTGAAATTTTTTTAAATGCAGTTTAGTTACAAAAACAATAACATAATTATTTTTAATAAAACGCTAGTTTTTTTGTAATGATACTTATTTTATTTCAATTAGGGCTTTTTGACATCATTTTTATGTATGCAAAAGTGCATTTAGGGCTTTTTGCAGTTACTTTGAAAACTTAAAGTGTAATTAATTTACAACAAAATTAAAGAAAATATGCAAATATTGTACTTATTGATGTAATTTTTAGTACATAATCTTTTCTTTCAAACATAATATTGATAAAAACATTTGACGACATACTTGCAAACGTTGGAAATTGTGTTTTAAGAAATATTCTAGAGACTGAGTACGCGCTGAGTTTTCGGACGAAATTCGTTTTCTGCTTACCAGATCAACAAGGCCTATTACATTTAACTTTTTTTGCTCTCATGTCATTTTCCAAAATGCATGAAAGATGGCTTTCCTTACATTTGTCCTAAAAGGCAAACAGTACCGGTTACGTCTTTGCTCGCAATATTTTGATGTATAAGGTGGTCCAAGCCGTCTTTCGGCCCCTTGACACAAACCATTTTCAATCGAAACGCCTATGTATTGAACTCCTCGCATTCGTTTTTTCATATTTAAAATCCGATCATGTTTTAATTGTTCCGGGATTGAATCAGAGGCATAGATCTCACACATAATATTTTCCTTAACACTCATTGCGAAAAATTAAAACGAAGGCCACATACGCGTTCCAACATAAGATATGAACTAATTGTTACATTTTAAAATTGGTAATTACACGGAAATTTTGAATTCAAAATTCTCTAGAAATTTTGAAAACTACTTCGCAAGAAAAAGCATTTAGGGCCTTTTAACATATAAAAAATGTTGAATGTAGTTAGGGCTTTTTAATATCACCTAATAAGCTTGGTATTTTTTGTGTTACCGTTCCAATTTTTTGGGTGAAGGTGCATTTGAGGTTGGTCTTCAGGAATATGTAATAAACTGGATTTAAAAAAAATGTCAATTAGGGCCGTTGTACAAGTGGGCGACGATATGCTACACGTATTTCTGTCTATCTTCTACTGGACCCAAATGTATCTTAAGAGAAAATTAATTATTTGCTATTTTTAAAATATTTTTCAAAAATGGTCTGCCAGTAAGGGTTTTTTGCCACTCGCCCCAAAAATAGGAGTGGGAGGGTGTGGTTCTATTGCAAATTATGTTTTACACACAATAGAACAACCTTTTTATTTGTGCCTATGAAGATCTGAATGCATGTTATTAAATCTTTTTAATTAATTTTCAAAGTTGGTGTACGAAAAATCGTACGAGGGTATAAAATAGGCTAATGTAGTATGTGCAATTCAGCACAAATACGAACAATTATGTTACACTCAGCTAAAAATGTAAATAAAATTGAATTAATTTTAATTTTATAATATTGACAAGGAATTTATATCTTAACTAAAATGTTGGAATAATTTCATTCCCAACAATTTGCTTGCATGAAATTCAAAGAACAAATAGTATTGTGGAGTTAAGGAAACATTTATGTTAAATTTTCGACACATAACTTGGCTTGAAATGTACAGCCGGAATTTTTGCATTTACGTCTATCAGTGCATTGTAAAAATTTAGGCGGCGAGTATAGTTTTACGCTAAACTTTTTATTCAGAACTTTTCCACGTGGGCGCCCTGGTATAGGAGCCCGTGTTACACCCAACTGCTTAGATAAGCACAGTATATGCGCGTTGAGCACGAAATTGTGGTAATTGAAAGTCTCTACCATGGTGGCATGGCATGTTGATTCCTCGTTCAAAATGTGGTACATTTTATTTGCCAGACGGCAAGTCAGGCAACGGAATTTCGAACTGATATTCGCCTAAGTTTTTCACAGCAGTTGCCACTGCAGTAATTGTTTTATTTAGTGCCTCATCTAATTTGCTGCTCAGACTAAAATTTAGCTCATTGAAATTATCATTGCTATTAAATCGATTTCGCTATAAATATCCAAATCTGAGTCGAACTCTTCCATAGTTTGCCGTATCTGGTCATCAGAAAGTGATGAAAGTTTCAAATTTCGCTAATATTTCACCTCTATGCAGATTTAAAAAGTAATGGTGTAATTGGGACAGTAAGAGACTTTGTCAAAAAAAAAAAAAGTTGTTACAGAAGCTCATCCACATTTTATATAAGTTATAAGTATATACAGTAGCGAGCAGAATTGGGACAATGTTAGTCTCATACCTACATGGTCATAAAAGTATTAATAATAAACTGATTTGAAAAAAGTTTATGATTTTATAAATTCAAAATGTATACAATAGTTAATTTTTTTTTCAAAAACGCAAAGAAACGCATGTTTCCATTTTTGCACGTCTGTGTTGTTTTTTGTTTTATTGCTGTAAATTTCCCGTTATTTATATCGTTTTATTAAAAATGTTTATGGCTAGCTTCTTTTTTATTAGTTTTCAGTTGAATGTGATGAGAACTGCTGCAAGTTAATAATTCAGTGGTCCTTATTTATGAAAAAATAATTAATTTAATTAATATGAAAAAATACCTGTTGAAACCGAAGGTAAAGTAGTTATTATGACTCAATATGGTCAGTCTATAAAACTAAACAAAAAAAGCACTATCAGAAAAGAATTCCAAAGCGTAACTATAAATCTGCAAGGTGCATAAAAATTAAAATGTGGAAAACTGGAAACGAAATTTAAAAAAGAAATTATTATTTATAATTTATATTTATAAATTTTGTTTCGTCAGACCAAATTATTCTGTTACGTCCAATGCTCGGAGTAACAATAAAAAACTTTACTTTTGTTTTTTAACACTTTAATTTTCCAATTATGTATTACGAAATTTTTATTCGATTAATTTTACAATTTTGTTGCTGCTAAAATTTGCTGCTGTTACCGTCGTAATAATTGTCAGAAGTAAAAGAATATGTTTAACACTTTACATTTCGTATCAATGTTGTGTACAAATTGCTTTCAGTGATGTGCAATATTTGGCAATTATTACGAATACAGTAGCAACTAATTTTTAAGTAAGTAATAGCTTATTATTAAATAAAGTAATAAATTTAATGTGTTGGTGAAGATCCAACATATTTGTTTCCAGGTTTCCACACTCTAATGCTAATGCACATTGCAGAATTACAGTTGCGCCTTGGAATTTTTTCTGATAGTACTTTTTTTTGTTTGATAGCTGATGTTAGCCCGATCCTACGAAGTGATCTACATACGGTCCACTAGCTAACGCTTTTCTTTATCATAACTGCAGCTTCCTTAGGTGTTTTTAAGTGATTGCATCTTAGTATATAATTAAGTGGTCCTTATTTAAGAAAAAAAGAATAATTTAATTAATGTGAAAAAGATACCTGTTGAAATGGAAGATAATGTAGTTATTATGACTCAAAATGGTCAGTCGTCAAGAACTATAGCAAATGCTTTGAAAACTAGTCATAGAACAGTTTTTCGTGTCCAAAAACGGCGCGATATTAACCTTCACACTGGCACCAATGTTTACCTACGGGAACGGGCACTATTAACAAATGTTAATATTTTGGTTTTCATACAAAATGTATGCAAATTTGCACATTCACTATGATTTTTGAATTTGAATAATTCGATATAGCATGATTTGTGAGAGTTTCTATGGTTACAATATTTTTTGGGAGAACCTATAGTCCAGTTGCTAGGTTTTTTAGTGGTCTTGAAATTTCGTAGCAGAAGTGAGCTTTGTAATAAAAGAAATATATAATTTAAATCTCATAAGTGAAAATGGCAGATAATAATAAAAACAAGTTAAGGTGTTATCTTCGGCCAGGCCGAAACTCACATACCCTACACTGCGCTGAAAGTATATTTTAAATAAATGTTAAAAAGGCGTTAAAGAGGTTGAATAAGTCGAAAAAAATGTGAAATGTTAGAAAGGTTGACAGAGGTTGAAAAATGTTGAAAAAGTCGAAAATATATGCAAAATGTTGAAAAAAGTTGAGAGAGGTTGAAAAACTCTAAAAAAGTTGAAACAACTTGAAACAATTCAAAATGGATGAAAAAGTCGAAAAAATAACGAAACTAATGAAGAAAGTTGAAAAAGTCGAACAAATACATATAGGATATATTGGAAAAAGATACAGGGTTGAAAAAGTCGAAAGAATAAGGAAAATGTTGAAAAAAATCGAATAGAAATGAAAAATTAGAAATATGCCACGCCCACTTGTCCAATTCCGCCCACTTTTGGTTCAATAAATATATTCGTGATCGACATCCTCATATTAATTTTCAGCACAATAGCTTGTATAGTTTGCGATATGTGCTGCAGTTAAATTTAAAATTTAGGGCGGTGACACACCCACTGGTACAATCCAGCCCAGTTTTGATCCAGAAATAGCTTTACATAAGCAAACCTCTTACACCAAATTTTAGTATGATTTATCACATATTTCGATAAATATGCCACTTATCGTATTTTACTTGTAAGGGAGGTGCCACGCCCACTGGTGCTATTTCAGCCAATTTTGATTCAGATCTATACTCTATAGCAACTGAACCACTTATATTAAATTTCATAGCAATTGCTGCAATAGTTCACTTAAAACAGCGATTACAAATTTATGTTTATATGGGAGGTGCTACGCCCGCTGATGCAATCTTGTCAAAATTCATTTATTTTAAAAGCTTATAGTAACTGACATCTATAGACCAAACGGTGAATACTACAGGGGCCGAATGTTATTCTGCCGACACGACTGATAGCGTTGCAGACAAACGTGCAATAGAATCGCTGACAATAAATACTACAGACGCTAAATGTTACTCTGCCACCATGACTGTTAGCGTTGCACCCAGACGTACGACAGAATCATCAGTTATCTACAGAGCTGGGCACCACTACACGTGTGTTTTTCTTAAATGTTCTCCAATGCATGTGTATTTGTGCTTTGTTCGCTTTTCAAAGCAAACTGAATTAAATTTTACGCGCTCTGCTTTATATACGTATATGAAAAGTTATTCTCATTCTGCCGCAGTACCGCGCGCGGTACGTTTTGCCCAGCCACGGTTATCTACGATCTATGTTTACTTGCTAAGATCTACTTCTAACTACTACGATACTTCCTAGCCCGAGGCCACCGGTCGACTCTCTTCACTCCAAGTGAGCTGTCTCTTATATACACTATTCTTACTGCTGAGTGTAGAGAATGAACAGCTGTTGTCAAGTCTCCACAAACAGCTGTTTTCTAAGTGTTGCCGTTTGACTTATAATTATTTAAGACTAAGACTTAGCATAATTTTAATTTGTAACTCATTTTTTTTTCTTAAACTATAAAATAACATACACTCAGAAAAAAATGTCTAACCTGCGTCAGGTAACACATTAACCTGATAAATTGTTCTATAGAATTATGTTTAATTTAAAAATAAATATTTTTTTCTTGCATCCAGTGGGGCTCGAACCTAGGCATTCAGTGTTGTTACATGCTCAGTACTTATATGTTTTTAGTTTCAGGCAATATATTAATAAGAGTAGTTCAGTTGGTTAAGATGTGCGTATTTCTGAACATTGACATAATGTAGGAGACCTAGGTTTGAATCCCGTCGGTGGCAAATAAAAATTTTAAAGAGATCAAAGTTCTTAAAATACAACATAAGAGTAAATTAAGGGAATAAATAAAAAAAAAAACAAAAAAAATTGGTTTTTTGAGAAAATTTTATAGTTAACCTGATTCCCAGGTTAGTTAGACTTAACAACATGGGCCACCAGGTTAGAAAACTTTAACCTGAGGTTTGGTAAAAATTTGGTTACATTTACCAGATTTATTTTCTGAGTGTAGGAATTCAATATACAAATAAAAAATAAATAAAAATTAAAAGCCTTTTTGTTGTAGGCGGAAACGCGATGTAATTGCAAGTTTTGTTTTTTATTAGTATTTTTAATGCTATGGAAAAAGTTGTGACAAGTTCATTTTCAACTCGAAAAGTTAGCCCAAATTTAGGTTTGAATGTAGCAAACTTAACCCTATTAGTACTACCTTGAGTCTTTGAGACTCATTTTGACTTTGCGCTGTTTTCCTGGCGTAAGTTTTTTTTTTACACATTTGAGGTTTCTTGTATTTTAAACTGCATTAATTCTAAAAAGAATTACGATAAAAAATATGTATCCATATTTTCTTTCTATTTTTTAACAAAATTAATTTATAAAACTAACACAAAGTACTGAAATGAGTCTTAGAGACTCATACAGTTCAAGTGAAGCAGAGTGATGAGAATTTAGAATTTTTGGCTGAAACTGAAGATCAGGCGTTTTTTGGGAAACCTTTTGTACAAAGAAAATGCCTTGATTACAATATCATTAGAGGTGGTGTTTATAAAGTTCCATTAGTGGCCAGCAAGCATGTTGTCACTTTCTCATTATTCATACACGATGAAGTGATCCGAGTCATCATAAATTGTACAAATTTCAAGCACAGCGTATACTTCGTGAAATATGGAATCTAATGGATGAAATTGAAATGCACTGTTATATTGGACTTTTATTAAATGCTGGCATAAACAAACAAGGACCTTTTGACTATAAGGACTTCTGGCATCCACTTTTCGGTAATGTTATTTAGTCAGCAAATCTCGCGAGAGGTTTTGTGCCTTGATATATGTTCGTTTTGATGATAAATAATCTCGAAGTTTTTGACGAGCTCGCGATTAATTCGCAACTATACGTGACATATGAAATATTTTTAATTCCAATTTCATCAAGTTATATATTCCGGGAGAAAGCTTAACCATCGACGAATAGTTGGTGCAATTGCGAGGAAGAGTATCCCTTTGGTAGTATATTCCCTCTAAGCCTGACAAATATGTCATTAAGATTTGGTGGACATGTGATAATACAACCAGTTATCCACTAAAGTGAATACTTTATCTTGAAAAAAGAGGACATAGGGCTTAATTTAGTGCAAGAAATGGTGGTCAAGGAGAGTACAGAACCGTTTCACCGATCAAACCGTAATATAACGTTTTAAAACTAAGTATTTAACGAGTTTTAGTTTAGCTAAAAAACTTCTATCAAATGGCCTTACGTGTGTTGGAACGGTGAAGAAAAATAAACGATAAATTCCGCAAAACTTCAACAACACCGATAAAGAGCAGTTAAAACAAACGTTTTTGGATAAATTAAAAAAAATATAACTCTTGTCAGAAAAAAAGCCGAGCAGTTATATTTTTATCAACATTGCGATAGGTAGAGAAGGAAAACAAAAACAAATCGGCCATAAATTTGTACAACAATTCGACAAGAGGTGGCGTGGATACGCTTGATCAGCTCGTCCATGCTTTACGCCATAACGCAAATCACAAATACCCAAAACCGTTGTCAAGAAACGACGCTACTGTATGTGCCCACCTGCACAAGAAAGGATGAGCAATCAGCTTTGCAGCCAATGATCAAAAAATATATGCAACCGGCATTTTCAAAAGGTTGTAATTTGTACCAAATGTATTAATAAAATAGTTAAATCGCTCAAATAAACTATACTTATAAACTTAAAATGTTATAGTCGTTTTTCTTCATACAGAATGTATGTGAGTCCGAGAGACTCACTTCAGTACTTTGTGTTCGTTATTTCACTCAGTACTAATAGGGTTAATAAAGTTTTATAAAGCTACAAAACTTTCTGAAACCTTGAAAAATCATCTGGTTTTTAATCATTTGGAAGAATGTCTTTCATTCTTAGGAGGATCATCACTTGGAGTTAATACAGCGAGAATTTCTCCAATTTTGGAAAAACTTTAAAATTAACGACTCCCAAAGTCCTAAGTATAGCTGGGCATTAACTCGTTAATCCGTTAATCGTTAATTAACGAAGTTAACATTCCTACTAATGGATTAACTTTAAAAATAACTTTAAAAAATGTTAACGGACTCGTAAACTTCCGTTAAATTTCCCCAAGTCCGTTAATAGTTAATCCAGTACTTATTATTTACCAAAAAGATACAGTACTCACCGCAACACACCCTGAAAAATACGTTCTGACAACAAGTACATTCCGGTTGATTTGGCTGGAAACGTATGACAGCAGTCGAGTGGATGCAGTTAAAAAATACATGAAAAAAAAAATAGAAGAGGCGTTACGACAAGAAGCTGCAGAAACTTCTAAGGACAGAAATAATATATGTGGCGGAGGCAGCAACGCGAGTAACAACGACAATTATGAGGAAGACTTTTTCAATTCTGTCATTCAGTCTAAAGAAAAACCTAAAAAGTCACAAATCTTTAAAGAATAAAGAAAAAATCTCGTCAAAATGTGGCTAGACATGAAATCAAAAGACTTATTCAACGATGCGGCATTCATCAAGCGCTGCAGTTGAAAATCTTTTATCCATGGGCAAATATATTTTAACGCCGAAACGAGCCTCGTTTTCAGACGAGAACTTCAACACATTAATGTTCATGAAGGGGAATATCCACATTATATTAGATGACTAAATTATACACTCAATTAAACACGTCTTTTTTTTGTTCCTAGCCGGTTAACTTCCAGAACCCAAACCAAGAGTTTTTATGAGAAGATCACTAACGTAACGTCACGAAAGTCTTCCGAAATGTAACGCTTTAACGTTTAACGAAGTTAACTTTTTTAGTAACGGATTAGCTATTAACAAAGTTAACTATTTGATTAACGGCGCCCAGCTATGGTCCTAAGTACATACAAAATTGGAAAATGGCTGTTGTTCAGTTTTCATCACGCCACATTTAACGTGCTCCTGATGTTTTTTACTCCATTTTCAATTTATTTATGACCAAATCCATCTCAAACCATGCACGCGGATTATTTCATGTTACGGAATTGGTTGCCGATTAAATAAGTTGGTTTTCAATGGATATAAGAGGACCCATATTTCCCCGATTTGATTAAAAAAATTTTTTTATGAAGTTATGGCCATTTTATGTTATGCTCATTTTAGGCTGAAAATCGTTTCAAAAAAGCGGCATTTCCATCCAAATCAAAATAATTAACTTTTATCTTTTGATTCTTATAGAACTAATAGAAAACATGAATTTGATCCCCTACGACCAAACAATATTAGCCAACCGGCTACAAATTTATTTCATCTTGATCGTAGGGGATCAAATTCATGTCTTTTTCAAATGGCTGTAACTTTGCGAGGAAACATCGCAGATTACCATTTGAAAGCTCATTTTAAAGAGAAAAAACGGTGCTAAGTGATGTTATTATCAAAAATAAGCTGAAAGTTATAGTATCACAGATGGCTGGCAAGGTTGAAACAGAAATTTAAAGCGCCCCATTAAACTCATATCATCTCTTTCTTATATTTGTACAAGTCCAAAATAAAATTTTAAGCGAAATAAAAGGTGGGGTTTTCCAAAAAATTAGCTTTGATTTTTTCTCATAAAAAGCGCTATAACTCTGCCAATTTTTAATCATTTTGAAATTTTTTAAAAGAAATTAAGAAGTTCTATCAGAATCAAAAGACAAAAGTTAATTATTTTGATTTGGATGGAAATGGCGCTTTTTTTAAACAATTTTTAGCCTAAAGTGGGCATAACTTAAAATGGCCATAACTTCATAAAAAATTTTTTTTTATCAAATTGGGGAAATATGGGTCCCTTTATATCCTTTGAAAACCAACATATTTAATCGACAACCAATTCCGTAACATGAAATAATCCGCGTGCATGGTTTGAGATGGATTTGGTCTTATATATTTTTCTTTTGTATATAAATTAGGAAATTATCATTAGTTATGTTTCAAAAATTCAAAAAAAAATGTTCTCTTTATTTTTTTCCCCCCTGAGAAAACGATTTGTTTGAATATAACAAATGTATATTTCATATAGAGCAATCAAATATTATTATATTATTATATTTGAGTCAAACATATTGTATTTGGATCAATTAGTGGTATATGTTGGTTGAAATATTTTCTGTTTGACTTAATCAAATATTGAATTACTCTATATGAAATATACATTTGTTATATTCAAACAAATTGTTTTCTCAGTGTAGAATTGAATTAAAATATTGTAAGAATCAGTTTCAGTTATATTTAAAAAAGAATCATCAGAAATTGAAAACTATTTTTAAAGTCGCGACGGTTGATGTTTATTCAACATTTTACGAATTTTTTCTTTTCAGAGATTGTTTGAATATTTTCAAATCTATACCAAAACGCAATGTTTAGAATAAGTCGAATATTTTTTCAAAACGATCTGTTCCAATTTGCGGAATAGTAGAATTGGGTACTACAAAGAATCCTTTAAACGCCTACACAGTCCAAATTTGCTGTCATTTAAAATAATTTATAATCTGCTTGAGAGCACCCGTGTACGAGCGAGCTTCAGTTTTTCACATTGATAATTTCACAAAACAACAGGCAAATAGAAAGGATGAGTTGTTTTACAGTTTTGTTTAAATTTGAATAACTCGGAAACTAATTTACCGATTTGAATGAAGAAAACGTCATTTTATTGCTTATGAGTTGGGAAAGAGAATGAAAAACTTTAAGTTTCTGAAAACTGCCACCAGATGGCGCTAGAAGCAGTTTGAATAATTTTAACTAGTTCAAACAAAAACTTGACAGCTCGAAATTCATTGTAGCCATATGTTGTAGTGGACTTTTTTGCTTAAAATTTGACGGATTTTCAAAAAAATAGAGTTTCCGAACTAAACAATTTTTCTCCATACAATTTAATCTGTCCTAATATACATACTTACATACATACATATATACTAGCTGAATTACATAAAAAAAATTTTTTATTTCAATTTCTAATTCGGCACAATTTTTATATAAAAGACACTCCCACCTATCCCTGCAAACTACCTCCTGGTATAAGTTTTTGCAACCACATGTTCTTTGATATGTGCCAGTCGATCAAATATTTAGTGTAATTATGTTTAAACATAGAAAAAATATCCCAACTGAACGATACAACTTTTTTATGCTTTGCGTTTTAATTAGGACTACAGACATTGTACACTCTAACTCTAGGCCAGGTGTGAGGAATACAAAAACTTTCTTTCATCAAATTTATATATTTTCTTGAACTACACATTCGCTTATGTGCAAATCCGCCAAATTTGGCCTTTTAGCTGGCCTCGTTTTTTTTTTTTTTTTTTCTTGAAGCTAAGGCTATCTTGAACTTATAATAAAGGTTGTCCAATTGAAAGTCAGATAGCTATTTTTTTATTTAACTTTATATGTAACATTTCATGTTGTTTTTAACTAAAATCCAATTTTAACTATGTCTTCTCCCTTTGAATTTTAATTGTTCCTCCTTGAATATTAATTAAAGATAGTCTAATCTTCGAGAAAAACCAAGTTTGAAGAGTTTGCTCCAAAAAAAAATATAAAAAAAAAATCGAAATTGTCATCTTACCTCGACCATGGCTTCGATTTTTTTTTTAATTTTTTTTTTTGGAGCAGACTCTTCAAACATGGTTTTTCTCGAAGTTTAGACTATCTTTAATTAATATTCAAGGAGGAACAATTAAAATTCAAAGGGAGACATAGTTAAAATTGCATTTAAGCTAAAAAAAAAACATGAAAAGTTAAATAAAAAAAATAGCTGTCTGAATTTCAATTGAACAACCTTTATTATGAGTTCAAGATAGCCTTAGCTTCAAGAAAAACTATGGCTGAACGATGTACTCCAAAAAAAAAAAAAAAAAACGAGGCCAGCTAAAAGGCCAAATTTGGCGGATTGTGCAATATAAGTATACTTACCAATATTTTTTTATTATTATTGCAGCTTAAAAAGTAGTTTAAAAGACTTTTATTATGAACAAAAATTAATACATAACTATTTTTCCACTTTCGCACAGAATTTCCACTTTGACTTGAATGCTGTTATACTCGTTGCACGATTTGTTGACTACATTTCTTTAATAAATGGAGATTTCCTAATATAAGTACAGGCCCGTTGAGAAAGGGGGAGACGGGGAAACCTCCCCTGGCCCGTGCTTTGCAATGGGGCCCGTAAGTCGGAGGCACGACAAAAAATTTTTTCGTTTTTTTACCATAAAATGCAATTAGTGTTTTTACAAATTTTTTCTAAAAATATAAAAGTCTAAAATTGAGTCACAAGCGTTTTAAAAAAAATTTGTTCGAATCTTGGGCGCTCATTTCACTGTACTGCTCATGCTCATGGCGCCTGTTGTGGACTGAATTACGGTTATTTTATTCATTTTTATTATACAAAAATATTACTGGCAACTCATTTCTTTTATATAATATGTAGCTGATAATGCCGCTACTAATTTTTTTGTGAATTGTACGTTATGGTTCGTTTTATTTTTGTACACCGTAGATACAGTGATTAATCCAAATGCTGTTTACTCACCCTGTGCAACCCACAGTCTTAATTTATGTGGTGTCGACTCAGCAGAATGCTATCAAGCAGCAATTACTTTTTTTGAAGTGTTACGCCATTTTCAGCAGTAGTCCACAATGTTGGGAAATTCTCAAAAAAATTGTGCCGAGTCCCTTCAGGTACAAGGTGGTCTGCTAGAATTGAAGCAGTTAAGCCGTTTGCCAATCATACTCTAGGATTGCAAAAAGCAATCTTAGGCTTAAATTTTACGGCTGAAAGTCGTAGTGATGTCAACGGCATTCTGAAGTACATGAAATATTCGAATGCATATTAATGTCCTCGATTTGGTATAAAATATTGCAAGCTATCAATGAAAGAAGCATCATTCTTCAAGCAAGAGACGCGACCATCGACAACGAAGCTCAAAATCTTGAAAGCTTGTTATCTGACTTAAATTCGGTTCGGAACCAATGGGAAAATGCTGCACACAAGAGCGAGTATCAGGACTTGGGACTCTTTGCATAGAGGCCTCGTTAGCCAAACAGTTAGTTTTTGATACACTTATAAAAAATTTTGCAGCCCTGAAAGCAAGAAAAGCGCATCTCTAATGTGAACAAGTTCGAATGCGAATGAACAATTTGATATTTAATGTTTTATTGTTCTAAGGCTCGAATTAAAGAGTTCAAGCCAAATATTAGACGACTTTTTCACTTTTCCCCCTCTATTTATAATTGACACCTGGATGGATAAATTCTTATTCATTGTGACTAATGAATAAAATAAACATACACCCATGATCAAAATAATAGATACACCAAAAAGATTTTCACTCAATCCCCAATAAATTCTATAGTTGGAAAAATTGGCATTAGAATTCTTTGTAAAACAAGAGAGTACAATATGTCAATGCCGTTAACTGAGAAATGAAAGAAGGTCCTTCCCCTATTTTTTCGCCAGTGAACATAAATCGAAAACGGGTACGAATTCGTTATCAAAATAATAGATACACTTGTTTTGTTTTTCAATTTTATATCTAAAACTTACATTTTTTTGTGCTTTTTTTTCAAACAACGGTAAAAGTATATTTATGTATAAATTAATTGCAAATAAATTTTGAAAAATTTACTATAGATATGGGCCAAAAAAATCGTTACACACCAGAAGAGTGACGATTGGTTCTGAGCCTACGAAAAAGAGGAAAATCTTTGCGGGATCTTTGATGAATTTGTCTTTGCGTTTTGTGCAAAATGTTTTTATAAAAAAAATTGGAAAATAAACTAGAGGTAGACCAACGAAAACCTCTCCAGAAGTTGGTCGCCAGATAGTTATTCTTTCAAAAAAAGACCCTTTCAAGTCCTCCAAAGCAATTTCTGTGGAAATCGGAAACGTTGTAAGAGTTTCTACAATTCGTCGTCGTTTGCAGAAGGCAAACCATCCGGGAAGGATCGCTAAAAAGGTTCCGCTGAAGCGTACAAAAAATTTGATCATGAGGTAAAATTTCACACAGTCTCACACCAGCTGATCAAACCGTGATGGTGAGAAAAAAGAGCGAACTATTTTATTGAGCGACGAAACCAAAATAAATATATTTGGAAATGACTACGGAAGAAATGTGAGATGCTTCAAAGGTAAGGAATTCCATGTGCGATTCACAAAAAAGCATATTTCCTCATTTTTCCTCACCATCAAGGCCCGATCAGCTGGTGTGAGCCTCATGGTCAAATTTTTCGTACGCATCAGAGGAACCTTTTTTGCGATTCTTCCCGGAAGGTTTGCCTTCTGCAAATGATGACAAATTGTTGGAGCGCTTACAACATTTCCGATTTCCGCAGAAATTGCCTTGGAGGACAATATATTATTGTGTCATATTGCATAGTGTTTCTTCAGAGAATTGGGGGTAGGGGCCCGAATTTTAAGTATGTACAGAGACTTTGCTGAAAAACTCATAACGTGCGATTTATGGAATTATTCTAAATGTAAGATGTCCACAGGCATTCTTGGGAACTAGAGGAAACTTATTAAAAAACCGGACAAAAAGTTTTTTAAATGATTACGGTTTCTTAATCCAATTCAAAATTGTTTGCTTTGACATGGTGACATCTTATTTTATGAAAATTTTAATTAGACTTTTATTGAATGACAAAGTTCCTACTAGGAAGTATTTCATTAAACAAAACCTAGTAACTAGTAAGAACAAACTAGTTTGTTCTGAACTGTTAAATTTTATCATAAGAAAAAAGGGGTTCGTCCTGAGCTAAACAGTTGCTTTCCAACGCTTTGGAGGAACTAATTTTAGGAAAAAAATTTTTTTTGCTTATAACACGTCCTCTTCTCTTCATTACAACCGAAAGACCATATAATTATACCCTATGTGAAATGAAGCATCGCTTCTATCTCACAAAATTATGTATTTAACGCAAAGTTACGTAAACGCTGCTGTCTAATTCAAATGGACTAGTTAAATTAAAAAAAAAAAACAACAGATATGCCAGTCAGATTAGTGACTATATATGTATGACAAAAGATAATGAAAACTTTTACCTTTTTCAAATATTATCAGAAATATTAAAATACCTTAAATTTTAATTAAGTTTTCCAATATTCTATTTTACACGCATAAGTAGGTAAATAATTATTTACAATTGGCAATATTATATCAGTACTTACCCACTGCATATATATCATTTGTAAGTCGCACACTGGTCGGAAATGCCAAAATTTTGTCATAAATATAATAAAAAAATGTTGGATGTAAGGAAATTAGTTTGATTGTCCTAATAAAATATAAAAGCAAGCACCCAAATTGAATGTTCAAAAATATATGCGCAACACTGATATTTTTGGACAGCCCTGAAAGCTCGACGTTTACTTTTAATTAAGGAAATTGTAAATACTAACTATTTGGCACAGTAAATTTTTTTACGTGGAAAATATAGCACAAATACAGGAGATAAGTTTGTATTTTAATGTGTTGTGTCTTTATTTTTAAGTGTTTTTGTTGTGCTGTTTTTTAGACGACTCTAACCTAAGTGCTACGTGTTTTGTGGACTAAAAGTTGGCAAGCTTCTCGCTACGGCAAGTTATTCGCAACTAAGTACTAATGCAATTTTGTTCAGTAAAATGTATATAATACGGCACCATTAATAACTTTGGCTCGTTTTTGCTCATTTCGGAAAACATTTAATTTTTTCTGTTAACCTAGAATTCAGTCACGCTGATTCGCATGAAATATGGATTGAAGGTGGATCTTCCGAAAGACTTGCAAAAATCTTGGTACAATTAATAATTATTTGCCAAAATGCAATAGACTTGTTACAGGATTTAAAGAATAAAATCAAATCTGGCTTTGCTCAAAAAAGATAATAAATATCCATGAAAAAGATTTATAAAGGAATGGTGTAAGACGTCCACACTTGACATATGTATAACGAAGGCGGAAGACGATTCCAACTGTGAAAATATAAATTAATTTTCGTTTGAGTTAGTAGTAAAAAGTTAAACGTTTTTTGTAAACATTGTTGAATAAACAATTTTTAATTTCTAAAAATGATTTACTTTAAGATATATGTAGTTCGATTTTGATCAAATATAGCCATATAATGCAGGACATTATATAACTTGCATACTTGTACATGATTTTACTTACAAGTTAAGAGAAGTAAAGCTTTTTATACAAAATGTGATAGCTCTCGATATTAGGTTACACAGGCGGTTGAGGCGGGAGTGGTCATATCGTTCTGAAATTTTGTTTTGTTCTTGTATATGACATTACTATTAAAAGTGCAAAATTAGAACTATATAACTACGTTTGTCTAATATGTATATACCAAAACTTTGGCGTTTCCGACCTGTGCGCGTCGTCGTTGTGTGACTCGGAAAGCAGCAAATTTAATTTTATCTGGATTGACCTATATTTCATTTTATAGGACCGTGAATTGACAAACAGCATAAGAGATAGTAAAATGCCTTACATTTTCATCAAGTTTACCAATATTCTATTTTCATATACATACAAATACATATATTTATTGATTTACTTAATAAATAAAGTAAATAAATAATTTACAAGTGACCAACATTTCAGTACTTAACTAATACATATGCTATTGTAGGTCCTTATTGTGTGACTTGGAAAACAGTAAATTTAAAATTATTGGGATTGACTTATATTATATTTAATAATAAAGAGAATGGCTGATATTTGGCTTTGTTTTGACTATGGAAAAAATTGTATGCCAAAATACAAACGCCTTTGTCCACACATCAACATCCCTTTTAACATAATTTATTATTCCAAGTCTGAGGTTGTCGTCAGGAATCAATTGAAAAGAATTGGACTCCCTAAACAACACATGCAAAAAATCAAAATCGTTAGAAACGCTTTACTTCTGTAAAATATGTAAACCCTCAACGAGTGCACGTGGCAATGGCCACGTGCACACAATTCAGGTTAAGTCTGCGATTAAATTAATCGGTGATTAGTAAAGGACCGTATAACATAACAAGTCTGCAATATATTGGCGTAAATAACGAATGCTGAATCATACATAATTATTAACAGGGAGGGGATAATTTAAAGAATGCCTTACTTTTTAATATATTTTTGTTTACCTAGCAACTTTAGCTGCTTGACATTTAAATTTACTAAAACTAACAATACATCCAAAAATGTTAGATTACCTATTTTTGGTCAGAAATGTAACTTATATTCTGACTAGCTACATACCTACATATATGTACAATGTACATTGTACATCATAATCAACACAAGTACTATATATACCAGGCCCGTGGTGGGCTTTTGGGAGTTCAAACCCAACCCCCCCACCACCCCCATTGGGAATTATTGCACATAGGCTTTTATTGACATTTGAACGAATAATAAAAAGACACAATAAATTTTTTTTTTTAAATGTAAAAACTAAAATGCCACTAAATCGTCGAAGCCCGAGTTTTTAATTTTCGACAAGACTCTCTAGCTATTATTGAACCAAAAAACACGACTTGGGACCACTGCGCGTCGCTGAGGCTAACTAACACGAGCGTTTTTTCAATGCGCGTTTAAGCATACTCTGGCATCAAAACAATCAGCTTCATTGAAAATTCAAGCATAAATCTATTCACGTCAATTTTGCATAATGGTTCACGTGACATGTGGATAAATGAAGATCAACTTTGGCGTCAACGCATAGCCGGGCAAGACATCAAAAATTCTCTCGAAGCACTGGATATTTGCAATGAAGACGCGTTTCCATATGTCCATTAAATGCTTCGTGTTATGGCAACTTTTCCTGTGACAACAGTAACAAATGAACGCTCCTTTTCAGCGCTACGTCGTCTAATGACATGCCTCAGATTAACTATTTCCGAAGATCGGCTGAATGGCTTAGCCTCGCTAAATATAAATCGCGATATCGAAATCAATGTGGAAAGAGTTTTGGACAAGTGTTTTCAAGTATCTCGCGGAATAAGTTACTTACGTAATGATAACTGAATATCGAATCATAACATAAACACTAGACTTGTTCAAATATAGGGCATGTACTAGAATGCTTCAAAAACACTCGATTTTCGAAAATTTATTCAAATTCGAAATTTTAGTTTTTCGGACTTTGGCCAAAAAAAATTAAGAAAATTGGATTTTTTCTTATGTACAATATTTTTTTTTTTAATTTTCTTTCGATTTTCCTTATATACACATAAGGAAGAATCGAAAAAAAATTGACCGCTATTTTTAAAGCTATTTTTAATACATAAGGAGAAAATCGGTGATCTCTCCGCGAGTAGAGCTTTGGTGTTTCTTGTCAATGCAAATACATGAATTTCCATTAAAAAAAAATTTTTCATTCAAAATTAAATTTTTTTATATTTTTTTTAAACTGTGTGTACTGTGTCATGTGACTAGTTATTGAAGCAAATATTGTAATTACTTGCTTATAAAATACTTTGAAAATTTTCGGACCAAAAATCAAATTTTATTTTTTTTTCTCATTTATTTTTTAATAGAAATTCATGTAGTGGCATTGACCACTTCAAATTATAGTATATTAAGGTGAATGCAGTGAAAGCAACAAAGGATTTGAGCTGTTACACAAGAAACACCAAAGCTCTACTCGCGGAGAGGCCACAAATTTTTTCCTTATATGTAAATTGGCTTAAAAAATAGCGGTTAGTTCTTTTTTGATACTTCCTTATGTTCAGATAAAGAAAATCGAATAAAAAAAAAAATATTAAAAATAAGAAGAAAATCAAATTTCCTTTATTTTTTTCGCTAAATTCCGAAAAATGAAAATTTTGCAGCTATGATAGCAACCCTAGGACTATTTCTTTTTTTATTTTTTTAAATGGAGATATACTCGAATTTGAATAAATTTTCAAAAATCGAGTGTTCTTGAAGTATTCTAGAACATATTTTTGAACATCTCTAATAAGCACATGTACAAATGTATTTAATTATTATTAAATGTCTATATTACAAGTAAACAGTTTTTTGACGTTTTTTATGAACATAATCTAACATGAAATGTTCGAGCTAAAAACCCCCTATGGATGATTCCTGCGCACGGGCCTGATACATACTTTAATTTCGTTTTATCAGAAATGAAGAAATAGCCTTTATAAACACCACAAGAAATTGTGTGTTATGGCTTTATAAATTGTGTGTCGCTTAAAGAAGATTTCGGTACGTTTTTATTTCGAAATCTTTTTGGGTTTGTAGACGTTCTTTTACAAACCGAACATTTTTTGACCGCAACATTTTTAAATCGTTCCAAATTTTTTTTAACGTATTCTATGAGTTATATTAGTGGACACGTGTGTCGGGAATTAATTTATTATTGAAGACATCGAGAGATATTGAGCTGTGAAGTTCGAAGGTCTTGCGTTTTATGGTGTTTTATGGTCATATTAAAATTATCATATCTCCGGTAAATTTTAACGGAAAAATAGTTTTTTATATCGTTTTAAAGCTACAAAGATAAGATTTTTTACAAATTTTTTACAAAATTTTTACTTATTGCATTAGATGAAAAATTTAAATTTTTTATTACAAATTAATTGCTTAGAGTTAGTTAAAAGAGCGATGACCACTCAAAACGAAAAAAAAATTGTTTAGAGTGGTAGGCAAATACGGACTATCTCAAATAAAGTAACTCTTGAGCGCACCCCTGAAAATACTGCGTGCCGCTGCACAGTGGTCCCAAATCGGGTTTTGGTTGAAAATCGCTAGACAGCGCAAATCTTGTCGGAAATCAACAATTTTTTTTTCTTTAAATAAAAGCTTATATATTGCCAGAACTCGAAAAAAAAAATTTTCAAAATATTTTTTGGGTTCAAAAAAAGCTTGAGGGTGCAAATTTTGTCGGAAACGAACATTTTTTTTTTGAATAAAAGTTAACAAGAACTCCAATAAATTGGCAGAGCCAGTATTTCGAAAAATAGATTTCAGTTTTTATTATTCTAAATTTAATGCCAAAAAATTTATTTTTTCAACTTTTTTTTGGTTCAAAAATGGCTAGACAGCGTAAATCTCATTAATTACAGCTTAATAAAATTTAAACAAATTTTTAGAATCTGAATTTTAAAACAGATACATACAGCTGTGAACATGGCAATAGCATCTAAATTTTATAAAGTCAAATATTTGTTTTTTCAAACAAGCTCTAAATAACAATTTGAGCACTAATTTATTACTAGGTGTCCTGGGCTTATGGAGGGGCTTAAATCTCATAATAAAAAAGTCTCAACTCTGTAGATAACGGGTTTTAAAGTATGTTACCACGTCTTTTTGCATAACATTAAAATACAGCAGTGGCAATGCGATTATCTTTTTTGAGTTTTATTGAAAGAAGTGTAATTTTTTCCAAAAATTTTAATGAAAGTAAGTTGAATATTCCTTATTTCTAATCTTTTTGTAAATTACACTGAAAATTCATTCATATTTTTAACTATTTTGGCCACAGTGGGGCGCGCCAAACATTGCACTACTAATCATTGAAAAATTATTTTAAAGTTGAGAATGGAATGGAAATCTTATTCTAGATATTATATCGAGCTCAGCACAAAAGATAATTAGGTTCCGCCATCAAATATGTAGAAACCAGGAGAGAAGAGCTGGAAAATTAAAAATTTCGCCACAAGTCGATGGTGAAATTGTGGTGCCGTCCAAAAAAAGATTCAATAAAATCGGCTTGGCAGATAAATTATGAAGTATTTGTTTTAAAATTCAGATTCAAAAAATTTGTTTAAATTTAATTAAGCTGTAATCAAAAAATTGTTAATTTCTGATAAGATTTGCGCTGTCTAGCCATTTTTGAACTAAAAAAAAGTTGAAAAAATCAATTTTTTGGCATTAAATTTAAAATAATAAAAACCAAAAAACTGTTTTTTGAAATCCAGGCTCTGACGATTTATTATTATTCTTGTTTGCTTTTATTGAAAAAAAAAAAAAAAACTTGAACCAAAAAATATTTTGAAAAAACTTTTTTTTTGGCATTTAACTTAAAATAACTAAAAACGAATTTATTTTTTTCAAAATTGCGATACGACAATCTTTTGGCGTTTAAGTTGGCTTTATTTTAAAAACAAAAATTGTTGATTTCTGAGAAAATTTCTGGTCTCTAGAAATTTTTGAAACTATGAATATTTTTTTTTCAATTTTTATTTCAAAACTCGGCAGCGAGCATGTGTTAGAATTTGGGTAAAAAATGTTAATCTCTGAAAAGATTTGCGCTGTCTAACCATTTTTGAACAAAAAAAAATTAAAAAAAAATTTTTTCGGCTTTTAACTTGAAATAATAAAAAACGAAATCTTTTATTAGAAGTTCGAGCTCGTTTTATTAACTAACTTTAAGCAATTAATTTGTTATAAAAAATTTAAATTTTTTATCTTATGCCATAGATAAAAAGCTTGAAAAAAAGCTTTAAAACGATATAAAAAAAATATTTTTCCGTTAAAATTTACCGGAGGTATGATAATTTTAATATGACCATAAAACACTATAAAATATAAAACCAACGAACTTCGCAGCTCGTTATCTCTCGATGTCTTCAAAAATAAATGAATTCCCGACACACGTGTCCACTAATATAACTAATGCGAGTAGAATACGTAAAAAAAAATTGAAGCAATTTAAAAATGTGGCGGTCAGAAACGGTTCGGTTTGAAAAGAACGTTTCATATATAAGTATTTTTGATGCAGTTTACATTTCCATGTAAAAGTGACAGATTTTTTCTGAATCAGCTGGTATATTAACCCTTAGCGGCACCACTTTATTTTCGTAACAATCCGGCTCATTGGGGTCTTTCACGGTTCCACTTTAAAAAATTTAAAAAAAAGCAAATTTTCAATGCCAGGCTTCATAACTGTGAATGAGTGTTGACATGGCTCTACTTTATGAAATTTAATAATTATTAGGGATATTTTTCAAAAATTTTGTGTGCTAAGTACATGAAGCTAAACTTGGGTATTTATTAGTTCGAAAAATTATTGCTAAGTTTCCTTTCCCATGGTGCCACTAATTGTTATGGATATTAAAAAACAAATATAGCGAAAAAAATTGTGCTAAAAAAATACATCAAAAACTAGAGCGGCCTTGGCATTATCAGAAAAATTAAGTAATACTTTTATCATGTAGGTTACCTTAACTATGTTAGTTAAGGTATTATTCAAATTCACCAAATTGTTCTTATAATACCAAGGCCGCACTACGTTTTTTGCAGCTCCTATGTTAATCACATTATTCACATTCACATTATACGTATGCGATTCAAAAGAAAACCGTATTATAGGATTGACCTTTCTTGATCTAATTTTTCTTTCTTTTTCATGCTGACGCTTACAATTAATTAATAAAAAAACTACTCCTACTGCATGCCGTTAGCGGAAATGCCACAAAGATGCCACTTTATTTGAAAACAATTTCTTTCAACTATTTAAATTCGCATAAAATACATTTCAGATGCCTCTTGAAATTGTTATATAGATATTACTATTGATACTTAAATATTACTCTGAATCCACACATACTGTTTAATAACTGACTGTGTGGACCAAACTTTTCCAGATTGTTCAAAAAATCTTTCATACGATTTTTGGCAGTTTGTTTGTGACTAGAGGGTGCTATAGCCCCAAGCTTCAAGCCAAAAGGGTCCCAACCAGCGCTGGATTAACTATCCCGGGACACCTATGACGAATTTGTCCATGCGATTTTTTGGCTACCTCTGTGTCTTGGCATATGGGCGTTATGTTTATGTTTATTTGATCAAAGCCTTTGGATACAAATTCCTTACAGACTAACATTAATACTAAACAACAGAAATATATGATTGATTAAATAATAAATAAAATTAATCTATAATAAAAACAAACTATTTAACAAATTCTTAAAATAATCTTTAGATAGAGAAAAATCAATGTTTTTATCAACCAATAAAGTATTACATAATGACAAGGCTCTAGTAATAGGCTCTAGTAATAGGCTACCTGGGACCCGTAACTTAAAATAACTTTATCAGATCATAGGTCCCCATACCGAAGTGTGTTCATGGAGCCGCTGTTGAATAATAAGATGGTTTGGATTGGTGAGAGGACGAATTTATTATAAGTTGAGTTGAGTTGATAATTTTTCGCGTTATATAAATGTTTTCTAAAAACCGGATTTTCTTATTCAATTGTACATAATTGTACACAATATTCATCAATAAAAAATTAATTACTTGCAATGATTTATTATATATAAAAAAACAGATGTAAAAAGTTTATTTTTTGAAAAATGATGAAATTTTATAGCAAATTGCACATACAAAAATTCCTTCTTTTCAGGTGGCTAAATAAATACGGTATTTGGAGGAGGGGCCAACGCCAGCAAGTTTTTTTAAAGACCCTAATATCAAGTCCATAAAACGTTCTTTTTTTAACAATTAGTGTCCGAGACATAAATTTTTTAGTAAACTGGACACTATTCTTGCGGGTTTTGGTATGACTAGGGCTCGGACTCCGAGCTCAAAGGGCCTTCAAGATGACAAGATGTTGTGTGGATGTTCTGTCCTGTGGTTAACGAATCAGGAGGACTATTATTTTTTTTCGTCACACTATTTTATGAATGAATGACAATTTTTTTGGTTATCAATACGTTAAATTTATTAAATTTTTTTGAAAAAAAAATATCGTTTTTGTTTTAAATTTTTTCTATATTTAGTTATAAGGGGCACTTTCCCAGTTTTAGCTCCGGCCCCACAATATCTTAATCTAGCGCTAGTTTGCGAGGGTGCAAAAATTCACTGTTTGCGAGGATTCGCGCATTTAGATGAATAACCATAATGAGGAATATAAGAACGAGTATATTGAAATAAAAACTAAACCAAATAACAACAAATGCACTGAACATTTTAAGAAAAATTTAATTATTTGCTATTTTTAAAATATTTTTCAATAATGGTCTGCCAGTAAGAGTTTTTTGGAACTCGCCCCCAAAATAGAAGGGGGAGGGTGTGGTGATATTGCAAATTTTATTTTACTCACAAAAGAACAACCTTTTTATTTGTGCCTATGAACATCTGAATGCATGTTATTAATTTTTTTTAATTAATTTTCAAAGTTGGTGTACGAAAATTCGTACGAGGATATAAAATGGGTTAATTGTTGCAATATAGTAAATAACTACCCCAGTAAAATTGATATTTGTGCAAAAATGTTATTCGATATTCCTTTTAAAATAAATACGGCAATATTGTTTCGAGTTTGCACTTTTGTTCTCTCAACCTTCATCGTTATTTGTCGTATGTTTAATTTTTACCAAATTGGAATCTATGGTACCGTTATCTTAAGGAAGCGCGTCAAATACTGCGTTTCATAGAAAATTGATATTTGTGCAAATTGATTTATTTGAGTTTTGAATACTGCAGCCTCATTATCCATACAAATAAAGTGACAAAATTATTGAGGAGGTATAAAGTCATTAATATAAAAATATAATTGTAATTTATATGTGGTGGAAAATATTTATTTTAGTTCAAGAGGCCTCTTGAAAAAGAACTAACTAACGAAGAGAAAGTTAGAGAAAAAAAACAATGCATGAAACTGGGATAAAAATATGTGAAATTGCTGGTGCAACAAATCGCCATCGTAATATGTACCATTACAAATTTTTTGAAAAACCCACAGAAATATAGCGTAAATAATTGCAATGGTGCTATATCCAAGGTAGATGAGCGTACCAAACGACACATACGGACTCTATCCACGAGCGAAATGATGAGCTGCGCAGATATTAAGGCAGAACTAGGCCTGTCAATTACCAGACAACTCATACAACAAATTGGAAGAAAGGAGTTAGATCCTTAGTATCAATCGAAAGTGCCCAAACCGAGCCTAAAAAATATCACAAACAATCCAGTTTTGGGATGATGTGATATTTATTGATGAAAAAAGTTCAACGTAGACGGCCTAGATGGACATCATAAATATTGGAGGGATATGTGCCATTTTAGGTATACCTGCAACAGGCGCAATTATGCTGGTGGATCTCTGATGGCTTGGGCTGGTTTTGATGCAAGAGGAAAGTCACCAATTTGTTTTATGTCCCGTCGTATTAATGCAGAAAGGTATGTTGAATTGCTGGATAGTAAGCTTATACCATTTGTAGAAGAGTTCCATGGCGACAGTTAGACATTTCAGCGAGATAACGCCCCCATACACGTTGCACGGCATATGATGGCGATTTTTAAGTCTAGAAATATTTTTTTGCTACAGTGGTCGGCTTAAAGTCCGGACTTAAATCCAATTGAGGACTTATGGAACATGCTATCTGCTAAAATTTTTGGTGCTACAAAGCAGTACGAATTCTTGAACCCGTCAAAATAAGCTGTTGTTAAGGAGTGGTCGAACATAGATTTGTCGGTTCTACAAAACTTGGTGAATTCAATGCCCGATGGTTGTAGTTACTTGATAAACAAAAGGGCAACACCATCTCATACTAAAATGACCTGAAATTATTTTTTTTCGAAGAATGCAGTCAAACTTTCACTTAAAATTAGATTGCACAAATATCAATTTTCTATGAAATAAATTTATATTAATTTTTTTTAGATATTAAAATGTAATGAATTAAATATATCTATGTTTTCTTATGTTCTACTTACTAAAGCCATTACAAAAAAAATAGTTCATAAGAAAAAAATCTTAGTGCTTAAATTAAATTTAAAAAAATATATTGCACAAAATCAATTTTACTGAGGTATGTACTTAGAAATGTCTTGAACATTTTAATTCATCGGAAAAAGTAAACCGCTACAAATGACATTCAAATATTGGGTTATCAAATTTTCCAATAAAGTGGTGAAGGTTTTCCGGCTATTATCGATCGAGGAATTCGAACCCGTGATTAGTTATTCTTCATCTTTTTTGTTCTTGTAAAAAAATTTGAAAATCGACCGGCAAACAATGAAAAAATACCGATTTTCTACTTTAAAGTTGTAAAATCGTCCCATTTTTTTACTGCCGCACCCGTGTAATATCAGCCTTCATGTGCCTTTGTCAAATTAAGAGCATGCCGTAAGCCGCATATAATAATCTTATTTCACAATTAAGATATCTGCTTTTCTTTTTCTAAACTACCAGATCTGAATCGGAGTCAACAAATATATATATACATACAGTGAAACCTGGTTAAGCGGTACCTGGATAAGTGGGAAACCTCTCAAGAAACCTCATTTCAAGGTCCCAGCACTTTTGCATCAAAATACCTCTCTTACTGGGATTATTAAACCTCTATATGATATATGATTTTTGAAGTTTTTGAGCGTTTTCGCCTCTATAACTGGGACCGTTTAGAAATAACCTCTATAAGTGGGAGTTTTTGAATATGCACGTTTTATCGGTCTGAGTAGGTTGTGAAATGGTTGTGTTAATAAAATTTCATAGAATCATTGACTTAATTAGGCTGTCATTTACAAATGGTCATTTACATAAAATTTGCTTTTTTATTGAAGATTTTTTCCCCTCTAAATAAAAAAGGTTCATCTTGATCTCTCTTAGTGTTACCCTCTTTAAATGGGACAACCCAATTTTAAACCTGGATATTTGGGAAACTGTGTAAATGGGAACCTCTTTAATTGAGACATAAATGTTGGTCCCTTGGAGATCCCAGTTATCCAGGTTTTAGTGTATTAAGGTGATTCAAATTTTTCTTTTTTTAAACTTCTTTACTAGTTGCAGATACATAATAGCAAAATTCTGGTTCACGGAGAACTCATAAGCTGGTGGCTTATCGAGCTTCTTAGTTATACATACTATACATACATACGATTTATATGGGGAAGAATGCTTATTTAGACATTATCTATGTAAGTCTCGTGAAAAAAATCTTACGTGAATGGGACTATGCCCATTGAAAATAAAACATAAAATTGTTTATAAGAAAGTATCAAGTAGATTTTTTCGTGAAGATAACATATTGTCAGTTTATTAGCTTTCAGAGTCAGGAAAATTCAAAGATTGAGAAAGAAATAGTTTTTTTTTGTTTTCTTTTTTTTTATGTAAGCAATTTTATGTTCTTTTTGATGAGTATGGTTCCGTTTGCTTCCGTTTTTACGAGATATAGGCCAACATGTCTAATAAAGCATTCTTTCCCATATAAATTGTATGGATAGCTAAAAAGTAAATCGTCGGCTGGGTATTGTTTTGTCGTTAATGCAAATACAGGGATACAACTTTATGTTTCCTGGTATGTTCTTTCCAAATCTTTTATCCATTTTGACCTATCACTTTCCAATTCTGAATTATCCAGTATGATTTTTGCCGTATACCTCCAAAAAAGATGTCTTAGACTGTCTTAAACGCCAAAAATTTGGATGAGCGAAAAATCTTCAATGCATTTTTACATTTTTAAATTTTTTTTTTAGTTTTTATTGGACCCCTTCCCCTTCCGTGTGACTTGTCTTACAACACTAGTTTACGAAATTGGGGTTCATCTCGAGATCTGGTTTCTCATAGACTTTTTTCTGTGTATTTTGGGGCGTAGATCCTAAAAAATGGCAACCATTTTTTCTTAAGAATCGTTTTCGGAATATCCCCAAAAAACCCCTTCTTTGGCACTTTTTTCATTCCTTTGGCTAAGTCTCCATGAATTTTATTTCGACTGAAAAACGGGTTTTAGTATTTCAAAGTTATTTTTATTCTCTTTCTAACAGTATACTGTTTGTGTGAATCGGAAAAGATTTAATGGAGTTACAAGCGCTCAAAGTCTAAACAAAATTTACTTTTTTGGTCTTTTTTAGAAATCACTAAATTTCAATTGCTCCATTTGAATGAAAAAATCTTTCCTCTTCATATTTTTAAGACTAAAAATGAAAGACTATTTTTTGCAAATATTTAAAGTATAATTTTGAGGAAATCGAGCAAAAAATGTGGAAGTTATTTGAAAAAACAGTAAAAGACTTGAAATAAAATTAAATGAAAATACATACATACATACATGTTGGAGCAAAATACTGTTCCTAGCTTATAAATTATTTTATATGTGAATTAAATGTCATTAAAAAAATGATATGTTAGAAAATATGAATTTTTTATTTTGGTTTAATAAAATTTATATTTCTCTTGTTCATGAATCTCTGCTCTTCTGAAGTAAGAGCGAGATGGCAGATCTGCACACGGGATATTGAGAAAAAGAAGAAGAAGATTTTTTTTGGGGAGAAAAAGTTAGTTCTGGAAGAAAGAAAACGTTCGTGTGCAGAACTGCTATTGAATCAGTAGAAAACTAATTTTTTTTGGAGTAAATCAATTTAAACTCTATCATCAGAAGTGGGATTGCCAGTCTATTAACAAAAACAAAAAATAGATTTGCATAATAAATTCAAGAAAACAAATTTGAAATTCATGAAAATTTTTTTCTTGGTGTTAAATTCAAGATGGCGGAGCATGATATGAATACTACAAGTTTGGTAAGTGATGATTTAAATGATTCAACAGTGGACTCTGAGCTTGTTATAAGCACAAAATCTGAAAATTTTGTTATTACGGTGGACGCTATAAATAAAATATTAGAAGCTACTCAACGTCAACAAACTTTGGTTGGTCGGCTTTCCAAGTTTTGACCCAGATCATTCTCGCGTTGATATTCTTAAGTGGTGTACGGATATTGATGCGAGAGTACAGCGTGACGGCATGGAAAATTTTGATGTCATACCCAGAATTAAAGTTTCTTTGCTTAGAAGAGCAAAATCATGGTATGATAAATATGGGTATCAACATTATAGCTGGGCAGATTTACGTTCTTCTTTGGTTCATGCATTTTCTAATGACGCAGATATTGTTGTACAATTGCGGAGAGTTGCCAATGCCGAAAGCAATGAGTTCGTTTCATATACTGATTTCGTGATGAATAAAGTGTGCCAAATTAACAGACTACCTTTTGAAATTCCGGAAGACAAAATCGTCAAAATCATCATCGGTTGCATATCTGAAGTAAGTTTGATAAATTCATTGACGTTTGTGATGCCATCTTCAGTACAAAGTTTAATTGACCATCTGTCCTCTATCCGAAAAACCTCTACGAAAACAAGAATTTTCAGCACGTCGCTTACATGAGGAAAATAGTTTACATTTTGGTTCAGCTTCCACTATAGGAGTGGATGCTAAGTTGCCTGTTCCACTGAAACGTAAACGAATGGAGGATGAAAGACGATTCTTTGAGTGTGGAAAAAAGGGACATATTGCGACTAATTGCACTGAAAAATGCAAGGTAAAAGAACTGGCTGCACAGAGCACATCGAAGAAAGCTATGGAAAAAAATTTCATGTGCTTTTTTTGCGGAAAATCTGGTCATGAGGAAACAACTTGCTGGGCTAAGCAAAGAGCTGAACGTAAAAATGTTAATCTCTGCAAAGATACAGTGCTTTCAAACAATTACACTCCAGTGGTCATTAATGGGAAATTGTATCGCGGTATTCTTGATACTGGTTCAGATTGCTCATTAATAAGATCTGATATTGCTGACCAGATATGTGCAGGAAGGGAAGCTCATTTTCTATCGGTGCAAGGAATTGGAAGAGAACCTCTTTTACTCACCGAGAGACTTGAAATATTTGTTGAATTTGAGGATCTTATTGTAGAAGTTACTTTTTACGTGATCGATGAGAAACATTTGCACAATGAAATTCTTATTGGTAGAGATGTGTTTAAAGATCCTACTTTAACGATTACTGTAAATGTAAATGGATCAACTTTACACCGCAGTAAGTCAGTTTTGTGTTCCAAAAGCAAAAAAGTTAACCACAACTTAAATATTGTGTTAGCAAAGTATTCGCAAAACTGGTTTTCCTACTTCAAGGGTATTCACTGGCTCTTTAAGTATTCGTTTACTGAAGGATTCGAATATTTATGATAGACCATATCGAATGGCGCACAGTGAGCGGAAGATAACAAAAGAAATTATTGCGGATTTGAAGTCCAATGGCATAATAAGGGAAAGCCAATCTCCATTTGCGAGTTCAATGATTCTAGTGAAAAAGAAAAACGGCCAGAATCGCCTTTGCATTGACTTCAGGGCGCTGAACAAAATCACTGTGAGAGATCGTTATCCGCTACCAAGAATGGAGGATCAGCTAGATGAATTGACTCGAAATACATTTTTCACATCATTGGATATGGCTTCCGGCTTTCATCAAATTCCGATTGCTGAAGATTCTATTGAAAAAACCGCTTTTGTTACACCTGATGGGCGTTATAAATACCAGTGTATGCCGTTTGGTCTCGTTAACGCACCTGCTGTTTTTCAGAGGGAAGTCAACGTGGCATTAGGAGAACTAAGGGGTAAATTGGCTTTAGTTTATTTACATAATATATTGATAGCATCAAAAACCATTGATGAGGGCCTTGAGAAGCTTAATGTTGTTTTAAAAGCATTAGTGGATTTTCATTAAACCTGAACAAATGCAAATTTCTTCAAACAACTATTGAGTATTTAGGACGAGAAGTATCTGCAGATGGTATTAGGCCAAGTAAATCTAAAATTAATGCATTAGTGAGTTCTCCTTCTCCAAGTAATATTAAGCAAGTACGCCAATTTATGGGCCTGGCTAATTACTTTCGAAAATTGGTCCCTGAGTTTGCAGCAAAAACTTCATAATATTACTTCGTTAACAAAAAACAACACACAATTCTTGTGGAGTGAAGAGTGTCAAGCTGCAAAGCGTTATACTATATACTAGAACAACTTACTACTCGACCGTTACTTGTATTGTTTAACCCTGAGTTTCCAACAGAGCTGCACACTGATGCGAGTGCTCTTCGTTATGTAGCTATTTTATTTCACCGCGTTAATGAAAGATTGCATGTAGTTGCATATTATAGCCAGGCAGCTAAAACACATGAAACTAAATACCACAGCTATGGAGACGCTCGCCGTTGTAAATGCAGTAAAACATTTTCGACACTATCCCCTAGGTGTTAAGTTCTTGTTAGTCACTGATTGCAACGCTCTGAAGGCAACAAAAGAGAAAAAAGATTTACTGCCTCGTATAGCTCGTTGGTGGATTTTTCTTCAAGATTTTGAGTTTGAAATTGTCTTTAGAAAAGGAAAAGCTTTATTGCATGCGGATTATTTCAGTCTTAATATGCCAGCAAAGCCATGTTACCAAATAAATAGTCTGTCGGAGACGTGGTTACATATTGAGCAGCAAAGAGATCCAGCTACACCTGAAATTATTGACAAAATCAAGAGCGGAGATTCTAACATATTAGCGCAGTATTTACTCAAAACCGGGATTCTATATAAAAAACTGGAAAATACTTTCAAAATTTATGTACCACAGCAATGCCAATTGACTGTAATGAGGCGATTTCATGAAGAAAACTGTCATGTTGGATGGGAAAAGACCGTGACTAAAATGCAGGAATATTTTTGGATGCCACACATGACTAAAAATGTAAGAAAATTTGTTGAATCTTGTTTAATTTGTCTTGTAGCTAAAAGACCGTCAGGAAAAAAAGAATGCGATCTTCATCCAATTGAAAAGAAGCCAATTCCATTTGATGTAGTGCACGCAGATTTTATGTGACCTTTCGACGGAAAAGATCATCGATATATTTTCATTTTATTTGATGCATTTACAAAATTTGTAATATTATTTCCTGTAAAACGATTAAAGCTACTGAAACAGTAAGGATGCTCTATAATAAATTGAACCACAATTTGACGACGTGGAGTCAATACGCAATCTAGCCCGTGAACGAACAGAAGTAAACGCTAAGCGGATGAAACTAAGGTTTGATCGGAATAAATGTAAGCCAACTCAATTATAAATTGGCCAAAAAGTTGTGTACTCTAGTAACCAGATTCGAAAATCGAAATTGCAAGCCTATTATCGTGGCTCTTATGAAATAGTGGGCGTTCTTTCCAATGATCGATACAAGTTGAAGAAAGAGAACTGCAATACCATTGTTGTTGCTGCAAGAGAGGTCATTCGTCCCATACCTGAAGCCGAAGATGAAAATCATGTTACTAACATTACTACAAGTTGTTAGTAATTAAAAAAATGTAAATTTTACAACATTCAGTTATTATATTCTAATGAGAGTCGAATTCATAAGCATGCTTAAGATTGCCTCTGTTTAATGATTTTTATTTTGAAGTCGAATTCATGTATAGGGTGTTTTTTTTAGAGGTATAGAGCTTCGAATTGAAATAAAACACAAGAAAATCGTTTTAATGTCCATCAATTTGGCTTTATTGGAAGGATAATTTTATGCCATTAATGTTTAAATATGATTTCGGGCATGTGGCCGCCGCGGCTGGCTCGAATAAAGCCAATTCTACAGGTCCAATTTTGAACCACTTTTTCGAGCATATGGGGCCGTATGTCGGCAATAACGCCACGAATGTTGGCTTCCAAGTCCCCTAACGTTTCTGGTTTGTTGGCGTAGACGAGCGACTTCACATATCCCCAAAGAAAATAATCCAATGGTGTCAAATCACACGATCTTGGTGGCCAATTGACAGGTCCATTCCGCGAAATTATGCGCTCATCGAATGTTTCCTTCAATAAATTGATTGTGACGTGCGCTGTGTGGCATGTAGCGCCGTCTTGTTGGAACCACAACTCATCCACATTCATGCCATCCAATTCGGGAACAAAATAGTCGGTTATCATGGCTCTATACCGGTCTCCATTAACGGTAACTGACTCTCCAGCATTATTTCGGAAGAAGTATGGCCCAATGACTTCACCAGCCCATAGAGCACACCAAACAGTCAGTTTTTGTAGATGTAATGGCGTCTCAAGGGTCTCATGTGGATTCTCTTCACTCCAAATGCGGCAATTTTGCTTGTTGACGTAGCCATTCAACCAAAAATGAGCCTCATCACTGAACAAAATTTTGCGATGAAAATCAGCATCGAGATCAATCTCATTTTCGGCCCATACACCAAAATCACGACGCATTGCATGGTCTCGCGGCTTTAATTCTTGCACAAGCTGGATCTTGTAAGGTCGCAAGCCAAGATCTTTGCGCAAAATCTTCCATAAAGTTGATGGACAAAGCTCCAATTGCTGTCCACGGTGGCGAATCGATTCATTCGGGTCATCTTCAACATTTTGCTCCATAGCGGCAATTGTTTCTTCGGTGCGCACTGTTCGACGTCTCTGCGGATGCGTATTATCACATAGAGTAAACGTAGTGCGAAAACGACCCATGGTTAACCGAATTAATTGCTCTGATGGACGATTATGTCGACCATAAAATGGACGGAGCTTGCGGTAAACAAGCGAAGGTTCGCGAACTGAACCATTATTTTCGAAATAAATTTGCACGATTTGCAAGCGTTGTTCTTTTGTCAACCTGTTCATGATGAAATGGCAAACCAAACTGAACATAAATGACATTAGAGTTGCCATTTTTGATCATAAAATGCCAGTTTTATCTCTATTCGAAAAACAAACCTCTAAAAAAAACACCCTTTACAAGCTTAAGATTGCCTCTGAGACATGTTGTTCGGAATTACGTTTAGCATTCGGTTGAAGTTGCGGACAAGCTTAAGATTGCCTCTGAGCCATAACGTTTGACAGATGTAGTGTTGACATGCAAACAAGCTTAAGATTGCCTCTGAGTTGCGATTCGAAAAGTCAAGTTTGAAAAATAATCTAATGATTCTTGTTACAGAATTCGATGTGTTGCATTGGCTGATTATATCAGATGATTAGATGACCGTTATGGAGTTTAAAATTAATGAATATTTCGATTCTGTTGTTTTTTTTTTCTTCTTTGTTAAATACATACTGTTGCTCATTTTGTGATCTTGGACTTAAGCTAGATCATATTCAACCAGAGCGATGATTAAGCAGGATGGCCGTGTTGGAGCAAAATACTGTTCCTAGCTTATAAATAATTTTATATATGAATTAAGTGTCATTAAAAAAATGATATGTTAGAAAATATGATTATTATGATTATTGGTTTAATAAAATTTATATATCTCTTGCTCATGAATCTCTGCTCTTCTGAAGTAAGAGCGAGATGGCAGATCTGCACACGGGATATTGAGAAAAAGAAGAAGAAGATTTTTTTGGGGAGAAAAAGTTAGTTCTGGAAGAAAGAAAACGTTCGTGTGCAGAACTGCTATTGAATCAGTAGAAAACTAATTTTTTTTGGAGTAAATCAATTTAAACTCTATCATACATATGAGCATTTCTATTACTTTTCGTGAGAACCGACCGCAGTGGTTTCTCCGACTTTGTTCAAATTTTGGGATATTGAAGTACATCATATAAAACTACGATCCCTGGATTATTGGCACTTCAAATGCCTCTGGTGCAAAGATATGAATTTTTAAAACTCAAAAATTTACGTTTTTTGCCCTATATTTGAATATCTGTATCTCGGGAACTTTAGCTCCAAATTCTTATGGTTCTGTCCATCTTCAAGCCAAGTTTTATTAAAATCGGTCAATTATTTTCCCGTTATTTCCCAATTCGCAATATTAATTTAAAAAACGGGACTCTGGAACCATGAGAAAACGCCCAAATGGTGCGTATGACTGCCCGAGTGTGCTTGAATGTATGTATTTCTGTGTGCAGATATATCTCTGAATGCCTGCATGCACGTCGGTGTCCGTCAGAGACCGTAAAGATAATTTTGGGCTCGAATTTCGCGGTAAAAATAAGCAAAAACAAGCACTTTTGGGAGCTCGATAACGCAGCCGGAGAGTCTTTTCCATGCTTCATACTTCTTCTCATTTTGGAGTTAAAAAACACATATTTTAAGCCAAGTTGCGTCCCAAATAATAAAGGTAAAACGGAGATATAGCCAGTTGAAAATGTAAAAATACACGATTTTCGAAAAAATGTATATTTTAAAATTGCTGTATCTTGGGTTTCTTGACGAATTTTTTAACTATATGGATTGCATTTTGAAGGGCTGAAAAAGACAATAAAAATGAGCTCAAATAGAAGCGATTTCATCAATATTGAACTTCTTGGCGTCACTTTCAAAAAGGGATGTTTTTCTGTTTCGATGATTCTGAGCAATGAGATGCAAACACTTTTCCAAACACGGGAATATTCTGAACTTTTTTTTATCAAAAAGTTGAATAAATACGAAAAAAATAAGTCATATAAAGTTGAATTTGGAGCTAAAGTTCCCGAGATACAGATATTCAAATATAGGGCAAAAAACGTCAATTTTTGAGTTTTAAAAATTCATATCTTTGCACCAGGGGCATTTGAAGGGACAACAATTTGGGGATCGTAGTTGTATATGATGTACTTCAATATACCAAAATTTGAACAAAATCGGAGAACCCACTGCGGCCGTTTCTCACGAAGAGTAATTTAATTGCTCATATGTATGTGTGTGGCTCTTTACTTTTATTCTCCATTTCTTTTAAATAAAAAAACATTCAAAACATACACATGTACTATTTTCGTTCAATTTTATTTCAATTCTTTTACTGTTTTTTCGAATAGCTTCACATTTTTTGTTCGATTTTCACAAAATTATGCTTTAAATATTTGCAAAAAAATATTCTTTCATTTTCAATCTTAAAAATATGAACAAGAAAGATTTTTTCATTCAAATTGAAGCAATTGAAATATAGTGATTTTTAAAAAAGACCAAAAAATTCAGTTTTTTGGACTTTGAGCGCTTGTTACTCCATCAAATCTAATAAGATTCACAAAAACAGCTTATTGTTCGAAAGGAAATAAAAATATCTTTCGAATGCTAGAGAGCGTTTTCAGTCGAAAAAATATGCATGAAGATATAGCCAAATAAATGAAAAAAGTGTAAGTGGATTTTGACTGAAATGAATGAAATGAGGTTAAATTACATATGTCGAAAAATATGGAAAATATTTAAAAATGTGAAAGACCTTGATAAAATATGGAAATTGTGGTAAAACGTCAAAAGAGGTTAACCCTTCGTTACATGATTTTCTAGTTTCAAAAACAAAAAATTTTTTTGAATCACATTCCTCAATCCAATCATTGAAAACATTATTAAAAAAAATTTCGGACCTTAGTTTTCCAGAAAAATAGGTGTTTTCCACATGGTGCATATCTGCAACGCCATGCATTAAGAAGGAATTTTATTATTCTAAAAAAATAAAATAATTGTTTAATGTAAAAAAATGCATATTTGGAAATTATTCCAAAAATGCAACACATGACCGATGGCCTTGAAGTATGTTAAACGTGGGATTATTTTGAGCAAGTTTATATACTTAGAGCGCGCTCGGACTTTCTTTTTGTTTATTTTGAGCTTGATAATAACATTCTTCACTAACTTGTGTGTGCAATTACTGCGGCTAGCAAAATCGGTCTCGGACGTATTATAGTGAACTGCAGCCGAAGGCCACCATGAAATTGGTGTTGAATATATTGGAATATGTAAGCCCTGAGCCGCTGAGTAAGATTTCATCCAATTTTTTTTTTGTGCATATTTCGAAATTATAAGTGAATGAGGCGCTCGGTTTCAAAACCGGCCAAGTCCAAAAAACTGAATTTTGAGATATTCTCATATATAAAAATCTAGACCATGCTTTATCTTTCTACAATGGTCTTAGATTAAAAAAACAATTTTTTTGACACAAATATTATACTTTTTAATTTATTATTCATGGGTTCATGGGTTTCAAAACCGGCCAAGTCCATGAACTTGCATTCAAAACCAATCCAACGCCTTGGAATCAAAACCGGCCAAGTGCAGTACATTGGTATCGAAACCGGCCAAGTCCACTTTTTTTCCAACGCCTTGAAATCAAAACCGGCCAAGTCCAGTTCATTGGAATCAAAACCGGCCAAGTCCAAAATTGTTTTATCAAAAACATTCGCAAATAAAGCTTTAAATATCTGATCTGACGTACCTTGAGTAAGAAATTTTATTAGCTATCATGTGTGAAATACATACTTTTTATATACTTTTTAATTTTTCAATGAACATAGATGAAAACAATCGTTTTTCGTTGTTTTCCCAAAAGTATGAAATATGGACTTGGCCGGTTTTGAAATCGGGCGCCTCATTTCTGGATATTTCACTTATTACAGATTTTTTTAACTCCACTTATGGGGTTGAGCTGGCATATATTGATTTAGATAACTGCGATTTTTTGTAACACATATTTCTTCAACCAGAGGTAGACTCTTTTCTTGGAATGGACAAAAATTTATTTATGAAGTGGATCAAAACAGGTCAAATCTTATGCAGCCCCTCATGAGTTGGATGTACTCTTGGTACCACTGCATTATGTCAGTTAAAATGAAGAAATCCTTGAATGTTTTTATACACATTTACGACCAGTGTACCTAGTCGATATTGTTGTATTTCCTACGGCAGGACCACAATAATGCCATATATTGGGCACCTGAATAACGAACATCAGCTTTCAGATCTTTCCAAGATATTTAGTTATTTCTGAGGATATCATCAGCCTTCTTCTGATAGTAATTCCGTGATTTTCGTAATCACCTTTATCGGCAATTTCATCCTATTGTCCGATATCAAAATCATCTTCATTGTCGCTCCAAGCTACCAAAACCTTCACCAGATCTGTGTCAGACAGAGAGTTAGCCATTCATAAACGTTATGAAATTTTTTTCACGTAAATGCATAGTGTTGCAGATTTGCATCATGTATGAAATGCACGAATAGAACAGATTTCATACAAAAAGTAGTTCTTATTATAAATAAAAATTGCTTTTTATGATATTACTTACACAAAAAAAAATTACTTTCAAAAATAATTTCACTTTTTCATTACTTCCTTAGTAAAATTTAAGATCAGTTTTTGCGACTTTACAATACTTTGATGTAACTGATTGTGACTTCCGATTCCTTCAAAACGACAACGACAAAAACAATATAATATCTATATAAACGTTGCTTATACATCGTACAACTAATAAAAAATGAATGTTCAAATAAAATTTTTATACGTTACAACATGCGAGCAATTTATATGTATGATGCATATCTGCATCAGTATGCAACGAAGGGTTAAGATAGCTGAAAAATTTTCGAAAATTCGGAAAATATGGAAGAGATTGGAGGCTGAAAAAGGTAAAAACATGGAAAATGTTGAAAAACTCGAATAAAGTTGAATGAGGTTGAAAACGTCGAAATAAATTGAAAGCGGTTGAAAAGTTGATAAAATATCGTAAATATTGAAAAAAATTGAGAGGATTGAAACAGACTGATAAAGTCTATGATATATGCATGAAAAGAGTTCAAAAATTTAAAAGAGATTGAAAAACTCAAAAAATATGAAAATTTTGAAAAAAGTTGAAAATCTGAAAAAAGTTTGAAGTTTAAAAAAGTCGAATGAGGTTGAAAAAGTCGAAAAAATATAGAAAATGTTGAGGAAAATTTTAAAGGAGTTGAAAAATGTTGAAACAGTTGAAAGAGGTTGATAAGCTCGAAAAAAGTTGAATGAGGTGAAAAAGTCGAAAAAATATGGAAATTGTTGAGAAATGTTGAAAGAGGTTGAATAACTCGGAAAACGTTGAATAAGGTTGAAAAATTCGAAAGAATATGGCAAATGTTGAAAAAAGTTGAAAGAGGTTGAAAAAGTTTGAATAACGATTGGAGAAGGCGCGCGCAAAACAGAGGCGCCTGGCGAGAGCTAATGAGGTCGGCCGTAACCTGACAACGGGTTGTTATGGCCATCTAAGTAAGTAAGTAAGTGTGAATAACTCGGAAAAAGTTGAATAAGGTTGAAAAATTCGAAAAATATGGCAAATGTTAAAATAAGTTGAAAAATGTTGAAAGAGGTTGAAAAACTTGAAAAAATTTGAAAGAGATTGAAAAAGCCGAAAAAATATAGAAAATGTTGAAAAAAATTGAGAGGATTGAAACAGACTGATAAAGTCTATAATATATGAAAAGTGTTGAAAAATTTAAAAGAGATTGAAAAACTCAAAAAAATTTAAAATTTTGAAAAAAGTTGAAAATCTCAAAAAAGTTTGAAGTTTAAAAAAGTCGAATGAGGTGAAAAAGTCGAAAAAATATGGAAATTGTTGAGAAATGTTGAAAGAGGTTGAATAACTCGGAAAACGTTGATTTAGGTTGAAATATTCGAAAAAATATGGAAAATGTTGAAAATAGTTGAAAGAGGTTGAATATCTCGAAAAGTTGAATGAGATTGAAAAAGTCGAAAAAATTTGGAAAATGGTGAGAAAAGTTGAAAGAGGTTGAATACTGTTGAAACAGTTGAAAGAGTTTGAATAACTCGGAAAATGTTGAATAAGGTTGAAATATTCGAAAGAATATGGAAAATGTTGAAAATTGTTGAAACTGTTGAAAGAGGTTGAATAACTCGAAAAAAGTTGAAGGAGGTTGAAAAACTCGAAAAAAGTTGAATGAGGTTGAAAATGTCGAAAAAATATAGAAAATGTTGAGAAAAGTTGAAAGAGGTTAAAAAATAATTAAGCAGTTGAAAAAGGTTGAAAAACTCGAACTGAGTTGAATGAGGCTGAATATATTGAAACCAAATTTTATTAGGATCACTAATATAGTATACTAAAAATAACATAAAATGTTTTAAGCTTGTATGGGAGGTGCCACGCCCACTAATGAAATCTCGTCAAAGTTCATATAATTTTAGATCTTATAGTGACCGACACCTCTACACCAAATTTAAAAAATATTACTCCAATAGCACACTAAATATGGCATTAAACGTTTTTTGCTTATATGGGAGGTGCCACACCCACTGATACAGTCCCATCGAAATCCATGTAGTTTCATAGCTTATAGTAACATCTCTACACTAAATTTCAAAAAGATTACTCTCATAGTACACTAAATATAGCATTTTACTTTTTTCGCATGTATGGAAGGTGCCACGCCCACAAGTGTCGTTGCGCCCACTTTTGATTACAAGATACCCAATAGCTAGTGTATCTTATATGTTAAATTTCATAACGATAGCGTTGTTAGTTCTCTCATTATGACGTTTATAAATATTGTGGGCTGTGCAACGCCCTTCAATGAGTTTTGCCAGTATAGTGGCATAACTTGTTATGATGACTGCTTTCAGCGGTATTGTCTTCAAAATTGTTATGAAAATCGTAGGCCCCCTTTTTTGAGTAATATTAAATCAAAATTTTCAATTGTTAAAGGATGCCACGCCCTCTTCTCCAATTCCGCCCACTTTTGGTAACGTTGAAGATATTTATGATTTGCATCAGTCTACCAAATTTCATCAAAACATCTTAAATAGTTTGCGAGATATCACGTTATAAAAATTAACGTTTGGGGCTGTGCCACGCCCTAGTTAGAGTATTGAAAAACTTAAAACCTAGCCCAATCTTAATTTTGTTAACATGTGCATGAAATCCCCAAGTTTCATTAAAATTGCTGCAGCCGTTTTCGAAATAAAGTTCAGTCATATGCATATATACATTAAAGCGGATCAAAAAAAAACTTTTTGATTTTTTCACGATGTGCCAGCGGATTACAATAGCCTTATATGTCTGGAAAAGCCCCATTACTAGGATTAAGGTTAATATTGAAAACTGGATTAGCGCCCTCTGTTTTAAGTAAATAAACCATTTTCAAAAATCTTGATTTAAAAAATGGTGCAACTTGTAAAGGTTATAAAATTTTTCAACAAAGTGGGTATGGTTTTCGGGAAACAATCGATCGGGGAACTCAAATCCGTGATTGGTTTTTCTTCTTCTTCTTCCTTTCTTACAAAAAAATTGACAATTGACCGGACAAAAGTAAAAAAGTACAATTTTTCCACTTTCTAGCTCCAACACCTCAAATATTATGTTACCGCTGATCCCATGGAACATCATTTTTAATGAACTGATATTCCCTTAAATGAATGTTGAAACCGCATAACATTATCTTATTTCAAAACAAAGATATCTGCATTTTTCTAAATTAACAGACCTGATTTTTTTCGAATCGGAGTCGACAAATTTGCATATTAAGGTGATTCTATTTTTTTTTTTATTTCAAACAGTTATTATCAATCGGGGAATTCAAATCCATGATTAGTTTTTCATCTTCTTCTTTTTTTCTTACAAAAAAATTGAAAATTGACCGGAAAAAAGTTAAAAAAATCCGATATTGTACTTTAAAGTTACAAAATCAACCCATATTATTTTGCTGCCGATCCCGTGTTACATCATTTTTAATGTACTGTTATTTGCTTAACAGAATCCCGTAAACCGCATATCATTTTCTTATTTCGAACCCAACATATCTGCATTTTTTTAAATTAACAGAACTGACATAATTTGAATTTTTGAATATTTTAGAAAAATCTATAGAATAGTTCAATTATGGCAGTTCTGTTAATTTGGAAAAATGCAGATATTTCGGGTTTGCAATAAGGAAATGATATGCAGTTTACGACATTCTCTTAAGCAAAGAACAGTACATTAAAAATGATGTAACACGGGATCGGCAGCAAAATAATATGGGGTGATTTTGCAACTTTAAAGTACAATATCGGAATTTTTTAATTTTTTTCCGGTCAATTTTGATTTTTTTTGTAAGAAAAAAAGAAGAAGAAAAACTAATCATGAATTCGAATTCCCCGATTGATGGTTACTGTTTTAAATAAAAAAAAAATTAATTTGTCGACTCCGATTCGAAAAAAATCAGGTCTGTTAATTTAGAAAAATGCAGATATCTTTGTTTTAAAATAAAATAATGATATGCGGTTTCGGCATTCATTTAAAGGAATATCAGATCATTAAAAATGATGTACCATGGGATCGGCGGTAACATAATATTTGAGGTGTTGGAGCTAGAAAGTGGAAAATCGGTACTTTTTTACTTTTGTCCGGTCAATTGTCAATTTTTTTGTAAGAAAGGAAGAAGAGGAAGAAAAACCAATCATGGATTTGAGTTCCCCGATCGATTGTTTCCCGAAAACCATACCCACTTTGTTGAAAAATTTTAAAACCTCTACAACTTGCAGCATTTTTTAAATCAAGATTGTTGAAAATGGGTTGTTTACTTAAAACAGAGGGCGCTAATCCAGTTTTCAATATTAACCTTAATCCTAGTAATGGGGCTTGTCCAGACATATAAGGCTATTGTAATCCGCTTACACATTGTGAAAAAATCAAAAAGTTTTTTTTTTTGAACCGCTCTAATATACATATATACATTAAGGTGGCCCTTAATTTCAAAAGTGTCGATAAAAAGTGAAGTTTTAGATTAATCCGAAGTGATTTAGAGGTCGCTCAACCCAGTCGAAATATCGAAAAATGTTTTTTTTCTTAATTTTTTTCCTTTTACCCACACTTGAAGTATATTAAACCAATATTGAATAAAAAAGTAAATATTTAGACATACTATGTAATCGATTACCTTTCCAACGAGCTAAAAATCATAAAAATCGAATGATAAATAAAGAAGTTATGGTCATTTATATTATTAACCCTTGTGTCTACACTTGGATACAAACTTTTAACAGGAATTTCCTATATTTCTCATGCTCCCAGCATTTTCATATTTTAGGTTATCCTCCACGAGAGTATCCTAAATATAATGCAATAATATAGAAAGAAGTGTGTACCTACAACCAGTGGGGTGTGGGCGTGCATTTTATAAATTTACTACTTTGATCTACACTTGGATACATTTGTGCCCTAAAGCATTTTAACTCTTTTTTAAGAAAAAAAAAATTAACTTGAGTGCGAAAAATTTATTAAACGAGTAAGAATGTGAAAATTGTCTCAGCAACCTTCAAGAACTTTAATAACGACTAGAAATTCAAAATTAAAACAGTTATATCCGGAAAGCTTGAATCGGAAAGACAGAATTTGATGGTTATATCGGATTGCTAGTTCTGGCTAGTGATGACATTTGGGCTTTGTGGAAATGTACTGTATGGAGAGTTGAAATGTAGTTTTTAGACGCCGAATTTTTTTTCGCCTTGAAAATGAAAAAACTCTTTACAATTACAAAAATGCACCAAATTTCAAATTTTTTGCAAAAAAAAAAAATGTTTAGCAAAGTTTACTTCAGGCATCATTCGCAATAAGTTCACTAAAAATATTATTACAATTTTTCAGGGACATAACTATTATAAGTTTTATGTCAAAAAATGGGTTTATAATTATTATGAATAAGAAATATTTTATTAGTTGTCAATAACTATTATTTTTCAATGGATTTTTTTTACGTTGAGTCATAGCTATTATGAATAAGAAATATTTTATTAGTTGTCAATAACTATTAGTTTTCAATGGATTTTTTTTACTTTGAGTCATAACTATTATGAATAAGAAATATTTCATTAGTTGTCAATAACTATTATTTTTCAATTGATTCTTTTTTACGTTGAGTCATAACTATTATGCATAAGAGATATTTTATTAGTTGTCAATAACTATTAATTTGGAAAAAATATTTTTTTACGTTGTTTTGGTTGACAATGGGCTTTGGCCATCACCAGAGTTGGTCCCAACTAAAAAAGTGTTCGATTTTGGTCTGTTTTGAAAAAAAAATTTTGTACCAATCGTTGGAAAGACGTCGAAGTCGAAAAAAAGGGTACAAAAAAGTGCCTGATTTTGGTCCATTTTTGAAATTTTGTTTGCACCAATCTTTGGAAAGAGGTCGAAGTCGAAAAAAAGGGTACCAAAAAGTGCCTGATTTTGGTCCATTTTCGAAATTTTGTTTGCACCAATCTTTAGAAAGAGGTCGAAGTCGAAAAAAAGGTACGAAAAAGTGCCTGATTTTGGTCCATTTTCGAAATTTTCTTTGCACCAATCTTTGGAAAGAGGTCGAAGTCGAAAAAAAGTGCCTGATTTTGGTCTATTTCCGAAATTTTGTTTGCACCAATCTTTGGAAAGAGGTCGAAGTCGAAAAAAAGGTTATCAAAAAGTGCCTGATTTTGGTCCATTTTCGAAATTTTGTTTGCACCAATCTTTGGAAAGAGGTCGAAGTCAAAAAAAAAGGTACCAAAAAGTGCCCGATTTTGGTCCATTTTCGAAATTTTGTTTGCACCAATCTTTGGAAAGAGGTCGAAGTCGAAAAAAAGGGTACCAAAAAGTGCCTGATTTTGGTCCATTTTCGAAATTTTGTTTGCACCAATCTTTGGAAAGAGGTCGAAGTCGAAAAAAAATATCCCAAAATGTGCCCGATTTTGATCCATTTTCGAAATTTTGTTTGCGCCAACCTTTGGAAAGAGGTCGAAGTCGAAAAAAAGGTACCAAAAAGTGCCCGATTTTGGTCCATTTTCGAAATTTTTTTTATGCACCGGTCGTTGGATACAGGTCGAAAATAGATCTTGGTCATCATCAAAGGTGGTTCCGAGTCCCAAAATGTGCCCGATTTTGGTCCAATCAACACACGCGAACATAAGAGCAGATAACAACGCACGGCATTTCGAAAATAACCGACATCAATGATTGGTGAAAAAAATAAATTTTCGAAAATGAACCAAAATCGGGCACATTTTGGGACCTTTTTTTTCGACTTCGACCTCTTTCCAAAGGTTGGTGCAAACAAAATTTCGAAAATGGACCAAAATCGGGCACATTTTGGAACTTTTTTTTTCGACTTCGATCTCTTTCCAAAGATTGGTGCAAACAAAATATCGAAATTGGACCAAAATCAGGCACTTTTTGGTTCTCTTTTTTTCGACTTCGACCTCTTTCCAAAGATTGGTGCAAACAAAATTTCGAAAATGGACCAAAATTAGGCACTTTTTGGTTCTCTTTTTTTCGACTTCGACCTCTTTCCAAAGATTGGTGCAAACAAAATTTCGAAAATGGACCAAAATCAGGCACTTTTTTTCGACTTCGACCTCTTTCCAAAGATTGGTGCAAACAAAATTTCGAAATTGGACCAAAATCAGATACTTTTTGGTACCCTTTTTTTCGACTTCGACCTCTTTCCAAAGATTGGTGCAAACAAAATTTCGAAAATGGACCAAAATCAGGCACTTTTTGGTTCTTTTCTTTTCGACTTCGACCCCTTTCCAAAGATTGGTGCAAACAAAATTTCGAAAATTGACCAAAATCGGGCACTTTCTGGTACTTTTTTTCGACTTCGACCTCTTTCCAACGATTGGTACAAAATTTGTTTTTCAAAACAGACCAAAATCGACCACTTTTTTAGTTGGGACTAACTCTGGTGATGGCCAAAGCCCATTGTCAACCTCTTTCCATCGATTTTTTGCAAAAAAAATTCGAAAATGGACCTAAATAGAGCACTTTTAAGGATCGGTACCACTTCTAGTGATGGTCAATATCCTTTTTAGACCTCTTTTCATTGATTGAAGCAAAGTTTTTATGACCACCTCTGGTGATGTCGTAAAAACCACCTCCCCATCGATTGGTGCAAAAAGATTCACAAAAATGAAAATCTGTTGAACACTTTTTTCAAAACAACGTAAAAAAATATTTTTTCCAAATTAATAGTTATTGACAACTAATAAAATATCTCTTATGCATAATAGTTATGACTCAACGTAAAAAAGAATCAATTGAAAAATAATAGTTATTGACAACTAATGAAATATTTCTTATTCATAAAAGTTATGACTCAACGTAAAAAAAATCCATTGAAAACTAATAGTTATTGACAACTAATAAAATATTTCTTATTCATTATAGTTATGACTCAACGTAAAAAAAATCCATTGAAAAATAATAGTTATTGACAACTAATAAAATATTTCTTATTCATAATAATTATAAATCAATTTTTAAAAATAATTATTAAAATTGGGCAATTTTTTCAATCTCAAAAAAGAAAATAATAGTTATTTTGGGTCCCTGCAATTTTTAGAAATTGTCGAAATGCACCGAAAGTACTGAAAATGGGCCAAGTGTACGGAATGTAATGACGACGAATTTTCACGACGCAAATGTACAAAAAAAGTACAAATGTACCTAAAATGCCATCACTGGTTGTGGCTAGGGTTATGCAGTGCAGTTTTCAATCAGCGAAGGAGTTATGGCAATCAGACATTTTACCAATTCTCGAGCCACAAGTTCTGATAACAGTGTTACATGAGCTGCTCGTGTGGGGACCAAGACAAGGTCAAATGGAAAACTCGGCAGAACTATTTTGATTGCCATAAGCCAGCTAAGTGGATTGATGAAGCCGACATCAATATGAATTTTTCAAATGCCAACATGCAAAATATTAGCATTATTGATACATATTTTAACTTCTGTTTTACATACCATTTTAAATTATTTTCAAATTTCACTATAATTTCTGATAGAACTTTAAAATTGTTGCTGAAAAATTCGAGCCATCCTCATGTAAACGTATCCAAGTGTAGACTTAAAGGTTTGCAAAGTAGATATTGACAAAAGGGTTAAAAAATCAAACATTTTGATTTCTATAATATACAGTATTGGCCAAAACTAAAGCACCCCCTGAGTACATTTTTTTCACATCATAATTTTTTTATGAAAACAACGTTATTGAACCATATTAAGTATTTATTTTATTTATCTATACCTTTAAGATCCATTCAGTCCTTTAAAATATCCTGGAAAGGGATATCGCAGGATATCATTGAAAATTTAATATCCTCTATGCCTTAAAGAGGTGCGTATGTCGTCCAGAATATAGGATTCGCAACTAAGTACTAATTTTAAAAATTTTTATTTACCATAAAAAAGGGGGTGCTTAAGTTTTGTCCGTTAAGCTTTCGGGCTTAAAATGGTCCTTTAATGTTAACTGTTTATTTATGAGACGCAGAATTTTTTTAAATTTTGTTTGTCTATAATAAAGGTATAGATAAATAAAATAAAAACTTAACATGGTTCAATAACGTTGTTTTCATAAAAAATTATGATGTGAAAAAAATGTACTCAGGGGGTGCTTTAGTTTTGGCCAATGCTGTTAGTATAAAGATAATAGCTATCAATGTTTTTTTATTTAGAAAATTTTTTTTTACAATAAGAAAATTTAAAAGGAAAAATAATACAAAACTAATATTTAAGTCAAGGCTGATTTAGTAAGCGATTTGAAGTTTTTCCGATAGTCAGTAACCACTTGCAATAAATATTGCTTTTGTTGTTCTTTCTTGGTTAAAATTTTATTGTATTCATCAATTAATTTTACTCCACGTTCTGCTGCATCATTTACCACATTTATATTAACTATGAATTATATTATTACCTTTTTTATAAGCTTCATTGACGTTCCACTTAGAAGGGTCTTCATTTAAAAAATAAGTGGAAATTCCAAAGCGATTAAAAAATTTATGTGTTAACGGTAACAAATTCCTGAAGCCCTTTATTTAAAAATGTTTTCATTTCCGTTGACTTCATATTTTCTATTATATCAATATCGTCGTCGCAATCTTTATCATCTCCTTCATCATTACTATATTTAAAAATCATTATCTTTTCAGATATTTCTCTTTTAATTTCATTGTTAAAGTTTTCATCAAACAAACTTAGCGCAACACATTCGTCTGACAGGTACCATAAATGATTCGAAAACTTTTTGACTGCAGCTTCTGATATTTGTTTGTCAAATGATTTGTAATTATAAAATTCTTTTAAAAGACACAAGTCTTGAAATGGCGCTAATGATGCTATTGGACATTTAAACCAACCCTTCACATAAAAATGGATAATAAAAGCACATATATCTCTTAAATTGTTTTCTTTAATCCCTGTTAGAGTACGTTCTGTTCGTAATAGATCAATTTTCTAGATACATTTTCCTTTGTAGCTACTTATGTGTCACCATGAGTTCCACTTTCGGATGAAAATACTAATTCTAAAATCAATCATTCAAATAAAATTAGAACTACATAAAGCATGTTATTAATTGATACAGCATAACCTCTGTAAGTCCAACTTGAAAGGAGACGCCAAAAATCTGAAATTTTTAAATCTAACGTACATATCAATGCCTGCTTTTCTTGTGCAAGCCTATTTTTGAAAAATACATTAATATAAAATATTCTTGTAGAAATTAAAATGTTCGGTTCTTTAATGATATAAATGGCCATAACTTCTTTATTTGTTAACCCATTTTTATGATTTTTAGCTTGTTAGAAAGGTAATTAATTATTTAATATGCATTAGTATTCATTTTTATGATTTAACAAATTCAGAAGTGAGTGAATGGACAGAACGCAAAAAAAATCATATTTTTCGAAATTTTGGTCGGCTTGAGCGACCTCTAAATCACTTCGGATTGATCTGAAACTTCACATTTTATCGTTTTTCGTCTATTGGCACACTTTAAGGGGGATCGATCAAAAATCGTACTGAATCAAAATTTTCCCATACACTCGGGGGCCACCTTAATATACATATATACATACATATATACATATCTACATATATACATATATACATATATACATATACACATATATACATATAAACATATGTATAAACATACAATTTTAGCTCGTTTAATAATAGTAGATAGATATTATGAGCAAAAATTGCACCAGAATTTTCTTTTCGCGTGCCTGCAACTTTTGAACCTGTTTGAAGCAAAAAAAAATTTGAATTACCTTAGAGCGGTTCAAAAAAAATTTTTTTGTTTGCTAACGATGTGTCTGCGGATTACAATTGTATCTCTTAGGGTTGTAACGGAGGTCATCTATGCAGAGGCGGATGCGGAGTTCAGAAAGTGATCTCCGCGGATGCGAAGTTTTAACGGAAGCGGAGCGGAGGTGGAAAAACAGTTTGAAAGTATTTAAAATACAAGATTTTATAAAAATGTTAGCATTCAATAAACATTAGGAGGCACCCTAGATTTCCAGCCTAAGGAGCTATTTTTATGAATTGATTATTCCACCACCAGTAAAAGATATGATTATAATTCTTTTCAGGATCAATAAATACACTCTTGCAATACACGAACAATTTTTTTTTTAATTCATTAAAATTATACATATGCAAAATATTGCGATCTGCTTAGCCATACATAAACAATTGGTGTCAACGGAGCCAATAGAACACAAAAACAAAAAAAAAAAATTCAATTCAGCATGACAGTGGCTATCGCCTGAACCAATATTATTATATTTTGTGCAAAAATGACAAAATGGCGGCTGTTTGAGCAAAAGTGTTCGAAAAATAAGAAGTCTGTTTAAAAAAAAAATAGAAAAAATTAATATTTTGACTTAGTTTTGGTTCATGCGATACCCATACACGTGACGAATATGTGGAAAAATGTTCTTAAGGATCAGCTCAGTAATTTTGGAGAAAACTGGCACCGTATGAAAAAAGTAAATTCGAGAGAAACCCGTTTAATTTTTTTTGGTGAACCGGAGAGCCGGAGAGTGCGTTCAAATAGTTGCAAAAATATACTTAGAGAGCTTGAATCTTAATGAAATTCACAATATTTTTGAAGTGGTCTATTTTCAAAATCTGTTCAAACGAAATTCATACTAGGTTGTACCCATTACCATTTCTTATGAAACTAACTAAGTTTCTAGCTATGGTCGAGCTAATCTTATTTTAGCCACTAACCAGCACAAAACAATAAAATGTAAATTAACTTAAACACGGAATTTTCCAATTTGTAAGCTCTAAACTATATTTTATGACTTCCGTTATACTCCGGCTTACCGCATTAAAATTTGCGGAGGCGGAGGTACAATAGCAAGCGGAAGTTCCGCACTTGCGGATGCGGAGCTCCTTTACAACCCTAGTATGTCTAGACAAAGCCAGTCAAAAGGATTTTCATTAATATCGAAAACTGCATTAGCGCCACCTGTTTGAAGCTGCCTACTTTTTTTAAAAAATATTGATTTTAAAAATGGTGCAAGTTAAAGAGGTTATCAAATTTTCCAAAAAAGTGGGGGAGGTTTTCGGGTTATTATCGATCGAGGAATTTGAATCAGTGATTATGTATTCTTCATCTTTTTTGTCCTTGTAAAAAAATTTACCGGAAAACAATGGAAAAATACCGATTTTCCATTTTAAACTTACAAAATCATTGCCTTTTTTTCATCGCCGCACGCGTGTAACATCAGTTTTCATGTATCTTTGTCAGATTAATCGAAAGCCGTAAGCCGAATATCATAATCTAATTTCACAATCAAGATATCTGCATTTTTCTAAATTACCAGGGGCCGAATCGCTGCAGTCGTTATCGAGTAAACGCGTTCGAAATTTCTTCGTTTGAGATTCCGGCACTCGTTATCGAATGAAAAGTATAGAAAATTGAGATTATGCCATTCGATAACGAGTAGTCGTTCGAATGCTACCATACGAAACCTCACTCGTTAGATGAACTGTCAACGGAATTGTTTGAAAAAAATTTAAAATTTCAAGAATTCTTTGAAAGACATAAAATGTTAGTATATACTTATTTGTTTTTAAAATGAAATTAAATAAATTAACTAACTTTTTACCCCTTTTATGGACTAATCCAAATATAATTAACGCTCTACAAAAAGGTATGATGGCAGAATTTATGCTGGAGCATCAACGTTTTTCAAAAAATCGTCTGCCAATCTGCGCGCAAGGGAAAGTCATGTCCCAAAGGCTCTGGGAGGAGCTAACTAAAAATATAAATGCTGCAGGTCCTCCAATCTTTGGGCACAATTTGATTTCAATTTCACACACAACATTTGCAACGATTTTGCAGACTGTGCTTTGGCACATTCCAACTAAATAATCATTCCCAACAGTGGAAAGCTTCCGCCGGCCAATAGTGCAAGTATTGCTGCTAGCTGAAGCGCTGGCGGCACTGCTGTGGATAAATGACCACTGAAGTTGAGCTCCGAGAGCACATAATTAGAAGCTTCTTTGGTTGGCCTAAAACGTTTCTTAAATCTGCCAAAAAAAACACTTTCACTATACCTATGTACAGTGCGGCGTCGGTTAACGCAACTAATAAACACCTAGCCTGTTGCAGTAACCGAGGAAGTTGCAATGATTGAGTCAAAAAATCTTAGGTACCCGGGTGTAGATATTGTTGAATTATATACATAGTATTGTTCGCATAAAATTTTTACAAATCTACCGTCTTTAAATTTGCGTATAATCTCACTACAGCTTAACAATTTGTTTGCTATTGTTACGGTTTAATAACGAAAATGCTATAGAGAATATTCATATGACATACGTTGAAATAAGCGAGGTAAAATTTGTTCGAAAAGTTGCACTTACTGAGTCTGTAATGAAAGAAATGTGCTTGTTGCGAACATTGAGGAGTTGCATTAATCGAGTTCGCACTGTATTTTTTAACTTGTATGTGTCATACGCTGTTGTTCGTAGCGACAAAGCATTGCTTTTATCCCGAAGTTGTCTTCTCATCTGCATGTCCTGGCCTTCCTCCTCCGACTCCGAATAACAAAATAATACTGGATTCATTTTTTTAAACACATATTTTACCAAATTTAAATTAAAACTTTGACGTACTTTGTCATTTGATAATAAAATAAATCGATAACTTTGTCGTAAAATTTCGTCTTGTTTCGAATCGAGTGCAGCGATCCAACAACTCTTTTCGTTTCGAAATTTTATTCGATACGATTGCTTACTCGATAACGACTGCCGCGATTCGGCCCCATATCTTACATTCTTTGAATCGGAGTCGACAAATATACTTATTAAGGTGATTAAAATTTTTTTTTTTATTTCTTTGGGAAAGTTTGCGATGGAATTAAAAGCCAACTTACCGAATTTTTTTTTTTATTTTTAAATATTTCAAGTTTTTTCATTACATAATCTTTTTTTTAGAATTAGTTTGACGTATGCGCCACCCAAAACACTGTTTTGTTTTATTCATACACGTACGGCACAAAATTCTTACATATTTACGTCATACCATTACATACCCTTGAGGAAAAATTGGAAGGCTTCCATGTGGAAATGATGTAGAAACATTCCTCATCGCATCTTTTGGAAGCTTATGGGAAGATTTGAATTGATGTTGTTCCCAAACCGGTATCTTAAGAATGCATGTGGAAACGTTTGCTTATTGTGAGGTAAATTAAAGGATCGTTGTTTCCAAGCCGCTTTTTTGAGAATACATGTGAAAACTTTTGCTTGTGAGGCAATGAAATACACTTTGCTTGTTAAATTTTTATAAAAATTTAATTTTCCTAAAGTTTCCAATTTTGTTTTGTTGTCATTAAGTGAAATCAAAATAATAAAAGTGAAACTGTGCACAATATTAATTTAAATTAATATTGCGTTGGAAGGCTATGCAAATGTGATAAGCTTTTCTTCATTTGAAAATGCCACCCCTACCTTCCCAATCCCTTTTACTGTTGGTGCCAATGGTTTACTTGCCACATTCTGAGGATAAACAAAAATTCACTTTAAAAAATTAGAAAACTCTCTAAATAAGCTAGAATTTTTGGCTCAATGCAGGCCCTTGCGCAGAAATCATTCATGGGGGGGTTTTTGACTCGGACATTTCATGTTAGATTATTTCATAAAAAACGGTTTACTTTTAATATAGACATTTAAATATAATTAAATACATACATATAGTGGCTCCATCGCATAATCGGACAAGACTTTGTTGGATATATGTAAATGTGCTCTAAACTTTAGAACAAACATGCGAAATATATTGTTTTTTCACTTTTATTTATACATCATATTATTATACCTCTGAACAATAAAAAACATCAACATTTTTAATTATAACTGTAAGTTTAAACAAAAAAAAACAAAAACAGTTCAAGATCTTGCGCGCAACGAATAATCGGATAAAGCACAATGGCAATGCTAAATGCAACGTTATTTTTCAGAAAGGCATTTTAGAACTACGTTTTTTTGTCATATTCAGTCGTAAATTGCATTTAGTAGCAAACAGTGTCAACAATAACTTAAAATATATTTAAAATGACTCTCAATGGAAAGCAATCTACTGCAGAAATTAGGCAATTAGTAGTTAAGTGATCTTATAAAGGTAAAACTGCATGAGAACTTGTCTTATTGAATAGAAAAAGTAAATCTATTGTCCACGACATAGTCAAGAGCTTAGGTTGGCCAATAAAAGCAGAGAAGGTCAAAGCAAGGTATTAAATGAGCAAAGAGCGTTCGATATTGAAATAAATCCAAGAAGATCCTTTCAAAACAGCGCGAGAACTTAAAATTTCTTTAAGAAATCACACTGGAAAATATGTTTGCTTGAATATTATTCGCCATACATTACACCAGTGCCATTATTATGGGAGAATTGCATGAATAAAACCACTTACAAGCCTTAAAAATAAAATCAATATACATATTAAAATATGCCAAGGAGTACTTACTAAATACGGAAGATTTTTGGAATAACGTTATTTTATGGTATATCATATTGAAATACCTTTCTTTTGATATTTTTCATTATTTTAAGGTTTTGTTTCGCGCAAGATCTTGAACTGATTTTGTTTTTTTGCTTAAACTTACAGTTATAATTAAAAATGTTGATGTTTTTTTTTTTATTGTTCAGAGGTATAATAATATGATGTATAAATAAAAGCGAAAACAATATATTTTGCATGTTTGTTCTACAGTTTAGAGCACATTTATATCCAATAGAGTCTTGTCCGATTATGCGATGGAGCCACTGTATGTACATTAGGGTGATTAAATTTTTTTTTTGTTTTTTTAAGGTGTTGTTGCTTAAAAAGAAAGTTTATGATATGAAAAAAAAGTTCACAAAAATTCAGCTCTGTGCCTCAATTTTATAAGGCGGCGCCGAAGCCCCTTAGTTTTACATGTAAATTGTATGGAAAAATTATTTTTTACTAAAAAGGTAACTGAATGAATAAATGATATGTGAATCCGAATCTGGCCTCAGAATTCACCCATCATGTCAGAATTCTGAAACATTTGAGGTTAAGTACCTAAAACATGATGTTTTTTTGTCTATTTTCGAGGTCATGTATATGATTCAAAGAAAGTTGATCAGCTTATTTATAACAACAGCATCATTTAGTAGCGTCCTTGCCCTTTAAAATTAGGTTTCAAGTGGTGATCTGTGATGTTTCCTTGTAAAGTTATAGCCATTTTAAAGTGACATGAATATTATTCCCTACAAAAGGTTGCAACCCAACAATATTAACCAACGGGTTTCAAATTCAAGTCACCTTGAAATGGCTGTAACTTTTTCTTTTTTGTGAAATTTTTCTTCATATCATAAACTTACTTTTTAAGCAACAACACCTTAAAAAAAAAACAAAAAAAAAATTTAATCTCTCTAATGTGCATGTGTTTATAAGACATGTTCAAATAAATGGCATGTTCTAGAATACTTCAAATCTTTCGATTTTCCTTATGTAAACATAAGAAAGCATCGAAAACATACTGACCGCTATTTTTTAAGCCTATACATAACGAGAAAAACTATGGTCTCTCCGCGAGTAGAGCTTTGGTGTTTCTTGCGTCACAGCTCAAATCCTTTGTTGTTTTCACTGCATTCACCTTAATACAGTATAATTTGAAAGGTCAATGCCACTACATGAATTTCTGCTAAAAAAAATAAATGAGAAAAAAAATATTAAAAAATTAGGTACTCTAGGTACTTGAAAAAACTCGTCCAAAACTCTTTCCACATTGATTTCGATACAGCGATGTACATATGTATATCTAGCGAGGCTAAGCCGTTCAGCTGATCTTCGGACAAAGTTGATCTAAGGTATGTTTTAAGACGACGTAGCGCTGAAAAGGAGCGTTCATTTGTTGTTGTTGTCACAGGCCAAGTTGCCCTTACATGAAGCATTTCATGGACATTTGGAAACGCGTCTTCATTGGAAATAACCAGTGCTTCGAGAGAATTTTTGATGTCTTGCCCAGCAATGCGTTGACGCCAAAGTTGAACTTCATTTATTCACATGTCACGTGAACTATCATGCAAAATTGAAATATAGCGGGAATAGATTTGTGCATGAATTTTCATTGAAGCTGATTTTATTGATGCCTGAGCTATGCTTAAAACCGGAGCTATGCCTAAAGGCGCATTGAAAGAACTCTCGTGTCACTTAGACTTAGCGACGAGCAGTGGTCCTAAATCGTGTTTTTTAGTTCAAAAATAGCTAGAGAGAACAAATCTTGTCGAAAATGAAAAACTCGGGCTCCGACGATTATTGGCATTTTAGTTCTTTCATTTAAAAAAAAAAAGTTTGTGTCTTTTTGATTTTTCGTTCAAATGTCAATAAAAACTTATGTGCGAAAATTCGCAATGGGGGGTTTGAACCCCCAAAGCCCCCACCCCCCTTGCACACGGGCCTGGCTCAATGGGATGTGCCACGCCCACCTGCCCAATTATATTCACCACTTTTGTTACTTTGTAATTTTGTAACAAGTTTGATCACGCTATTTTTTCCACATTCATTTTTGAGACAGTGGAGAGGAATGTTTCCACATTCATTTTTGAGACAGTGGAGAGGAATGTTTCCACATCCATTTTGAAGACAGTGGTGAGGAATGTTTCCACATTCCATTTCAAGACAGTTGTGTGGAATGTTTCCACATTCATTTTTATGACAGCGGAGAGGAAAGTTTCCCTCTAATGACATCGTGTGTAAAAAATAAATGGAGTGTCTAACGGAAGGAAGTGCTTCTTACATTCCATGGAATGTTTCCTATAACTGGGAATGTTTCCATTTCCTAGAGGGTATTTTCTTTACATTCTCTGCAGGAAGAAGCGAGTCAGTTCATATGCTTGTTCTAGCCCCATACTAGTTCTAAACTAATCCTAGTACTACTACTACTCCAAGCGAATGCATCGAAATACTAGTTTGTATATTCTATTTCCAAACTAATTATAAAAGAACAATTGGCCGTAACTAACCCAAATAAACACATCGCAACTACCCCAAACGAATTTATTGAGAGAACTAATTTATATATTTTCCTCTAAACTCATCGCAAACTACTCCGATTGACTGACTCGCAACTACTCATAAAAAAATTAGCAGCCCTTGATTATAGCAACTATTTCTTCATGCGTTCGCAACTACCATTGCATGAAGGAATAGTTGCTATAATCAAGGGCTGCTAATTTTTTTATGAACCCATCCCAAACTAATCCAAAAGAAGCCATTCGCAACTACTCCAAGCGAATGTAGAAGAAGACACTCGCAAGTATTCAAAGAAAAGTTTTTTTGAAAAAACTTTGAATTTTTACCTCAGGATAAATTATAAAAGTTAAACACACGGAATTTTAAAGTGCGATTGTGAAAAAAGTGTAATTGAAAGAAATTGAACTGTAATTAAAGTGTCGAAAAAAGGATTAAGTAGCAGAAATTTAAAAAGATTAAGTGCAAGTTGTTTCAAAATTGAAAATGAGCGACAACAGTCAACGGAATGCAATGACGAAGACATATTACATGATATTAATAATAATAATTTTAAAATAACATTAAAATATAAGCTTAAAGATTTATATTTTAGGTATAGGCCTTCTCGGCAGTTTATTGAAGATCTGTTAAAAATTTTAAGATTTGCTATTGCTGCTACCTTTCTACTTAAAACTGAAAAATAACTTTTTGATTTGAACCAAATCATAAGCTGCAAAAGGAACATTTATGTAAGGGTAAAAATCAAAATATTTAGTATTCTTTAATTTTTTAAATTACTAGGTAAAAGCTATTAAAACAAAACTTGTAAAACAAAACAGTAATTTGATCAACTTTCATCTATTTCAAATGCTATATCTGATCCCGACAAAGATGACTTAATAAGAAAAGCGTTTCAAATTGTAAAGAAACGCCATTTTAGGCAGATATTTATGTATGTGTTTTAAATAAAAACCAAAATTAAAATATTGTATTATATTAGTTTAAGAATAAATCAACATAAAAATGAATGTAATAAAATGAAATGAAATAAATGAATAATAAAATAATAAACACAAGTCTCAATAAAATTTCTTTAATACAGTCGAAATTGGAAAAGTGACCAAGATTTTTATTCAACTTATCATATCAAGTTTTTCAACTTTAAATCTTTTTTAGTCTTTCTACCTTAATAGGTAATCCACTAATCCAGTGTCACATTATCTAGGTTCGACTGTTTTTTATCAATTATTTTTTATAAATAAATAAACCGAATGATAATTATATTTCCGAAACTAGCCAATCAAATATAATGCGAATGATGACGCAAACTAATTTGTGCGAGTTTGTTTCAAACTAATCCAAACGAATGCATCGTGTGACAATTGACACCTAGTTATTTCCAGCAATCGGTATGATACTAGTCTAAAGAAATAATTCATGGAACAATTGACACAAACTTATTTGTTGGGACTAACTTGAAACTAGTTACAGCGAATGCAGTGCAGGACAATTCACACAAACTCATTTGTAAAGATTAACTTGTAACTAGTTACACCAAATGCGGCACAGGACAATTGATACAAAAGGCTAGCTTGTAACTAGTTGCACAGAATGCAGTGCAGGACAATTGACTTGCTGCAATGACTAGCCAATGCAAAAATCGACAGTTCACCGTATGGAAAACGGACTACTTGCAAACTAGTTGTGTTATGCTTGGAACTAGTTTGTGTATAGTTTTGGAGTAGACTAATTTCCGACAGGGTTAGCAATACATACAATTAAAAATACGGCATGCTATGAGATTGAATAAAATAAGAGCATTTAATACACACATTTTTATACAAAAATATCACAGTGTTTATCAAATACTAGCACAGCCATATGTTTCATTTGAACAGTTATAAAGTGTAAAATAAAAAAAAAAACAAAAGCAAGGTCCTCCTAGGGCTACACACAGTTTCTTATAATCTATGTTATGTTTCTTATTGGTCCAGGAGAAATAGGGTTTGAACAACAAAATAATTCGTTACAGCAATCTGACAGCGGAATATTGTTGAACAAGTTCTTTTAAAAGAGGACAAAAAAATCGAACCAACAGCAGCTATCCGGGGTGGAATGGGGTGCATTTTTAGAGGTCAAACACAGTTTGATAATTCTTGGACCAAAAATTAAAAATTCTTTTTGCTCATTTATTTTTTTAATGGAAATTTACGTAGTGGCATTGACAATTTCAAATTATAGTGTATTAAGGTAAATACAGTAAAACAGCAAAGGATCTGAGCTGTTACACACGAAACACCAAAACTCTACTCGCGGAGAGACGACAGATTTTCAATTTTTCGGTCAATTTTTCCATTACAGTATACCTTGCTTTTACGATTTATCTAAAGAAGACAAAACAACGAGTAAGTGAGCCAAAACAGAACTCCTTAGGAGGTGTAGTTTTAAGAGGAATCTCAGTTAAAAATTTCGGTTTTTTAAGTTTAAAAATTAAATTGAACAACAACCTCTGAATATTTCCGTCTTAAAAAATAACCGCCTTTGTGTAACACAGAAAAGTATCTTTTGCCCAAGTTTCAGCTCCATAGAAACTTTTTTGTCAAAGAAAAAATTAAAAAGCAAAAAACCGGATTTCAGCCATTTTTTTGAAATATTTTGAGGTTAAGGTGAAAATAATCAGTACAAAAGTTGTAGATCTTCTTATTTCCTACAACTTTCGCATCGAACTTTTTTTGATATGATGCTCAGTTCAGCCAGAAATCGTGAAAAATTGTGTTTGACCTCTAAAAATGCACCCCATTCCACCCCGGATAGCTGCTGTTGGTTCGATTTTTTTGTCCTCTTTTAAAAGAGCTTGTTCAACAATATTCCGCTGTCAGATTGCTGTAACGAATTATTTTTTTTTCCCATTTTTTTCGACTAATTCTACTGGACTATATAGACTTTATGCATCGATGAGGTAAAACCTAAATGAATTTTTGTATTGGTGGTGGATTCACTCCATTTTCTTCTCTTTACCGGATCCTGTTTCACAAATTTGCAATGAAATCAAGGTTTTTCTCAATCCGATAAGTTCCAAAATTATATATCGGTCATTCAACATAAAATTTGCCTATTTTTAAACTGACGTGTTTTAAATTGGCTGAAAATTTTTTGAGTGATTAAGCCGATATCTAATAGATAGAAAAAAATTATATCAAATTTTATCGACCAATAGTTTTGATAAAAAAATTAATTTCTTAACTCTGTTCAGAGCCGCTCGTAAATAACACAAAAAATTCATTGATGAATATAAACAAACAAACACAGTTCAAATTCGCTTTCATATTATTTTTAGGTAGCTGTGTACTAATAAATGACAAAAAAACTGCAAGTCTGGAAAAATTAAAGCCTAAGCGTTATATACAGTTACTCACAAAATTGAGTATATACCTTGATTTGAAAGAAATATTGTCAATTTTTAAAGAAATTAAAAATGTTTAGTAAATAATTTTAATGCATGGGGATAGATACCAATCTGACGTACTAATAACGAATACAAATTTTAATATTTTTAGGACAAAACACAAAATTAATTCATAAAAACGTAAATTAAAGCAAAATTCAAGTCACGAAATTAAGTATACACTTGCCAGTTTTGACATCAAATTTGATTTTTTTTATCACGGAAGTATTGTAAAGCATTTTAAAGTTTGTAGGGCTATTTCGACTAATAGTTTGAATACAAGCTCATTTCGTTTTTCGCGTTAGTTTCGCAATGGTGACCACTAGCAAGGATACAAATTTTGCAATAAGATAATTATATTACGTAAATTGCAAAAATATCCAAAGGCTAGTGTGCCGAAATCGACAGCAGGAGTTTCCAAAGTTATTAGCAAGCCGATATCCACAAAAACAGTTCATCGAATACTGCGAAAAAATAATTTGAACGGATTAATTGCACGCAAAAAGAATTTAATTTTTTCTATAATTAAAAAAAAAAAGGTTTGGAGTTTGCTTAAATGCCTTTAAACAAGCCACCGAGCTTTTAGAAAAGGGTGATATTCACGGACGAGGCAAAAATTAATCTTTGGGGATCAGATGGAATATCAATTGTATGAAAAAAGACTCATTCTTCACTGCAAACTAAAAATTGAGTAGCCACAGTCAAACATGGTGAAGTTTCAGTTATACTGTGGGGATCTATGACAGCTTCCGTCCGAGTTTTAGTTACAATAGGATAATGATCCAAAGCACACGTTGCACATATGGCAAGATTGGCTGCTATAAAACTCTCCAAACCAACTTAAAACACAACCAAAATCGTTGGAAAGGAACCCAATTGAGCATTTATGAGGAGAAGTGAAAATAAAATTGAAAAATTTTCATTCGTGGAGCAAGGAGAACTGTAAGAGAGCGATAGCCAAGATCTGGGAAGAAATTTCGCACTCTTTCACCCAAAAACTGGCGGATTCTATGCCACGACGAATTTAATCGGTAACAGATGCAGCAAGTGGAAGCACTACCAATTATTGGAAGCAAAGAATATCTTTTCTAATTAAAATTTAATGAACTATATAAGTACTTCATTTTAATGAACTGTATGCTTAATTTTGTGTCATGAATTTTGCTTTAATTTACGTTTTTATGAATTCTTTTTGTGTTATGTCTCAAAAATATATAAATTTATGTTCGTTATTAGTTCGTCAGATTGGTATCCATCCCCATGCATTAAAATAATTTACTAAACATTGTTAATTTCTTTAAAAATTGCCAATATTTCTTGCAAATCAAGGTGTGTACTCAATTTTGTGAGTAACTGTATATGCTGAAAGAAAAAAAAAATTACGTTTTAGGAAAACATGGTCCCCTACGGACCCGATTTCAAAATGAAATTTGACCTAAGCCGCCATTTTTTTTAAACAATTTTTTTTAATTAGCTTTTCATTTTAATAAAGAATATATTAAAAAAAGTATTGTTCGAATCTAGTTTTCGAGATATAATCATGTGATGTTCCGGATATGGCTTTTCTAAAATATATTGATGTCATAAAATTACATGTTAATAATACAATTTTTAGAGAAAAAACCAGTTATTTAAAAAAATAGTGATAATTTTCAAAAAACCTCCATGCCTCAAAACACGTGGAAATTATTTCAAATTTTTATGCGTCAATCTTATAGACAGTAAAATGACCTACCTTCCTTATGACATCAATATATGAGCCGCTGCAAGCAAAAATGGTATAAGTCATATTTAAGTAGTTTTGAGAAAATTAGAGTTTTACGCTTTGGCATACCAAAAAAACAGTGCTTATGACACTTTCGGAAAGGCAAATGTTCAAAATTTCATTTGTTATAAAAAAAAATATAATTTTTGAAAAAGTAAGTTGTACCAATTAAGCTTAAAGTTAGAATACAATTCTTTCAATTTTAATGTCAAAGAAATTAGCGATAAAGTGGTATAAGTCAATGAGTTACACCACTTTCCCTTCAAAACTTTGGCCTTTAAAGCGGAGCACATCCTATTCACTTAACTATTCATTCCCATATTCCTTTATTTCTTTGAAAATATTAAGTAAATTGAAATATTCATTTCATAAATCATTTCTTTTTTATGAATTTGAATTAATACCAATTACTTGATGTACTGTTAAAAACGTTAAGTCTTATTTTGTACAATTGCCACTAAATTGAAAAATAAATTGAAAATTGAAGTTAAAAATTTTTAATTAATAACAAATATTTTTGTATCAAAAAAAAAAAAAAAATACTAAAACAAAATTTTCTTTAATTAAAAAATTAACATGGAAAATGATGAATTAAAACTAAATAGAAGTATGTAATTAAATCAATACAAGAAGAGCTACTTATCCTCCTCGATCTCGGAAAGTTGTCCATTGTCCAGAGAGTCAGCTGAGGACTTTAGATTGATGAAAACGTAAACGAATACTATACTCAAAAGTTTCATTACAAGCATGGTACATTAATCATGGTAGCAGCAGTTGTAAGTGACAGTTCTTCTTCTTTATTCTTAGCCAGCCATTTCTGTCAAAATTTGTTTTTTTTTTTTGATTATTATTGACAAAACAGAATGTTTAAATTTCAAAATATCAGTTGGTTAATGTGAATTCATGAGTAATTCTTCTGAGCTCTTAAATTTTGTTAGTAATAAATAAATATGCCAGCTTGTTGTGCAATTTGTCGCGCTGTTTCCTCAGAGGAAAATTATTCACGTTTCCGTGTCGAAGCAAGGCGTCGACGATGGACCGATAGCTGTGGGTTTGAATTGAATGATTCGTATCGATTTTGTCAGAAGCACTTTGACCAAGATGACTTCATCGGTGCTCCAGTCAACAAAAAGTGCTGGTTAATGCCGGGTGCGGTACCAAAGCGATTTTTAAATCGTTACTCAAAAACTAAAAACAGTGAAATGTTTGGTAAGTTTTATCCAATTTTAGCATAAGTTTTCTATACGCATAAATTGTAGAGCTTAAGAGACTTTCCAATAACAACAGTAAGATCGACTCCATGGAAAAATCACTCAAAACTCTTCCTCCTAATGAAATATTCAAATTTGGTTTCGATTGCACTAAATACTCAGAAAAACTGAAAATTATAAAAATCTCTTATTTATTTTTCTTCTTTTTGGATTTCACAAACGCATGCGGATCGATCCAACCGCTTAAAACAAAGCAGGCCAATGAAAGCAGTGGAGCAGGTAAGGCTTATCCAATTTCTTCTGCTTATAATCATATATAAAATCTTTTTATAAATTAATTTCACAGCTTATACAAAAGCCTTTCCACCACTGCAAAATGAAAAACATAGTGTAGAATTAACTGCATCAGAGTTGTCTGACACATATGTTAGGCTTTCAACATCATATTGTGAGTTGCCTGCATAATAAATTACAACATGATATGCAAGTACATGAGATACAACACTGAAATACATTTTCTTTACAGTTTTCAGTGCTCAGATCTCTTAGAGATATTGTGTCTTAAAAAGCACATAAAAAAACTTGAGGCACAAGTTACTAAATTAAAGAAGCAGCTAACAGACACCACTCAAAAGACAGTAGTCCTTGAAGCCAGCCTCAAAAACATTTTTACGGAGGGACAAATGGAAAGATTGAAGTACGTAACTTAAATATTCATCTTTGCTACAGTTTATTACAACATTGAAATTTTTCAGATATCCAAACATTGGTGTTGGTCAGATATTTCAACTGCAGTATGTCTGCATGCCGCTGGGCCCAGGCCGTATAATCATTTGTATGCCAAAGGCTTTCCTCTACCCCATGTAACAACATTGCAAAGGTGGGCACGGAAAGTAAGGTTCGAGGAAGGTATACTTGACTTCTCAATTGCCGCCATGCAGAATGCAACCGGATTGTCGGAAGACGAAAAAGTTTGCATTCTCATGTTTGACGAGATGAAAGTCTCCTCGGCCTACGAGTACGACTCATCTTCCGGCAAGGTAAGAGCACCTTGTAATTATGTTCAAGTTGGGATGGTAAGAGGACTAAAATCATCATGGAAGCAGCCGGTGTTCTACGCATTTGACTGTAAAATGACCAAGGCAATTCTACACCAACTTGTCATTGAACTTAATGGTGCTGGATACCCAGTAGTTGCTGTGGTATCGGACATGGGTCCCACTAATCAAGCTCTTTGGAAAGAACTTGAAATTTCAGTTGGTAGGTGAAATAGATATATTGAATTTTAAACGTTCCTTATAAAATTAATATATTTCTCCGTCAGAAAAAACATGGTTTGTAAGTCCAGCGAACCCAGAACAAAAAGTTTTCGTTTTCATTTGTTAAAACTTATAAGGAACCATTTTCTAGACACGGGACTTACAGTGAATGGCACCATAATATCTCCGCAGACCATTAAGCAAGTGCTACAGCATACTTCATCTTCGGATGTATCAATTGTGCACAAGCTTACGGAGACCCACTTAACGGTTAAAAACACGGGTAAGAAAGCAGTTCTAACTAATTATGTGGCAATGATGTAATATATTTTAATAATTTATAAAAAGGCAAAAAGTGAGATTTGCAGCTACACTATTTCCGCAATATTGCGCTGTGATGAAATTGGAATAGAAATTCATAACCCCATAGAGACCGCAAACTTTTCTAAACTGGTCAACGATTGGTTCGACATTTTCAACAGGAAGTTATCCACGTCGTGCAACATTCCCACTAAAAAGCCGTATGGCAAAGAACTTGCCCAACAAAATAGTGTGTTGCAAAGAATGAACGGTGTCATGGGTTCACCCATTATACCCAACAAAAGAACATTGGCACCATTTTAGAAGGGAATCCTCATTTCCAACACTTCTCTTAAATTATTGTATGATTACATGAGAGAAAAGTACGGCTTGGAATACCATCTGACTTATCGTTTGAACCAGGAACTCTTGGAACATTTTTTCGGTTCCATGAGAGGAGTAGGCGGGATGAATGATCACCCAAGTCCCCAAAGTTTTAAATTTAGGTTAAGAAAATATCTGCTGGTTAAATTTCAATATTACTTACATTAAAGCTTACTGTTTTTTAAGGACAGGATAAGCTGTAATGGACATGTACACTCACCCATTTGGAGAAAAAATTCATGCTCGAGCAAGCGTTACCTTAGTTAAATAACAATTTAAGTAGAATTAATATACACTAGTTATTATTTAATTAATTTGTTTTTTTTTAATAAGTTATAACAAGTTTACCTAACTAAATAAAACAAATAAAACTAACTTAAAAATGATATTAAAGTTATTTTTTTCTTATTTAGCCAGAAACACGGAGTTGTTGAAAGGCACAGGAAATGTCGATGCTGACCAAACAAGTTGGTTACATATTTCAAGTCCTCAATTGACAACAGCAAATAGGAAAGGGGTTAAAGTAGAGGTGCAAGAAAATTTTGAAGAAAACTTTAAAGAAACAAATTTTGAAGAAATAAATTTTGAAGAAATCTTGGAAGAAGAAAATTTTGAGAATGAAAAATTTGGACAGGGTTTGGTAGAAGTCAAAGAAATTGACACTCTCTACGAAGATGGTCTCGATTATGTAGCGGGCTACATAATTCATAAGTTAAAACTTTATGAAGAGATCGATAACGAAGGTGATACTTGGACTTGGGTTGACCAAGTGTGGAAAAGGAGTTTGAAGAAACCATCATCAAGTTTTTTAAGAAGCATTAAAGAATTAGAAACTGTTTTCACTAAAATGAACGGTATGAACTCTCGAATTAAAAATTTAAATAGAAGGTTAAGATCACAGAAGAAAAACTTAGTAATAAACTTTCAAAAATATTACTCTAATTCCAAACACGACAAAAACCAATGGCCCTTTTCAGGGCCACCAATGGTTTTAAACCAAAGAGATTAAAATTAATATTTATTGAAACAATCAAACTAATTGAATTTATTAAATCAAAAACTTTTATTTAGCAAAATTTTATCCAATACTAAACTACAATTAAATTTGTTTTCTTGTATCTTATTATTTCAAGCCGTGTTTCAGTTTTCAAAAAAAATAATTTGTCTTTAACAAATGACAATTCTGAACTGAAAACACGGCTTGCAATAAAAGTAGCACTAAAAAATATGTGAGTTAATTATGTAACGAAACTTTATGGTTTTATTGCTCTAGCTCTAGTTGATTTTTAACTGGCCTAAATCCTTTCTAATGTTGTACCTAAATCCGGTCGTTGTGTAGCAATGCAATTTTTTGAAGTTCTTACGAGATTTATGACGGTATATCTGCTTTATACGAGAATCTGCGCTTTGAGCTGTAGCTGTACTCGCTTGTATGATATGTGCTTATGCTGATTTGATGTCATCGTTACTTTTATTTTTGACGTCAGTATAGCGCAGCTCAATTTCACTCCTTTTTATTGTTTTCTTAATAGTTTCGCTATTGTCACTATCACTTGAGTATATGCTTTGAGAGTCTGGAGATGTAAGCCCTCTATGTGGAAATCATTTTATTTGATTATGATCAAAATGAATATCATCGATAATGCCATTGTTCACAGCAGTATGTTGCATGTTTAAAACTAGTAAGTTGCGCCATAGGACTAGCACTTCTATTTGCAATGCCGCTTGCAAGCTGACACATGGCATTTGGTTGCGTTGTTATTATATTTTCTAAGCCTATACTTTCTACTTTTTCCACTAGTTTTTGAGATCGTAACGCACGTCTTTCCAAACGAGATAACATAATGTTTTGCTGTTGATTTCCTCCACCAAGTTTTCGTTTTATTAAATCAGCACCGGATGACAACAGACCAAAAAGTGGTTCTGGCGTCAATGTACGTGTTGGGGAACCCTCTAAAAAGAATAATTAGATATAGTTTTACATTTTAACTTGATCCAATGAACTAAAACCTTCGGAGCAGCTACGCTCACCATCAGTTTCATCCATGAAAATGATGCAAGCTTGATGATCACGTGCATAGTTGAACATTTCACTTATAAGATGTGCATTTTCATGCAACCTGTCGTTGTTGTAGTACCAACACGTAAAAATAGTTTGGAATTCACCAACAGAAGTTCTATTGCTTCACATTATTCATCATATTCGCTGGCGGCGATAACCACAACACAAATTAAAATAGTTTTTAGTTTAGTTTAGTTTTTTAGCTAACAATTTTTTAGCAATCCACGCGCGCTTGTCAGAATTTTTCTTTTGTTTTTGTTTTGATTATTCTTGAAAATTCTGATAGGCAAATTCACGGTTGCATTATTTCAGTTTGACAAGATAGTTCTACCTTGTATAATTGTATCATGATTACAAGTAAAATTAATTTTCACATTAACTTTAGTTATACGAAGTAACTAAATTAATTAGAACGCTTATTTAATTACCGATGACGCTCATTACTAAAATTGAACATAATCAATAACAGTTCGCTAGGGCTCAAAATATTGAGCAGCTTAATAAATTAAAATAAAAAATTTTAGTTAATTTATTTTGAAATTTAGCTAAACGCTTCACAACAGATGCTTTTCGAAATTAGCTTCTTACCTAAGAATTGAAACAAACACAATGGCTAGCGCAGAGTTGTACCACTGTTCTGCTTGAAGTTTGATTTGTTTCGAGCCAAAACTTTTCGATGGTCTGTAGCCACGGTTCGCTTCAAGCAAGATCAAGATCGATTAAATTGTCAACCAAATCTGACAATGCACAATTATTATGTAAAGTCCGGAGATTCCAAATACATAATCCGCAAAATCGGAGCTGCTCATTTACTCGTTTTATGGCCATTTTAAGTTTAGCACTTTGGCCGACACGGTCCGTTTAAAGCAAGATCAAGATTGGTAAAAATTGTCAACCAAATCTGACAATGCACAATTATAAATTAGTCTTCGGAGATTCCAAAAACAAGATTCGTAAAATCGTACCTGGTCACTTACTCGTTTTATGGCCATTTTAAGGCAAACACTTTCAAGTGAAATTTTAAATTCAAGTGAAAAATTAAATTTAAAATTTATCTCAAAAGCCAGGTGTGATAAAAACTAATTAAAACCACATTTCAATTCAGCGTCAAAATTACCATAAAAAGTGATACAAAAAAGTGATTAAAAATTTAATCGCTCCGCTAAATAAAGTTTAATTAAAGGAAAAATAACACACATAATAAACAATTTGTTCTGAAAGTGATTTTTAATAAAGAATTAACATGAAGTGCAATTTATGCCAATCAAAAGTCGATAGGCAAGACTTAAAAATTCAATGTTTTTATTGCAAAGAGTTTTATCATGCAAAGTGCGCCAAAATAAACAAAGAAGAAATTGAGTTTTTCGTAAAAAGCAACCAAAACTACAAATGTGGTAATTGCAACTCAATGAGAAGAAACTCAATTCTGGCAGACAACACAAAAATTCTGTCTCCGACTACCGGTGCTCTGTCTAAGAGTTCAACTGCAACTACTCTTGCATCTGCAAATAAATTGTTAAGCGACAAAAATAACACTACGGTTTCACCAGTTAGTACATCTCTTAAAAATGTGAGCAATAACATAACGCTTCAAATGTTGTATAATGAGATCATTGAACTGAAGAATCTTAATACAGAAGCACTATCAAAAATACAAATGCTAGAAGAGAACAATGCATCCAGTGCTGCCACTTTGGATAAAATTTTTGTAGCAAAATTGCGTAGCAAAACGGCGAGCAGCGTAGCAAAAGTTAATAGTTGGCTGAACTATCGTTTATTGAATAGTAAACTAAACATAAACTTTTTTATAAACCGAAAATATCACATTGAAATTCAGAATGGTGCAACAGTACATAACATAAATGTGATTAACAAATTACAATTCACATAAATAAGAATATGTAAAAAAGTCCAATTTCCATGTGATCTTATCTTATCTTATCAAATATAAAGGAGGACATCACATGCTATGAAGATAGCAAATGTATGCTATTCACTCTCGCATTCTCCAAGCGCATTAGGTTCTGTTCGCATGCTTTTTCTTTCTTACAAAAATTTGATTTGATATCAATGATATGGGATAAGATAATATAAGATCACATGGAAATTGGGCTTAATAGTTCATAAACATATTATATAATTCATCTGATTTGCAGCCATTATAAAATCTATGGTATCTATTTTGTAGGAGTTACTTTTTTTATTTTTTATTAAATTGAGGTCTGAAAAAATTCGCTCTGCAGATGCACTGCTGTGTGGCAAAGCAAGCAATTTTTTTGAAAAGTAACTGGCATTAGAAATCATGAAAACTTTGTTTAGTTCAAAATTCAGCTAGTGCTAATACAGAGTTGCCAATAAATTAGAAAATGTGTTTAGTTAAAAAATTGCAGGAGAAAAAGTAAGAAAAATTATATGAATAATACAAAATTATATGGAAATGGGAAAATGTAGCAAAATTGATACATTTGATGAGAGTGGGTAGCGAAGTCGCAAATGTGTTATTTTTTGCTTAAGTGTAGCAAATTTGCTACGATAGTAGCAAAGTGGCAGCGCTGAATGCATCACTTAACAAAAGAGTAGAACTTTTAGAAACGAAGCTAAATATGATAGAGCAGAGAGATAAAATTTGTGATGTCGACATTGTTGGTGTTCCTGATGTTGATAATTTAAATGTAAAAGAGAAGGTTGATAAGCTACTAACAACAATAACTGGTGATGTAATTGATAATAACAATATTATTTCTTGCTACGTGAAAAATATCAAAGCCGATAAAAATAGAAAATCCACGAATATCGTTTGTGTCAAATTTGCTTCGCACATACTGAAAAAAAATATTATGAAGAAGATGAGAGATGCCAAAAACAAAATTACTTCCGATATTTTCAATTCGCATAGTAGCAACAGCAATAGCAGCATGAACAAGAGCAATAAAATTTTTGTAAATGATTCACTCACCAGCTATACGCGCATGCTTCTCAATAAGGCAAATGAGCTGAAACGCAACAACAAGTGCAAATTTGTCTGGATTAGAGACTCAACTGTTTTGATAAGGAAAAGAGAAGGTGACAGATTTATTAAAATAATTTCAATTGAGGACTTTACTAAACTAAACAGCGATAAAATTTGATGTTTATTTTTAATTTAATTATATTTAAAAATGTTAAACCTTTTAAACAATAATTCTAATATAAGTCCTCAAAAAAATTTAAATTCAACAGACAGTCATCTTTCTGATTCGGTTATTTCAAACTGTTTGTGTATAGAACACTCAAATACTAAGCAATATTCAGGTTTTTCAGTAGTTCATCAAAACATTAGAAGCATGAGAGCAAATTTTGATTCTTTTTTCGCTCACCTTGCGTCACTTGACCATCCTCCAGATCTCATTTTTCTTTCAGAAATCTGGATTTTTGAAGATGAAATATCTTCTTACATTATACCCAATTACACATTTAATGCCACTTGTAACAACTCGTATGCTGCTGGTGGTGTTGGAGTATTTTTTAAAAATAACACTGTAGAGTACGAAATTAAAAACTTTAACTTAATAAGTGCTGACATAATAATCATCAACTACAAGATTTGCGACACTCTATATTGTTTTGTTTGCGTTTACAGGCTACACAAATGCTCTATTAAAGATTTCGTATATGAATTTTCAAATTTTTTGTATAACCTAAAGTGCAAAAACACAATATTATTGGGTGATTTCAATATAAATATTTTGTCCGATTCGCGTGATGTTGATTATTTCTCATCGGTTCTAGCATCGCATGGGTTTGATTCTGCGCTGGCAGAACCCACTCGATCTAGTTCTTGTTTAGATCATATATACATTAGGCTCAACAGAAATAATCCCATTGGCTATAAATCAGCGGTATTTGATTTAAAGTTGTCCGATCACAGTCTTACTAGCATCCAATTTGAGTATAGCGTTTCTAGGTTAAAACCGCTCATAAAATTAAAACGTAATAAAATTGATTTTGTCTCTCTTAAATCTAAATTGAATTTTGAAATGTGGGATGAAGTTTATTCATCTCTAGATCCCTCTGTTGCTTTTGATATATTCCTTGGTAAGCTGCAATACTACATTTCGAGCTGTAGCCAAACTTTTAAAATTAACAAAAAGCTAGAATGTATCAAGAAGTGGATGACGATACCATTACTAAAAAAAATTAAAGTAAAAAATACACTTTGTGCGTCAGTTAAAAAAACCCAAATAATGAAAGACTGAAAAGTTATTTTGATAAGATATGTCTTGAACTTAAAACCGATATTCCACGATGTAGAGATAACTACTTCAAAAATAAGCTCTCTAAAAACATTGGCAACTCTAAAAAAGAATGGCGAATCGTAAACGAAATTCTTAACAGAAACACTTCTGATGTTGATATCTCACTTAAATGCAATAATGAAGTCGTATCTGACCCGGTAGTGATTTCCAATCTATTCAACGATTTTTTTTCAAACATCGATTCTTTTCAGGATTCTCCGGTCAATACTTCTAACGCTTGTTATGTAAATTTGTTAGCTGAGTCTTATAATCAATTCCACAGTTTTTTCTTTGTACCATTTACAGCTATTGAAATTCATAATATTATTACTTCTCTTAAAACGTCTAACTCCAGTTCCTTAGATGAGGTTTCAAGCTTTATTTTAAAAAATATCTCTTTTCAAATATCGGATGTTTTGTGCTATATCTTCAACTTAAGTGTGCATTCTGGTATTTTTCCAGTTTCTTTAAAAACAGCAGTTTTGATTCCACTATACAAAAAAGGAGACGTATCGTCATTAAACAATTATCGTCCAATTTCACTTCTTTCCACCTTCTCGAAAGTTTTTGAGAAAGGTATGAAATATAGAATGTTGTCCTTCTTAAATAGATTGAGCTTCTTTAGTGACTGTCAGTTTGGATTTAGGAACGGAAAATCTACTGAAGATGCACTTTTAAAACTTACGAGCGAAATTCATAATAGTTTAAATGTGTCAGATACTCCGGCTTGCCTATTCATTGACATCACTAAAGCGTTCGATATGGTAGATCATACTTTATTGCTGAACAAACTTTTCAATGCTGGTTTTAGAGGCAGCGTATATGAGTGGTTTGCATCGTATTTAAATAATAGGAAACAAATGGTTAAAATCAAGAATTGTTTTAGTAGTGTGAGGTACAATAATTTAGGTGTCCCTCAAGGTTCCGTTTTAGGCCCAACTCTGTTTTTGATCTATGTAAATTCATTATTTATTCAACCTTTTAAAGGAAGTCTTACTGCTTTTGCAGATGATACTGCCCTAACCTATTCGAGCAGAAGCATTTTCAATGTTTACACGGATGTGAACCATGATCTAGATTTGTTAAGAAAATGGTTTCAGAGGCATAAATTTCTTATTAGTAAGAAAACAAAGTTCATGTTATTTAATATTAGAGGCACAACATGCGATATTCTACCTTTAGTTTATCATTCGCCCAGTTGCTCGAAATTCTGCTTATTTGATATTGGTCATGGTGTAACTTTTAACGGCAACGATAAATGTTTTGGAATTGAGACAGTCACTAATTTTAAATACTTGGGTATCACTCTAGACAATAAACTATGTTGGAACCACCATACGCTATACCTTAAAAACTACTCAAATAAAGTTGTAAGGCAATTATACCATCTCAGTCTTTACTGTGATCAGGCAATTTTAAAATTGGTTTATAACGCACTACTTAAATCTAAACTACAGTATGGACTTTCCTGTTGGGGAGGTGTTTATTTTAGTAAAATTGAACCCCTTTTTATTAAACAAAAACATGTGATTCGCATTATGTGGAAAGCTAATCGGAGAGCTTCCAGCTTTAATCTTTTTAAATCTCTAAATATCCTCCCTTTGAGACATTTATACTGTTATAAAGTCCTAAAAATTTTTTTTGAAAAATCGGGTTTTAATTCTGTTAGATTACAAGAAAATTATAATTTACGAGTAGACGCTGATAATTTTGTAGTTATTCCTCCAATTGTCAAAACGCATTTTTCTCGTTTTTACCTTGTTACTGCACCACGTCTATTTAACAAGATACCAAAAGAAATTAGATGCGAAAGAGTGAAATCAATTTTCCTAAATTCTGTTAAAAAATGGCTATTTTCTTTAAATTACTCCACCATTGAAAATTTTTTTAATGTAATAGCATAACTTGAATATTGTTTATTTTAGTTCACTTTATAAAATAACTTATTATATATTTTTTTTTATATTTTTATTAATGTATTAATCAAACTTTTCGGCATGTATGTTTTCCCCATCAAATTAAAATTAATTTGTGAATTATATATGTACTACATTCGCCTCTTGTCTTTTAGACAACAGAATGTTTTAAGCTTCATCAGGAAACTTGTACCTAATATTAATTTGTGATAGATTTATACATTGTAAATAGTTTTCTTATGAAATGAATCAATAAAAAAAAAAAAAAAAAAAAAAAAAAAAAAAATATCTTAAAAACTGATGTTTTAAGCAAACTCGATTTTTTAGTATAAAGAGCCAATGATATGACTTAATCCTTAATATGAATTACGGATTGCGGATTGATAATGATCCGGTTTAACAATGAAAACACACTTTTTTTTAAATTTCGTTTTATTTTTCAACATAGTCCCCTTTTAGCTCGATACACTTGGTCAAACGATATTCTAACTTTTTGATGCCATCCAAATAGTAGATTTGTCGAACTCCTCAAAATATGAGTTTATTTCGTTGATTACTTCATCATTTCATGTGAGTCTCTTTCCCGCGAGCCATTTTTTTAAGTTTGGAAATAGGAAAAAGTCACTCGGTGCTAAATCTGGACTGTAAGGTGGATGCGGCAACAATTCTTAACGTAATTCATGGAACTTAGCCATTGCACTTTTTCCTTCCTTAAATGTGGTCGTTTTTCCTTGATTTTATCGTCCAATTGATCCAAAAGCGCAGCATAATACGCTCCTGTTATTGTTTTTCCCTTTTCAAGATAGTCGATCAGTATTACACCATGGGAATCCCAAAATACAGTCGCCATAACTTTATCAACTGATTTCACAGTCCTTGCCTTCTTCGGTGCACTTCCACCAGGTTCTACCCATTGTTTTGATTGATTTTTGGTTTCCGGTGTATAGTGATGAATCTATGTTTCATCAACCGTTATTATTCGACGCCAAAAGTCATCTGGGTTATGCCTCATCATACCTAAACATTGCTTTGAGGTAGTCACGCGATTTCGTTTTTGATCATTTGTGAGTAATCGCGGCACCCATCTGGCTGATATCTTCTTCATATGCAAATGTTCATGTAAGATGTTGAATACACGTTGATATGAAATGTTTACAATGTCGACAATCGACGGTCATTCAAAACAATATCATGGATTTTGTTAATCATTTCCTCAGCAGTCACCTCATTTGGCCTTCCTGATGATGGTATTGTTTCAGTGCTCGTACGACCACGTTTAAATTCAGCAAACCAATAAATTACCAACAATTAAGAATTTTAAATTTTACAATTAAAAAACTTTTATTTAATTCCGTCAAGTGAACGTTTAATTTTATATTTTAATACATATGTTTCGACAGTACTTGCTGTCATCATCAGTTAACTACGACTAACTAGTATTGAACATTAATTTAGTTATTCTTATTATGTACAACGGTATTCTTAATTTATACTGAGTAACAAAGTTTTAATGACAATAAATACGAAAATTACAGAACATTTTATTTATTTTATATAGAATAAGTTTATCGTTTTCGAATTTTATTTTTTTTTTATTTTAAATTTATGTGCTAAATGTTTTCTTTCCTATTTTCTATGTATTTGATTGCAGTATTAAATAACGTATTTTCTTTTATGGTTAATTTATCATTTAGGACATTATTACAATTATATTTTATTTCTTTATAAATTTCGAATTCTTCTAGGGTGTTTAATTTGTTGCCCTTTGGGCATCTATGTAATATTTTCATGTCGTTTTTAAAATTTTCGTATTCGTGTCCTTCGCTTATTATATGTAGAGCGTAATTTGATTTGTTATTTTATCTAAGTTGTTCATGTTTGCCGTTGGAAGATGTTCTTTGTATCTCCTTATGAAACTCCTGCCTGTTTGTCCGATGTAAAATTTATTACAACTTTTGCATTTTATTTTCTATACCCCGCTTACATCTTCGATTTTAGTTTTGTTTTTATCATAGGTTCTTATTCTATTTGTCAAATTATTGTTGGTTTTATACGGTATTTTATAATCGTATTTTTTAATTATATTTTGAATGTTATTTGGCATGAACTTGGAGTAATCTGCTGAAATGTACTTCGTATTTACGTCATTATTTGTATTGTTTTTTTTTATTTTTATTTCTTTCTTTATTATTCCGTTTTTTATGTTTAAGAATTAATTATGTTCACATTATATCCGTTGCTCATTGCTATATATTTAATTATATTTATCTCCTCGTTATAAACTTCTGGGTCAAGAGGTACGGTTAGTAGTCTTGCTATGAAGCTGTTGAATGCTGCCATTTTTTGATTATGTGGGTGGTAAGAACTTTCATTTATTACAATGTCGGTTGTAGTTGGTTTTCTGTAAATTTTAAATTTGATTTTATTGTTATTGCGTATTAGTTTAAGGCCTAAGAAGTTTATGCTATTGTTTTGTTCGTTTTCTATTGTAAATTCTATATTTTTGTTTTTATTGTTCATTTCGTTTTTTAATTTATCTAGCTGTCTGCTAGTCCCGTCGAAGATTATAAACGTATCATCAACGTATCTGCAATAAAATATGATGTTGTTTTTATATCTGTTGTTTTCGTTAAAAATGTGTGTGTTTTCAAAATTATTTAAGTATATGCTAGCTAATGTTCCAGATAAAGGTGAACCCATTCCTAATCCTTCTTTTTGGTGGTAAAAACAATTGTTGAATTGGAAGTAGTTTTGTTTCAAAGTTATAATTAGTAGATTTTTGATTTCATTTATGGGGTAAAACACACGAAAACGCCACCTGAAAAAATCTTTGGCTCCGATTTGGGTGAAATTTGGCATGATTGTAGTATTGATGTCTGGCAATAAAAGTGTGTTTAAGATTTTGCCCTAAAATTATTTGTTGTTCAGATACGCGGGTATGAAATTCACGATTTTCGTACTTTTTCAGAATAAGTGTTTTTTTTCGAAAATTCATAGCTTACAGCAAACTTTATCAATTTTTAATTGGTGAAAGTACATTCTTAGGTTTTTACTTGTACTTTTCAAAAAAAAATATTGATTTTGAAAAAAAAAATTTTTCACAAAAATTTTGCGAATTGAAAAATATTTTTGCATTTTTTTTTAAAAAACCATTTGTTTTTTTTTTTTTTTTTTTTTTTGAAAAAAACTTTGATTTGTTCTGCGCTTAATGCCGTAAAAATTTTCGTGGGAAAAAAATGATTTATATTTTTTTTTAATTTAAAAAAAAAATTAAAGAGCTAAAATTCTGTAAATTGAAATGAATTTTTAAGCTTTTTTTTGAAAAATCCATTTCTGAATATTTTTTTGTTATTATAATTTTAGGTTTTTATCTGAACATTTTAATTTACTACTTGCCCTCATGTATTGGCATATCATTTTAAAGCTTGCGTATCAAGCTGTAATCTGCAGTTCACCGAAAAAGTATTCAGAAATGGATTTTTTAAAAAAACTTCAAAAATTCATTTCAATTTACAAAATTTTAGCTTTTTAATTTTTTCAAACTATAAATAATTTTTTTCCCACAAAAATTTTTACGGCATTAAGCGCAGAATAAATCAAAGTTTTTTTAAAAATAAAAAAAAAAAATTTTAAAATATGGTTTTTAAAAAAAAAATGCAAAAATATTTTTCAATTCGCAAAATTTTTGTGAAAAAATTTTTTTTTTTTCAAAATCAATATTTTTTTTTGAAAAGTACAAGTAAAAACCTAAAAATGTGCGATCACCAATTATTAATTGATAAAGTTTGCTGCAAGCTATGAATTTTCGGAAAAAAACACTTAATCTGAAAAAGTACGAAAATCGTGAAATTCATACCCGCGTATCTGAGCAACAAATAATATTAGGGCAAAATCTTAAATACACTTTTATTGCCAGACATCAATACTACAATCGTGCCAAATTTCACTCAAATCGGAGCCAAGAATTTTTTCAGGTGGAGTTTTCGTGTGTTTTACCCCTTATATGTTCCTTATTAAGTTTGTTGTTTTCGGTTAACCGTTTTATTGTTATGTTAATTGTTTCCTCTATTGGGATGTTAGTGTACATATTTACAATATCAAAAGAAGCTAGCTTGTAATTGCTTTTAATTTTAATCTTCTGCAGCTTATGTATGAGTTCCATGTTGTTTTTTATACTATGATCGTTTGTTAATCTTATGTTATTCTTTATGATATTATCTAATAATTTACTTACTTACTTACTTAGATGGCCATAACAACCCGTTGTCAGGTTACGGCCGACCTCATTAGCTCTCGCCAGGCGCCTCTGTTTTGCGCGCGCCTTCTCCAATCGTTAATGCCAAGCGCGGTTAGGGCTTCCTCAGCTTGGTCTATCCACCGGAGGCATGGTCTCCCTCTTCGTCGTTGACCAGGGACCTTCCCTTCGAACACCTTTTTCGCTGGAGCTTCTTTATCCATACGATGCACATGACCCAGCCAGCGTAGTCGCTGTATTGTTATACGCTTAACTATGATTTTGCGGAGAACTTTCCTCTCGAACACCCATGCCTCAGCGCCATAAAGAAGCACAGGTAGAATGAGCGTCTTGTAGAGTGTTAGCTTTGTCGAGCGAGAGAGAGCTCTGCAACGTAATTGCTTACTGAGACCGTAGTAGCACCTATTAGCAATTGTTATTCTCCACTTAATCTCCAGACTGACATCATTGTTGCTGGTTACGGCAGTGCCAAGGTAAATGAATTCCTTGACAACTTCTAATTTACAGTTGCCCGCTGTAACATGAGAGTCTAGGTCCCGTGCTCTCTTGTTGTTGTTAGTAGACATCATGTATTTCGTCTTGCCCTCGTTTACTGTCAAACCCACTTTGGCTAATTCCTTTTCAATAGCAGTGAAAGCAGCAGTAACATCTCTCTTACTCCGACCGATAATATCAATATCATCAGCGTACGCAAGGAGCTGAACACCTTTGAAGAAAATGGTGCCATTATGATGCACACCGGCTTTTCGTACGATCCCCTCCATAATGAAATTGAAGAGATCGCACGAGAGCGGGTCGCCTTGTCTGAAACCTCGCTCGGTATTAAAAGTCCCGGAGAGGTCATTCCCTACCTTGACGGGGCTACACGTATTCCTCAACGTCATCCTGCAGAGCCTTATCCACTTTGCAGGTATACCGAACTCAGACATTGTTGCGTATAGGCAATTCCGCACTGGGCTATCGAACACAGCTTTATAATCAGCCAGGATTTGGCGTAGTGTAAAAATATGGTCTATGGTGGACTTACCAGGTCTAAGGCCACATTGATAGGATGCGATCAGCGTTTCTGTATACGGCTTCAATCTTTCACACAATACGCTCGAGAGGATCTTATATGCGATTGAAATAAGACTGATACCCCTGTAGTTGGCGCAGATTGTCGGGTCTCCTTTCTTTATTACAGAACAAAGCACGCTGAGATTCCAATCGTCGGGCATGCTTTCCGCTAGCCATATTTTGCTGATGAGTTGATGCATGCACCTTATCAATTCATCGCCACCAGCTTTAAACAACTCAGCTGGCAGGCCGTCAGCACCCGCTGCTTTGTTGTTTTTGAGTCGCTGGATAGCAACTCGAACCTCTTCATGGCTAGGTGATGGTACTTCCACTGCGTTATCATCGATTGGTGGTATCGTACTGCATTCTCTCTGGGCGGAATTGGTGGGATCATCGCCCGTAAGCAAGTTGGAGAAATGCTGCCTCCATAACCTCAGTACACTCTGTGTATCTGTAACCAGATTTCCATTTTCGTCTCTACAAGTGGATGCTCCGGGCTTGAAACCTTGAGTTAGACGCTTAACTTGTTGATAGAATTTTCGTGCATCCTTCTTGCCCTGGTACACCTCAAGTTCCTCACGCTCACGCTTTTCCTGCTCCCTTTTTTTACGTCTAAAAATGCGCCTCTCTTCCTTCCTCTTTTCGCGGTGGTTTTCTCGCACGGCTCGCGTTGCGGCTGACTGCAGCGTCATCTTGTATGCGGCGATTTTTTCAGCAGTCTCATCGCGACACTCCTGGTCATAGGTTTCAAGGTTGTGGGCGTCGAAAATCAATGACTTCCTCGGCAGCAGCTCGCATGGAGTGGGAGATGTGTGTCCAAAGTCCACCGGCGTCGTCGGTTCCAGAGGTTGGTTGGTTGAGCTTAACCGAGAGTTGAGCGGAGTACGCCTCGGCAGTCCGTTGTGATTGCAGCTTGGCAACGTCCAGCTTTCGTTGCATGCCCGTGCGTACATTCTTCGCATTGCATAGCCGCATGCGGATCTTAGCTGCAACAAGATAGTGGTGGGAGTCAGTGTTGACCCCCCGAAATGTACGCACATCCAGAACGCTTGAAGCGTGCCTTCCGTCGATCACAACATGATCAATTTGGTTTTTCGTTTTTTGATCCGGGGATAGCCAGGTGGCCTTGTGAATGTCGAGGTGTTGAAATCTGGTACTACTAACTACCATGTTTCGTGCCGCGGCGAAGTCGATCAGTCTCAGACCGTTGTTTGAAGTGGTCTCGTGGAGACTGAACTGACCGACTGTAGCGCCAAAGATGCCTTCTCTTCCGACCTTCGCGTTAAAATCGCCGAGGACTATTTTTACATCGTGGGTCGGACAACGGTCATACACGTCCTCTAGGCTCGCGTAGAAGTCATCCTTGGTGGCATCGTCCTTTTCCTCCGTCTGGGCGTGCGCGCAAATTAGGCTTACGTTGAAGAATTTTGCCTTGATACGGATCGTAGCCAACCTTTCGTTTATTGGCGTGAACCGGGAAACTAGGTGGCGTAATTTTGGACTTACAACGAATCCGCAACCAAATTCGCGCCTCTCCGCATGGCCGCTGTAGTAGATATCACAGTTCGTCCGTTTAGAACAGCCTTGTCCTTTCCATCGCATCTCCTGGATGGCGGTGATGTCAGCCTTTATTTTTACGAGGGCTTCCGCCAGTTGGATAGTTGCACCTTCCCTATGGAGGGTCCGGACATTCCAGGTGCATATCCGTAAATCATTGTCCGTTTTTCGTTTGCAGTGGTCGTCATCGTAGTGGGGGCTATTATCCGAGGCTGATTTGGTTTTCTAATCTAATAATTTAGCTAATTTAAAATTTGGCGCTGTTTTATTATTTATCAGAGGTCTTATTGGCATATTGTCTTTATGTATTTTTGGTAACCCGGTAAATTGCGGTGCTTTTGCATTCATTTGCTTATATTGGTTATTAAACTTTGTGTTAATTATGCTTTTATTTCTATATATTGCTTCGTTGATGGTTTTCTTATATATATTTGTTGGGTCTTTATCTAATTTTATTATATTGCTATTATTTATAAATTCTAATGTCTTGTAAACATATTCCTCTTTATTTATTATGACTATTGTGTTTCCTTTGTCTGCTTTACATATCATTGCATTATTTTTATGTATTTTAATCTTAATGTTTTGTACTGTTTGATTTTCTTTTTCGTATTTTATTTTAGTTTTACTGTAGTAATTGTTTTCTTGTTTGAGGGATTTTTTCAGTTCTCTATTTAATAACACTCTGGCTTCGTTTTGTGTTTCTACTGTTTTTAGAGTTTTAGTTATTGTTTCTAAGTTAATAATTTCGTTTTCAACGTCTTTCTGTATGTTGTTATATTTAGGTATGTTGTATTTCAGTCCTTTGTTTAATATGTCAATTTCGTTTTTATTAAATTCAATTTCTGGTTTATTTATTATTCTTTGGTAGAATATTTCTTTGTATTTTGCAAATTTGTTTGTTTATAATGTATTATTTTGTTCTGTTAGTTTTGTGATTTTGTTTTTATGTTTTGAAATTATTATTTCTCTTTTGTTATTTATTCTGTTATGAACTATTTCCATTATAAATTGTATGGTAATTTGATTAAATGTATTACATAATTCGAGTTGGGTTTTGTAGAGTGTATAATTTAGTTTATTTTTAATTTATTTCTATTTTTAACCACATTTTCTCAGCTTCTTTTTTGACTTTCTTTACCGATTTATTTTTGTTTTTTATTTTTATTATCGCTTTATTTTTGTTTTTTATTTTTATTATCGCGTATTTAGGAATTATGTCTTTTTTTTAGACATTCTTTATTAAATTCGATGTTCTTCGATGAAACGCTGGGTAAACGAGAAGTGTCAAAAGCACGTTCTAGTAGAAAGTAGCTCTACTCGAACTTCGGGTATGGCGTTGATCGTATTTACGATAAAACGCAACGCAACGCCTGAGGTCGCATTTAAGATTACAGCATAAGGCATGCATTGTTTCTACTTCAGCTGTCAGAGTGCGACCGACCGAATTGCGATTTCAGCATAAATGACATATCGCACCAAAAATTTACATGGAGCCTATTGACAGATTACACGCGGGGAAAAAATTACCATATGATGCCCAGTGTTGCCATCTGATGAAAACCGCATCATTATCAATCCGACTCCAATCATCCCCCTTGATCTACCGTTTCATATTGTGCTGAGCTGATTAAGGATGTTTTTTTAAACTCATATTTTCGAATTGAAATAAATCATATTCAATTGTTAAATACCCCGATTTTGGCTTTATTAGCTAGATAATTTTATTTATGCCATTCAGCATTTAAAAATGATTTTGTATATATGAACGCTGCAACAGGACAATATTTAGCGCAGTCTGAAGGTTAAACTTACGATTACCTATTTAGCAATGAGGCTTTATTACCGAAATAACAAAAGCTTTAAATATTGCTGATTTATCAGTATAAGCCTGAGGCTACACATATTGCCACAATAAATAACCCAATTGATTTCTCAATTGCAAAACATCATGTAAGTTTTGAGTGAACTTAAAGTTGAAATTTCAGTAAATTTTGTAAATTTCCAGACTATGTCCTACTTAGTCAGTATGCTAAACATACTGAGAAAAATCAACTGTTGCTAGAAACAGTGTTCCCAATTTAAAAACCAAAACTCTACAGAAAACGCAGAAACAGAAACCATTTCGGAAAATTTTTGTTTTTTGGCAAAAGGGGAAAAACGAAACTGTCGAGATGCAGAATTTGTCGTTTGTCGCAAACGCAAAACGAAGGTCACAAAAGAAAATAGACCAGAATTTCTGTCTTGAGCCTTTGGTAACTATAAGCTTTGAAATTAAATGGGCTTTGGCGGGATTGCATCAGCGGGCGTGGCACCTCCCATTTTAACATTAAGTTATAAGCGTGAGAAATGCTGGTTTTTTTGAATATTTTTTTAATATTTCAACTTTTTGAAATTTTTAATTTGTTTTAGTCGACTGAGTATTATTAATTAATTTAGTTTTAATTGAATGTACATTCAATGGCAGTAACCAATATTCATGTGAAATTTCACAAATCGGTTAATGCTTTATAAACAAACATGACAAAGACAACAAATGGAACAATTTAACCTGGTAATTGGTGACATATGTTTCGGCTATTACGGAGCTCCGCTTCCGCCTCCGCAAATTTTTACGCGGAAAATTGGAGGTATAACGGAAGTCATAAAATCAATTTGAGAGCTTACAAATTGGAAAATTCCGTGTTTAAGTTAATTTACATTTTATTGTTTTGTGCTGGTAAGTGGCTAAAATAAGATTAGATCGACCATAGCTAGAAACTTGGTTATTTTTTTAGTTAGTTTCATAAGAAATGGTTATGGGTACAACCTAGTATGAATTTCGTTTGTACAGATTTTGAAAGTAGACCACTTCAAAAATATCGTGTTGAATTTCATTAAGATTCAAGCTCTCTAAGTATATTTTTGCAACTTTATTTGCATTTTTATGTCACCAATTACCAGGTTAAATTGTTCCATTTGTTGTCTTTGTCATGTTTGTTTATAAAGCATTAACCGAGTTGTGAAATTTCACATGAATATTGGTTACTGCCATTAACTGTAAATTCAATTAAAATTAAATTATTTCAACTTTTTTCAACATTTTCCATTCGACTTTTTTAACCCTTTTTAACTTAATTAAATTAAGCAAGATTTTTTCAACTTGATTTTTTCAACCTGTTTCAATTTTTTTCAAATTTTCAACTGCTTTCAGCTTTTTTGAGCTTTTCAACCACTTCAAACTTTTTCCAACATTTTTCATATTTTATTGATGTTATCAACCAGTTTATACACGTTTCGCTTCAAGCAAGATCAAGATCGATTAAATTGTCAACCAAATCTGACAATGCACAATTATTGTATAGTGTCCGGAGATTTCAAATACATAATCCGCAAGATTGGAGCTGCTCATTTACTCGTTTTATGGCCATTTTAAGGTTAGCACTTTGGCCGACACGGTTCGTTTCAAACAAGATCAAGATCGGTAAAAATTGTCAACCAAATCTGACCATGAAAAATTATTACTTAGTGTTCGGAGATTCCAAAAACAAGATCTGTAAAATCGTACCTGGTCACTTACTCGTTTTATGGCTATTTTAAGGTAAACGCTTTTACCGATAATTTTAATAAAATTATGAAGCGCACCGTGTACAGTTTTTGATGCTTTTAAGATCAAAATAAATTTTTGACATAATAATAATAGAGTTTAGCTACTACAGCTATTATAGCCTTCTTAGCTATTTAGCATTGAAGCTTTATACCAAGTAAAAAGCTTATTCAATAAAAAATGGAATAGAAAAAATTATCATGCACATTAATTTGTTATTTATTTTATAATTTTTTCTTAGCTTTATCGCACTTTCTCAACATACCCACTCACACCATGTAAAAATAGACATATAGATATTAAAATAATTATATGTATAAATTTATGTGGTCCAAGGCATAAACGTTAGAAAAAATTTACCCAGCATGCTGTGGGGCTCGGACAACACAAACAAAAAAATTCACACCATCATTAAGCTACAAACTTAGCTACAGTTAGTTTTCAGTCTAAGCTTGAGTTGACCTTTTGACAAGCTAATGTTATAAACTTCGCAATTATTAATAAGAGTTGCCATGCGATTAAAAGGAGCTGTAGCCATATAATTAGTTCTACTAACCGGTTGATAAAATAACTGATAAGAGTTACGAGTACTCCTCCGATTACTATTAAAATGTATATAGTTAAGAAGCTCTGGTGCAGCAAGAGACCCAGTTACAAGTTGATGCAGATAAAGTATATCCGCAATATTTCTACGTGAGCTCAAAGACTGCATATGTAATAACTTTAAACGATCCTCATAAGGAGGAAGGCTTAAAGGGTCAATCCAATTTAAGCCATTGAGAGCAAAACGAATAAAATTTTTTTGAATTCTTTCAATTCTATTTATTTGAATATTATAAAATGGTGACCATACTTGGCTAGCGTACTCTAAGTGAGGGCGCACTATTGTATTATATAAAGTCACCGTTACTAAAGGGCTATTAAATTCTTTTGCCCACCTCTTAATAAAGCCAAGCAGAGATGAGGATTTTTTACAAATTTGATTAATATGCTCATTAAAAGTCAACTTAGTATCAAAATGTATACCTAGGTCTTTGACTACATCGACACGACAAATATTTTTATCTTTTAATTTATAATCAAATTCCACAATAGTTTTCTTCCTGGTAAAAATCATAGCTTGGCATTTTTCAGGATTAAGATGTAAGTTATTCTTAGAACACCAAACTTCAAAGGATTTCAAGTCAGACTGAAGTGGAATAGTGTCACCAACCCCCTTTACGTTCCTGTAAATTTTCATGTCATCTGCATATACTAACAGATGGGAGTTTTTAATAACATGTGTAACGTCATTAATTGCTAAAATGAACAGGAGCGGCCCCAGGTGGCTTCCTTGTGGAACACCTGATGTCGCGCTAAATGGGGAGGAAAACGCTCTCCTAAATTTTATTTAATACGAGCGATCAGATAAATACGATTCAATCCAGCTGACAAAACTTAAGGGAAATCCAAGTTTCTTTAACTTAAACAAAATCAAATTATGTGGTAATTTGTCAAATGCTTTACTGAAGTCAGTGTAGATGCAGTCAACTTGCCCACCAGAGTCTAAAGAGCTTAATGCAAAAGAAGTGAAATCAAGGAGGTTAGAAACTGTAGATCTGCCATTAACAAAACCATGCTGACGAGTTGTTATGACTTCACCACAGCACACTTTAACCTGATCGTATATAATATGTTCAAAAATTTTCGGTATTGATGATAACTTAGCCACGGGCCTGTAGTTTGAAACATCATTTTTACACCCTTTCTTGAAAATGGGGCTAATGTATGCATTTTTCCAAAATTTAGGAAAATAGCTTTCTTGAATTGATCTATTAAATAAAATACTGAGGGGCTGACTCAGCACAGAGCTGCAGTTTACTAAAACTGTCGCAGGAATACCATCCGGCCCGGAGTTGAAGTCATCATCAACAGATGAAATATATTTCTCTATGAGATCAGGATCAAAGATATCTCATTAACCGAAACTAAAGGGTCGTTATCCATATATTCAAAATAGTTGATTTCAGGGCTAAATAAATCCGTAGAAAATGATTCATTAAACAAATTAGCAAACAACCCAGCTATAACTTGTGGGTCGCTAGTGAGCCCGTCAACTGTTTTAAATTCAGATGGAAACCCGTCAGATTTTTTTTTAGAATTAATAAAACCCCAAAAATTCTTGGGGTCATGAAGAATATTCAGCCTAATTTTATTCAAATATTCAGAATAAACCAAAGCTGACATATCTTTAAATTCAAGAAACAGTCGCTGATAAGCAACAAGGTCATTACGGTCCTGGCTACAAACGTATTTATTCCATGCCCTATTACGGCCATTGCGAACTTTTTTCAAATCCTTTGTATACCAGGGGTACGAGGAATTATTAACGTACCTCCTTGTATATGGAACCGACAATGCTATGGCAGAAAAAAGTTCACCATAGAAAAATTTAATGCAATCATCAAATGTATTGTTATTAAAAAAAATGAGTAAGTCGTCTAATTTATTTCTTAAATTTTCATTCAATTTTAAAAAGTCAGCTTTCTTAAAATTGAATTCGTAAATATTAATGGATGAACATGCATTAGCCAAATTTTCATTGTCAGATTGGTACACAATACTCAAAGGTGGATGATAGGAATCTACCGTAGACAGAGCATGGATAGCATTTCTTACAACAACATTGCTACTATTTGTAGCCAAGACTAAGTCAAGTTGTCGTCCATGGCAGTTAGTTATACAACTTACTTGTTGTAAATTTGAAAGTATTTCGTCAACAAAAATTTGTTGTTGTCGAGTTTTTGGACAAGATGCATAAAAATATGTACCATCGTCCGAAGGAGTCCATTTTAGGTCAGGCAGATTAAAGTCACCTAACAACAAAATGTCGTCATTAGCGTCTAGTTCATTAATAATATGTTCTACGGCCATCGAAAGACATTCGTAGACATCTGCGCTACTATTTGGAGGAACATAAGTGTTAAGAATGTATAAATTAGTGTTACAATGTGTAACTTTAACACATAACAGTTCAATATTAGATGCACAGGCAATTTCGACTAATAAACTAGTTAAATGATTTTTTATAGCTATTAAGACGCCTCCACCAACAGAAGAAATATCTTCCAAGTGTCTGTCTCTTCTGAAAACTTGGAAACTATTATCAAAAAGTTCCATATTGAGAAAACTGTTATTTAACCAAGTTTCGGTAAACACGATAATATCCTCAGAGAAATTCTGAGTTGATAAAAAGATATCTTGCGTCTTGGAACGCAAACCACTTACATTTTGATAGTAAAGGGATAGCCGTTTCAGTTTTTTGAATTGGAACGGACAGTGTGTCGGACAGTTTTATTAATTTTTTTCGACTTGAATTCAGAAATAAAGATATTATCTACCCATGCATTAGAATTTAGAATGGCAGAAAAATAAGAAGTCGCCACTGTAATTTTAAAAGACGCATGAGTTGTTTTATTACCGATTTTCCTGCATGAAATGAAGGCGTCGGCAGGAATAATATGTTTTTGTCTGATAAAGTTTTTAACATTGTCAGTGGTAGTGTTATGTTGAAGTCGTGAAATAAAAATAGATTTTAACCTTGGCAATGCATGCAAAGAAACAGGAGGCACAATCGCATCAACCTCCCGTGGATTGGGAATAACTGAAATCGAAAGAGGAGTAATTAAAGAGGAGGAAGGGGACGGAGGGTTAGTTACAGAAATAGTAGCAGGAAAATTGCGAATAGGTGGAGAAGTAATTAGAGAGCAATCCACGGAAGTTTTGTCACGACTGATGCCCGCACTATTCGCTCTCCCCACATTACCCAGATTCTTGTTTAATTTCCTCTTAGATTTTCTTTTCTTCTTTAAGGGAATAGCTTGTTTAGGTAAAGAAGAGATCGAAGGAGTGGGAGCAAAAACCAAAGGAGCCTCGGTAATAGTTTTATTTTGCAAACTAACATCAGGTGAAATAGCCTCATTAAGGCATTTTTCAATTTGGGGAGTTGAATCTAGATAATTGTTGAGAATATCTCTGAAATTAGTATTCAGATTGTTAAGATTTTCCCCAAATTGCTTAATTTTTTCGAAAAAAACCGACGGGGAAAGGGCCCTGCACGATGGACAGTACCAATGCAGGCCCGAACGTACAGAACATAATAAATCTGTAATAGATTTCGTCAAGTTTGCACAAGAGCAATGGTGGGCACTAACATGCATGCACATTTTGTTTCCATGTAGTGGTACAACAACCATATGAAGTTCTACTCCGCTGAAGCAGAATTGAATCGTTGTTGTGCGCTCACATTTGTATACGTATACACAAATGCTCTCCCGTTACTCTCAATTACGCTCTCGTTATAACTTGCAGAAGAACTTGTGCCCACCTATGCACAAGAGGCATGAAAAACTTGTTCACAGGGACCTGAACAAGAAAACATAGAACATAGTATATTTTGGCTTTTGCATTGATCTCCTAGAGAGCAAGCTAATAAATATTCGGAAGCAAAATAATCCATCATAAAATATGTATGTATGTGGAAAATATGGCATCCAAAAAAATTAAAAGAAAAATAAAATAAGAAAAAGTTTTAATGTTGCTTAAAAAATTTTAATGTCGTGAAAAAAAGGGTTAATAATTGTACAAAATGCACCCGTTAATCAGCAACAACAAAAAACAACTGAGTTTAAAGTCAAGCTTTGTATACGAATAAAGCATAAAAGCAAATCAAAAAACAAAATTGTCGCACTGCTTACAATATTTACGCTTGCAGAAAAAAAATATTCACATATGTATGTTTGTATGTACAAATTAGAAAACAATATTCAATAAACAAAAGCACAAAATTAAAGCAAAATTATTACTACTAGCATGCAATTTTACTAGCAACGATACTGCAATTAAACACAAGTTTAGAAAATTATTATTTAGTACACTTAAATGACAAAAAATTTATAAACAAATCACGATACACTTAACAACACAACCGACACTGACTAAAGGACGATGTCAACTGAATTTTTAAATATGCTATAATAATTGTTTTTTATGTATTTTGAGTCGCAGAGCACGATGAAGTCACTAATTTTAGCAAATATGCAGACTTTTTGTGTTATTCACCATTTTTCAAGGAAAAAAGTTGATACAAAAAAAAAAAATTGTTTTTGTCGGCCGAAAAATTTGTGAATTTTTTATCTTTTGTGGGCTTTAAAAGTTTTTTAACTGCAAATCCAACAAAAAATAAAACAAATAAAAAAATTTTTTTATATGTTATGTAATTCATCATTTTCCATGGAAAAGAATTGAAAATATTAAAAAAAAATTGTTTTGGCAACCTCTATCAATTGTTTTCAACCGTATTAAAATTGTTCCGTAATGTTCCATATTTTATCAACTTTTGAACCTTCTTAAAAATATCGGACTTATTCAATCTCATTCAACTTTTTTCGACTTCTTCAACCATATTCAACATTTTGGAGATTTTCAACCTCTTTCAACATTTTCAATATCTTTAAATTTTTTCAACACTTCATATGTTATCGACTTTATCAGCCTTTTTCACCTGTTTAAATCTCTCTCAACTTTTTTTATTATTTCTTCTTCGAATTTATTTAAACGTTTTCAACCTAATTCAACTTTTTTTAACATTTTCCATATTTTTTCGACTCCTTCAGCCTTTTTCACCTGTTTCAAAAATTTTTCGATCATTTCCATATTTTTCCGACTTTTCCAACATTTTTCAGCTTTTCAATCCATTTCAACATTTTCCATACTTTTTTAACCATATGTATTCTTCATTTAATTTTATTCAACATATGGCATATTTTTTTCGACTTTTTAAACCTCAAAACGAAAAACCGAACTATGTAACCGTATGAAAAGTATCGTTAATGTATTGTCATGTGAGGACTAAAAATTGTTTTTAAAAAACTTATGACTTTTTTATAGATCTTTTTTCAAAAATCATTTTTATAAGCTTCCAAATAGTCATTTTTTATAATGCATTTCTCACAAAATCTTTTTTACATAGTGCCTATTCTTTACAAAATCGTTTCTGTATAGTGTCCGTCAAAATATTTCGGGGGGGTTCTATCCCCCCTCACCCCCCGCCCCCCCTTAGATACGGCCCACTTAGATAATACCCACTGTGAAGTGTGGAAAGTTGACCGTGATGATATGAGGATTCATACGAGTGTCATGGAAAGGCGTTGGTGAATTGAAAGTTTCTACCAATATCATGATGAAGGAGTTTTACTTAAACACTTTTCAAAACGTAGCCAGCCCAAAATCAAGATTATGCTGCATTTTTTTACGTATATGTGAGAAAATATCTTTTTTAGCTGCCTAACGCTTAAGAGCACATTTGCTTTAACAGCACTTAATTATTGGCCAGTTAAATTCATTTTTCATACTTAAAGTTACACTAAACAGCCTTTGATAAAAAATGCAACACTTCAAGTAAATACTAGAAATATATCAATCGAAATTGCAAGAAGGTAAGTAAAAAAAAGGAGTCCATTATATGTAATTATATAAAATAAATAAATAATTTTTTCACTTCAATTTGTGTATCTCCATTAAAATGCGCATACAAATGAAAAAAATATTTCTATTCTCATATAACGTTACACATTTTTCGCAGTGCACTTGACAAAATGCGCAGCGTCAACATACTCATTCAACGTTTTAATCAGTGGTGCCCGTTACCGCAGGCCTGTACCTACCCTACCCCCATGCGTTTTTTTCGAAAAAGTCGCAACTAAAAGCAATTAAGAAACTTATTTTTATAGTTTATACTGGGCTTACAGTTTATTTTTTCTAAAATAACTGTACTTTACGATCTTTCAGTGAATTGAATTTTTCAAAGCAATGCCTAAATCTATAGACTCAAGTCGCTTGTGCTCGAAAGCTAGAAACGATAAGAACATTTTTCAACCAAAAAATTATTCAATAAAATTGTTTTTTTGCCTTTTCTTAAAAATGCTTCAATTTTTTGGAATTTCAGTGAGCTTTGATTCAAAGAAAAAATAATTAATTTCAGACAAGAATTGCGCTCTCCAGCAATTTTTGAACCAACAAATATAATGAAAAAATTTTTTTTTTGGAACCTAACTTAACTTTCAAAATTTGAGCAACATCGATTTGTTAGCATTGTAGTTGGCTTTTATACAAAAAATAAATTATTCATTTCTGACAAGATTTGCACCCTCTAGCATTTTTTTAACCCAACATATTTGAAAAAAAAAAACTTAAAATAATAAAAGACAGAACATTTTGTTTCAAAATTCAGGGTCCGCTGATTTGTTTCATTTAAAAAGAAAATTGTTAATTTTTGACAAAATTGTCAGTCCCTAGCAATTTTCGAACGATAAAATATTTAAAATTTTTTTTTGACCCGTTCCAAAAAACAGTATTTTATTTTCCCTACTCGGGCTCCGAGGATTTGTTGGAATTTAGTAAACTTTAATTAAATCTAACAATTTCTGAACCAAAAAAATTGTTTCTTTGGAACTTAGCTTAAACTAAAAAAAAAAATTATAACTTTTTTTCAAAATTTGGGCTCCGACGATTCATTGGCATTTTAGTAAGTTTCATTTAAAAAAAAATTGTTTATTTTTGCAAGATTCGCGTACTCTAGCGATTTTTGAACCAAAAACAAGATTAGGGACCACTATGGACCGTATTAAATTTTTTTCCAGTTTTTTAAACTTGTTTGATTGTTCAATCTTTCTACGAATTCCATCTATGTGTTCTTTGGTGATTTTGAGCTCAATTTCACTTGGTAATTGGATGTCCAAATTGGCCAATTGCCGCAGATTTTCCAAATCCACATCATCAGCTGTATCGATGGCTGTGAGAATGGTAATGTTTGTAACAAAACGATTGGTCATTTCAATTATTATGATATCGATTGTTTCGTAGAATGTTGATTTCAGCACGATGGCCGATTCGCTTCGCTTACCCAGTGTTTCTCCAACAACAGAATTCTTCAGCATTTTGGACTGGTGCCTATTCCGGATTGGACGAATTGAGGCGTGAGCTGATTCTGTGGGCTTTAATTTCTCCAACAGATCTGTCGTTTGAAAATAGTATTTATCGAAACTCTTTTGTGATCTAATTTTTTCAATCATCGTATAAACAGCTCTATTGGTACACAAATTCATATCTAGAGAAGCAGTACTCGTCCCAAATTGAAATAAATTGCAAAATGATTGCTAGGATTTCGTTTTTTCTCTAAAAAGGAATCAAAAAAATTAAACATACCCAAATAAGAAAATTTTTGATTTTAAGTTTTAAATTGCAAAATTTTTGCTTATAACTTAAAAGAAGAAAATTTTCAATACAATAATATGAAAGTAGACGTCAAATGCTAACTTTTATTCCTTAACGGTTTTTCTACATGACGCGTACATTTTGAAATACAAGCGTCCCAAAATCCATGTATTTTTAAAACTTGTGATTTTCAAAATAATCCCGGAAAAACTTTTTCCAAAAACACGTATCGAATATTTTTTGACAAGGTATCGAAAAAATATTGCTTATGAGAAATCTAAAGTTTCAATGTAAAAACGAGGTAGAATGAGCTAAATTTTGTTTGAACTTTATAAAACAAAAATCTTGAAGTAATTTAAATACAGAATCAGGTAAGTTTTCCGTTCAACATTTTTTTGGTTCATTGCATGTTTTATGGATATTTTTTACAACAAACTACTTTTCCTGCATTTTTTAATTTCCATTTACGCTTTATAAAAAATCTGACAAGGCTAGAAATAACACTTACTGATCAATTCAAACGGAATATGCATTCTTTGAATGCTTCTTGCATTAAAAACTAATAAGTGCTCTCATTAAATTAGTGCTTTCGATAAGCAAGAAGTGGTTGCGTTGTGCACCACATGACACAAAATTTGTTCACTTAACAATGGAAATAAACCTACTTCTTTTCAACATAATAAAAGGTACGTGAAAAATTTTTGATGTTTGTAACTTGAATGGATAGAAACAAGGTAGATTTTACCAAACTGAGAGAGAGCAACGTACTGTGTGAACGTCTGAAGTCTTTCCGCACCATACTGATCGGGTCGTGCCAATGAGACTTTCGCCTCAACAAACAGATTACGGACCAAGTACTCTGTGCAATACTTTACGTAACAGATATGTACACACCTGCTCAAAATAATAGTTACATATTTGAGATTTAGTTTAAGCTCTATTACAAAAATATTTTTGCAATTTAGAGGAAAAATTATAGTGATAACGTGAAGTACACAATTTGGCAGCACAATCTTCAGTAAAACAAATCATGTGATTGCCTTAAGCGGAGGGTAACGTTAATTCGTACAAAAACAGTCACATTTTTGTGATTTTTTTTCGACAACACAGCTAAAATCTATTTATTAAAACCAATAGTAGACCAAAGTATAATATTTGAAGAATATTTTGAAAAACTTTCAGGTAGAAATATTGAAAACTACGGCAATGGCAGCAATTATTTGGAAGCGTCTCAGAAAAAAGTAGAACTGCGGTGCACACGATAAGTTGGTGCTGGGTCAGGAGCGTTCGTAAATTACGTAAGACGTTTTTTTTGGGGGGGGGGTCGGCGGATTCTTACTAAATCTTACGAGAGGGGGGGAGGATGGTGAATTATCATCTTACGTAAGATTTAAAATGCGTATTCATACATAAAAGTTGAATTAACGCATCGTCATTTGTAACATTAATGAAATATATTTGAGTTTTCGACAATCGCGAAAGATTCAGAAATATCGATTACAATCGATTTAAGTAATCGACGCTGAACGGAACAACTTCTCTTCTGTTTATGTAATGAAATATATGCATATTGCTTACACGCAGGGTCGACTTGTAACACCGTCTCACAAGTTTGCTATTATTCAGGCACTTACACGCAGATACGTCGACGTTGAAATGTTGTTGTTGTTATCAAAACATACAAAAATACTTAGATTGCTAGGACGTGGTCTGACTCTAAAGTTTTCGAGCTTGCTTTCGGGAACTCCCCTATCAATGCAAACGCGTAAATGATTGAGCAATGGCAATTTGACAGTTCGATCAGTGCTGCCGTGCTGCAGTGTTTTAGTCAAAACGTCCACTATTTCAGTAATGGCTGATTTAGTTGAAAAATTATTAAATATTTCATCAAATTCTTTGTCAAATAAAATAGAATTCTTAAAATGCATCAAAATAGTGAAGAAAATAAATTGATTCAATTTATTGAAGAAAAAACTATAAACAATTTACTTGTGCCGTTTCGACAAACGGCAACACTGATTCACTTTCCGACTTATCGAGGCTACTTGCTCAACTAATTTGCCTCGAAAGTTTTCGAGAGTTGAGCAAACTCGTCTTCATACAAATTATTTTCGAGGCTCGAAAGTGTGCTCAGTTTTCGAAGCTTTTTCGCGTTTTCAGGAATACCCTCAGTAATAAAGTACATCACATGAAAAATACACGTTTTTGACTAGTTTCACCTTTATTATGAGTCTTACGTAAGATTTCTGAAGGGAGGGGGGGGAGGGGTTTGAGAATCTTACTAAATCTTCAGCGGGGAAGGGGGGTCAAAAATATCATGAAATTGCCTTACGTAATTTATGAACAGCCCCTCATCTGAAATCAAAAAAAAAAATTTTTCGTTAGATAAACGATTTCCCCAGGTAACGCTGGGGGGTCTTTTTGAAATTTGAATTTTTCAATTTTTGGAAACACTTTGAAGTGAAAAACGCAATTTTTGCAAAAAAAAATCGGATAATTTGTTATTATAAAATAATAAATATTGACAAATTTGAAAAAAACTCTCCAGCGTTACCTTGTAAATTATGTAGAAAAAAAGGGTTCAAAATTTCAAAAGAATCGATGCAGTAGTTTTGAAATTATGGTGTGAACCAACTTTCAAAACGTGAGTTGTGGGAAAAACGCTTTAAAGTTTTGAACGTGCACTGAGTTATGTATGAGGCACGGTTGCTTAAACTGCTGTATCTTCGTTGTTTTTGCTCCGATCCATCTCAAATTTTCACACAATATTCTTGAAAGGTTTTTCATTTAGATAAAAAGATTAAAAAAGAGTGAAAAAAAATACGTTAAATACGTTACCCTGCCTTAAATTATTGAGCGTTCCTACTTACTGTGCATAGTTTCAATATTTACCTGATCAAAATAATGTTACACCTGCACTAAACCGGGTCGAAATTTAGATTCATCCAGACACCAACTCAAAAGTTAGAAGGACCCTTAAAAACGATATGTGCGTAATTTTTTTTTTCGTTCCGAGAAAAACCAATGAAGCACTTTTGATTCTCCTGAAGGTCCTTTTTGGCTAAAAAAAAACGTGTTATTTGCCCGTAACTTTTTTCTTAGAAGAACGTTAAATTTTCTTTAATTAAACATTAAAATGCAGTGAATTTACAGGAAACATTTTAGTTGAGATGGGTCGTAAGCCACATTGCTCTGCTGAAGAATCGAGAGTGACTTGAAACTTGAAAAAAAGGAAGAAAACCTCTTCAATGCATTGGCAGGTTGCTGAATAGATCTCACAATTTCGTGCGAAATGTGTTTAAAAATAAACAGTAAAAAAAATCTCATGGTACCACCAAAAACCGCTCCAAGAGTTGATCTTCACATAGAAAATAGACACATTTAAGTCTTCAAAGACAATTTTAGCAGAAATTGGGAACGTGGTTAGTGCTAAAACAATTCGAAGACACTTACTAATTGGGCGCTCAGCTAAAAAAGTTCCATTGTTGCGAAAAAAAAATTAAGCATGATTCCAAACTTTAAAAGGATCACGGAAACTGATCAGGACATAATATCGCATAATATCTGAATCATTGCCAAATAAATTGATTTTAGTTTTATCACTTCATAAGATATTACGCCACTTTTTCTCCCATTCAGGTCATGACCAGTTTCCATTATTTTTGCAAAATTTAGCCTTATGCTCAATATTTTTTTCCGCAACAAAGGAACTTTTTTAGCTAAGCGCTAAATATGTACATACTATATGTATTTTAGGGTGATTCAAATTTTTTTTTTTTAGTTTTTTTTAAGGTGCTGTTGCTTAAAAAGTAAGTTTATGATATGAAGAAAAAGTTCACGAAATTTCAGCTCTGTAACTTAATTTTATAAGGTGGCGCCGGAGCCTGTTAGTTTTACATGTAAATTGTATGGAAAAATTATTTTTTACAAAAAAGGTATCTAAATGAATAGGTGATTAGTGTTGTTGAGCTGAAAAGGGTCGTTTTTCGACGTAATTTTTTACGCTGAATCCGAATCTGGCCTCAGAACTGACCCATCATGTCGGAATCCTGAAATATTTGAGGTTAATTAGCTGAAACATGATGTTTTTTGTCTACTTTCGAGGCCGTGTATAGGATTCAAAGAAAGTTGATCCGCTTATTTTTAACAAAAGCATCATTTAGTACCATCCTTGCCCTTTAAAATGAGCTATCAAGTGGTGATCTGTGATGCTTCCTTGCAAAGTTGCAGCCATTTCAAGGTGACATGAATTTAAAACCCGTTGGTTAATATTGTTGGGTTGCAACCCTTTGTAGGGGATCCAATTCATGTCACTTTAAAATGGCTATAACTTTGCAAGGAAACATCAAAGGTCACCACTTGAAAGCTCATTTTAAAGGGCAAGGATGGTACAAAATGATGCTTTTGTTAAAAATAAGCTGATCAACTTTCTTTGAATTCTATACATGACCTCGAAAGTAGACAAAAAACATCATGTTTCAGGTAATTAACCTCAAATATTTCAGGATTCCGACATGATGGGTCAGTTCTGAGGCCAGATTCGGATTCAGCGTAAAAAATTACGTCGAAAAACGACCCTTTTCAGCTCAACAACACTAATCACCTATTCATTTAGATACCTTTTTTGTAAAAAATAATTTTTCCATACAATTTACATGTAAAACTAACAGGCTCCGGCGCCACCTTATCAAATTGAGTTACAGAGCTGAAATTTCGTGAACTTTTTCTTCATATCATAAACTTACTTTTTAAGCAACAGCACCTTAAAAAAAACCAAAAAAAAAAAATTTGAATCACCCTAATGTATTTATATAAAAGCAATACGTAATTTATATATATGAAATTACATGTACATAGAAGTTTAACAGGCCTGTTACGTAAAATACTGCAGAAAATTAGCCTTATTATCTCTAAAACAAGTCCTGGAGAACATAAACGAGCTTTACACCGATGCTAACCATATTTTTATCTGTAGACGAAAGTGTTTATTGGCTGAACTTACATATATTGGCTCATAAGTGAGTTTGATTTTCCACCAAATTAGCAGTAGCAAGTGATCAAACCAGTTCCTGAACCAGAGTTGACAAATGCATCTGTTAAGTGATTCCTTTAACCTCAAGCAAGTAGCAAAGAGTATAAATATCTTAAAGAGATGTCATCGCCCTCTTCGGAACATTGCTTTGCAGAATCGTGGGTTGATTTCAAAAATGCTATAACATTCGCCGTGAAACTGAAATCCTTTGAACAAAACAAAATGACGAAATGTGTCGAGATACGAGCGAAACTCAAATAGGAGAACTGAAAACTCGCTTGTTCGCCTTTATTTTCGTTGGTATTGTGACTTCTATTATCCCAACAGGAAAAGGAAGCGCGTTCAAAGCGTTTCAGATGTGTTTCAAGGGAAGTGGAAGCTGCTACCAATGCGCTTCCTACTGCTTATCTTTATTATTATTATTTATTACAATCATATTCACTGCTTCTTTACAAATCTTCATAACATAATATATTTCTTTTACATTATATACATAAGTACTAGGTGAATAGTAGAGGCATTAAACTCAACATGTGTAGCTTAAACAAAAAAGATACCTCAGATATGTATTAGGGAGACAAGCAAACAAAAAATGAAGAATAAAAAATCAGTCAATAAATAAAAAAAATCAGCTTTCATTTTATCCTCGATATCGTTTCAATTTTGCTCAAAAGCCATATTTTTACGCCTCTCAGAAAAACGTTGATTGATCTCAATAATCTTAAAAAATCCGGAAGCTTGTTACATAATCTACATGATAAAATTGGAAAGCAATTTCGATAATTTACTGTGCGAAATGAAGGGACACAAACAAATAATCCATTGCTATCTCTCAGGTTGTAGTTATCTAAATTGCTGCTATTGAGATAACCACTTCTAATGAAACAAGTTTTTAAAACTTTGAAATAAAACAAATGTTTTAGCGGTAAAATATTTAGGAATCTAAACAGCTCCATTGAGTTGTGTAAACGGTGCTTTCCACAGATTGTTCTTATTAAACACTTTTACAAGGTCAGTAGTTGCTGTATTTGATTTCGATATGATCCGCCCCAGCAATTAATCCCATATAGAAGCTAATGTTGACCAAAAATATGCCTTTAAACTTGAAATTTGCTCAAACCAGCTCAATTTAGTATCGATTATAATGCCCAGATATTTAAAATGGCTTAATGCTTCAATTGCAAAGCAATTGACATCACAAGAGATATGTTCATTATATGACACATCTTTCAAAGTGATTGGGCAGTTAACATGCATAAATATTTTGCAATTTGGGGAATGAAATAATAAATCAACATCTGGAGGTTATTTGGAAACAAGTCTTTTAAAAATTATTTCTGTTTTATTACTAGCAACCATATCATGCACTGCGAACCAATTTCCTAATATATTTAAGTCATTCTTTATTTCAGCAACAAGGTTTAAAGTACTAGTAGCCGCATATGCTATGCCAAGGTCAACCGCAAATGCAGTTATTTTCCCCATCATATTTTCTTTAAAGAATTTATGGAATTTATATATATTAAAAACAGTATCGGTCCAAGCCACAGAGCCTTGAGGCACACCTAAATTAATAATAACTGAATCACTTATTTGTTCATCCACTTTCACTTGCTGCGATCCATCCTGTAAATAGCTTCTAAGCCAATTACAAATAGCGCCCCTAAATCCAGCGATATATATTTTTTCCAAGAGTAACCTGTGGCTTAAAATGTCAAATGCTTTGGTAATATCAACAAATAGATCTGCTCAAAATTTTTTTTCATCAAGTCCTTTATTGATGGTTGAACAAAAATCAATTAAAGCATCTTCCGTGGACATACTTTGTCTAAAACCAAATTGCAAAGGACTAAAAAATTTATTTTTGTTTAAAAAACTCAAAACACGTTGTTTGATAGCTTCTTCGAAAATTTTTGAAATTACTGAAAGTAGAGAAATAGGTCGATAGTTATTTTTTTCTTTTGGGTCACCTTTTTTGAACAAGGGTATAACAATGGCACATTTTAGTTGATAAGGGAAAGTTCCAGACAAAATACTTTTATTAAAAATATGTGCTAGCATATCAACAATATTATACGCTATACTTTTCAAAGAAAGATTTGAAATACAATCATTTCCACATGAATTTGACCCATTGTGCGACCTTATAATTTTCAAAAACTCCATAGAAGAAATGTTTTTGATGAAGAAACTGTTCCCATTTATGTAATATTTCTCAAGATCATACGATGCACAAAGTCTTCGTGAATTCGAATTATCCTGCGGCACAGATTGAAAGCAATCGTAGGAAAGTTGTTATTAAAAATACTTGCACCTGTGGAACTATCTGAAATTATGGAAGAGCCGCTTCTTAATGTCAGTGCAAAGAATGATAAGACTACCATTCTTTGCATGTCTGTTCACAATATTGTCACGACATTCTATAACATATGTAGCTGCTATTCTGTTTGCTCATTCGTTCGTAACGAATTTTTAAAGCGATATTGCTTGGGTGTTTTAAGAGATTTTTACCCAGCCTATTTTTCAAATTGATTCAAGACAAGAGTTCAGGGTTAATCCACGGTTTTATTCTTTTTTCGTCTCTTTTAGGTTTCAAAACATAACTAGATTCTTTGAAATGGACTTGTAAGCGCATAATAAATTTTTGATAGGCTAGGGAAACATCATTCTCCCGGTATACCTCATACCAAGTTTGCCAACGTAGTCTTTCGTTAAGAATATTATAATTTATCCTTGTCTGGGCGTTTAACTGTGTGTGACTCTTTCTGGTTTTATTTGTGAGACTACCCAATATATACAGCTGCGGTCAATAAGAGTAAATACATAATCTTCAGAAGTGAAGGAATTGAACACTGCTATTATTTTGACCGCTCGAAAGTACTTTTTTGGAACAAAATGTTATGTGTTTATTTTGTGCACTCATCAAGATTTAAAAGATTAGAAGAAATAAAACGTCTGTCGTTCGAAATATTTTCTTTCAACTGTTAAATGACACCGCACTGCTATTATTTTGACCGCAGTTGTATAAGGGCGATGTCATATGAAAACGTTTTTTTTATTAGAGGCGTGGCATTGCCCACTCAGAAGAAATATCTTTACTCAAGATTCAATCTAGCACCATACCAAATTTTATCAAAATCGATGACGAAGTTCAGCCGAAACAGCGTTTTTTCCTACTAAGGGTGATGCCACGCCCCATTTAAGAACTCAGAGCTTTGAATTACTTTTCTTAAAGTTCAGTTTATCTCTAAACCAAATTTTATTATAATTGGTCTATTAGTTTAGCCGTGACAAAGTATTTTCCGTTAGGGGCGTGACACCACCTACTATTGATAAAAAAAAAGTATACAATGGACTTTAAATAAATTAAACTCATTCAAAGGTGCTGATTCCACGCATTCCAATGATTACCACCAAATCAATTGTTCATTTATGCACGAAATGTAAAAACAAAAAACATTGTTTATCCACTTGCTTATTTAGTCCAAATAAAATATAAACACATTAGCGGTATTCACGATTTGGTCTTGTATTGTGTATTTTTGATAAATTTGATAAACATATGTAGTAAATTTGATATCTTAACAAAAACAAAACATTTGCTTTTTCAAGTACTCTAAATATCAAAAATACAATGGCAAAACCCTATTGTAACTTTTTTATAGCACTTGAAAAATGCAATTGTTTTGTTTTTGTTAAGATATCAAATTTTCTACAAATATCAAATTTATCAAAAATACTCAATACAAGACCAAATGCTACCGAACGTGAATACCGCTATTATATTTTATTTGTTGAGGCGTAGCACAAGGTGGACTTTAACCTGCTTTTAATAAAAGTGTCAGTTACAACAAAAACTTCAATTGGCGATTGTTAAGGATGTAAGTTTGAGTCGATATATGCTAAAACAAAAGAAGTCCTTAGAGCATTTTACACATTTACTGTTTTTTATTGATATGACATATGGATAATATATGTACGTACGAAATTTAAAAAACATCCGATTTTATTCAAGTTTTGATACGTCAAAGAACCTTAATATCTGGCACCAAAACCCGAATTTCAGTTTCCTAGGAGGTCGAAGTCCTTAGAAATGATCATATTTAAGACTGAAAATAGCCGTTTTTAGCCCGTTATAAAAACTTTAGCTCTAAAAGCCGACTAATCCAAATTAAAGTTCTGGATGTGAATATTTTTTAGTATGTCATCTTATATGCTTTAAAAAAAATGCAAGCTTATAAGCCTTAAGATTTATTTTTGCGACCCGATTAAGTGAAATAGGTCTTAGTAAAATATGGCAGCTTTTAAAATGATGGCCTAAGCCGTAGTCTTATTCATAATACTAAGGACAAATCTTATTTTGTTTGTCAACCTATTCGCTTGTAAATGAAACACCATCTAGTGAAAATAGTTGCCCAAAACAGAACTCAAGACTCCGAATACCTAGAGAACTGAAATTAAGGTTGTGAAGTTATCTTTTTAAGTTCTTTAACGTGTCAAAATTTGAGCACAATCGGGTGTTTTTTAAATTTCATAAGTACGTATTACATATTTTTTACTAAACATATTACTAAAAAACAGTGAATATGGAACTAAAAAAAAAAAGCTATAAGGATTTTTTTCCTTTTGACGTATTTCAACTATGATTAACATCTCAAATAACACTGTGGAACAAATTTAGGTTAGCAAAAGTTAGGTCGATTCTGAGAGTGAGGGGTCAAAATAGAGGCTAAATTAGAAGACCCGTATCACGGCGTTTCTTTATGTCAGTTTGAATTTTTTTTTAATCGACCTTCGAACTTTGCAGTCAAATGCCGATTTTCAGCATATTGTTTATATGGTTTTTTGGCTATAACTCGTCGACTAATTGATATTTTTCAATCTGTAAAAGCCAAATTATTGCTAGAGACCTGTGCAACAATTAAAATTTTTTAAAAAATTTTCCACAAAACTAAGTCTTTTTTGCTTTCTGTTTGATCTATAATATGCTTATCAGTTTCTTCAATAAATTTCATTTGAAAATAAAACAATCATAATATAAAACTTGCGTTTTCCAGCTTAATATTAATTTACTTCTCATTTTTTATGTACCAATTTTGTTCAGTGTTGGTTTTGAAAAACATTGAAAAAGAAATTATAAAAATATGGAAAAAAATATAATTTTGAAATGGTAGTTATGAAAAGTTTTAAGTAAAAAATTTAAATAAATTAAATTAATGATTTGGCCAGTCGCTGTTTAGCAGGCGGGTGTGAATCAACATCACTGCTCTCTCTAATATCTTGGTCATCGTCATCATCATCAGAAAGGCCGATAATTTCGTCCAACATATATTCTGGAATTTCATCTTTGTCTTCCCCTTCTTCCTCTTGTTCAAAGGTGTTTTTATACCACCAACAAAAATCAGCGAGTATAGCATCTGGAGATTTCTTTCCTCTGTACCTGAAACGAAAATAGTTTTCAATCGTTAACATGTTTAAATTGTGCACTCTGACAAAGATATTAGAAAAATCTAGGAAATCAAAATATGCACACTCTATAGTTACCTTATTTCAAATGGAAGCGCCTTGCTCATCAGATTCAGTTGGCAACTGTTGAGCGAGTTGATCAAGATGCTGATGCAAGAGATGAATTTTGTACGACATATTAACCCCAATTTCATCAAAAGCTGCCAACATGTTTGCAACAGATTGCCTGTAGTTGTGTTTGCGTTCTTTACCCAAAAGTCCTTTAATGACTGCTTTCAATGCGAGCCATGCATTTAATTCTCGGTCTGTCAGAACTTGGTCAAAATCTAGACGACTCATTAGTTTCCGTATGTCGGGACCATTAACAACCCCTTCCTGAATTTTGGCGTTACTTAGTCTTGGAAAAATGTCTTTCAAGCGGTTGAATACTGCTGGTCTTTTTGCGATACATTTCAAAAAACTTTTAGCAATGCCAAGTTTAATGTGGAGCAACGGCAACAAAATTTACATTTCAGGAACAACACTTTCGTGTAGCCTATTGTCTTTAGGCCATTTCCGTCCAATGCAACTATTCCAGTTATGCTGTTTGTACTGGTTTCATCCTTTAATACCTTGTACGTATCGTGAATCCCAATCGCACAAGAAACACGGATATTTTGGACGGCCAGATGCTGTTAAGCCTGTAATCAATGAAACTATTTTGAGGTCGCAGCAAATGCGCCACTGGTGTTCCTTATATTTGACTACTTCCAGAATGTGTTTCAAATTATCGAAATTTTCACTAGTGTCAGTGCTATACGCAATCGGAACAGAAGGCATTCTATTTGTCTTGTGCAAAAGCACAACTTTTAAGCTGATTAGTGAACTCTTGATGAATAAACGCCAATCACCTTTTTTATAGGTTAACCCTATCGTCTCCATTAACTTTTCAATATCGTTGCAATAAGCGACATTTTTTGCATCATTCACATTAAAGAACTTTTCTAACTCTTTTTGGGGTTTTCGATATGCTGTTACTTTGGTACCTTTCGCCAGCAAATTATTTCCTTTCAAAAATGAAGCCATTAGTTCTGATTTTTTCTGAGTCAAACACAAATTTGCAACAATTCCATCCAATTGGTTTTGTGTGACTAGGATTGGGTCCTTTGATGTTTCATAGGATGTACCTTCACCAAGGTCGTATTCTGAGAAGAAAAACATGGATGTAGCAGCAGCGGTTGTAGTACTGATTTCTGTTTGAAGATCAATACTTCGGTATGTTGGTACTGGAACGAATTCTGAGTGCGGTAATGGTAATTTGGCACTTGGCACTGCTACATAAGTTTTATTCTTTGCTTTCCTTCTATTCAAAGTTTTATGGTAGTTGAAACATCCATAGCAATTTTCTTCTTGATGCGGGCTGTTGTCTAACCACATTATTGGTATACCAAAAGGCATAGCCTTCTTCTTTTCATTTTTCCATTGCATAAGAGTTGAATAACAATTAAAGCAAACTTTTTTAGGGGCATAGTTTACGTCAGTGCAAAACTCTTGCGAGAAATATTGTTTAAAGGCTTCCAAAAATAAATCACTCGCATTGCCACATTTTTCATCGCTTGCTATGAAACGTCCACAAACATTACAAAATGGTCCATTTTACATTTTGGTTCCGACTTGTTTAATACAATATATATTATACAATGTTTTCTTTGTTATTTTTATGAAACCGATGCACTTAACTTAAGTCACTCACAAAATGAAATAAATTCCAGAAAAATTACATAATAGCGAATTTTATCACGACCGAGCGAAAATTAAAAGAAATCAGCTTCGGCTGTGTTTTGAGTCTTAACTGAGTCTTTATTTTTGAAGTTAGTTCGCTTGTACGAAATAAAAACAAATCGCTACCTGTACGGTGGTTGACAACAAAAAAGTTGTTTTACTAATTCCTAATTCTTGGAACTTCCCTTTTTAATTAAGTACTTCTACCTAAATCGCTGTTTATTTAATGGTTTTGGGATTTTTAACGCAAATTATCGACTAAGACCATTTTCTTTTCAAATGAAATTTATTGAAGAAACTGAGAAGCATATTATAGATCAAACAGAAAAAAAGACTTATGCCCAGTTTCACCAAAATCAATTAAAATCATTTTTAACTAACAGGCTTTTAGAATTTATAAGGCTGTTAAAATTAATTCTGTTTCACCAACATTAGAAGTTGTACTTTTAGCTAACAGCCTGTTAGCTGAATGAATGAAACAGAAATGCCTAACACAAATATCTGATTGTATGCGAAAGAGTGAAACTGAAACAATTTTTGTTGATTGACACATGCCAAACAAATAAATGTGTCATTCAAAATATAAACAAACTTTTAAAAATTTAACAGCAGCAAAACGGCTTGTTAGTTTATCAGGTTGTTTAACATGCTGTTTGCGCTAAAAGTGTTTGATAAAACAAAATTTTAAAATTTGAGGTTTTAACAGCCTGGTAAATTTTAAAATTGATTGGTGAAACCGGGCATTAGTTTTGTGGAAAATATTTTCAAAAGGCATGACAAAAAAATAATTTTTCCAACATTTTGCTTCATAAGCACCACAAAAATTTTCTAAATAAATTTTTTAAAAAATTTTAATTGTTGCACAGGTCTCTAGCAATAATTTGGCTTTTACAGATTGAAAAATATCAATTAGTTGACGAGTTATAGCCAAAAACCATATAAACAATATGCTGAAAATCGGCATTTGACTGCAAGGTTCGAAGGTCGATTAAAAAAAAAATCGAACTAACATAAAGAAACGCCGCGATACGGGTCTTCTAATTTGGCCTCTATTTTGACCCCTCACTCTCAGAATCGACCTAACTTTTTCTAACCTAAATTTGTTCCACAGTGTAATTCCACACTCAAGTTTTTGTTGTAACTCAACTTGTCATTTAAAGTTGGTTAAAGCCCACCGTGAGCAACGCGTGCCGGGTTTTACTAGTTACAAATAATTATCGCCAATCCATCAAACTTTCATACTACATATATTTATCAGGCTTAGATGTTATATATTGGCGGAAGGAGACCCAACCACAGAATGGTACTAACTGTTCCTCGATAATGAGGTTTTCCCGAGAATATATTATTGTTAATATTCCAAAGAACCCTTATGAGAGCTAATTTATCCTGTGAATGTTGCGCCTATCTTGTGTTCTTGTCATCAAGACGACGGTATAGAGATATGCCGACAAACCTCTTTTTTGAAATGATAGATAAGCAAACTTTTATATAATGGATCTCAGAAGTCTTTAAAATCAGAAGTTCTCTGCTAATAACAATCCTTAACGTATATACGAGTATCTCTACTTTTTCAGTAAGTTTCTAGTTTCTCCCAAAGGTTTTGATTGCATTTGCTTTTGTATATCGAACAATGTTGTCGAAAAATAGGCAAAAACATTGGCTTACATCGTCATCAGTTTCAATTTCATCATCGCCATTCGCAACAGCTGCTTCAAAATTTCGAATTTTTCGAGAGGACTGTGATTCATTTTTTTTTTCGTAAAAACAAGCCGAAATTTCAAATTTGTTTTTTTTGTTGTTTTTGTAAACTAGTTGGACATATAATAATTTTTGGAAAAATTATATGAGTTTTGGTAAAATTATATGAAGTGACTGTCATTCACTATGTGGTAGGTACTTCTCACAGTTTTTTTTTGTTTTCGAAAAAAATTTCTTAAGTAAAATGAGCAAATGAATTTATTTTAATCCATTTCTTGAAAAATGATGTTAAAAGGAACCTGAAAACCTGTTAATTTTAAAAATACAGCAATTTTACTTTGAATAGTGACTCAAAGTCACTGCCTGGTACGAATAGGGTTAAGACTAATAAATAAAAATTTCTTCGTTGAAAACTTCATCGCAACTATAGATCCGTGGTAGAACAATGAAAATACGAGGTTATACTATTAAAATACGTAAATTTATATACATACTCTGAACGATCTTTTGTGTACAGAGGCGTACCAAGTGCCCATATATCTGCTCCACACAGTGATACATTGCCTGTTCCAATACATGACAATACGAGCTACGGTGCGCAATCTCAAACTGCCTCTATGCGATCCGAATACATTCTGTTGGCCAATCGCCACACAAGAATAAAATTTTCGTATTTAAATAAACTGAAGTATTTAAGATCGATTTCAGGCCAAAACAATGATAAATTTAGATTTAATTCAGAAAAAATTAATCAATTGTATGCGTCTGAAAATTAACGATTATCATTTTAAGAGTTATGTCTCGGTTATCAAAGAATAAATAATTTAATTCCAAAACATATTTCAATGTCGCTTTTTCCAAAAATAAGAAAAATATATATAATAGGGTCAAAAATTGACTAAATTTTAATCGTGAATGTCTCGAGATTTTGATCTGATTGGGAAAAACTGAGTATGCCACTACATTCTACGTCAATAAGTTTACGTGTCTTGGTGTTTTTGTGTGTCTTTTCAAAAGTTGGAAATTTTCCTACAGTGTAGTTCTTACTTTCCCCCGTGCGGTGGACACATTTCATCATAAGTTTACAACGAATTAAATTAAATAAGGCACACAGAATGGCAATTGTTTTATTTTAAGTATCAGTCTCGTATAGTAACACAGGATAGCTAAGATTTTACTCATAGTTGGGGACGCAGCGTAAAACTTATTTTATTTCATTACACGTTTTAAAAAAATGGTATTTATTGGTTTGTAATAAAGTTCAAAACTTTGAACATCTATTAGGATATTCAGGTAATTCGCCATCTAGTCAAAATTTTAAGAGCTAAACCTTTTTAGCATGAGACTAATACTCCAGAACAGCTATCTTTTATATGAAAAACATCTGCGTTACTGAGAAGGACAACTGAGTTACTGTAATTTACGGAAAATATACTGAACTAATTGTATTAGATTTGTGAATGAGTGTATTTTTTTATAAGTTCCCTGAGTTTTTTTTATGAAAGCTAAAATCAATCTAAAAAGACCAAGTATTGGACATTAAAAAAATATTGCCTGAAAATGCGCATATTTTTAGAGCAATGAAAATGTTTAATCAAGTTAGTCCTTGAAATAATTTAGATATCTTGGCTACTAAGACTGTCCTTAAGCATATTTTAAATAATTTTTTTTGAATTGATGCATCTTATTTTGTTCTAGACTGTAAGAATAATTATGTTCATAGACTAACTTATTATTAAAAATAAAATAAAATTAAATATTTGTGTTTAACTAAAATTTTAGTATTTTATTTTAAGTAAGCTACTTCAAACCTAGACGAATTTCTACTAGAATCATTTCAAAAGGTTGGGAGACCGAAATAAACCAATATTTAAAAGCTTAGTGTGCAATAGGGAACACAAATATTTTTGTGTGCTTCTACATGTGGCAAAAACACGAGAAAGATTATCCAATAAGCTTAGTATTATGGCCTCATCGATGGCCTTGTTTTCACACGCTTCCCTAAACAATCAGCCAAGGCGAAGACGCTTGAAAGCTGATGCAATCCAAGTACTTTTGTGCATTTGCGCTTTGGCCAAATCTGAACTTGTGAGATCCACACGCGGTTTCAAAATAAAGTAAAGTACATAGCTTGCTAAAAATAAAATACTAAAATATTAGTTCAATATAAATATGAATATAAAAATTACATTCATATTTTGGATCCGCATGTGGGTCTTACGAGCTCTGATTTGGTTCAAGCGCTAATGCACAGAAATGCTTGGATCACATCAGCTATCAAGTGACTTCGCCTTGGTTGATCGATGAGTGAAGCATGTGAAAACAATCGATCCGATGGCACCGATGTGGCCATGATACTGAGCTTACCTTTGGCTGTTTTTTCCAAAATTGGATAATCTTTCTCATATTGCGACCTTTTTAAAATATTTGTGCTCTCTTTTTCACCGAAGCTTCTAAATACTGTTTTAATTCAATCTCCCAAGATTCTAGCTGATTCTCAGAATCAAATATTTATTGATAAAAAGACTATAATAGATTTTTCAGTAAATTACACAGCGGAGTCAAAGTTTATATAAAAGTTTTATTGAGTGTTTATATCGACACGCGTTTTGAACAAAGGATACAAAGTCATTGACTGACAATTAAAAGAAAAGAAGAATAATAAGTGTTGCCATATATTAATATTACGAAAAGTACTTTATACTCTACCAAAGACCGATAGATTCGAATGTTTACTATCATCTTTAGATGACTGAGGCACATGATTTTGTGAGTACTTAGTATGATAGTTTTTATAAAATTTTTTTCAAGCACTTAAAGCTTTCAGATTCTAAATTTTTTCCCCAATCTGTCTTAGCAGATTTTCTCAATTTATGTCGCGTATCCAGAATTAGCCAATCGCTGTAAAACCAATTGCATCTCTTATCCTCTTCGGGGTAAATGTCCACATATGTGGACATACATTTTTCTATTTATATATTTGCGGATTACTCTTTGTTTCTCTCAAATATTGCGCATTATAAAGAGGAAATATTCTCTTTCTTTAGCGCTTTTTTATTTTTTCTGCTTACCTTTTTTGGTGCGATTTTTCATTACATTTTTGCAAAGTTGCCGAGGAAAAAAGCTCCTCATTTTGGTTAGTAAAAAAATGATATTAAGTATAGAATTTATTGCAAAAAAGTGAAAAAATAGTTAAGACCAAACTAAATGTTATCTGTGTACCGTAAAATTAAAAAAAAATATAATGGAAACTGTAAGAGTATTCAATCAGTAAAAGCATGTCCACATATGTGGACTGTGGGTGTCTATATGTAAAAAAGTGCGATTTCGCTATGTCAGTTATGTCCACGTACGTAGGATATTTTTGCAAATAAAAAAAGCAAACTTTGTATTCAGTTTTCTTTCAATTTTCTCAAACTATTTCTCAGATTCAATTTCTAAAAAGCAAAGCAAGACGTATGTGTCAAAACGTTCAAGTCCTTCCGTAAGTCTACAATTGGACCAGGACTTGGCTGAGTTGGTTATGAAGGAACGATTTGATGCTTTCGAGCATTTTTCAAAATTTCTTGAATTAAATAATGCATCTAGATGTCGAAATTCAGGCTGCACTTCATTTTTTCTGCTTTTTAAAATAACATCAAACATCATAAAAATATTCATATACCTACGTCTACGAAACTATTTTTTTCCACTACTAAGTTCCTATTTTACCTCATGTGATTCAATGTTTTGATTCTTTATTATAAAATTTATATACAGAGCGTTTTAAAAAAAAAAATAATTATGTTTTTCTTTATTTATATAGCCATTATTAGTTTTTGGGCCAATAAAATTTACAACGAAAAACCCAAAAAAATATTTGAGTTTTTTATGCATAATTAACCATTGTCCACATATGTGGACATTTAAAAACTATTATTTATAAAATTTTTTTTTGCAGAAACGAGTTATTTAGACCTAATTTAGTAAGAATAAGTCTTTATAAGTTATTTTTTCATTGTATTTTTGGTTCGGGATCCAAGAGGTTAAAATGTGCTAAGATTTCATCGCGACCCTTTTGAAAAGATTCTAGTAGAACTTCGTCTAGTGAACTCCGGTTTGGTTTTTATCTAAGTTTTTAACTATTTTTCGATTCTATAACTATCATATCAAATGCCATAACATCCAAAGTTAAGATTGGTTATTCTTCTTTTATATTTTCTTTTTTGTGTTTTTGCTTTAAGTATTTAAGCACAAGACAAGAAAATATAGTACTCGTATTCAACTGTTCTGAGCCGAAAGAGCGAGAACGAGGCGAGATGCTGGTGTGATCTCGCCTCGCCTCGCCTCGCCTCGCCTCGGTCGAGCGAGGAAAATTTATTTTTGCCTCGGAGCCTCAGTGAAACACTTCTAATGATAGTGTATATTGAGAGAGTAAAAAGATAAGTAAACGGAGATTTTTAAGAGAATCTACACTTACTATTGATTAAGTTTTAATCTGTGCTGCATTTTCAAATTTTCAGGTTTCATTTTAATTATTGGGTTTTTAAATTTATATTTTCTGAAAGGTAACTTTAAGCAAAAAGACTATTCCAGGCGAAGTTCACGGTCATCACGCAACATTTTCTTTTTAGAATGACTCAAATTTTCGGACTGTTTGTAAAAAAATCTAGGGAAATCAATAATTTTAACGTACATTTGATTGTCATCGATAGGGTAAAAAGACTCAGCGACACTAACCGCCTTGGCTCAATTAAATCTGAAACAGTGATGGCATTTTCGGTATTTTTGTACAAAATAGCAATCGATCAGTGTAGAAACAAAACAAATTTTTCAACTTTTGAATAACAATTTAAAATTTGATTTAGGGACAAGAAGAAAGACCTAACATCGTCAGTCCAGTTTAATGTTTTAGTGGAGTTTATGGTAGAGTTTATGCACCTATCAAAAAACCGAGTAAAAACTGTAGACGCAAAGCAATCTTCGAATTGCTGAAAATCTTTGCTGATTGACGCACAGCCCGTCTTACAATTCGTTCATCTTGTACAGGAAAATCCTTCAACCAAAGTGCGACACAATCTTGTTGTTTAGTATTTCTATTTATATTTTTTTTAAAAAACTGTTTACTTTGGGGCCGTTCATAAATTACGTAAGACGTTTAGGGGGGGGGGGGGGGGGGTCGGCGGATTCTTACTACATCTTACGAGAGGGGGGGGAGGGGGTGAATGATTATCTTACGTAAGATTTAAAATGCGTATTCATACATTAAAGTTGTATTAACGCATCGTCATTTGTGGCAGTAATGAAATACATATGTATATTTGAATTTTCGACAGTAACGAAAGATTCAGAAATATCGATTACAATCGATTTAAGTAATCGACTCTGAACGTGACAACTTCTCTTCTGTTTATGTAATGAAATATATGTATGTTGTTTACACGCAGGGTCGACTTGTAACACCGTCTCACAAGTTTGCTATTATTCAGGCATTTACACGCAGATACGTCGACTTTGAAATTTTGTTGATGTTGTCCCGGTTCTTTACCACCCCCTTGCACTTGTCCTCTTCAACAAGAAGATTCGCTTTCGATTCCTTCTTCAACAGGAGACCAAAACAGCAATCAGTTTTGTCCTCTATTTCTTCGCTTAGCGTTAAATTACGATTGGTCAAAAGTACATCCACAGTTCAAAATCATGCCTTACGATTTTTTTTGTCCTTCCCTAGCAAACGTCTTAGCTGATCGAGTTTGTAATATTTGTGACCAGTACTTTGCCTCGAAAAAAGCTACTGTAATGCACAAAAAACTACATTGAAAAGACTGTAGTCGCACTCACATGATTCAACCAGTTTCAATTTTGAAACGTGGACAGGGGAAAAGCCTTTGCATTTTAAAACAATCGGAGATTTGTCAAGTTGCAGAGTGGCATGACGACGAGGATATTGATGTTACAGGGTTTGAATGTGAATCAGAAAATTCAACAGACGAATCGGGTGTGCCAATTGTAGGTTTACTATCAGACTGGTTGAAAAGCGCATGAACTAACGATGACTTACGATGACCTTTTTTATTCATATTGAAAAACAAATGTGTAGTTTGCAATTTCGTAATATTTATTTAATATGTAACATATGTACTTATATTAAAATTAAATATAGTAATATAGTACATCACATTAAAAATCCATTTTTTGACTAGTTTCACCTTAATTATGAATCTTACGTAAGATTTCGGAAGGGGGGGAGGGGGGGTAGTGAGAATCTTACTAAATCTTACTCGGGGGAGGGGGGGGGTCAAAAAGTCATGAAATTGTCTTACGTAATTTATGAACGGCCCCTTTTCACTTTTGTTTACACTTTTTTCGTTGTTGTGTTGTCACTTTGCTTTCATACTTTGACGTTTATAGCAAGTAATGCTTACCAACGTAGAATTCTCTCACTTATAAAAACAGGGTAAGAGTGCAGATGTTTGAACGAGTTCGAACGAATTACAAAATACCATTTTGCTTTCGATTCGCATGTCACTTTCGTTGCGCATCTACTTTCGATTCGCGAATCATGATAAGCGCCCTGGTTTGTTTTAAATTTTACGCTGATAGATTTGACTATCGTACGAAAAATGCATTTTAAATTTTTCTGAAGTTCAAGAATCCGAAGAGAACCACTCTCAAAATAAACGATAAAAAGAGTGTCTGTATAATTATCGTATTTCTTTCTTACAATTTTTACATCGCGATATTTTAAGCCGCGCTCGCAGAGTTCGCTTTTTTTTCAAACTCTTCTCTATGTACATATATCATTTGTGATAAACATTTTTTATTTTGCATTTTGCAGGTTTACGGGATAACCAAGAAAGTTAATTGAATGAAGTTAGCACACTTGATCACACCTTCTTGCAGGCATCTTGCTATTGAAAATGGGCGATATCGGTTCACTGACACGCCTACCGCCCCTACTCTATGTATATTTGCCCAAGCCCATTTAGCAAAAAGTTGCAGCGATTTTGATGAAACTTGGTGATTTGGTGTGCATGTTAACCAAATTAGGATTATGCAAGGTTTCAAGTTTCCAAAAGTTCGTACAGGGGCGTGGCACAGCCCTAAATTTTAACCTTTACATCACCATGTCTCGTACACAGTGCAAGATATTGTGATGAAATTTGGAAGCGGATACATATCAAATATATCTTGAATTGTGATAAAAGTGGGCATGGCACTTTTCAGCAGTTAAAAATTTTGATTCCGTATATCTCAAAATTGGCACAAACGATTTTCATAAAAAATGTTAGAAATGATGCCGCTGAAAGCAGTTATCAATACAAACTCAGACACTTTACTGAAAAAAACTCGTTGAAGGGCGTTTCACAGCCCACAATACTTATAAACGTTATATTAAGAGAACTAACAACGTAATCACTAGGAAATTTAAAAAGGGAGATATACTTGCTAGATGGTAGGTTTTCGCAAAAACTTGGCGCAATTGAGCATATGGGCGTGGCTCCTCCCATACAAGCAAAAAACGTGTAATGTTATAGATAGTGTGCAAAGAGAGTAATCTGCATAAAATTTGGCTTAGTGGTGTCGACTCCTATGGGCTTTGAAATTAAATGAAAATTGATTTGATTGCAGTAGTGGGCGTGGCACCTACTATATAACCATAAAGTTGTAATTGCTATATTAATTGAACTATTGCAACAATTGGTATGAAATTTAATTTAGGTGGTTTACTTGGTACAAGGTATACCTGAATCAAAAGTGGGCGAAATAGCACAAAAGGGCGTGGCACTCCCTATACAAGTAAAATACCTTTAGTGGCATATCTATCGAAATATGAGAACAATCATATTAAAATTTGGTGAAAGAGTGTTGTATATACTTGAAAAAATTTTTTTTTTCATTAATTTTAATGGTAATAGCCAAAAAATAGCGAATAATTATCTGAACATAGCTTTCCTGAATTGATCCAAGAAAACAAGCTATTCTAACCCACTGTGCGCAGTTTCCTCGGTATCACTGCCGGTTAGGATGTCATCGACATACATATCCTCTTTAAGAACTCTTTTTGCTTAAGGATGTCGATATTTTTCGTCTCCTGCTATTTGATGCAGGACACGAATCGCTGTATATGGCCGTGTCACAGTGTATTATTTTGCCAATCTAGCAGTACTAAACTAATATCTCAAAAACTATAACAGATAGGTCAATGAAATTTTCCACAAATGTTAATATTTATATTTTACAGCATTAACCTAAAAATGGTGTATATCGGTTCAGTTTAAGATATGTGTAGCTACAGTGGCGGATCCAGGATTTCCTTCAGGGGGGGATCACTTTTTTTTTTGAATGAAAACACACATTGATTAAATTTTTCAACGAGCAATATTTATGTTTTTTGACATATTACAACAATCTAATCAGTAGTCCAGTCAAGGGTTTCAATTTCAGCTGAGCTGATATAGATTTGTTTATGAATATTTTCCAGAGCCAATCCATTCAAGCAATCTTCTGTCATTGTAGACCTTAAATACAATACAAAATTTCAATCATTTTAACACAGAAAAACTTTGTTCTGCTGGAATTGTGGCAAATACTTGGGCTGCGATCCGCTAGCACCTCATCTGGTGAATTTTGAGAAAAAAAATAAGCATCTAATAGGTCACAAATTGGTCATAATTGGTCAGTTAGTCCGATTAATTGGTCAGCAAGATTCAATTTTTTAAAAATATTTCTTGTAAAATAAATTTCTATCGGTACAAAAATTTTGTGCGAAAACATTGAAACATTTAATGATATAACAAAAATTCTTAAAGAAAATAAATCTCAATTTTATTCGCATGAACAAAAATAAAAACGTCTGTTCAAAGTAGTGCTCTATGATCTTGATAACAAGACATCGTCTGTTGTTTAAAGCGAACTCCAATATATAAATTGCAATATTTATTGCACAGAAAAATTTTTGTTGAGGAGCCTCACAAACGTAATGGTCCAGTTCAATGCGCAAACTGCCAAGAGTATGGCCATATTAAAACATACCATATTGTAATCTCCGTACTGTATGTGTCGCTTGTGGAGAGCTCCACCATAGTTTTTCATGTACCAAAAAAGTGGAAAACAATCCAAGCTCCAAAAAATGTAGCAATTGCAATGGAAACCATACCGCTAACTATAAAGGCTGTCCCGTATATCAAAGCCTTAAACAGAGGTTAACTCTACTAAAACAGGCTGCCCGCAACCCCACTAAAAATGTCTTTACCTTTACCGCTTCTGCCCCCCAGCAGTCTCCTGCCAACTCTTTTACACCAGCTAATTCTTATGCAAATATACTTAGTAAAATCAGGTACTCAAATTCAACAGCAATCACCCCCGGAACCAAGCTATAACCTTGAGCAAATGATTTCTAATTTTACTCAAAACCTATCACATTTTATGATAGCCATACAAAAATCTTTAGATCGTATCGTTGATATATGACTGCTCTTCTAGCCAAGTTATAGATCTTATAGAGTTTTGCGCATGGAATGCAAACGGCGTAAGCCAACATAAGATAGAGATTTCAAACTTCTTGTCTCGGGAAGATGTAGATGTAATGCTCCTATCCGAAACTCACATAACAAATAAATATAATTTCGCTATTCCTGGCTATATATTTCATAAAACCAATCACCCTGACGGCAAAACACATGGCAGCACTGGCATACTAATTCGAAGAAGACTTAAACATTCTTACCTAGGGGCATATGCCCAGAACCATCTGCAAGCCACTTCAATTAGTTTGCAAAGTTATGGCAAAGGCCTTTCCTTATCGGCAGTTTACTTTCTTTCCCGCTTTGCTGTATTAGAGGCGCAGTTTATGGATTATTTTAAAACTTTAGGTGATAAATTTGTAGCAGCCGGTGACTATAACGCGAAACACACTTTCTGGGGGTCTCGCATTAATAACCCCAAAGGTAATCAGCTTTAGAAAGCCTTTATTAACAAAAATAGCGATCTGGAAGTTGTTTCTCCCGGAAAACCTACATAATGGCCAGAGGACCGCAACAAAGTTCCAGACCTTATCGATTTTGCCATCACTAAAGGTATTCGCAGAGACTTAATTTCGATCAGTACAAGATTCGATTTATCATCTCATCTTTCCCCATTTGTCATACAAATATTCGAAAAACCCAAGCATGAAGAGGTACCACATGCCCTTACAACTCCTAATACAAACTGGATTAAATACAAAAACTACGTAAGCACACATATCCACACAAATTACACAATAGGATGTAAAGATCATATTGATGATGCTGTTGGGGCTATAAATTTCATTTTAATTAAAGCAGCAAAAAACGCCACACCTAAAAATTCAAATAATAGGAGAAATTTTAGACTTTTAACGCGGCAAAGATTCCACTTTACCATCTTCATACAGACCAATAAGCTTGCTTTCCTGCCTCTCAAAACGGTTTGAAAAAGTGTCCTTAGAAAAGCCTTCACACCAGTTTGGCTTTAGAAAAAAACATGGAACGAAATCTGGCTATCAAAATGGCGTATCAAGGTGAATGAACAAAAATGCCGACATGCCATATTTACATTAAATAAAAATCCAACTTCAACCTTAATATTAAATGGTATTCGAGTTCCAGAAGCAAATGATGTAACTTATCTTGGCATTCACTTAGATAAACGCTTAACTTGGCGTAAACATATCGAAGCCAAAAAGACGCAAATCAAACTCAAAGCTGCTAGCTTACACTGGTTAATTAACAGACACTCTCTTTTAAAATTGGAATATAAAGTTCTACTATTCAATAGTGTCATCAAGCCTATCTGGACTTATGGCATACAGCTATATGGATTCGCTAGTTCATCAAATATAGAAATTCTACAAAGAGTTCAAGCAAAGATACTAAGGGCAATAACAGGAGCACCTTGGTTCATTAGAAATGAGCATATCCATAGAGATCTCCATGTACCTATGGTTAAAGCAGAATTTGAAAGAGTAAGAGGAAAACACCTCCAAAAACAGCAAATTCACATCAATCCATTAGCTACGCCACTTGCTAACACTTCAGCACATTCGTGTTTAAAAAGGTCTGACCGTCCAGCTATTATATATATATCCTCCACGCTTATTGGCATCGATCGTGAAACTTCCATTTGAACATGTGCATACGTAACGATAGACGCATTCCAAATTCTACGCAAAGTGGAATTTGTACGGGGACCTAGCTCGTATCGGGCACTGTTCCCTAATAATAATGATAAAAAAATTGCCATCCAGCTCATCTCCCTATGAGGGCACTGGACCGGGACCTAGTCCGTCTCTGCTGCTGCCCGATAAGTGGAGAGTGCGGCACCAAAAATGTTGGAGCAGTGTGTTTTTTGGAAGCTTTTGGGTGCTAGACCGGGATCTAGCTCATCTCGGCTACCGCTTCAAAATTATCCTCGTTGCACTAGCTCTCCCCAACCTTAATAGTCAACAGCTGCAACTATAGATGGTTGCCATAAACATATCGCCGCGACATCGCTCTAACGGGTTATCCCATTTGCACCTACCGCAATTGCAGAAATGAACAAGAGATGTGCTTAGTAATATTTATTTTTAGACCAGGTAAAGTCTTTGAGTCTTGTATAGCTTTGAACTACTTATTATAATACATTTACCGAATTGTATAAAATTTATAATTTGTAATAGTTTTTTAATTATAGTAGAATTAAGAGTTTATAACTTATTGTTAGTCTTTACAGCTTAGATGGAACTACTTCAAGTGTTTGCGAAGACTATTTAAAGTCACACAAAAACTTTTTGGTACAAACATTTTATTATTTCCCACAAACACTTTAAATAGTTTTCGCAAACACTTGAAGTAGTTCCATCTATATCATTTGTGGCAAACACTTTTTTTTTTGAGTGTGATTTCAACAGACGGACGGACATTGCTTAATCAACTCAGCTGATGACGCTGATCAAAAATATATATATACTTTTCCATATCTGCCACGCCCCTTCTATGTGTTGCAAACGTAATGACAAAGTGAATATACCCTCGGTGTAGGCACACTCAAAAAAAAAAAGTGTTTGCCACAAATGATATAGATGGAACTACTTCAAGTGTTTGCGTGAAATAATAAAATGTTTGTCACAAAAACTTTTGATTTTACTTACAAAATAATAAAATTTTTTTTTGTCACAATAACTTTTGATTTTATTTACAAATTGATAGTTGAAAATTATTATACAAAACTACTCTTTAAAACTTAACATAACATAGAACACAGCCTGGCAACATCGTCATCGTTCTTTGCTCCCATACACTTATAAACATTTGATATCGTATATGTACAATGCAAGTAACAAAAAAGTTATTTCGAATCAAAGCACTACAAAATATGAACATGAAAAGTTTATAAGTGATAAATCGTTTGTTGAAATGAATAAGTGTTTGGGACAAAAGACAAGTGTTTGTCGAAACACTTCCATAAATTGAATTGTATCATTTAGAAGCAACATTTTATGAAATGTTTTGTAAGAAGTAATTGAATCACTTGCCACAACTTAACATTTACTTGTGTCAAATACATTGGTTTTTCTTATATTGTCTACAAATACTTATAGTTTAAGACAAAAGTTAAGTGTTTTCTTGAAATAATAAGTGCTTATATTAAGCATTCGGTAATTTGCTACAAACGCTTTCTAAACAATCCTTTTTTTGAGTGCATAGCTGGGCACCGTTAATCAAATAGTTAACTTCGTTAATCGCTAATCCATTACTATAAAAGTTAAACGTTAAAGCGTTACATTTTTTATATCGTTGTGTTGGGAACAAAAAAAAAAAGAGACCTGTAATTATACAGTGTGGAGTGTGTTATTTAGTCATCTGGCATAATGTGGATATTTCCCTTCATGAACATTAATATGTTGAAGTTCTCGTCTGAAAGCGAGGCTCTTTTTGGCATTAAAATATCTTTGCCCGTGGAAAAACGATCTTCAACTGCAGCGCTTGATCTGTTTAATAAACAGATTAATGAATACCTGTTCTCCGAGGAATGCCGCATCGTTGAACAAGTCTTTTCATTTCATGTCTAGCCACATTTTGACGAGATTTTGAGCTTAACTCTTTAAAGACTTGTGGCCCTTAGGTTTTTTCTGACAGTGAGTGACATAATTGAATAATTTTTCCTCATCATTGTCGTTGTTACTCTCGTTGCTGCCTCTGCCACTCTGTTCTTCGAACGTTCGGCAGCTCCATGTCGTTAAGCCTTCTGCCTTTTTTTCATGCATTTTTTACTGCATCCACTCAACTGCTATTATATCAACTGGAACGTATTTGTTGTCTGGACGTGTTTTTCGTGGCGCGGTAAATAGTAGGCACTGTATTAACCTTCTAATGCATACTACCTCCAATTGAGGGGCTATAGCTAAATCGTTAAAGCTATCTTATACAATTTGTTTTTTAATTGGAATCAGCGTACGATCACTAGTCAAAGTTTCAGATTATGTGTGGGTGCACATCCTGCGACTTCGGATGCTTTGTTTGCCAGTTACATCAGTTCAAAGTTAAAGTTCGTCGAAAAAAAAACGAAATTTATTATTTTAGCAATACGTGATTTTTCAATTATTAAAAAATTATATTATTTCTTGCTTGATTGAAGAAAAAATAATTATTATATTCGTATTACATCAATTTTCTGGCAACCGTAAATATGCGGGCTTATGCAGTGGGGCGATATTTTTTCATAGCACCTTATAAGTATTTTATATGATTGTATCTAAGAACATTCAAGATAACGTCAACCACATTATTTACTTCGACAATTTTTATACCTCGCTGGGTCTGCTGGCGTATCTCAGGACCCGTGGAATCTACAGCTTGGGATTAGTGTTTGCCAATCGTGAGCCAAACATGAAACTGTCGATGCAGATGTGGACAGAATGAAGGTTGAGCGAGGTTATTCTGAAGAATTTGTTGGAAGCTCATATGGAGTAGAGATAAGTAGCGTTTTATGACATGATGCCAAAATTGTTCGTTTGTTATCAACCTACGTGGGAGCCAAACTGTTTTTGCCTCGAGACTTGAACCAACAACCTCGAAAAGCTGAGCGATGGGACTGGAAAAGCTTGTAGCATGTCGAAATCGACTGTCCTTACATCGTCAAGGAATACAACAAACACATAGGAAGTGCCGACCTGATGGATGAACTACTTGGGCGATACCACATTCGCATGAAAACTAGAAAGTGGGCAAATCGAATCTTCTACCACTTGCTGGATGTCGCGAGCGTCAATGCATATATTTTATACCATCGTTTGAATAAAGAAGGAGATAAAAAAGACCTACCTAATTTTCGTACTGAAGTAGCTGAATCGTGCATGTTGTTTGCATCTTTCTCTACGGAGAAACGGTCAGTGGGCAGACCATCCATGCCGTCGGCATCAGAAACTCAACCAAAAATACCATCTTTCCAACTGCCGATGTTCGATACGATGGAGTGGAGCATTGGTGCGTATTTCGCGATAGATCGGGCAAAAGAACATGCAATCTGAACTTATGCGATTCGGCAATCAAGAATTGTTTTTCATATTCCATCAACGCAAATAACTATAAATTTGTATTTTTAATTCATAATATAATATTTTTTCATGAATTTAAAAATAAAATTACTTAAAAAGTAAATAATTTTGCACTAACAGAACTAAACAGGAGGCTTAGTAAAAAATATAATAATTTTTGTATCCAAAGCTGCATATGCCGGCCATTAGGCGGTCTGCAGATTTTTAACTATAAAATGAGCTTCCTTCACCGAAACGAAAATTCGACTTCATATTCATGTTTTACACATCCGAATTAACTTTCACACAAATTATGAGCAAAAAAAAATGTATGCATTGGAGGGTTAGCGATTAACGGACATGGGGAGACTTAACGGAAGTTAATGAGTCCGTTATCATTTCTTAAAGTTAGCTTAAAAGTTAATCTGTTACTCGTAATGTTAACTTCGTTAATTAACGATTAACGAATTAATGCCCACCTATGCCCTATAGGTCAAATAGCACATTTCACTGGCCAAAACTAATAACGGCTATATTATCATGATGATTAACTGGAAATGTATTTTTATACCCTACACCGAGGGTATATTCACTTTGTCCATCCGTTTGTAACACATAGAAGGAGGCGTGGCAGGTATGGAAAAGTATATATATTCTTGATCAGCGTCACCACCTGAGTTGATTTAGCGATGTCCTTCTGGCTGTCTCTCAGTCTGCCTGTCTGTCTGTCTGTCTGTCTGTCTGTCTGTCTGTTGAAATCAGGTTTACGGGAAAACCAAGAGAGCTAATGGAATGAAATGGGCGAAATCGGTTAACTGACACGCCTACCGCCCATACCCTATGTATATATACCCAGGTCAATTTTGAAAAAGTTGCAGCGATTTTGATGAAAATTGGTGATTTGATGCACATGTGAACGAGATTAGGATTAGGTTAGGTTTCAAGATTTCAAAGAATCCTACAGGGGCGTGGCACAGCCCTAAATTTTAACCTTTATACCACCATATCTCGTAAGCCGTGCAAGATATTGTTATGAAGTTTGGTAAACGGATACATATCAAATATATCTTGAGTTGAGATAAAATTGGGCGGAATTGAAAAAGTGGGCGTAGCACTTTTCAACTGCTAAAAATTTTGATTCCATATATCTCAAAATCGGCACAAACGATTTCCATAAAAATCTTGGAGATGATGCCGCTGAAAGCTGTCATTAATACAAGCTCAGCCTCTTTATTGAAAAAACTCCTTGAAGGGCGTGGCACCGCCCACAATATTTATAAACATTATATTAAGAGAACGAACAACGTAATCGTGATGAAATTTATTGAGGTAGATATACTTGCTGTGTACTGAGGTTATGGAGGCAGCATTTCTCCAACTTGCTTACGGGCGATGATTCCACCAATTCCGCCCAGAGAGAATGCAGTACGATACCACCAATCGATGATAACGCAGTAGAAGTACCATCACCCAGCCACGAAGAGGTTCGAGTTGCTATCCAGCGACTCAAAAACAACAAAGCAGCGGGTGCTGATGGCCTGCCAGCTGAGTTTTTTAAAGCTGGTGGCGATGAATTGATAAGGTGCAAGCATCAACTCATCAGCATAATATGGCTAGCGGAAAGCATGCCCGACGATTGGAATCTTAGCGTGCTTTGTCCTGTAATAAAGAAAGGAGACCCGACAATTTGCGCCAACTACAGGGGTATCAGTCTTATTTCCATCGAATATAAGATCCTCTCGAGCGTATTGTGTGAAAGATTGAAGCCGTATACAGAAACGCTGATCGGATCCTATCAGTGTGGCTTTAGACCTGGTAAGTCCACCATAGACCAGATTTTTACACTACGCCAAATCCTGGAGAAAACCCATGAATATCAAATCAACACTCACCATCTCTTCGTCGATTATAAAGCTGCGTTCGATAGCCCAGTGCGGGATTGCCTATACGCAACAATGTCTGAGTTCGGTATACCTGCAAAGTTGATAAGGCTCTGCAGGATGACGTTGAGCAATACGTGTAGCTCCGTCAAGGTAGGGAATGACCTCTCCGGAACTTTTAATACTGAGCGAGGTTTCAGACAAGGCTACCCGCTCTCGTGCGATCTCTTCAATTTCATTATGGAGGGGATCGTACGAAAAGCCGGTGTGCATCATAATGGCACCATTTTCTTCAAAGGTGTTCAGCTCCTTGCGTACGCTGATGATATTGATATTATCGGTCGGAGTAAGAGAGATGTTACTGCTGCTTTCACTGCTATTGAAAAGGAATCAGCCAAAGTGGGTTTGACGGTAAACGAGGGCAAGATGAAATACATGATGTCTACTAACAACAACAAGAGAGCACGGGATCTAGACTCTCATGTTACAGCGGGCAACTGTAAATTAGAAGTTGTCAAGGAATTCATTTACCTTGGCACTGCCGTAACCAGCAACAATGATGTCAGTCTGGAGATTAAGCGGAGAATAACAATTGCTAATAGGTGCAACTACGGTCTCAGTAAGCAATTACGTTGCAGAGCTCTCTCTCGATCGACAAAGCTAACACTCTACAAGACGCTCATTCTACCTGTGCTTCTTTATGGCGCTGAGGCATGGGTGGTTTCGACAACAGACGCAGCCGCTCTTGGGGTGTTCGAGAGGAAAGTTCTCCGCAAAATCTTTGATCCTGTTCGAGTTGGCGACGACTATCGCATTCGAATGAGCCACGAGCTGTATGAGCTCTACGCCGACATTGATATAGTTAAGCGTATAACAATACAGCGACTACGCTGGCTGGGTCATGTCCATCGTATGGATAAAGAAGCTCCAGCGAAAAAGGTATTCGAAGGGAAGGTCCCCGGTCAACGACGAAGAGGGAGATCATGCCTCCGGTGGATAGACCAAGCTGAGGAACCCCTAACCGCGCTTGGCATTAACGATTGGAGAAGGCGCGCGCAAAACAGAGGCAACTGGCGAGAGCTAATGAGGTCGGCCGTAACCTGACAACGGGTTGTTATGGCCATCTAAGTAAGTAAGTAAGTAAGATATACTTGCTGTAAGGCCTTTTATTACAAAAATTTGGTACAATAGTACCTGGGGGCGTGGCACCTCCCATATAAGCAAAATCTGTTTATTGTTATAAATAGTGTACTAAGGGAGTAATCTTCATAAAATTTGGTGTTTAGATGTCAGTTACTATAGGCTTTAAAAATAAATTAGTTTTGACAGAATTGCATCAGTGGGCGTGGCACCTCCCATATAAACATAAATTTGTAAGCGCTGTTTTAAGTAAACTATTGCAGCAATTGCTATGAAATTTAATGAAAGTAATTCAGTTGCTATAGCGTATATCTGAATCAGAAGTGGCTGAAATAGCACCAGTGGGCGTGGCACCTCCCATACAAATAAAATACGGTAAGTGGCATATTTATCGAAATAAGTGAGCAATCATACTAAAATTTGGTGTTAGGGGTTTGCTTATGAAAAGCTATTTCTGGATCAAAACCGGGCTGGATTGTACAAGTAGGTGTGTCACCGCCCTAAATTTTAAATTAAACTTTAGCATATATCGCAAACTATACAAGCTATTGTGCTGAAATTTAATATGAGGATGTCGATCACAAATATAATTTGTTGAACCAAAAGTGGGCGGAATTGGAGAAGTGGGCGTGGCATATTTCAAATTTTTCATTTTTATTCGATTTTTTCAACATTTTCCATATTCTTTCGACTATTTCAACCCTTTAACTTTTCCAATATATTCTATATGATTTTTTTTTTTTTGAAATTTTTAATCGAACTTTACAGTCAATTGCAGTAACCAATGTTCTTGTGAAATTTCACAAATCGGTTAATGCTTTATAAACAAACATGACAAAGACAACAAATGGAACAATTTAACCTGGTAATTGGTGACATATGTTTCGGCTATTACCACATATATACACATATTCATATGTATATACATAACCTCATCAGACCAGTTTTGGTTAATTTGTAATGTGATTCGAACCCCCGACCATTCCATGAATTATATGTGGACGGCCGCTCTAACACTTGAGCCACGGAGCTTGTGCTGAACGACATACACAAAGCGCAATTTTATATTATGCGATTGCGCCATCTGTTTTAATTTTATTGTCATTTCTCGTTTGCTGCATAGCTTTGTTAAACCATCGGATGGCGCAATCGCATAATATAAAATTGCAGTTTGTGTATGTCGTTCAGCACAACCTCAGTGGCTCAAGTGTTAGAGCGGCCGTCCACATATAATTCATGGAATGGTAGGGGGTTCGAATCACATTACAAATTAACCAAAACTGGTCTGATGAGGCTATGTATATACATATGAATATGTGTATATATGTGGTAATAGCCGAAACATATGTCACCAATTACCAGGTTAAATTGTTCCATTTGTTGTCTTTGTCATGTTTGTTTATAAAGCATTAACCGATTTGTGAAATTTCACAAGAACATTGGTTACTGCAATTGACTGTAAAGTTCGATTAAAAATTTCAAATTAATTAATAACATTCAGTCGACTAAAAAAAATTAAAAATTTCTATATTCTATATGTATTTGTTCGACTTTTTCAACCTCTTTCAACTTCCCTCATAAGTTTCTTTATTTTTTCGACTTTTTCATCAATTTTGAATAGTTTCAAATTTTTTCAACCTCTTTCATTTTTTTTAGAGTTTTACAACCTCTCTCAACTTTTTTCAACATTTTGCATATATTTACGACTTTTCAACATTTTCCAACCTCTGTCAACCTTTCTAACATTTCACATTTTTTTCGACTTATTCAACCTCTTCCACGTCTTCTTAACATTTGATGAAAAGGTACTTTCAGTGCAGTGTAGGGTATGTGAGTTTCGGCCTCGCCAAAAATAACACCTTAACTTGTTTATGTTGACTCTAGGCTAAAAGAAGAACTCTGAGAAAAATCTTAACCCTTTTGCCCTTTCGCAATCAGTGGCGGATCTAGGATTTTCATCAGGGGGGGGAGCTGACATTTTTTTAAATGAAAAGAAGAACTCTGAGAAAAATCTTAACCCTTTTTCTACCGGGTCAAAAATGGCACGTACTGCATTTTTAAAAATTTCATAATTAATGAAATAAATGATGTATTTTTATTTTTGGATTGAAGTAGGTATTAGGTTAAGAAATACATAACGTTTATTAAAGCATCACTTTTTAACAATATATTAGCTAAAATGTTTAAATACATTGAACTTAAAATTTCGGTTTCCCCGATTTAATCTTCCTCTTCTTCATTCTCGCATGTTTCATAGCTTGTTAAGTTAAGTTCTTCGAACAGGATTTCACGCCTTAATAATCGGATCACTTCTGTCGGAAGTTGGGGACGCTTTTTAGTCTGAATGCGTCTATTTAAAGTCAGCGACCAAATTATTGGATCTGTTGTGTCCATTGCTCTATGAAACACTTCTTAAAGTATATTAACGCGGCTACTTTTGCGTGCATGATGTAGTCTATCAGATTTGTATAATTTGTGTCGAGACTAAGCCCTCTATAATTTCCTCTGAATGAATAAGAATTTTGTGCAAAGTTGCTGTCATTGGGAGTCAGGAATACATGTCTTGAATAATTTTTGAGGTTTCAAAGCAGTAAACTTGAAATTTGTTTACATTTAAAGGAAACTGACAAAACATGCTGCTTAAAATTATTTTTAGGTGAAAAATCAATCAATCCTTGTCAGTGCCTAGCCGTTTTGGAGCTATATGAATTGCAATGACGAAACCCGAGTCGAATCAGTTGATTTTCGACACAGAAAACCTAATTTGTTATCATTTCGTGATTGATAACAACAGCACGTGTGTCAAAATTTTTGTTCAAACAGAGTTTCATGTAAATGATTGAAAAAAAAATAACGAGTGCAAAAAAGAAAAATTTTAAATTTTTGGAGCAGTTTGAAGTTGGTCACATTCGCAAATATAAGTGTAATAATTAGGCAGTTGCAAATCGGTTAAACAACATATTAACTGCCATAACAGAACATAATAGCTTAACCTATTTAAATGAAACCATGAAAAAGGTTAATAGAGACTTTAAGTGGGAGTGACACCGCCCCTAATGTGAAAAAACGCAGCCACGACTGTGTCGCTATACCAATTTTGATCAAATTTGGTACGGGAACAAACTGATTTCTGAGAATAAAAATTTGTCTTAAAGGGGCGGTTTCACGCCCCCTACAGGAAAAAACGTGTTAGCAGCAAGAAGACAAGTTTCATATCCTTTTAAGAAAAATATCTAATGTTTCCTCTTTTCTTTGTTAAAATTGATCTCACCAATTAATTCAATAATGATAAATACTAAATTTGTTTTTTTAATTACTATTAAAATCTTATTATTATTTATTTATAAAAATATTAAAATCTTTATGAAAAATTGTCTAAGTGAACCATAATGGAAACATATGTAACGTTCGCAATCAGTGGCGGATCTAGGATTTTCATCAGGGGGGGGATCTGACATTTTTTTAAATGAAAATACACATTGATTGAATTTTTCAACGGGCAAGTTTTATATTTTTTGGCATATTACAACAATCTAATCAGTAGTCCTGTCAATGGTTTCAAGAAGGCGAGGTTTCTTCTGCCAAAATAATTCAACAATTTCAATTTTTTATGAATATTTTCCAAAGCCAAACCTTTCAAGCGATCTTCTGACATTGTAGACCTTCAATACGATTTCAATCATTTTAACACAGAAAAACTTTGTTCTGCTGGAATTGTGGCAAATACTTGCAGTAGAATTGTGATGCATTGGAAGAACGATTTCATTTTTTTTTTTGGTTTTGATAACACTAGCTTACAAAAAAAGATCTGATTTCTCATAAACTTTTTCTATATATTTTGGGGCGTAAATTCCAAAAATGACAACCATTTTTTTTTTCTTAAGAATCGCTTTCGAGATATTCCCAAAAAAACGCTTTTTTCTGCACTTTTTTCATTTATTTGGTCATATTTCTATCAATTTTTTTTCGACCTAAATCAGTTGCACACTATTCAAAAAATAATTTTATCTTCTAACTAACGGTTTGCTGTTCGGATCGGATAGGATTTGATGGAGTTACAAGCGGTCAAAGTCCAAAAAAGTGACTTTTTTGGTCTTTTCAAAAAAGTCACCAAATTTCAATTGCTCCATTTAAGTTCAAAAACCTTTCTGTTTTATGTTTTTAATATTCTGGATGAAAATCTATTTGTTTAACAAATATTTTAAGTATATATTTGCTCATATCGGACACAAAATGATAAATCAAAAGTACTATTAAATTTAGGCTTGGACTTTTGAGAACGCTCTATGGGTAAAATGAAATTATACGATCCAAATAAGGATAGAATATTGCAGCTCTGAAACATTTGAGAAAGAAATGTGAAATAAAAATAAATTAAAACTAGTAATATTCGGCCATTCCAAAACTTACATACCTAACACTGCATTGAAAGTAACTTTTGAATAAATGTTCAAAAGACGTTGAAGAGCGTGAATAAGTCGAGAAAAAATGTAAAAATATTGAAAAAGTTTGAAAAGTATTGAAACAAATGCCAAAGACTGTTGAAATAAATTAAAATAAGTCGAAAAAAAATGCTGAAAAATGTTGAAAAATTGAAGAAGTCGAAAAAATATTGAAAGAGGTTGAAAAACTCTCGAGGAATTGAAAAGGTTAAAAATGTTGAAAGAATTCAAAATCGATGAAAAAGTCGAAAAAATAAAGAAAATGACGAATACAGTTGAAAGAAGTTAAAAAAGACGAAAAAATTCTTATGAGATATATGTATTTAAAAAAGCTAAAGTAATATGGAAAATGTTGAAAAAAATCGAACAGAAATTAAAAAGTCGAAATATCCCAAGTCCACTTCTTCAATTCCGCCTAGCTTTGGTTATTAAATAAACTTTATTCGTGATCAACATCCGCTTACTAAATTTTAGCACAATAGCTTGTATAATTTGCAATATCTTCCGTAATTAACCTTAAAATTTATGGCGGTGACACACACCCTGGTACAATCCAGTTCGATTTTAATCCAGAAATATCTTTCCATAACCAAACCTCTTACATCAAATTTTAGTATGATTGCTCAAATATTTCGATAGGTCTGCCACTTAACGTACTTTACTTGTATTAGAATCGCCACGCCCACTATTGCGCCAAATTTTTGTAAGAAGATACCTTACAGCAAGTACATCTGCCTTGTTAAATTTCATATCGACTACGTTGTTAGTTCTCTTCATATAACGTTTATAAATATTGTGGGATATCCTCGCCCCTGTGAGAGACTTTGAAAACTCAAAAAATAACCAAATCCTAATTTTGTTCACATGCACACCAAATCACCAAGTTTCATTAAAATCGCTGCAATAGTTTCAATAATTACTAAATAGATAAATCTAAGAATATTTGTTGGTCAAATTGCGTCGGAACATGGAATTTGAAAAAAAAAAAAAATTTTTTTAACTTAAAAAACGCTTCCCACGATCGAATGGTCTCAGAAATTCTAATATTTATTTTGAGAGTTTAAAAAACAAAACGAAGAGGACATACATAAATTTCGGAAATAAAGTTTTTTTGAAGTAAACTAAAAATAAATGATGAAGGATAAAATTTTTCATAAAGTCGTTTTTTTTTTCTTAAAAACGGAATAACAAAGTGAATAGTTGTGTCTGTTTACTTTCGTAGTTAAATCCATAGTCAAATAATTTATGAGAGAAGAGCGCAATTGTTCTCAAAAAGATATTTAACTAAAAAAAGTAAACAGACAGGAATTAGTTAAAAATGTAGTTACATTAGCCAAGTGTCAAAAATGAAAAATTTATTTTACTACGATCGTCAAATATTAATTTGCTACAGAGTTTTTAGTTCGATGTAGTTAAGCAATTTTATATTTCTATTTTAACAATATAGTTATCAGTTCATAGGTTATTTGTTGAGCTTTTATTTAGTGTATAAAAGTTTCAAATCGGTTCATTTATAAACAAGAGGAATAGGTTCAAAAATTAAATTTGCACAAAAATTAAATTTTTATTTATTTATTTTTTGAACAGCTGTTTGTTTTTTGACATTTGACAAAATTTAACTACAAAAATTCTTTTGGCGATTTTTGTTAACTATTTTTCGGAGAGAGAGTGAACAGCTGATTATTACTCTCATTTTCGCGCTCATATTTAACTACATTTGGAAGTAAACAGACACGAGTTAGGCAGTTTTAGGCAGATTTAGGCAACAAAAGGCGCCTTAAGGTAACTTTTGGCGAGTAAACAGACACACCTAATATACACTCAGTGCTGGGTATATATTTTTTTTATTACTTATTTATTTACGAGCGGGGAAGAATCAATGAAGTGTCTAACTCAGCAGCGATTGAAGATGCTTCATTAAAAATATCATCATATAACGTTTCATTTTTTCGCATCAGTGAAAACAGGTTGATAATTTGCTTTAATATTAAAAATTTTTAGAATATGCAACGATACTAAGAAATCGGAGCGTGCTATCGAAGCTGAAAGTTGGACCGCTTTTGAAGACGCTTCGGTGTCTTGCTTTGTTCTAAGTCTTGTAACGTTTAAGAGTTAACGGTAATAATTCGCTGAAAGAATCAACGCATTTAGTCGCACACAATGCTTTTAAACGATTTTTATGTTTCTGGACTCCGTTCGGAAATTTTATCTATCAATAGTTGTACTCTTTCAGATGAATTAGAGAAAAAATTTGATACTGATGAAACTGTACCTAGCATGTTACGAATTTCAGAAATATTACGTTATTTGCCTGGTCACAAATTCAGAGAGTGACTGAAACAAATGAGTGTAAAATGCTAAGAGTTGGTTTTCAGATATCAAAGCCTGAACTCCTTTGATTTGTTCGATCCTCCATGAACGTTCTTGAATCAAAATATTTTTTACTACTCCCAGGGGGGCTTCAGCCCCCATAGCCCCCTCCCCCCTTGTATCCGCCACTGTTCGCAATATCACGTATCGAATGATATTATGCCTAGTATGAAAAATAAATAAATAAGATCTTTCAATCAAGCGAAATCTAATAAAAAGTGATATTATTTCATAACATTTTAAGATTAGTCGCATTAAAAAATTTTGACAGGTTTCGCTGACTTCTGTTTTTTGTCACATTTGAATTACTTTTTTATTGCCTCTACCTTCGCACCAGTATTACGTCTGACATCAACTTTACCAATAAATATAGTGCTACCAAAAGGCTATTCTTTAAAGTTACAGAAGAAAATAAAAGTGCTTTACTTTAACTTTTATTCCACTTAAAAAGTGTACGACGGTCGCGTTCGACATTAAAGAAATGCCCATATTCGGCGCATTTTCTGAACATTTGAACAATTTCAAAAAATTACAGTTTTTTAGTAAGCTTATCGCGAATTAATTGCCTGAAGTAAACTTTGCTGACTTTTTTTTTGGTAAAAAGTAAAAATTTTGGTGAATTTTTGTAATTTGAAGTGACATTCGGCATCCAGAAAGTACAATTCATCTCTCCATTCAGCACATTTCTACAAAACCCAAATTCCGTCAGTGATCTGAATGCCAAAACATCAAGTCGTCATTCATTTCAGCGACTGAGACCATACTTGGCCTTACCCCACGGAGCAAAAAACTCTGAAAAAAGTGGATATGATAAACGCGCAAGACATGAAGCGCGAGTAAGAGAGCAGAGGCAAGACATCGCACAAATATATAACACTAAGTAACTAACCTCCTGCGAAAATGATAAATCATGACTTTGCAGCCTAAGTTCAACATGCTGCAGAAATCAGAGATCTTCGTACCGAACAAAATTGGCAAATCACAAGTAAAAACGGGAGCCTATTGACAACTTGGGATGACCAGCTAATCTGTTCGAAAGAACATTTCTTGGAGACTATTAACTATCCACCTCCAACCGTTAGAAATGGCACACTGGCTTTCGACCAAACAGATCGTGTATTGATCAAATTAATACCCTTTGCATTATTTTGGAGCAAATAAATGAATGGCAGGCTTCGTTACATCTAAAGTTCCTCGACTACAGTGCTGCTATTGATAGCATCGACAGAAATTGCATCTGGGACGCATTTAACAGATGAGGTGCAGCACATAAGATTGTTAACCTCATCAACGCTCAATATGAATGTTTATAATGTATTATATAACAGGAAACTTTCTTACCATTTTAAGTCTGTCTCGTGTGTACGCCAAGGTTGTTTGCTGTGACACATGCCAGCAAGCAGTCAGATATGCACTGCCGTCAAATCTTCTTCGGGAGAAGTAGGTCTGGGATTCAATATAAATAAAATAAAGAGCATGTCTAATCACCCAATCGGTGCGAGCAATAGCTTCTAGCATAGAAGTAGTGGATCAATTTAGTTACTTACGCAGCGTAATTACATCTGATATCATTAAAGATATTCATGCTAGAATAAACAAAGCCACAGGTACTTCGTAAAGTCTGGCAATCTTCGTTTCTGTCAACGACTTACCAGCATAACTTTACAAGTGTTCACCAACAATTGTCTTCGCCGTAATTGTGTGCCGTAACGTTTTTGGTTTTGAGATAGACTGAACCATAAGAAAAGTAATAAGAAGCTTTGAGTTCTTAAATAGGGCGTGGCATCACCGTTAATAGGAAAAAACGATGTTTCGGATGAACCGCGTCATCGATTTTGATAAAATTTGGTCTGGTGCTAGATTGAATCCTGTGTAAAGATATTTCCTTTGAGTGGGTGATGCCACGCCTCTAATAAGAACAAAACGTTTTTACTACAAGGTATTTGTTTTAAATAGGTTGGTGACATGCCCATAATAGAAAAATATACTGATACAGCTAAATTAAGGGACTGATTAGATCCTGACCAAATTTCATCAAAATCGGTCCACTACCAAATTTTATCAAAATCGATGAAGCGGTTCAGCCGAAACAGCGTTTTTCCTAATAAGGGTGATGCCACGCCCCATTCAATAACTTAGAGCTTCTAATTACTTTTCTTGTGGTTCAGTCTATCTTCAAACCAATTTTTATTAAAACTGGTGTTTTAGTTTAGCCGTGGCAACGTATTTTCCATTAGGGGCGTGGCACCATCTACTATAATAAAAAATAGTATACACAGCACTCTCTCTCTTCACAGCCTTCCTAAAAAATAAAAAAATTAATCGATTATGATTATGGCTGTTTACCAACTGCCTATTTACACATAGATATCTAAATGTAGGCGCCGTTTTATGGTCGCCATTTCCTTAAAAAAACTAAATTCGAAAACACCCGTTCTCATATGAAAGCTCTTGAGCATACAAACATTTTGACTTCTTAAAAACGTTTCTCCGCTGCACTCAATTTTGGGCAGATCACTGTCCCGGTTGACATGGAACATCCAATATACAAATGTATATGAATATATATATAAGGGTGTTTTTTTTTCAAACTTTTGGAGAGGGATTTTATTTATTTGTTCCTGTATTATAGCTTGAGGAATAAAAATAATTGTCCCAACATTTGAGCTTCCTAGCTCAAACCTGTAAACGGCGCGGGCAGAGTTTATGTCGAATTTCGTTGAACTTTGACGAAAAAATAGACTTACTAAAACGTAGAAAAAGTCTGCCTTATGTGCCAAGATATAGCGTTTTGGGATTTTTAATTGAATGGGGGACACCACCCACTGTTGTAAGACCACGCCCACATTTTTCGTGTGACTAAAAATGCGGGAAAAGTACACCCGAAGGAGGTATTTTTATATTTTTTTTATAAAATTTGCGGTTCCATGTGCCTATATAATAGAATCGGGTTTGAAGAAAATTCTCCCAAAATTTCAGCTTCCTAGATCAAACCTGCGAACAGCGCATCCACATTGTTTCCTAGTATACATAATTCATATGAAAAACGAAAAAGCAACACAATGAAAACAGAAAATTTACTAAAACGCAAAAAAATTCTGCTTTTCGTTGTTTTGCTTTTTCGATTTTCATATGAATTGTACTAGGAAACAAAGTGGATGCGCCGTTTGCAGGTTTGATCTAGGAAGCTGAAATTTTGGGAGAATTTTCTTCTATAATTTGGGCACATAGATCCGCAAATTTTCAAAACAAAAATAAAAAAAACCGCTTTGATGTATTTGATGCATTTTTAGGCACAAGACAAATGTGGGCGTGGTTTGACAACAGTGGGTGGCGTACCCCAATCAACTGAAAAACCCAAAATGCTATATCTTGGCACATAAGGCAGACTTTTTCTACGTTTAAGTGAGTCGGTTTTTTCGTTAAATTTCAACGAAATTGGACATAAACTCTGCCCGCGCCGTTTACTGGTTTGAGCAAGGAAGCTCAAATGTTGGGACAATTATTTTTATTCCTCAAGCTATAATATAGGAAAAACTAAATAAAATCCCTCTCCAAAAGTTTGAAGAAAACACCCTAATATATACATATATATGGGACGTTCCATGTCAACTGGGACAGTGGTCTTCCCAAAATTGAACGCAGCGGAAAAAACGGTTTCAAAGTGTCAAAATGTTGGTATGCTCAAGTGGTTTCATATGAGAATGGGCGTTTTCGAATTTTTTTTTTTGTTTTCAAGGAAATGGCGACCATAGAACAGCGCCTACATACTGTGGCACAAAAAAGTATAAATACCCCGCTCGAAATGCTAGTTTTGTAAAATCATGAAGAGTCATGTGAATAAAATTTGTATCACATGATTAATAACAAACAAGGAATCAAATTTATTGAGCAGTTATTGATATCACTTAAACATTTAGTAATAAAAACTAGTAAAATTCTTTTTTAAAACACAAAAAGTATACATATTTACATACTTTAAAAAACATTTCATTATAACCTGTTTAACACATATAATATGAACAAAATTAGTATATTGTTGGACCACCCATAATTTGTAAAGTGGCGTTCAATCGGTTTTTCATGGAAAATATCAACGTTTTGGTATTTTCTGGAGGTATACGGTTTCATTCTTCAGTAAACGCTTTTTTGAGGTCCTGCTTATTTTTAATGGTTCTTGATTGAACTCTTCTGCTCAATTCTTCGGTACAATCAGCAACACAATGACCCGAAACATACCGCGGGCGTTGGTAAGGAATGGGGGTCTTACAAAACGTTACGATGCGTTACAAGGGGGAGGGGGGGTCTTGCAAAACGTTACGATGCGTTTCCGGGGAAGGGGCTTTGTTCGATCAACGCATTACGTAACATTGTTTTTGAAGTGAAACTACCTTAGCGGGTGGTGATTTTAAATTAGGTGTGTATAATGAAACTCTTTCTTTATGTGTATGTTTATTGAATAGCTACAGCCAAAACATTTTATTAAAATTATAAAAGTTGACGGGATCAGCAATAAATGATATATCAAATTAAAGTACTCATCGAGCAGAATGTCGAATTTTAGGTAAATATGATCACTTGGGTGTTACGTCAAAAATCTTCAAAAATTGCGTTACGTAATATATGAACGCCCCCTTAGCGGTGAAAGCGTTTTTTCTTATTACCGGCGTGGTAAAGCCCACTCAAAAGGAATATCTTTACTCTGGATTCAATGTAGCACCATATCAGCGTATGGTGTTTTTTCCTATTAAGAGTGATGCTACGCCCCATTTAAGAACTCAGAGTTTCTAATTACTTTTCTTAAGATTCAGTCTATCTCCAAACAAAATTTTATTAAAATCGACCTATTAGCTTACTCGTGGCAACGTATTTTCCGTTAGGGACGTGGCACCACCTACTATTGACAAAAAGTATACACTGCACACCCTCTCTTCACAGCCTTCCTACAAAATAAAAAAATTAAGCGATTAAGTTTATGGCTGTTTACCAACTGCCTATTTATACATAGATATCTACATACATCTAGGTGCCGGTTTATAGTCGCCATTTCCTTAAAAAAAAAAATTCAAAAACACCCGTTCTCATATGAAAGCTCTTGAGCAAACGAGCATTTTGACAACTTAAAAACGTTTTTCCGCTGCGCTGCGGAACCACTGTTAACATGGAACGTGCCATATATAATAGCCGAAACAAATGTCAAAGTAGGTATCAAAAATTTCGCACTCTACCACTAGGAAACAGCTATTTATCTACTATTATTAATCGAGCTAAAATTGTATGTTTAAAAATATATATATATTAGGGTGGCTCAAATTGCAAACATGTTCTGATTTTTGGTGCTCAGGCCTGAAAATATATCTTGACACCATGAAGCTCTTGTGTCAAAATTTCACTTTAATCCGACCATGGGAAGGCGTGTCAGTGGGTCGATTTGTGTGATTTTTGTGCGTTTTCGAGACGATTTAAAGCATAATTGCTTTTACTTAAAAAAAAACATCAACATCGAGGTGTATTTGTGGTTAACATTTTTTATGGACTCATTATAATGTGAAATATCTGCGAAAATTATAAATCAGACAATTGTCACAAATTTGATTGTTGATTCATTGGTAAGAATGTGAAAAATGTTAAAAAATCTGACATACGTCCACTTTGCTCGTCCGAAACCATACCTATTTTATATTTTTCCGTCGCGAAAGTATGCGTAATTGATCGGACATCCTCTTATACATTGAAAACAAAATGACAAAGATTTTTTGTACCAACAATGCGATCTGGAGAAATTTTCGATTAAAAAAGGAAAGCAAATTCGTTTTTTTATTTGTGTTTTTGGAACAAAATTTCATAATAATATTTTTGTGCAGAGCTTATTGTTCAGTACTTTTAGTGCAAAAAATCAAGAAAAAATTACAAGCGCAAAATGCATTAAAATGGGAAACGAGCTGCTTATACTAGTTACAATCAGTAAAATTTGTTAGCCGAGTTTAGTGGTCTGCAAGCCTACTATGTTCTATTTCTTGCGATGATCAGTTAAGAATCACAGCAATAAACAAAACAAAACTTATACATTTTAATGCAATTGCTTTTGCAATTTCTTTGATATCACACATTTCTTGACGAGCGCTCCGTTGTCCGCTTTTCTGGCGATCCAAACGAAGTTAGGTTAGGTAGGAGTGGCAGTCAGTTACAAAAACCGACTCACTTAGACCAAACTTGGTCCTTTGTGATACCATAGGGTGCTTAACTATACGCTCTCATTGAACTATCCAGATTTCGTAATAAAACTAAATAGCTGACCTATGCTAACATGTCTAAGGTCATCCAGGTCATCAAACATAAACGAACCAAGAGTTTTGTGGCGTTTTCTAGCAAGTGCAGGGCAGGAGCAAAGAAAATGTTTAATGTTTTCCTCCTCCTCCACATCCCTACAACTTCTACAGAAGTCAAAAGACTGAATACCTAATCTCTCCGCATGTCTGCCGATAAGCCAGTGGCCGGTTATTACTGCAACAACTGAGGAGACACTATGTCTAGTGCGGGATATCAGTTCTAGAGATCGCTTAGCGTTCCATTCCGGCCAGATTTGCCTTGTTATATTGCAAGTTGACCCTTGGGTCCATCTTATGTTAGCCTTTTTTATCATGTCTTCTTTAAGCAGAAATTTGCAGGTAGCAAGTGGCATGCCAACACCTTCTTTGTCTTGAGGAATTTGTGCAGTAGTCCCCTGCCTGTCCCCTGTTCATCAGCTTTGCAATATGGCCAGGCACCCAGATGACGTGAATGTTAAAATGCTGTGCCATCTCACTAAGAGACGAGCGGTATTGTTGGGCCACTAGTGAGTTTAGGAAGACTGATTCTAGGGATTTGATAGTAGCTTGACTATCTGAATAAATGTTAATACCCTTTTCGGATACTACATTTATCCTCAGCCAGGATGCTACTTCTTCTATTGCTATAACCTCTGCCTGAAAAACGCTACAATGGTCTGGTAACCTCGCAGCAATTCATATCTTCACTTTCTTAGAGTAATTACCATAATCCACTTGTTTATTTAACTTGGATCCATCCGTGTAAAAATTAATATGGTTCCTTCTCCCTGGGATTCCTCCCTTCCAGTCATCCCTAGATGTAATATGGGTTACGTAACCTTTCTTGAATGAGATTACTGGAACAGTGTAGTTCAATTTAGAGGGTACGGAATTCAAACTATTAAGGTTAGTTGAGTGTCCTGTTCTTCCCTCGGACCAGTAAGCAGTTTCCCTGAGTCTAATGGCGATACATGCTGCCATTCGTTTACCAAAAAGGTCAAGGGGAACGAAATGAAAGAGGACCTCCAAGGCATCAGTCGGTGTGGTCCTCAGTGCACCACTGATGCACATGGAAGCAGCTCTTTGAATCTTCTGCAATTGTCTGTAATAGGTGACCTTGTCTAAGACAGGCCACCACAATACAATGCCATATAACAGAATTGGTCGAATCACCGCTGTGTAGAGCTAATGAATAATACGAGGTGATAGCCCCCATCTTCTCCCCACAGCTTTTTTACAAGAGTATAGTGCTACAGTTGCTTTCCTAACTCTCGCAACAACATTTATTTTCCAACTTAACTTCCTATCCAATACCAGACCTAGATACCTTGTACTACTTTTTAAGACAAGCCTAATGCCCTTTAGCGAAGGTGGTACTATAATTGGAAGTTTGTGACTCCTAGTAAAGAGTATTACAGCTAAGGCTTTTTAGTGACATGAACATCTTATTTATTGCCAGATTCTCCACCCTGTGGCGTTCCTCTGCAGACAAACCTATTATCTTTGGAGATACCAAGATTTGAGGTAATGGCTCTGTTTGTCAGTAGTTTTTTAATCAGCTCAACTATGGAACTGTTGATACCCAGTTTCTGCAATTCTGAGTTAATCATGCCTGAATCAACGTTGTTAAAAGCTCCTTCAATATCCAGGAACGCAATGTTTTTAAAAGAAAAGAGGAAAGACTTATTGGCCTAAAATCCCTTGAATTTATGCAAGAGCTCTTCCCAGCCTTTCGAATGAAAATGACTTTAGTCATCCTCCAGGCTAGAGGAATATAGGAAAGATTAAGACAGCGCTTGAAAATAGCTGTCAACCAAGGTATAATTAAGCGAGCAGATTGTTGCAGCTGAACTGGTGTTACACCATCAGGTCCTGGTGATTTATAGGGTTTGAAGCTATTTATCGCCTATCGAATTTTGGTTTCTGAAACAATGTCCCCGAGAATAATTAAGGGCATCTGAGGTTGAACATTCAAATTCTCTGGTCCATGCAATGAGTGACCAGGGAAGTGAGTATCTAGTAAGAGATCTAAGGTCTCTTCGCTAGATGTTGTCCAGAAGCCGTCAGGCTTTTTAAAAGAGTAGTAGGTGAAGTAGAAAGAATCTTCCTTAGCCTAGATGCTTCTGAAATCTCTTCAATGTTTCCACAGAAGTTCCGCCACGATTTACGTTTAGCCTTTCTTAACGAACTCTTGTAAATTTTGAGACTAGATTTATATTCCTTCCAGTCCTTTTCCAAACCTGATTTTTTGGCTTTTTTGAATAAATTCCTGCTACTTCGTCTAAAAACCTGAATTTCATATGACCACCATGGGGGTTTCTTCTTTCCACGATGTTTACTTACAGGACAAGAAATCTCCAGGGACTTATTTAACCCTCCCGTTAAGCTTCGAACCAGCCTGTCTATATCGTGTATAGTTGACGGCTCTACGGGGGTCGATATAGGCAGATACTTTGCGATTTTCCTGTTATATATTCCCCAATTTGTCCTTTTTTACATTTCGGTGAATAATCGGACCTGGGGTGTTAACAGTGAGAACAAATTCTATATATCGATGATCTGAAAAAGAGTGCTCGCTTGAGACTCTCCAGTCAACGAAACAATCAAAAACAAAGTCCGAGGCCAATGCTGTATCCAAGACTTCTTCCCTGTTCCTTACTATAAAGGCTGGCTCACAGCCTTTGTTGCAGATAAGTAAGTTAGTATTTAAAATGTATTCCAAAAATGACTCACCTCGATCATTATCATCTGCGCTACCCCAGACAGTGTGATGTGTTTTACGTCACTGCCTATGATTAGCCCAGTTTTGATTAAGCAGGCCTGCTCTACAGTCGCCTTTAAATATGTCGGTGGTAAACCACCCGCCATGTCGTGAGCCATGTAGCACGAAGCTAGCCAAAAGCCTCCAGCTTTTATCTCCAGGCTAGCAACGACCGTATCTAGGTCACTGTAATTAGAGAGCAAAAACAAGTTAAAATTGGTCTTTGCCAAAATGCACGCTCTGGGGCTACCTTCCATATTCGCCACCAGTAGCTTAAAGCCAGGTGTCCTCAGACCACAGACTCTCCCGGCATGAGCCCGGGGTTCTTTATGAGGACTACATCATCTCCGCTTTTACTTAAGCGGATCAGTAAGCCGGCGGACGCCGCTTTTGAGAGGTGGAGATTAATTTGGAGGACCCGAATCGGATTCTAAATCACCTCCCCTCTCTACGACTGTTATGTCCGCCTCGTCTTCATCAGCCTCTTCTAATAGAAGAGCTTCTTCCAGGAGGCCCCTTACCTTCGACAACCTATCGAAGTCCGTGGATTCGGCTTCTTCAAGGGACGCCTCAGGTTGCCCGCTTGGAGTGTAGTCGTCCCCTTCTGGCTCCATCTCCACTGGCACTGGTGGTGCAGTGACGATGGTCTCTATGGAGGGAGAGATAGTACCTTTGGAGGCCAGCTCTTCATCCATACGGAATACCCTAAGCGTCACCTTGTTGAATCCATTCTTGACGACACCTTTAGTTGCCGCCAGTAACTCCCCGGATCCTTATTAAGCAGGACCATGGCCTGCATGGATAGTCCGACTGGTGCTTCTAGCTTCCCAATCTTCCAGTTGTGAGTTGGAAGATTGCGATTGCATAGTCGGAGCATCCACAAAACTGCGTCCTCTCCCGACGGTGTGCTCGGTAGCCAAACGCGAGCCGGGGCCTGGTAGGAATTTCATCCTTCTCCATAGCCTCCAGTATCGCGCCTGGATACACCTCACCTTGCCGAGATTAGTTTAAAAAGGCCCTGATGCCAGTCTGCCTCCTCACATGATGGCACAGGACCAGGAAATTCCTCTAATATCTGGAAAAGGGTATTTGCTTAGGCAGCGTCTACTCACTTCCACTGATCTCGGGGAATTGCCCCGTCCTCCACCGCCGTGTCAAGCACGACCAAAACTATCCCCTTACATCCTTTCACAACCTCACTAAAAGACAGAGATTTACCAGTTGTCTTTTTACGTTTGGACTCAGACATCTCGTCTTGGGATCTCTGTCTATTAGGTAGCTTTTCTAAAACGGCCGTCTGTTCACGGCCTTCTTGTTCAAGGACCCTCTTCGCCCATCGAAGGGAGTCCTTGTCCTCCTTGGATAGAGAGTTGGGATCAACAGATTCCATGCGACGGCGAATTCTATTCACCGCCTGCTTGTCCGCTATCTTTCTTTTTGAGGGTTTAAGACCCTTTTTTCCCTCCCCTAAAGGATTCTGTTCCTTCTTGGACTCCCCAGCCGACTTCAACTGGCTTAGCCGTGAGGCTGTGGCCGATTCCGAACTGGTTTGTCCTAGATTGGACAGCGAAATTCCCCCCTCATGTCTGGATTCTCCAGCCGACTTGAATTGACCATGCCGTGAGGCTGTGGTTGATGCTGAACTGGTTGGTCCGGAAATGCGCATTGAAGCTCCCCCACTTTTTGAAGGGTTGGTAGGGTTGGACGTGAAGTAAGTTGCTTATCCATGTTTGGTCTCACGAGTACAGGCCGAATATGTTCACCCACATAGAGGTCCAGGTGCGTGGGTAAGGCTACTTAATACCGGAGGGCGCCAGGTATCCGGTATGTTCCATTAGCGATTGGGTTAATTTTTATGAAACAGGGCTCCCAACCTGAACGATCCTCAGCACGGATCGCATAACACTTTGATCCAGCACTCGCAAGGAAAAAGAAGGTCCATCCCCACAGAGACTGCATGTGTGGATAAGGTTTTGTTGAAACGGGAGTTTGCCATACTCCCCGAGCCCGCATGTTATCGACTAGATAACCCACTAGCCATTCATCCCTTGGAATATGCTGTTCCACCTTGGATTGGGGAATTTCTGCCTGAAATACCTTCTGGAAGATACCTCAGGCATTTGAGGAGCTAACCGACCCCTAGCCTAGCTATGCTAGCCAGCCCTACAGTCAAGACTTAACTTCCTGGAGAGCCGTTTCCAGTGGCCACCAACTTGGAGGTCATAGCTACACTACCAATTGTTTCTGATTGCGGCACGACACGCATGTACTAACTGTACGCTCTGTTCCACTAATCAGTGCAATCGGCTGACCATCATCCGAAAGAAGTTGCAAGTGCTACATGTAAATATCGGCGAGCTCACCGGGAGTAATTTTTTTATTTATGTTTTTGGAACAAAATTTCATAATAATAATTTTGTACGGAGCTTATTGCTCATTACTTTTAGTGCAAAGAAAGAAAATAAATATTTTTAATTCATTTTTGTTCAAGAAACTTTAGTATTTCACACTTAGCGACCACTAAAGTAATTTTTGAAACTTTCTTCATACGCTGTTTGCTGATTTTTGCACAAGAGCGAACGGTCATTCTGCGGGTCGTTTACGACATGTAATTTTTAGGCTACAATCTTCAACTACAGTATATCTACTAAAAAGATTTAAATTGCTTACTTTCGTAGAAAATACTAAAAAAAGGCTATGCGTACAAAGTCTTGTGCATTAGCTAGTTGAAAAATTGTCCTTAATTATTTTTGCAATCAAAGCCTGGTTCCAAGTACCAGATGTCACCTCTGCGCGACAAACTGACATTAATTGAAGCAATTGAATAAATATAGAAATGAAAGTAATATCATAGCAAACATTGCCATCAACAAGTTCAGATGTCATTTGTGGTACATCAGTGAAGCACTGATTGGGCTGGCGCTTATCGATGAAGCGATTTCAGTCAACGAAAAAACAAAAATGCTCTTGAACCTGAAAATTGGTTCTCGAAACGACTCAAGTCACATAAATATCAATTTTCACAAGATCGACAAAATTGAGTTGAACGTAAGCGCCCTTGTGACATCACGCACATTGCGTTTCTTCCAAATAATGAAATTGCCAATGGATTTTCTGGAAAAAGACCCCATTTGTTGGCCAAATGCTGAATCCTATAAGTATTCGAAGATTGTGGCCCAAAAATTACGTATTATGAACGACACCGCAGAAAGAGCGATTACACTTGTGCAAAATTTTAATAAATATATAACGAAGGACAAAAATCAGTTTCCAAAATTACTCAAACTAGTCGCCGAAAGCCGAAAAAAAAATCTCCAAAATAAACAAATGCGAAATACTAGAGTTTCTTGAACAAAAATAAAGTAACAATCTATATTTTCTTCAAATTAAATGTTGCTTTTTTTAATCAATAATTTCTCCAGATCGCATGGTTGGTACGAATAATTTTTGACATTTTCTTTCCCATGTGTAAGAGGATGTCCGATCAATTGCGCTTAGTGCCGTGGTAGAAAAATATAAAATATGCATGGTTTTGGGCGATCAAAGTGGACGCATGTCAGATTTTTTTGCATTTTTCACATTCTTACCAATTAATCAATACTCAAATTTGTGCAAATTTTCTGATTTATAATATTTGCACATATTTCACATCAAACTAAGTCCATTAAGGGGGCAGGTCTAGTCAGAATTTTCAAGAAATCGATTATTTTTTTTTGGATTTTCTCAAAGAATAATATCTTAAAAAATATATCTTGAAAATTTGAGGTCAATTCGACAATTACTTTTAGAGTTATTTGGCAATAACCAAAGAGCTCTCTCTCTCATTCATGTGAGTGTAAAACTTTAAATGCGCTTTTCTCAAAACTATGTTTTCGGAATTGGTGACCACTGTAACTCGAAAACCACTTGATAGATTTCAATGAAACTTACACAGTTTTTGAAAAACATAAAAATCTAGTTCCTGATCGAAGGATATTTTTTTTTTTAAATATCGATTTTTTGTGAACAATTAATCGTTTGTATTTTCCCTATGTTATATTATGATATTAAAAATATACAGAGCTCAAGTAAAACACGTCTTACTAGTTTAAGATGTTAACAAAGAAGAGAGAAGTTTATTCAAAGTGTTAAAACATAGAACGTCATAAAGTAACATAACAATATTTGTATAAGTAAATATAATATGCTATTTTAAGCTTGCGTTCATATTTCAACACGCCGCCAGAATGCGAGCTTCAAATATTACATTATGTATTATATTTAAAAAAAAAAAAACTTATTGAAGAACAATTTGTTTGAGCCTCATGGCTGTTTTTCATAAACGCTTAAAATCTAATATAATTCATTTTCAAAATTTTTAAATTAAATAAAGTTTTATAGAAATTCATTTTAGTAATTCCAAACTCATGAATTTTATAAAAGAAATTAACAACTATTTGATTTAATTATTATTAAATATAACTATGCAAACTAATTATTTGAAAAGAGTACTAGTGGAATTCAGTATGAAAGATTAAACTTACAAAAGGAAAAAAGTTAACTAATTTTTAATTAAATATTTGTACCAAAGTTATTTTGAGTTTTGTGTTTTCAATTCAATTAATTTTATATTTTATTTCAAGACAATTCCATTCGAGAGCATGATTTTATACAATTGCTTTAGTTAGCATATCAGCCAACATCTGATCAGTTGGTAAATGAATTAATTTTATTAAATTAGATTCTAATTTTTCTCGAATAAAATTTGCTTTAATTTCAATGTGTTTTGTCAGTGAGGAATAAGTATTATTTGTAGCATATTGAATCGCACTTTTACTATCGCAATACAATAACATTTGATTCGATGAATTCAGCAATAACTCCGTTTGTAGCCGCTTTAACCAGATGGATTCTTGAATTGCTGAAACCATAGCCATGAATTCAGCTTCAGTAGTTGATAAAGCTACAGTTGGCTGACGACGAGAACACCATGACACAGCACCACCTTGAATTGTAAAGACGTAGCCAGTTGTCGACTTGCGTTCGCCTATGTCGCTTGCCCAATCGGCATCACAGTAACCTCTCAGCTCATCGGATTTGTTGTTGTAAACAAGTTGTTTGTGTATCGAACCTTTAAGATAACGAAAAATACGTTTAATTGCTGACCAATGTGATTTACCTGGATTCTGGCAATATCGGCTGAGTAAATTGACTGCATATGAAATATCTGGTCGTGTGATTTGAGCGGCAAATAACAGACTGCCAATTGCTTGCATGAACGGTGCGCTAGACATCTCTTTCTTCTCTTCATCTGTTGTTTGACACATATTGGACGAAATTTTCTGGTTCAAGTCCAATGGTGTTGACACAGGGTTACAATCGTTCATGCTAAAACGATTCAGGAGTTCAGGGATGTACTGCATTTGATCCAAAGCAATCGTGCCAGCTGCTCGATCACGTTGAACACGAATTCCCAAAATAGATGAAACATTTCCCAAATCTTTCATTTGGAAGTTTTTGCACAACTCGTTCTTCAATCGATATTCAACATCGGCGTTGTTCGATAACAGAATGACATCATCGACGTAGATGGCGACGAACAAGATTACACAATTTTCGATTAAATAATAAATACATTGGTCTGCCGTGCACCTTTGTAAACCAAATTCCAGCAACACAGAATTTAATTGCTCATTCCATATTATACTCGATTGTTTCAAGCCATACAGCGACTTATTCAGTTTGCGCACTCTTTTTGTTTCATCATCAAAAGCTTCTGGCTGACACATATATATTTCTTGCTTCAATTTTCCATTTAGAAAGGCAGTGACAGCATCCATTTACCGAATATTTAAATCGTATTTGGCTGCGAGTGCTAATAAAAACGAATGGAAGTATAACGAACAACAGGTGCAAACGTTTCATTATAATCAATGCCTTGTTTTTGTGAAAAACCTTTGTCAACAAGGCGTGCTTTATGACGTATAAAATTACCACTTGCATCGCGTTTTGTTTCAAAGACCCATTTGCTTTTGATTGACGTTTTCCCTTTTGGTAATTCAACCATATCCCAAGTATTGTTCGATAGCATCGATTCATATTCCATACTCATAGCATTTCTCCAATGATTGGCATCGCTACTTGACATTGCTTCCCTTACAGATAGGGGATCGCCTGATTCAACGCATTTGACATAAAAAATATATCTCGGTGGACCTGATTGTTGCGCTTTGCGTTGGGCAATTCGACTTGAACTTCATTCTTCCAACACTTCATCAATCGGTTCTTCAGAGACGTACGTTTGGTCTAAATTATCGCTGTTAGCATAGTTAGTATGTTAGCATAGTTTGTTGTATCAAGTGATGCATCTACGTCATCTTGTTCATCTTGATTGTTATCGCGTTGATCAAAATTTCCTTGCTTTGATTCATTTTCATCAACAATTTTCGAAACTTCAAATTCGCCGCCTGAATCGATATTGTTGGATAAATCAATAACCACCTCGCTGTTTTCATTCATTGTAACTGGTGGTAATGAAGCAGATTTATAATTATTTTTATTTTCAAATACCTGTGTTTGGATTAAACAAGCGATATGCTTTTGATTCACTGCTATATCCCATGAAAATACATTCGATTGATTCAGAATCGAGTTTGTTTCGTTCTTCAATCGGAATGTGTACCATTGCTGTACATCCAAAAATACGTAATGTAGATAAATTTGGTCGTCTGTTTGACCAAATTTCTTCTGGTGTTTTATGCTGATTTCTGTTGATTCTTTCAGCAACGCCATTTTGTGACGGCGTATAAACTACAGTTTTTTGATGTTCAATACCACTTTTTCTAAAAAACGAATCAAATTTATTGTTGCAATATTCTGTTCCATTGTTTGTTCTAAACGTTTTGATTTTACGTTCGCACTGGTTATCAGCTATAGCTTTGAACTTAACAAATTCATTAAAAACTTCAGATTTTTGTTTGATCGGAACTACAAATACTTTGCTACTAAAATCGTCGATAAATGTTACAAAAAATCTCGCACCAGAGAAGGAATTTTCTGGAAATGGTCCACAAACGTCACTGTGTACTAAATCGAGTAAATTTTTGGCTCTTGTTCCAATTTCTTTAAATGGAGCCCGCGCTTGCCTTTTACGCAAATGATACACTTTTCTATCGGTTGCTCTTGATATGAAATACCGTTTACCACTGATTTGACTTTTTTAAGGTTTTCTCTGCAAATGTGGCCCAGCCTACGATGCCAAATATCAAAACTAACGTTTGCATTGAATGCAAATTCAAGGCCATTGTTATTGTTTATGATTTCACAATTTAGCTTATATATATTATTTGTAAGCGAAGCGGTACCGATTATTTTGGCTTTATTATCAAAAATTTTACATAAATTGCGTTCAAAAATCAGTGAATAACCGTTCCTGATGAGTTAGCTCACCGAAATCAAATTGGCACATAGATTCGGAACATAATGAACATTTTTTAATGTTGCTAATACGTTATTTTTATTGCTTAACAAATTAAGCTTTATATCATCAGCACAATCTACTTGCATTATATTTTTATTTGCCACAATAATTTCTTTGTTAGAAGTTTCACGAAAATTGTGCAAAAACGATTTACACATCGTCAAATGTGTGCTACTGCCGGAATCTATGTAGAATTCGGTGTTCGCTGTGTTCGTCAAAAACGAAGTAAAAAGTACTGTTTCTAATTTTTTTATTTCTTTTACGGCATTGATATCCAAGATGAACAAATTTGAAGTTAATGTCACATTTAACAATATTTGTATAAGTAACTATAACGTGCTATTTTAAGCTTGCGTTCATATTTCAACACCCGAAAATCTGGATTTAAATTTCCTGAGGTCGTCATTTCCTAGATTTTTAAAAAAAAAAACCTTCGGTCAGGTACTAGATTATTTATTTCAATAACTAATTTTTCTCATCCGATTGATTTTAGTTGATTTCCAAGGATTTGTGATGGTCACCGCAAGGCACTCTGAATGAGATAGGGTCCAACACAGCCAGCTTTAACATTTTTAATTTTTTTTTTTAAACTTTCGTCAAGTCAAGTTGAAACATAATGTTATGATGCCATATTATCATTTTTATTAAATAAATTAAATTAATACCAAAAAAAAAATTATTGGAAATGCTCTATTACTCACGCCAGTGACTAGACCTGCCCCTTAAAATTTATAGCCACAAATATACCTCGATGTCGACATTTTTTTTTAAATAAAAGCAATTATGCTTTAAATCATCTCGAAAATGCCCAAAAATCACTCAAATCGACCCATTGACACGCCTTCCCATGGTCTGTTTCGCGTGAAATTTTGACACTAGAGCTTCATGGTCTCAAGATATGTTTTCAAGCCTGAGCATCAGAATTTTGACGACTTTTAATTTTCCCATACAATTTTGATACAGCCTTATATATATAAATATGTATCTATCTACTATTATTAAACGAGCTAAAATTGTATGTTTATATATGTATGTACAGTGTGGCCCATAATAACTGTCACTAAAGCAAAGTGTTATAAAAATCAAAGTCGTCTACAATATTCTTTTTTATTTATCACAAACGCTGAACAACATTCCAAAATTTATTAATTTAATGATGAAGTTCGAAACTCACTCTTTTCTTTGCTTACAAGATGTAAACGTTTGAAAAAGGATTCACAGGCGGCACGTACCATTTTCTGCTCCATTTCGTCCTAAATCCTTGTTAAACGCTGCTTGAACCCATCAATTGTTAAGCCTTTTGTTGACCTTAGTTTACCTAGCATATGGCCTCATATTCAAAAATCCAATGTCTTGCGATCCGGGGACTTTGCTGACCAATCTTCCGCAGAGATGAAATCAGTCGAATTTATCGGCCCTTTTCCATGGGATCAAAGAAATTTGATCGGTGACGGACGTGTTATCAAATGCTCTGCATTAAGTCCAAAAAATAAAAAGCATATTACTGGTTTAAATTCTTTTGAAGTAAATATAGTGTGTGTTAAACAAAAACGAAACAGAAAAGAGTAATCGCAGGTTAAAAAACTATTAGTTAAATTAACATATAAAATAAAAGTGAAATGAATTGCTTCCATTGCAAAAAATCATTACCGGCGACAGGCGATTTTGTCTCTTGCTACAGTTGTGGAGCAAAGTATCATTACTCCCCATGCACCACCCTGTCTGAGCATTCATATACGAAGATGAACAATGAACGCAAGCAGGAATGGAAATGTCAACATTGTAGGCAGAGAGCAAAGAACACAACAGCTGAGTCAAAAATATTTTATATATATATATGATGGATATATATGGAATATATGAGGAAAATATTTTCAAAAAGCATGAAAAAAAATAATTTTTCCAACATTTTGCTTCATAAGCACCACAAAAATTTTCTAAATAAATTTTTTAAAAAATTTTAATTGTTGCACAGGTCTCTAGCAATAATTTGGCTTTTACAGATTGAAAAATATCAATTAGTCGACGAGTTATAGCCAAAAAACCATATAAGCAATATGCTGAAAATCGGCATTTGACTGCAAAGTTCGAAGGTCGATTAAAAAAAAATTCGAACTAACATAAAGAAACGCCGCGATACGGGTCTTCTAATTTAGCCTCTATTTTGACCCCTCACTCTCAGAATCGACCTAACTTTTGCTAACCTGAATTTGTTCCACAGTGGTATTCTATGCAATCTAATGTAGCGGAGCTTAAGTCAACCACAACTTATATAAAAAATATAATAGAACAGCTGAGCCACAAAATTGATGCTGCACAAGAAGGTATGAAAAAAGGGATGGCAAACGCACTCTCAAAAGTTAACGAGACCATGGCAATGCTGACGAAACAGGTCGCTGACCTGTCCGCCAAAAATAATGAGAAATATTTGCGCATAGAGCAAATGGAAAAAAGATTAAATGCACTTGAGCAACAAACAATTGAAAAAAATATGGAAATACAAAACATACCGAAAATAAACGACGAAAGCATTAGAGAAATCGTACAAGATCTTGTTACAACACTTGATGTGCGCATTGCAGAAAACGAAATTGCAGACGTTTAAAAAATAGAACCAACAATATTGTTGTGAAATTTTTTTCTGCAGAGAAAATGCGCGAGATAATGCGAAAAATTCGCACAAAAATAATAAACGTAAGCTCTCTTAGAGACAAATATAAAAATAAAAATCAAAACAAAACAAGAATTTATATAAACGATCAGCTGACAGCGGCAAATCGACGTTTGTTATGGCTGGCAAAAAATAAAGCAAAAGAATGTGGATGGAAATATGTGTATTTTACTAAAACAAAATGAAAACTCAAATATTATTCAAGTCTCTACTGAAAGTGACCTTGGTTCAAAAATTTAACCTTTTAATCTTTTACACGTTTTTTCACACAAACTCTCAAAACAAATACAGAACATAGTAAAATTAACACAACAATGAATAAAATTAATATAAAAACAATACACATCAAGTTTTCATGAAATTTCCAACACGGATATCCAAAGCCGAAATATATCTTGTTGCTTTTTAAATATTCGATCACTTAGGAAAAACTTCAATCCATCTTTAGTTGCAATTAATGATTTGCTGCAATATGTTGATGTAATTGTACTTGTAGAGACCAACATTACGAATGGTGAAAATCATTTATATTCAATAAAAGGTTACAATGCAGACTATTTAAACCGAGAAAACAGTAAAAGCGGTGGTATAGCGATTTACATCAAAGAAAATATTACATATGAAATCTCTTTACCGAAAGTGATCTCGTTTGAAGTACTTCAAGTCAACCTACACACTAAAGATTATGCTCTTTTTCTAATTGTTATATATCAGCCACCCTCTAATAATGCAATAGCTTTCGTACACGAGTTAGACGAAGTAATAAAAACAATAAATAAAAAACAAAACTTAGTTGTTGTTGGTGACACAAATATAGATATCTATAAAGAAACCAGAAAGTACGACAGTGCGTTATCTTGATATGCTATCGTCTAATGCAGGGGTCGACAAGGATTTTATTTCAAGAGTGCAACAGCAATTACAACAAAAAACCAACAACAACAACAAATCATTGGATACGGTACAATAAGGATTTATAAACATAAAAAACATTACTAATGGCAGCGCACCTTTCAATGCATCCACACAAGTGAATTTATATTTTAAAAATAGCTGGTGACGAAACAGAACGCAAAATTACCAGTAACAAACAAAGCATGACAAGAATTGTGCGCAGTCGCAAGCGCTACATATTTACCAACAATGACAAACAAAGCAACAACACTCAAGGGTTGAATTGTTTTGGTGCAGTTACGCATGTCAACGATTCGGCGAATTACAACAATACGAAGTTGTTGTAAAAGAATGGAAAGAGTTAGGCGCTGTCGACCCCTGGTCTATTGGGATGGAAAATATAAACAGTTCCGAAAGCACAAGAGTAGATATAAATCAAGACTCAAGTACAAACATGAATCATCTCTTTATCAGAGACAAAGAAAGTCATATATGTACATGCTGCTGTTATTAAAGCAGGGGTCGGCAAAATTTGATTTTTCATACTTCGATTGAGCTGAAATACATCACACACATTGTTTTTTGCCGACCTCTGTATTAAAGCCAATATATCAGATCATTATGCTCTCATATGCAAAATAACAAAAAATAATAATAACAACATTAAAGAAATGAACAAACGAAACGGTGTAAATGAGTATAGGGTAAATGAACTAATAACGAATACTAATTGGAAGAATATTTGCAACTCAAATAATGCTGAAGGAATAAGGAGTGAGATCGAAAAAATCTTAACATATATAAAATTCAATAATTTTTAAACGGTTGATCTTAGAGTTTTGAATTTTTTTAATTAATTGATTATATTTTACAAATTACAGAAAAATATATTTTTTATAGTTCTAACTAGGGTAACTAGGATAGGCTAACTAGGATAGTCAGCACAATCGATAGTGTTCGATAGTTTGGAGCCAACCATCGATAGTACTATCGATAGTGTTAAATATTCCACATAGCTTATTTGAAAAATAAAAAATAAATGCTAAAAATACGTTTTGATTGTTTAAAAGTTAAAAAAAAATTACTTCCGACACAAACGTATCTTTAAAATTGCATCATCAAACAAATGAAAAATATTTATTAAACGAGTAAGCAAGTACAGTAAAATATATATAGAAAGCAAGTAAAAATCAGATTTTGGGCATATACATATGTAGGTTTATATGAAAGAATATGCTTTAAAAGTACGTATGACAAAATGAAGTCATAAAGACTTAATGGTTAAAGACATTCTAGCCATTTATTTTTTGCCAGAAATATGAGAATGTCGGCATTTGTGTCTTTCAAGCGTGACCGCTCCTGAGATATAATCGTTCCAGCTGTACTGAATGTTCGCTCAGATTCGCACGAAGTAGCTGGTATACTCAAATACTTAGTAGCGCAACGGTTCATTGGGTTGAATTCAGTTTCCATAAGCTAGGAGAAATAAAAACTTTTATCAGTTATACAAAAATTTTAAATTTTTCAAAATACCTTCCAAAACTGTAGCGGTTTAGTGTCCTGTGTGGAGTTTACACGTTCTAAATATTGACGCTTACGAATTATTGCATCCACTTGCCGATTTCTACTTTTTCGAGCATTTTTCTCCTCCAAAAAAGAAAAAAAAGATGTGCTGTTTCTTTGGGGTGGAGTAGAAATAGGTGGTGTTCTCTGACTACTTCTATTAAAAATCATTATTTCCTCTTCAAATCGTAAGACTGCTTGTTCAGCATTTGTTGGCCTTAAAAAGCCTTATTTTTAAATCTAGGATCAATAAGAGTGGCCATCCGTTTAGAGGTCCTTGTTTCATACAGAAACAAACGACTGCGAATGCCCGCAATTAACGATTCACAAAGTGTTCTACCAGCGCTTGACTCAATTTTAGCATCAATTTCGCTAATTTTATTAAAAAGTCCATGGACAACAGGAATAATAAGTGACTGAGTTACAAAATTTCCGCATAACTGCTCCGTTGCCAACTTAAACGGACACAGTATACGTTCTACTTCATATTATACGAAATTCTTCTGCGGTTAACGGTGTAGGCGCTTTAAGGCAAGTTAACAAAGTCGCTGAAACTGCATCTTTTATTTTTGAAAACCTTTCTACCATATCATACGTGCTGTTCCATCGTGTAGGCATGTCCTGGATCAATTTTAGTGGTGTTTTTGTGATTTTCTCCCTTTTTAGTTTTTCATTAGCTATGGAACTACTTTTGAAAAAGTGAACAATACTTTTGCATTTAATTAAAATATCATGAACATTTGTTGATCCTCTAAGGGCATCCTGAAACACCAAGTTTAATGAATGCGCGAAACAAGGCAGATGTTTTAATTTTAGATTGTCGCACGCCTTAATCATGGACTTAGCATTATCTGTAACCACGCATAATATTTTATCAGCTATGTTCCATTGTGCAAATATATCACTCATTGAATTGGCTATGTTTGATGCACTATGGTTCGTGACTTCAATCATTTTTTTAGTGCGGAGAACAGCAGAACGCAAAACAAAATCTTTTTCCGTGAAATGGCAAGTTATTGTTAAATAGCTCTCATGTGCGACTGAGGTCCAACAGTCAGCGGTTATAGCAACATCATCAATATCATTAATTATATTGAATAATGCAGCTTTACCATTTTCTGGTTTTATATTCACGACTGCAAGTTACGCATTTTGCTAATTTTTTGTCTGACGATCTTTTGAAATATTGCCACACCTTTAGAAACATAAAATTAACATAATATTTTATAGAAAACTGTTTCATTGACAAACCGTGGATATTTTTGCTTTACTCCTCTTGCCACCAACTTTTTGCTCATCGGATGACATGTCGTTATGTGCCACTGCGTTTTCTTCTATTAGAATAAAATGCATGTTTGTTCATAGCATATGAACATATGTTTTTTATACTTATTACCTTTTTGACCACTTGAGGGAATATCCATTTCTTTAATTTTCGAGTTATTTTGTATTTTATATTTTTAATAACAGCAATCCAAAATGTATTTACTTCTTTGCGCGCAAACTTTTTTAGTGCTTGTAAATTTAACTAGTGTTGTGAAAATCTCGATAGTTTTTCGAAACTATTGATAGTCGCGATAGTACATTTTTGCTCAAAACTATCGATAGTATTGATAGTGCCATCGATAGTTTGCCAACCCTAGTTCTAACCACTATTTACGATCTCGTTGACCTTTTTTGGTAAACCTTCTATTAGAGATTTGATAGTTGTTTCAGACACCTTTTTGGAACAGTTTGTCCATCTTCTTTTAAAATCTTCGATATTTTGGGACACGTTTTTTGTGCTTTTTAAGTTTCTTTTCACATGAGCCCAATATCTCTCCACTGGCCTTAGCTCCGAACAATTTGGAGGATTGGCCTATCTTTGCATAAAAACTATGTTTTACTTTGGTACCACTCCAGAGCTTTCTTGCCGTAGTGACATGATGCCAAATCGGGCCAAAAATATGTGGACACATTGTGCTCTCTTATGAAAGGAAGAAGTCTTTTTTTCAAACATTCTTTGATGTATATTTCGGTATTTATAGAGCCAACTATAACAAATGACTTGCTTCTTTTGCCGCAACTGCATATAGCTTGCCATACCAGGAATTTTTTAGGAAATTTTGTCTGCTTTTGGATTCTAAATTGTTCTTCGACATTTCCTCGAGCATCAGCAACATAAAAATTTTGACCCGGAAACTGCGTAAAATCTGCCAGTACATATCGCACACATTCTGCTAAAGAGGCACAACTCAAAATTTGTCATTTTCGAGTTTACTTGCTTAAACTGTTCATCATACACATATCCACCAGCACAAAATAGATCAGCTCATTGTTTGCTGCACTTTGATGTCAGAAAACAGTTATGTCTCTTTTCATGTTGCAATGGAAATTAAGCTGCAATATGCAAAAGTGTCCTATTTTTAGTTGTGTCGGAGAGTTCAGCTGTTGTGATCACTACACTTAAATGCAAAATAGTATTAATTACAGTTGTGACACTTTTGACGATATAATTTCTTGTAATTGATCGTATTAATTGAAGTTGTGACTCTATCGATGATTGAGGAACGTTAAATATTTATATTTTTTGAGTTGTAACACTTTTGAGGAAAATATAAAAAGTTTATATACTTTGCTCTAGATTTTTGAAAACACATTTGCGAATGTTACGTAACTATAGTAACGATCATTTGTTTTATGTACAATATCATTCCACGTTAATCTAAACCAATGCTGTCGTTTCGAAAAAATATTTAAGTGCTCAATTTAATATTTTTGGGTAGTACTTTGTCAAAATGGGTAGTACTACACTAATATATTTGTACTTACACCTACTCATACTATGATAGTAAGAAAGTACTAATAAAAGTTAACAGTATTTGTTGAAATTCATTTATTATACATAGTATGTATTTATTGCATGAAGCTATTTGAAGGACAGATTCTTTTTCTATGTTGCTCCCAGCTTTGGTTGAATTGGCGGCTTCTGCTTTCGACTTAATTAGAAACCTATAATAAAAAATAAATCATTTTCCTATCAAGTTATACCTTGGTAAATTTGTGGCATACTTTTCCATAACAGTAAAAGAAAAAATTACATTAATTATGTATATTTAAAGACGCGCACAAGATAAAGTAATACAAGCGAAATTAGTCGCGTTCTAAAGTTATGAATCTTTTATGAATCATAAATTATGATCGTTCATAGTTCAACTGTAAGGGTTGATGCGATGCTAAAATGTTTCTTCTATCTCATAAATTTTTGAGCGACTAACGTCAAAATTAGTAAACCAAAATAATGAGCCATGATTTTGACACTTCAAGAATTAAATATTTCAGTTTCAGGGATGAGTTTAATAACTTGCATGCCATTATAATTGAAGCATGAGAGATCAAAGAATGGTGGGGTAGTGCAAATTGCGGATTGGTTGAAACAAATTTTGGGTAGTATAAATTGAGGGTTGGGTACTAGAGTAGTACGCGTGGCTGAGGGATAGTACAAAAGCACTATTGTAGTACAAACGACAGCACTGATCTTAACATTTTTGTAAAGAAAAAATTAAGTTGTGACAGTTTAGAGGATTTTCAAAAAGTATTGTTTGCTATGACAGAGGAATTAATAGAATTCAATTCGAAACGGATTTCTAAAGGCAAAGTTCGCATTAGAAAATCAATAGCGCCAAGATACTGTCCCTCCGCAGACACTGACGATAGTTTTGAAGATCCCTTCGAAGAAAATTCTGAGGATGATTTTAACAATTCAGAATATTCGTCCAGTTTTTCATCTGGAAGCGAAAATAAAACTCAAAATGCAAACTCCATGAAAAGAGGGCGCAAGCCAAGCAATTGTAGTAAGAAGAAAGCAAAATTGCAAAGAAATATTGGAAAACCTTATGAATCGAAATCAAAATCAAAAAAGAGGATAGAAGAAAGAAAATTGCGTACAGCTTGCGGAGATAAGTGTCGGTTGCATTGTAAGGATAAAATAAGCGAAACAGATCGACAAAAATTGTTTGATGCTTTTTGGAATATTGGTGATTTACAAAGACAACGTAATATTGTTCCCATAAAACCCAAATACCGATATTCAAGTACCCAAGAGCTCCGCAAAAATAATTGCCCTTTTCATTTTGTAGTAGCCGACAGCAAAATTAGAGTTTGCAAAACTTTTTTCATGTCTACTCTTGACACAAATTCAAGAATCATAAGAATAGTTTGTTCGAAAATAAATTCGGAAGGCTTTGTTGAGCCTGATCTAAGAGGTAAACATAAGAATCATATAACTGTTAGTCCAGAAATCAAAGACAGCGTAAGGGGGTTTTTCAAAGCCATATCCAGAATAGAGTCACACTATTTGAGAAAGCAAACATCACGTGAATTTATAGAAGGCAGTAAAACTCTAGTGGATCTTTACCGAGACTACAAAGCACTTCGTGAGGAGGAAAATTTACCGTATGCACATCCAACTCTGTTCAATAGTATATTTAAGCAAGAGTTTAACATATCTTTTTTCATGCCAAAAAAAGATCAGTGCGATATGTGTGAATCGTACAAAAACGCAGATGACGACCAAAAGTTAGCTATGTATAATGTACATCATTGAGAAAAAGCACTAGCTCGAAAAGAAAAAGATCTCGTTAAGGAAAAACCAAATTTTTATGTGTATGACCTGCAGGCAGTTTTGCACCTACCAAAGGGTTTGGCATCTTGCTTTTATTACAAAAATAAAATAAACTGCTATAATTTTACCGTAAGTGACCTTTTTGTCAAAATCGTGCAGTGCTACTTTTAGACCAAAATGGATGGTAATCGAGGATCATCCGAAATTGGAAGTTGCGTACTGCATTATATTGAGAATGTAGCAAAAAAAGCCACCAATCCCGAAAATGTAGACATTATCTTTTATTCAGATAACTGTGCTGGTCAACAGAAAAACAAGTACATTCTTTCGATGTATTGTTATGTAGTTCAACAATATAAAATTCGAAGCATAACGCATAAATTTTTAATTCAGGGATATTCCCAAAATGAGGGAGATAATGTGCATAGCGTTATTGAGAAGCAAGTAAAAAGACATGCTACTTGTCTCCCAATTTATATGCCAGAGCAGTACATTAGCTTAATAGCAACTGCTAAAAAGACTGGACAGCCATATAAAGTAAATCAACTGTCACATAAGGACTTTTATGATCTCAAGGCCTTACAGGAAGATTGGGGTCAGAATTTCGGGAAAAACAAAAAAATAGCATGGCACGATATCAAAGTTCTTCGAATTGAAAACGACAGCCCCAAATCCTTTTATTACAAGACTTCTTATAAGGACATAAATTTCATGAAAGCCAATGTATGTAAACTAAATACAAGAGCTTCAAATTCATGGAAATCAATCAGGTACATTTAAGAACCATTTATTTAAAAACCATTTATGTTTGCTTAGTCGTCTCTCATGCCTTGATCCCACATACTGTGTGTCATATTCCTTTGGAATGGTTTGTAAATAATACTTAACTTTTTTTTAGTTTAAAAAGAGCTTATTCTGAGATGCTGCCTATACCAGAGAAAAAAAAAAACGGACATAATACAACTTGTCAAAAAAAAATATAATTCCCAAAAGTTATTACGAATTATATTATAAACACATTCTTACTTAACAATATATTATATCGTCTATAATTTAAATTATTTAACTTTATTTTCATTTTTGCAATCAGTAATTCATTACATACATATATATAAATTTGTGTTCCTAACCTTTCTTAATGTATCAAATGGATTTCATATTTTGTTTGTTTCCTTTAATAAATATTCTAGTTATTATTTCAACACATTTTGTGTTATTAATTTATTTCTAGAAAAATGGATTTTTATTTCAGCAAAAGTGTCACAACTAAAAATATTTCACTCAAAAATGTGTAGTTGTATCATCGAAATAGTCACAAGTCAAAATTTTGAATTTTCTACTGAATTTTTAAAGTTAACCTTTACCAAAAATTTTAGACTGTATTCTGTTAGTACCTTCTTCTAAATAATACACACTTTACTTCTGAAAAATAGTTCACGAGCTCTAAAACAGTTTTTTGCGTTTTCTGAAAATTCAAAAACTTTGAGTTGTGACTCTTTAGTAGAATGTGTGCGATATGTTTCGTCGTCCATTATATAACACGAATATTTTTATATGAAATTCGATTTTAATTTCCGAGCCCTACTTTTGGCGTCTATATTCTTTGCAGCATTCCTGTCTGGAACTTTTTGGACTTTGTATGTTTTCAAACCTGCATTGGCTTTAACTTTTTGCTCCAAATAGTCAGAGCACTGGGCTAACCGGGCAGATTTTCTAGCAGATGTGTTTGGAGATCTTTTCAAGATGCTTTCAATTTTCTTGGCTTTCCCAATATTATGTGGTCCTTGTTCTCTTCCCGAATCAGGGACCTTCAATTCTTTAGCCAATTTTTTGTAGGGCCTATTTGAATTTTTTTGAAAATTTTTAATAATTTTAAGACGTACTTCTTTTTCTTCACTCGTTTTGATCAAACCCACGACAAATCAACATGTTTGTCATTAAAAATAATAACTGACATATTTTTCAAAGATAACTATATCAAAGAAATTTTTAAATTTTACACCCAAAAAAAATTATTAGGTAAAAAGTGTTAAAATCTTTTCAATCTCACTCCTTATATAATAATATACAAAAAACATTTAATAACATTTATTTGAAAGCAGCACAGCCGACTAAAAAGAACAAGAAAAAATCAGCTAACCCATGGATAAATGAAGAACTCATAAGATTTAGCAAAAAAAGAGATATTTTGTATAAAAGATGGTTATCAAAACCAAAAGATAAACAAAGGGAATATGAATATAAATCGTTCAGAAACTCTGTCAATAAAAAATTCGACTATGCAAAAAACCAATATCTTAAAAACAAATTTTTTGAATGTCGAAAGGATATAAGAAAAACATGGCAAACAATAAATGAGGTTTTAGGCAGAAAAAGAGAAAATTTAGATGAAATTGTCACCAAAAATATGAAAACGTATAATAATATTCACATAGCCAAAACGTTTTGCAAAGTCTTTTAAAGAAAATGTGGATGCTACTATTCACGAGTGCACAATTGAAACTGATGTTTTCATTAAAAATTCAGTTCAAAATTAAATTTTTATGGAACAAGCTACAGAAATCGAAGTAATAAGTATTTTAAATGTATTTTAAATAGCCTCAAAGTAAATAAAAGTGCAGGATTTGATGAAATCAGACCAAAAGACTTAAAAAGACATTCCGCCATCCTGGCGCCAGCAATTACTAGATTTATTAACACAAGCATTGATGAAGGTAGTATACCTGCTGCTCTAAAAACATCAATAGTTCGCCCTATATATAAAAATGGTACAAAATCAGATTATAATAACTACAGGCAAATATCTATCCTACCTATCTTGGAAAAAGTTTTGGAAGAAATAGTAGTTAGAAGGTTAACCAGATTTGTTGCTAAATATAAAATAATCTGTCAGAATCAATATGGCTTCCAAAAAGGAATAAATCTAAACAAGCTCCTGGGTCGATTTGCAAGTTATCTAAATAACGGACTAAGCAAAAATTTTCATAGTCTTGTAATGTTTGTAGATTTTAGTAAGGCATTTGATACACTGTCACATGAAAAAATAATTTCAACGCTTTGTAATTCTGGTGTGCGCGATGACTGCCTTACGAAGTAAAAATTACGCATGGAGTTCCAAACGGATCTAAGCTGGGACCCATACTATACATCTTGTATACAAACGAAATGCTTAAGCAGCTAAAAAATAGCGAATCATTTGCGTACGCTGACGATACAGCAATTATCGTAACCCACAAAAATTTGGAAATGGCAACAAAAATAATGCAAGACGAGTTTGATACTATTTTAAAATGGTCCCATGATAATAGTCTCACAATAAATGCAAATAAGACAAGAATTATGCACGTTAAGCAACCACAAATCGCATACCACGATATTGAAATAAAATATCGCAACTATGACTGCTTGCATATAAATAGCGTAGACAAAACAAACAATACCTGCAACGTTAATATAGAACAAGTATCAACATACAAATATGTAGGCGTATTAGTTGACCATAATCTTAAATGGAATGAACACGTAAAAAAAGTTCAAAAGCAGCTAAGGAAAACTTCCTATGCTCTCTTTCACCTGAGAAACTGCAGCAATGATATAGTAGTAAGGCAGATCTATCTCTCACTTGGGGAATCTATACTCTATACTATTATATAAAGAGGTAAGGTTTGTTTGTTTGTTTGTTTGTATGTTCCGGGTAATCTCTGGAACTACAAAACCGAAAGCGTGCGCTGTACTACGCGATGAAAGGCTACTGCACTGATTTTAAATTTCAGTTTTAGTTTTCAGGTTAACGGCTCAAACATTTTAATTAACTACTTGCCCTCATGTTATGGCATATCATTTTAAAGCTTGCGTATCAAGCTGTAATCTGAAGTTCACCGAAAAAATATTCAGAAATGGATTTTTCAAAAAAACTTCAAAAATTCATTTCAATTTACAAAATTTTAGCTTTTTAATTTTTTTTAAAACTATAAAAAAATATATAAATAATTTTTTTTTCACAAAAATTTTTACTGCATTAAGCGCAGAATAAATCAAAGTTTTTTTAAAAATAAAAAAAAAAAAATTTAAAATATGGGTTTTTTTAAAAAAATGCAAAAATATTTTTCAATTCTCAAAATTTTTGCGAAAAAATTTTTTTTTTCAAAATCAGTATTTTTTTTTGAAAAGTACAAATAAAAACCTAAAATTACAAAAAAATATTCAGAAATGGATTTTCCAAAAAAAAAATTGAAAAATTCATTTCAATTTACAGAATTTTAGCTCTTTAATTTTTTTTAAAATTAAAAAAAAATATAAATAATTTTTTTCTCACGAAAATTTTTACGACATTAAGTGCAGAATAAATCAAAGTTTTTTTCAAAAAAAAAAAAAAAAAATTTTAAAATAAGATTTTTTTAAAAAAAATGCAAAAATATTTTTCAATTCGCAAAATTTTTGTGAAAATTTTTTTTTTTTTTTTCAAAATCAATATTTTTTTTTGAAAAGTACAAGTAAAAACCTAAAAATGTACGTTCACCAATTATTAATGGATAAAGTTTGCTGTAAGGTATGAATTTTCGAAAAAAAAACACTTATTCTGAAAAAGTACGAAAATCATGAATTTCATACCCGCGTATCTGAGCAACAAATAATATTAGGGCAAAGTCTTAAACACACTTTTATTGTTAGACATCAATACTACAATCATGGCAAATTTCACCCAAATCGGAGCCAAAAATTTTTTCAGGTGGCGTTTTCGTGTGCTTTATCCCATATACATATGTTGATATTTGAAATTTGATACAAGTATGTATAATACATGTGGGTACCTGGGTACCCTGGTTATTGAACAAGCGTTTGTTTACTTTAACCGTAAATTTTTATTACTTTTATTTATAACAATTTAAAATAAAATCTATGGGTCGATGAAAAATTAAGCAAATAACAAAGATCTGATTGGAATTAAAATTTTTTTTTACGGTAACATAAGAAAAATCATACGGAAAGTACGAAAAGGGTACCCGGTTATTGACATAAGGGTTAAAAGAATGCCAAAACCGCATACCATTATCTTAATTCAAAACCAAAATATCTGAATTTTTCTAAATTAACAGACCTGATTTTTTTCGAATCGGAGTCGACAAATTTGCTTATTAAGGTGATTCAATTTTTTTTTTATTTCAAACAGTTATTATCAATCGGGGAATTCGAATCCGTGATTCGATTTGGGGTGATGAAGACAAGTTTTGTCACTTGCGATTTGATCATAAAAATTAAAACAATATGTATGGCAAATATAATCTTCCAAAAATCAATCGGTTTGATCAAATGTTCTTTTGCGAACGCGATTCTTCATTTAATATTTTTTTGTGACACATGTGGTTTATGTTTGGCTATGCATCCACTTTGTTTTTTTATTTAAACGCCTTCTTATAGTTCTGGAGGACACATTTATTCCAAATTCTGACGAAACTTAATTTTTAAGTTTATTTGACCTTTTAAAAGGGTCTTTAAGTGAAGCTTTATGAATTAAACTGTCCTCTTTCGTTGTTGTTTTGCGTTTCTTGGACACTATTTTACATTTTTAGTGCTCCCATACTGTATGCTGTATGCGTTGTAATGTATTATATTCCATCTTTCTGAAACATTTAAGGGACCGACTGATTTCTGCAACTGTGCTACTATTATTTTTCATTTTATGAATTACCTGCCGGTGAATCTCTGGACACCACACTCCTTTTGCATTATCTTAAAATATTTTTTGTTAAAATTAAACTCAAAATTATATGATTGAAGCATACCTTACGAAATAAAACAAATCAAACAAAATTTAAAAACAAATTAGCGATATTTTTAAATTGTGCTAAATCCGTGGCCAACTTGAAAATCGCGTTAATTTCAAATGTTTGTAATATGTGGAAAATTAGAGTAAAAACAACCATTTAAATTAACGGTACTTAATCATCTAGTTGTAAGCAGCACTCACGGAAAAATATTGGTTTACAATTCTTGGATTATAATATTAATATTTTCTATATGAAGTTGCCACTGCATTGTGTGCTAAATTCGTGGCCACCACTGTACATACAAATACAGTATATATGTATAACTACACTTATACATATGTATATTAGATGAATGTATTTAAAACAAGTCTATGTTAAGCAAAAACACAAACTTACAGTCTCTATGTTAAAAAAAACATAAAATAATTATTCTCTATCTCAATGTAAAACGAAAACCTTAAACAACTATACTCTATTTTAAACAATATCTAAAATACTATTCTCTATGTTAAACCAAAACAAAATTACTATTCTCTATGTTAAGCTAAACCAAACTATTCTCTACGTTAAACAAACCCGTTAAATAACTATTCTTTATGCTGAACAAAAACATATACAAATACTCTTTATGTTAAACAAAATTATTCTTCTCTATGTTAAGGAAAAACAAAGCAACTATTTTTAAAATAAATATTTATATTAAATGTACATATGTATATACAGTGAAATTCCCCATAACCGGACACCCACCATCGAGGTTTTTTTGTCCGGTTATGGGAGATGTCCGCTTATGGGGGAGGAACAAAAATTGTTGGTTAAAATTGTCTTTTATTAAATTTATTGAACAAATTTACACACTAAAAACGTTTAACTCATATTTACATACTAATTTGGTTGAAAAAATCTAGTGAGAGTAGATTGTTTTAACTTTGATTGGTTCAACTTAAAATATTGGGTTTCAAAATGCGTCTATGCATTCTTGATGTAATCAAATGCTACAAAATCGTCTCTGGCAAAATGCTTCAAACGGGCAATTTGCTTCAATGCCTCATCATATGAAGTTATGAGGTCAGAAATTTCTTCATCAGCTTCGTCTTCAGGCTCGCTTATCTCTGCAGTGGTGTTTTGATCTTCAAATTGTATTTCAATATTGTTGTCTTCGGTTAATAAAGTTTCATCTATTTTCGAAAATTCGTCAAATCCAACGAATCCTTCTTGAAAATTCGCATAGGTTGCCAGGGGTATTTCATCCTCGGCATCAAAATCGGCAAGATAAATATCAGTTTCAGTAAATCCAGCTTTACGGAAGCAGTTTTTTATGGTTGTTGCTTCAACTTTATCCCAAGAGGCTTTGATGAAGTACAAGGCTTCAAGAACGTTAAGCGATTTTGACAACTGTGATGCTGAAGTCGCTGTGTCAACTTAATATAGAGCTTCTATAATAAACCTTAAAATTTTGCATTATGCCCTGATCTAGGGGTTGACTAACTGCAGTTGTATTTGGAGGCAAAAAAACAATGTTTAAATTTGTTAAGTTCAATTCCCTTGGATTAGATGCTGCGTTATCCAAGAACAAAATAATTTTTTGTTTTTGAGATCTCATTTTCCGATTCAATTGATGCAGCCATTCCGACATGATTTCTCGAGTCATCCATGCTTTTCTGTTAGATTTCCAACCGGCAGTGCATTGACAGGAAGTTGTTTAAATGCTCGAGGGCGGGCTGCTTTACCTATAACCAAGAGCTGCTCTTTCTCTCCAGCCATGTTTGCACAAAACAAAACTGTGAGCTTTTCCTTGGAAAATTAACCACCGATGCATTTTTCGGATTTAAGGGCAAGAGACTTATCGGGTAATGCACAAAAGAAAATCCCGCTTTCATCTGCGTTGTAAATGTCCTCCGGCTTGTATCCAAGCAACAGAGATGGCAGCTTATCCTTAAATTGCTCGACGTCCACCTGATTTACATCTGCAGCTTCACCAGATATGCACTTAAAAGCAATGTTATTTCTTATGCGCCATTTGTTTAACCATCCAAAATGCTCTGCTATTTCCCTTGCTTTCGCAAGGGCCAGATATAGGGATGTTTTGGCTTCTAGCCTTAGCGAACCAGTGAAAACACATTTTGTCTATCTCAGCGCCACCTTCTTTAATAAAACTCCTCTTTTGGTTGACATTGAGTCCAGATTCCCATATTAAACGAATAGTTTCTTTATTTTTATTAATTTCTGCAGCTTGAGTTTTGCCAATATTGAACCTTCAAAAAAAAAAAAAAAAATCAACAATTGCATTTTTAACCCTTGTGTCTATGCGAGTTTTTACAACGTCTCGTCAATGTGTACACACCCAGGTATGCACATGTATTTCATTCGAAGAATTAAACATTCCGAACCAAATGATATCAAATCAAGAAGTTAGTTTTTAAAATAAGTACATATCTTTATTTCACTTGGGTATTTGAGAAAAAAAAATATAATTAAATAAAAAAAAAAATTAAATTATGGACAATTTGAGCACTTAGCAAAATCACAACTGTGTTCAGAACAAACTGGCTTCTTGCATATGTAGCATGCTTTTCGCGTTGGACGTCTCTTCAATTCGTTGTAGCATATCACACAGTTACCTTTCTGTTTGATACGTCCTGTTTTATCCTTTTTTTCATTTTCAAACTGATGACTGGTATATGAAAGTCCATCATGTGATGAGATATTGCGGTGAATCATTGCTTCAATCCCATTTTTGGTGCTGAAGTTGCGATAAACAGTTGGTGTTTCTGACCTCTTTTCAATTGCTGGCATTGCAAGACTTCTGCCTAATTCTTGAAGATTTGTACGACGCGTGGAAGTAGACTTAGATAATGATGGGTTATTTATTGCATAGATTATATGCGCGGCCAATGCAGACACGTCCAAAATGTTAAAAAAAAAGCTAATGGCCATCTTTGCGTACGCCGTTTTGTAGTGTATTCACTGAGCATCTTGTCCATGGTATCAACACCGCTTTTTTTTGAATTATAGTAAGTAATTATTTCAGACTTACAGTTTGTGCTTGTCACTCGTTTGTCGTAGTGCACTGTGGACAGTAAAATTACAGCTTTCTTCTTTTTTGGAACGTAAGAACACATTGTAATATTTTCGTGGAATCCGAACACAGTAGAGAAGACGTTTCGTTCGCTTGATGGTAGAAACTCTGTTGGTATATAAGTCTTGTTTTTTCTTAGTGTACCAACCATTCCTAAGTTCCAACGAATAAGTTTCTTGGCCAATGGTAGAGATGTAAAAAAGTTGTCCATGACTACAGTTCGCCCTGAATTTTTGTAGGGTTCCATGAGCTGACTTACAACTCTTTCACACTGACTAACCTCTCTTGCGTGCCCTGCTTGTCTTCCCGTATACAAGTCACCCTGCAATGGATAAGCAGTTTTGGCGTCACACACCCACCAGACTTTAATACCGTACTTTGCTGGTTTCGATGGTATATACTGCGTAAATTTCGTTCTTCCACGAAAGGGGAACAGCAGTTCATCAACAGTTATTGCTTGTATGGCGCAAAGTTCTTATACAAATTTGCATTCATCATTTGAAATATATCTCGAATCGGTGCCGCTTTATCAGTTTCCATTCGTTGTTGGCGAGTATTTTCGTTGTCAAAACGAATATATTTTGAAATGCTCCAAAACCTATTGAGTCCCATAGTTGCTCTATATAATTGATTAGAAAAAATTTTCCAAAGGTCCTTAGAGTGTTCATAATTCGAGCGGCTAACACCTGCAGTAATTAAAATACCTAGATAGGAATCAAACTAATAATAATAATAGAGTTTAGCTACTACAGCTATTATAGCCTTCTTAGCTATTTAGCATTGAAGCTTTATACCAAGTAAAAAGCTTATTCAATAAAAAATGGAATAGAAAAAATTATCATGCACATTAATTTGTTATTTATTTTATAATTTTTTCTTAGCTTTATCGCACTTTCTCAACATACCCACTCACACCATGTAAAAATAGACATATATATATTAAAATAATTATATGTATAAATTTACGTGGTCCAAGGCATAAATGTTAGAAAAAAATTTACCCAGCATGCTGTGGGGCTCGGACAACACAAACAAAAAAATTCACACCACCATTAAGCTACAAATTTAGCTACAGTTAGTTTTCAGTCTAAGCTTGAGTTGACCTTTTGACAAGCTAATGTTATAAACTTCGCAATTATTAATAAGAGTTGTCATGCGATTAAAAGGAGCTGTAGCCATATAATTAGTTCTACTAACCGGTTGGTAAAATAACTGATAAGAGTTACGAGTACTCCTCCGATTACTATTAAAATGTATATAGTTAAGAAGCTCTGGTGCAGCAAGAGACCCAGTTACAAGTTGATGCAGATAAAGTATATCCGCAATATTTCTACGCGAGCTCAAAGACTGCATATGTAATAGCTTTAAACGATCCTCATAAGGAGGAAGGTTTAAAGGGTCATTCCAATTTAAGCCATTGAGAGCAAAACGAATAAAATTTTTTTGAATTCTTTCAATTCTATTTATATGAATATTATAAAATGGTGACCATACTTGGCTGGCGTACTCTAAGTGAGGGCGCACTACTGTATTATATAAAGTCACCGTTACTAAAGGGCTATTAAATTCTTTTGCCCACCTCTTAATAAAGCCAAGCAGAGATGAGGATTTTTTACAAATTCGATTAATATGCTCATTAAAAGTCAACTTAGTATCAAAATGTATACCTAAGTCTTTGACTACATCGACACGACAAATATTTTTATCTTTTAATTTATAATCAAATTCCACAATAGTTTTCTTCCTGGTAAAAATCATAGCTTGGCATTTATCAGGATTAAGATGTAAGTTATTCTTAGAACACCAAACTTCAAAGGATTTCAAGTCAGACTGAAGTGGAATAGTGTCACCAACCCCCTTTACGTTCCTGTAAATTTTCATGTCATCTGCATATACTAACAGATGGGAGTTTTTAATAACATGTGTAACGTCATTAATTGCTAAAATGAACAGGAGCGGCCCCAGGTGGCTTCCTTGTGGAACACCTGATGTCGCGCTAAATGGGGAGGAAAACACTCTCCTAAATTTTATTTGATACGAGCGATCAGATAAATACGATTCAATCCAGCTGACAAAACTTAAGGGAAATCCAAGCTTCTTTAACTTAAACAAAATCAAATTATGTGGTAATTTGTCAAATGCTTTACTGAAGTCAGTGTAGATGCAGTCAACTTGCCCACCAGAGTCTAAAGAGCTTAATGCAAAAGAAGTGAAATCAAGGAGGTTAGAAACTGTAGATCTGCCATTAACAAAACCATGCTGACGAGTTGTTATGACTTCACCACAGCACACCTTAACCTGATCGTATATAATATGTTCAAAAATTTTCGGTATTGATGATAACTTAGCCACGGGCCTGTAGTTTGAAACATCATTTTTACACCCTTTCTTGAAAATGGGGCTAATGTATGCATTTTTCCAAAATTTAGGAAAATAGCTTTCTTGAATTGATCTATTAAATAAAATACTGAGGGGTTGACTCAGCACAGAGCTGCAGTTTACTAAAACTGTCGCAGCAATACCATCCGGCATGGAGTTGAAGTCATCATCAACAGATGAAATATATTTCTCTATGAGGTCAGGAGAGAAAGATATCTCATTAACCGAAACTAAAGGGTCGTTATCCATATATTCAAAATAGTTGATTTCAGGGCTAAATAAATCCGTAGAAAACGATTCATTAAACAAATTAGCAAACAACCCGGCTATAACTTGTGGGTCGCTAGTGAGCCCATCAACTGTTTTAAACTCAGATGGAAACCCGTCAGATTTTTTTTTAGAATTAATAAAACCCCAAAAATTTTTGGGGTCATGAAGAATATTCAGCCTAATTTTATTCAAATATTCAGAATAAACCAAAGCTGACATATCTTTAAATTCAAGAAACAGTCGCTGATAAGCAACAAGGTCATTACGGTCCTGGCTACAAACGTATTTATTCCATGCCCTATTACGGCCATTGCGAACTTTTTTCAAATCCTTTGTATACCAGGGGTACGAGGAATTATTGACGTACTTTTTTGTATATGGAACCGACAATGCTATGGCAGAAAAAAGTTCACCATAGAAAAATTTAATGCAATCATCAAATGTATTGTTATTAAAAAAAATGAGTAAGTCGTCTAATTTATTTCTTAAGTTTTCATTCAATTTTAAAAAGTCAGCTTTCTTAAAATTGAATTCGTAAATATTAATGGATGAACATGCATTAGTCAAATTTTCATTGTCAGATTGGTACACAATACTCAAAGGTGGATGATAGGAATCTACCGTAGACAGAGCATGGATAGCATTTCTTACAATAACATTGCTACTATTTGTAGCCAAGACTAAGTCAAGTTGTCGTCCATGGCAATTAGTTATACAACTTACTTGTTGTAAATTTGAAAGTATTTCGTCAACAAAAATTTGTTGTTGTCGAGTTTTTGGACAAGATGCATAAAAATATGTACCATCGTCCGAAGGAGTCCATTTTAGGTCAGGCAGATTAAAGTCACCTAACAACAAAATGTCGTCATTAGTGTCTAGTTCATTAATAATATATTCTACGGCCATCGAAAGACATTCGTAGACATCTGCGCTACTATTTGGAGGAACATAAGTGTTAAGAATGTATAAATTAGAGTTACAATGTGTGACCTTAACACATAAACAGTTCAATATTAGATGCACAGGCAATTTCAACTAATGAACTGGTTAAATGATTTTTTATAGCTATTAAGACGCCTCCACCAACAGAAGAAAGATCTTCCAAGTGTCTGTCTCTTCTAAAAACATGGAAACTATTATCAAAAAGTTCCATATTGAGAAAACTGTTGCTTAACCAAGTTTCGGTAAACACGATAATATCCTCAGAGAAATTCTGAGTTGATAAAAAGATATCTTGCGTCTTGGAACGCAAACCCCTTACATTTTGATAGTAAAGGGATAGCCGTTTCAGTTTTTTGAATTGGAACGTGCAGTTTTATCATTTTTTTTCGATTTAAATTCTGAAATATAGATATTATCCACCCATGCTTTAGATTTAAGAATGGCAGAAACATGAGAAGATGCCACTGTTATTTTAAAAGACGCATGAGTTGGTTTATTACCGAGTTTCCTGCAAGAAACGAAGGCGTCGGCAGGAATAATTTGATTTCTTCTATTGTCAATAGTTTCCATATTTTAGTTGAATCAGGGTTTACTGCATTCCATTTATCATAACACTGCTTTGCTTTACGGTTAGTCTGCCTTACGATTATATCGCACATTTCATTGGAAAAAATGCGTTTGAAAGTTTGCAATAACGTTAGGTTCAAAGTGGAGTAATGTGGACCTCCTCTTTGTCGCACAATATTGTGTGACAGAAATCTGCGAGGGCCAGGTTGATCTCTTATCCATACAGTACCATCGCGAGCGACAAATGGTTCAAGTTGTTCGACATCAGGACGTCGAGATGATATATCCTCATAATCTGTATCAGTTTCTTCCTCAGAATCTACCTCTGGCAGAACAATTTCTTGCTCTACATCCGAAATATTCCCAGCCATGTCACAATCTGCAATATCATCAGCACATTCATCGTCAACATTACCATCGTGGTCTGATTCTGCCAGTGCATCATCTCCTAAAATTTCTGCAACCAGCTGCGCCATATGCTCCTCTTTTTCTTCAAAGGTCATGTTTTTGAAATTTTCAGAATGAAACTTAGCGGCCATATCTGTAAATTTTTAACACTTGTGTAAAATAAATATAGACAATTTCAATACTGGTACCTTTAGCTATATGTAATATGTATAAGTCTTCTAAAAAAATAAAATTCTCTTCAATTTTCAAAACAACACTTCAATTCACTTCAAACCACAAACTCTGAATACATTCAACTAACTGTGAAAGTTCAGCAGTAATACAAAATTTTCATATATGATAGTGAAAAAATCAAGAAGGCCATGAAATTTTGATTTTCGATTTAAATTTTTCAGTGTTAGCATCATGTTTACATGCAAATTTGAATTTTATTACGCTACACCAAAATAAAAGTTAAACAACAATGTACTTACATTTCATACATACCCGGGTATGTACGTATAGCGCACACGTTGAAAAAATTAAAAACTCCCCCCAGACCCAAAATCAGGGTCCAATAAAATATTTTTGGCTATAATATTATTGTACTATTAGAATTAGGAAGCTACTGAGAAAGTCATGTCGCTAAAATATTTGCATGATGGTCATTTTTGCATTTAAAAACTGCAATACACACCCGGGTGTGTCGTATTGACATAAGAGTTAAAAAGACAAATAACTTTACCTTTTGGCAATTTCACGCACAGATATTTTTTCTTTTTCAAACAAGTTAATAATTTCCATTTTTTCTTTAACAGTTAGTACATTCTTTTTTTGTGCCATTTTATGGTTCTAGAATCTAGATGTTAAAAAGAACGAGTAACACGAGCTAATAGCCAAACTGCACCAAACTAATTAGCAGAATGAACGAAAAAGTTCAACTCTACTCAATACCTTTGACATAAATGTGTCCATTCGCTTTATTGGGGGAACCACCAAATTCGTAGTTTTCAAAACAAAAACGAAATTGAATTTGTAAAAAGGAGAAGTAGAAGAAGGAAAAAGTTCAACTCTACTCAACACCTTTAACATAAATGTGTTCATTCGCTTTACTAGGGGAACCACCAAATTCGTAGCTTTCAAAACAAAAACGAATTAGAATTTGTAAAAAGGTGAAGTAGTACAAATTTAATACAATTCTTATTTAATTATGTCCGTTTATAAGAGATGTTTTGTTCAAAATGATCTAGAATATAGTGTCCGCGTCCGGTTATTGGAGCGTCCGGCTATCGGAATTGATTTTGTATGGAAAAGTTAATGAAAAGTGAGTGTAGCTGAAATGTGTCCGGTTATGGGAGCTGTCCGGTTATGGGGGCTGTCCGTAATGGGGAATTTCACTGTATGTATAAATAAATAAATTAGTTAATTTTATTCCAGGAAAATGGTTAGAAATTGCTTCATTTTGGAAAAAAAAAATTAGCAAAAGATAACATTATGCATACATTAAAGTTTATATTTTCCAAAAAAAAAATAATTGTTATGAAAAGTTTTTTGGAAAAATTTTGAAAATTGATGCATTTTGGGGGAAAAAAATTTGTTTGGGGAGCTTTTGAAGTTTTCATCTGGGAATCCTGATTACTCTCATGTTAAAGGGTACGGAAGTTTTTTTAAAGTGGAATAAAAGTCAAAGTAAAACACTTTTATTTTTTTCTGTTGCCCTTTGATAGCACTATATTGAGAGGTAAAGTTGATGCCAGACGTAGTACTGGTTCTAAGATAAAGGGAATTAAAAAGCCATTCGAACGGGACAAAAAGCGGATGTGTTTTTCATGGCCATCTATAGAAAAGCAGAAGTCAGCGAAACCTGTCAACATTTTTTAATGCGACTTATCTTAAAATGTTATGGAATAATGTAACTTTTTAATAGATTTCGTGTGATTGAAAAATCTTATTTACTTTTTTTTTACAAGGCATAATAATTCATTCGAACGGGACATATATTTCCGTTTATGTTCACTTGGGCAATTTTTCAAAACTACTTTAATATTTACATAAATAATAATATTAAGATATATACAGTAATTAGAAAAACAAATTTAATGCTTATATTTATCAAATCCATTAGTGAGATCAATTTTAACAAAGAAAAGAATATAAAACTTGACTTTTTGCTGTTAAAATGTTTTTCCTGTAAGAGGCGTGGCACCTCCCACTTAAAAAAATATTTTTACTCAAGTGTCAATCTATCTACATACCAAATTTCATCAAAATCGGTGTAGTGGCACAGCCGTGATACCGTTTTTCTCCATTTGGAGCAATGCCACGCCCGCTTTAAGGAATTAGAGTTTCTAATAATCTTTCTTAGGTTTCAATTTATCTTTAAGAAAAATTTCACCAAAATCGGTCCATTAGCTTAGCCGTGGAATCGTTTTTTCCCGTTAGAGGCGTGGCACCGCCTACTATTGAAAAAAAGTATGCATGTCCCTCCTTCTCTTCACAACCTTTCAAGAAAAAAAAAAATTATGCGATTATGTTGTGCCTTGGCTGTGAAAAAGTGGTCTAACCGTTTTGAACTGCCTATTTATTACACTTATGTTTTCGAACATGACCAACTTCAAACAGCTCCAAAAATTTAAAATTTTTTATTTTTTGCACTGATTTTTTTTTTTTTTTAATTATGTACATGAAACTCTATTCGCGCAAAAATTTTGACACACTTGCTGCTGTTATCAATTTCGAAATGAGAACAAATGTTGTTTTTCTATTTTATTTGTGATTTTAGAACAGTGGTCGGCACCAGTGCTGTCGCTTGTAAGGACTGTCCCAGAAAAAACTTGCACTTTGTTTTTTAGTTATAAAAAAATACCCAGCAATTTTTTTGGTTTTTTTTACTTTTTTATTAATAATGGCTAGTGTTCAGAATATAAATATCTAAAAACTAATTAACAATTTTGTTTTTCTATAAAAATTTCTTACTTTTTTTTTAAGGCCCTTCATTAAATTTTGCACAGTTCTTTCATCGACAGTACGGTACGATCTTTTCCACTTAAGTCTGAAGTCTTGAAAATTTTTTGCAGTCCTGCCACTCTTTCGAAGATCTCTTTTCATTAGAGCCCAATATCTTTCAATTGGGCGAAGGTCTGGGCAGTTAGGCGGATTTGCTATTTTTGGTACAAAATTGATCTTTTTACTTGCATACCATTCCATCGTAGCTTTAGAGTAATGAGAGGTTGCTAAATCTGGCCAGAATATCACGGTACCCTCATGTGCACGAATAAATGGTAGAAGACGTTTTTCGAGGCACTCGTCTATATAAACTTTGGAATTGATTGTGCCTTGCGTAACAAAGTAGCTTCTTCTGAGGCCACAGGTGCATATAGCCTGCCAAACCATATATTGCTTCGGAAATTTCGAAATTTTTTTTTCTTTGAATTTACTAGGCACATTCCCCTTCTTCGGTGATGTATAATATTCGTGCCCAGGTAGCTGCTTAAAATCTGCTTTAACGTAAGTTTCGTCGTCCATAACACAGCAGTCAAATTAAGTCAGGTACCTTTCATACAATTTTCGGGCTCGCATCTGAGCAACCAACTGCTTTTCATCAGAACGGTCTGGTACTTTTTGAACTCAATATGTCTTCAGCTTACTTTTTTCCTTTATCCTTTGCACAGTAGATTTGATGTACCTGCTCTATCCGCCATATCTCGCACTGAGGTGTTGGGATTCTGCTTAAAAAGGCGCTTCACCTTCACCGCTACCATTGGGTTAGAAAATTCTGGTATTCTGCCTGAACCCTTTTTTCGTGAAACAGGTAGACCCTTCTTATAATTAGAAATAACCGTTTTGACAGTTCTTTCTGATGCACCAACTATTTTTGCTATAGCTGAATATTTTAACCCTGGATTTTCAAGGTATGTGGACAAAATCAGTTCGCGGACTTTTTCTTGCTTGCTAGACATCTTTGTCGTTAGAAGTGCTATCTTCAAGTGTTATACATCATATCAAACGTCACTTTATATGGAATAAATATTTTGTCTTTTTAGACCTATAAGATTATCAGGTAGAGTATAATCTTAAAAAATAAAAGTGCAAGTTTTTTCTGGGACAGTCCTTATTACAATAGTACTTTTGTACTACCCTTCAGCCACGCGTACTACTGTACTACCAAACCCTCAATTTATGCTACCCAAAATTTTGCGAACTAATATTTACAAAGTATATTACTATATACTTATATATTTAAAATAATACATGCACTGTTAGTTAGAGTGACTAATTGTTGAAGCAAAATATTGACATTTCTTGCTTATAAAATACTTTGAAAATTTTTGGACCAAAAATCAGATTTTATTTATTTTTTCTCATTTATTTTTTTACTGTAAATTCACGTAGTGGCATTGATAATTTCAAATCATAGTGTATTGAGGTGAATGCAGTGAAAACAACTGAGGATTATAGCTGTTACACAAGAAACACCAAAGCTCTACTCGCGGAGAAACCACAGTTTTATTCCTTATATATTGGCTTCAAAAATAGTGGTAAACTTTTTCGATACTTCCTTATATGCACAAAAGGAAATTCGAAAAAAAAAAATTATGTAAAAACATTGTTCTGGCTTTTTAATATTAAATTATATTTTTATTTACCAAGTTGATGAGATAATGTAATTTACTACCTACTAAGGGGGTAACCCTTTTCTGTCTCAAGTAGCAACATTGTTAATTATATGAAATAATCTGTTAGTCCTCTCATTCTATTCTTTGTTTCATAAATCAGTCTCGCACTATCAACCGACAAGCAAACGTCTTTCAAATCGTCCTATATCGGCGTAGTTCGTTAGATTCAACCTAATACAGTCCACTCGCGCCACAAGCAGTAAGTGAAAACTGCCCCATTTCATTGTCCTTCGAGTGCCAACAAAAGATTCAGCGTGTAAAAATTATTATTTTTCATGTGATTCGCGAACATTTCTAAATACAGATACTATTTTTTTGATTTTTAACCGCGTTAAATCGCGTCGGGACATTAATTAACATAATACGTGGAACATTGTGAAAATAGTGACTTAAAAATAAATTAAAGATTCCACCTTAAATGTTAAAATATAATTACGCTTTATTAGTGTTAATTAAACAAAATAAATTGAAACCCTTTTGTGAAAGCCATGATGGGTCTCAGGATCATCCGAAAATAGATCAATTCATCGAATTTTTGAATAAAAGATGGTCAGCCCTTGAATGTATGCAGTCATATAAAAGTAACCCCTCTACTTCATCTCGTGCTCGATGCTTTGCAGCTACGGATTCGCGTCACATAAGTAATTTCAAAGTGTGTGAACTGCGGTGGCTTACATCAACTTTTTAAATGTTTTAAATTCAAAGCCTTAACTCTGACTCAAAAACGTAATTTTGTAAAACAAAATAATTTGTGTTTCAATTGCCTCTCAGGTGAGCATTAGGTCAACAATTGCCCGTCCAAGTAGAAATGTCACACTTGCGGTCGACAACATCACTCATGTCTTCATATAGATGACCATAGCAAGGGTGAATCTTCAGATGCTCAAACACCTTTGTCAACATATTCCATACAAGGTAATAACATGGTAAATCAAAAGGTTTTGCTTCCTATAGCGGTCGTAAATGCTTCAAACATCAATGGCACAGGGGCCACGGTTTGCAAAGTGCTTATGGACTCAACGTCAATGGGAACATTTATTTCTGAAGACATAGTTCAACGATTGCGTCTACCACGTCGGAATAGCCGCATCAAAGTCGGAGGAATTGGTAGTGAAAATTCAGTCATTACGAAAGGAATAGTTTCACTTCGACTCACATCAAGGTTCGACAGCAACTCATCATTGATAGTTGATGCGTTTATTCTGAAGCGTATCTCGCAGGAGCAGAAGTCAGATTCGATTAATTCGTCTCAATTGGGTTTTCCATCAAACCTGAACATGGCAGACGACGGTTCCCTTAGCTCACAGCCAATAGATGTTCTCATTGGCTCTCAACATTTTTTTAATTCACTATCTGATGGTAAACAGGTTTTCCAACTGTTCAAAACACCACTTTCGGATATGTACTTGCTGGCAAAGTACATAACGGCGGGGAGGATACGTGTGCTTATTCTGCAATAGTTTAAGCTGATGATTTAAAAATTGATGAATCACTGCGCCGCTTTTAGGAAGCAGAGCAGGAGCTTCAAATTCTTGCAACGCATTACACTCTGGAAGAACAGTACTGCGAAAATCAATTCATAAAAACTCATAGATATGACAACACTGGTCGTCATATGGTACGATTACCATTTCGTGACACCTCGCAGTGCCTAGGAAACTCACTTACGTCAGCCTACAAGCAATTTTCGAGCCTCGAAAAGCGTTTTTCTCGTGATGTCTCACTCTTTTAACCAGTATAAAGACTTTATCAATGAATACATTGCTCTAGGGCATATGGAGAAAATTCCACCTTCAGAAGTCGATAAGGGCTTCGACAAAATTTTTTATCTACCTCATCATCTGGTTTTGAAACCTGAGAGTAAGTTAACGAAATGCCGAGTTGTCTTCAATGGGTCAGCCAAATCTATCTCTGGAGTGTCCCTAAATGACATACTTGCAGTTGGCCCCACAATTCAGCGGGATTTGACTTCGCTACTTATCAACTTCAGGCGATACCGTATCGGACTTTGCGGTGACATAGTTAAAATGTACCGCCAGGTCCTAGTGCATGCTGACGATAGAGATTGTCAACGTATCCTGTGGAGAGATGCTGCTGGTCAACCTATTTCCCATTATAGGCTCCGCACAGTCACTTATGGAACTGCGTCGGCGCCATTCCTAGCCACTCACTGTCTCTACGCTACCGGCGGGAAAACTAACCTATCTCATATTGGTTTGTTAATTAAAAACAACTTTTACATAGATGATCTTATTGCTGGCGCCGATTCAACCCGAGAAGCAATCACAATGAAAGCTGAAGTCACTGCGGCTCATGAACGCATAGGTTTTTTACTTAAAAAATGGGTTTCAAATGATTCGAAGGTAATTGAAAGTCCTAATTCACAAACAGAAATTGATGCTGACAGCAGTTTAAAAATACTTGGTCTTCATTGGCAGCCGCTCATGGATTCGTTTACTTTTAAGGTCAGGCCAATTAGCAACATTTGCACCAAGAGAGTGATTCTCTCTGAGTCTTCCAAGATTTATGATCCACAAGGTTTTCTTTCACCCTGTACTGTATTAATAAAAATCATGTTTCAACAGTTATGGTTGCATAAGTTTGGCTCACTTTTCGACAACATGACGAGTGCTTCAACGAGCTTCAAATCCCACGATGTATTCACACTAGTCCTTCGGTAAAGCTCCAACTTTGTGGTTTCTTAGATGCATCTGAAATGGCGTATGCAGCTGCAGTCTACTGCCGAATCCAATCAGGTGATGGAACAAAGATTATTCTACTCACTGCTAAAACAAAAGTAGCTCCTCTGAAGCAAGTATCTCTACCACGATTGGAACTTGAAGCCGCGCTACTTTTAGCGAAAGTTTCCAAAGCTGTCAAGTCCGCAATGATGTTAAATGATGTTAAATGCATAGCATGGACAGATTCAAAGATTGTTCTTGGCTGGCTATCATCGCATCCTCGGTGGTGGAATACCTATGTAACAAACAGGGTTGCGGAAATCATTAACACGATTCCCCGCTCATCGTGGCATCATGTCATATCATCAAATAATCCTGCAGACGCTGCCACTCGTGGCTTAGAGCCTCAAGTTCTGTTAAATTGTTCTCTCTGGTGGCATGGTCCCACCTGGCTTACAAATCCACAAAACACTTGGTCTGACTCTGTTAACGCTAATCATGGCGTCAGCAAACACTTGGTGGTAGAAGAGCGAAAAAATACTAGCTACGCTTTTCTAGCCATTCCGCAGCAGTGCTGTCGTTTGTACTACAATAGTGCTTTTGTACTACCCTTTAGCCACGCGTACTACTCTAGTACCCAACCCTCAATTTGTACTACCCAAAATTTGTTCCAACCAATCCGCAATTTGCACTACCCCACCATTCTTTGATCTCTCATGTTTCAATTATAATGGCATGCAAGTGCCTGAAACTGAAATATTTAATTCTTGAAGTGTCAAAATCATCGCTCATTATTTTGGTTTACTAATTTTGACATTAGTCGCTCAAAAATTTATGAGAAAGGAGAACAATTTTAGCATCGCATCAACCCTTACAATTTAACTATGAACGATCATAATTTATTACTACGTTTATACAACAGCTTAGTTCGTTTTGACTGTTTTCCCCATGACTCAATTCGCTTTTTTGGATACCGTTTATGCTTGCGACATTATTGTGTGCTGACTCAAAACGTTTGTAAACGTAAAAATTAAAAATGTCAAATAAAATTATTTAAGAAAATCAAAATGGATACGGAAAAAAACAATTCAAATATTTTTCTGTTTTTTTTTTTAATGAAATCAGTTCAAAGAAAAAGAATTAAAATAATGAATTCAATTTCCAAACTATTTGACATTAATTTTAAACTCGATCTGAAATTGTGTGGTGTTTATGCACACTTTCAAAAGGTTCGAACAATTAAGTACCGATCTGAAATCGTGAACGAGTCAAAACACTTCGTGCGTTCAAAACGCTTTGAAATTTGGTTTATGCATATGCTCTCAATCAGGGCGAACTCAGTCAAAACGAACTAAGCTGTCGTATAAACGTAGTATATATGATTCATAAAAGATTCATATCTTTAGAACGCGACTAATTTCGCTTGTATTAATTTTTCTTGTGCGCGTGTTTAAATATACATAATTAATGTAATTTTTTCTTTTGCTGTTATGGAAAAGTATGCCACAAATTTACCAAGGTATAACTTGATAGGAAAATGATTTATTTTTTATTATAGGTTTCTAATAAAGTCGAAAGCAGAAGCCGCCAATTTAACCAAAGAAGGTACCAACACAGAAAAAGAATCTGTCCTTCAAATAGCTTCATGCAATAAATACATACTATAATAAATGAATTTCAACAAATACTGTTAACTTTCATTAATACCCTGCAAAGAACGTTTCAATTATATAATTCGTTATTTGCTGAAAGTATTGGATATAAATCTAAAAACATTCAATTATTTTGTATAGAGCGTTAGGACAAATCTAACTCATACTTTTCTATACGTGTGAGTTTGTATCCCTTTCTGTCAGATGTGTTGTTATTACAGTGAGTTACTATGATGATCTCTTTCGCACTTGTCATTAATAACTAATGTATAATCAATTAGATACCTTATGATTTTGGCAAGCTACATAGGTTAGTAATGTCTCATAAATAACTCCTTGTCTTCGACTTGAGCAAACTGATCAATTTTCCTATACTTTCTATTATTTGATACAAAATTTCTCATTTCTTTATTTAAAGCATTTCTCAACGTTCATATTTTATTTTTGCTTTAATTTAAAATTTTTAACAAAATTTGTCAAATTGATTTGAAGGCACAAATAATTTCAAAAAATTTGATAAAAAAATCGGAATTAAATTTAACTTCAAAATTGTTTGTCTTTGCCATCTTTTTCAGTAATTATGTCAATATTTTGTACCGATAAGAATTTTTTTGTAAATGTGTTAGAGAATCGGTTATTACGTTCTTGCACTTCTACACTATATTAGTGTAGTACTACCCATTTTCACAAAGTACTACCCAAAAATATTAAATTGAGCACTTAAATTTTTTTCGAAACGACAGCACTGTTCCGCAGCCTGATGTAATCAGCCTACTGCTCCATCGATACTCAAACCTACACAAGGTTCTATACATAATTGCAGCATGGAATCGAATTGTTCAAAAGAAGAGTAACAACAACGCAACATTTCCTATAGCATATACTACAGCAGAAATTTACGCTGCAATGCTTCACTGCGTGCGTTGGTCTCAAATACAAAACTTTTTAGAGAAATTCAGCAGTTGACAAATCACAGGCAGCTCGCAACGAAAAGTTCGATTCTCAAGCTTTCACCATTTCTCGATTCCTCTTCAATCTTGCGTGTTGGCGGTTGAACCAAAAATGCAATTTGTAATGTCAATACTAATCACCCCATACTTGTCTCTAAAGATAGTATATTGGCTCAACGCTTTGTTTCTGCACAGTAAAAAATCTTCACGCTGGTCCAACGCTTCTGATGAACATCTTGCGCCAACAATTTTGGATAACTAATTGTCGTCGGTTGGTTAAAGAAGAAATTAATAAATGTGTAGTCTGCACTCGTTTTCGTGCTTCTTGTTCCCATCAGATGGCAGATCTTCCCACCAACCGTGTTACTCAAGATCGTCCTTTTCTTCATACTCGCATAGATTATGCTGGCCCTTTTTTGATGAAAGTTCAAAAAAGTAGAAACTCAGCTCCAATAAAAGGGTACATTGCAGTTTTTGTATGCCTGTCTACGCGCGCAATAAATCTTCCTTGCACCTCTAAAACGCTTTGTCTCTCGCAGAGGCCTGCCATCAGATGTTCACAGCAATAATGGTACCAATTTCATAGGTGCTAACCGAGAGCTAATGAAAAACTTCAAACAACTTTCAAAGTCTAAAGAAGTTGGCTCGTACATGGCTCAGACGAATATTAACTGGCATCTGATCCCACCAAGTGCACCGCCTTTTGGCGGTATCTAGGAGTCAGCTGTGAAAGCTTCGAAATTTCACTTAAGGCGTGTTATACGTATAGGTGACATCAAGCTCACTTACGAAGAACTTACTACTTTGCTTTGTGTTATTGAAGCGCAACTCAATACCCGCCCACTTACAACTCTATATGATGACGACATCGACAACATCAACGTACTAACACCAGGCCACTTTCTTATCGGCCAACCAATAGTGCAAGTAGCTGAACCCAGCCTTGATCATCTCAAACTTAACCGGTTGTCTCGTTGGCAACTAATCACTCGCTTACAACAGGAGTTTTGGCGTCGATGGCAACGTGAATATCTCACTACTTTGCAGCAACGCTCAAAATGGTATGTAGAAAAACAAAATTTGAAGCCTGGCTCAATAGTTCTCGTATATGAGACAAGCAAACGTCTTTCAAATCGTCCTATATCGGCGTAGTTCATTAGATTCAACCTAATACAGTCCACTCGCACCTCAAGCAGTGAGTGAAAACTGCCCCAAATATTATATATAAGAAAAAACTCAAATTTTCTTCATTTTTTTGGCCAAATTCCGAAAAATTAAGATTTTGCTGCTCTGGTAGCAACCCTAGGACTATTTTTTTATTTGTTGATTTTTTTAAATGAGGATAGAGAAACTTCGGATATTGTGATTAGAGGTCTGCACGGATACCAAAAATTTGCTCATTTCAGAACTCGTTCAGTTTTCTGTTACTCTAATTACAAGTACACATTTCTTTTGAGTACCATAGCGTAACAAAACTGAAGGTAATGAAGCGAACTGAATGACGTGCTTTATTGTTTTATTTATTCGATGAAAGTGAGGAAGAGAGAATTAAGTTGTGCACCAAGGCATTGCCAGAAGGTTTACATGCACAACTTTTTTATTTATTTATCTGAAAACTGAAATAAAACGAACGTCCAGAATTATATTAATTTTTTAACATCATTGTAGATCTGTTCAAAATACTTTTTGGTAGTTTTGTTTTTAGAACAGTGATGGGCACATAGTGGCTCTATTTTCTCTCATTGCCCTCACCGTTATTCGACGCACAAACAAGCGAAAAAAATTAGCAGAATTTCAACGCTATCGAGGCACAGCGTTGACATGAATTCAAATTAAAACAAAACACAAAGGCATAAACGACGGCGCCACATTGTGTCTTGACGAATGTAACAATTGTTTTTGTTTGTAGTGCAATTTGATTTTTTTGTACTACTGGCAAATTTGGAAATGAGAGTAAAAAAAAAAACTTTAAAATTTCGTTTGTTGTTGGTTGATTTTGTTGTTTTGCTCTTTTGTTAGATTTCTATGCCTACCGCTGCTTTAGAATGATGCAAGAAAAATGACTATAACTACGGCCCTATATTTACATTTACAAAATCCAAAGTTTTTTTAGTATAATTTATTAATCACATCGATAAGTTAAAAATGTTAGTTCAGTCCATACAAAATAAATGATAAAAAAATAGATAAATAAATATAATTCTTAAATAAATCAGATACGCATATTGATATCGGTCAATTTAGTTAAAATAACTCCACACTTAGTTTTTTTTTTGAGTTATTTGAAAATTTTTTGTAACAAAATATCTTAAAAACTATGGGAAATAGAATAAAAAACTCGGCAGCTTTTTAGTTTAAAATTACTTAAATTAAATTAAAGAAAATCTAACACTTAAATAAATTTGCTTCAATCGCCTGCACACATCAAATTATCACTGATCCTCACCAAACATTCTTACACATGTTAAAGTGCATTATTGCGTAGTACAAAATATCAAATGCGTAGCAATCGCGGTACTCGTTGTACTCGCAGTATACATGCATATTATCCATTCACATGACGTAATCATCTACGCACACTTAGTTATGAGTAATGCTTTGAACACAATTAGAGCGGTGGCGGTAAAGCGGCGACGAATATTCGCTGTCAAAAATTATAACATACTTGATCATGTGAAATTGAACATAGTTGCGGCGTACCACTGTTGAGCTGCGACGATTCGCCGTCGATTTAGATTTAATTCTATTTCACCGTCCGATCAGTGTTGCATTTCTTTGTCATTCTCTTTGCCAGTACGATTTTCTCAGCAAAATTTATTGTTTACAAATTTTGTTTTTCTCACTCTCTTTTCCCTATAGGATTCTCTCACAAGAAATCAGACGTGAAAAGCAGTCGCCGCCGCAATTGTGTTTGTTCAAACGATTTTTCGTCGCGTTTTTTTTTTTGACAGCGAATATTCGTCGCCGCTTTACCGCCACCGCTCTAATTGTGTTCAGGCTATTACGCCGCAATTTTGTTCAATTTCACATGATCAAGTATGTTATAATTTTTGACAGCGTATATTCGTCGCCGCTTTACCGCCACCGCTCTAATTGTGTTTAAAGCATAATGTGATATGCCATCATATTTCCTTAAATAAACCACTCTCGACAAAATGTTTTTTGTCAACATAGCAATAATGGAAAAAGATACGCGCTGGAAAGTTTTGGGCGTTCGCGTTCACAGTTTTTTGTCTCAGTGTGGTGAAATTGATTTAGCCACAAAGCGAGATTTTATTTGTGTGCATTTCATGTGTGAATTAAGTCAAAAATAAAGTAAGTACTATAGCCGAAGTACTTAAATTTGATAGTGGGTGGACATACTTTTTCATAAATAATGTGAGTTCTTTATTTGCTGAAATGTGTTTTAATAAAAATAACCTGAGTGTATTAAAACTGAAATTAGGGTAATGTGATATAGTCCAATTTGCTCTACCCAGAAGAACATTACCTAAGCTTTTTGCAACAAATCCTTCCATAGGGATACAAAGATTCAGCCCTGAGTTCAATGCCTGCAATGCGATTTAATTTGGGTTCACAATGATTGTCTTTCAAGACGGCAAGCAATTTTTGTATGGACTCATCTATCTGACTTTAATATGTTCTGTTTTTCGCTTATTGATTCAGTTTAAATCTACTTTCCTTTTTTATGGAAATTCTATTGAAAGATACAATGTTATTGTATTTTTAGTTCCTACTGTTTTATACTCGTTATACTTTTCATGATGGTATATCACATTATTCGAACGCTGTATATCACATTACCCGCCAATTTTATTTAGAGGTGAAACTTGGCTTTTTTCCATTTTGTTGAAATAGCTTCAGATTGGCTTACGCTATAGAGCTCCCAAATCGTAATATACTGCACAATGCATCAACAAACCATAATACATAAAGAAGTAAAAGCTATGCTATAAAAGTTACGTGTACTTTAAAATACAAAAATACCCATATCACAATACCCGAAGTTACTCTATACTCGAATATGAATAAATTTTCGAAAATCGAGAGCTCTTGAAGTATTCTAGAACATTCCATTTGTTTGAACATGTCTAATGTACATACAGACTACAATAAATGAGTTTCAACAAGTACTATGTTAAATTTTATTAATAATTTCCTTTTATCATAAGAGTAGGTGTAAGTACACGTAAATTAGTGTAGTACTAGCCATTTTCACAAAGTACTACCCAAAAATATTAAATTGAGCACTTAAATTAATTTCGAAACGACAGCACTGGTCGGCACCACATAGCACAATTGTGCGCTCAAATATCACACGTATTCTTATGCTCTTTCATTCAGTTGTCGAAAAGCCATTGACAAAGCAACATCATGCGTGGATGCAGGTCTGTTATGCACATAGAGAATTTTTTTTAAAGCTATGGCAAATGAACGAATTTACAATGAAAAGGCATTGTGACCAGGGATGATATTGGCTTATTTGTAAAAGGGCCAAAATTCGAACTAAAATAGGGCTTTTTTGACATAAATAGGGCTTCTGTAAATCAAATCGTATATAACCATTTATATTATAACCAAATTTTTTCTTTTTATAAAATTTATTTTGTTGTTTAAATTTAATTGTAAACATAAGTTTTACATATGAACATCTAAGCGCTTAAGATTTTTTTGTATATATCGCTCATTTTCTTCAATAACAATATAACCCAAAAACGTAAAAATCAGTAAATATGCTTACACTGAAATATCTGATTTTTTGAGTTATGACGTTATTGAAGAAAATGAGCGATATATTAAAGAACTAACTATGGTGAGATCGATTTTCAGAAACTTCTTCAAAAGGAAATGCAGAAACAAACTATATATTTGCAGATTTAGCACATCAAATTTAACCTATTAATCAGGTCTGCAAATCGAAAAAATTGGTGCCTATATATACATAGTTAGTAGATTTGTATTAAGTATGTACTGGCAACATATTTTTAATTTTTTCTATAAAGAAATTGATTTTTATATCATGTCTTCATTGCTAAGAAGTTGTTTCAATGATCCAAATGTGGTTGGTTACAGTTGTGGTGAATACACAGTGAAAAAGTTCAGAAAACTATAACAGATTTTATAAAAAGTGCTTATTTTGCTTACTTTAAGTCGAAAATTGTGGATGAATACAAGCCGCGGATACCCCAAATTGTATGCAAAATGTGCTATGAACACTTCAGACAGTGTATTAGTGGTAAAAGAAACCATATGAGGCTTGGAATGCCTATGCAATAGAACAAAAACTCACTTCGATGACTGTTACTTCCGCTGTATTAATTTGCGTGGTATAAACGTTAAAATAATGATTTATCCAGACTTAGATTCTCGCGATTTCGAAGGAATACCATCTACATAGCCAAAACCTTTTACGCAAGAAGAATTAAATGATTTGATAAGGGACTTTCTTAAGAATCTGCAGAGGTTTTGGCTTTTAGATTAAAAGAAAAAAACTTGTTGGCGTCAGGTACAAAAGCAGAGTGCGTAGAGCACTCAAAATTCACAATTGCTGTTTTTTATTTATCTTTCTATACTTATCTTTTAATTTTTAAAACTCAAGAGCGCAAGCAAGTCAGCATTCCCTCTATTATAACTCCTCGTTTGTTTTCATCACTCGTTTTTTTCCTCACTGATAAATAATATACGAGCGAACATTGTATTGATGCGTATCGTTTCATTTTCATCACTTTCGAGTTTATTAAATGATAAACTCATTTTGAGATAATGTGAAAAGTGAGGAGTATTCAAATGATAAATTCATTTGTCGATTTTTCTATATCAAGCAAAATGTTTGTAGTGAAGGGAATTAACTTAACTTTTAATACAAGTATGACAGAGTTCGGAAATATTCCTGTATGTGCACTCAAAATGTCGCATTTTATTCATGTATGAATTTTCTTAAATTTTTTTGCAAGATTGAAAATCGCTCTTTATTGCACCGCATTCGTATGTGAGTATCCGTTTTTTTTTTCAACAACGAATGAATAAAAGAATGAATTCAAGCCAACAATTTTTTGACCGATCATAAATCAATATGAACTATGTGAGAAAGCGCGATATGCGATTGTGCAAGAACAAATTTTCTGTCGCTCAAAAATGTGCGCGTAAAGAAAATGATCTCTATCACGCATAAATGCATGCGCACGATCAGCGTTTGTATTTACAGTTATTTTACACTTTTTTGACCCGAAAATGTGTCCCCAGGCCATGCTTCCCGTTTTTGACCCATTTTAGGAAAAAGCATTTTGTTTTTTTAAACGAAAGATATCTCAAAAATATTTTTGGACATCACTAAAGAAGGCTCGGGACCCTGGAAACAAACGTTTTTGACCCGAAAATGTGTCCCCGGGCGATGCTACCCGTATTTGACCCATTTTCGGGAAATAAATTTTGTTTTTTTAAGCAAAAGATAGCTCAAAAATATTTTTGGTCATCACTAAGAAAGGCTCGGGCCCTAAAAAGAATCGTTTTTGACCCGGAAATGGGTCGAAAACGGGTATCATGGCCCGGGGACACATTTTCGGGTCAAAACGTTTTTTCCAGGGTCCGGAGCCACCCTAAGTGTTGTTCAAAATCCTTCTTCGACCTTTACCCATCGATTAGAACAGTATTTTTTTTTCCAAAAATGGGACAAAACACCCTTTTAGAAGGGTCGGAGACCACACCTGTCACTTTTAACATCGCAGAGTTCCTGTTCTTTCATGAATATAGTCTAGTGAAAAGAAACGGACATTCGTATACGATTTAGCTTATTGTTAGTAATAATTTTTTTTAATCTTTTGGACGTTGTCGCGACATTTTCTTTGAAATTGTGCCTGTGCCTTTTAATATTATGTATCTTATGGAACACTTGTCCTTCACATTTTTTTTTAACACCTAGGGCATGTTGAGTGATTCGTTTCTGAATCAAAAGATATTACTTTACTTATATCTAAATTTGAAAATCTGCCCATTATTATAATATAAGAAAATCGTTTCAATAAAACTGAAAAAAAATTTAACGTTCAAGGAAAAAAAATTACATAAATTTATGAATGAAAAGTATGGGCGAGTAAAAAAAAAACAAAATTCACTCATTGAGTCTTATTTAAAATCATATTCAGTGAGTGATAAATATGAAATAAAATAAAAAATAATTTATTCACTCAAGATATTAAAAGAATGAGCGCTCTTTATTTTTTCCTCATAATTGATAAATTCAAAATTGAATACTCTTGAATTGAATTGTATTGAGGATGAGGAGTGAAATTTTACTCCTCAATGAGGAGTATTTACGAACTCTGTACAAAAGTGACGTTCTATCGAACAAGAGAGCAAGACTTTTTACCATTGTTTCAATCGGAAAATGATATTGTTTTTTTTTTTTTTTGAAGTGCAAGGCCTTATTCTCGAAATGGGTCTTTCAAGATACCATCCGAATGAATGGCATCTCTTTAAAGACAGCTCTAACCGAAGTCGTTTAGTCGTTTGTTGAAGTTACTAAAAACTTTCTCGGTAATTACAAGTCAAATAACTGCTCTGAAATTGTAAATGACATGCTAAAGCACTTTTATAACTTAGGAAGTGATATGTCCATCAAATTGCACTACCTTCACAGTCATCTTGACCTATTCCCAAAAAATTTTGGATCCTATAGCGAAGAACATGGGGAGCGGTTTCACCAGGACCTAAAAACTATAAAAGGAAGATACCAAGGCCGATGGGATCGCCATATGATGGCTGACTATTGCTGGTTTTTAATGTAAACTTTTTTTTTTACAATGCAAAACCTGGAAAATCACACGTAGGATATCAAAATTTTTGCTAATAACACTAGTTTACAATCAAAATGTTTCATTGATAAGAGCGTACTTTTCTTATGTACTTTTTCCTGCTGAGTTCGAAAATGAAAATGAAAATTTTTTGAATGGTACCGTTTTCAAGATATTGTGTTTTTTCATTGTGTTATTATTATTATTATTAATTTAATATTACAAAGTAATTAATTACTTCACAATGGTTCGATTAGAGCACTAGCAGCTAGGCCATCAGCTGTTTTTTCATTGTTTCGACCTCCTTTCACTTTAAAGTTCATATCTTGTGCTAGAAATGTCCAATTTCATGGTTCTTGGTATCAAATTAAAGATAATAAAATGGCAAACATATAATGTTTTCAATAAAAGGTCCTTAGTTTAAATAAAAGTATAGCTTCACGGCACCAAAACTAGTGTTAACCAGTGTTATAAATCAAATAAAACTTTTTTTATATAAACAAATCTCCAAAGAGTTGATTTGAAATAATTTCAGTTTCAAGTAAAAAGTCAAAAGGCATCGTAATACTTAAGGGGGGGGATAGGGTTTGAACAAATTTGTTTTCTGTTTTTTGTTATTTGATAGTACAACTCTTCAAAAGTATTCTGTTAAAATTTGAGGTCGGTTGGAGCAAAACTGACGAAGATACAGTGCATTGGTCTACCCACTGATTCTGTGTAAGTATATAAAAAAAGGGTGTTAAACTTTAAGTGCGTTTTTCTCGAATATAAATGTTCAAAGTCGGTGGACACTTTTACTCAAAAACTACTTGACCGATTCTCTTAAGATTTGACTCACCTTTTTGATACATATAAAACCAGGTATTGTCAAAGGGTTTTTTTTTTGCATTACAATTAGTTTTACAATAACAAATATAGTGATTTTTGCAATATTTTTTTACAAAAATTCGTTTTTGTGACTTAAAAATTATGCCAAAATCTTAAAAATCGTCAAAAAAAACGCTACGTCAATACCTTGAAAAACTCATAAGCTAACTAAAATTTTTTGATTTTAGATGATAAAGTGATGAGTTATATTGTCCACCGCAACCACTTATTTTTTTGGGCGTCCGCGGAAATTTGCTGCCAATGGCTTATTTTGCAAAATTTTTTAATGAAAGTTTCACAGAATACTCTTCAAATGTTGTACTTTTATATGTTCTTTAAATAAATAAATTTGATATTAACACATCACTAAAAAACATTTTTAAACTTATGCTTAAAATGTAGGGTCCACTAAAATGTTTTAGGAGAAAAAAAAACACTAAAATTCTATCTCAGTCGAAAATCACTTATCCCAGTAAACTTTCTTTTGAAAAATAAAAAATTGTGATTATTTTTCGGTAGAATTTTGGAAAAGGGCCAAAAATGAATAAATAGGGCCACGGGGCTTTTGAGAATTAAAAGGGCTCAAAAAAGCCCTAAAAGCCCCCAAATATCATCCCTGATTGTGACCCATTTCAAATGCCTTTTCGTTATTTTTTTTTTTTTTTTTGACAACATAATATGTTATATTATATCAAAAAATGCATTGCGCTCTAGATTTTAGAATCTGAATACCTTTTCTTATCTTTTGTAATTTTTCACTTTCTGTCGTAACATTCATTTCGCAAATGATTTCTGCGAAAAATTTCTTGCGGTGCAGTCTCTCTCCTCTCACCAACACAATGACACTTTTAGTTTTGCCGACCCCTGCTTTAGAACATGAACTTAAGCAAATTAAAATTTTACAGTTAATAGAGATTGGTTTGATGTTTTTGCATTGTTTTTAGATTATTGACGTTAGAAGAGAGATTTTTCGGGAAGACTATCATCATGTATCACTTCTCTTACACACTTAAATATTAAAGGCAAAATACTATTCAATATTACAAGAAAAAAAGAGAAACTGCATTTATGCAAGTTTGCAGGTGGTTTGCTCAATGTGATAAATTAATTGTGGTGGAAATTGTTTAAATTAACAAAATTTGAATATTTTCCTTAGATAATATCAGATAGTAACGCTTTAATAATAACTTTTAATTTTTCTGTCACGGTTGGCTTTTTGGCGAAAATGCCCATATGCTACTCGTATAATAAATAATATTACTAAAAAAACAGTAAATTTGGAATTAGGAAAAAAAGCTCTGGGGATTGTTTTTCTTTTGAGGTATATCAACTATAAATAACATCCCAAATAATTCCACATCCAAGTTTTGTTGTAACTCAAGTTGTCATTTAAACTTAGTTAAAGCACACCGTGCAAGTCGAGGTTTTTCAGGTCGGGTATATTTTGACAGTTCACGGCGGCCATGTTGATAAAGAAAAAAACCATCTTCAAAGGCGGAACCATTTTTTAATGAACAGGAGCGACAACGAGCATATTGCCGGATTTGCTGCGATACAAATCCACACAAAGACCACCAAGTGGCAATGCATCCACAGAAAGTCACTGCTTGGTGTGGATTGTAGACCGCCGTCTTCATCGGTCAGTATTTTTTCGAAAGCTACGATGGCATTGCCATCACCATCAACGGAGAGTGCTACCGATTGATGATATCCAATTTTTTATTTGTATTTCATGATTAGTTTTCAGTTCGTCTCTAAGCGGTACACGTCATTCAAATCATCATAGTTTTTTTTTGCTACAATAAAACTGAAAATGGCTAAGTTTAGATATATTTTTTTTTCTTGTTTTGCCTTATAAATTAAATAAGTGTTATTTTTTCATTGGAAAATCGTAATTCAAGCGAATCTTTGAATAATACAGCTATTAACAGCAATATTTTAAGCGGCGTGTATAAAATAAGCAGCAAAAAATTAAGAAGTGGTGTGTGGTACGTTTTTGGTAATGTTAGAACTTGAGCTGGTGATCAATTGGGGGGCATTTGTGCATGCAAAACTTGCTGCAATATATTCAAATAGTAGCTGTCCCGGCAGACGTTGTTCTGCCCTTTTCGATGTGTGGGGCGATGTTGTATGAACGCATGCTTTGGAATGTAAAAGCAAAACAGCCCATTTTCCCAGTGAAACTAACTTTTGTCCCTATTCTTATACAAATATATAGCAGGCCTGACAGACGCTGTTATGTGAGACGATAATTTTTTCTTTTGAAACTTACTTTTGCCCGTACCTTTTATATACATGTTTATGTACCAAGTCCCATTCATCTGCTTCCAGTTGGTGATATATGATGAATTTGATTTTGAAGGGCGTGTCATCCATTAAACCAAACTTTGTAGAAACCTTTTATAGGCCACAATTATGAAATCTTCATGTAAATTCTGTTTAAAAAGTTATCTTGTATAAGGGCCACCCAAAGTATGCACCCTAAATAAAATGTGTACGGCCTAAGTTGTGCCACTTAATATAAAAGCCATGTGGTGTAAGTTCCATGAGAATCGAATAAGCGGTCTTCGAGAAAATATTTTAAAAATGTTTTTGTATTGTGTAAAGTTTTCTCAACTGGGCACAGTAAAACCCAAGTTATTAAACTTAAACTTTTTATTACCTAATATTACATATTATATTGATCAATATTAAGACCTTATACTATTTTTGCAAAATTTGGATTTTTTAAAAAGTTATGAGCAACTAAACTTTTATGTGGGTGTTTTTTAAATTGCGATTTCTCAGTAAATATTGAGAAAAATTTCATGAAATTTTCGTGATAGGACAAGAAATGTTTTACAATTTATCTATGTATACTATTTATATAAAATTGCTTATATGGAAATGGTTTGTAACACCAAACCGCAAAATATACTGAACATATTTGCACTAAAAAAGGTTATTGTATACTTATTTCTATGATTTTTTAAAGTTAAAAATGCTATTTTTTAGGATTAAGTTTTTTGCAAAACCTCACACAATAATTGAATTCTGTGTTGTTATTTTTGTTTTCATTTGTACCGTTTGTATTTGGCTTCGAAGTTCTAAGAAGAACTCTCCTTCAATTTTTTTTATTTTTTACTTTTGATGAGAGTGTTAATGGAGGATAGAGCTGCTTGTAGAAGTCCACGTAATTGGGAAAAGTTCCTGGTCGCCACTCACTTGGGAGTGGCCAGGGATGATTCTTTTGCAAGCAGTTCAAGCAGCTCACAAACTTCCGGCCTTTTTGGCCAAGTATCCTCTGGAGATCCCTTGGACACCCGTCCGGGGGTGAGCTAGTTGTGAGAAGGCGAGTCTCTCCTAGGCTTAAAACTTGGAATGTGTGCGTAGGGTTTGGGTCCCACCACACATTATCATCATTTCCAATGAAATCCAAATCAGCCCCACTACGTTGACGACCACTGCAAACGAAAAACGGACAATGATTTACGGATATGCACCTGGAATGTCCGGACCCTCCATAGGGAAGGTGCAACTATCCAACTGGCGGAAGCCCTTGTAAAAATAAAAGCTGACATCACCGCCATCCAGGAGATGCGATGGAAAGGACAAGGCTGCTCTAATCGGACGAACTGTGATAACTACTACAGCGGACATGCGGAGAGGCGCGAATTTGGTTGCGGATTCGTTGTAAGTCGAAAATTACGCCACCTAGTTTCCCGGTTCACGCCAATAAACGAAAGGTTGGCTACGATCCGTATCAAGGCAAAATTCTTCAACATAAGCCTAATTTGCGCGCACGCCCCGACGGAGGAAAAGGACAATGTCACCAAGGATGATTTCTACGCGACCCTAGAGGACGTGTATGACCGTTCTCCGACCCACGATGTAAAATTAGTCCTCGGCGATTTTAACGCGAAGGTCGGAAGAGAAGGCATCTTTGGCGCTACAGTCGGTCAGTTCAGTCTCCACGAAACCACTTCAAACAACGATCTGAGACTGATCGACTTCACCGCGGCGCGAAACATGGTAGTTAGTAGTACCAGTACACCTCGACATTCACAAAGCCACCTGGCTATCCCCGGATCAAAAAACCAAATTGATCATGTTGTGATCGACGGAAGGCACGCTTCAAGCGTTCTGGATGTGCGTACATTTCGGGGGGTCAACACTGACTCCGACCACTATCTTGTTGCAGCTAAGATCCGCATGCGGCTATGCAATGCGAAGAATGTACGCACGGGCATGCAACGAAAGCTGGAAGTTGCCAAGCTGCAATCACAACGGACTGCCGAGGCGTACTCCTCTCAACTCTCGGTTAAGCTCAACCAACCAACCTCTGGAACCGACGACGCCGCACAGTGGCGCCTTTTGCGATTTCGCGTTGCTAAAATCATAACTTTTGAACGGGTAAAGATATTTGAGTAAAGTTTTTTGATTTTGGTTGGTAATTTCTGTAGATATGACATATATAAGAATCAGGTTTGAGGCTTAGCTATAAATACTTTTAAAAAGAGGTGAAAGTGCAAATTTCGAAATTTTTGGTTTTTAGTGGTATGAATTCATAAAAAAATATTTTTTTTGTATAAATTTTAGTGCGCTTTATTCAATTAATGAACTTTAAATAATTTAAAAATTTTTTAAATACTTTTTTAAAAAATAAATTTTTCTAATTTTTACTAATTCATTCATATGCATTAATTTTTTTATCTCTTAACATAATTTATAAACAGTCTTTCTCAAAGGCTAGAAAAGTTTTTAAAAAAGGGTTACAGATATAAATTAGGTAATTTCCTTAAAAAATCAACAACAATCTTCAATTCTATAAAAATATCATCATTATTTTGGATAACTAAGAAACTTAAAACAGTACTACAGAATTTATCAGTCAGTTCTTTTCGTGACCTAACGTGCCTAAGTGATGAAATCACTTGGGCTTCTTCTGATAATTCTCCTATGGGTAAGGCTTGATAATTTGTCCACTATGAGCTAAGGTATTATGGACAGAGGGGGTCAGTAATTTTTGGCTGTATTTATGTTCTAATATGTCTGCAGTTTCCTTGGTATACTTTTCAAATTTTTCTACTTTAACGGGTTCTCTATATGATAGTACGTTTAAAATAACTTGTAATCTTTTTATCACGTCCTCATCGACTCCCGTTATTTCTGAAGTTGTTTCTGGTTTCTCAAAAAATTGCCTTGCTGTGTTTCCGTCATATCTACTATAATACCCAATTTTTCTCGAAATTGATCTTGTATTATTTTTTTTTCTTAACTTTTGGACTGAGTTATTGAGCCTTAAAATTTGACTTTTATACAAATACAGGTACAAAATATTGTGCTAAAAACCTGAAACATAATACTTGTTCAGCGAAAAAATTTAACTTCCTAATAAGCTAAATTCCTTGTATGATTTGGAAAAAGTGACAAATCAAGCGTTTTGGAAGTGGGGTAAAGCCCATATTATATGGACAGAAGTTTTCTAGGCACTCTTTACATATGCATCTATTTGCGTCAAATAGTTTTGGAAATAGGAAGAATAAATTAAGAAAGGGGCGTGGTAACGTCCATATTTACAATTTTTAATTTATTTTGAGTGATGTCTATATTCGCTAAAAACATTTTATCAAATTCATATTAACAATTTCCAAGTCAAAATATCATAGACTGAAAATCGTCATCACACAACAAATTCAGTTTTATGCATATCATGTCACATAAGTAGCTATAACTTCTTACCTGGCAAATATTGGCAGGTAAGACCCATATGATTTTTGTTGGCAGATATGTCAACTATAATTTCTCATTCACCAATCCTTGATTGACATTGATTTGTGGATTTTAGGCCAAGGCAAATTTGAAAAACTATGCTAAAAACGACCTTTTTTGAAAAATTCATGAAAATTACTAACTAAAATTTTTTTCTACATCTTGTGAAAATTATTTATTTTAAAATACCATAAATTCAGAAAGCGTACTTCAAATTCCCATGTTTTTTCAAACTTTTGAAATTTTCCATTTTTAATATTGCAAAAAATGTAAGAAAATGCTATTTTAATGAACGATAAAAAGTTATCCAACTTTGAGCACACATAAAAACCAAAATGCTTGTTATAAATCAAAAAAGTTTTCGGTTTTAGAACCTTTGGTCAATTATCTGTCAAATAAAAAAAAATAGTTTCGAAAATCAGAAATCGAAAATTTGATTTTAGCAATCACTTTTTGAAAAAGGAGCCACTGTGCGCCGGTGGACTTTGGACACAAATCTCCCACTCCATGCGCGCTGCTGCCGAGGAAGTCATTGGTTTTCGACGCACACAACCTCGAAACCAATGGTATGACCAGGAGTGTCGCGATGCGACTGCTGAAAAAAACTCCGCATACAAGAAAACGCTGCAGTCAGCCGCAACGCGAGCCGTGCGAGAAAACTACCACGAAAAGAGGAAGGAAGAGAGGCGCATTTTTAGACGTAAAAAAAGGGAGCAGGAAAAGCGTGAGCGTGAGGAACTTGAGGTGTACCAGGGCAAGAAGAATGCACGAACATTCTATCAACAAGTTAAGCGTCTAACTCAAGGTTTCAAGCCCGGAGCATCCACTTGTAGAGACGAAAATGGAAATCTGGTTACAGATACACAGAGTGTACTGAGGTTATGGAGGCAGCATTTCTCCAAATTGCTTACTGGCGATGATCCCACCAATTCCGCCCAGAGAGAATGCAGTACGATACCACCAATCGATGATAACGCATTGGAAGTACCATCACCTAGCCATGAAGATGTTCGAGTTGCTATCCAGCGACTCAAAAACAACAAAGCAGCGGGTGCTGACGGCCTGCCAGCTGAGTTGTTTAAAGCTGGTAACGATGAATTGATAAGGTGCATGCATCAACTCATCAGCAAAATATGGCTAGCGGAAAGCATGCCCGACGATTGGAATCTCAGCGTGCTTTGTCCTGTAATAAAGAAAGGAGACCCGACAATCTGCGCCAACTACAGGGGTATCAGTCTTATTTCCATCGCATATAAGATCCTCTCGAGCGTATTGTGTGAAAGATTGAAGCCGTATACAGAAACGCTGATCGGATCTTATCCGTGTGGCTTTAGACCTGGTAAATCCACCATAGACCAGATTTTTACACTACGCCAAATCCTGGAGAAAACCCGTGAATATCAAATCGACACTCACCATCTCTTCGTAGATTATAAAGCTGCGTTCGATAGCCCAGTGCGGAATTGCCTATACGCAACAATGTCTGAGTTCGGTATACCTGCAAAGTTGATAAGGCTCTGCAGGATGACGTTGAGCAATACGTGTAGCTCCGTCAAGGTAGGGAATGACCTCTCCGGAACTTTTAATACCGAGCGAGGTTTCAGACAAGACGACCCGCTCTCGTGCGATCTTTTCAAATTCATTATGGAGAAGATCGTACGAAAAGCCTGTGTGCATCATAATGGCACCATTTTCTTCAAAGGTGTTCAGCTCCTTGCGTACGCTGATGATATTGATATTATCGGTCGGAGTAAGAGAGATGTTACTGCTGCTTTCACTGCTATTGAAAAGGAATCAGACAAAGTGGGTTTGACGGTAAACGAGGGCAAGACGAAATACATGATGTCTACTAACAACAGCAAGAGAGTGCGGGATCCAGACTCTCATGTTACAGCGGGCAACTGTGAATTAGAAGTTGTCAAGGAATTCACTTACCTTGGCACTGCGGTAACCAGCAACAATGATGTCAGTCTGGAGATTAAGCGGAGAATAACAATTGCTAATAGGTGCTACTACGGTCTCAGTAAGCAATTGCGTTGCAGAGCTCTCTCTCGATCGACAAAGCTAACACTCTACAAGACGCTTATTCTGCCTGTGCTTCTTTATGGCGCTGAGGCATGGGTGGTTTCGACAACAGACGCAGCCGCTCTTGGGGTGTTCGAGAGAAAAGTTCTCCGCAAAGTCTTTGGTCCTGTTCGAGTTGGCGACGACTATCGCATTCGAATGAACCACGAGCTGTATGAGCTCTACGCCGACATTGACATAGTTAAACGTATAACAATACAGCGACTACGCTGGCTGGGTCATGTCCATCGTATGGATAAAGAAGCTGCAGCGAAAAAGGTATTCGAAAGGAAGGTCCCCGGTCAACGACGAAGAGGGAGACCATGCCCCCGGTGGATAGACCAAGCTGAGGAAGCCCTAACCGCGCTTGGCATTAACGATTGGAGAAGGCGCGCGCAAAACAGAGGCGCCTGGCGAGAGCTAATGAGGTCGGCTGTAACCTGACGACGGGTTGTATTGGCCATCTAAGTAAGTAAGTAAGAGAGTGTTAATAAATTTTTGAAAAAAGTGTACATTGCTTTTTACAGTTAAACTGCAATTTGTTGCTTTTATAAAATTTAGTTTTTGCCTGTCCGTCTATCTGTTTTTTAATCACGCAGGTGTCATGCAATATAAGACTTTTATAAAGGGTGCATATTTAGGGTCGCCCACAAACAAAAATATTTTTAAAATAGAGTTTTCATTAAGTCCGGTAAATCGACTCTCGAATTTACACCACATGGAATTTACAGCACGTGTCTTTTATATTAAGAGGCAAAAGTAGGCTATAAAACTTTAATTAAGGATGCATATTTAGGTTTGCTCTAATACAGAAACATGTTTAAAATATTATTTCTCGAAGACCGCTTATTCGATTCTCATGGAACTTACACCACATGGTTTTTATATTAAGTGGCACAACTTAGGTCGTACATATTTTATTTAGGGTGCACACTTTGGGTGGCCCTTATACAAAATAACTTTTTAAATGGAATTTACATGAAAATTTCATAATTGTGGCCTATGGAAGGTTTTTACAAAGTTTGGTTTAAGAAATAGGCGATGACACGCCCTTCAAAATCAAATTCATCATATATCACTAACTACTGGACGCAGATGAATGGGACTTGGTACATAAACATGTATATAAAAGGTACGGGCAAAAGTAAGTTTCAAAGGAACAAATTATTGCCCCACATAACAACGTTTGCCAGGCCTGCTATATATTTGTAAAATAATAGGGACAAAAGTTAGTTTCAGTGGGAAAATGAGCTGTTTCGCTTTTACATTCCATCGCATGCGTTCATACAACATCGCGCCATACATCGAAAAGGGTAAAACAACGTCTGCCGGGATAGCTAGTATGAAATAAAGTTTTTATAAAAATATTGTTTATTATTTATAAAAAATTAAGTTTTTAATAAACAAATAGAATTTAAACCAACTTCTCAAATGTTCAGAAACAAAATTTTTCCACAGAATTGTTCTGTAAAGTCTACACAACTTTTTCCTGAGAAAAAGTTTTAGTATGTTTCATAAATAAAAAAGTTAAAAATGTTTAAGTGTTGCCACCTAGGCTATTTTCTCAGGAAAAAGTTTTAGTATGTTTCATAAATAAAAAAGTTAAAAATGTTTAAGTGTCGCCCCCTAGGCTATTTTACTCCCAAAAACCATCCGATAAGAACAATTTGGATTTTACAATTCAAAGAAAAAGAAACACAATTAAAATTTTTCGTATCGGATGGTTTTTGGGAGTAAAATAGCCTAGGTGGCTATTTTTATATTATTATATTATGCCTCTTAATATAAAAGACACGTGCTGTAAATTCCATGTGGTGTAAATTCGATGTGAGTCAATTTACCGGACTTAGTGAAAATTCTGTTTTAAAAATATTTTTGTTTGTGGGCCAACCTAAATATTCACCCTTAATAAAAGTCTTGTCTTCTATGAAACCCGCGTGATCGATACTAACATACTGTAAAATTTTCATCAAAATCGGCCGGATAGTTTCCGCGTCCATAAAAAACAAACAGATAGACGGACAGGCAAAAACTAAATTTTATAAAAACAACAAATTGCAGTTTAACTGTAAAAAGCAATGTACACTTTTTTCAAAAATTTATTAACATCGTACTCTCTCAAAAGTAAAAAAAAAAACCTCGAGGAGAGTTGTTCTTTGAACTTCGAAGCCAAATACAAACGTTACAAATGAAAACAAAAATAACAACACAGAATTCAAGAAGCAGCATAAGCAATGACAAATCGAACGACAATTATTGTGTGAGGTTTTGCAAAAAACTTATTCCTAAAAAATAGCATTTTTAACTTAAAAAAATCATAGAAATAAGTATACAATAACCTTTTTTAGTGCAAATATGTTGTTTTAAAATATAAATTAGTTAAATCGGTTCAGTATATTTTGCGGTTTGGCGTTACAAACCATTTCCATATAAGCAATTTTATATAAATAGTATAGATGTAGATAGATAGATTGTCCAAAATTTTTTTTATTGCCTAAATCAGGTCTCTTTATATAAATTTCACTTTTTATGAAGAAAACCGGGAAATTTATTAAAAAATACACTCATTCGAAATTATCATACAATTAATTCATCATCTAAGGCATAAAATTATAACAAAGTTGTATATTCTTTCGAACTTTCGACTTTCTTAGTAACGCTGATACTTTTCATATAAAATATTTCTGTCCTGGAGTATAAGTCTCATTTTATAAAGAGCTGTATCTTAAAATTTTTACTAGATGGCGCATTAGCTGAATATCACAATAAATGTTAAAAGTCATAAGCGTTGTTACAGCCCCAATATATACCATTTTTCTAAAACGTGTAATTAAATACAATATATTTTACACTGTGTCCTCAACCATGAATAATATCTTAGCTACACTGAGTTACTATAGAAACTCAACTTCGAAATAAAACAATTGATATACTGTAAATCTAAGCTCGATTGTTTTATTGTCACTTACTATTGAAGCGTGACCACCGCGCGGGGGGAAAATAGCTAGCCAAATAATTCACCAGACTAATATCGTGAGAGGTGAGTGTGTTAATTGTATGACCGCTGAGTTACCGTCGTAAAATGCAAGTAACGACGATACTTGCATTATTATTACTTACAAACACAGATATTTAGGTATATATTTAGAATTGTGATAAAAATTTGCTTAATTCTATCTTATTTTGTACACTGCGCTACTGCTACACTGCTGCTGTTACTCTGTATAGTAACGCAGTGGTTTTTTTGGTAACGCAGTTGCTTTGAGTGTACTTTTCTAAGTAAATTACGTAATTGTAACAAAGATACCAGTACATGGGTTGGTTTATTTAACCTAAAAATTTTTATTTATCAGAACTCTTCAGTAATTTTTAAGATGTTGAGTTTTTTACTACCCATATTTAAAAAAATATTTTAATGTTTGTCATGTCATGTTAAATTGAAGCTATTTTTGTTATTCTATATTGCATTGAGCTCATCTTTTGTTAAGTATAATTATCTGTCAGATCTTCTTTAAAAAGTACTGGGTGTTTTTTTTAGAGGTTTGTTTTTCGAATAGAGATAAAACTGGCATTTTATGGTCAAATCTGGCAACTCTAATGTCATTTATGTTCAGTTTGGTTTGCCATTTGAACATCATGAATAGGTTGACAAAAGAACAACGCTTGCAAATCGTGCAAATTTATTTCGAAAATAATGGTTCAGTTCGCGAAGTTTACCGCAAGCTCCGTCCATTTTATGGTCGACATAATCGTCCATCAGAGCAATTAATTCGGTTAACAATGGGTCGTTTTCGCACTACGTTTACTCTATGTGATAATACGCATCCGCAGAGACGACGAACAGTGCGCACCGAAGAAACAATTGCCGCTGTAGAGCAAAATGTTGAAGAGGACCCGAATGAATCGATTCGCCACCGTGCACAGCAATTGGAGCTTTGTCCATCAACTTTATGGAAGATTTTGCGCAAAGATCTTGGCTTGCGACCTTACAAGATCCAGCATGTGCAAGAATTAAAGCCGCGAGACCATGCAATGCGTCGTGATTTTGGTGTATGGGCCGAAAATGAGATTGATCTCGATGCTGATTTTCATCGGAAAATTTTGTTCAGTGATGAGGCTCATTTTTGGTTGAATGGCTACGTCAACAAGCAAAATTGCCGCATTTGGAGTGGAGAGAATCCACATGAGATCCTTGAGACGCCATTACATCCACAAAAACTGACTGTTTGGTGTGCTCTATGGGCTGGTGGAGTCATTGGGCCATACTTCTCCCGAAATAATGCTGGAGAGTCAGTTACCGTTAATGGAGACCGGTATAGAGCCATGATAACCGACTATTTTGTTCCCGAATTGGATGGCATGAATGTGGATGAGTTGTGGTTCCAACAAGATGGCGCTACATGCCACACAGCGCACGTCACAATCAATTTATTGAAGGAAACATTCGATGAGCGCATAATTTCGCGGAATGGACCTGTCAATTGGCCACCAAGATCGTGTGATTTGACACCATTGGATTATTTTCTTTGGGGATATGTGAAGTCGCTCGTCTACGCCAACAAACCAGAAACGTTAGGGGACTTGGAAGCCAACATTCGTGGCGTTATTGCCGACATACGGCCCCATATGCTCGAAAAAGTGGTTCAAAATTGGACCTGTAGAATTGGCTTTATTCGAGCCAGCCGCGGCGGCCACATGCCCGAAATCATATTTAAACATTAATGGCATAAAATTATCCTTCCAATAAAGCCAAATTGATGGACATTAAAACGATTTTCTTGTGTTTTATTTCAATTCGAAGCTCTATACCTCTAAAAAAAAAACACCCTGTACAAAGTACAGTGAAAGAGCAACTACCGTGTTGCTAACATAACCACTGCGTTACTTTTTTCCTCAATTTTTGTAATCAATTAGAGTTATATTTATTACTATTAAAAATACCTTTGCTCCATATACTCGTATGTCTTGAAGTTCACCATAAATCTAATCTTCTCTCGCAAGTTTGTTTATTACTATATGTATTAAGGGTTTTTTTTTTGGAAAATTTTAAGATTTTTCTGAAAGATTTTGGTAACGCAGTGATCTTATTTCTTAAAAATACTTTACTTAACTGATTATCTCTGGAGTTTACCTTAATGAGAGGATAATATTAGCTCTATTAAATAAGAGTGCCAAGCAAGTTAGCTTAATTAAACATGCCTAAAAAGAAAATATCAATTTTTAGTTGAGTAACGCAGTTGACTTTTTTTCGACGACTTCCATTATAAATTGTCATAAATCACATAATTATGAACAAAAGTTCGCTGCAGATTTGAGTATACTAAAGAATACATTATAATAATTTTGACTTACAATTAGTACTAAATAAAAAGTATCTTAATTTTTTTCTTTAAAACTCGTGTCGTTTTAGGCATAAAAAAGAATTTTGGCCAAGATAGCACGAAAACAACTTCAAATTTAGTTCGACGCAAATGCTACAAGTCATCCGGTGCCAAATGCACCAAATTCTTGATGGTCGTTTGAAGTGCACTCGTGCAGACCTTTTATACCTACATGTCTTACTGCATAATCAAAACAAATAAAGCTATAGTCGACTACGATAGCAACAGCTACGACTACTATAGCAATAGCCGATAACAAACAGCGATAGCTCGTCGTGAACTATTGCAGCGACTATCGTATTTTACGCAGCAGACTATAGTAAACGACTGTCAACTACGATAGCTCGTCGTGAACTATTGCAGCGACTATCGTATTTAACGCAGCAGACTACAATAAACGACTGCCAACTACGATAGCTCTTCGTGAACTATTGCAGCGACTATTGTATTTAACGCAGCAGATAGCAATGGCTGACTATCAATAGCAATAGTTTTTTAGCAATTTGGAACGCTGCAAGAACGTGTCGGTTGTGTGCTAAAAAAGTCGGATGCATTGAATCGATATCCCATCCGGAAAACAACTACATTTTTGTACTAAACATCCAACCAATAAGAGCAAACTCTACGTGTGCACAAGGCACATAGTAGGTCAACAGTAGTATATTGATTCATTACAAAAACTGCAACGACTTGATCAGTGATGACATTTTCGGTACATTTGTACTTTTTTCGGTACATTTGCATCCTGAAAAATTGTCTTCATTACATTTGACAAGTTTTCAGTACATTTGGGTCATTTTCAGTACATTTGGAGAATTTTCAGTACATTTGCGGTACATTTGGACAATTAATAATAATAACCTTTTTTTAAGTAAGTTTTGCTAAAATATATTGTCAAATGTCGTACGACAATTTTTTTTGCAGTCAATTGAATGAAACCTCAACATTCCAATGCCTGCCAATACTTCGAAATATATGTAATTTGAATTAAATATTGGAACACTTCCGAAATAAATTTGAAAATTTTGTTAATAATGTAGTAGATATTGAGGATGAAGACTCATTGTAAAGGTGAAGTTTCATTGTGATACTGAAGGAGTTATTGTTCGATTGAATCAGAACATATTTATGTTACATACATGTAAATAAGCAAAGAATGAATAAATAAGAGTTGAATTAATATAGAAAGTTAAGGAATGAGGTACTGCTCATGTTCGCATATCGAAAAGTAATGATCTTTAGTTTTTTTTTTAGTAAAATATAGAAATTACACAGTTCAGCATTCACATAGAATTGAAGATATTTTTTTCTTTTAGTGAAATATCAATTTTTACACATTTTATTAAAATGTAAAAAAAAAAGTACATTCGGTCTCTACAAAGTACATTTGAAGTCTCGATTCAATACATTTCCACAAAACCCAAATGCTATCTATAAGATCAACTGAATTTACATTGGAATGAAGTACACTTTTTCCAACAACAGCTAAATCAGAAAAAAAAAACAATCCAATTATCAATTTACAGAAACTAAAATAATTCCATTTCGAAAACAAGAAAGCTATCAATATCATACAGCATGAAGTTATTTAGAGAGCCAATTATGTATATGGTGTAACATCTGTCCTCACCATAATTCTGTTATTCGTAGTAATACACAGTGTGGCCAATAATAACTGTCAGTAAAATCAAAGTCGTCTACAATATTTTATTTTATTTATTCCAAAAGCTTAATAACATTCCAAAATGTCTTAAATTAGTGCAGGGGGGGAAGAGTTTGGGGGTTCAACCCCCCCCCCCCATTGGGAATTTTCACACATAGGTTTTTATTGACATTTAAACGAATAATCAAAAAGACACAACAAATTTTTTTTTTTTTTAATGAAAGAACTAAAATGTCAATAAATCGTCGAAGCCCGAGTTTTTCATTTTCGACAAGAGCATTTTTTTAATGCGCGTTTAAGCATAATCTGGCATCAAAAAAATCAGCTTCAATGAAAATTCATGCAAAAAACTATTCGCTCCATATACTTATATCAATTTTGCATGATAGTTCACGTGACATGTGGATAAATGAAGTTCAACTTTGGCGTCAACTCATTGCCGGGCAAGGCATCAAAAATTCTCTCGAAGCACTGGATATTTGCAATGAAGACGCGTTTCCAAATGTCCATCAAATGCTTCGTGTTATGGCAACTTTTCCTGTATCAACAGTAACAAATGAACGCTCCTTTTCAGCGCAATGTCGTCTAAAGGCATGCCTGGAAAGAGTTTTGGACGGGTGTTTTCAAATAACTCGCAGAATTAGCTACTTACGTATTGATAACTGAATATCGAATTATAACATAAACACTAGACTTGTTCAAATAAATGGCATGTTCTAGAACACTTCAAAAACACTCGATTTTCGAAAATTTATTCAAATTCGAGTATAACCTCATTTAAAATAAAAAAAAATAGTCTTTGGGTTGCTACCAGAGCTGCAAAGTTTTAATTTTTCGAAATTTGGCCAAAAAAATTAAGAAAATTTAATTTTTCTTATTTATAATATTTTTTTTTTAATTTTCTTTTGATTTTCCTTATATACACATAATGAAGTATCGAAAAAAATTAACCGCTATTTTTAATACATAAGGAGAAAAACGGTGGTCTCTCCGCGAGTAGAGCTTTGGTGTTTCTTGTGTATCAGCTCAAATCCTTTATTGTTTTCTCTGCAATTACCTTAATACACTGTAATTTGAAATTGTCAATTCCACTATATGAATTTCCATCAAAAAAATAAATGATAAAAAAAATTTTTTTCATTTAAAATTAAAAAAAATTTTTTTCATTTAAAATTTAATTTTTTTTATATTTTTTCCAATGTTTTTGGACAAAAAACCGTCTACAACGCAATTTTTAATGGATTTGAAAAATTTTTTTTTCTTAAATAATCGTTAGGTAACTACCACCCGATGTGTGAGTATTGCCCAAATTTTTTAAAACGTTCAACATAACCTCAAAAAATCCTATGAATATATATACTTCAAAATTTGCGGTTAGCAAGATATCAGGAGACTGGTTCATCCAAAAAAAAAAAATTAAATTTTTTCGGTTAAGCAAATAGTTAGGGGGCGTTTGATGGTTCGATTGTTTTTTTGGATACACATTTTTGATTTATAGCCTAAAACGACCTCAAGTTAGTGCACAAAAAATGAAAATTTTCTTTGTACGCCCGCCATTTTGTCAAAAATTAATTTTTTCAAAAATCAACGAACAAACGTCCCGTAACTAATTGCTTAACCGAAAAAAATTTAATTTTCTTTTTTCGGATGAACCAGTCTCCAGATATCTTGCTCACCGCAAATTTTGAGGTCGTTCACGGCATTGCACTTTTCTAACTTATTGACGAATATTTTTGGACAAAAATTTCAGAGATAAGTCTTGAATAGTTATACTTTAATAATGTAATAGAAATTTTGGTCTAAAATAACTTGCAGCTTCAAAAAAAATTTAAAAAAAATTTCTTTTTATTTTTCGAAAAACTCCTTAAGTAAAATACACGAATTTCATATATTTAGAGGATTTTTTGAGGTTATGTTGAACATTTTCAAAAAATCGGGCAGTACTCACATATCGGGTGGTACCTAACAATTATTTTTAAAAAAAAAATGTTCAAATCCATTAATAATTGCGTTGTAGACGGCTTTTTGTCCAAAAACATTAAAAAATTTCCCACTGTGGGGCGCTGAGAATTAACGTTGATTTTCACTTTATTTTCGCATTTTTATTCAGTTATAAATAGTTACACATTCTTTTTTTAATGCTTTTACCTTAATTTTAAACTCAAAATAATTCTAATTCTCCTGCGATACCTACCGACCACTTTAAATATTAAAACTATATTTTTTAACGTTGAATTCAAAACAGAGGCAGGAAGAATAGCAGAAAAATTGAAAACCCTAGAAATGACACGATAATGTTGTGTTTTTGGAACTCTGTGCTGGTCAAGTTTCAAATCATTAGTGGACAGCTTCCAGCAAATAATGCTGATTTGTCAAACGTTGTTACTCTATATACATTAGGGCGGATCAAATTGTATGGAGAAAAATTTTTTAGTCCGGAAACTCCACTTTTCTGAAAGTTTGTGAAATTTTAAGTAAAAAAGTCCACTACACCATATGGCTAAAGTGAATTTCGAGCCCGCGAATTTTTATTTGAAAATTTGTATCATGTATGTATGTATGTATGTACATTAGGTTGTGATTTTTTCAAACTAATAGTGATGAATTTAATTTATTTTTTCCTATATTATAGCTTGAGGAATAAAAATAATTTTCCCAACATTTGAGCTTCCTAGCTCAAACCTGTAAACGGCGCAGACAGAAATTATGTCCAATTTCGTTGAAATTTAACGAAAAACCGACTTACTAAACGTATAAAAAATCTGACTAAGGTGCCAAGATATAGCATTTTGGGTTTTTAGGTTGTATGTGGGACGCCAGGGCCGTATCTAGGGGGGGCTGAGGGGGAATAGAACATCCCAAAATATTTTGACGGACACTATATGGAAACGATTTTGTAAAGAATAGACACTATGTAAAAACGAGTTTGTGAGAAATACATCATAAAAAATGATTATGTGAAAAGAACAGGCACCTTATAAAAATGATTTTTGAAAAGAGTCATCAGTTTCCTAAAAAAAAATTTAGTCCTCATATGGAAATATATTAGGAATACTTTTCATACTTTTACATGCGGCAACAAAGCACATCCGCTGACATAAAAATCATATTTGTATGTTGTCGAACTGCCGCTCACCGCTGTCCGAACGTATTCATTGCATTATGATATTCACTGTTGGCAACTGTGTAGTTACACAAAATATATAGTACCAGGAGAATAATCATCATCAGTTTTTCGTTTTGAGGCTTAAAAAGTCGAAAAAATATGCAATATGTTGAAAAAAATTAAATGAAGAATACATATAATATGTTTAAAAAAGAATAAAATATGTTGAAAAAGCTGAAACATGTTGGAAAAGTCGGAACAATATGGAAATGATTGAAAAAAAAAAGTGAAAGAAGTTGTAAAAATTTGGAAACAGGTAAGAAAAGTTGAAAAAATATGGAAAATGTTAAAAGTAGAATGAGGTTGACAAATCTTGAAACAGTTAAGAGAGGTTGAAAAGCTCAAAAAATTTGAATGATGTTGAAAACGTCCAAATAAACTGACAGAGGAAAATGTTGATAAAATGTTGAAAAGCTAATAATGTCGATAATATAAGAGGTTGAAAATCTCAAAAAAGTCGAAGAAGTCAAAAAAAGTTGAAATGAGGCTGAAAAAGTCGAAAAGATATGTTAAAAGTTGAAAGAGGTTCAAATACTTTAAACTGAATAATGAAGAAAGTTTTAAGTTTTAGTAAGTCGGTTTTTTCGATAAATATCAACGAAATTGGACATAAACTCTGTCCGCGCCGCTTACAGGTTTGAGCTAGGAAGCTCAAATGATCGGACAATTATTTTTATTCCTCAAGCTATAATATAGCAAAAAATAAATAAAATCCATCACCAAAAATTTGAAAAAAAATAAAACAACCTAATGTACATGATACAAATTTTCAAATAAAAACTCGCGGGCTCGAAATTCATTTTAGCCATATGGTGTAGTGGACTTTTTTGCGTTAAATTTCACGAATTTTCAGAAAACTGGAGATTCCAGACCACTTAAAAATTTAATCCGCCCTAATATACATACATATGTAAGCTATTATGTATGTATATACAAATCTTAATCAGTGATGGCATTTTCGGAGAAAAATCGTCATCAGTACATTCGACAAGCTCTTAGTACATTCGGTACATATGACCCTTTTTCAGTACATTCGGTGGATTTTCAGTACATTTGGACTTTTTCTGAAAAATATCAATTTTTTAAGTAAATTCAGGTGAAATGTGCATGCAAACCTGCCGTAATGGTTTGCTGACCTTTTTTTTTAGTGAAAAATTTAAAATTTTGTACATTCGGCTTTTAAAAGTACATTTGAAGTCTCGATTCAGTACATTTTCACAAAACCCAAATGCCATCACTGATCTTAATACGTTGCGTACCGAAAAAGAGAAGAAAAATTTAAGTCCGAAGCAATCTATAGGTGCGTACTCACTGAGTACAAAAAAGATTTAAGAAACCAAAATATTATTTTGATGAAGTAAAGCCGAGTTTGAAGGAAGACAATATTTCATTGTAGATAAATAATACGCTGCTACTGATTCCCTCAAAAATCAGTTGAAAAGCCAACAAAAAATTTATACCGAAGTGAATTCAAAATTTGGTTTTTTATGGAAATTTCCTGAAATAAATGACAATAGCATTATAAAAACCAAGGCTAAAGAGTTTCTACAACTATGTGACTTGGATATGGAAGATACGTTTTCTCACGAGTGCTTTCATTTGGAACAGTTTTTAAAAGATAAAGAATTTTTTGATCTACAAAAATTAAAAATTACAATTATTAAAATGCCCAAATATTGGCTCTATTTTTCCGAATGTAGAAATTATTTTAAGAGTTTTTTTAACGATTAGCTTCACAAGTTACAGCGGTGAAAGATCTTTCTCTTCTATTATTTATTGAGAATACTTTTTACAAAACATTTAATTTGGCAATGTTGTGGAAAGATTTTGTAACGAGAAACCGAGAAGAGAAGAGTTTTATGTAACGTTTTCAATAAACAACACTAGTTTACATATATGGTCCTCATTTCGAGATCTGATTTCTCATAGAAATTTTTTTATATATTTTGGGGCGTGGATTCCAATATTGTCAACCATATTTTTCTTAAGAATCGTTTTCGAGATATCCCCAAAAACCCTGTTTTCTGGACTTTTTTCATTTATTTGGCCATATTCCCATAAATTTTTTTCCACCTAAGCCAGTTGCACGCTGAAGTGATATTTTTTTTGGCCTCTATAAAAATTCACAAAATTTTAATTGCTCCGATTGGACCCAGAAACCTTCCTTTTTCATATTTTTAAGATTTAGGATGAAAACCTATTATTTTATAAATATTTTGAGTACATATTTGCTGAAATCGGACAAAAATGTTAAAGATGTTCAAAAATCAATGAAAAAAGGTAATTTCGATATTCTCATGCATTCCCGTATATAGGCCATAGACTATGTAATTGATTAAGGAACTAATTCGTTAAAAGTAGTTTGTTGTCTTATATGTTCAATTGCACATTGTAACCTAAAAGTGATAAGTCCAAAAGTGCTATTAGATTTAGGCTTGGACTCTTAAGAATAGTGCAAATGTGTCCCTTTTAATTCTTTTAATTATGACTCAAAATCTGTATATTTCCTAACGAAATGGACTTTATAAAGTCAAAAACTTTATTTTTTCAACAAAATATGACGTAATTTTAGTCAAAATAGTGACCCATAAATGTAATTTTTGATGAAAATTGGTTGTGATGCTGTCGTTCAAAGTTGCCTACCTCTGTATGATTTTGCCAATTACTTTTCTTCACAAGAGTTGTGGAAAATCTTACTACCTTTTTTTCAAAATTTATTTGAAGAAAATCGGCTTATATTTGGATGAGATATAGTCTAAAAACTGAAAATACATTAAAAAAAATTTTAAAAAAATCAACCGTGAGAAAAATCGATCAACATTTTTTTCTAAACTCAAGGGACCTAATTACATCATAAAAAATTCATGGAACAAAAAAAATGTCAAAAAAGTCGCCTAGTGTAATCGTTGGTGAAAAGTAAAAAATATAAAAATAAAGTATTATTACGAAATTCCTCTCTTTGACGATAATTTCGATCTCTTACACTTTTCTAAGTTCGATCACTGGATTGTGTATCAATTAAAAACACACAAACTTATTTAGTTATAAAATGGTTTATTTAAATTAGAATAGTTAGTTTTTACACGGTACAATTGTTTATCTCATTAACATTCAAATATTAATCTTACACTTCATAGACTTTTACTTTATTACGGAACACACTGTATTACTTTCAAAATAAACTGTTCTGTTTCACTGTTTTAATTCAACTGTTCTGCTTCACTGTTTTAATTCAACTGTGTCCGAAAACTCAAATGACACCCTTTTATACTACAGGCATCACTTTCTCGAATTATCTACTACCTCCTCGATGGCGTGTAGTTTACCATAATCTATAATTTACCAGTGCTTCTAAGTGGCGTGTATTCTACCATTATCCATAATTTACCAGTATGGCGTGTTGAGTTCACAATTATCCAGAATGTTGCTATTATGCTCTAGATGGCGTTGTACGACGACGATAATTTCTCTCGGTTATCGACTTTTATAGTGTACTGCAGCGTCTGTTCGGTTTATTATTTGCCGCTAGATGGTGTAAAAGTATTTATACAGCCAGCGATGCTAGCTAGTATCGTTTAGTTTCTTTTGTTGGTTTTTATTTCAAGAATTTTCTAGCATAAACCAAATTTCGCTACAGTGTTATAATATTTTACAATTCAATTCAACTATATGTATATACATTTTTAACCATAAGTTTTACAATTTCGGGCTGTATTACCGTTTTGAGAACTGGAAAAAGGTCCTTGAACTATCGAAAATCTTTATTATCTCCCCGAAGCTGCCCCCTAGAGGTATCATGTATGACAAGGTCCCATTATTTCTTCCTTCCAACATTTTTTCTGAACATACTTACCCCTATCACCATCGCTTAGAAGGGTTTCCCTGCAAAAATTATATTCTTGTGAAATTATGAAATTGGCTCCCACTTCTCAGATGCCTCTAGAGGGATAAAATGTAAGACCAATTTCTATTATTTTTACTCTCCCAAACTTTTCCCTTGACACACCCACCCTCTTGAGGTCGCCCTACAAAAACACAAGCAATTTCGAAAATTAATTCATTGCTCCCCCGGAGTGACCCGTATACGGTTCATATGTATAACCAGATCATATTATATTTTTCTTTCCAATATTTTTTCTGGAACATACTAACCCTCTATTTTTCACCCTTTTAGGGTCCCCCTACAAAAAACACAAAAAATAAAGAAGATTTCGAAAAATAATTCATAGCTTCCCTGGAGTGACCCGTAGAAGAGTCAAATGTGTTTACAGGTCCTCCCTACATTTTTTCAGGACATACTTACTCCTATCTCAACCCCTTTGGAGGGATCCCTTGCAAAAAATTAAGAAAATTTCTAAAAATAATTCATACCACTATCTTTTTTTCACAAATGCTTTTTACGATATGCTTCTACGGTTTGTAGCATTAGCTGATTTGTTCTTCATCAATTTACAAAAATTTGGTTGTAGCCTTTCATAAACGCAACACTTCTATCAGCGGAGTCCTTTGCAAAAAGAGAGCACATCTTTGAAATCATAATCAGATTCCCATGTAGATGGATGATTATTGAGAAATTCTGTATTCAATCCAAAGAATACAAAAATGTTTTTTGACGTTTTCGATGTTCCTGTAGTTTTTTAATTTCATAACGGGGTTCAAGCATTTGAGACGTTCAACCATTTTCCCCTTTTTTGTATAGGATACTCTTGAACCGAAAAATGCGAGAGTTACTGTTTCCTCTGCCAAATACCATAAATGAATTCGAAACTTTTTTCTGTATCTTCATGGAAACGGTTGTATTAATATTTTCATATGCTATCGAGTTTCTTACGAATGAATAATTAATAAATGGAGCTTCCACAGCATTGGTACATCCAAACCATATCCGAATATACATATTTTAGTATTATAAAAAGACAAATATCTCGGACTCCATTTAATATATCTTTCAAATAGAATTTGCCTTTTAGATGATGTAACATGCAGACTAAATGAAGACCTTGATTCTATTCATTAAATAAATTGTCTCCAGCTAAAAGCACTCAAATCTGTTATGCTACCTATCTCAAAAGATAAACTTTGTTTTGACGACATTCCTGATTTTTTATATTGGTATATTGGATTTTTTTTTTTTTTTTGAAATTTTTGGTTTGTTTTATTGGCTTTCTTAATAAATATTAATAATTAAATGATTATTGAACTTTAGCCATTTTTCGCAGCGATATTGGATTAATAACGTTGTTCGAAAAACCTATTTTTTTTACGTAAGTTGGACTTAAAAAAACCATCTTATCTCTATATAAAATTGCGATTCTGTCAACTTTCAAGAAGTCAGATGCTTATAATACCTAACTTAAACTTTCTGAATTCCTCAAGACGTTAACGCCATTTGATTGTGGAATACTTTACCTAGTCGTCTTAAGTCAGATGCTTATAATACCTGACTTAAACTTTCTGAATTCCTCAAGACGTTAACGCCATTTGATTGTGGAATACTTTACCTAGTCGTCTTAAATCAATTGACGGAAAAGAAATGTTTAGTAAAGCTAGGAAATACATACTTAACATGTTTATGAAAAAAAAGAAATATATGATAATTATGCACTTATAATTTTTAGAAAAATTGTGCTCAAGGCATCAATGGGAAAAGGCCGAAAATGGATTTTGGGAATGACAGGGGAGGTTCCTGACCCTCCTAAAGAGGTGTTTTGGACCCATTTTTCGAAAACAATTTTATTGCACGAATCGATGGGAAAAGGCCGAAATTGGATTTTGGAAGTGACAAGTGAGGTCCCCGACCCTCCTAATGGGATTTTTGGACCCATTTTTCGAAAAAAATTTTATTGCACGAATCGATGGGAAAAGACCGAAAATGGATTTTGGAAGTGACAAGTGAGGTCCCCCACCCTCCTAAATGGGTTTTTTGGACCCATTTTTCGAAAAAAACTTTATCGCACGAATCGATGGGAAAGGGCCGAAAATGGATTTTGGAAGTGACAAGTGAGGTCCTCGACCCTCCTAAATGGGTTTTTTGGACCCATTTTTCGAAAAAAACTTTATCGCACGAATCGATGGGAAAAGGCCGAAAATGTATTTTAGAAGTGACAAGTGAGGTCCCCAACCTGTTTTGGACCCATTTTATGTAAACAATGTTGCAGCCAAAAAGTTATGTTTTAAGGCAAAAAATTATATCAAAAGCATATTAAGGTATATATTTAAAAAAGGAAATATTTCTATTCGAATATTTTAATTTTCAAAAGTACCGTTTACTGTGCTGCATCCTTTTTTCAAAATTTATGTTGAGAGTTTTGCTTTTTGTTTCTGTGAACTAAAATCCTAATAAATTGTCGCTTACAAATCAATTCTCAACAAAAAAAACTCAAGGAATTTACGTAAGGGTCTGAACGGGTAATAAAAAATTTCATAAATGAAGGAGGCATTAAGTTTTTATTTGTTTTTTCTGTGATGCTTATTGGAAATAACTATCAAAATTTCCAAAATAATCAGAAATCGAAACTACCTATGTTTTATTCGGGCTACGTGTAAATAGAAGTTTTTAATCTATTCATTTCACCCACAAGTGTTTTTATTTACTAGTGTAGTCGTTTAACGATGTATGTACATACATACATAAGTATATACTTGGAGTATACCTGTGTGAATCATTCTTTGTAAGTTTTTTTCTCTGATGCTCTAAGGTTTTGATTCTCAAAAAGATTTCACATTCTATACCTGAACATAAAATATTCAGTTCATAAACCTATGATGCAGGTATGATGTTAAAATCAACAAATTGACTAAAATTAGCTCAACGCTACTCAATTGTCATCTACTTCACATCTTAAACACTTATTGTAATGTAATTTTTATTTAATTATGCATGAAACGGTATGTCATAATATACACATACGTTTGTAGGTCATTCTATAAATAACTGTACTTCTTTTTTTTTTTGAATTTTAATTAAATTAATATATAGTACATATTTACTTTAAGCTGTAAAAATGTTTCTTAAATATCTTCTTCGACATAACATCTTTTTTTTCATTTGATTTCTTTTATAGGTTATTCTTCAAGCAATCCTAACGCATATCACACAGTTTAAACAACACCAGGACCTAACCTTCAACTTAAAATTCATATTTTCCCGAAAATCCGTTAAGGAGCTTCAGACCACCCCTTCACTTCCGAAACCCATTTTCGATTTGTGCAATAAATTTTTTTTCGAAAAATGGGTCCAAAAAACTATTTAGGAGGGTCGGGGACCTCACTTGTCACTTCAAAAATTCATTTTCGGCCTTTTCCCATCGATTCGTGCCATAAAGTTTTTTTTCGAAAAATGGGTCCAAAAAACCCATTTAGGAGGGTCGGTGACCTCGCTTGTCACTTCCAAAATCCATTTTCGGTCTTTTCCCATCGATTCGTGCAGTAAATTTTTTTTCGAAAAATGGGTCCAAAAACCATTTAGGAGGTTCGGGGACCTCACTTGTCACTTCAAAAATCCATTTTCGGCCTTTTCCCATCGATTCGTGCGATAAAATTTTTTTCGAAAAATGGGTCCAAAAATCTCATTTAGGAGGGTCGGGGACCTCACTTGTCACTTCCAAAATCCATTTTCGGTCTTTCCCCATCGATTCGTGTAATAAATTTTTTTCGAAAAATGGGTCCAAAAAACCCATTTAGGAGGGTCGGTGACCTCGCTTGTCACTTCCAAAATCCATTTTCGGTCTTTTCCCATCGATTCGTGCAGTAAATTTTTTTTCGAAAAATGGGTCCAAAAACCATTTAGGAGGTTCGGGGACCTCACTTGTTACTTCCAAAATCCTTTTAGGGTCTTTTCCTATCGATTCGTGCAGTAAAATTTTTTTCGAAAAATGGGTCCAAAAATCCCATTTAGGAGGGTCGGGGACCTCACTTGTCACTTCCAAAATCCATTTTCGGTCTTTTCCCATCGATTCGTGCAATAAAATTTTTTTCGAAAAATGGGTCCAAAAATCCCATTTAGGAGGGTCGGGGACCTCACTTGTCACTTCCAAAATCCATTTTCGGTCTTTCCCCATCGATTCGTGTAATAAATTTTTTTCGAAAAATGGGTCCAAAAAACCCATTTAGGAGGGTCGGGGACCTCACTTGTTACTTCCAAAATCCTTTTAGGGTCTTTTCCTATCGATTCGTGCAGTAAAACTTTTTTCGAAAAATGGGTCCAAAAATCCCATTTAGGAGGGTCGGGGACCTCACTTGTCACTTCCAAAATCCATTTTCGGCCTTATTTATTTATTTATTACGGCTTATTCAAGCCTAATTAAAAATCATTTAAAATAGTTCACAAAAATATTCTATAGTAATTAAATATAAAATTATCTTATAAGAATAAAATTTTCTTATAAGAATAAAAAGAAAAGTAATACAAAATATTAAGCATTTTTCTTATTTCTAATGTTTTGGTATAATCATACAATCTTATTTTGAACAAGTTTATATCACAGTTCTTAATAATTTCAGGTAATTCATTAAAGCATTTCAACCCTTTATAAAATAGACTATTTTTCTCAGACTCTGTTCTATAGAGAGGTAAATTAAAATTATTTCTTTTTCTTGTGTGTCTGTCATGTACCTCGTAGTTAAATTTCATATTAGTTCTTAAATAATCTGGAAAATTTCCGTTCTTGATATTGTATATAAATTTCATGGTATAAAAAAAAATTTGCTGCTTTATGCTTAACCAATTCAGACTACATAACATTTCCCTAATTGATGTATCATAACGTTTCTTCAGTATAAATCGCATGACTTTATTTTGCAATTTTTGAAGCTTTTCAATTTGGGAATCTTTCATAATGAAAAAAATTGTGGGGCAATAGATAAAATGAGGCTCAACAATTGATCTGTACACCAATATTTTGTAGAATTTACTTAAGTTATTGCAGGTACTTTTAATAAACCCAATTTTTTTTAGCTATTTTGCTGATAGTATAATCTATATGATCATCAAATTTCAATTTAGCGTCAATTTGGATTCCCAAGTATTTTATTTTTTGCATCTTTTCAATTACTTGATTTTTAATTTTAATACTTCCAATATTTACATTGTTCTTTCGTGTTATGATCATGTATTTAGTTTTGTCAATATTAATTTTTAATTTATTAGCACACAACCAAAAATAGAGCGCATCAAGATCAAATTGTAAGTTTTCCCTTAGTTCATGTTCATTTTTGCCACATATCGAAATTAATGCATCGTCTGCAAACAGTTTGATAGTACTAACTTTCAAAATTGATGGAATATCGTTTATGTAAATATTAAACAATAATGGAGCCAACACCGATCCTTGAGGCAGGCCAATTTTAACAATTTCTTCTTATGAAATAACAGAACCAACTGCAGTACATTGTTTACGATTTGTTAAAAAATTTTCAAACCAATTTAACTCAACATTTCTTATACCAATAGCTGATAATTTCTCCAGTAATATTTTTCTATCAATAGTTTCAAAAGCTCTTTTTAAATCAACAAAGACTGCTATAATAATATTTTTGCAATTGAGTTCCTCTTTCCATTCAGCTAAAACCATATTTAATGCAGTTTCGCAGGAATGTTTTTGTCTAAACCCTGACTGTTGTGCTATAATTATTTTATTATTTTCTAAATATTGTACCAATTGATTTTTTACTACGGTTTCCAAAATTTTTTCATCACAAGGCAAAGTATTTATTGGCCGTAACTCTTCAGCTTTTATGGTGTGCTTAACTTTTTCAATTGGAACACTGATTGAGGTTTTCCACAAGCTAGGAATTATACCTGTATTTAAGCTTTCATTTGTAATATGAGCATAAAAAAAACCATATAAGGCATTAAATCCTTTAAAACACCTTCAGACAGTAATTTTTTTCCTCCTCTCTTGGCTTTGAATTTATTTACTATTTCTTAAATACTGTTAATAGTTACTTGGCTAAATTTGAAATTACTACTTAACTGAGTTGATATATATTGTAGCGAAATTTGGTTTATGCTAGAAAACTCTTGAAATAAATACCAACGAAAGAAAACTAAACGATACTAGCTAGCATAAACATACTAGCACCATCTAGCGGCAAAATAATAAACTGAACAGACGCTGCAGTACACTATAAATAAAAAGTCAACAACCGAGAGAAATTATCGCCGTCGTACAACGTACAACGCCATCTAACATCTAGCATAATAGCTAGCTCAACGTCAGTGCGCCATGCGCACCATTCACCATTGTGGTGAATTGTGGATAGTAGTAGAATGCACGCTACAAAGTAGCACTGGTGGGTTGTAGAAAATGGTAGAATATACGCCACTTAGAAGGTACTGGATTATTCGAGAGAGTGATGACTGCAGTATAAAAAGGGTTGTCATCTGAGCTGAACACACAGTAGAATTAAACCAGCGAAGCAGTAAGCAATACAGTGAATACAGTGTGATCCGTAGTAGAACAAAACAGTTTTCTATACAGTGTTAAATTAATATTAGAATTTGAACGTTAATAAAATAAACCATTTTATAACTAAATAAGTTTGTGTGTTTTTAATTGTTACACAATCCAGTGATCGAACTCAGAAAAGTGTGAGAGATCGAAATTATCGTCAAAGAGACAGAAATTTCGTAACAATTGGTGTCAGAAGTGGGATTGTGTAAAAGAATTAACAATCAATTTTAGAAAAAATAAATAAATAAAAATGGTCAAGTTTGAAGATCTGAAAGTGGATCAACTGAAGAAGGAGTTGCAGCAGCTGAATCTGCAATCTACTGGCGGAAAGGTGGAGTTACAGAAACGCTTACGGCAGGCTCTTGAGGCTCAAGGTGTAAACCTAGAAGAGCATTAATTTTACAGTGATGTATCAGAATCAGCTGAAGAAGAAGTGGAAGAAGCTTCTGGATCAGCGGCAAGTGGTGAAGTTGTGGATATGTCAAAGTTCGAGAAAATGTTAATGGCGATGACGCAGACAATGAGTCAAAATGCACTACAGATGAATAAAATAGACCAGAAGTTAAGTCAGAACGCGCTGCAGATCCAGGCGGTTCGAGAAGAAATTGATCAGAGCTTAAGTCAAAATGCACTGCAAATAGACGAGAAGTTAAGTCAAAATGCACTGCAAATAGACCACAAGTTAAGTCAGAACGCGACGCAGATCCACGAGGCTGTTCGAACGGAGGTTGCCAAAATGGTAGATGGCCTCGATGCAAAAGTGACTGAGTTACGAGATGACGTTGAATCATTCAAGGAAGAAGTTCAAAATAATCTTGAAAAAGTTCAAAATAATTTTGAAGACGTTAATAAAAGGATTCAACAGTTGGAAATAAGTGAACCAACCACTCAAGTTATAAGAGAAATCAGCGCAGAGAGGCTTAAGGCACCCTCATTCGATGGAACAACGCCATTCAGTGTTTTCAAGCTCCAGTTCGAAACAACATCTGGTCACAACCGTTGGGATAACGAAAGCGCAGCTGCAGCGCTAATTGTGGCATTAAAAGGCGCAGCTGCAGAAGTATTGCAAACGGTTCCAGTGGCGGAGCAGAAAAATTACAAGGCGGTGATGGATGCCTTACAGCGAAAATATGGCAGTGACCACATTTAGCAGATTCACAGATTGGAGTTGAAAAATCGTATCCAAAAATCTGGTGAGTCCTTGCAGGAGTATGCTGCGGATATTGAGCGATTGGCACACCTTTCCTATCCTGACGAGTTAAGTGTCGTAGCAGAAAATTCAAAATAGAGGCGTTTATTGACGGCATACGTGACTCAGAAACAAAACGCGAGACAATGAGGAGCCCGAAGACGACATTTAATGAAACAGTAACGGTTGCCCTCACGCAGGAGACGATTGCGTTGACATGCCGCCCATCACTGAAAACTCGTCGGATGGAGGTGGAGGCTGAAAAGAAAAATTCATCGTTCGCCAGCGGTAGCTTCAGCGGAAAATGCTACAATTGTGGTAAGCAGGGACACATGGCACGTGACTGCAAATCACGTCGTAAACGATCTGCATTAGAGGTGGAAAACTATCGATAGTCAGCACTATCGATAGTATGCGATAGTTTGAAAAAACTATCGATAACTATCGATAGTCTTAAAAGTTGAAATTTTTGATAAATCCTTTTATAATTATGAAATTAAACATAAATGTTCATAAATAATGACAAAAAAAATGAAATAATATAAATGCATTTTAGGCAACTAAATTCAATTGTATTTATTGATATCAACACAGTACAATACATATGTACATGAAAACTGCCATAGAATATGGTCGTACATTTTTATTGTAGCCCTTCTAGCCATTGATTTTTATTTAAAAAAATCAACATGTCAACATTTTTGGGCTTTAGTCTACTTCGTCTATCAGAAACAATAATCCCAGCTTTACTGAAAATTCTTTCTGATTCAACCGAAGAAGCTGGCACACACAAATAATTGTTTTAGAAGGAATCACATAACGCAGATCTAGTACCTTAACCAGATTTTTAAATCCTTCATCGTGGCATATACTAAATGGTTGCAAGTCAACAGCAACTAATTTGGCAATAGCGACATCAATATCTTTTTTGCGCAATGAAGTTGAGTCATATTCAATCGCTCTTTGAAAATATGACCTAACAGATGACCTCGAGCTACTGGTGCCGCTTGATGACGATGCAACTTCTTCTATTCTTCGGAGATTTGGGTGCATCCTATTCAAGTGGTCCCGCAAGTTTGACGGGTTGCCACTTGTTCTATACTCTTTGTTGCAGTTCAAACACTTGGCCATTCGCTTGTCCGCGGACCTTTTAAAATATTTCCAGACCTAGAATATAATTTTGTTATTATAATTAAATAATACTACTACCTGTTGTTTTTTGGTGCAGTACTTTGCAGAAACTCCTCCATCTTCACACTTGTAATTTCTTTTTATATGTTGTACTTATATTCATACATATATTCTTTCATTGTCATAAAAAAGGCGCGCTGATATTTGACACATATACAGTGCTGCCAAGCATCTTTTTTTCGTAATTTATGCTCAAAAAAGTTGCCAACACAAGAAAAGTAAGAAAAATAATAAAAAAAAACAATTAATTGGGACTATCGATAGTTTTGGGCGACTATCGATGTTTACGATAGTCTCATACTATCAATACTATCGATAGTACCATCGATAGTTTTCCACCTCTAATCTGCATCACGTTCACCAAAAAGAAGACTTGGAAATAGGGTGAACGATGGCGAAAATGTTAGCGAGCAGCAGTCGTTAAACTAAAGAGAGTCAGTACAGCGGGGCGTGAGCTGACTCTTACGGATGATTGCCCCATAGTCTTGGTTTCGAAGCTCTGCCGAAATTCCAACAGCCTTACCATCGGTGGAAAAATCAGCGGAAGACCATGTGAGCTTACTTCTGATACAGGCGCATCGCATTCAATTGTGAGGAAAGACTTATTTGAAAGACGACGAGTAACGCCGTTAAATGGGATCCAATTGAGAACAGCGACAGGAGAAATTGCGCAAATAGTAGGAAAAGTTACAGCGAGTATTCTCATCGGCAACAAAACTGTGGAACATGATTTTATAGTTGCAAACATCACCGATGAGGTTATCATTGGCGTGGACTTCATGATTCGACACGGGTTCACTTTGGATCTTAAAAAAAAAACGTTAAGGTATGCCAATGTAGAGTTACCTTTAGACATTGGCTGTGGACAAAAATTAACAATTGCAAGAGTCTACATAAGTGAGCGCTGTCGAATCGAACCCAACACCGAAGAAATTATTTGGGCCACAACAAATGAAGACTGTGGGACAAGCCATCTGTGGGTAGTGGAAGCAGATAAGAAAAATTTTAAGAAAGACCTGATTATTGGAAAGACCCTAGTAAACACAAGAATAGACAGAAAAATACCGGTGCGAATTTTGAATCCAACAAATAAGCCGAAATGGATGCAAAAAGGTGAACTTATAGCGCAATGTGAGAAAGTTACGGCTGTGATAAATTGTGAAAATAACCAGCAGAACACACAAGGCCCAACTTTAACGAAATCGTCGGCCATGGAAGTATTGACGAAAGAATGGACGAAGGAGTTGTCTGCCCAGAACAAAAATAAAGCAAAAAGGTTTCTGCAAAAACATTGGCGGATATTTGCGTCCAAAGGAGAAAATAATGGCCGAACATCAGTTGTCAAACATCGTATTGATACAGGTGATTTTCAGCCGATTCGTCAACCTCCAAGGAGGCTAGCACTCGCTAAGAGAGAAGAAGTGACGGGCCTTATAGAAGATATGGCGCGAGAAAATGTCATTGCACCATCAGAAAGCCCATGGAGTTCACCGGTCGTACTTGTGAAGAAAAAGGATGGAAGTATGCGATTCTGTGTGGATTACAGAAAACTGAATGACGTCACCAAAAAAGACAGCTACCCGTTACCCAGAATCGATGATACACTGGATACGTTATCTGGAGCAACATGGTTTTCCACCCTGGACTTACAAAGTGGATATTGGCAGGTGGAAATAGATGAAAAAGACAAAGAGAAAACTGCCTTTAGTATTGGGAATGGTCTATGGCAGTTCAACGTCATGCCGTTTGGTCTTTGTAACGCTCCAGCTACGTTTGAACGGTTAATGGAACGTGTTCTCAAAGGACTACATTGGAAGACTTGTCTAGTGTATCTCGATGACATAATCATCATGGGTAAAGATTTTGATGACCACTTGAAAAATCTGGAGGAAGTGTTTGAGCGCTTGGAGGCAGCTGGACTAAAATTAAGTGCGAAAAAGTGCTCACTTTTCCAGCGTGAAGTCAAATATCTGGGGCACAAGGTTACGTCAGAAGGAATACACACAGATGAAGATAAAATAAAAGCTGTGAAAAATTGGCCACGTCCATCTAATCTTCATGAGTTGCGAAGTTTTCTGGGTCTATGCACTTATTACAGACGCTTTGTTCCTGGTTTCGCAAATGTTGCAGGCAGTCTACATGAGCTGACACAGAAAAATCGAAAATTTGAATGGAGTGGGGCACAGGAAACTGCATTCCAAAAGCTGAAAGAATTACTGTCTACAGCGCCAATACTCGCGTACCCAATACCCGGCAAAGAATTTGTATTGGACACCGATGCGAGTGGCCATGGTATTGGAGGAGTTTTGTCCCAAATCATCAATGGCCAAGAAAAAGTCGTCGCATATTTCAGCAAAATTCTGTCGAAACCTGAGAGGAATTATTGCGTAACTCGGAGAGAGTTACTGGCAGTAATGAAATGCGTGAAACACTTCCATAAGTACTTATATGGACAGCACTTTCTCCTGAGGACAGACCATGCGGCATTAAGGTGGCTACTTCAATTCAAGGATCCTGAAGGTCAAATCGCACGGTGGATAGAACGCTTGCAGAGCTATGATTTCACCATAGAGCATCGCAAAGGAAGCCAGCATGGAAATGCGGATGCACTTTCCCGTCGTCCATGTAAAATTGAATGCGGTCATTGTTCGCGAACAGAAAATAAAGCTGGAACAATTGATGTGCGCCTTTTGAACGTTTTGCCTGAAGAAAAGTGGACAAAAGAGGAGGTAAAACGGGACCAGCGCAATGATACAGATTTGGCAATTATAATTAAGTTTAAGGAGCTGGGTAGGAAACCGGCGTGGCAAGAAATTTCAAATGAAAGCCAAATCTGTAAAGCATACTGGGCGCAATGGCAAAGCTTGGAGTTGCATGATGGTTGTCTCTACCGAATCTGGGAAAGCGAGGATGGTAAAACTCGCTCAAAACTGCTGGTTATTCCAAAGGCCAAATTTAAGGAAATAATCGAGGATTATCACAATGGATCGAGTGGTGGACATCTGGGCATAACGAAAACCACAGAGAAAATAAAGAAACGGTTTTATTGGGTAGGATGCCAAGAATCAGTTGCTGACTGGATCCGCCGTTGTGACCAATGTGCAATTGCTAAAGGACCAAGGCAACGCACTCGGGGAAAAATGCATCAGTATAACGTTGGAGCTCCCTTTGAGAGGATAGCCATGGATATAGCGGGACCTTTTCCAATCAGCAATGCAGGAAATAAATACATCCTTGTGGTAATTGATTATTTCAGTAAGTGGCCAGAAGTATATCCCATTCCCAATCAAGAAGCAAAAACAGTGGCAGACATTTTCATCAAAAATTGGATTTGCCGATATGGAGCTCCACTTGAGTTGCATTCCGACCAAGGACGAAATTTTGAGTCGACACTTTTTAAGGAGGTTTGTGACATGCTTGGAATACAGAAGACACGCACCACAGCTTTGCATCCTCAGTCCGATGGCATGGTCGAAAGGTTCAACCGTACTCTAGAGGAACATTTAAAAAAGGTTGTCGATAAAGGGCAAAAAGATTGGGATGAGCATCTACCAATGTTTCTGATGGCTTATCGGTCGGCAATACACGATACCACTACAGTTACGCCAGCAAAAGCCATTTTTGGTACGGACTTAAGGCTTCCAGCAGATTTGAAGTACGGAGTAAGCGTTGTCCCAGAAACGACCAATGCTGACGATTACATGTCGCGGAAAAGAGAAGAATTAGCAGATATACACGAGCTTATTAGAAGACGTACTCAATTGGCTAGCGACAAGATGAAAGCTCGGTATGACCTGCGAGCAAATACTGAAGGGTTCAAAGAAGGTCAACTAGTGCTGCTACATAACCCACAACGAAAACGAGGCTTGTCTCCTAAATTACAGACTCATTGGGAGGGACCTTACCGGATCGTCACAAGGATTAATGATGTTGTGTATCGAATCCAAAAATACCCCGGGAACAAAAGTAAATTAAAGGTAGTCCACATCGAAAGGCTGGCACCTTATACTAGGGACGGAGAGACTCTTGTTCGGGACGAACAAGTTTAAGCGGAGGGCAGTGTACCGAAATTTGGTTTATGCTAGAAAACTCTTGAAATAAATACCAACGAAAGAAAACTAAACGATACTAGCTAGCATAAACATACTAGCACCATCTAGCGGCAAAATAATAAACTGAACAGACGCTGCAGTACACTATAAATAAAAAGTCAACAACCGAGAGAAATTATCGCCGTCGTACAACGTACAACGCCATCTAACATCTAGCATAATAGCTAGCTCAACGTCAGTGCGCCATGCGCACCATTCACCATTGTGGTGAATTGTGGATAGTAGTAGAATGCACGCTACAAAGTAGCACTGGTGGGTTGTAGAAAATGGTAGAATATACGCCACTTAGAAGGTACTGGATTATTCGAGAGAGTGATGACTGCAGTATAAAAAGGGTTGTCATCTGAGCTGAACACACAGTAGAATTAAACCAGCGAAGCAGTAAGCAATAAAGTGAATACAGTGTGATCCGTAGTAGAACAAAACAGTTTTCTATACAGTGTTAAATTAATATTAGAATTTGAACGTTAATAAAATAAACCATTTTATAACTAAATAAGTTTGTGTGTTTTTAATTGTTACACAATCCAGTGATCGAACTCAGAAAAGTGTGAGAGATCGAAATTATCGTCAAAGAGACAGAAATTTCGTAACAATATTGATCTCTATGAACTTGTTCGATGTTGATGCTAATATTTACAATACTATTGACAAAATATTTGTTTAAACTATTCGCTATCTCTAATTCGTTCTCAAATATTTGGCTGTTGATAATAACCTTTTTTATTGATTAATTTACATTTACCATAGATATTGCTTGCTTTAGGAATTTCCACATCATTTTACCATCGTGACTATTGCTAGTTATCTTGTATTCCATATGTTTAATTTTTTTAATTTTCACTAGTTTTTTATATATCTTTTTAGTATTATTGTATTCTTCCCGATTTCCCGATATTTGTGCCAGTTTATACAGGTCAAACTTATATTTGTTCAGATTAGCTAACTCGTTATCGTACCATTTATTCATAATTTTCAATTTGATTTATTTTCCTCATAACATTCAGAACATTGCTATTAATTAACGAAACTTTGTTCTCCAAGTCAATTGCATTAAAACTGCTAAAATTGCATTGGCGCAGTTGATTTAGAAGTATTTCGCTATTATAGAATTCCCAAGAAATAATTTTTACAAAACTTCTCATTTGAAATTTATGATAAAGTTTAATCTTAAATAAGATCGTTTCATGATCAGAGGTTTGATATTCGTCTAACTTTTGACACACTATATCATTAGAGTTTGTAAATAATAAATCAATTTTAGTGTTTGATGTATCGGTTATACGAGTATCAAAATCGATTTTTTGATCCATTGAATGCAATTTAAAAAGCTCAGATAATTTAGTGCTATAAGTCGATTGATTATTTAAGTTAATATTAAAATCACCTACTACAATATTACTTTCTGACAGTTCGCATATATTACCCACCACATTACTTAAATAATTTATAAAGTTCGCATCACTTGAACTAGGTGAGTGATAGACTAATCCAATTTGCCATCTAGGGTTGAAATGTTGAAAAATACACCACATATTTGTATCAATTGTCTTATTATATTTGATGCTATACTCAATCGATTTGTTCACATAAATTAATACACCACCAGTGTGCCTACCATGAGAATCACTTCGTACTAACGTGTAAGTTTGTATGCTCAACTCTTGATCAGTAATTTCAATAGTGGTACAAGTTTCCGCACATAGTATAATTGCTGGTTTTTTTACTTTAATAAGTCTTTCTAATTCATATTTATTAGATAATATACTATTAATATTAAGATATAAACAATTTAAGTCTGTATTAATTGATTGCTACTTGCGGGCTTTGGTTTTGCTTTCAAAATATCTTTTATATGCTGGACATTCTCTGCTAAAGGCAAAGTGATGTACATGAACATCCAACAACTTCTTTTGAAATAATTCACAACAATTGACACATTTAGATACATTTGACGTACAATCTTTACTATCGTGATTTCCTGCACATTTACTACAAGCTTTTTTGTTGATACATTCAACAGCTTTATGATTATATCCTAAACATTTAAAACATCTTAAAACATGCACATGCTCAAAAACAATGCACGAATCTCACTCAATGTTAATTCTATTTTGTTTTAAAATATTCTCATATGTTAAACAATCTGTTTCAATAAGAGCATTAAAAGATTCTTCTCTTCTGTTTCCATTTACATATATTTTAATAATTTTAAACTCTTTTCCTACACAAATATCATTTTGTTTAGAAATGCACTCAATTATGCGCTCACTACTGAGCTTTTCTCACAGACCAATAACTTTAAAAACTTTTTTGATCTCTCTTTTATCTTTTTTCTTTTCCAATTCGTACTCATTTCCAATGCTTTCTGTGATCTTCTGCTGTACCTGCTGACGGGCTTCTTTGTTTTTGCATTCCACTATTAAACCTCCGCTATTAATTTCTCTCACTCCACTCACGAGACCTTCAGTAGGTTCAATTACTTTTTTTAGCGCAATTTTGGCATCCTTGTTTTTCTTTGCTTTGTCTTTTGGTTTGATGACTATTTTATTTTCATTTAATCTTGCAGTCTCTGCTTATAACATTTGTTTATTTTCATTATTTTTGTTGTTGGTTTTAACCAGGCAAATTTCATTTAGTTTCTCATTATTTTCTTTTAGTGCACTTGATAATTCACTTAAAATATCTTTTTTCATTTGATTCAATTTCACTTCAATATTATGCTCTAGAAGTGCGTTGAAATCTGTGGCTAAACTCTTTTTCAATTGTGAAAATTTTTGAAGTAAAACTTCAACTGAGTCTTTCATCTCTGCTTTTACAATTTTATTTTTTTCACATTTTTCTATGAGATGCTTAATCTCAATAAATTTAGTATTTGTATCGGAGATTGTACACTGATTACAAAATCATTTAATATTAGTGTTATCACTCAAAACTTTTATTTCCGGTCTTTTAATGTTGCTGCATTTTATGCAAAATATGCACCCACATCAACCAGAACATGAAATCGAATCGTTTACTTGAACTAATTTCACTGTACATTCTTTACATTCAGACGGCGGCATTTTGCCACCTCTGATACAACGTTTGTAAAAGTTAGATAAAAGTCACTGTCTTTAAATTTACCCCTTTTTTTTATAAGTTTTTTACAGGGACATAACTATTATAAGATTTATGTCAAAAAATTGGTTTATAATTATTATGAATAAGAAATATTTTATTAGTTGTCCATAACTATTATTTTTCAATGGATTCTTTTTTACGTTGAGTCATAACTAAGGACTGTCCCAGAAAAAACTTGCACTTTTATTTTTTAAGATTATACTCTACCTGATAACCTTATAGGTCTAAAAAGACAAAATATTTATTCCATATAAAGTGACGTTTGATATGATGTATAACACTTGAAGATAGCTTTTCTAACGACAAAGATGTCTAGCAAGCAAGAAAAAGTCCGCGAACTGATTTAGTCCACATACCTGCAAAATCCAGGGTTAAAATATTCAGCTATAGCAAAAATAGTTGGTGCATCAGAAAGAACTGTCAAAACGGTTATTTCTAATTATAAGAAGGGTCTACCTGTTTCACGAAAAAAGGGTTCAGGCAGAAAACCAGAATTTTCTAACCCAAAGGTAGCGGCGAAGGTGAAGCGCCTTTTTAGGCAGAATCCCAACACGTCAGTGCGAGATATGGCGGCTAGAGCAGGTACATCAAAATCTACTGTGCAAAGGATAAAGGAGAAAAGTAAGCTAAAGACATATAGAGTTCAAAAAGTACCAGACCGTTCTGATGAAAAGCAGTTGATGGCTCAGATGCGAGCCCGAAAATTGTATGAAAGGTACCTGACTAAATTTGACTGCTGTGTTATGGACGACGAAACTTACGTTAAAGCAGATTTTAAGCAGCTACCTGGGCACGAATATTATACATCACCGAAGAAGGGGATGTGCCTAGTAAATTCAAAAAAAAAAAATTTCGAAATTTTCGAAGCAATATATGGTTTGGCAGGCCATATGCACCTGTGGCCTCAGAAGCAGCTTCTTTGTTACGCAAGGCACAATCAATTCCAAAGTTTATATAGACGAGTGCCTCGAAAAACGTCTTCTACCATTTATTCGTGCACATGAGGGTACCGTGATATTCTGGCCAGATTTAGCAACCTCTCAATACTCTAAAGCTACGATGGAATGGTATGCAAGTAAAAAGATCAATTTTGTACCAAAAATAGCAAATCCGCCTAACTGCCCAGAGCTTCGCCCAATTGAAAGACATTGGGCTCTAATGAAAAGAGATCTTCGAAAGAGTGGCAGGACTGCAAAAAATTTTCAAGACTTCAGACTTAAGTGGAAAAGATCGTACCGTACTGTCGATGAAACAACTGTGCAAAATTTAATGAAGGCCCTTAAAAAAAAAGTAAGAAATTTTTATAGAAAAAACAAAATTGTTAATTAGTTTTTAGATATTTATATTCTGAACACTAGCCATTATTAATAAAAAAATAAAAAAAACCAAAAAAATTGCTGGGTATTTTTTTATAACTAAAAAACAAAGTGCAAGTTTCTTCTCGGACAGTCCTTATTATGAATAAGAAATATTTTATTAGGTGTCCATAACTATTATTTTTCAATGGATTCTTTTTTACGTTGAGTCATAACTATTATGAATAAGAAATATTTTATTAGTTGTCAATAACTATTAATTTTCAATGGATTCTTTTTTACGTTGAGTCATAACTATTATGAATAAGAAATATTTTATTAGTTGTCAATAACTATTAATTTGGAAAAAATATTTTTTTACGTTGTTTTGAAAAAAGTGTTCGACAGATTTTCATTTTTTTGAATCTTTTTGCACCAATCGATGGGGAGGTGGTTTATATGACATCACCAGAGGTGGTCATCGGTTCGAAAATGTGCAAGAGTTTGACTCATTTTTGAAGTTTTTTTTGCTTCAATCAATGAAAAGAGGTCTAAAAAGGATATTGGCCATCACTAGAAGTGGTACCGATCCTTAAAAATGCTCTATTTAGGTCCATTTTCGAAATTTTTTTTGCAAAAAATCGATGGAAAGAGGTTGACAATGGGTTTTGACCATCACCAGCGTTGGTTCCAATTAAAAAGGTGGTCGATTTTGGTCCATTTTGACCGTTTTTGACCCATTTTCGAAAAAAAACTTATTTTTTCTGTAATAAATGGGAAAAGGTCGAAAATGGATTTTGGACATCACTTAGAGTGGCTCCTGCGTCGGGCCCCGAGAAAGAACCGTTTTTGACCCATTTTCGGATAATTTTTTTTTTTCTGTAATTAATGGGAAAACGTCGAATATAAATATTTGACATCATTTAGGGTGGCTCCGGACCCTGGAAAGGACCGCTTTCGATCATTTTGATAGTTTTCAAGTTCCGGAGCTACTCTAAAAGACATCCAAAATGCATTTTCAACCTTTCATAATAGATTAGAGCAAAAAAAAAATTTTAGGGTGGTTCATAAAAAATTTTTTTTTTGTTCGACTCGGTAGGGAAATGTCCACAGTAATAATTTTCGAGCTTTATCTATGCATTGGTGCAAAAAAAAAATTTTTTACGAACCACCCTAAATTTTTTTTTTTTGCTCCAATCGATTATGAAAGGTTGAAAATGCATTTTGGATGTCTTTTAGAGTAGCTCCGGAACTTGAAAACTACCAAAATGATCGAAAGCGGTCCTTTCCAGGGTCCGGAGCCACCCTAAATGATGTCAAATATTTATATTCGACGTTTTCCCATTAATTACAGAAAAAAAAAAATTTATCCGAAAATGGGTCAAAAACGGTTCTTTCTCGGGGCCGGACGCAGGAGCCACTCTAAGTGATGTCCAAAATCCATTTTCGACCTTTTCCCATTTATTACAGAAAAAATAAGTTTTTTTTTCGAAAATGGGTCAAAAACGGTCCTTTCCAGGGTCCGGAGCTACCTTAAATGGGGTCCAAAATTCATTTTCGACCTCTATTCAACGACTGGTGCAAACAAAATTTCGAAAATGAATCAAAATCGGGAAATTTTTGGAACTCGGGATCACCTGTGATGATGACCAAAATCTATTTTCGACCTTTATTCAACGACTGGTGCAAACAAAATTTTGAAAATGGACCAAAATCGGCCACTTATTGGTACTTTTTTTCGACTTCGACCTCTTTCCAAAGATTGGTGCAAACGAAATTTCGAAAATGGATCAAAATCGGGAACTTTTCGGGACTCGGGACCACCTTTGATGATGACCAAAATCTATTTTCGACCTCTATTCAACGACTGGTGCAAACATAATTTCGAAAATGGACCAAAATCGGGCACTTTTTGGTACTTTTTTTTCGACTTCGACCTCTTTCCAACGATTGGTACAAAATTTTTTTTTTCAAAATGGACCAAAATCGACCACCTTTTTAATTGGAACCAACGCTGGTGATGGTCAAAACCCATTGTCAACCTCTTTCCATCGATTTTTTGCAAAAAAAATTTCGAAAATGGACCTAAATAGAGCATTTTTAAGGATCGGTACCACTTCTAGTGATGGCCAATATCCTTTTTAGACCTCTTTTCATTGATTGAAGCAAAAAAAAACTTCAAAAATGAGTCAAACTCTTGCACATTTTCGAACCGATGACCACCTCTGGTGATGTCATATAAACCACCTCCCCATCGATTGGTGCAAAAAGATTCAAAAAAATGAAAATCTGTCGAACACTTTTTTCAAAACAACGTAAAAAAATATTTTTTCCAAATTAATAGTTATTGACAACTAATAAAATATTTCTTATTCATAATAGTTATGACTCAACGTAAAAAAGAATCCATTGAAAATTAATAGTTATTGACAACTAATAAAATATTTCTTATTCATAATAGTTATGACTCAACGTAAAAAAGAATCCATTGAAAAATAATAGTTATGGACACCTAATAAAATATTTCTTATTCATAATAAGGACTGTCCGAGAAGAAACTTGCACTTTGTTTTTTAGTTATAAAAAAATACCCAGCAATTTTTTTGGTTTTTTTTATTTTTTTATTAATAATGGCTAGTGTTCAGAATATAAATATCTAAAAACTAATTAACAATTTTGTTTTTTCTATAAAAATTTCTTACTTTTTTTTTAAGGGCCTTCATTAAATTTTGCACAGTTGTTTCATCGACAGTACGGTACGATCTTTTCCACTTAAGTCTGAAGTCTTGAAAATTTTTTGCAGTCCTGCCACTCTTTCGAAGATCTCTTTTCATTAGAGCCCAATGTCTTTCAATTGGGCGAAGCTCTGGGCAGTTAGGCGGATTTGCTATTTTTGGTACAAAATTGATCTTTTTACTTGCATACCATTCCATCGTAGCTTTAGAGTATTGAGAGGTTGCTAAATCTGGCCAGAATATCACGGTACCCTCATGTGCACGAATAAATGGTAGAAGACGTTTTTCGAGGCACTCGTCTATATAAACTTTGGAATTGATTGTGCCTTGCGTAACAAAGAAGCTGCTTCTGAGGCCACAGGTGCATATGGCCTGCCAAACCATATATTGCTTCGAAAATTTCGAAATTTTTTTTTTTGAATTTACTAGGCACATCCCCTTCTTCGGTGATGTATAATATTCGTGCCCAGGTAGCTGCTTAAAATCTGCTTTAACGTAAGTTTCGTCGTCCATAACACAGCAGTCAAATTTAGTCAGGTACCTTTCATACAATTTTCGGGCTCGCATCTGAGCCATCAACTGCTTTTCATCAGAACGGTCTGGTACTTTTTGAACTCTATATGTCTTTAGCTTACTTTTCTCCTTTATCCTTTGCACAGTAGATTTTGATGTACCTGCTCTAGCCGCCATATCTCGCACTGACGTGTTGGGATTCTGCCTAAAAAGGCGCTTCACCTTCGCCGCTACCTTTGGGTTAGAAAATTCTGGTTTTCTGCCTGAACCCTTTTTTCGTGAAACAGGTAGACCCTTCTTATAATTAGAAATAACCGTTTTGACAGTTCTTTCTGATGCACCAACTATTTTTGCTATAGCTGAATATTTTAACCCTGGATTTTGCAGGTATGTGGACTAAATCAGTTCGCGGACTTTTTCTTGCTTGCTAGACATCTTTGTCGTTAGAAAAGCTATCTTCAAGTGTTATACATCATATCAAACGTCACTTTATATGGAATAAATATTTTGTCTTTTTAGACCTATAAGGTTATCAGGTAGAGTATAATCTTAAAAAATAAAAGTGCAAGTTTTTTCTGGGACAGTCCTTAGTTATGACTCAACGTAAAAAAGAATCCATTGAAAAATAATAGTTATGGACAACTAATAAAATATTTCTTATTCATAATAATTATAAACCAATTTTTTGACATAAATCTTATAATAGTTATGTCCCTGTAAAAAACTTATAAAAAAAAGGGGTAAATTTAAAGACAGTGACTTTTATCTAACTTTTACAAACGTTGTATCAGAGGTGGCAAAATGCCGCCGTCTGAATGTAAAGAATGTACAGTGAAATTAGTTCAAGTAAACGATTCGATTTCATGTTCTGGTTGATGTGGGTGCATATTTTGCATAAAATGCAGCAACATTAAAAGACCGGAAATAAAAGTTTTGAGTGATAACACTAATATTAAATGATTTTGTAATCAGTGTACAATCTCCGATACAAATACTAAATTTATTGAGATTAAGCATCTCATAGAAAAATGTGAAAAAATAAAATTGTAAAAGCAGAGATGAAAGACTCAGTTGAAGTTTTACTTCAAAAATTTTCACAATTGAAAAAGAGTTTAGCCACAGATTTCAACGCACTTCTAGAGCATAATATTGAAGTGAAATTGAATCAAATGAAAAAAGATATTTTAAGTGAATTATCAAGTGCACTAAAAGAAAATAATGAGAAACTAAATGAAATTTGCCTGGTTAAAACCAACAACAAAAATAATGAAAATAAACAAATGTTATAAGCAGAGACTGCAAGATTAAATGAAAATAAAATAGTCATCAAACCAAAAGACAAAGCAAAGAAAAACAAAGATGCCAAAATTGCGCTAAAAAAAGTAATTGAACCTACTGAAGGTCTCGTGAGTGGAGTGAGAGAAATTAATAGCGGAGGTTTAATAGTGGAATGCAAAAACAAAGAAACCCGTCAGCAGGTACAGCAGAAGATCACAGAAAGCATTGGAAATGAGTACGAATTGGAAAAGAAAAAAGATAAAAGAGAGATCAAAAAAGTTTTTAAAGTTATTGGTCTGTGAGAAAAGCTCAGTAGTGAGCGCATAATTGAGTGCATTTCTAAACAAAATGATATTTGTGTAGGAAAAGAGTTTAAAATTATTAAAATATATGTAAATGGAAACAGAAGAGAAGAATCTTTTAATGCTCTTATTGAAACAGATTGTTTAACATATGAGAATATTTTAAAACAAAATAGAATTAACATTGAGTGAGATTCGTGCATTGTTTTTGAGCATGTGCATGTTTTAAGATGTTTTAAATGTTTAGGATATAATCATAAAGCTGTTGAATGTATCAACAAAAAAGCTTGTAGTAAATGTGCAGGAAATCACGATAGTAAAGATTGTACGTCAAATGTATCTAAATGTGTCAATTGTTGTGAATTATTTCAAAAGAAGTTGTTAGATGTTCATGTACATCACTTTGCCTTTAGCAGAGAATGTCCAGCATATAAAGGATATTTTGAAAGCAAAACCAAAGCCCGCAAGTAGCAATCAATTAATACAGACTTAAATTGTTTATATCTTAATATTAATAGTATATTATCTAATAAATATGAATTAGAAAGACTTATTAAAGTAAAAAAACCAGCAATTATACTATGTGCGGAAACTTGTACCACTATTGAAATTACTGATCAAGAGTTGAGCATACAAACTTACACGTTAGTACGAAGTGATTCTCATAGTAGGCACACTGGTGGTGTATTAATTTATGTGAACAAATCGATTGAGTATAGCATCAAATATAATAAGACAATTGATACAAATATGTGGTGTATTTTTTGTTCAGTTTTGAAAGGATTTTTAGTCACTCTTTATGTTTTGTTACCTTTCTAAGGAACCGAAAGTTGGCTGCGGAAATATGATCTCATTTTTTATAAACAATTTAAGTTCTTATATGTACTTAGAGTGCACAAAATACACGATTTTATTATAGACTACATATGTCACTTTTCTGAATTTTAAATTCACTTAATCTTTGCTCATATATCTTTGTATCGAGTATATGTTATCACCCATCTCAAAATGCACGAAACTTGAATAAAAATGTGTTCATGAATAAAACTTTTTACTGTTATTTTTTTCTCATAAAAATGGGGCGCCACATCGCACTCTGCCCAGGGCGCCGGCCCTGGCGTTGAGCACAATTTTTCAAAAAATTATAAGTGCATAATTATCATATATTTCTTTCTTTTCATAAACATGTTAAGTATTTTCCTTTGGACTTTATTATCAATAATCCTAAGTTTTCTCCTTTGAAATTTTTTGCTTAGTGATCCAAGATATTATTTTAGGATTTTTCTCGTTCTTTCATACAAAAAAAAACTTTTATTTTCGCCTTTTGAAAAATAAAAGTCAAAAAAAAACTCTTTGCATGTGACTGTTAAAAATATAAGTAAAAAAAAACTTTTTAAAAAAACTTTTATTAATAAAAGTCGAAAAAAACTCTTATGAAAAAGTTTTTTGGAAAAACTTTTATTCAATAAAAGTTTTTGAAGAAAGTTAATAAAAACTTTTATAACAAAAAAGTTTTAAGAAACTTTTATTTTGAAAACTTTTTGAATAAAAGTATAATAGTTTCAAGGTCTGCGCAGAACAAAGTACCATGAAATCAATAAGAATTGGTATTGACTAATGGTATTTCACCATTGTCTTAAGTCAATATATTTTATTCTTTTAATTTTAATAAGGTTACCGTATTGCTTATATTTACATTTTAAAACAATATGGTCACTTTGCAAAATTAAATGACACCACATTATTTAAGATAAGATTTAATTTCACTAGTAATGAATAAAGTTTTCTCAAGTGGGCACAGTATAAACCAACTTAATAAACTTTTTATTGGTCAATATTAAAGGGCCAAATAGACGTTCATGCGTGCATGATCAAAAAAATGACGACGTCATCATGATTTCGACACACACCATTCATGCACGCATGATGGATATCATTTTTGATTGAACATTTAACGTGTTGACATTATGACGTCAGAAGCATGTGCGGCAATTAAAATTGCATTTAATATTAAAAAAAAAGTATGAAATGAGTTTAATTTAAGCTCGAAAAATCTTTAAAAATGTATTTTAAAAAACAAAGTTCATACAAAAGTTCAGGGACATAACTATTATAAGATTTATGTCAAAAAATTGGTTTATAATTATTATGAATAAGAAATATTTTATTAGTTGTCAATAACTATTATTTTTCAATGGATTCTTTTTTACGTTGAGTCATAACTATTATGCATAAGAGATATTTTATTAGTTGTCAATAACTATTATTTTTCAATGGATTTTTTTTACGTTGAGTCATAACTATTATGCATAAGAGATATTTTATTAGTTGTCAATAACTATTATTTTTCAATGGATTTTTTTTACGTTGAGTCATAACTATTATGAATAAAAAATATTTTATTAGTTGTCAATAACTATTATTTTTCAATGGATTTTTTTTACGTTGAGTCATAACTATTATGCATAAGAGATATTTTATTAGTTGTCAATAACTATTATTTTGCAATTGATTTTTTTTACGTTGAGTCATAACTATTATGCATAAGAGATATTTTATTAGTTGTCAATAACTATTATTTTGCAATTGATTTTTTTTACGTTGAGTCATAACTATTATGCATAAGAGATATTTTATTAGTTGTCAATAACTATTAATTTGGAAAAAATATTTTTTTTTACGTTGTTTTGAAAAAAGTGTTCAACAGATTTTCATTTTTGTGAATCTTTTTGCACCTATCGATGGGGAGGTGGTTTTAATGACATCACCAGAGGTGGTCATAAAAACTTTGCTTCAATCAATGAAAAGAGGTCTAAAAAGGATATTGGCCATCACTAGAAGTGGTACCGATCCTTAAAAATGCTCTATTTAGGTCCATTTTCGAAATTTTTTTTTGCAAAAAATCGATGGAATGAGGTTGACAATGGGTTTTGACCATCACCAGCGTTGGTTCCAATTAAAAAGGTGGTCGATTTTGGTCCATTTTGAAAAAAAAAATTTTGTACCAATCGTTGGAAAGAGGTCGAAGTCGAAAAAAAAGTACCAAAAAGTGCCCGATTTTGGTCCATTTTCGAAATTATGTTTGCACCAGTCGTTGAATAGAGGTCGAAAATAGATTTTGGTCATCATCAAAGGTGGCCCCGAGTCCCAAAAAGTTCCCGATTTTGATCCATTTTCGAAATTTCGTTTGCACCAATCTTTGGAAAGAGGTCGAAGTCGAAAAAAAGTACCAATAAGTGGCCGATTTTGGTTCATTTTCAAAATTTTGTTTGCACCAGTCGTTGAATAAAGGTCGAAAATAGATTTTGGTCATCATCACAGGTGATCCCGAGTTCCAAAAATTTCCCGATTTTGATCCATTTTCGAAATATTGTTTGCACCAGTCGTTAAATAGAGGTCGAAAATAAATTTTGGACCTCATTTGAGGCGGCTCCGGACACTGGAAAGGACCGTTTTTGACCCATTTTCGAAAAAAACTTCTTTTTTCTGTAAAAAATGGGAAAGGGTCGAAAATGGATTTTGGACATCACTTATAGTGGCTCCTGAGTAGTCCGGCCCCGAGAAAGAACCGTTTTTGACCCATTTTCGGATAAATTTTATTTGCTGTAATTAATGGGAAAACGTCGAATGTAAATATTTGACATCATTTAGGGTGGCTCCGGACCCTGGAAAGGACCGCTTTCGATCATTTTGGTAGTTTTCAAGTTCCGGAGCTACTCTAAAAGATATCCAAAACGCATTTTCAACCTTTCATAATCGATTGGAGCAATAAAAAATTTTAGGGTGGTTCATAAAATTTTTTTTTTGCACCACTGCATAGATAAAGCTCAAAAATGACTACGGTCGACATTTCCCTATCGATTCGAACAAAAAAAAAAAATTTTATGAACCACCCTAAAATTTTTTATTGCTCCAATCGATTATAAAAGGTTGAAAATGCGTTTATTATATCTTTTAGAGTAGCTCCGGAACTTGAAAACTACCAAAATGATCGAAAGCGGTCCTTTCCAGGGTCCGGAGCCACCCTGAATGATTTCAAATATTTATATTCGACGTTTTCCCATTAATAACTGAAAAAAAAAATTTATCCGAAAATGGGTCAAAAACGGTTCTTTCTCGGGGCCGGACTACTCAGGAGCCACTATAAGTGATGACCAAAATCCATTTTCGACCCTTTCCCATTTATTACAGAAAAAAGAAGTTTTTTTCGAAAATGGGTCAAAAACGGTCCTTTCCAGTGTCCGGAGCCGCCTCAAATGAGGTCCAAAATTCATTTTCGACCTCTATTTAACGACTGGTGCAAACAATATTTCGAAAATGGATCAAAATCGGGAAATTTTTGGAACTCGGGATCACCTGTGATGATGACCAAAATCTATTTTCGACCTTTATTCAACGACTGGTGCAAACAAAATTTTGAAAATGAACCAAAATCGGCCACTTATTGGTACTTTTTTTCGACTTCGACCTCTTTCCAAAGATTGGTGCAAACGAAATTTCGAAAATGGATCAAAATCGGGAACTTTTTGGGACTCGGGGCCACCTTTGATGATGACCAAAATCTATTTTCGACCTCTATTCAACGACTGGTGCAAACATAATTTCGAAAATGGACCAAAATCGGCCACTTATTGGTACTTTTTTTTTCGACTTCGACCTCTTTCCAACGATTGGTACAACATTTTTTTTCCAAAACGCACCAAAATCGACCACTTTTTTAGTTGGGACCAACGCTGGTGATGGCCAAAGCCCATTGTCAACCTCTTTCCATCGATTTTTTGCAAAAAAAAATTCGAAAATGTACCTAAATAGAGTACTTTTAGGGATCGGTACCACTTCTAGTGATGGCCAATATCCTTTTTAGACCTCTTTTCATTGATTGAAGCAAAGTTTTTATGACCACCTCTGGTGATGTCATAAAAACCACCTCCCCATCGATTGGTGCAAAAAGATTCACAAAAATTAAAATCTGTTGAACACTTTTTCAAAACAACGTAAAAAAATATTTTTTTCAAATTAATAGTTATTGACAACTAATAAAATATCTCTTATGCATAATAGTTATGACTCAACGTAAAAAAAATCAATTGCAAAATAATAGTTATTGACAACTAATAAAATATCTCTTATGCATAATAGTTATGACTCAACGTAAAAAAAATCCATTGAAAAATAATAGTTATTGACAACTAATAAAATATCTCTTATGCAGAATAGTTATGACTCAACGTAAAAAAAATCCATTGAAAAATAATAGTTATTGACAACTAATAAAATATCTCTTATGCATAATAAGGACTGTCCCAGAAAAAACTTGCACTTTTGTTTTTTAAGATTATATTCTACCTGATAATCTTATAGGTCTAAAAAGACAAAATATTTATTCCATATAAAGTGACGTTTGATATGATGTATAACACTTGAAGATAGCACTTCTAACGACAAAGATGTCTAGCAAGCAAGAAAAAGTCCGCGAACTGATTTTGTCCACATACCTGCAAAATCCGGAGTTAAAATATTCAGCTATAGCAAAAATAGTTGGTGCATCAGAAAGAACTGTCAAAACGGTTATTTCTAATTATAAGAAGGGTCTACCTGTTTCACGAAAAAAGGGTTCAGGCAGAAAACCAGAATTTTCTAACCCAAAGGTAGCGGCGAAGGTGAAGCGCCTTTTTAGGCAGAATCCCAACACGTCAGTGCGAGATATGGCGGCTAGAGCAGGTACATCAAAATCTACTGTGTAAAGGATAAAGGAGAAAAGTAAGCTAAAGACACATAGAGTTCAAAAAGTACCAGACCGTTCTGATGAAAAGCAGTTGATGGCTCAGATGCGAGCCCAAAAATTGTATGAAAGGTACCTGACTAAATTTGATTACTGCGTTATTAGCGACGGAAGTTACGTCAAAGCAGATTTTAAGCCGCTATCTGGGCACAAATATTATACATCACCGAAGAAGGGGCATATCCCTAGTAAATTTAAAGAAAAAAAACTTTCAAAATTTTCGAAGCAATATATGGTTTGGCAGGTCATATGTACCTATGGCCTTAGAAGAAGCTTCTTTGTTACGCAAGGCACAATCAATTCAAAAGTTTATATAGACGAGTGCCTCAAAAAACATGTTCTACCATTTATTCGTGCACATGAAGGTACAGTGATTCTCTGGCCCGATTTAACAACCTCTCATTACTCTAAAGCTACGATGGAATGGTATCAAAGTAAAAAGATCAATTTTGTACCAAAAATAGCGAATCCGCCCAACTGCCCAGAGCTTCGCCCAATTCGGAGATATTGGGCTCTAATGAAAAGAAATCTTCTTAAGAGTGGTAAGACTACAAAAAACTTACAAGACTTTAGACTTAAGTGAAAAAGATCGTTTCGTACTGTCGATGAAACACCTGTACCAAATGTAATAAAGGGCCTTAAGAACAACGTCAGAGATTTTTATGAAAAAAAAAAATTGTTAATTAGTTTTTAGTTATTTATATTCTTTACACTAGCCATTATTAATAAAAAAAGAAAAAAGACCAAAAAGTTTATTGGGTATTTTTTTATAACTAAAAAACAAAGTGCAAGTTTTTTCTGGGACAGTCCTTAGTTATGACTCAACGTAAAAAAAATCCATTGAAAAATAATAGTTATTGACAACTAATAAAATATTTCTTATTCATAATAATTATAAACCAATTTTTAAAAATAATTATTAAAATTGGGCAATTTTTTCAATCTGAAAAAAGAAAATAATAGTTATTTTGGGCCCTTGCAAAAGTTTAATTATTTCATCTAATTATCTTTATTGCATAATATTTGTAATTTCTTTTCCGCACTCATTGTCACCTTCTTCGTCAAAAAATCATGTAAATTGAGCTAAGTTCAGCACACACTATCATGCATGCATGATCAATCAAAAAAGTATCAAAATATTTTAATATTGCTCATGCGCATGACCAATCAGTCAATCAGCCACCAATTTGCATGAGCAATCACTTGATTCATCATGCACGCATGAACGTCTATTTGGCCCTTAAGGCCTAAAATTTTGTTTTTGGAAAATTTGGATTTCTTAAAAAGTAATGCGCAAGTGAATTTCTATGTGCGTGTTTTTTTTAAAATCCGCCTTCTCAGTAAATATTTAACAACGAAAAGAAATATTTTACAATTTATATGAAATAAAGTTTTTATCTCTATATAGACCTAGTTAACAACGTCTATCACATAGAACTTCTTTTAAGCTTAAGTTTAAAATTGTCGGTCAAGTAATTTGAATTTTTATGTGAATTGATTATTAAAAGTAGGCTTTGAATTGTATGTCAAAATTTTTTCATAAAATCCCGTTAGTTTATGAGTTTCGCATAATTTTGAAAACCAGCTCAAAGCGCAGTCGGTCACGTTATTAGCAACGCGTACTTTTATTTGTGTTTGGCACTAAAATAACAATCATTTTAGTAAGTTTTTTTTCTTTTATGGTAAAATAAGTTCGTTTTATTATTTAATAACATCTTATAGTTTGTGAATGCTATGGGTAAAAATAAATCTTGTGACGAAAACACCAGAGCTATAATAATTGATATGCGCAATGATGGGAAGTCTTCTGGTGAAATTGCAAATTTATTGAAGGTGTCCAAAAGAAAGGTTTTCAACGCTGTGCAATATTTTAACAAAAATAAAACAACAGCGAAAGTTCCGCGGAAGCTAAGAACGAGAATGACATCTGCTAAAGAAGATGAATTGTGAATGAATGCGTGAGTCAAAAAAAATACCCTCAAAAAACTGCAAACGAAATTCGCGTTAGTGTTTTCGGTGCAAATTTTGATTCACCTGTAGAGACCATAAAAAGAAGTTTGCGCGAAAAAGGACTTTTTGGAAGAATTTCCAGGAAGAAGCCTCTTCTATCAGAAGCAAATAGAAAGAAAAGGTTATATTTCGCTCGGAAATATAGGCACTGGTCCGTAAAAGAGTGGAAAAAAGTCCTTTTTTCGGATGAAACCAAAATTAATAGAGTTTCGTCCGATGGTAAAACCTACGTCCGTCGTCCCAGATCAAAGGAATTTGACCCGAAATAAACACGTCCTTAAAGTATGGTGGTGGAAAGAAATATTGTGATCTGGGGATCTATGTCATGGCGTGGCGTTGGTCCCATTGCTAAAACTGAGGGTCATATGGACCAGCACCAGTATATTTCTATCCTTAATGATGTAATGGTTCCATTCTGTGATGAAAACATGCCAATGTCTTGGATGCTGCAGCAGAATAACGATCTGAAGCATACCGCGCGGCAAGCAAAACGGTGGATGGAGGAGAATTACATCACATTATTGAACTGGCCTTCATGCAGCCCAGACCTCAACCCCATCAAGAACCTCTGGGAGCAATTAAAAAGAAAAGTTCGGTTGCATAAAGTTGGAAATTTCTTGAAAATATATACAAAAGTAAAGATGGAATGTGAAGAAATTCCAAGTGCTGTGCGCCGAAAATTAGTGGAGGCGATGCCTCGGAGGTGTGAGGCAGTTATAAGAAATAATGGTTTTGCAACGAAATATTAAATTTTTTTTATTTAATTTTATATGTAATTTTTCATGTTTTTTTAACTTAAATGCAATTTTAACTATGTCTCCCTTTGAATTTTAATTGTTCTTCCTTGAATATTAATTCAAAATAGTCTTAACTTCAAGAAAAACCATAATTGAAGAGTGTGCTTAAAAAAAAGACCAAGATGACGATTTCGATTTTTTTTATTTTTTTTTTGAAGCAGACTCTTCAAACATGGTATTTCTTGAAGTTAAAGCTATTTTGAATTAATATTCAAGGATGAACAATTAAAATTCAAAGGAACACATAGTTAAAATTGCATTTAAGTTAAAAAAACATGAAATGTTACAAAGTTAAATAAAAAAAATAGCTATCTGAACTTAAATTGAACAGCCTTGAATATAAATTCAGGACAGCCTTAGCTTCAAGAAAAACTATGGCTGAAAGACGTACTCCAAAAAAAAAAAAAAACGAGGCCAGCTAAAAGGCCAAATCTGATGGAAAAAAACAAAATTTTTTATACCTCTGCATCTATTTGACGCAGATGAATAAAATTTTCTACATATGTTTCTCATGGCCTATGGAAAGTTCTTAGCATAATTTAGATATTATATATATTATATTTTAGTTTACAGTCCTAACCATTTCGCCACGCTGCCTTGTATATTCGAGTTTTTTATTATTCCTTTTGTTCAATATGTCTATAATATTTTGTGTCAATAACGCAGGGTAATCTATTTTTTAAAAATTTCCCATAATTTAATAAAAGTTTTTCTTTTTTTTTATGGGGTCACTATGTATTTTCGATTTTGGGTAAAAACCAGGTTTAAACTTAATATTGCGACTATAATTATGGGCCATTAATTTCATAGTATTAGTATATATCAATCATAATCTTTTAAATAAGTATTTTTAATAAATCAATTAGCATATCTTTCAATTTTAATTGTGAAATTACTATGTATTTGTTTAAATTTCATCTTAAACAATATTACAAATTACGAAAAAGTATACATAGATTACATAAAAAGTATAAAAAAATGTTCGAGTCGATTCTGTTGCAAACCAATTATTATTATAACACGGTTCGAAAATGGTTTGCACCCATGAGAAATTCCAATATGTATATTCTGAAAATAGATGTTTAAAAAAATATACGTGTCTCGTCGTTTTTTCCAGCATGTCAGAATTTTTTTTAATGGATTTTTAAAGTTTTTTATGATCACACCTATTTTATATATATAAAAATCAATTGATGTGCATTAGTCTCGCAAGGGATCGAGAACCGTTGATCTGATTTGAATAATTTTTCTTTGATGTGTTCGTAATTGTGTCATTTAGGTACTAGGACTGGGGCTGGGATTTAACTTGGAGTTTGTACTGTTTTGTATGGCAAATTTGTGTTGAGAATGCAATATTTTCCAATAAGTAAATTAATTTTTAGTAGGACAATGTGTGCCGGTCTAAGACGGGGATGAGCATGGGGCTAGAGATAAGGACAGGGAGAGCAAAACAACGTCTGCGGGCACACTAGGCGCTCTTAAATAACGAAATATAAGAGAATGCACCGATTTTCATGAATGAAGGCTATTGAAGAAAGTTATTAAATAGCAAATTTTATAAATGGAAAATACTAACATATGGTTCTTGAAGTTTTTTTAGTTCAACACTTCACAAAATTAATACATAAAACAATTCTAAAAAATGAATGGAAAAAAACTGACTTACTATAACGTTACACATATAAAAAAAACAAAAATACTCCTTTCAGAGCTAATTCACAATGTTCTATAAATATGTGTGTACTAGGAAAGCCTCTAAACAAATATTGATTGAAAAGTATAGTAAACAAAAATACCTGTTGCAAACTCCAACAGTAGAACTTAATGAAGTAATTTTTCTGATTTTATGATAGGTACTTTAAAACATTGGGAAATTTTTGAATAAAGGTTCTTGTAATAAAAACAACTCTTTGATGATGATTGTAATAAAATTAAAGTCAGATAGGAGGATTTAATATTATTGAAACATATTTACAGGTAGTCCACATAAATAGACGTTTATCTTTCCCTTTAACTAGTAAGTCATACATCTTCTTTAAAAAAAAAACGCAGGTGCACCTAGAATTTCGAAAAATATTAAGGAAATCTCGGAAAAATATATAAAAATTATAATGGTCAAATTAAAGAACTATGATTTCGCGCATAAAAATGGTATTTGTATAAATATAGAGTAACTTCGGGTTTGTGATATGGTCATGTAATGTGATATGCCATCATATTTCCTTAACCCTAGGATGTTCAGCTACCTATGAGGCGGTAAGTAACAGTGCTGTGCCTCGCGAGGCCCATATGCCATGGCCTCGGCTTACTATATTTTTGTCCAGCTAGAAGTTTCGCTGGTACCTGCGATTGGTTATAAAGGGTGTTTTTTTTAGAGGTTTGTTTTTCGAATAGAGATAAAACTGGCATTTTATGGTCAAATCTGGCAACTCTAATGTCATTTATGTTCAGTTTGGTTTGCCATTTGAACATCACGAACAGGTTGACAAAAGAACAACGCTTGCAAATCGTGCAAATTTATTTCGAAAATAATGGTTCAGTTCGCGAACCTTCGCTTGTTTACCGCAAGCTCCGTCCATTTTATGGTCGACATAATCGTCCATCAGAGCAATTAATTCGGTTAACCATGGGTCGTTTTCGCACTACGTTTACCCTATGTGATAATACGCATCCGCAGAGACGTTGAACAGTGCACACCGAAGAAACAATTGCCGCTGTAGAGCAAAATGTTGAAGAGGACCCGAATGAATCGATTCGCCACCGTGCACAGCAATTGGAGCTTTGTCCATCAACTTTATGGAAGATTTTGCGCAAAGATCTTGGCTTGCGACCTTACAAGATCCAGCTTGTGCAAGAATTAAAGCCGTGAGACCATGCAATGCGTCGTGATTTTGGTGTATGGGCCGAAAAAGAGATTGATTCCGATGCTGATTTTCATCGCAAAATTTTGTTCAGTGATGAGGCTCATTTTTGGTTGAACGGCTACGTCAACAAGCAAAATTGCAGCATTTGGAGTGAAGAGAATCTACATGAGACCCTTGAGACGCCATTACATCCACAAAAACTGACTGTTTGGTGTGCTCTATGGGCTGGTGGAGTCATTGGGCCATACTTCTTCCGAAATAATGCTGGAGAGTCAGTTACCGTTAATGGAGACCGGTATAGAGCCATGATAACCGACTATTTTGTTCCCGAATTGGATGGCATGAATGTGGATGAGTTGTGGTTCCAACAAGACGGCGCTACATGCCACACAGCGCACGTCACAATCAATTTATTGAAGGAAACATTCGATGAGCGCATAATTTCGTGGAATGGACCTGTCAATTGGCAACCAAGATCGTGTGATTTGACACCATTGGATTATTTTCTTTGGGGATATGTGAAGGCGCTCGTCTACGCCAACAAACCAGAAACGTTAGGGGACTTGGAAGCCAACATTCGTGGCGTTATTGCCGACATACGGCCCCATATGCTCGAAAAAGTGGTTCAAAATTGGACCTGTAGAATTGGCTTTATTCGAGCCAGCCGCGGCGGCCACATGCCCGAAATCATATTTAAACATTAATGGCATAAAATTATCCTTCCAATAAAGCTAAATTGATGGACATTAAAACGATTTTCTTGTGTTTTATTTCAATTCGAAGCTCTATACCTCTAAAAAAAACACCCTGTATATGTTGTGTATGGCTGTAGCTATGTACATATGTGTATATGTATATATGTATATGTATGCTGCGTAAGAGAATGGGCATAGTCAAAAAATAAAACTTTTTTTTATTTTTGATTTTTAAGGTAAATTTTTACCTCATTTATTTAAGGTAACAAAGAGGAGACGTCCATAAATTGCGTGAGTTCCGGAAAAATCTCACCAAGAGGGTGGGGAAGGGGGTTGTCAGTAAAAATATCACGTCAACTTTTTAATGCTGAGATTACATTATTATAGCAGATTACATTTAAAAATTATAAGGCAAGTCTCACTGAAGGGAGAGTGGGGCTCTCGTCAGAAGTCACTAAGTCTCACCAAGAGGAGAGACCGAATTTTTAAAAAAACACATCACGTAATTAATGAACGGCCTCTAAATATGAATTGTGAGGTTACATGTGTTGATATGATATGTTATATTTATTCTGCTTCGGTTGCAGCACAGCCGTAGCATAAGCAAACTTTCATCATGGACCCATGTTCAAGGCACATGTATTTTTTGCTTTTTTCACAGTATAAAAATGTTTTCCGCAGTTTCTTGTTCTGCTGAGGGTTGCACCACAGTATTTCCGGTGCCGTGACATAGTCCCCACGGACATAATCCCCATTTTTGGTGTGGGGGTTATGTTCGAAAAAAAATAAATTAATGATAACAGTTTTGGGCCTTATGTCCGTTTTTTTTCGGTCACAATCCCCACTTCGTGTTGGGCTTATAACAACTTCTAAGAATGGACATAGCCGGAGTTGCATATATTGGAGGATGTAAGTCCTCAGAAGCCACCATTGGAATTATGCCCGTATGTGCAACACCGGCTTCGCTAGTTTCAGTAAGTCTACATAAAAGTTAAGGTAAGTGGGCGGCCTGCGGCCGCAGTTCAGGATTTAAAACTCCCAAAAATCCAACACCGGCTTCGCGGCGGCCTTCGGCCGCGGATCAGTCTATAGTCCTAGTTTGCTAGTCACAGTAATTCCACATAAATGTTAATGTAAGTGAGATCACAAAAGGCCGCCGAAGGCCGTTGGTGTTGGATATTTTATAGACTGATCCGCGGCCGAAGGCCGTCGCGAAGCCGGTGTTGGATTTTTGGGAGTTTTAAATCCTGAGCTACGGCCGAAGGCCGCCCACTTACCTTAACTTTTATGAAGAATTACTGTATCTAGTGAAGCCGGTGTTGAACATACGGACATGATTCCAATGGTGAATTTATTATTATTATTATTTAACTAAGGATAAAAAAAGCTGGCAATTATCCATTTATTTAACTCAATTAGTTCAAAAATTATTAACAAAACTAACTTAAAGAAAAATTCAATTTAACAAAAAAAACATTAAGAATTAAATAAAATATTCCTTCACACTTTCCACAATTCGCCGACAAATAATGGGGATTATGACCGAAACTGATGCGGACATAATCTCCATAGCTTTGGGGATTATGTTCGCTTTTTTATGGGGATTACGGCCGAAAATTTTACGGACATAGCCCCCACACCATTTCAAAAATGGGGATTATGTCACGGCACCGTATTTCCGTGTTTTCGCTGATTTTGCGGAGGTGCCTGGCGCTCTTGCAAATACTTACAAACACATTGAGTTTTGTAATAGCTGTACTGATAGTTGCTGGCGGTATACGTGGCTAATCATTACTCCATTATTCATGTGAGCGGTCAGCAATTGCGACGTCAGAAGCGTCAGGAACACGCAACGTTTGTCCGTTTTGTGCGATGGTGCGAATGCCTCATAAACAATAAATGATTCCAAGCCAGCAACATCCAGTATATTATAGAAAATGGATAGTGGTCAGCGGTTTGTGCCACGCTTGCAGGAGTAGCCGCTGAGCATCTGGTCCATCATATCAACACCTGGTTTCTTTTTGTACGCATTGTCGACGGTGGACGCAAAATGCTCGGTTAACAGCAAAATGACGGCCTTTTTCTTTTTTTGATTTCACCCTTCAGCGGATAGTTGCTCTTCGAGTGTCAAATCCACCATACTTTGATACCATATTTGGCCGGCTTCGAAGAGATATAACATTTTTGAAATAACGAAAATATGTAGCTAAAGACTCAAAAATTTTTATAAGAAATAGAACTGCGGAGATTCGATTATTTTCAACCCGAATAACGCATCGAATCGCAATGATTCAGTTCAGAAAACCTATTAGAACGTATTGTAAGACGTTTTCTTATACGTTTACATATATTTGCCATACATTTAACAGCTGGGCCTGGCAAGGTGATGTTTCTATATAAACATAAAAGTTTTGTTCGGCAATGTCAGCGCAAACGACCCGTTTCCGGTTTTATTGCGTTCAGAAACCATGAGCGGTAGTTATCAGGAGACCGTTTGGCGCTCAGACCAAAGAAACAATATTGCTGACGACTCAAAGTCAAAATGGGCCTCGAAAAGCCCAGCTGCACATCATAGGGTTACATAAGCAATTCTCGACAAAATTTTTTTTGTCAACATAGCAGTGAATTCTTTATTTGCTGAAATGTGTTTTAATAAAAATAACCCGAGTATATTAAAACTGAAATTCAGGTAATGTGATATAGTCCAATTTGGTCCACACAGCAAGGACATTACCTGTGCTTTTTGCAACAAATCCTTCCAAAGGGATACAAAGATTCAGACCTGAGTTCAATGCCTGCAATGCGATTTAATTTGGGCTCACAATGATTGTCTTCCAAGCCGGCAAGCAATTTGTGTATGTGGCTCATATTTTAACTTTAATATGTTCTGCTTTTCGCTTATTGATTCAGTTTAAATCTAGTTTCATTTTTTATGGAAATTCTATTGAAAGATATAATGTTATTGTATATTAGTCCCTACTGTTTTATACTTGTTATACTTTTCATGATGGTATATCACATTATCCGAACGCTATATATCACATTACCCGCCAATTTTCCATCTCGTTGAAATAGCTTCAGATTGGCATACGCTATATAGCTCCGAAGTCGTAATATACTGCACAATGCATCAACAAACCATATTACATAAAGAAGTAAAATGAAGTAAGTGCTTGATAAGTGAGATACTTCAAGTTATATTAATGAAAATGGAGTGTCCATATCGAAATCATTTTTGTTTTGTGTGTGGGTTGTATCCACCTTCAAAAAAGAAGAGAAATAGTATAACAAGAAGTGTTGTAACCGGATTCCAAGGTTATTTTGCTGTGGCTTTGTTGTGGAATTTAATTATCTACAGCAAGTACAAATGGAAGATTTGTTGTTGCGCTCCTAACTGGAATTAAAATAAACGATTTTCAAAACATCAGTGTTTTTTGTGTGTTTGGGAAGATCGCATAAAAGAATTACACTATACTGACTTCAAATGGGATGTGCATAAAAATTATCAAGTAGGTCAGTTTAGTATCGATCACGAACCGTTGGTTGGTTTTAGCAGAATAATTTTACCACCATTGCATATAACTTGGTTTAGTTTTTTATGTGATAAAATATCTTCAGCATCTTCTTTCTTACTGTTAACTAAAAAAATTTGCTGTTTAAATCTGTTAACAATTGTTTCAAGTATTGGTATATGGGATAAAATATCTTCAGCTTCTTCTTCCTTACTGTTAACTTAAAAAAATTTGCTGTTTAAATCTGTCAACAGTTGTTTCAAGTATTGGTGTATGGTCTTGCAAATCTTCCTCTTGAGAGTATATTGTTTGACCATCCAATGAATCATTCATTAAATGAATTTGTTTCAAATATATTGATTTCATCTTCGTCAACATTTGTTATGCTCAAAAAGTTAGCTATTTTTTCTTTTCCCTTAATGTACTCTATATTGGCATTATATTCTCCCAATTGGATTAGCCAATTTGAAGCTTTGGGTTTGTCTCTGCCAGATTTTTTAACCTGCAGCCACTTAAGTGGTTGATGGTCAGTATGTAGGTCTAATTCTTTTCCAAACAAGTATGGTCTGAAGTACTAACAACCCCATGCAATCGCCAATAAATTTTTCTCCTTAGTAGAGTAGTTTTTTCATGATCATTGAGAGTACTGGAAGCAAAGAATATAGGGTGTCCATTAGATTGTACCGACCCCCATACAAAAAAAAAAAAGTTCGGATGTCCACCCCAAGTTTGAAAGCAAATGTTGAAAGATTTTTAAGGAAAAAAAAAATTATTTTTTTCGGCCTCTAAATTCGATGCTATTTTGTTTTTTCTTATATCTCCGCTATTTGAAGTCCGATCAACAAGTATGGTATATCGTTATAAATGTCTCAGTATGGACCACATTTTGTTCATAAAAGTTATTTGTCTCAGATTTTTTTTTCGAGTAGTTGTATACATTATCTCAGTTTCTACCACCCTAACGTGACAAGGGCACATCATAAAATTAAAGTTTGTACCAAATCATAAAATTCATACTCAAAAAGTTTTCTCAAATTATTGAAATTGAAAAAGTTACAGCGAATCTAAAATTTCAGTGCAAATATTTGATCAGAATAATAAAATCATCTTTAACTTAAGTCCTAAAACTATACTATGGTTTTTTCCAATCGACTTCTACGATCAACGTTTATTGTAGTTTTAAACAATTTTATTTAAATAATTTTAAATGAAAATCGTTAAGGTTTTATCAATTAAAATTTTTTAATTTATTAATCGTATTCGAATGAACCACGAACTGTACGAGCTCTACGCTGACATTGACACAGTCAAGCGCATCACTATACAACGTCTGCGCTGGCTGGGACATGTTGTGCGTATGGAAGCTCCGGCGAAAAAGGTGTTTGATGCGGAAGCCGCTGGGCGACGACGAAGAGGAAGACCATGCCTCCGATGGAAAGACCAAGCCGAGGAAACCCTATCCACGCTTGGTGTGAATGATTGGAGAAGGCGCGCGCAAAATAGAGGCGTCTGGAGAGAGCTTTTGAGGTCGGCCGTAACCCGGTAACGGGTTGTTATGGCCACCCAAGTAAGTAAGTAAGTGTAGTTATCCCATTTGATTATGATCCGTACCAAATTTCATCAAAATCAATCTAGGTAGAAAGCATATGCTTCCAAATAAAAAAATGAAAAATAAGTGTTTATGAATACTTAGAATTAATGGGCGCTAGACTGATCAAATAAGAACGTATGTAAGTGTTCTGCTTGTAGCAGTTACATATTCTTAGTCCTTAAAACTGAGGTTGTGTGTATTCTGCAACTTTATGATCATCACATACGCTCCGCCCAAAATAAAACTTTACGATACTTGCAATGTAACAGCAACCCGCGAGTTACCTGCTACTAAGGCTTGATAGATGAATGATTCAATGTCCTAATTATAGTGCGACGGACTAAATTGTTTGGGTTTCGCAATGAATATAAGTTGGATTTTTCCCATAAATTTTAGGTCAGGTAATAGATTTTGCTATATTGTAAAAATTTTTTGTATATAAAGAGGAGTTTAAGACCATCACTTGTTAATCAGTATTGTTCAAGTTTTGAAAAAGTGTGCTTCAAATATTGAAAAAGTATTATACTTCAGAGAATTAAATAAAAAAGAAAAATGATTTTTCAAAAGTGCGATTTAAAAAAAAGCAAATTGCCAACAAAGCGCGATGTGATTCAATATTTAATACATCTGAAATATATTGAATCTGGCAACAGAAAATTAAATTAATAATTTTTGTATTGAACTTTTTAGTCATTTATACAACCAACATGAGAAAGATAACAAGTGGATCAATTTAACCTGGTAATTGGTGACATATGTTTCGGCTATTACCACGTATAAACATATTTTATATGCATATACATAGCCTCATCAGACCAGTTTTGGTTAAGTTGTACTGAGAATCGAACACCCGACCGTATGCATTTTTTGAATTGCGACGGCCGCTCTAACACTTGAGCTATTGGGTATGTGACCTTGATGTGTACAAAGTGCGTGTTTGGATTTCGCACGTATTGTTCCATTTTTCTTGTTATCTTTCTGAGTTATGTTCAGTTGACATAGCTCTTTTTAAGCTTATTTGGCTTATACATGTGCTATGATTTTTTTTTTTTTTTTATAATTTTATTTTCATATAATTTCAAAGTTCTGGAAAATTTTCCAGCTACTTTTTTATTATTATTGAAAAATTGGCGGGTTCTCCATATATTAAGAATTTTTTGGTTTGTTTTGAGACTAATAATTATTATATTAATAATTTTTGTATTGAACTTTTTAGTCATTTATACAACCAACATGAGAAAGATAACAAGTGGATCAATTTAACCTGGTAATTGGTGACATATGTTTCGGCTATTACCACGTATAAACATATTTTATATGCATATACATAGCCTCATCAGACCAGTTTTGGTTAAGTTGTACTGAGAATCGAACACCCGACCGTATGCATTTTTTGAATTGCGACGGCCGCTCTAACACTTGAGCTATTGGGTATGTGACCTTGATGTGTACAAAGTGCGTGTTTGGATTTCGCACGTATTGTTCCATTTTTCTTGTTATCTTTCTGAGTTATGTTCAGTTGACATAGCTCTTTTTAAGCTTATTTGGCTTATACATGTGCTATGATTTTTTTTTTTTTATTTTTTTTATAATTTTATTTTCATATAATTTCAAAGTTCTGGAAAATTTTCCAGCTACTTTTTTATTATTATTGAAAAATTGGCGGGTTCTCCATATATTAAGAATTTTTTGGTTTGTTTTGAGACTAATAATTATTATATTAATAATTTTTGTATTGAACTTTTTAGTCATTTATACAACCAACATGAGAAAGATAACAAGTGGATCAATTTAACCTGGTAATTGGTGACATATGTTTCGGCTATTACCACGTATAAACATATTTTATATGCATATACATAGCCTCATCAGACCAGTTTTGGTTAAGTTGTACTGAGAATCGAACACCCGACCGTATGCATTTTTTGAATTGCGACGGCCGCTCTAACACTTGAGCTATTGGGTATGTGACCTTGATGTGTACAAAGTGCGTGTTTGGATTTCGCACGTATTGTTCCATTTTTCTTGTTATCTTTCTGAGTTATGTACGTGCGAAATCCAAACACGCACTTTGTACACATCAAGGTCACATACCCAATAGCTCAAGTGTTAGAGCGGCCGTCGCAATTCAAAAAATGCATACGGTCGGGTGTTCGATTCTCAGTACAACTTAACCAAAACTGGTCTGATGAGGCTATGTATATGCATATAAAATATGTTTATACGTGGTAATAGCCGAAACATATGTCACCAATTCCCAGGTTAAATTGATCCACTTGTTTTCTTTCTCATGTTGGTTGTATAAATGACTAAAAAGTTCAATACAAAAATTATTAATATAATAATTATTAGTCTCAAAACAAACCAAAAAATTCTTAATATATGGAGAACCCGCCAATTTTTCAATAATAATAAAAAAGTAGCTGGAAAATTTTCCAGAACTTTGAAATTATATGAAAATAAAATTATAAAAAAAAAAAAAAAATCATAGCACATGTATAAGCCAAATAAGCTTAAAAAGAGCTATGTCAACTGAACATAACTCAGAAAGATAACAAGAAAAATGGAACAATACGTGCGAAATCCAAACACGCACTTTGTACACATCAAGGTCACATACCCAATAGCTCAAGTGTTAGAGCGGCCGTCGCAATTCAAAAAATGCATACGGTCGGGTGTTCGATTCTCAGTACAACTTAACCAAAACTGGTCTGATGAGGCTATGTATATGCATATAAAATATGTTTATACGTGGTAATAGCCGAAACATATGTCACCAATTACCAGGTTAAATTGATCCACTTGTTATCTTTCTCATGTTGGTTGTATAAATGACTAAAAAGTTCAATACAAAAATTATTAATATAATAATTATTAGTCTCAAAACAAACCAAAAAATTCTTAATATATGGAGAACCCGCCAATTTTTCAATAATAATAAAAAAGTAGCTGGAAAATTTTCCAGAACTTTGAAATTATATGAAAATAAAATTATAAAAAAAATAAAAAAAAAAAAATCATAGCACATGTATAAGCCAAATAAGCTTAAAAAGAGCTATGTCAACTGAACATAACTCAGAAAGATAACAAGAAAAATGGAACAATACGTGCGAAATCCAAACACGCACTTTGTACACATCAAGGTCACATACCCAATAGCTCAAGTGTTAGAGCGGCCGTCGCAATTCAAAAAATGCATACGGTCGGGTGTTCGATTCTCAGTACAACTTAACCAAAACTGGTCTGATGAGGCTATGTATATGCATATAAAATATGTTTATACGTGGTAATAGCCGAAACATATGTCACCAATTACCAGGTTAAATTGATCCACTTGTTATCTTTCTCATGTTGGTTGTATAAATGACTAAAAAGTTCAATACAAAAATTATTAATATAATAATTATTAGTCTCAAAACAAACCAAAAAATTCTTAATATATGGAGAACCCGCCAATTTTTCAATAATAATAAAAAAGTAGCTGGAAAATTTTCCAGAACTTTGAAATTATATGAAAATAAAATTATAAAAAAAATAAAAAAAAAAAAATCATAGCACATGTATAAGCCAAATAAGCTTAAAAAGAGCTATGTCAACTGAACATAACTCAGAAAGATAACAAGAAAAATGGAACAATACGTGCGAAATCCAAACACGCACTTTGTACACATCAAGGTCACATACCCAATAGCTCAAGTGTTAGAGCGGCCGTCGCAATTCAAAAAATGCATACGGTCGGGTGTTCGATTCTCAGTACAACTTAACCAAAACTGGTCTGATGAGGCTATGTATATGCATATAAAATATGTTTATACGTGGTAATAGCCGAAACATATGTCACCAATTACCAGGTTAAATTGATCCACTTGTTATCTTTCTCATGTTGGTTGTATAAATGACTAAAAAGTTCAATACAAAAATTATTAATATAATAATTATTAGTCTCAAAACAAACCAAAAAATTCTTAATATATGGAGAACCCGCCAATTTTTCAATAATAATAAAAAAGTAGCTGGAAAATTTTCCAGAACTTTGAAATTATATGAAAATAAAATTATAAAAAAAAAAAAAAAATCATAGCACATGTATAAGCCAAATAAGCTTAAAAAGAGCTATGTCAACTGAACATAACTCAGAAAGATAACAAGAAAAATGGAACAATACGTGCGAAATCCAAACACGCACTTTGTACACATCAAGGTCACATACCCAATAGCTCAAGTGTTAGAGCGGCCGTCGCAATTCAAAAAATGCATACGGTCGGGTGTTCGATTCTCAGTACAACTTAACCAAAACTGGTCTGATGAGGCTATGTATATGCATATAAAATATGTTTATACGTGGTAATAGCCGAAACATATGTCACCAATTACCAGGTTAAATTGATCCACTTGTTATCTTTCTCATGTTGGTTGTATAAATGACTAAAAAGTTCAATACAAAAATTATTAATATAATAATTATTAGTCTCAAAACAAACCAAAAAATTCTTAATATATGGAGAACCCGCCAATTTTTCAATAATAATAAAAAAGTAGCTGGAAAATTTTCCAGAACTTTGAAATTATATGAAAATAAAATTATAAAAAAAAAAAAAATCATAGCACATGTATAAGCCAAATAAGCTTAAAAAGAGCTATGTCAACTGAACATAACTCAGAAAGATAACAAGAAAAATGGAACAATACGTGCGAAATCCAAACACGCACTTTGTACACATCAAGGTCACATACCCAATAGCTCAAGTGTTAGAGCGGCCGTCGCAATTCAAAAAATGCATACGGTCGGGTGTTCGATTCTCAGTACAACTTAACCAAAACTGGTCTGATGAGGCTATGTATATGCATATAAAATATGTTTATACGTGGTAATAGCCGAAACATATGTCACCAATTACCAGGTTAAATTGATCCACTTGTTATCTTTCTCATGTTGGTTGTATAAATGACTAAAAAGTTCAATACAAAAATTATTAATATAATAATTATTAGTCTCAAAACAAACCAGAAAATTAAATGTTTTTACAGAAAAAGTATTCAAACTTTGAATTTCAATTGAATTTCAAAGACATAACTAGCTTGTGGGAACGCGCGAACATTCCAACATTATCGAGATCAACGATTCGCAGCTACATGTATTGATAATTTTTTTGAAATTTTAAAAGTTCCAAACAAATACAATGCAAATGAGTGGAACGAACTGTTCCTGATTTCTCGAAGCAAGTGAAAAAATGTATGTCAGAGCGTCACCGGTGATCTAGCGGATTAAATTGGGATGGAATTTTTTTTTTTTTTATATATTAATTTCGAATTTTTTATTTTATTTTAATTTATTTTTTTTTTTTTTATTAAATAATTTTTGAAGTTGTATTAAAAGCTATATTTTGTAATAAGTATATTATATTTTAAGTCCTAGCTGAAGCTCTTACTTGCTAGTGCTAGTATATAAGTTATAAACTGTTATTTTAGAACTTTTTTAATAAATAATAATGATAATAATAAAAATATGTACTACATAAAATTTTTTAAAACGAACATAAAAGCGCAATGATCTTAGAAGTCGATTTGATAAAACCATTGCATAGTTTTAGGACTTAAGTTAAAGATGATTTTATTATTCTGATCAAATATTTGCACTGAAATTTTAGATTCGCTGGATCTTTTTCAATTTCAATAATTTGAGGAAACTTTGTAGAAATGAATTTTATGATTTGGTACGAACTTTAATTTTATGATGTGCCCTTGGCACGTTAGGGTGGTAGAAAGTGAGATAATGTATACAACTACTCGAAAAAAAACTGAGACAAATGACTTTTATGAATGAAATGTGGTCCATATTGAGGCATTTACAACGATATACCATACTTGTTGATCGAACTTCAAATAGCGGAGATATAAGAAAAAAACAAAATAGCATAGAATTTAGAGGCCGAAAAAAAAATTTTTTTTCCCTTAAAATCTTTCAATATTATCTTTCAAACTGGGGGTGAACATTCGAACTTTTTTTTTGTGATACTATCTAGTGTCCATCTTGTGTAAGAACAGCTCCTAAAACAAAGTTGCTAGCATCTGTAACTAAAGTAAACTCTATTTTAAAATCCGGAAAATGCTAATTTTTTAAACGAATAAATGTAGGGGGAGAAGGGGTACTTTGATATACGGTGCACATAGATACGGCGTCGACAGAACACTTCATATGTTTGAATTTCAACTGCGTACAGGTACCGCTTCGCGAACGATATGTAAGTATAAACCAGTTTTGTACGCTCATAAGTAAAATAGTTGCGCCCTATTCGGGTGTGCATTTATTTGGAAAGTTTTGTGTTGACAATTGCATATTACGATATACGGTTAGTACATATCCTTGATAGTTTATAGGTAGCTGTAATTTTTATAATTACTTAACATTTAAACTTAAAATTATTATTTAAAACAAAAAAAGTCACTTGGGGCCCATTGATAAAAACATCTACGGGGCACATTGATATGTATGAATTTGTCCCGTCTAGTAAATAGATTGTGACTTATTCGTTTTGTTTCTTAACAAAAAGGAATATAATAATAATAATAATAGAGTTTAGCTACTACAGCTATTATAGCCTTCTTAGCTATTTAGCATTGAAGCTTTATACCAAGTAAAAAGCTTATTCAATAAAAAATGGAATAGAAAAAATTATCATGCACATTAATTTGTTATTTATTTTATAATTTTTTCTTAGCTTTATCGCACTTTCTCAACATACCCACTCACACCATGTAAAAATAGACATATAGATATTAAAATAATTATATGTACAAATTTACGTGGTCCAAGGCATAAATGTTAGAAAAAATTTACCCAGCCCCACAGGACAACACAAACAAAAAAATTCACACCACCATTAAGCTACAAATTTAGCTACAGTTAGTTTTCAGTCTAAGCTTGAGTTGACCTTTTGACAAGCTAATGTTATAAACTTCGCAATTATTAATAAGAGTTGTCATGCGATTAAAAGGAGCTGTAGCCATATAATTAGTTCTACTAACCGGTTGATAAAATAACTGATAAGAGTTACGAGTACTCCTCCGATTACTATTAAAATGTATATAGTTAAGAAGCTCTGGTGCAGCAAGAGACTCAGTTACAAGTTGATGCAGATAAAGTATATCCGCAATATTTCTACGCGAGCTCAAAGACTGCATATGTAATAACTTTAAACGATCCTCATAAGGAGGAAGGCTTAAAGGGTCAATCCAATTTAAGCCATTGAGAGCAAAACGAATAAAATTTTTTTGAATTCTTTCAATTCTATTTATATGAATATTATAAAATGGTGAACATACTTGGCTAGCGTACTCTAAGTGAGGGCGCACTATTGTGTTATATAAAGTCACCGTTACTAAAGGGCTATTAAATTCTTTTGCCCACCTCTTAATAAAGCCAAGCAGAGATGAGGATTTTTTACAAATTTGATTAATATGCTCATTAAAAGTCAACTTAGTATCAAAATGTATACCTAGGTCTTTGACTACATCGACACGACAAATATTTTTATCTTTTAATTTATAATCAAATTCCACAATAGTTTTCTTCCTGGTAAAAATCATAGCTTGGCATTTATCAGGATTAAGATGTAAGTTATTCTTAGAACACCAAACTTCAAAGGATTTCAAGTCAGACTGAAGTGGAATAGTGTCACCAACCCCCTTTACGTTCCTGTAAATTTTCATGTCATCTGCATATACTAACAGATGGGAGTTTTTAAACATGTGTAACGTCATTAATTGCTAAAATGAACAGGAGCGGCCCCAGGTGGCTTCCTCGTGGAACACCTGATGTCGCGCTAAATGGGGAGGAAAACACTCTCCTAAATTTTATTTGATACGAGCGATCAGATAAATAAGATTCAATCCAGCTGATAAAACTTAAGGGAAATCCAAGTTTCTTTAACTTAAACAAAATCAAATTATGTGGTAATTTGTCAAATGCTTTACTGAAGTCAGTGTAGATGCAGTCAACTTGCCCACCAGAGTCTAAAGAGCTCAATGCAAAAGAAGTGAAATCAAGGAGGTTAGAAACTGTAGATCTGCCATTAACAAAACCATGCTGACGAGTTGTTATGACTTCACCACAGCACACCTTAACCTGATCGTATATAATATGTTCAAAAATTTTCGGTATTGATGATAACTTAGCCACGGGCCTGTAGTTTGAAACATCATTTTTACACCCTTTCTTGAAAATGGGGCTAATGTATGCATTTTTCCAAAATTTAGGAAAATAGCTTTCTTGAATTGATCTATTAAATAAAATACTGAGGGGCTGATTCAGCACAGAGCTACAGTTTACTAAAACTGTCGCAGGAATACCATCCGGCCCGAAGTTGAAGTCATCATCAACAGCTGAAATATATTTCTCTATGAGGTCAGGAGAGAAAGATATCTCATTAACCGAAACTAAAGGGTCGTTATCCATATATTCAAAATAGTTGATTTCAGGGCTAAATAAATCCGTAGAAAACGATTCATTAAACAAATTAGCAAACAACCCGGCTATAACTTGTGGGTCGCTAGTGAGCCCATCAACTGTTTTAAACTCAGATGGAAACCCGTCAGATTTTTTTTTAGAATTAATAAAACCCCAAAAATTCTTGGGGTCATGAAGAATATTCAGCCTAATTTTATTCAAATATTCAGAATAAACCAAAGCTGACATATCTTTAAATTCAAGAAACAGTCGCTGATAAGCAACAAGGTCATTACGGTCCTGGCTACAAACGTATTTATTCCATGCCCTATTACGGCCATTGCGAACTTTTTTCAAATCCTTTGTATACCAGGGGTACGAGGAATTATTAACGTACCTCCTTGTATATGGAACCGACAATGCTATGGCAGAAAAAAGTTCACCATAGAAAAATTTAATGCAATCATCAAATGTATTGTTATTAAAAAAAATGAGTAAGTCGTCTAATTTATTTCTTAAATTTTCATTCAATTTTAAAAAGTCAGCTTTCTTAAAATTGAATTCGTAAATATTAATGGATGAACATGCATTAGTCAAATTTTCATTGTCAGATTGGTACACAATACTCAAAGGTGGATGATAGGAATCTACCGTAGACAGAGCATGGATAGCATTTCTTACAACAACATTGCTACTATTTGTAGCCAAGACTAAGTCAAGTTGTCGTCCATGGCAGTTAGTTATACAACTTACTTGTTGTAAATTTGAAAGTATTTCGTCAACAAAAATTTGTTGTTGTCGAGTTTTTGGACAAGATGCATAAAAATATGTACCATCGTCCGAAGGAGTCCATTTTAGGTCAGGCAAATTAAAGTCACCTAACAACAAAATGTCGTCATTAGTGTCTAGTTCATTAATAATATATTCTACGGCCATCGAAAGACATTCGTAGACATCTGCGCTACTATTTGGAGGAACATAAGTGTTAAGAATGTATAAATTAGAGTTACATTGTGTAACCTTAACACATAACAGTTCAATATTAGATGCACAGGAAATTTCAACTAATGAACTGGTTAAATGATTTTTTATAGCTATTAAGACGCCTCCACCAACAGAAGAAAGATCTTCCAAGTGTCTGTCTCTTCTAAAAACATGGAAACTATTATCAAAAAGTTCCATATTGAGAAAGCTGTTGTTTAACCAAGTTTCGGTAAACACGATAATATCCTCAGAGAAATTCTGAGTTGATAAAAAGATATCTTGCGTCTTGGAACGCAAACCCCTTACATTTTGATAGTAAAGGGATAGCCGTTTCAGTTTTTTGAATTGAAACGTGCAGTTTTATCATTTTTTTTTCGATTTAAATTCTGAAATATAGATATTATCCACCCATGCTTTAGATTTAAGAATGGCAGAAACATGAGAAGATGCCACTGTTATTTTAAAAGACGCATGAGTTGGTTTATTACCGAGTTTGCTGCAAGAAACGAAGGCGTCGGCGGGAATAATTTGATTTTGTCTGATAAAATTTTTACGGCTGTCAGAGGTAGTGTTGGAGTGAAGTCGTGAAATAAAATTCGATTTTAACCTTGGCAATGCCTGCAGGGAAACCGATGGCACAGAGCTATCAATCGCAACATCCACCCGCGGATTACCCAAAATTGACAGAGGATTATTTATAGTTGAGGAAGGAGATGGAAGATTGCTACTAGAGATTAAAGCGGGAAAATTGGGAGTGGGTGAAGAGGTATTTAGAGAGCAATCCACGGGAGTTTTGTCACGACTGACGGCCGCACCGCCCACCCTCCCCACATTACCCAGATTTTTATTTAATTTCTTATTTAATTTCTTATTAGACTTTCTTTTCTTTTTTAAGGAAATAGCTTGTTTAGGTAAAGTGGAGATCGAAGGAGTGGAAGCAAAAACCATAGTAGCCTCGGTAATAGTTTTATTTTGCAAACTAACATCCGGTGAAGTAGCCTCATTAAGGCTTTTTTCAATTTGGGGATAATAGTTAAGAATATCTCTGAAATTATTATTCAGATTGTTAAGATTTTCCCCAAATTGCTTAATTTTTTCGTAAAAGAACGACGGGGAAAGGGGTCTGCAAGATGGACAGTACCATTGCAGGCCCGAATGGACAGAGCATAATAAATCAGTAATAGATTTTGCTAAGTTTACACAAGAGGCATGAAACACCTGTTCACAGGGACCTGAACAGGAAAACATAGAATTCAATATATTTTGGCTTTTGCACTGATCTCTTAGAGAGCAAGCTAACAAATTTTCAGAGGAAAAATAATCCATCTTGAAATCTTAAAAAAAAAGAAAGCAATTTAAAATATTTTTAAAGCAGTGCAAAAAGGGTTAAAAATCAAGCAAAAAATTCACCCGCTAAGCAGCAACAATAAACACAACAGAGTTTAAAGTCTAGCTTTGTATACGAACAAAGCACAAAAGCGAATCAAAAACAAAACTGTTGCACTGCTTACACTGATTTATTTTGCTTGCAGAAAGTAAGTTAATATTAACATAAATGTATGTTTGTGTGTTACGCAAAATAAACAAAACACAAAATTAAAGCAAAATTATTAATATAATCATGCAATTTTTTAAGAAACGACACTGAATTAAACACAAAATTTATTAATTATTAACTAGCAAATATTATTAGAAAATAATAATAACAAAATCACAATACACTTAAGAACACTACCGACACTGACAAAGAGACGAAGTCTCTGCGATCGTAAAAACGAGAAATTGATAGAGGTAACATCGATGATAGCGTTATGGCTTCTGCAATCTTTGATGTATGTATGTATGTATGTATCAATAACAAATGCGGTCTATAAGTACAATTTAAAATTAACGCAGTTGATACTGATCCACCTATGTCAAAAGACGTTAAGGAAGGGATTTTGTTTAATATAGGCGTGTTTTAAACTATGAATTAAAGTACCACAAGCGTGTATCAATGTACCCTGTGTGTGGGGCAGTTTGATACGAAATTCTGCTTTTAAAAAACACTTAATAACATTTTTTCCAAATAAATCTGAGTTGAAATTTGTTTGAAATAAGTTAGTAAGATAAACACTGAAAACATTCAGATACTTTTTTTAAAATTATTTTTGTCAATATGCCTCTTTTTTCGTTTGTAAAGAAATCGTATCAATGTGCCCCACCTCCCCCTATTTGGGGTCATTCTTATAGATTTTAGTCTCCTTTTTTGAATATGTTATCATAGGGTATGCTACTTCCCTGATAAATTTTCTGTGAAAGCCAGTGGCTCCCAGGAAGGACTTAATTTGTTTTTTGCGTTATAGGCAATTTCAAATTTCTAATCTATTATGAGTAAAGTTTTCTCAAGTGGGCATAGTAAAAACCAACTTATTAAACTTAAGCTTTTTATTGCATAACTTTGAAGATTTATTGATCAATAAATTATAAAATTTTCTAGGTGGCGACAGTTAAACATTCCTTATTTTTTTTTTATGAAACGTACTAAATTTTTTTTTCAAGAAAAAGTTGTGTAGACTTTACAGAATAATTCTGTTTAAAAATTTTGTTTCTGTACATATGAGAAAATGGTTTAAACTCTGTTTGTTTATTAAAAAGTTGATTTTTTGTAAGTACAAATAAAATTTTTATAAGAACTTTAGTCGTGTTTTTTTTTGTCGCGGGTATAAGATAGTTATCTCAGTGGCAAAAAAAGTCTTTCGCCGCTTAATTTTTTCGTAAGTCAAATTTGGCAGCACTGCCGTAGAGCAACTGTCAAACAAAAACTGACAACTGAATTAAATCAAAACAATCCATTTTCTTTGGAATTTTCTGGACAAAGATGCTGAATCTTTAGTCTTTCCAGATATCGAATGGACGTTGTACGACAAGAGGTTTGTGTTGAATATAAAAGCGAATTGTTTCGACTCCGACAAAATTATTGCTTTTTGGAAAAATATTATAAGTTCTTTACTTACAATAAAACTTTCTTTCTCCTAGGCTGCGTCACAAAGTCAATTTGCTTGAAAGCTGGTCATATCGGAAGAAGTTTCGATATTGCCGCACATACAGCCGTGGTCAAAAATATTAGGCACCCCTTAATTTTTTTAATTTGCTAGAACCACTCAGAATATTTAAAAAGTTATTATTAACAATTTTTATATATAGTCCAGGAGAAATAGGGTTTGAACAACAAAATAATTCGTTACAGCAATCTGACAGCGGAATATTGTTGAACAATCTCTTGTAAAAGTGGACAAACAAATCGAACCGAGGTCGAACACAGTTTTTCACGATTTCTGGCTAAACTGTGCATCATATTAAAAAAAGTTCGATGCAAAAGTTGAAGGAAATAATAAAATCTACAACTTTTGTACTGATCACTTTCACCTTAACCTCAAAATTTTTCGAAAAAATGGCTCAAAATCGGTTTTTTGGTTGTTAATTTTTTTCTTTGACAAAAAAGTTTCTATGGAGCTGAAACTTAAACAAAAGATACTTTTCAGTGTTACACAAAGGCAGTAATTTTTTCAGGAGGATATATTTAGAGGTTGTTGTTAAATTTAATTTTTAAGCTAAGAAAACCGAAATTTTTAACTGAGATTCCTCTTAAAACTACACCTTCTAAAGAGTTCTATTTTGGCTCACTTACTTCATGTTATGTCTTCTTTAAATAAATGGTAAAAAAAGGTATACTGCAATGGAAAAAATTACCGAAAAATTGAAAATCTGTGGTCTCTCCGCGGGTAGAGTTTTGGTGTTTCGTGTGTAACAGCTCAGATCCTTTGTTGTTTTCACTGTATTTACCTTAATACACTATAATTTGAAATTCTCAATGCCACTACATAAATTTCCATTAAAAAAATAAATGAGAAAAAAAATTTTTCATTTTTGGTCCAAGAATTTCAAAAGATAATTTAATATGCCACAATTATGATAAGTTAATCTTTAATATATTAACTGACAGTTTTAGAGATATGACGGTTTTTCTGAAATTTTGGCCTTTTGCGATTTCGCGTTGCTAAAATCATAACTTTTGAACGGGTAAAGATATTTGAGTAAAGTTTTTTGATTTTGGTTCGTAATTTCTGTAGATATGACATATATAAGATTCAGGTTTTAGGCTTAGCTATAAATACTTTTAAAAAGAGTTGAAAATCCATATTTCGAAGTTTTTGGTTTTGGTGCGCTTTATTCAATTAATGAACTTTTAATTTTTACTAATTCATTCATATGCATTTATTTTTTATCTCTTAACATAATTTATAAACAGTTTTTCTCAAAGGCTAGAAAAGTTTTAAAAAATGGGTTACAGTAATAAATAAGGTAATTTCTTTAAAAAATCAACAACAATCTACAATTCTACAAAAATATCATCATTATTTTGGATATCTAAGAAACTTAAAACAGTACTACAGAATTTATCAGTCAGTTCGTTTCGTGACGTAACGTGCCTAAGTGATGAAATCAAAGGATCTGAAGATGGTGAAAGTATATTGAACAAGTCCTCATTCTGTCGAATACGTGAAATTTTACATGTATTGCTATATCTGTACTTCTTATAACCGCTTACCAGGTACCGCTTCCTTTTTGGCTTCTGACACAACTTTGTAGCTGGGAAAAACATCTACGTTGTGGCTTCTTAATGAATTTCTCAAGTTGTTATACATAGTATAGTATTTTTCCTTTGAAAGCCCCAAATCTAGAAAAAGCGTAAAAGCACTGGAACCGTCATATTTTATGGGATCACATTGTGGAGTAGGAATACTTTTTTTGATTCGATCGACTCTTGTTGGGCTTGCCAATAAAACTCTTTTCGTTATTTCTGCCTTTTTCATTTCATGATCTTTGTTGTACTTCATGCTGAGCGCTCTGCTAAGTTCTCTTTTGAAATGTTTCCAGTGGCGACTGCTATTTTTCTCTTTTTCGTAAATTCCCCACAGTTTTCAATTTGTTTTGTTGGTTTTCCTCTGGAGGCCTGTGATGTGCTAGGAATATCATCAAGTGATAGCTCAAAGTCCTTTTTAAGAAAGTCTGCATACTTTATATAAAAATTCGCTTTGGTTCTATTACATGACACCCAATATCTCTTTGTGTTGCAGTAAAAGTTTTTTAACTTTTGTGTATGATCATCCTTAATATGTTTCGGGTATTTGTTTTTTACCGCAACCACAAATAAATCTCCATTTTCGCTGTTTGCAAATATTTCAAACAAATTTTCATAAGATATACTCATTTTCCTTGGAAACTTGCGTAGCTCACACTTTAAATAGTCAGAAAAGACTGAGTTATGGAGGATTAAAATTTGACTTTTATACAAATACTGGTACAAAATATTGTGTTACAAACCTCAGCCATAATACTTGTTCAGCGAAAAAATTGAACTACCTAATAAGCTAAATTCCTTGTATGATATCTACCGTAATAAAACAGGTGTCTATAAAGTTGGCCTGCACTAGAGTTCACTGTTATCAGAAGTGCATCTACTTGTATTTTATACAAAAAATACTGCTTTGTTCTATTTGACATTTTTAAATTGCATTAAAAACTTAGATATAAATATCTGAGGCAAGTATTACTATTTCGCTATACAAAAGCGAATTTTCTTAAAAAGAGTGAAATGATTTGGAAAAAGTGACATATTATATGGACAGAAGTTTTCTAGGTACTCTTTACATATGCATCTATTTGCCTCAAATAGTTTTGGAAATAGGAAGAATAAATTAAGAAAGGGGCGTGGTAACGTCCATATTTACAATTTTTATTTTATTTTGAGTGATGTCTATATTCGCTAAAAACATTCTATCAAATTCAGATTAACAATTTCCAAGTCAAAATATCATAGACTGAAAATTGTCACCACACAACAAATTCAGTTTTATGCATATCATGTCACATAAGTAGCTATAACTTCTAAATGGGCAAATATATGCAGGTAAGACCTAGATGATTTTTGTTGGCAGATATGTCAACTATAATTTCCCATTCACCAATCCTTGATTGACATTGATTTGTGGATTATAGGCCAAGGTAAATTTGAAAAACTATGCTAAAAACGACCTTTTTTAAAAAATCCATGAAAATTACTAACTAAAATTTGTTTTCTACATCTTGTGGAAATTATTTATTTTAAAAAACCATAAATTTAGAGAGCATGCTTCAAATTCCCATGTTTTTTCAAACTTTTGAAATTTTCCAATTTTAATATTGCAAAAAATGTAAAAAAATGCTATTTTAATGAACGATAAAAAGTTATCCAACTTTGAGCACCCATAAAATCCAAAACACTTGTCATAAATCAAAAAGGTTTTCGGTTTTAGAACCTTTGGTCAATTATCTGTCAAATAAAAAAAAAAAGATTCGAAAATCAGAAATCGAAAATATGATTTAAGCAATCACTTTTTGAAAAAGGAGCCACTGTGCGACGTGATTTGGCAACGGCTTCTTTATCCTTCTTTTCTCTAGCTTTGAAGTTCTCTTTCTTTTTGTGACGGTTGGTGAAATGGCGGCGCAAAGTTAAAAAATTTAACACGCAACTACGTTGTAACTTTGTATTAATGTTTTAATTAATGTAAGTTTAATACAGTTTTAGCTAGTTCAGTTTTAATTTTATTATATTTTGAGTAATTTTTAGTTCAATTTTGCAGCTGCTCATATTAAAGTGGTAGTGGTGACGCGAACTATCAAAACAGAAAACGATGCCAGAGTTAACAGCGTATGCAAATATGAAACGATATGCAATAAATAAATTGTACACGCCTGCGATATTGAAGCATTTTGCGAGAAATCGATGCAGCTTTTTGTATTCAATTAAAAATTTTAGAACAAATTTTTTTGTGGCGCGGGCCCCTAGGCTGCAGCCTATGCTTAGACACGGCACTGCCTACCCCTCCTTAAGGAGTCCTAAAAACTCGTTGTTTTTGCCAACCATTGATGGAGCTCCATCAGTGGAAACACTTACTAGTTTTTGCATTGGCAGTAAAGGAATGACAGAATCAAATGCTGACTTAATGTCAATACCTCTTGTTGTATCTTTCAAAGCAATTAAATCTAGCAACTTTTCTTGTACAACAGCATCTTTTTTTAAAAACCGAATAAATATTGCCAATTGGGGATGATCTGTATTGTCATAAGATTCATCAAATCCTAAACTAAATGCAAATGGTGTTTGCAGACTGAGCAAAATTGAAGGTTGAATGACAGCGGGGTCTTACATTGGGATTCTACGAAGTCATTCACTTGGTACTGTTGATGACTTGGAAGTGAATGATTCGAATATTGTCTATCCACAGGACACTGATACAAGGGACACATCAAGAACGACACGAAAATGAGTTCTGGATATTGGAATTCCAACGTTATGCTGGCAACCACAATCCCCAGACCTCAATCCAATTAAGCATCTATGGGGAATACTAAAACAATCAATAGTAGGCAAAACTGGTACTTTACATGAATTGTGGCCTACGGTGTAAAATGCATGGGATGTTATTGCTCCCGAAATTTCTAAAAACCTTGCAGATAGTAAGTCTAAGAGCATAAAAGCTGTAATTGGTGGTCGAGTAGACTATACGAAATATTAATATTAGATTTTAAGTATTATTTTGTAAAGTCGCAAAGTTGATCACATTGAATGTTTTTAATTTTGTTGCGGTAATTTTTTAAGAAAAAAAAGTTTATGAAATTTTGCCCTTGTTTCTTTTCCTTTATTTTCATCCAGTTTGAACAAAATAAAGGTTTAGTAAAATTATTAAACTTTTTTGGAGATTTTATTAGTAGTTTGCACACATAGCAAAAGCGTGATCAATTTTGTGAGTCACTGTATATATTTTTGCATAGATGGGTCTATCTGTCTGTGTGGATATCTCATGCTGAATTTCAGGAGTAAATGTGATAGTCGTCTTCTTGAATATATAACGTTATATAAATAACGTATCTATTAGAATTGTTTTCCCTGTGTCGGCTAGAGTTCTTTCGATTATAACTGCCTGAATTAGTATTATTATTTTAAATGTTATTAGAAAAGTCTCTTAGGATTAAAGAAGTTTTTCTTTGATTGAATGCTACAGTTATTTTGTCTTCTAAAATTTTCAGCCTGGAGTATCTGTTAAAAATTTCATTCGACACATTCTGGGCTATAAATGCTCGGTTTTGAGTCGTCGAATTCATGCAATTCATTAATACCATAACTACCTTATTTAAACTCGTTATTTATTTATTTATTTATTTATATGTTCATTGATTTGTTAGCGTAACAAGACAAATATCTTATATTAATACACTAACCACAAGTTGCTTCAAACATTTTTCTTTCATTACTTAAATATAAAGAAGTAAAATAGTTAAATAGTTCTCTCAAATTAATAATCTTGGTTGAGGCATAGCTGCTTCGAAGCTTAAAATCTTGCCTTAACCCAGCCCACTGCTACATATGGTAACATTCGGTTACCTTATTTTAAAAAACAGTTTAAAATTTCAAATACTACTATGTTTCTAACGGTACTTTTATAAAGAAAAATTCACAACAGAGCATACAACATTTTGGAATTGTCACTCATCTGGTTGATTTTGTGCAAAAAACTTTGCCAAAAAAATAGTGCAAGGGAAAAACCAAAAAACAACATGCTGGACGATAGTGAAAGTTGAAAATGATTTTATATCTCATTATTTAAATTTATTTTGGAAATTTTTTTACATAAACTTTTATTTAATAAGGGATAGAATATTTTAAAATAAAGAACTATTTATTTTTGCTCCGCCTGTGACGCACAGAAAATGATTTTCAACGATGTTACCATATGGTAACAGTGTGCCATTCGCTACTCTACCATATGGTAACAGTGGGCTATTGTCGCTACTTATACTTTTGATACCTCGTCATAGTTCTAAAATTTATTTTGCATGTTCTTCTTAGTTTTAAGATTTAAATTAACTGGAGAAGAGACTTGTGAATATTTCCAAGAGCTTATGGAGAACGAATATGCAAATAAGGTGCTTCAAGAAATATTTTTGGAGTCACCAGAGAATAGGCAGTCAGATGAAGACTCGTGAAAAGAGCGTGAACCTGGCGATGTTAGAAATTTGCTTGGATGTCAACTGATAGCTCCATGCATGTTGGCTCTAAATTGCCTATATAACGAAGAAATTCTAAAGGAAGGATTCATGAAACAATTTAAATGTTCGTCTCTTGGATTCTGCTCCACCTGGGTGGGTGCAAGTCCGCTTAAGAGTGGTCTCAATACTTTTCCACAAATCGGCACTTCTTTGCTGACTGCACTAATGAGAGATGCCGTTCACACCTTCTAAATTAAATATAAGAGACTCTCAAACTCATAAAGGTTTGCTAGTTTCAACAACCACCCCAAAGCGTAAAAAAAAAGTTCATCATCATTCAAATCATCTTCACAAAAAGCAACTGAGCTTTCAATCTTATCGAGATCATCGCTTATCGAGATTGCTGATTATCGATGATTGGTGGGTATCATCGTCCTCCAAACAGTGCTAAGTGCACGTCCCGTTAGGATATGCTCAGAAACTTTGTAGTCAAAACAAATGGAGATATGCAAACTGTTGCAGTGTACTGTAATTCGTACACAATGTTTCAAAATCTAGGGTTAGATTTTGTATAACTAAACTGTTTTAAGACATCATTATGTTGTATACTGAACTAAGTTATTCATAACTTGTTATATCATTCATTTCATTAAAAAAAACAAAAACATTAATATGTGTTGAGCCAAATTGTTCTATGATAACGCAATAAATTTTGTTCTGAGTATGGCCCACTGTTACCAGATGGTAACGGCTTACCACGCCTCTCTTTTCAAAGATATTAAGCTAAACTTTGGTATTAAAACTAATTATTTTGCTAGGAATATCTGTTAAGAATGTCAGTGCTCTAGCCTTTCTAGATCGTTGTGGACTCTAATGGGTTAATCGCTGTTTTACTGCATTTGCCTGATTGGCGGGCACATTTAGCTACATCACCACTACAACGATTTGAGCCCCGAAATTGCATAGCTTCATATTGGATCCAAAAAGTGAGATACATCTCTCCACCGATTTAATAAAAGCTAGCAAGTTGAGTTCTTCTCAATCAAATGGCTTTAAGTGCCTAAATTGGTTTATGAAGTTTTCCGTGACAGATGCTGTTGCTCTCGCGGTTGTACCCGCTGCAATATTTGTTACTGCATGTCAGTAATTGTAATTGCTGCAAGTGCTGTTGCCGCTCGCAGTAGTTGATCGATGCGGCGGATAATTTTTTCCATTACTGTTGTTCTATTATTATCAAAAGTCTTCTGCCTCTCGTTCATAAATTTAAAATACTTTAATTATGCTTAGCTACTGGTTTCACCGTTATTTAATTTTGTTTTATAAACTTTCTTAAGAACTGTGACAGATCACAATTGTCTTGTGTTTTAACGTGACAACCTGTCTGTAAAGGCTTAAGGCCACGGTGTGCCATGCCACACTTGAATTAGTTTATATATGTACATACGTCCCTAATTAAAGCTCGACCGCAGTTGATATAGTTACCTTGTAAAGCAATGTTTATGGACATCATTTCATCCTTGGTTTGAGTCGAGATCTATCCTCATCTCTTGCAATTTTTAGAACGGCCACTAGGTTGAGAAAATAAACTCCACACTGAGCGTTACATTTTGGTCTCCCCGTGATTTGAGTTTCAACCACAGCCACCCCTGGAGGGGCATCTTAACATAGGCTTACCAGAAAACAAAGGCCTCGTTTTTCTACGAAAAACACCAGCAAAATGAGAACAATATTTGAAACACACATTGTTTTTGCAAACATCGAAAGTAGTGAAATGTATGTAATTTCACCCAAAAGTAGTCCATTTCAAGTGAAAAGTAGTAAAGTATTTAGTTTTGCCTTGCAAAAGTAGTACATTTACTAGTAAACTATGTCATCTGGTAACCATATCTTAACATCTTTATTCTTCCAATTCTTTTTTTAGGTTGAATTTCAAATTTATGTTTATTTATATTTACAATGAGATTTTTTATCTTCGTAGCCGTTCAAATGTTCTGCTTTAATCTTTGAATTAAAGAACCAAAACTGCGCCAGTAATATAAAAATTAAAAAACTCTGAAGAAGTTTTTCTACTTTTTTATTTAAAATGAATCTTGAAACCTTAAATATTTAGAAAAAGTTAACTTATTTTATCCATCCAAATTCAGTTGAACTTCTCAGTGTGGAATATGCGTAGTTGCACGTTTTATACTTACAAGGCCAACCGAACTTGAAATCTTTCTGCTGTGCAACAACGGAATCGATAATGTTGTTGTGTAGCAAATCTTAAAAGTTTATTATTTCTCTTCTTTCTCCTATTTTTATAGGGGAAGATGGCTTAGTTTAGTTAACATAAATTGTCTCATAAAGTGATGAGACATAGCTCGCGCGAATCGCGCTGCCTAGATACTCCACCTTCCCAAAATATCATGTCGATATACGCAACACTCACGTTGCAGTAGAACAAAAAGCCTCTTTTCGTCATAGCCGATTATTGAAATATTTTTTTGTTTGTTTCGATGCTACTTGAAAACTTACAGTTGATTGAAACGAAACATAAAAAATATTTCAATGCACGGTTACGACTTTAGTAAAACTCTTTGTTCTACTGCAACGTGAGTGTTCTAGTATATGTAGAGGTGATTAACACTTTCAAAATTCAACCGATAACGCAACGTTTATCGGATACAACAGTGCAGTATCATTTTTCGTGTTGCTGAAAATGCAGATAAAATGCACCCGAAAGAATTTTTTTTTTCTTTTTAATTTGTGGCCCTTTGATCCTAAATCATTGAATCGGGTTTGAATAAAATTTCCTCAAATTTCAGCTTTGTAGATCAATCCTGCAAACGGCGCGAACAAATTACAATTCATATCGAAAAAACCAAAGAGCAGAAAAACAAAAACCAAATTGTTTTTGCTTTTTAGTACGAATTTCAAGAAGCCAAAGTGATGTGAAAAAAGACTTTATAAAGTAATTCGAAACTTTAAGTTTTATAGAACCGTGAGATGATTGAAATTTACTGAATTTTGCTTAATTTTTCCGTAGTCTTTACTTTTTCGCATCTGAACAATTGTAATTAATTGTAAACAATTTTTTTTTTTTGCAAACAAGGATGTTCTACAATATATCTTTATTGTACGATAAATTCTATCTTATCGCCGAAAACGAGATATCGGACAGGCCTTTCTCGTCCTCGATCATACGAGAGACCATTTGCTAGAACGATTATTATCAGTTCTCGGTACTAGTCCTAATGAAGAGAGGTGTTCTGTACGTAGATTTATGTATAACATATATTCATTGAAACTAGAATTTCAAAATAATAACCTGATTTTAAGAAAGTAAATTTTCTTGTGACACATAGCTAAACTTATGTACTTACATATATAAAAGAATAAGAGATTTCACAGAAAAGGCCTACTTATGATACACAATTTTACATGGAAAAAAATTGAATCACTAAGAATTCCCATTCATTCACCTGAAATTAATACTTTTAAATTCCCATACACAGCAAGATATACTTGACATTTTCACTTGACCGACTTGATAACATTATAATATTGAATTTCGTCGTTTTATTTCATTAAGGGATTCAGAAACGCTGTGAGCAATTTAAATTACTTCATTCATATGTGTCTGTAATGAGCAATCAAATATGTAATATTTTACATTGCCTAACCATTGATTCTGTATCTAAAATTACGTAACAAGGGTTGTTTTCGTGCTTGATTGTTATTTTGGTAAATCCTACAGTAAAATACGCTATAGGCAGCGCACTGCAGGGATTTTATATCTTATGACTGAAATGCTACAAACATAAAAACGTATGTACGTAAGACTGGTGCTATCCAAATAAAAAAATTCGAGATAATTTTCATTGAATTTTCCGTATGGATTCAAATAAGAATAAGCAACGTTTGCTTATGCTCTACAGCAGAGCTGCCCACAAACATTTCTTTGTGAGATAGCGGCTACAACAAAATCAATTTAGGTAAAAAAAATATTTTGCGAAAAAATTCCAAGTATTGAAGAAAATTTTGAAATAGCTGCGGCAAGCAAATTGCATGTAAACAAAAATAAAAATCTCAAGCTGAATGACTTGAAAACAAAATCACACAAACAATAAAGTCCGTTGAAAAAAAAATTACAGGAACAAAATACATGCGGTGATTGCGGACCAAAATGATTTTGATCGAATAACGGTAGGAGCTCGAGATGACCTCAATATTTTTTGATATTGTTGTAAGAGCTAATTGAGCTATGGGTTGCGCATCCATGCTCTATAGCAGGGGTGCGCAGGGTTTCTAGCTGGTGGACTACATAGGCCATTAACAATTTTTGGAGGGCCAAATTTTTTTAAATTAATTTTTTTCGATTTTATTTGTAAGCCCTATATAAGGCATATTTATAAAAAAATTCAGAAAATTGGATCTATGTATATTTCATATAAAAACTTCAAACTTAAAAAGTAATTAAATTTTTTTGAATTTTTAATGATTTTATTTATTTTTTTTAATTTTTTAATGTTTTTTAATTAATATTTTTGTACAGAGCTTCTTGTTCAGTACTTTTAGTGCAAAAAACAACAAAAAAATACTGGCGCAAAATGCATTAAAATGGGCAACGAGCTGCTTATACTAGTTTCAATGACCGCTACGTCATATCATCAGTAAACTTTGTTAGCCGAAGTTTAGTAGTCTGCAAGCCTACTATGTTCTATTTCTTGCGTTGATTAGTTAAGAATCACAGCAATAAACAAAACAAAACTTCTACACATCTACGCGCTTGGGAAGAAATGTGTGATATCAAAGAGATTACAAAAGCAATAGCATTAAAATGATAGAGCTACGTAGACCTCAAATTCGAGTTCAGGGCATTCAATTACCTAGGAAAAATATGGTCTGGTCAAAAAGACAGAAACCTTTTTTTTTTGTAAGCCTGTGTTATCAGTAAAAGCGTTTACCTTAAAAAAGCCATAAAATGAGTGACCAAATCCATCTCAAACCATGCACGCGGATTATTTCATGTTTCGAAATTGGTTGCCGATTATATATGTTGTTTTTCAAGGGATATAAGGGGACCCAAATTTCCCCGATTTGATTAAAAAAAATATTTTATGATGTTATAGCCATTTTAAGTTATACCCAAACATAATAACTTAATTAACTTTTGTCTCTTGATTCTTATAGAACTTCTTAATCTCTGTTAGAATCTTTAAAAATATTTCAAAATGGTTGAAAATTGGCAGAGTTATTGCGATTCTTATGAGAAAAAACAGAGCTAATTTTCTGAAAATCCCCACCTTTTTTTCGCTTAAAATTTTATTTTGAACTTGTACTAATGCAAGAAAGAGATGATATGTGTTTAAAGCGCGCTTAAAGGCATTTGAGGTGAGGAGATCTTTTTATCCAAAAAAAAATATTTAAATTTTTGTTTCAACCTTGCCAGCCATCTGTATCATCTCTTTCTTATATTAGTATAAGTCCAAAATAAAATTTTAAGCAAAAAAAGGGTGGGGTTTTTCAGAAAATTCGTTTTGTTTTTTCTCATAAAAATCGCTATAACTCTGCCAATTTTTGACCATTTTGAAATTTTTTTAAAGATTCTAACAGAGATTAAGAAGTTCTAAGTATAAGAACCAAAAGACAAAAGATAATTATTTTGATTTGAATGGAAATGCCGCTTTTTTGAAACAATTTTCAGCCTAAAATGGGTATAACTGAAAATGGCAATAGCTTGATAAAATTTTTTTTTTAATCAAATCGGGGAAATATGGGTCCCCTTATATCCCTTGCAAAACAACATATATAATCGGCAACCAATTCCGTAACATGAAATAATCCGCGTGCATGGTTTCAGATGGATTTGGTCGAGTAAATGACCAGGTACGATTTTACGGATCTCATTTTTGGAATGTCCAAACACTAAGCAATAATTGTGCATTGTCAGATTAGGTTAACACTTTTTACCGATCTTGATCTTGCTTGAAACGAACCGTGTCGGCCAAAGTGCTAACCTTCAAATGGCCATAAAACGAGTAAATGAGCAGATCCAATCTTGTGGATTATGTTTTTGAAATCTCCGGACACTATACAATAATTGTGCATTGTAAGATTTGGTTGCCAATTTAATCGATCTTGATCTTGCTTGAAGTGAAACGTGTATAAACTGGTTGATAAAATTAATAAAATATGAAAAATGTTGAAAAAAGTTATAAGAGGTTGAAAAGCTCGAAAAAAGCTGAAAGCAGTTGAAATTTGAAAAAAAATTGAAACAAGTTGAAAAAGTCAAGTTGAAAAAATCTTGGTTAATTTAATTACTTAAGTTGAAAGGGGTTAAAAAAGTCAAAAGGAAAATGTTGAAAAAAGTTGAAATATTACAAAAAATATTCAAAAAAAAAACAACATTTCTCACGCTTATAACTTAATGTTAACATGGGAGGTGCCACGCCCGCTAATGCAATCCCGCCAAAACCCATTTAATTTCAAAGCTTATAGTTACAAAAGGCTCATGATAGAAATTCTTGTCTATTTTCTTTTGTGATTTTCGTTTTGCGTTTGCTACAAACGACAAATTCTGTATCTCGACAGTTTCGTTTTTCCCCTCTTGCCACCAAACAAGAAATATTTTCCGAAATAGTTTCTGTTTCTGCGTTTCTGTAGAGGTTTGGTTTTTAAATTGGGAACACTGTTTCTAGTAACAGTTGATTTTTCTCAGTATGCTTAGCTATTGCACCATGACTAAGTAGGAAATAGTCTGGAACTTTACAAAATTTACTGAAATTTCAACTTTAAGTTCACTCAAAACTTACATGATGTTTTGCAATCAAGAAATCAATTGAGTTATTTATTGTGTCAATATGTGGAGCCTCAGGCTTTTACTGATAAACCAGCAATATTTAAAGCTTTTGTTATTTCGGTAATAAAGCCTCATTGCTAAATAGGTAATCGTAATCGTATTATTATTATGTAAGTTTGAACTTCAGACTACGCTAAATATTGTCCTGTTGCAGCGTTCATATGTACAAAATCATTTTTAAATGCTGTATGAAACGGAAGATCAAGGGGGAAGACTGGAGTCATGATTAATTCATATTAAGGATGAAGTCATATCGTTGGCTCTTTATACTAAAATCACATTTTGACGCTGAATTGAAATGTGATTTTAATTAGTTTTTATCATACCTGGCTTTTGAGATAAATTTGGTCAGATACAAGTATGTCTAAGATACTGAATTTTACTATTATTGTGCACAGGACACAAACTGCTTTGGAGAATTTCACAAAAATGTAGTGATAAAATTCATTTTATACGCACTTTTTCCTCTGAAGTTTTTGTTGTTCTAAGAACTATGACCATGAATTAGTATAGTTAGTATCATTGCTGATTTGGTACTGTGTCATTACTGTTTTTAATATATTTGGCTGTAGCATTATATTGGTACCCGGTCATAACCACAACGGTTATAGTCCCCAAAACAATTTTGGGCCTTATGTCAACTTTTTTTCGATCATAATCCCAATTTCTTTTTTGGGCCTATCACAACTTCAATTAGTTGCAAAAACCTCCCCCCCCCAAATAAAATCCTGGATACTTCCTTGTAATCTGCTATAATAATGTATACTATGTGCATTAAAAAGTTGACGTGAAAATTCCGTTGACCTTCTCCTCCCTCTTGATAAAATTTTGCCGGACTCCCTCCCCCCTATTTTGACTCACGCAATTTATGGACGACACATAAGTCGTGTCAAAAATTGATAAACGATATGCTGCTATCTTTAGTTTTGGATATTTTGTCATAGGTACACATTTTCAAGATTAATTCAAGGTGTTAGATTTATGTGCAATAGTTGAGCTCAAATCAGATTGTAATTCTAGCAACTCTTTAGCAACATTTAAGCTCACTTTGACTACATCTACTTCAAAAGGGTTTAATAAAATTGAATTGAATCATTCATACCTTTTAAATCAGAAAAGGTATGAATAGAAGGTAGAAGTCTGAATTTAACCTTCTGAAATAAAACCAGCGTGTTTGCTCTATGGAAGTTCAAAATGGAGACACCAATTCACTTTTATTAAAAATAGTAAGGAGCTTAGAAAAGAATAATGAGGATGAACTATAAAAGATAATGACAAACAATTCAGTGTTGCTAATTCAGAGTTAGTAATAAGTTACATTGCTTACAGTGATTGAAAGCGTTACATATTCAACACTCCCTCTCGCTTTCAAAAACGGAAAAATATAATATTTAACATAATCCACATTGATCTATCAGAAAACTAAATTTATCTTTAGATAACTTCTTAGTCAAAGGATCTGAAAGTTGTCGATATGTTTCGTTCTTTTTGACGATTCTGGATTCTTAACGAGTGTTATTGCTCTTTGACTGTCGCATTTAATGATAGTAGGCTCGGTTTGTTCGCGACCAATATCTTTTAATAATTTTCGAAGCCACATAATAGATTTTGTTGCTGCACACAAAGCTACAAATTCTGCTTCTGTTGTTGACGTAGCTGTCACGGTCTGCTTCCTTGAACTCCAAGCAATATAAATGTAATAATAAAAATGTAATTGAAAATAATTAGTTGAAAAATTGAAGGAAATTGTCCACAGAACCTTTTAAATATTTAAATATTCTCTTTACTCCCTGCCAATGAATATTATTCGGTTTTTCTACAAATCTACTTAGCACGCCGACCACATATGCTATATCAGGTCTTGTACATACCATTAAATACATGAGGGAACCATGTAGGGAAAGTTTTCAGTTTTCTTTGAATCTCCTTCTCTTGTTGAAAATTTAATTCCAGGTTCTGCTGGTGTATTAACTGTTGAACAATTAGTGTGATTAAACTTTTCGAGAAGTTTGTTAATATAGGCATTCTGATAAATTTTTAACTTAGATTTTTCTTTGTCTCTTTTTATTTGCATGCCTACAAAAAACTCAGCTTCTTTAAATGTAATTTCAAATTCTGCGTGTAATTTTTTCAGCTCATGTTTGATTATATGAATGTTGTTGCCACAAATTAAACCGCCATCTACATACAACGCTAAATACATTATATCATTTTTCGATCGATACTGATGTCCATAAGCGATTGTTGAAAATCATTATTTAATAAAAATTGCACAATGCGCTTATTCCATTGTCGAGACGCTTGTTTTAAACCATACAGGCCCTTTTTCAGCAAACAAATACGATCATTGTAGTGTCTTCATTATTACATGCACACATATACTACAAAACACTATACACAAGAAATACTTTTTGTTAATTTCGAATTTTTGAATTTTCAATTTATAATTTCTTTTGTACTCAAAAATTTTCATTCAAGAAAATTTATTATAAAATTGAGATTAGAACGTTAAACATTATAAAAATATATATTACTTAATAAAATCTTACTGATACAAAATAAAAAGTATAATTTATTTTACATCGGCATCTTGTACATCACCACAATTGGCGAACCTGCCAGGAGCTGACTGCCCAGTTTGTTGAAATTGAGGATTAGCGGATACACATTGACCTTCTCCAGTTTGAGCTAATCATCTTTGATTAACTGCATCTTCAACTTTAGGCGCGTTACCTGAAGAGCCAACTAACAACGAGTTGTTTTCTGGAACTGCACTACTCTTTCAAGTTCCATCCTCTATCGTTGTTTGCATTTCGAGGATCGCTGTTAAATTTACGAAAACTTTACCAACTAAACCTATCAGTGGTTAAAAGAACAGTTTCAACATCAACAATCCGTACAAGAAATTAAATTTCATTCTAATCAAATTGATGGAGTAGAATAACAGCAACAATAACTCCAGAAGCCACAACAATAACATCCTCAACGTCAACCTAAGAATTAAGTAAATATACACGCAAACACTTTAGTTTTTCAACGAATGCAAACAATAGGGAGGGAAGAAACTTATTGTTTGCATCTCGTAGGCACTACACTGTACGTAGGTACACGTAAATAGGTACACTTTTGGTATAATTATAAATATACATTTATTACTATATTTAAAAAAAATGAATGTCACACACACACCAACACGCTCCCCACACTCTCATCTTCTCACACAGCAGGGAGAAGGAGATGTGCACAGACCCTTAATTGATTTAGAGTTAGAAAACCCGTTCGAAACGTCTGTCTGTACGGAAATACATGCGACTTCCGTAAAATTACCGCAGTTTTGGACTATTTGTCCTGAAGCGTGGTTCATCCACGCTGAAATACAATTTCAGGCAAAGTCGATAACTGTAGACAAAACGAAATACGAATGCATACCTACCGCTCTTCCACAAGAAGTCATAATGACGGTTCTAGATATCATACAAAACCCTTCGTTAAATAATCAATATGAAAACTTGAAGAGAGTTTTAATTGAGCGTCATTCTCTGAGCGAGAACAAGAGGCTAGACAAAATACTGTCCGATTCTGAGATTGGAGACCGTAAGCCATCTCAGTTTTACAGAACCTTATTACTCCTTGCTGGTTCTTCAGTAGAACCAGACCTTCTATTGAAATTGTGGATGAGAAAACTCCCAAAAACATTAAACATAGCACTAACAGGTTCAGGCCACACAGAACTGGCTGAGCTTCTGAAGCTAGCCGACCGATTATGGGAAGTTATGAATGAGAGCGAAATTTTAGCCTTACAAAATACCAAACCTTCCAATACCAATGAGCTAATAAAGATGGTACAGACCTTAGCAGAGTCTACCAGTAAAATACTAACTTCATTCAATAAATTGGCATTAGAAGTTAAGACCCTCAGATCCGAACAAAATTTCCGTTCACGCACACCGATACGACGTAGATCGAACCCTAGGCAGTCATCTCGTGCACGTAGACCTAACTGGCTTTGCCGATATCATTTTAAGTTCGGAAAGGAGGCACGTAGATGTGAACAACCATGTGCATATGTTCAAACGACTAACACAACACAATACAACACAAATCAACAATACTTGACAAACTAAGAAAATCCATTATCGCGACGACTGATGATGGACCGAGTACATTAACACGTCGTCTTTTCGTTTATGACCCATCAAACAAATTAAATTTCATAGTGAACAGTGGAGCGGAAGTATCTGTTCTTCCATCCTCCAAATTCAAAAGTTCCAAACAAAAATCCGATCTAACTTTGACAGCTGCCAATGGCACTTCTGTTTCAACTTTTGGAAAAAGACCACTCACACTTAACTTGAAATTATGACTTGACTTACCATTCACATTTATCATTGCAGACATATCTAAACCTATTTTAGGTATAGATTTTTTATCAAAATACGGACATCTTATTGACATTAAACACAAACGCCTCATTGATCCACTGACGAACATATCGATCAATGCTTTCTCCAAATTGACTGATACAACACTTACTAAACTGTTCTCACTTGATAACAAATATACACAGTTACTTAAGAAATTCCCTTCATTATTTACAGAACCCGATTACACTACACCCGTCAAACATCAAACTGTACATCATATAGTTACCGAAGGACAATTACCATTTACAAGACCACGACGTCTAGATTTGCCAAAATTAAAAATAGCTAAACAAGAATTCGACTTTTTAGTTAAATCTGGCATTTGTAGACTATCTGATTCGAAAACATCATCTCCACTACACTTAGTACCGGGTCGAGGTAGTGAAATTCCTTTTGAAGTGCGAAAAATTATTTTGGAACGTTACTTAGAGGGAAATGGTATCCGTGAAATTGGTAGAATACTCCATCGGGCTCCTTCCAGCATTCATAACATTATAAGATCCTACGGAAACTCTGCAACTTTGCATGTTAAGGCACGTTCAGGTCGCCCAAAAAAACTAACACCTCGAGAAGAACGCCAAATCCTGGGCGAAATAAAACGGAATCCTAAGAAATCGGCGCCAAAAATACAGGAGGAAGTGCTGCGAAACTCAGGGACTAATGTGCATCCGCAAACAATAAGAAATGTGCTCCATAGGAATGGGTATAAAGCACGAACACCACGTAAAAAGCCATTTATTTCACAAGTAAACCGAGAAAAGAGGCTGGCGTTCGCGAGAAAATATATTGACGAGCCCGATTCATTCTGGGACAATATACTATGGAGTGACGAGTCGAAATTTAACATTTTTGGTTCCGATGGGTCTCAAAAGGTGTAGAGACAGCCTAATGAAGCTTTGAAATTAAAAAATTTAACTCCAACTGTGAAGCACGGAGGTGGAAACGTCATGGTGTGGGGGTGTATGGCCACAGCAGGAGTTGGAAAACTTGTGTTTATTGACACAAAAATGGATAAACATTTATATTTGAAGGTTTTGAAAGAGAATCTTCAGCAGAGTGCGTCCCAGCTTGGGTTAGATAAGAAAACCTTTCGTTTTCAACAGGATAATGATCCTAAACACACTTCTTATCTGGTCAAAGAGTGGCTGCTTTACAATTGTAAGCAATTACATACACCTCCACAATCCCCAGACATCAATCCTATTGAGCATGTGTGGAATTTGCTGGACAAAAGGATTCGCAAACACCATATTACGTCCAAGACATCCCTTAAAGAAATTTTGATGAATGAGTGGGAGAAAATCACCAAAAAGGACACTCAAGTTTTAGTCCAAAGCATGCATCGCCGCCTGCAGGCAATAATCGCAGCAAAAGGAGGTCCAACGAAGTACTAATTTGAAATATATCAAAGTGTTCCTAAACTTTTTTGTCGTTGTAAATTGATTCCTTGTTTGTTTTTTGATTCTTATCCTTTTGTTTTTTATTAAATTAGAATCTGAAAAAGACTTTTATGTTCCTTGATATATGCATAGCCATAGTTATATCAATTTGTATTAATTTTAATTTAAATAAAGACAAATTTGAATGAGTTTTGTTACAAAAGCATTGCGTTCCTAAACTTTTTTTGCTCACTGTATATATTAATAAAATCTTACTGATACAAAATAAAAAGTATAATTTATTTTACATCGGCATCTTGTGCATCACCACAATCATCGTCTTCAAAGCCATATGGCTGCTCCATATAAATGCATTCTTCGATATCACCATGAAGAAAAGCAGCTGTGACATTGAATTGATACATTTCAAAGTTATGCGCTGCAACTATAGCTAAAATATCTTACCACAGTCCCATATTTCTGCGAACAACCTCTAACGACAAGCCTGGCCTTATATTTGTCAATTTCGCCATTTGCCTTATACTTTTTCTTGAAAACCCAACGATTTGTAATAATGTGCATACCTTCTAACCATTTTTGCGAATCTCTTGCATAGCGGCTTCCCAACTTATGGGCTCTAATTCAGCAATACAAATATCACTAACACCTTTTTCTTGCTCATCATAATTTGTTTTCGAGACTTTTCTTGTACGATATGGACTTAGTGGTATGGGTAATCTAGGATTTCTAGGTAACCTCTTTGCTTCACCTGTTTCGCCATTTTGACTTGCTTCATCATCTAGCTCTTGATAAGTATTTTCTTGTTGTTCCAAATCATCCATAAGCTTAGTTTCCGTTTTCAAATTTAGGTCTTCTCGGCTTTCATTAAAAATAACATCGCGTCTGATCAATACTTTTCTGATAGCTGGGTCGTAAATTCTATAAGCTTTGCTTTCATCTTGGTATCCGATCATCAAGCACTTCACAGCATTTCTTTCCCACTTGGTACGTTGCTCTTTTGGAATGTGAACAAAAGCTTCACTACCAAATACTTTCATATTACCTACTGACGGTTTGGTGCCAAACCACTTTTCGTAAGGTGTGACTCCACCAATTACATCAGAAGCTATGCGGCTCTTTAAATATACTGCTGTATTCGTTGCCTCAGACCACAAAAACAATGGCAGTTTTCTTTCATGTAACATGGCTTTGGCACTTTCAACAACTGTTCTGTTTTGTGTCTCAATGAAATCATTTTGTTCAGGTGCCCTTGGAGTTGAAATTTCATGTTTAATACCTTTATCCAAAGAAAACGTTTAACTGACTCGTTGAAAAAATTTAAGCCGCCGTCAGACCTAAGTCTTTTAATTTTGTGACCAACAGCTTCAACCTCAATAACAAACTTTATCAAATTGTCCAATACGTCGGTTTTGTTTTTTAAAAAATAAAGTAACAAAATTTAGAAAAATCGTCTTGTAGTAACATGAAATAATTGGCACCACCAATTGATGGTATACTCATTTTGCCACACAATTCTACATGAAACGTCTCACCCGGCTTAGTTCCTCGTCTTGCTCCCTATTTCGGAAAACTCGTTGGATGTTGCTTGCCATAAGCACAGCCCTCGCAAAATACATTTTCTTCAGCGCCATCAATTTTAAGATCATCGACAATCTTTTTCTTGTTCATTTCATTCAGCGTACGGAAATTGACGTGACCTAAACGTTCATGCCATAGATTCAGCGAATTTGTTGATGCCACATTCACCTCCGAAGTTTTAACTGATTGGAAATTCATTTTGTACAGCTTCTTGTCGCGCACCCCATCAGCAATAATTTCACCATCTTTTATAAAACTTATACGTTGTCCACCTTCTTCAAAAACTACGCTCATTTCTTTTTCTGTTGATTTTGAAACAGAAATCAAATTCTATCGAGTTCAGGAACTAATAAAACGTCTTTAACAATATGAATTACTCCTGTGCCACCACTTTGCACTTCAATGTCACCAATGCCCTTAACGTACAGTTTCCATTCATCTCCAACTCGCACTTGGCATGTGTCAGATGTTAAATGTTGAAAGTTTAAGAAAAACTCGCTCTGGAATGACATATGGTCAGTCGCCCCTGAATCTGCGTACCACACGTTATTAATTTTCTTATTAGAAATTGCAGAATGTAAAACAAATAAATGTGACTTTTCTTGTAATTGACATTTGTTCATCTCGCTCTCCATCAAAAGTGAATGCCGACCGCCTTTCTCATCTTTCTTTTCTCTATGTTCACATTTACTTTGTCAGTCTTTTTGTCACTTAAAACATTCTCTTGCCCAATGCCCTTGTTTGTGACAATAATTGCATTTGCCAATTCTTTTGTTAAAATTTTTGCTCTCTGCTTTGTTGTTGTAACTATTCTTGTCTCTTTTGTTATAACTGTAAGTACTGTACGCAGCTTTGTTCGAGATGTCGATTTCACTTGTACGAAGGTTTAACAGGGATTCCTCATTAACTAAATGGTCAGTTAATCTCTCAATATTTTGTTCGGCACGTGGTACTGCATACCATGCAGTACGGACATGATCAAATTTAGAAGGCAAGCTGCTTAAAATTATGGCAATGATCATAGGTTCCTTTTGTTCTTAATTCATGTCTTTTAGCCTTTGTGCTAATGATGTCACTTTTGCTATGAATTTCGCCATATTTTCTTTGGCATCAATTCTACAATTTATACATTTTTCTAAAAGTACCTGTGCTGACTGGTCACTTCTTTCAGCGTGTACTGTTTTTAATCTTTACCACATTTGCGATGCAGTTGTACAGTCTGTAAGGTATTTCAGCTGATCCAATTCTATACCTCGCATGATGAATGCTTGTGCCTCCGCATCTTTTTCATTCCATTTTGTTGGGTTAGTTGCAGGCCTTACCTCTTACCTCCCATGATGTATGGCTTTCATTTATTCTCCGTCATATATATTTCCATCTGCTTGCGCCATAGCTGATAATTCTGCCCATTGAAGCGATGAAGTTGATAAGCTCTTGATTTTGCCATCTTTTGTACTGGCGTTTCCTGAATCCCAGAATTTTGCTCAGAATCTTGTATAGAGTCTTGCTCAGTGATTGTAACTTCAATTACAGAACCGTCTTCGCCGTCGATGTAACCTTTTTCCATTTATGAGCACACACCTGGGCCCATAACCTGTAGAAGTTTTGAATTTAACCTTCTGAAATAAAACCAGCGTGTTTGCTATATAGAAGTTCAAAATGGAGAGACCAATTCACTTTTATTAAAATATTCAATTCAAATTTAGAGAACCAGGACTCGTCCCAAATTGAAATAAATTGCAAAATGATTGCTAGGACTTTATTTTTTCTCTAAAAAAAATCAAAAAAATTAAACAAATAAGAACATTTTCGATTTTAAGTTTTAAATTGCAAAATTTTTGTTTATAACTTAAGAGAAGAAAATTTTTAATACAATAATATAAGACAAGTTTAGGTGTTATCTTCGGCCAGGCCGAAACTCACATACCCTACACTACACTAAAATTACTTTTTAAATAAATGTTAAAAAGACGTTGAAGAGGTTGAATAAGTCGAAAAAAATGTGAAATAATAAAAGGTTGAAAAATGTTGAAAAAGTCGAAAATACATGCAAAATGTTGAAAAAAGTTGAGAGAGTTTGAAAAACTCTAAATAAAGTTGAAATTGGCTGTAAAATTTGAAACAATTCAAAATTGATGAAAAAGTCGAAAAAATAAAGAAACTTATGAAGAAAGTTGAAAGAGGTTGAAAAAGTCGAACAAATGCACATAGGATATATTGGAAAAAGTTAAAGGGTTGAAAAAGTCGAAAGAATATGGAAAATATTGAAAAAATCTAACAGAAATGAAAAATTTGAAATATGCCACGCCCACTTTTAGAATTCCGCCCACTTTTGGTTCAACATATTATATTCGTGATCGATATCTTCATATTAAATTTTAGCTCAATAGCTTGTATAGTTTGCAATACATGCCGCAGCTAAATTTAAAATTTAGGGCGGTGACACACCCACTGGTACAATTCAGCCCGGTTTTGATCCAGAAATAGCTTTCTATAAGCAAAACCCTTAAAACAAATTTTAGCATGATTGATCACATATTTCGATAAATATGCCACTTACCGTATTTTATTTGTATGGGAGGTGCCACGCCCACTGATGCTATGTCAGCCTTTTTTGATTAAGATATAATCTACAGCAACTGAACCACTCACATCAAATTTCATAGCAATTACTGCAATAGTTCACTTAAGGGGCCGTTCAAGTATTACGTAACGCAATTTTCGAAGATTTTTGACCCCCCTTCCCCCTATGTAACGCGCCGTAACGTTTTCCTCTACCCCCCTTAAACGTTACGTAACACCCAAGTGACCATATTTACCTAAAAGTCACAATTATGTTGCGAAAAGTACCGGAAATACATGCGTATGTTATTTATTTTCTTTAATATACCCTACACCGAGGGTATATTCACTTTGTCATTTTGTTTGTAACGCATAGAAGAGGGCGGTGGTAGGTATGAAAAAGTATATAGATATATTCTTGATCAGCGTCACCACCTGAGTTGATTTAGCTATGTCCGTCTGTCTGTCTGTTCAAATCAGGTTTACGGAAAAACCAAGAAAGCTAATTGAATGAAATTAGCACACTCAGGTCAGACCTTCTTGCAAGCATCTTGCTATTCAAAACGGAGTAATCGGTTCATGGACACGCCTACCGCCCATACTCTATGTATATGTGCCCAATCCCATTTTGAAAAAAAATGCAGCGATTTTGATGAAACTTGGTGATTAGGTGTACATTTGAACTAAATTAAGATTAGGCTAGGTTTCAAGTTTCCAAAGATTCGCGTGGCACAGTCCTAAATTTTAACCTCTATACCACCATATCTCGTAAACCGTGCAAGATATTGAGATGAAATTTCTTTATTTTTTCGACTTTTTCATCGATTTTCAACCTCTTAAACATTTGACACTTTTTTCGAATTATTTAACCTCTTCAACGTTTTTTTTTACTGAAATATATGTAACTACTTTGAGTGCAGTGTAGGGTATGTGAGTTCCGGCCTGACTGAAGATAACACCTTAACTTGTTCATATTGTTATTTAATAAAAATCACACATAATGTAATAAACATTTGCTTAAGCTTAAAATATGTTAAAATGGCGAAAAATGAGACGAACATATTTTATTAAAATGATAAAAGTTGATGGGATCTAGAACAGCTACAGCAATAAATGAGAAAAATAGGAAATCTTTCCACGCTTACATCTCTGGTTTTGGTTAACCAATCTCGAAGGTGATAGTTTTAGGACATTCTGCTTGATAAGTGCTTTAATTTAACATATCATTTATTGCTGTAAATTATCTAGATCCTATCAACTTTTGTCATTATAATAAATTTTTTTGGCTGTAGCTATTCAATAAGCATACACATAAAGAAAGCGTTTCATTATACACACCTCATTTCAAATCATCACCCGCTAAAGTAGTTTCACTTCTAAAACAATGTTACGTAACGCGTTGTTCGAACCCCCCCCCCTCCCCTGTAACGCATCGTAACGTTTCACAAGACTCCCCCTCCCCCCTAATTGCGTTACGTAATACTTGAACGGCCCCTAAACCAGCGCTTACAAATTTATGTTAATGTGGGAGGTGCCACGCCTACTGATGCAATCCTGTCAAAATTTATTTATTTTTAAAGCTTATAGTAGCTAACATCTATACTCCAAATTTTATGAAAATTACTATCATAGCACACTATCTATAGCAATAAACGTTTTTTGCTTATATTGAAGATGCCACGCCCATAGGTACTATTGGACCAAGTTGTTGCAAAAACATACCTTCTAGCAAGTTTATCTACCTCACTAAATTTCATAACGATTACGTTGTTAGTTCTCCTAATATAACGTTTATAAATATGTGGGCGGTGCCACGCCCTTCAACGATTTTTTTCAGTAAAGTGGCTGAGCTTGTATTGATGACTGCTTTCAGCGGCATCACCTCTAAAATTTTCATGAAAATCGTTTGAGTCAATTTTGAGATATATGGAATCAAACTTTTTAACAGTTGAAAAGTGCCACGCCCACATTTTCGATTCCGCCCACTTATATTACATTTTAAGATATATTTGATATGTATCCGTTTACTAAATTTCATCGCAATATCTTGAAGGGCTTACAAGGTATGGTAGTATAAATGATAAAATTTAGGGCTGTGCCACGCCCCTGTACGATACTTTGGAAACTTGACACCCAGCCTAATGCTAATTTGGTTCACTTTTGCACCAAATCACCAAGTTTCATCAAAATCGCTGCAACTTTTTTCAAAATTGGCTTTGGTAAATATACAATACATAGAGCATGGGTGGTAGGCGTGTCTGTAAACAGATTTCGCCCATTTTCAATAGCAAGATGCCTGCAAGAAGGTGTGATCTGTGTTAGAGATGGGCGCGTGACAAAATATTTTGTCACGTCAGGCACGATCACGAAGCTGAAATTTTCCATCACGTTCACTCCAATCACGGAGTTTTTTTGCCTTTCACTCGTGACACGACTCACGCACGAAATCTTTTTTAGGTTAAAAAATATTAATGTTGTTATAATTTTTTGTATTAAATTTCCTCGTATACCATAAATTTTTTCAATTAGAAAAAGTTTCATTTAATTAATATTTTTGTTTACAAATACAATTTTATCAAGATTTTTTCCAAGCAAACGAGTACGCCTTTCTTCGAGAATTCAACTTGAGACCGAAAAAACCCGCTCACTTGTTACTGAGGATGGCGGTATATAAAGTATTTGTTTTGCAAGCTCTTGTAAGAGATATAGTTCTTCACAATTTTTCCAAAATGAAAGTATTGATTCGTCAAAATTAATTTTCTTATTTAAATACCTTCTTATTTGCTCGTCAACATCGGTTTTTTTGTTGTTTGTAGAATAGGATGAATCGCAAAATTCGCTAAAGCGGATGGAACCTAACCTATTGGAGCATGAAGGTTCATTTTCATCACTTTGTGCTGCACTATTTTTTTCTTGGATAAAACTAAGCATTTCTTTCACAGATGTTAAGACATGTTCTCGTTTCTCCGAAGGCTAACAGTTTAGTGATTTGAATGGTGAATTTAAAAATAATGCCACATAATGGATAGTGTTTGGCTCAAAACGAATTTTTAATGCTTTTTCGGTCACATTTTTTACAATCCGTATTACTTCTGAATCTAAGGTATCTACAACGCATACTTTCATCAGTTTTTGATACCATAATGCATACTCCTGTATTACTGGATCACGATCTGAACTCATGCGCTCAGATATCATATTCATTCAAAATTTCAAGCACCAAATCTAAAATGTTACATGCCGTTTTTTTTCTGCTGTAAACTGTCGATTTCCTAATACATTTACCACAAGGTCGAAAGTGTTTGTAATGTGGTGAACGGTTAAAGATAGGAAGCTGCGCTGCGTGTATTCGTCCGTCCACATATCTGTGGTCAACGCAAGTTGTTGGCCAGACAGTTTTTTCTTTATTACCGCCTTGGCCTTGTCAAATTCCACTGGCAATACTTACAACACTGGAGAAGGTCTTTCTCGACTTTAGGACATCAGCAGCTTTTTGTTTGCCGTACTCCGCTCCGATGTTGATTAGTGCTTGTGCCAAATCCATAAAACCCTCGCCTAAATTTGAACAAATATATTAATGCATTTCTTAATAAATCAAAAACCATACCTTCTAATGCACTGAATGGTCGCAAATCTTTAGTGACAAATAGTAGTTGTTTCCGCGAAATGTCTTCCAGAACGTTTGGCGGCACGATCTTCTTTTTGAAAAAATTGTTCAGTTTGCCTTTATTTTCCAAATCCAATTTGGTCTTTTTGGTGCACCGGTGGCAATGTAAACCACCTGTGCCTGTACGGGCTGAGTAGGTGACCACTTCTTTACATTTGGTACAGCATACAAAGTCCAATTGCTTATCGTCAATGTGTACATGACTGAAATTTTCCCAAACTTCGTTTTTTTAATTTTTCCCACTTTTCAGCTGAACTCGTTGATTGCCCGTATTAATTTTTTGTTGAAGTTGACTTTTTGTGATCTCCATTTTTGCGCACCAAGCAATCAGTAAACGTCAAAACGATGGTTATAATTTATCGATAAATTTCAAAGCTGTCATATTGAGATTCTATTGACACAAACTTATTCAATAACAGTTTTTTCGCCCGGATTTTGGAAAAAAAGTTTTTTCTTAAGTTTTTGAAATTTCGTGAGTCGTGAATTCGTGATTCACGCAAAAATAAAATGATTCACGCTATTCACGCAAATTTACGCACCCTTTCACGTTCACGAAAATCACGGTTTTTTTAAGCTATTGTCACGAATCACGCTCACGTTCACGTCACGCGCCCATCTCTAATCTGTGTGCGAAAGTTTCATTCAATTAGCTTTCTTGGTTTTCCCGTAAACCTGATTTCAACAGATGGATAGACAGACAGACAGACAGACGGACAACGCTAAATTTTAATGGACCAGACTTAAAGGAATTGGCTAACTGGTGTGCATGCTTGTTGAAAGCCTGAACTCAGCTCGTCGGATGGGGGGATTCTTGTTAGCCAAAAACCGAACTCTTTAAGCCACTCTACATAAAATTATTTACATGCACATGAAATCATATACAATGAAAGGGGCTTGCAGCACAAAGAAAACAATATGTGGAAAAAATTGAAAAAAAGAAGATTATCGAGATCATTATAAATAACCAAAACAAATGACCAAAACTCTACACATATATGAAGCATTACGTTGTTGTTACTTCATCTGCCTCCTTCCCCAACCATAGCGCAGAGTATAATATTACTCCTCAACCCAACCAAAATATCAACCAAATACTCACATATCACATTCGCAAATCTCCAAAATTTTTACTCACTATTCATTTTGATCTAATTATCACTTAAAATCAACAAAACACATTAGCATGTTACACGATTTGTAAGCAAGAGAGTGCATTACAATTAAAGCTACCAAAAAACCTGTTCTACTTGTTCACATGAGCATAATTATACTGCGCTTGCAAAAAAAAATGTTGCTTGTAAGTAAGTATGTATGATTCGAAATACTTAAATTTTATTTATTTTTTCTTAAATTCATTTCCAAAATGTTCCTTTAACTTTAATTCAATTATTTATAAGTCTAACAGCCCTATTCTGATTGTTAATTTAACAAGGAATAATAAAGGTGCTCTTGTTAATCTAATTGTTATGAAATGTAAATATTGGTATTCTAAAAAATCATTAACAATATAAAAGCTTTTGAATTCCCCACACAAAAGCTTTCGTAGTAAACTTGTCAAATTTTGACTTTTTAATATTAAATTAATAAAAAACTGGAAAACACAAGGCAACGTGAAAAGAACAAAGAAGTAGATAGGAAAGAACTAGACTCCGAGCTTTTTGCCTGTATTAAATTTTGGCGAGAAGAATGAAAGCTGGAACTAATGAGAATTACGAAGCAAAATCCAATTGGATTTATTTCTGATTTTGTTCGGCTTTTGCAACGAACCGAACGAATTCACAATGTTAAATTCAGACCATTTTGTATTTTTTAATTTATTTATTTTCTTAAATTCATAAAAAAGTTATTTGAATATTAGAAAATGAAAATAAATAAATTGATATTCAAAAATAAGGAAAATTATTCAATTATTCAACTGTCAAAAAATTGTTCAACTCAATTTCTTTTGTTTACATTTTGCATTGGATTTTGACAACTATGAAACCACATTTTGCTGTCAAATTTTAATACAATAATTTAATACAACCTTCATTTTTATTTCCATGATAATGTTGAAAAATATAGAAATTATAGAAATATTTTGAGTTTTGTAAAATAATTTCAATTCAATACGTAAGATAAATGAAATTTTGTTTGAAGCAGGCGCTCAGCAAATAAAACAACATGAATATCATTTTAATTTTTCAGTTTGATCCGAAAAATGTACGTACTTGATCAAGGGATCAAGGGTGCTAAGCCCCTTACATGAATATTTTTGGATTCGGAAAGGTTTAAGCCCAAATTAAGATAACACTTCGATAGTAGTAGTGTATTTTGACACATTGACTTAGTTTCCGTGTTAATTTTAAGGAAATCTCCATTTTTTAACTTTGAAAATATGATTTTCGTGTTTTTTTAAATGCAGAATCAGTTCTAGTGACTAAGCTATTCTAATTGAACTTATTTATTATTATCTTGTTTCAACTAATGATTCGTTTACATTTAAAATTTTCCTCTATTTTCAAGTATTTTGATGAGCTGAAACCAGATTTGATTATGAAAAGCTCCTTCAATTACCCAAATTCAACTCTATCTCCCATTTCATCCCCAAATTCCCCCATTTCGGTGTAAAAAATTTATTTATCGTAAAACTTTCAAATATCCCCCTATTCTCATGTATTTTTATGCGCTGAAACCGAATTTGATGATGAGAAGCTCCTTCAACTACCCAATTCGACGCTATCACCCATTTCACCCCCATTTCGGGGTAATAAATTTATTTATCGAAAAACTTTCAAATATCCCCCTATTCTCATGTATTTTGATTCGCTGAAACCGGATTTGATGATGAGAAGCACCTTCAACTACCCAATTTAACGCTATCACCCATTTCACCCCCGAATTCCCCCATTTCGGGGTAAAAAATTTATTTATCGTAAAACTTTCAAATATCCCCCTATTTTCATGTATTTTGATGCGCTGAAACCGAATATGATGATGAAAAATTCTTTCAACTAGCCAATTCAACGATATCAGATGAGTCAGAAAGGAGATATTGTCAAAAAACTGCTTTTAGGCGCCATTTTTCCAATATGGCGGAGCGAGCGGCAACAATACAAGGTGGCAAAGTTGAAATTCGAAAAGAGCACTTCGAAATCTATAAAATAACTCATTTTCAAAACTACCGGAAAACTTTCCAGGTAACGTCTTTTTTATAACCAAATGACTGTACTAAAACGTACTTTTTTATATTGAAAGTAACAAAAATTCACAAAAAAACCATGTCACATTTCATTGGCTTTGATTTTAATTAACAATAATGTAACAAAAATATATGCATCAAACGCAAATCATTTGCAATTTTCTGAGGTAAAAAAGTTTAGTTACAGACCACGCGTTGTCGCTTTATAGGGGCACACGCTCCTCTCAGAAAAAGTTCAAACCCTGCAATCGTATGGATTGAGTTACAGAGCACAACGCGTAGAAAGTCAAAAAGCGTGTGACGCAAAAAATTGAGCAACTTTCAACTTTTTCTACGCTTTCTCGCTTCATAAGCTTTTTCATTCATTAAACAAACTTTTCAATTTATGAAACATATTTTTTATTGTTTACAAATTTGTCAACTGTCAACTGTTCTCATAAAAACTTAGACGCAAAGAAGCGTGAGCTATAACTTCAATAACAAGACGCGTAGAAAGCTGAAACGCAATAAAGCGAAAACACCTGGTCTGTAACTCCACTTTAAGTTTTTTAATCATGTTTTCCTGAATTTGTAAACATTCCTTAAACTCTAAACAGTTAAGATCATAGTTGCATCTCGTTATTAAAATAGATTTTACAGTCTCAATTTTCATATGGAACTTTTCGTCAGTTCATATATTGTTTAAAATAGAAAACAACTTTTCGGTGGAGGCATTTGAACCAGGTAAACATAAATTAAATTCTACTAAATAAAATATTTTGAAAAGGTATGGAACTTTTTTTAACATGTTGAAATATTTCAACCCATTTATTCTCGACTAGCTTTCTACCGTTTGTCCATTCCTTTAGTTTTTCACAAGTCACATAATTTTTAACACACGTAAGCTCATCAAACAGTTCGCAGTAATTTATTTTAATTCGGCTCCTCTTTCTTACACAGGACCACAAGACAAAAAAGTTTTGTAGTTGAAAGTTGAGGTACCATACGGTATCTACTTTGGTGTGCTAAAAACGAATCCGGAATCAAAATTTACCCATCACCCTTAGATTTTGACATAACCTCAAAATCACACTTTCAAATAAGTTAAAAAGAAAGTCAATCAAAAAATTATCAAAGTCCAGCAGGTAGACCTTACTTATGTATATTACATATTTAGGTGTGCTAAAATCATATCTAACAATAAAAATGAGTTGTAGTTGCCCACTTTTCCCTAGCACCCCTATTTACCCCCAAAAGGTCAAAAACTCATTTCTTAGGCAGGTTCTTTGGCGTACGAAAACCCAGAATTTCGATAAAAAGAAAACCTTTAAGGAAGTGTAAAAAAGTACTGTGGTGGGTTTTGTGGGGGGTTGATTAGGGGGTAGAAAAATAAATTTTTATTGATATTAACAGTCTTAGTGCACCAAAATACCTGCGTGTAATAACCCGTGTTTTAATTGCGTTAAACGTGTTTTAATATAATAATATTTTAGTACAATGTTATAAAGTATTTAATATGATTTTACAATAAACTCTTTCTTCAAATAATTAATTAATGTCATCATCAGCTGTTCGGTTGCTACCGTGTTGCCACAGTCACCATTAGATATTCGGCTGCTTCAGTGTTGCCACATCCCTTCCACCTTTTTCAGCATTAGCTTCATCACAGGATCTGAGGGTTGAGCTACCTCTTCTGAGACGTCGTTCAATATACTTGGCTGTGGATCTTCTGCAGTTGGCCTGTAGTCCGGCAGTGGCGTTGATGGAGTGTTCGGAGCAGGAGGAGTTGACTGGAACCGCTGCTGGAAGCTTTTTAATGTGGCTGATATTTCTTTTGAATGTTTTCCCGTTTTCGGTTACTTGGACTTCATTTCCGCTTCTCTGCACAACCTCGTATTCAGTTGCATCAAAATTAGGTGTTAGCTTATTAGGGAACACGACATTCTTGAGTAAGACTTTATCACCAACCTTGATATCTGGTTCCTTTGCTTGTCGTCTTTTATCTCCCTTTTAGCTTATTAATGCAATCTAAGTCTCTTGCTGTTGAATCCGTCATATCATCTGTTATGTCTTGAATTCCGGGAATTTTATCTCGAATGATGGTGGTGATCCTGTTGTACCATGAGGTTTTACATTGTACATAAGAATAAACTTTTGAATTTCTTCTTTATAGTTAGTTTTATTAGCATGGCAAATTTTCAATCGCTTTACTAAAGACCTGTTCATGTTCGCAACTTCTCCGTTTGCTTGTGGCCAATAAGGCGTTGTCGTGATCAGTTCTATGTTGTTGTGTTTACAAAAAGATTTAAACTCGTTGCTAACATATTGCCTGCCGTTGTCAGTTCTTAATGATTTAGGCAGACCAAGTCTGCAAAATACTGCCTTCATTGCTTTGATAATGGTTTCGGATGAGACTGTCTTTAGAAACACAATTTCTTCATACGTGAATATTAGTCTATTAACACAAGGATGTAATCGTTGTTGGGCAAAGGTCCCAGCAAATCCGTCGCCACACACTGCCAAGGTCCATTCGGGAAAGGGTGCCTATGCATCGGAGCTGGATTTATTGGTTGCGAAATAAGAAGACAATTGCGACAATTTTTAACAAATTTTTCTGCTTCTCTGTCAATTAAGGGCCACCACACTTTGGATCTTAATCTGCGTTTCATTGCAGACTCTCCTGGGTGACCTTCGTGAGCCAGTTCCTATAATTTCTCACGTAGCGACTTTGGCATCACAATACGAGAGCCTCGCAAAAGTATGTTACCAACAACCGAGAGTTCCAACGGAAATGGCTAATAAATACTAGACATATTGGAACTCCAAGATTAATTTTTGCAGTGTGCTGCTGCTTTTACTATTTCCCCGTCTTCTTCACTTTTTTTGCAATATCGGTGATGGTAATCGGTAACGGGGTAGAGTTTGAAATACATAATATGAAACATATTTTCCTCACAATAACTATCAAAAGAGTTTGTGTTAGATATTTTACATAGTCTGGAAATCGCGTCAGCAATAATTTCCTTTCCTGCTCGATATATAACTTTAAATTTAAAAGATTGCAGTCTTAAGAGCCATCGTTCTATTCTTGCAGGTGGTTTCGAAGTTGGCTTGAAAATAGCTTCCACTAGCTTGTGATCCGTCACAAGTTAAAATTCTAGACCAGCTACATAAAAATAGAATTTTTCGACAGACCAGACTAGAGCCAAGCTTTGTTTTTCTGTTTGAGAATATCTTTTTTCTATATCCGAAAGACTTTTGCTGGCAAATGATATTATTTTTGGATCTCCGCAAGTGTCGAATTGCAATAAATCTGCACATAAGGCCACTGGACTTGCATCAGCAACTACTCTCGTTCTCTTCTCCGACAAGTTCGAAATTTTTGTAAGTTGAGTTTTTAAATAATGAAATGAATTTTCCTGTTCCGATCCCCAAACGAATTTACTGTTCACCTTTAGTAGACGCCTTAACCTTCACACCGGCACCAATGTTTAACTACGGGAACGGGCACTATTAACATATGTTGATATTTTAGTTTTCATACAAAATGTATGCAAATTTGCACATTTACTATGATTTTTGAACTTGAATAATTCGATATAGCATGATTTGTGAGAGTTTCTATGGTTGCAATATTTTTGGGGGGAACCTATAGTCCGGTTGCTAGGTTTCTTAGTGGTCTTGAAATTTCGTAGCAGATGTGAGCTTTGTAATAAAAAAAAAATATTTAAATCTCATAAGTGAAAATGGCAGATAATAACAAAACAATTTAAAAATCTATGTTAGTGCTTCATCTGTGGCTCAATAAGTATAGTATGAGCTATTTTTAAACACCGAAAAATTAAAATTTTCCAATGTTCAGGATATCGTATGAATTGCAGGCAGAGTACAAAATACAAAATTTCATTGCCAATATGGGCTCGGATGAGGACAATGTGGAAACAGAGGCAACAAAAGGTGATATGATAGAAGAGGATATATCAGCCTGAAGGATATGATGGGGAAGCCTCTGATCAGAAATCGAAGCATATTCCGTACAACTCGGGCACGAGAGCGATTCAGAAAATGAATGAATGAAAAGTGATGATACTGAAGGCTTCGTCCCGGATAAAGATGGTCATGGTCATTCAAAAGTAAAAGTTTTTTTTCAATATATCCCACCACGAAGACGCCAAACAAAAAAGCGCGACTAGAAAAATTTGTATCCAGTGCAAGAAGCCTGTTTAAATTGAGCATAGCAAAGTTCTAACAAAATTTAAGGCAACAATTTGAAATAACTGTAAAATCACCAAATATTTTTCAGAAATGCCTTCTAATTATTTGTTAATATTATAATAACATAAAATGTGCACATAAACTAACAAAATCCCTGAAATAAAAGCAATATTAACATATCTCTTATCTTTTCTTCTTTCTTTCACACACAAACTTATTTAGTTATAAAATGGTTTATTTAAATCACAATAGTGAGTTTTTACACGGTACAATTGTTTATCTCATTAACATTCAAATTCTAACATTAATTTAACACTGTATAGAAAACTGTTTTTATTATTTTTTTTTTTATTAATTTATTAATTAATTCATTTCTTCATCAAATACAATATTCAGTACTTTCGATTCAATATAACAAGGATACATCAGGTAGGCTAATAAAATATGTATTAAATGAAAAAATAACTGTAATCTATAGCCCACAAGGGGCTAGAGACGAGAACAGTTGCTTAATTATATAGAAAATATTACAATAGGTATAAGTGTGGGGTCTAAAAGTAAATGTTACAATTATTCAAAAAAAAATTTTAAATTAAATTAAAATAAACTTAAATTAATTAAATAAAATCAAATAAAACTAAAATTAAATTAAACAAACAAAATTAAATATGGTAAAATAAAAATTTAATAATTTAAAAATTTAAAAAATTTAAAAAAGAGCAAAAAAAATATAAAAATTTAAAAAATTTGCTATGACTGCAAAGCATGTAAACAAAATTAAAATGAAGCAAAAACAGAAGCAAAAAATCTTAGAATTTTTTAAATTGCAATACATATAAGAACATCAATATCATTATAAGAAAGGTTTGAAAGCCATAATTTAACGTTTTTTAGAAATGCTGGTTTATTTCGGACTATCCGTAAATGAAGGGGTAAAGCGTTAAAAAGTCTGGGTGCAACGGATGTGTAAAAGTTCAAGAATAATTGAGAGTTGTGTTGAGGTACTGAGACATAACTCAGATTATTTATTCTTAAGTAGTAATTTATAGAACATCTACTCAAAGAGTACCCTGATTTTGTAAAAAATATACGTAAAACCTTATAATAGTACAAATGTCTAAGCGGCAAAATGTTTAGATTTTTGAAAAGCGGCAAGCTACTAACACGGCGACATCTGTTACAGATAAACCGAATAGCATGTTTTTGTAAAATTAAAAGTGGATTTATTTTGTTATTACGCGTACCACCCCAACATGATAATCCGTACTCAAGCTTTGATTGAAAGAGGCCATAATATATACACTTAAGTGGGCTAGGGCTGCAATACTTTTTCAAGAGGAAAATATACCTGTTCACAGTCAGAACATATTTCTTAAGTGCATATGTGTGTTCTGCCCAACTCATCTTTGAGTCAAAAAGTAATCCGAGATACTTAAAAATTTGAACACTTTCAATACGGAAACACTTAGAGGAGCACAAAAAATCTGCAAAATAAGTTTTAGCACACGTAGATGTCGGACAAACATCATTGCAAAAACGAAACTTTGCACAATCACAACAATGAAAATAAAATTCACCAGGGTTTAAGTCTACAACATTAAAAAACATAATTCTTGTTTTGACACTAATGACTAACCTATGGACTTTAAACCAATGGCGCAATAATTCGAGGTCATGATTAATATCTGCAAATAGAATTAACGGGGAGTTACTAGTAAAAGTACAAGCCATATCATCAACAAACGCATTAGTACTACTTTTAAAGTTTTGAGAACAAAGGGAATTGATAAAGACCAAAAAAAGAATCGGTCCAAGCACCGAGCCTTGTGGAACTCCTAATGAAATATGCTTAGGAGAGCTAAGATGACCATTTATCTTCACTTTCTGTTGCCTATTATTAAGATATGAACTAAGCCAATTATAAATGGATCCCCTAAATCCAAAATTAGACAATTTATATAACAAAATCTTGTGGTCAACAGAATCAAACGCCTTGGTAATATCCACAAATAAAGCCGCAGTATTTTGTTTGTTATTTAGACCAGAATATACAGTTGAACAAAAATTCAGTAGAGCATCTTCAGTAGATAGCCCAGACCTAAAACCAAATTGCCAATTACTAAATAGCTTGTTCTTTTCAATAAAGTTGACAAATCTGAATTTCATTGCTTTTTCAAACACCTTAGAAAAAATAGGAAGGAGTGATATCGGTCTATAGTTATTAATATTAGATCTGTCATCTTTCTTGTATAAAGGTATTACCTCAGCTATTTTCATCATTTTAGGAAATACACCTAGTTGGACACTTTTGTTGAACAAGTGGCTTAAAACATCACTGATATTGAAAGCAATTTTTTTTACAAAATTATTGGAAAAACTGTTTGTAGTAGATGAATCAGACTTTTTTAAGGACATAATGATTTTGAAAACCTCAAAAGATGAAATTGGCTCAAAGAAAAAACTATTTTGAAGACTTGGTTCATATGAAAGACAATTACACTGCAAAACATCATTTGTATCTTCTGCTCCAATTTCACGGCCTATGGAGGAGAAGTATTTATTGAAACATTCAGCTAAGTCTTCAGCTCCCGTAATAGTCTTACCTTCAAGTAGCAAACTTTGTACACATTCACTATGCCTGTTTTTATTAAGAATGCTATTTACCAAATTCCATTCTTTTCTGAAATCACCTTTAACTTTATTAAATTCATGACAGTAGTAATTGTTTTTGCAGGAAACAACTTCTACGGAAATAATTTTACACATCGACTTATATGAAGTGCTAATCATAAAATTGTTAGGCCATTTTTTTTTCTTTTTATAAAGCTTATTTTTGATTTTGATTTTCTTTAGCAATTCATCAGAAATCCAAGGCTTTAATTTTTTTAGTTTCCTTCCTTTTTTATTTACTATTGTTGAGCATACTTCAACATGTTTAGAAAGTGTATCAATAAACAACTTGTATGCTTTAGAAGGGTCAGATTCATTATAACTTTGCACCCAATTTTCAAAGCGAATTGAATTATTTAATTTTATGAAATCAGTTTTTAGAATTAAAATAGGAGCTGTAGAAGAAGTATCACTATAAGTATTATCATCAACTGAACTTAGACATGTCAAACAATGATCAGATATCTGTAGGTCAATAACTGAGCTACATACAGACAAATTATAGTGCGTTTGAAGACGCACAAAAATATGGTCAATACATGTTGCAGATACGTTCGAAATTCGTGTAGGTCGATTTATGCATGACTCCAAACCATAAGTAGACAGCATGGAAAGGTATTTATCAATGCTTAGAGAATTTTCTAGAATATTTAGGTTTATGTCACCAACCAGCACTAAGTTTGCATCATTTCCATTGCAAAGAAGAAAATCAAGATCATTGAAAAATGTATCGGATGTACTACGGATCACACTGTATTCACTTTATTGCTTAAATTCAAGTGTTCTGCTTCACTGTTTAAATACAACTGCGTCACTCAACTCAGATGACAACCCTTTTATACTGCAGTCATCACTCTCTCGAATAATCCAGTACCTTCTAATTGGCGTGTAATCTACCATTATCCATAATTTACCAGTACTTTCTAAACGGCGTATCGACGTTGAGTTCATAATTATCCAGAATGTTGCTATAATGCTAGATGGCGTTGTACGACGGCGATAATTTCTCTCGGTTATCGACTTTTTATTTATAGTGTACTGCAGCGTCTGTTCGGTTTATTATTTGCCGCTAGATGGTGTAAAAGTATTTATACAGCCAGAATGCTAGCTAGTATCGTTTAGTTTCTTTTGTTGGTTTTTATTTCAAGAATTTTCTAGCATAAGCCAAATTTCGCTACACTGCCCTCCGCTTAAACTTGTTCGTCCCGAACAAGAGTCTCTCCGTCCCTAGTATAAGGTGCCAGCCTTTCGATGTGGACTACCTTTAATTTACTTTGGTCCCGGGGTATTTTCGGATTCGATACACAACATCATTAATCCTTGTGACGATCCGGTAAGGTCCCTCCCAGTGGGTCTGAAACTTAGGAGACAAGCCTCGTTTCCGTTGTGGGTTGTGTAGCAGCACTAGTTGACCTTTCTTGAACCCTTCAGTATTTGCTCGCAGGTCACACCGAGCTTACATCTTGTCGCGATGTTTATCACGTTCCTTTTTACGCGATTTAGAACGACGTCTAGAAGATTTCTCCCGACTTCGAGAACGTTCTCGGCGTGTCCGCTCTCGTTCTCGCTCTTTCTCACGTTCGCGTTCCCTTTCTCGTCTTCTGCGCTCACGATCTTCATCTGGCCGTTCTGGATCCTCCTTTTTAACTTTATCTCTTTCAGCGCGCTCTCTAACCTCCTCTCGTTCACGTTCTCTTTCACGTTCTTTTTCTCGTTCCCTACGTTCTGCACGTTCATATTCACGTTATCTCTCACGTTCCTGCTTTCGATCTCTGTCGCGTTTTTCACGCCGATCGCGATCATGCTCGCGATCTTTTTCACGTTTTCTCTCCCGTTCTCGTTCGCGTTCCCTTTCACGCTCTTGTTCAAGATCACCACGATCCCGATCACTGCGCTGGTCCCGTCTTACCTCCTCTTTTGTCCACTTTTCTTCAGGCAAAACGTTCAAACGGAGCAAATCAATTATTCCAGCTTTATTTTCCGTTCGTGAACAATGACTGCATTCAATTTTACATAGGCGACGGAAAAATGCATCCGCATTTCCATGCTGGCTTTCTTTGCGATGTGGTAGTCGTTTTTCAGGCTCCCTCTTCAGAATCGAACCCTGATTCCCCGTACGCGCCTGCTGCCCGCTACCATTTTCGCCATCGTCCACCCTATTTTCAATTCTTCTTCTAGGTGAATGTGATGCATATCGTTTACGACGTGATTCGCAGTCACGTGCCATGTGTCCATGCTTACCACAGTTGTAGCATTTTCCGCTGAAGCTACTGCTGGCGAACGATGAACTTTTCTTTTCAGCCTCCACCTCCATCCGACGAGTTTTCAGTGATGGGCGGCATGTCAACGCAATCATCTCTTGAGTGAGGGCAACCATTACTGTTTCGTTAAATGTTGTCATCGGGTTCCTCATTGTCTCGCGTTTTGTATCTGAGTCACGTATGCCGTCAATAAACACCTCTATTTTGAATTTTTCAGCTACGACACTTAACTCGTCAGGATAGGAAAGGTGTGCCAATCGCTCAATATCCGCAGCATACTCCTGCAAGGACTCACCAGATTTCTGGATACGACTTTTCAACTCCAATCTGTGAATCTGCTTCATGTGGTCACTGCCATATTTTCGCTGTAAGGCATCCATCACCGCCTTGTAATTTTTCTGCTCCGCCACTGGAACCGTTTGCAATACTTCTGCAGCTGCGGCTTTTAATGCCACAGTTAGCGCTGCAGCTGCGCTATCGTTATCCCAACGATTGTGACCAGACGTTGTTTCGAACTGGAGCTTGTGTAGGCGTTGTTCCATCGTATGAGGGTGTCTTAAGCCTCTCTGCGCTAATTTCTCTTATCACTTGAGTGGTTGGTTCACTTATTTCCAACTGTTGAATCCTTTTATTAACGTCCTCAAAATTATTTTGAACTTTTTCAAGATTATTTTGAACTTTTTCCTTGAATGATTCAACGTCATCTCGTAGCTCAATCATTTTTGCATCGAAGCCATTTACCATTTTGGCCCCTCCGTACGAACAGCCTCAATGTTTTGATTCATTGCGTGGATCTGCGTTGCGTTCTGACTTAAGCTCTGATCAATTTCTTCCCGAACGGCCTGGATATTGCTATTCATTTGTAGTGCATTTTGATTTAAGCTCTGACCAATTTCTTCTCGAATGGCCTGGACATTGCTTGTCATCGCCATTAACATTTTCTCGAACTTTGACATATCTACAACTTCACCACTTGCCGCCGGTCCAGAAGCTTCTTCTACTTTCGCTGCTGATTCTAATACATCACTATAAAATTCATGCTCTTCCAGGTTTACACCTTGAGCCTCAAGAGCCTGCCGTAAGCGTTTCTGTAACTCCAACTTTCCGCCAGTAGATTGCACATTCAGCTGCTGCAACTCCTTCTTCAGTTGATCCACTTTCAGATCTTCAAACTAAACCATTTTAATTGATTATTAATTCTTTTTACACAATCCCACTTCTGACACCAATTGTTACGAAATTTTCTATCTCTTTGACGATAATTTCGATCTCTTACACTTTTCTACGTTCGATCACTGGATTGTGTAACAATTAAAAACACACACTTATTTAGTTATAAAATGGTTTATTTAAATCACAATAGTTAGTTTTTACACGGTACAGTTGTTTATCTCATTAACTTTCAAATTCTAACATTAATTTAACACTGTATAGAAAACTGTTTTACTTTACTACGGATCACACTGTATTCACTTTATTGCTTAAATTCAAGTGTTCTGCTTCACTGTTTAAATACAACTGCGTCACTCAACTCAGATGACAACCCTTTTATACTGCAGTCATCACTCTCTCGAATAATCCAGTACCTTCTAATTGGCGTGTAATCTACCATTATCCATAATTTACCAGTACTTTCTAAACGGCGTATCGACGTTGAGTTCACAATTATCCAGAATGTTGCTATAGTGCTAGATGGCGTTGTACGACCATCGGTTATCGACTTTTTATTTATAGTGTACGTCTTTGTGTCGTCAGACTGAGTAGACGTGTTGTTTAGAATCTGTGCGCGTGATTTTTAGATCTCGTTGTTAAGTTAATCTTGAAGTGCCGTTTCTAAGGTGTTGGTGGCGTATTGGTACGTGAGTAGTGTTATTGGTATTGTGAGAGAATTGGTGGAAAGTTTACGAGAAATCGTAAACAGACTACCGTTTTATCACGCGTTTTTGTTAGGCAGTGAATTTGTTATTGTACGAAAGTACGGTAACTTGTTTACGCAAATTTTTTGAGTGGCGTGATTGTTGTGTCGCTCCTTCAGCCGACTAGCAGAAGCTCTTGTCTAGCTTCTGGTTTAGTGGTTTGTGCATTGGTTGTGCATCAAATTGTTTGTGTACCCGCTAGCTGCTAGTCGGTTAGTGTATTGGGTACTGCACAGTTTGAAAGGCTCCCCCCCTAAGAACAGTTCATATTCACTGTGGGAATACAGTTGAGGGGCACTGTAACCTGTACGGACTCTCGGACGGGAAGTTAAAGAGGGACTGTGGTTTTCAGTTGGTGAGGCACTGTGGTAATCAGTGTTGAGTGGAAGTACCGGAATGCCACCCGGTAAGAAAGCTAAGAAGAGGCCAGTGCGGCACACTGAATCGGATGACTCTGACGCATCTGTTCAGGGCTCCGTAAAAGTAGGTAGGGTGAGTAGGAAGGACAGCATGGAGGTTGATCCTGATGTAATTGATGGGGAAAATGGGGGTAATGGGGGTAATGATAGCTCAGTGGGGGAGTGTGTCGACAAGGGGGCTGGGGCTTCTGGTTCTTCTTCCGGACTGGTGGGTGCGGAGGTGGCTGCTGGAAGTAGTGCTGGGGATGCTGGAGTCAAAACTGGCTCTGCCAAGATTGGCTCTGGCCTACCTGGTGCTACTCCTAGTAGCGTTAATGCTGGACGTGGGGTGTCAGGGGGCGCTAGATTCGAGGTTCGCTCGATGAAGGCGGTCACTGGTCGCCTCATTAAGGCTGTTTTAGATGGGCGGGTTGACAGTAGTGTTGCGCAAGGGGTTATTGGGATTGCGGGGGAGTACGAAGTGATGCTCATGGATCTCATTGGGGAGAATGAGAGGCTGAAGGGGCGTCTGGATGTTTACCAGACGAAGGGTGAAACCGTGCTGCGTGGGTGTACTTCGGCGTCAGCTGCAGTGGGTGTTCGGGCACCCGTTGGTGTCCCTGCGCCTGCTGCGGCCCCTCTGAGGGTGGAGAAGCCGGTGGAGAACTGGTCCCTAGTGGTCAGGAGTAAGGTGGCTGGCGCTTCATGCAAGGAGGTTGCTGAGAAAGTGGTAAAAGTGGTAGGACCGACTTTAGGTGTGCGTGTCCATGGCGTGAAGCCCATCCGCAGTGGCGGTGCGGTCATCCGTACCCCGTCGGTCGCTGAGCTTCGTAAGATCGCGGCGAACACTACTTTTGATAAGGTAGGTTTGAAAGTGTGTGAGGACCGGAAGTTGGGCTCCAAGGTGGTCATGCAGAAAGTGGACGTAGACCTCACCCCTGAAGTTTTCGTTGATGAGCTCTATGACAAAAACTTGAAGGATAAGATGACCTTGGAGACCTTCAAGAAAAGTGTGAAGATCGAGGTTTCTGGCTGGAAGTCTGACGCTGGTGGATCGGTGAATGTTGTCTTGGAGGGCACCAGTGCTGTCACTGATGTCCTCTTGGCGGCGGATCGCTGCTACATTAAGTGGTTTTCCTTCCGGTTGAGGTCTCACGATCCGATGCTTGGATGCTTTCGATGCATGAGTTTTGACCACAGGGTGAGTCAATGCCGCATGGAAAAGGATCTCTGCCGTCGGTGCGGTCAAGAGAGGCACCGTGTCGCCAGCTGCGTCAATGATTTAAATTGTCGCAACTGTGCGTTTAAAGGTCAACCGGCAGGGCATTACATGATGTCCACCGGGTGTCCTATTTACGGTGCAATTGTTGCTCGTGCCAACGCTAGACATTGATGACTGTGCGCATTGCTTAATTGAAGTGTCAGGGGGAGTACTCCGTCATGTGTGACTTAGGTGTTAGGTTAGTGGAGGGTGGTATAGAGTTTGCCTTGGTTCAGGAACCTTATGCAACCTGTGGGGTTGTACGAGGGTTACCCGCTCATATGCGGGTCTTTTCTGATCTACTGGCTAACTCTGCCGTTATCGTCAATGACGTGCATGTTCAATGCATGGTTGTTGACGTAAGTAGGTGGGGCGTTGTTGTGTGTGTTGAAGGTCTGCATGGAAAACTGTTCTTGAGCAGTATGTACTGTAAGTTCGGAGAACCTTTAGAGCCCTATATAGCGTAAATGGATTCGGTGCTACTACTTGCGAGTAGCATTCCACTTATCCATGGCATGGACGCGAATGCGGCCTCCCCTCTGTGGTTCAGCAAAATGCCCCGTTATGCTGGGTATTTGAACGACAGTAGGGGACAGCTGCTAAGTGAGTTTTTAGTCACGAAAGACGTTAGCATTTTAAACGAGCCAAGCGAGTTTTTTACGTTTGATGGGCCTAGAGGTGTGAGCGACATTGATGTGACGGTAGAAAATAATGTGGCTACTAGATCTTTCCACCTTGAATGGTGTGTGCTGGGTGAACAGCAAATGAGTGATCACAATCTGATTATGATTGTGCTTACTCATGATCTGGTAGCGCATGAAAGGTTGGAGCTCAAGGCATGGTGCACTTGTTCTGCAAATTGGGATACGTGGTCAGAGTTAGTGAAAGGCATGGCTCTTAGTGTGCCACTTCATACGTTTGTCAACATGGGTGTGGATGAGCAAATCGGTTTGATTGACGGCTGGTTCACTGATGTGAACGACACCTTATTTGCGCGATGTCGTAAGACAAATCGCAAGAAAGTAAGGTGGTGGACACGCGAGCTTATGCTGAAGCGGAGGTTGCTCAGGTTTCTCAGGAAGCGATTCCAGAGGGCCAGGGTGGCGAATGCTGAGGACATGAGTGAGCGTCGGGCCGCATACCGTTTGTGCTTGGTTGAATACAAGCGTATGATTGTACGGGTTAAGGAGAGTGAGTGGCGGGCTTTCGTGCATGGGAACCGGAATGATCCTTGGGGTCAAGTGTACAGAATTTGTCGGGGTCGCAATAGGCGATTGGATGTTGGCAGTCTTTGCGATGGAGATACCTTGGTAACGGAGTGGAAAGATTGCATGAACCTGCTGTTAAACTCATTCTTTCCTAGGGAGGAGATTGCTGCTCGGCCTCCGGACCGAGTGGTCGTTGATTCCCCTGGGTTGGACATGAGTGAGATAGCGTATGCTATGCGTCTTGTCAAGTCGAGGAGGTCCCCGGGTATGGATGGTATGACTGGTGAGATGGTCAAGGTCATCTGGCGAGCCATACCAGACTATCTTGAGTCCTTATATGGAAAATGCGTGAGTGAGGGGTATTTTCCTACTGTTTGGAAAATTGCTCGTGTGGTTGTGCTCTTGAAGTCTCCCGATAAGATCAGGAGTAATCCTCGGTCTTACAGGGGCATCAGTCTCCTTCCAGTACTTGGAAAAGTGCTTGAAAGGGTGATGGTGGAACGGCTTCAGGAGTTGCCATACCGGTTGTCTGAAAGGCAGTTCGGATTTAGACAAGGACATAGTGTTATAGATGCATGGGAGTACATGAAAACGTGTGTCAATGGTAGTGTCTCCAAATATGTCTTGGGCATATTTGTTGACTTCAGGGGTGCATTTGACTGCTTGAGATGGCAGGCCGTGTTAGGTAGATTGAGGGAGCTTGGATGTCGGGAAGGTGACCTTTGGCAAAGTTACTTTTCCGGCAGAAGGCCTGGGGTGGTTGGCGTAAGCGAAACGGTGCTTGTTGATGTGGTTCGTGGTTGTCCACAGGGTTCTATCTGCGGTCCATTTATTTGGAACCTTATGATGGATCCCCTGTTAAGGCAGCTCGAGGCCGTCTGCAGATGCTGTGCTTACGCTGATGACCTCCTTATTTTGATCGAGGGCCAGTCTCGTGCCGAAATTGAGAATAGGGCATGTGAATCGCTAGCTTTAGTGTCTGAATGGGGCAGAAGTGTTGGCGTTGAGGTGTCAATGGAGAAGACGGTGACAATGTTGCTGAAAAGCAGATTGGCTCATAGTCGTCCTCCACTTGTCAGTATCAACGGAGTTAGCCTCAGGTACGTGACTGAGGTCAAGTACTTGGGGATAACGATGCAAGAGCGGCTAGGATTTTTGCCTCATTTGAAGCGGGTCCGGGAACGTTTAACGTCCGTTGCAGGGCAGGTGCGCCGTGTTTTGAGGAGTGAGTGGGGCCTTGGCAGGCGGGCCGTCCGCACCATATATGGAGGGCTGTTTGTAGCTTGCGCAACCTATGGTGCTCCTGTATGGTGGGAGGCGGCTCTGTCTGTGGCGGGTTCTGCTAAGTTGCTTTCATGTCAGCGTGTTGCTCTGCTCGCGAGCATGCCCGTGTGCCGTACGGTCTCTACGGAAGCCTTACAAGTGCTTATGGGAGCACCCCCTTTGGACCTGGAGGTGATACGTTGTCGTGTTGCTTACGGGATTCGGAGGGGATTGCCTCCTGTAAATGGGTGGTTGGATACTGTAGACATTGGTGGCATGAGTTTAAAGGAACGTAAAAGTTTCTTGAATGATTGCGTTACATCTCGGTGGCAGGCCAGATGGGTGAACAGTGGGAAAGGCAGAACGACGTTCGGCTTCATTGGGGATGTCACGTTTGTGGGAAATCACTCAGATTTTGGGTTTAACCTTTATCTGGGCTTCCTGCTGACGGGGCATGGTTCCCTTAATGCATTTTTGCATGAAAGGGTTCTCGGTGAAGTCCAGGGTTGCGATTGTGGGGCGGTGCTTGAGGACACATTGCACGTGTTGTGTGATTGCCCCCTTTATGAGGACATCCGTGACATAGAGTCCTTTGGGATCGTGATGCAGCCTAGTGGTGGGTATGATCTTGGAGGTGTGCTTGCTTCCAGTGAGCGCATCTCCCTGCTCAATAGTTTTGCGGGGGAGGTTTTCGCACGGCGGAGGAGGCGTGGTCAATTGAGAGGTGTGGAGTAGGGACTAGTTGGGGTTTAGGTGTGTTAGGCAGTTGGGCGAATAGGCAGGCTAGGGCTTTTGTTGCATGGTGCATGTATGTGTTTCATGTTTCGATTGACTGTATGTTGTGTTGTTGCGTAACTGTTGAGTGTAAGGTAACCAGTCCTAAGCTGAATGGAGCTAAACTAGAAGTAGCTTGCTACGAAACCTGACCGGAGGTTTTCTGGTACCACGGGTTGTCAGGAGCCCCTAAAACTTCGGTTTTAGCCTGGCAGTGGGTAGGCCCCCTTGTGGGCGTATCGTGGTGGCTGTGGTTTACACCCAAAATCGCGGGTAGGGGGAATTTATTCCCTCGGTGTGGAGTTGCATCGCAACCGGGTGTTATCTCCCATAAGATGGCTGAGGTTTTAGATAGGCCTCGACACCGACCAGGTGTTAGATTATGTCCATTTGCATGGTCTAGAAATGGTGCCTTCGGCCAGCATGGGGCTTGGGATCTCTCGGGCCTTATGCTGGTCGAGGGGGCGCCGCTCGACGCGTAAGTTTCGAGTCTGTGTGTAGAGCACCGTCAAATTAAGCCGTTTCGGCAGGGGTTGACGTAAAACAACATAGGCATTATAGTGTACTGCAGCGTCTGTTCGGTTTATTATTTGCCGCTAGATGGTGTAAAAGTATTTATACAGCCAGAATGCTAGCTAGTATCGTTTAGTTTCTTTTGTTGGTTTTTATTTCAAGAATTTTCTAGCATAAACCAAATTTCGCTACAGTATGTTAATACGTATAGTAACCGTTTATGAAGTTAAAACGTCAGATTTTCAAAAAATAACGGAAAAAATCAAATTTTACAACGAATGTTAGGTATTTCGAAAAGAGGTCGAAAACTTAGTCACTGAGTCGAAGTTTTATGAAAATCGAATCACGAAATGAATTGCAGCAAATTATAAATTGCGATACTAACATATGTTAATAGTGCCCGTGGGAAGGTTAATGGCTCCGTAATATCAGCCAAGTCGGGTATAAATTTCCCTACATATGTTACAAAGCCTAAAAAACTCCTTGTCTCTTCCTTGTTGTTTGGAGGTCGAAGTTCAGTAATCAATTTTATTTTATCTGGATCTGCCGCAAAGCCATCACAAGATAGGAGATGCCCCAAAAATGTTAGCTGTTTTGTTTTCCACACACATTTCTACTCATTTATTACAATATTATTTTCTTTAAAAATTTCAAGTACCCTATTTACTGCTTTGCCGTGTTCTTCTTCTGTATTCCCGTATATAATAACATCGTCAATATAATTGAGAGAATTTTTGCACGAAGTCAATATTTCCTCTTGTATACGCTGAAATATTTCAGGAGCTGAGTTTACTCCAAACATTAATCTTTTATATCTGAATAGTCCTCTATGAGTGATAAAAGTAGTGATTTCGCGGCTCGATTCATGTAATTCAAGTTGGTGATATGCGTTTTTGAGGTCTAATCTTGAAAATAATTTTGCTCCTCTTAATTTAGTCATGAACGAGTCAAAAGTTGGTGGCGGGTAGTTTTCTCGTAAAATAGCTTTATTTGCACAGCGCATATCTATGCAAAATCGCATCTCACCATTTGCTTTGAATACGATTACAATCGGTGAAATTCAAGGACTTGGTCCCGAAACCGGTTCGATTATGTCTTGATCAAGAGCCTCATCGAGCTTTCTTGCAACCTTGGTTTCCAAAGCAACTGGAATACGTCTCATTGGCTGCTGAACCGGTTTAATATTATGGTCAATTGACAACTTGATTTTTATGTTTTTCATTTTCGGAAAGGGCTTAACTCTCTCAATGCTGTTAACACCTAAACCAAGATTCAGTACCTTCAATTTTATTGCAGCATCCCTCCATAATAATGACTGACTTTCCTTTTCAATTATAAAAAATGTAGCAACCATCTCTGAGTCATTTCTGACTGAAATAGGAGCGTTAAATACATAGAGAATATTAAGGGGTTTATTTGCCTCGTAAGTTACGTCCCCATCCAACGTTAATGACATTGTACAAAAATATCAAGGCTAAAACTTGATATTTTTGCATAAAAATGCAAACGCAAACGTCTTCAACGTTTCCGTTTACAACAAACAAAAAGTAAGTGGCGACTTGCTGACATTGCAAGTCCCACGATTAATTTCTAAGCTTATTATATACTGAGGCTAGGGTAAAACAAAATTAAAATTATTATTGCAATAAAGCAAATTGAAAATAAAATCTTTTGTGTTTTTTATTCTGAAGAATAAAATTTAACCAAATTAAAACAGTTTGGCTAGACCAAACCTGTAACTGGCGCAGTCATAGTCACAAATATCCTAAGATATTTGAAAAGAACCTAAAGTGGAAAAAACAAAGTAAAAAGCTTAGTGACAAATATCGTAAGATATTTGAAAATAACCTAAAGTGGAACAAACAAAGTAAAAAGCTTAGTGCCAAAAGACATTGTATAAAAGTGAAAAACTATTACCAAAAGACGAGTGAATGAAAAGATCAAAAGTGTTTGATTCAAATCGCAATTTTGAAAAAAATAGCATGGAGGAATTAATTCAGAAAACAAGGGAACTTGAAGTTGTTTTTCAAAGGCAAGAAGCCAAAATCTTGCTACAGGAACAACAAAAAATTTAACAGCAGCAACAAATTGAACAGCAACAACAACTTCAACAGCAACAGCACATTCAACAGCAGCAACAGATTCAACAGCAGCAACAATTTCAGCAGCAGCAACAACAAGCGGAACTGAATTCAATGTTTTTTAGTCCGAAAGAGGTTCTACAACAATTCCGGCAGCTAAAACCACTGAACAAAGATCATAATCTTAATTCATTCATCAAATCTGTGGAAATGACAATCAATTTATGCAACAATAACAGGCAATTGATTGATTATGGACTAAAAATAGTTATTAATGAAAAAATAACTCGAGAAGCTGCAAACTATGTGAGGGAGTTAGGCGACAGCATTACATGGGAGCAGCTAAAGCAGAAAATGAGAGATCAGTTCAGGCCAAAAGTATCTTACGGTGAAATTTTCAACAAGTGCCGCAGCGTAGGAGTAAGTAATTTAAGAGACTTATTTAACTATTTCGATAAATGTAAATATGAAATGTAGAATATAGAAATGTAGAAATGTAGATAGGGACTTAGTTTGTATATTAATAGAAAAAATCGATGGACCACTCAGAGCTCATCTTAACGAAAAATTTACATTAAATGAAATAATTACAAAATATACAAAATTAAGACTGCTTGCCGACACCAGAGCTATTCATTACAAACACAGGACAGCTAGAAATGACAGAAATAATAGTGACACCAAAATGTCGCAGGTTATACAAAAACCTGGTCAAAATAGCTACAGTAGTGTTTGACAGAATAACACAAATATTTCATCTCAACCATTTACTTTTTAAAAAAATAGTTAATAAGCCACATAACAATAACACTAATCAATCTTCTCAATCTCGTGTAACTCATATGAGCACTAAAACAACACAAAATTCAGGTCAATCCCATAATTCTAGAAGCATGGAAATAGATACTCTACAAGAGAGGGATGAAGAGCTAAATTTTCAAATAATGCCTTAAAATTCAAACTACCAATAGCAGTTCTTACAATAGGGAGAAAAAACATTAGTTGCTTAATAGATACCGGTGCAAACACCAGCATCATTAAACCAAACGTTACCCATTATGAACAGCAAAAATTACAAAAACCTATTTGGTTTAAAACTCTAAACGATTTTAACGAGATAAAATACTCAATAGTTACACCAATTTCAAGCCAGTTTATGACAATCGGAACAATTTCATGGAAGGTGATAAGCTTTATAAGCGAGGATTATGATGCGATTATCGGGCAAAACTTTTTAATTCCTTTTAAGACCATAATATGCGTAAATACATGGAAGTATTTGGCAACAAAATTTTTTTTGAAGAAAGCAGCTATCGCATTCCTTTTGATAAAGTATGTAGCTTAAAATGTCTCGAAAAAGATGAATTGGCATGATGATGAATTTGGATTTCAGTCACTTAAACAAAGAAGAAGAAAAACATAAAAAATCTATTAGTTGAATTTGAAGACTTATTCTTCATAGAAGGCGATAGTCTTTTTGCTACTCATGAAATAGTTACAACTACAGACAAACCCTTATACTCTAAAATCTATCGTTATCCACAAATTCACGAAGAAGAGATTCAGATACAAATACAAGAAAGCACTTTCCCTTACAACAGCCCTTTGTGGATTGTGCCAAAGAAGATAGACAATTCTGGTAAGAAAAAGTGGAGAATTGTCATCGATTATAGAAAGCTGAATGAAAATACAACTGATGACAAATTCCCTATACCTTATTTAAATGGTATACTTGACAAATTAGGCAGATCGCAATATTTTACAAGCTTAGACCTTGCCAAAGGTTTCCACCAGATTATTGTAATAGGAAGATAGACGAAAAACAGCTTTTTCAACCCGATTTGGGCACTACGAATTCATTCGTATGCCATTCGGGCTAAAAAATGCCCCTTCAACTTTTCAAAGACTGATGAATTCAGTTCTTTGTAAGCAAATCAATAAGACATGTGTTGTCTACATGGATGACATATTGGTTTTCAGTACCTCACTTGTTGAACACATTAATACATTGAAAGATATTTTTGCTACATTAAGGAGAGCAAAACTAAAGATTCAGGTAAATAAGTGTGACTTTCTAAGGGAAGAAACACTATTTTTAGGACACTTGTTGACTAATAAAGGTGTAAAGCCCAGCCTGAAAGAAGTTCATGTTATTCAGAATTTAAAGCTACCAAAAACTGTGAAACAAGTTAAGTCATTTCTAGGAGTAACAGGCTTTTATCGCAAATTTATCAAAGACTACGTGAAAATTGCAGACTTATTAATTAAAACTCTGAGAAAAGACGCTAAAATTAACATTCATGACCCATCTTATATACTAGCCTTCGAAAAGCTAAAACAAATAGTAACCAGTGCTCCAATCCTTAATTATCCCATTTTTTCAAAAAGGTTCAAGGTTACTACAGATGCAAGTATCTTTGCAATTGGCGCCGTTCTTACACAAGAAGGCCACCCAATAACGTTTGCATCTCGAACCTTAAACAGACACGAAACACACTACTCAACAATTGAAAAAGAGTTGTTGGCGATATTGTGGGGTGCCAAATATTTCCGACCATATACACATATGGTCAAAGTAATAAGTACACCTGATAACTTATTAGTTCTCAATTATTTTTTGTTTTACTGAAAATATATATGGAAATTCTTTTTTATTTTGATAATTTCAATATGGCAATGCCTTTAAAAGTGAAAAAGAAGAAGGGACTTCCCCGAATTTTTCTATACCCGTATGTTTTCATTTAAAGGGCTTATTTTACTTGGACAAAATAATAAGTACATTAATCATTTCTTTAATTTTGCAACAATCTGATCGGCTTTTTCGTACAAGTTTGTTAATTTTATTTATTTTCATATTTAGTTATATCAAAATAAAAAGAAAAAATTTCATAGATGGGAAGAAATCAACATTGCACTGCCGAGAAGAGGCAGATGGTTTCGACACTCAGAAATTACGGCCAAAGTCTTCGTACTAATGCCGAAGCCATGGATCAGTCAATTTTTTTCGGCCAAAACGCTTTAAAAGCTAAAAAAGTGGTTGAAACCCGCGGAAGACCAAAAAATTCTTCAAAAACGTTAAATAATCATATTGTCACTGTCGCAAAAAAGAACCATTTCGCATCTTCAAGAGCCATTTCAGCAGACATCGGCAATGTGATCTCGATCCGAACGGTACGTCGATGATTACAACGAACCAATTTACCTTGACGGATATCGAGAAAAGTTTCTATGCTTCGAAAAAAAAAATTTGAAGATGCGTTTATCATTCGCAAAGAAACATTCAAATTGGTTCGGACCTGACGGCGAGAAGAAATAGCGTAATACTTTGTGGAGCGACAAGTCAAAAATAAATATGTTTGGAAATGACTCCGCCCGAAATGTTCGACGCCCCAAGAGTAAAGAATTTCACGTACGCTTCACAAAAAAGACTGTAAAGCATGGGGGTGGCCATATTATGGTCTGGGGTTATTTTTCATGGTACGGTGCCAGACCAATACATCGAATTTCCGATAGCATGACCAGATTCCACTATAAAGACATTTTGGAAAGTACGATGTTGCCCTATGCTGAGGAAAGTATGCCGCTAAAATGAACATTTCAGCTGGATATTGATCCTAAGCATACTTCCAAGTTGGTGAAGAATTGGTGTCAAAACAATAGTCTGACCTTGCTTAACTGGCCAAGTCAATGACTGAACTTGAACCCTTTGGAAAACCTTTGGCGAGAGTTGAAGCAGAGAATAGGAAAGGAAGTATTCCAAAATAAGAAGCAAATATGGAGTTTTGTCCAAAAAACTTGGTATGAAAAACCAGTAGAGACTTGCCGTAAGCTTATCTCCAGTATGCCAAAAATAGTACACAAAATTACTCAAAACAATGGTTGATATACCGGCTACTAATGATGAACTTTAAATATCAACAAATAGAGCCGATAAAATCGAGTTAATTTTTTTTTTTATTAAAATGTACTGAATGTACTTATTATTTTGTCCAGTCATTTTAATCCATTTTTTACTTTTTTGATAAGACTGAAAGATATTTTTGTTTTTTATTAATGTTATACCTTTTTATTTTATTTAATATGTTGTAAGAAGTTAACTATAAATTTGTTTTTCTATTAACTTAAATAAATTTTTGCCTATAAGCAATTGAACTAATTATGTGAGCGTGTACTTATTATTTTGACCATATGTGTATATATGGACGCGAATTTGATCTCGAGAGTGATCATCAGCCACTCATATGGTTACATACAAAGTACGTAGGAAAAGATATCTATCCTCAACTTCAAAGATGGCTGAAAGTAAGTTATATAAAAGGAAAACTTAACAATATTGCTGATTTTCACAGTCGTATAAATACGGAAACAAATGAGATTAATGTTTCTAGTAGTGAAGACTTCAGTAACGAATTTCATAACATGTTCAATGTAGCCAATATAAATAACGGGAATGATCTAAGAGAGCCAAGTGACTCAATAGATGGTCAAACAATTCATTCACAGGAAGAAGATTTGAACAATCACTTCCTAATTCTTAATACAATAGTAAACCGATTTAAGACACAAATAATCCTCGTAGAACAAAAAGATGCGGAGTTTAAAAATATATTTAGTGACAAACGCATTTTTATCGATAGAAACGATATAGAGAATGGATATATTGCAGACATTGCCCGAAGGCATATTAATAAAGGGAAAATAGGCATTTACTCCGATATAAGTGATCATGATTATAACTTAGTACAGCAAGCACTTATACAAACTTTTGCGATAAACACAAGAGTGAAATTTGTAAAATGCTCTTACCTAGCTACAGATATAGAAGATGTAAATGATGTCAACAAACAAATTGCACTCTTTCATAAAATTGAGAGTGGCCATGCTGGCATTATTCCCACATACGAAAGTATTAAACATAGAATCTACCATCCAAACCTTAAGTTAGCGATTCATAAATTATTAAATATTTGTGAAATTTGTTCTTCTGCGAAGTACGACCGAAATCCGATAAAGAATAAATTTTATATTACTGAGACACCCTCTAGTACGAACGAAATAGTTCACGTAGATACATATGTGAATAGCAAACATTCTTTTATATTCTTTATGGATAAATTTTCTAAGCCCTTAGTTTCTTTTTACCTTCCTGATAGAAATAGCCAAACTCTGGTAGAAAAAATTCGAGCCTTTTTGGCTATTAAAGGTAAAATAAAAAAATTCGTATTAGACAACGAGTTCAATAACACTAATGTAAAGAACTACTTCAACGAAGAAAACGTGGAATATCATTTCACTAAGCCAAACAGCCACACCGGCAATTCCGACATACTTAGAAAGGATCAATAGTACAATAACTGAAAAAATAAGAGTTCCCAATTTAGAAGAAAAACTTCCTATCACTACACAAATGAATAAAGCAATTAAGTTATACAATAGTGCATATCATAGCACAACAAAATGTACTCCATTCGAGGTACAAAATAATAAAATCGGTTTCGAAATTGTTAGGAAAAGATTGTTAGAAACAAAGAACCGTATTATACAAAAGACGAACGAAAGGAGAGAGAGCTATGTGGAAAATAGGAACGAAGGGTTCATTAAAAATTATAAGAATTTGAGGCATAAAGAAGAGTCAAAATTCGTTAAAAAATTATTAAAAAATACTCAGAAAATATTTATAAAGAAATATATCTGTAAACAAAAATTATCTCCTCACTTATTGTAATTGTGAAATTAAAATAAAAGATGAAATACCGAAATCAGAAAACCGTAGTGCAAGATAAATATTTTTATCCAATTAATGATCCCATACAATCTGATATAAAACCGATAAGTTTTAAAACATCTATAGGGGAGAAGTGGGGGTTGTGGGCATAGTTTTGTTTTCGGCTTATAATTACCGACCTAGTGCATATTATTTGGACATATGGGTATCTGTGTAAAGCTAGACACCTAAGCTAACTAATTATAAAGAAACATACCCGATTCCGTTATGCAAAAAAATTTTACATGGACTTTCGTAAAATCGTCATTTTGAGAAAAAATTTTTTTTAGGGGTGGTTGTGGGCACCCTTAGAAAAAATGCTAAAAATGGAAAAATATGAAAAAAAAAACACAACTAATATGAACAAAATGACAGTTTATTAATCTCAAAGCCTGCATAGGATTTATTCATCGTCGGAAATACAATTTTGACATGTATAATAGCTTGCCCGCATGCCCGCACATTTCATATGAAAAGCTCGATCGCAGATGTTACAATTGATGGAGTTGGCTGCGGTCAATTGGCGTGGCAAAAATTTCAAACAAAACAAAGTTCTATGGAACTAAAGTTTAAAAAACAATATCAATCATAGTAGGCTACGTTCACCATTCATATTTTTTGGTGAAATTTTTTGTGATTTCGTGGAAAAAAACAGGTGCCCACAATCCACCCAATTTTTGTGCCCACAACCAACTTTAGCAGACATTTTAAAAAGTAATGAAAAAATGTTTATGCATAAATTTTTTGGTTCAAATCGATATTGTTCCATTCAGCATAATACTTTGACTAAATAAAAATACATTACACTTACCTTTCCAATCGATCCACTTTGATTGATACACTATTGAAAATGTTTGAAAAAAACTTCACCACCTTTTCAAAGCCCAAACAAAACCAATTCGTTCATTTCCAAAAGCAAACGCGTCCGTTTACTTTGATATTTGGCATGAATCATACATATGGTAATTACCCTTGCGAATGACATTACCAACGAAACTCAATCTTCATTTTCTGAAAAGATATGTAGGGATGCCCACAACCCCCCCCGGTGCCCACAACCCCCACTTCTCCCCTACTATTATATAAAGAGGTAATGATTGTTTGTTTGTTTGTATGTTCCGGGTAATCTCTGGAACTACAGAACCGATTCCAAAAATGTTTCTACTAATAGAAAGCTACACTATTCCTGAGTAACATGGGCTATATTTTATTTTGATAAAAGCAAGGGGCGTGGCACTTTACGTGCAATTAAAACCTTTAACTCGCTTTATCTTGGTTCATATGATAGCAAGAGTCTTAAAATTCGGTGTCAGGATGCACATAGCCTATGTTAAGCACAAAATAAGAACGGGATTAGACACTAGGGGCGTGGTGGATATAGGGCTTTAATTTAGGGTGGCCCTCATTCGCAAATATTTTTAAAATAGCATTTTTACAAAGACCACTTAATCGATTCACATGGAATTTACACTATATGTCTTTTATATTAAGACGCATAGCTAAGACGGTGAAACTTTTATTTAGGGTGGCCCTCATACACAAATATTTTAAAAATAGCCATTTCTCAAAGACAGGTAAATCGATTCTCATGAAACTTACACAGTATGACTTTTATATTAAAGGGCATAGGTTAGATTGTAAAAATTTTATTTAGGGTGCATACTTAGGGTGGCCCTCATACAAATATATTTTTAAATATCATTTTCACGAAGACAGGTGAATCGATTCAAACTGAATTTATCCCACGTATTTCTTATGTTAAGAAGCATAGCTTAGGCTACAAAACTTCAATTTAGGGTGGCCATCACACTAAAATATTTTTTAAATATCATTTTCTCAATACCGCTAAATCGATTCGTATGTAATTTACACCACACGACTTTAATATTAAAAAGCACAGATTAGATAGTAAAAATTTAACTTACGGTTCATACTTAGGGTGGTCCTGATACAAAAATATTTATAAATATCATTTTCTCGAAGACCGCTCAATCGATTCTCACGGAATTTACTCCACATGGCTTTTATATTAAGAGGCACAGATAAGGTAGTAAACCTTTTATTTAGGATGCATACTTAGGGTGACCCTCATACATAAATATTTTTAAAAATAATTTTAACGAAGACAGGTTAGACGATTCACACCGACGATTGGCCCTCACACAAAAATATTTTTTATATATAATTTTCTCAAAGACCGTTTAATCGATTCTCATGGTCTTAACACCACATGACTTTTATATGAAGGGGCACAGATTAGATAGTAAAAATTTTACTTAGGGATCACACTTTGGGTGGTCCTCACACAAAAATATTTTTAAATATATTTTTCACGAAGACAGGTTAATCGATTCATACCGAATTTACACCAAGTAACTTTTATATTAAGAGGCGTAGCTAAGGCTTCAATACTTTTATTATAGTTTGTAAAAATTTCTTAGCATAGTTTGGTTTGGAAAAATTGAACCAAAAAGAAAGAAAATAAGAAAAAACTATGACTATGAGACTCGGTACATATATTGAAGACAAGGACTGTAACCAAATTAAACTCATGCAAAGGTGCTGATTCTACGTATTCCAATCATTCCCGCCAATTCAATTGTTCATTTATGAGCCAAATAGAAAAACCTAAAACGTTGTTTATCCACTCGCAATAAGATAAATATCAATAAAAATAGTTTTTACTTATTTAATCCAACTAAAATAAAAACACATTATGTTTTATTTGTTGAGGCGTAGCAATGCGCGCCGGGTTTTGCTAGTTAGAAATAAAAGACTTTTCAAACGTTAAAGAAATTAAGGAACTAAAATTCCATAGAAATATTTCTTATGGAATAAACTTCAGTTTGGTAATAGGCATAATTCTTGTTGTAATTGTTGTTGTTAATATTAAAAAAAGCACTAAAAATGTTAATAAAACTGAAATTGTCAATAAGCCATTAAAACAACAGCGAAGTAATTCTGTAGAAATGGCAGAAATATTTAAAAATATAATATAACAGAATAAATGTAATAACATAATTCTTACTATCTTAAGAAAATATTAAAGAAATATAAAAGAAAAATTAAATATTAACGACAGAATTCAGGAGAATTCAAATACAAACGGTGGAGAGTTACGTCCCCATCCAATGTTAATGACATTGTATAAAAATATCAAGGCTAAAACTTTTTTTTGCATAAAAATGCAAACGCAAACGTCTTCAACCTTTCCGTTTACAACAAACAAAAAGTAAGTGGCAACTTGCTGACATTGCAAACCCCACGATTATTTTTTAAGCTTATTATATACTGATATTTATTTTGTAAAGCTAGGGTAAAACAAAATTAAAAATAAAGAGTTAGTCTTAAGACTTATTGCAATAAAGTAAATTGAAAATAAAATCTTTTGTGTTTTTTATTCTGAAAAATAAAATTTAACCAAATTAAAACAGTTTGGCTAGACCAAACCTGTAACTCGTATGCTCTAAATTGATTTGACGAATGTGACCGCATATTTCATATGCTTGTGTTCCCGTTTCGCAAAGTAGCCCCATCTTTTTCGCTTAGGAGGTTAAATCGAGAGCCAGAGTCAATGACCATTTGTATCACTTGACCTCCTTTTCGGCATGCTAATATTTCGTTTCTTTCAGAATCGTCAATTTTAAAACAATCGAAGTTGCGTATCTCCTCGTTAGAGTCTTCATTTTCTTCTTGAATACACCGGACTCTTGCTGGCATTATTCTGCGCCGCTTATTAACATCATTTTCATGTTCATCTAGTCGGCGCTTGTTGCTTTTTGTTTTGCATTTCAGAGCAAAATGACCAATCAGAAAACATTTATTACATCTAGCAATTCTAGCTGGACAATTTTGAAAATTATTGTATGCCCCTTACGTCCACATCTGCTACACTCTATGTCACGATTTGTTTCAAATCGATTTTTGAGTGTTATTTTACTTACACTGTCATGATCGGGCTTCACGTACATACTTTGTGATTGCTTACTAATTTGTTCGTAAGCTTGACAAGTTTCGATTATCTCATTCAAACTTTGCTCTTTTTCTAAAAGTTCCTTTTTTAATCCAACTGGAGCCCAGAAATCAATAAATTTATTTTTATGCAAATTTCTTGAATCTCCTTTTCGGTGGATCCAAATGAACAACTGCGGATATGCATTAATTTTGAATTTTTATGAGAAATGAGTTTTTGACCTTTTTGGGGGTGCTGGGAGAAAAGTGGGCAAGTATAACTCATTTCTATTTCAAGTTATTATTTTAGAACACCTATGAATATACGTAATATAAGTAAGGTCTACCTTTGGGTTTTGATTTTTTTTTTTTTTTGAGGGACTTCTTTTTAACGTAATTTAAAGTGTGATTTTTAGGTTATATCAAAATCAAAGGGTGATGGGCAAATTCTGACCTCGGACTCGTTTTTAACACACCAAAATACATACCGTATGATACCTCAACGTTCAACTACAAGACTTTCTTTTTTCTGTGGTCCTGTGTAATCAATGCAATTATTATTAAAACTTTTGACACAATCTTTGATTTCACTTAGGTTTTCAGTTCCTGTTTTTTTTTTGTACCGGTACTATCATTAGTGGCACAATAACTTTGTCCACTACTGTAATCACTTTAACTTTGTCCGTTAATGTAAAGCTACTGTAATCACTTTAACTTTGTCCGTTAATGTAAAATAAAACCTTAAATGAAACTGCTGAAACCGCAACACTTCTACATGCATGAAAATGCTGGTGTCGCATTTTCTCATGCATTAGACATTGTGGATATGATAAGTATTGTCATAAACCCTTGTCATCGTATCCAATTGACTTTTCCCCGGATAGATTTTCAAGATTTTCGGGGCGGTTCTTAACCCAGCCAATCGGATCGAGGTCGGACAACAAAAAAAAAATACTCAATCGATAATTCTAAAAATTAAAAAAAAACATCTTAAAAAAAAATCCCCAAACCCCGGGAAAAATCCCCATACCGGTCTCGCACTGCCATGAGACCAATCTATGATCTCCTCTCGCCTCGATCTGCATCTAAAATTCCATTTTTTTTTAAATGAAAGAAATTTGATTATAATTCACGAATATATGGTATATATATTTTTTTTTTTTATCAAATCTCTTTACATTCCCCTTTGTTTTACAACGTTTATACAATGGTATTATTTTTTTTTTTAGTAATATTTAACAAGACTATTTTAATTCTAATCAACTTTCAATCTCAAAAAAAAAAATGTTTCCCTTAAATTCATTAAGTAATTTAAGGTCCACCCTTATTTTATATCAGGATTAGTTTTCTTAAATTTTATTAATTCTTCTTAATTTTAAATTCTATATCTTACAAATAACGATAGTCCTCCCTTTTTTTTTTTTTTTTTATTTTAACTTCCAAATTGTTTTTCATTTAGAGTCACCTTATTATTTAATTCAACAATTCAAAAAAAAAAAAATAACCAACGATTATTTTATTTTCTCTTTTTTTAAAAAAAGCTACACCTATAAAATGAATCGAAGGATTATGGTCAAGGGGGCTACCTCACGAGAATTCTCAGGATGCACACTCCCTTGTTCCTGTACAAAAACAAATCTTGAAGTTCGCTTAAACTTAAGATTTGTTAATTCCTACATTATACGTAACTGACTCAACTAAATCTACAAAGTCTTATTTTACGACTTGGCCATAGCCTAAAAACAAATGTGTTATTTTAATTCGTATATACTAATTTTGAGTTAATATAGGTATAATGTTTTGTTATACCTTTTTCCAGACAAATTTTCGATTACTTAACAGCCGTACAAATGAGATAACAAATGAATTGAATTTACGAAATTTTAACAAAAAAAAAAAATGTTCAGAATTCATTAAAGCAAAAAGGAATCAATGAACTGAAATATGTTAAGCTGTATTTAAGAAACGAAGACTACTCCTATTTTAAGTTGTACATATAAAAGTATTATTCTAAGGATTTAAACTACTAGTAAATAAAAAAATTTTTTGGTATAATTTAATGTGTTCGAAATATAGCTGCTCTTTTTTTTGTCTTGTTTTGCTTTACTTATATTTCTTTAGTTGTTGCTACTGCGTCGTGGATCGTCCCGGTTTTTCGTCAATGTTGTTTTAGTTGCTGCTGTATTGTTGTTGTTGCTGCTATATTTGTTGCTGTGACTATTGTTGTTGCTGTGACTATTTTTGTTGATGTGGCTGCTGCTAAAAATCGCGTGGATGGTGATGACGCTGGTAACGTTGATGAAGGTGCTGCTGATGACTCAAATGTTGTTGACAATCGTACAACCAATTTGCACAGTGTAGCCATAAAATTTATTTTTGGGTGTGCAAGATGCGGATGTGCTTGTGCCGTATGCGTATGATGTGACTGAGGTTTCTGCTGCTGTTATGGCTGCTCGCTAGGATCTCGTTACTTTGTCAAAAGTTATAATGACGACCTCTGTTGTTGTTGTGCAACCTGCTGCACTAAATTTTGGAACCACGCCGTATGTTACTGTTGTTGTGTTGTAAAATTGTCTGTCGTATAACTCTTATGTGTACCGATGTAGCCACTTTGTTGTTGCCGCCGTCGTTGTGGTATAGATCCTAGTAGCTGTTGCTCTAGCTGGATCGTTTCTATTGCCTAAGCTAGATTGTTGTGGTACCAATTATTGTACGTCCAACACGTGACCCTGTATTGTCTCTTGTCCCCGAGTGATTGAGGTGGTGATAACTGATCGGGGTGTAAATAGTTGTGCCTCTGCCGTTTGCTGCTGGTGTAAAAGAGATTATCGTGACGATCACTGCATTAAATTTTATTATTAAGGTGGTGACTAGAAGCTGAACTTCATCTACTTATCGCTTAGAGCTGTTGGTATACAGGTGGTAGATCTTACAACAATTGAGTATTGGAGTTAGAATTTCTTTCTGTTGTCTCCTTGGTCTGCTTTTCAATGTTGACTCGTTGAATATTTGCAAACGCTTTAAGCTCCCGATTTTACAATTACATGAATTTCACACCCTTTGACACATAAAGGCACTATTAACTTTGGTTTTATACCAATTTTGTTTTGTCAAAATTTATTGCTATTATTGTTTAATCGATGTAATAATCTCCGTTTTATTTAGTTTTCAATATATGTATTCCGTGGTGCTGCTACGAAAACAATTTTTGATTTATAGCAAGTGATCCGACATGCTTATGTTGGCCTTCATTTCGCTATTATTTTTGATGGTGCTCCAATTATGATGATGAAAGTAGTCTGATGTCAAAAGGGAGATTTTCTTTACGAAGGCTTATCTTTTTTCTTTGTGTCTGCACTATTGATTTTCTTGTGCAATAAAACTTCTCAATTTCTCACATTTATATATATATTTTTTTAATTTATTTCTCTAACCAAATCCTTTTATTTTTCTTGTACGAACTTAAACGAAATTTTTACAGGGAAACCTAGTTAAGCGGAACCTGTATAAGTGGGAAACCTCTATTAGTGAGACTCACTTCAAGGTCCCAGCACTTTTGCATCAAAATACCTCTATTACTGGGAATTTTAAACCTCTATTTCTGGGATATGATTTTTGAAGGTTTTGTGTGTTTTCGCCTCTATAATATTGGCTTTTCCCTCTATAACTGGGACCGTTTAGAAATAACCTCTATAAAAGGGAAATAATGTGTGTGTGTTTATATGTATGTAATTTGTTATTTTGCATATGCACGTTTTATCGGTTTGAGTAGGCTGTGAAATGGTTGTTTTATTAAAATTTCATAGAATTTGGGAAACTGTGTAAATGGAAACCTCTTTAATTGAGACAAAAAATTTGGTCCCTTGGAGATTCCAGTTATCCAGGTTTCACTGTATATATAAGTCCATAAAATTTTTATTTCTTTCAAAGCACTATTTGTTAACGATTAATTTCTTCGTATTTTTATAATTTATTATTTTTTTTTAGCCGAAATTTAGCAACCAAAAATCTAATTTTCACGACCACTCGCCCGTATCACGACACTTCTTTTTCTTCTGTTTTAACAGGTGATTTATTTTCTGCGAAGGCAATACTTACTTACTTTGATGGCCATAACAAACCGTTGTCAGGTTACGGCCGACCTCATTAGCTCTCGCCAGGCGCCTCTGTTTTGCGCTCGCCTTCTCCAATCGTTAATGCCAAGCGTGGTTAGGGCTTCCTCAGCTTGGTCTATCCACCGGAGGCATGGTCTCCCTCTTCGTCGTTGACCGGGGACCTTCCCTTCGAATACCTTTTTCGCTGGAGCTTCTTTATCCATACGATGGACATGACCCAGCCAGCGTAGTCACTGTATTGTTAAACGCTTAACTATGTCAATGTCGGCGTAGAGCTCATACAGCTCGTGGTTCATTCGAATGCGATAGTCGTCGCCAACTCGAACAGGACCAAAGATTTTGCGGAGAACTTTTCTCTCGAACACCCCAAGAGCGGCTGCGTCTGTTGTCGAAACCACCCATGCCTCAGCGCCATAAAGAAGCACAGGTAGAATGAGCGTCTTGTAGAGTGTTAGCTTTGTCGATCGAGAGAGAGCTCTGCAACGTAATTGCTGACTGAGACCGTAGTAGCACCTATTAGCAATTGTTATTCTCCTCTTAATCTCCAGACTGACATCATTGTTGCTGGTTACGGCAGTGCCAAGGTAAGTGAATTCCTTGACAACTTCTAATTTACATCTGCGAAGGCAATAACTAATACTTTAATTTACAGATTTTTAGTTTCGTTTTTTTGGTTTGTTTTGCGGAATTTCAATTATCTTTTCGATGCTAATTTTATTTTATCGTTCTTATTAAATGTCACTTAGCAAATTTCTAACGTTTTCTTTTTATTTACCGGACAATTACTTTATTAAAATTGCCAATTGATCCTCCAGAAAAAAAAACTTCGCGGACACCGACCAGTACGCACCAAAAAACAAAATCCAACTCCTAACATCTATTTTATACACAAGTAGCAGTTAATAATTTTTTTTCACAAGTTATGTAACTTGTGTTCAATTAATTTTAATTATTTTTTTAATATTTTCGCAAAATATCTTCCCAATAGATAGTTTGCAACCGCTGATTAGTATCTTAACCTTCGCAACTCAAAATTTTATAATAATTTATGTTGTAATTTTGCTTAGCTGTGACGTTTTGTTTGTTTCTATCTTTATAATTTTTTTATTTTTGCTTTATAACAATTAATTATTTATCATATAAAACTGTCCTACTCCAAAAATAGATTTTACGCCTTAACCGACTTATAATTTTCACGTTTTTTTAATATTTGTCACTTAACTTATTAAATTTTAATTTAATTTTTTTTTTTATTTCTTACATTTTACTACATTATTGTTTTAGGACAGAAAATCCCAACGACCGATCAAAACCAAGCTTAAAAACCAACTCCAAACTCTACGTTTTTTCTTTTTATATTCTAACTTATTATTTTCTTCTTAATCCACTAAAGTTTTTTTTTTTTTTTAATTTTAATTTTAATTCACGTATTTTTATCTTATTAATTTTAGCTTTAATTTTACTTTTAATTACTATATTCTAAATTACATATCATTTTTAAGACAAAAAAATCCCGACCAACCATCCACTTAAAATTTAAAAACGCAACTCCCTTTCGAAAAAACAAACTCCTCAGTTAATGTCACCCGATCTTAATCCCGTTTTTTTTTCGTCGTTCCATCAGACACCATCATATCTACTTTCTTTTGTTCGCTTTTATATAAAAAAAAAAAAGATGGCTGCCTAAGAACTTGACCCACCAAATTTGAAAATTAGCTATAGTCAGGCATGCGAGGAAAAAGAACAACACTAAGTAGCTGACTGCATGACAGCTGTCATGGCCTTATTAGGAAATTTTGTTCTTCATGTCTTTTAGTTCCTAATCTAATCTATGTAAAAAAAAAATTATGACATTTGCGGATCATGGTGTTCGAATAAAGTATGCCTTATTCAGATTGGACGTCAAATTTTCTTTGCGAACATTTTATTTTACTTCGGAAGGTCACACGCTACAGTATTCTTCAATAAAGAGTTTAACTTCAACCAAAAAACATCATTTTCGAACTCCGAAATTATTTTCTTGATCATGGAAGGTAAAAAAATTATCGTACGTTGTTGATTAGTAAATAGTAGATTTGCGTTGCGCATGAAAGCAGAACAAAAAACAGAACATTTGCGAAAAACAGAACATTTTTGTAATTTTCATTAAAAAAAAAAATACGCAGAACAAGCGCCTTAAAAACAGAACGGATGGTCACCGTACTTATAAATTCGGAAATATTCCAAACCGAGTTGAGCAAGTTGAAAGTTCATCCAAACCGAGTTGACCGAGTTGTAAATTCAGCGAAACCAAGTCAACTCGAGTTATCTGAGCCGAGTTCAGATAACTCGGTACCAGGTGACCTACCATAGTTCGGTTTTTTGTTTTTAGGTTTAAGAAGTCGAAAAAATATGCAATGTGTTTCAAACAGTGAAATGAAGTTAAAGAACATTTCTGGATATATTACCATCTTTACGGCAGTTATAGCAAAATAAAGCTTTGGTATCTTCACTTTTTGTAAAACGGTTATCAGTACCGTTCGAGTAAGTTTTCGTTTTGAATGTGGAAACTGTGACGTTATTAAATGACGCATAATTTATAATAGCTTTTAAAAGATCATTACAAGTTGGGTAATAACCGACAGATAGTATACGTTTCATATCAATATTATTCAAACCATTAATAACGTACTTGATAATCGACTGATCATCGAGTAAACCGCTTTTAGCAATAGATAAAATTCTATAATAAAATATCTCCGGTGACTTATTGCACTTACGCCTCATAGCCATCAATTGCATATGTATGTCAGCAATGTTTATAGTTGACGGAAACTCTCTTAAAAATTGTTGTACAAAATAGTTCCAGCTAGTAAAAACTTCAGTGTTAGAGTCTATCCATAATTTTGCTACGCCGCTCATTCTTGTTTGTACAGCAAAATGTAAAACACGATCATCAAATCTGTATACTTGTCTCAACTGCTCTATGCCCACAGCAAATTGTCTAGAACTTAATCTTTTATCCGATGGATCAAATGTGGGTAATATATCCATTATATCACGAGCGTTGTGTTGAGGATACATATACATACATATATAGGGTGTTTTTTTTAGAGGTTTGTTTTTCGAATAGAGATAAAACTGGCATTTTATGGTCAAATCTGGCAACTCTAATGTCATTTATGTTCAGTTTGGTTTGCCATTTCATCATGAATTATAAATTTTTATTAATTAATTTTTTTGACATTCCGGTAAAAAATGGGTTAGTATAAAAAATTTGGTACAACTGATACATCATTTTAAAGCAAATGAATTGAGCTTTGTTATGGAACTAAAAAAATTTAATGCTAATAAAATTTTTTTTTTTAAAAATAAACGTTTTTTGGAAAAAAAAGGGTCAACATTTTACAAAAATCGTTATATCTCGAAAACTATACAAAAAATTTTAAATTTTTATGTGTGGTTTTTATGCCTTATTCAATTACCTTTCATATGGTATCAATATTTTGGATATCTATACTTATACTTATTTTTATAAAAGCTATATCCGCAACTTCCGATAGCCATATCCCCGAAGCTAGATCCATCCGACCCTTTTTTTTGCATATTTATTTTTTATTCTTATAACGCTACTTTCCTTAAAAATATTAAAAAAATTTAAGGATTTGTACTAAAGTAAACTTAAGCCGAATGTTCTTATTTGATTTTATCAAAATTTGTTTCAGACAAATTTTTACTTCAATATTTCGAAGAATAAGTAAAATACATCCAATGAGTTATAACAAGCAAAAAAACTTACAATATATTGTTTTACGGTAGTTTTGTGTATAGTAGTTTGTCACTCTCTTTTCTTTTGAAAAAACATAGGATACAGAGTTGTATTGTTTTATTTTGTTTTCGTACTAGTGGCACCTGCGGCTTCGCACGCGCACGACCCGTTATTTTTTTTTTTTTTACTATATTGAAATTAGAATAACTTCGGGTATTGTAATATGGTCGGGTAATGTGATGTGCCATCATATTTCCTTAAATAAACAACTCTCGACAAAAATTTTTTTTGTCAACATAGCAATAACGGAAAAAGATACGTGTTGTAAGGTTTTGTGCTTTCGCATTTACTGTTTTTCGTCTCATTGTGGTGAAATTGATTTAGCGGTGCAGTCGAACTTTTATTTCCGTACATTTCATGTGTAAATTAAGCCAAAAATAAAGTAAGTACTAAGCCAAAATACTAAAACTTGTTAGTGGGTGAATATACTTTGTCATAAGTAATGTGAGTGAGTAAAACTGAAATTCGGGTAATGTGATATATTTATTACTACCATTAATTGCATTGTCTCTATTATGCGTATTATTCCTTTTTTTGTTTGAACGCACCGTGTTCCAGACAACAGAAGAGCCAGAAGGCAAACGAGAAGATAAAAGAGCATCAATATTGCTTACTACGTTATCAACAGCAGCTGTAACAGCAGCTGTAACAGCAGCGTAGGAGACAGATGAGCGACGTGAATTTAATGCAGCAGCACTGGATAAAGAATTATGCGGTGAAGACAAATGAGAAGAAACATTATCAACAGGAGCAACAACAGTATTAGGCAAAGAGAATGAAGTAGCATCAACAGCAGAAGCAGCACCAACACATCCGTCAACATTAGAGGGAGATCGCATCTCCATCAAATCTGCGTTCGCAGTATCACATGCAACCTTAGTAATTTGTTTATCAGCAGGCACAATACCAACATAAGGTGTAAAGATTTTATGCAAATTATCCGCAGCAGCACTTGAAGCAGTCACATCAGCAGTCGATGAAGGAACAGCAGACACAGAAATAGAATTCGTCAAAGAGTCCGACAGTACTTGCGGAACTGATGAAACATTAGAACATGAGCCAGTCGATGACTCATCAACACCCGATAATGGGGAAACTCCAACAGCTGAAGCATTGACTACGTTATTCAAATTAGGCGAGAACACGAAGAGATCCGAATTAGAATTGTTAGGCGCGGGTAAATTATTGTTGTTCGCAGCGCTATTACTCTCATCATTTCTTTTAAGCAGAAATTCAATTATTTTGGATTGTAAGTCTTTGACCTCAGCAACCAAAGCAACAATAACAGATAATAAATTAGTTTCAGTTGCAAGGCAATTATCACAACAGAATTTAACATTAGGATATTGTTTGAAAAAATCAAAAACTTTACTATCAATAATTTTTACACAGGTCTTATGAAACCCATTTTTGCACACAAAACAATTTACTATTTCTTTACCAATAACACCTTGGCAAATAAAGCAACGCGATCTTAGCGTCATAGTCAACTGATTCGCACGACGGACACGAGAAGACTGAGATTGTATTTTCTGCCCGCGCATTTTCTGCATAAGCTGACGTTTTATGTTGTGGGATGAGAATTTGACTACAATAGTTCCTCTTTTTCTTTTTAATCTATACCAGGGGTCGGCAAAATTTGATTTTCCATAGCTCAATTGAGCTGAAGTACATCACACACATTGTTTTTTGCCGACCCCTGATATATACGCATGAGTGATGTCTTCTTCAGAGATGCTCATGTTTACTGCTTTAGCTGTCTCTTCAATAACGGTCATTACGTTCTCACCTTCTGTATTGTCTACATTTACTACCTCTATGCATTGTTCAATTGAAATTTACTCTAGAATATTAACTTTTTGTTCTAGTGCATCAATGCGTTTATCTTTTGCTGCGCTTTTTTCAGTAAGATCATTAACTTGTTTCGCCAGCTGTACTATGGTGTCGCTAAGCTTAGAAACCACTTCGTGAATTTCTTTCTTTAATTCCTCTTGAGCACTTGCACATCGATTGGTCAACTCTTCCATCATTAGTTTTATTTCTTTAGTGTTTGACTTAACTGTCCCTAAGAGATCTAAGAGCGCTAATAGATAAAGAGTCGTCGGATTGATGGCGTTTTGTTTCAGTTTCTTCGCTTTTGCTTGTTCTTCGCTGTTTTAAAGTTGTTGGTATATTTTCAACTTGTGTTACTGAAGACACTGATATTGTTATTTGGCAGCAATTATGACATTTTCATGTTCGTCGGCGATCAGCATTCATTGCAGAATAAGTATTCTCTGAAACTTTACTACATGAAGAGAAATGGTACTTACTCGAACAATGTTGACATGTCATATAGTCTCATGCAATTGGAAGAGGCTTAGTGCAATGGCTGCATATAATATTTGTCTCATTTTAGAGTTTCTTTTGGATCCATATTTGAAGAGAATAGAACGATGAGTCGCCGCTGTGCTAAGGAATCCCCAAAAAGAAATAAATGCTGTCTGCTTCAAATTCTGATTGTTGGTTTAATTTTTATTTTTCGTTTAATTATGTAAGTTCTTGTTTTTTGTGCTTAATGACAATTACCCATTATCGTTTTTACATAATTTGGATAGTAAATTAGACTTTTTAAACTCGTAGAACTATCACTTTATCCAACTTTTTCACAGAGCTTATTAAAAGCAAATCCGTTTGATATGACAAAATGTAAGGTTACGCACAAGGAAAAGCAACTGTCGTAAAGCTTTGGAATAGTTTGAAAAATAAATTGAATGCTGTTGGTCCACCAATAAAAGATGTAAAGACATGGCGGAAGGTATTTTAAGATCACTATGCAATAAAATTGATGTGTAAAACTAATTTTTTATTTATAGGTCTTTGCAGACCAAAAATATCAGGCGAAAAAAAAACTGTCATTCAATAAAGCCACGAAGTGGAAAACAGGAGGGGGTCCTTTCCAAGAAATGGTGCTGACCCGGGCTGAAGAGAATATTGCGGAAGCAAGTGGCCTGGAAGTTGCCATCGAAGGTCTATGAGGCGTGTCAACGTTTGGAATATGCGCGAGTGGAAGTGATAATGGAAAAAAAACTCCATCGCCACCACCTTTCAACGATGACATACATTTTATGGAATCGGGCGACGACGGCAACGAATATGAGAAGGAAGCATCATTGGCCAAAAATACTTCCGCAAAGAAAACAAAATTAATGTTGCTGGAAGAAAATTTGAAGGCAACAACTGATCAGCAAAAAAATATGGGCGAAAAGTTTGATGTGTTTATAAATATTCAAAAGAGACTGTTGGCCATGAAGGAAGAAAAACACAAAGTTGCTATGGCAAACTTGAAACTTGATTTAGAAATCAAGACTTTAGAGATGGAAGTACTAAAAAATAAAGTTTTAGTCGTAAACATTAAATTGCATTGTTATTGATAAATTGTTCTTTTTTTAAAACTTTTGGTAATTTTTTATCGAGCTATGATCTCAAAATGAATTGTGTTCCTTTAAAATACAAAATATATGTGATAAAAACTAGAACTCAATTAATAAATGCTTTGTTTTTTAGTTCAAAATTGAATGTTTTATTAAAATCTTCCATCGCCTTTTAAGAATTCCAATAGTCCGCTCAACTACACATCTTGCTTTTGAGTGCACATCATTGAATAATGATTCACTTGTACCTTCTGGTGGATTCCTGTATGGCGTTATACACCACGGTTCAAGTGGATAACCGGAATCACCTGCGAAAAAAGTGCAATTGTTAATATAATGAAAATTTAAGACTCAAATTTGTTTAACCTAAGAGCCATAAATGTCTATTTATATGTGAATTAAATTGGTTCTCAATAAACATCCTGTCGTTTGAATGCTTCCATACAAAGAAGTCATGAGCTGCTCCTCCAAACTTTGCGTTGATAGCATTGCGGGATATAAAATTAAATTGGTGTTTGTTAAATTGTTTCAAATAAATTAGATTACAGTCATTGCGTTTAAGCTGTGGAATCTCTTGCGATTGTAGTACATATGCTAATTTTCGTTGGGTTTTTGCAGACCAAAGTGTGTACCGTAAACATATCCTACAACTGAAGCAACTGTTTTGTTAAATATATTAAATAATTATGTTAATTTCACTATCTCACCTCCTGGAATCTTATGTTTTTGCATAAACCATTCTTTACAGGCTAATGGATTTTCTGCACAAAATTTTTTAAATTTTCCGCATAGCTCATTTTCCATTTTGGTGAGCAAATTAGTCGTTAGTTTGGACGCTGTGCTTTGGCACATTCCAATTAAGTAGTCGCTACCGATAGAGTGCTGGTTCCCACCACTTCCTAAAAGAGAGAGCGTCGCTGCTAATTGTAGAACTGGAGGCACCGCTGTTGATATTTGAGTTGGAAAATGTATTCTGGAATGCACGAACTGAAAAGCTTCCATGTTAAGGCGGAACCGCTTCACAAATCTACAAAAACGATTGCATTCAATTGAAACTGATAATAACGATTTAAATTGGTCTTACGCTTTTTTCGACAATGCAAGATGATTACTTTTATCCCTTAAATGCTTCCGCACTATCCTCTCACCTTCATCACTTTCCTCAGATGAAATCAAATAAAAAATACCGAAGAATCCATTTTTACACTCAAATTATTGCAATAAAATTAGGTGTGTCTGTTTACTCGCCAAAAGTTAACTTAAGGCGCCTTTTGTTGCCTAAATCTGCCTAAAACTGCCTAACTCGTGTCTGTTTACTTCCAAATGTAGTTAAATATGAGCACGAAAATACGAGAAATAAACAGCTGTTCACTCTCTCTCCGAAAAATAGTTAACAAAAATCGCCAAAAGAATTTTTGTAGTTAAATTTTGTCAAGTGTCACAAAACAAACAGCTGTTCAAAAAAATAAATTAATAAAAATTTAATTTTTGTGCAAATTTAATTTTTGAACCTATTCCTCTTGTTTGTAAATGAACCGATTTGAAACTTTTACATACTAAATTAAAGCTCAATAAATAACCTACCAACTGATACCTATATTGTTAGAATAGAAATATAAAATTACTTAAATAAATCAAAATAAAAACTCTGTAGCAAATTTAAATTTGACTATCGTAATAAAATAAATTTTTCGTTTTTGACACTTGGCTAATGTAACTACATTTTTAACTAATTTCTGTCTGTTTACTTTTTTTAGTTAAATATTTATTTGACAATAATTACGCTATTCTCTCACAAATTATTTAACTACGAATTTAACTACAAATTTAACTATGAAAGTAAACAGACACAACTATTAATAACAAATTCAAATAATTCTATTTTGTTTACATATTTTGACGTTTTAATTTCAAATTCAATTACAAAATCTATTACAAAATCTTTTACAAACTTCATAAATTACGTTTAGTGAGCTATCGTGTGCCATAATTCCATTCCGTTCATTCGATTAACGTATCACGTAATTTATTTTCATACGATTACCGATCCGTTCACGAAAGCGGCGATTCGACCAATGATTATTTTTATGCTGTGAAATGTAGCAATTTTAATTTTATATAGAAAAACTTCTCGCTTTGTTGTAGTTTCTTATCAATTTATTAGAGCTATCAATCCCGGGATTGATCCCGGGATTAGAAATTTCAATCCCGAAAATACCGAAACTCAAAAATGCTCGGGGATCACCACCCCTAGTGCTTATAGTATTTATAAGTATATATAAACTTACTTATCCATATTTTAATGATTTAGTGTCATAGATCATTTTATATCTACTATTATTGTAGTTTATTTTGGCCTTTGATCTATGTATTTTTTCTGTTGAGTGATATGTCTGGCATCATGTTTTTTTCGATTATTTTTATATTTTGACAGTCGTATTTTTGGAATTGAAAAGAAGAATACAAATAAAAATTTTGTTTGATGAATTATTTTAAATTAAATAATTTTGGTTTGTTTTTATTTAGAACGGGATATGACAAATAATTTAGAAGTGGGATAAGTATTCCAAAAACGCCAAGTTATACTTACATATAAGAAAATCGATTTGATGTGTGTGAAATTCGTAGAAACTTGGAACGTTCGAGAAGAATCGAAAAGACGACGTTGTGAAATTGAAAAGCAAGCCAAATACAACCTTAACATTTTTGACAATTCGAAGAATGCTACTGTGATAATTTGCTTGTGAAGTATTTGAAACGAGTTGCAAAAGCGCAGCATAGACTTTTGACGCCATAAGCAAAGTGTTGTAGTTTATATTCCAAGAAAAGAATTTGTATTCATTTGAATAAAAACACAGAATCATACAATTTAAGTGAAAATGGATAAATTGAGTGACTTACGTGTCGACGAACTGAAAAAAAAAACAAGTTAAGGTGTTATCTTCGGCCAGGCCGAAACTAACATACCCTACACTGCACTGAAAGTATTTTTTAATCAAATGTTAAGAAGACGTTGAAGCGGTTGAATAAGTCGAAAAAAATGTGAAATGTTAGAAAGATTGACAGAGGTTGAAAAATGTTGAAAATGTCGTAAATATATGCAAAATGTTGAAAAAAGTTGAGAGAGGTTGAAAAACTCTAAAAAAATTAAGGAGGTTGAAAAAATTTGAAACTATTCAAAATTGATGAAAAGTCGAAAAAATAAAGAAACTTATGAAGAAAGTTGAAAGAGGTTGAAAAAGTCCGACAAATACATATAGGATATATTGGAAAAAGTTAAAGGGTTGAAAAAGTCGAAAGAATATGGAAAATGTTGAAAAAATCAAATAGAAATGAAAAATTTTAAATATGTCACGCCCACTTCTTCAATTCCGCCCAGTTTTGGTTCAACAAATTATGTTTGTGATCGACATCCTCATATAAGATTTCAGCACAATAGCTTGTATTGTTTGCGATATATGCTGCAGTTAAATTTAAAATTTAGGGCGGTGACACACCCACTGCTACAATCCAGCCTGATTTTAATCCAGAAATAGCTTTTCATAAGCAAATCCCTAACACCAAATTTTAGTATGATTGCTCACATATTTCGATAAATATGCCATTTACCGTATTTTATTTGTATGGGAGGTGCCACGCCCACTGGTGCTATTTCAGTCACTTTTGATTCAGATATACTCTACAGCAACTGAACCATTTTCATTAAATTTCATAGTAATTGGTGCAATAGTTCACTTAAAACAGCGCTTACAAATTTAAGTTAATATGTGAGGTGCCACGCCCACAGGTACTATTGGACCAAATTTTTGTTATAAGAGACCTTATAGAAAATATATCTACCTCATTAAATTTCATCACGATTACATTGTTCGTTCTCTGAATATAACATTTATAAATATTGTGGGCGGTGCCACGCCATTCAACGAGTTTTTTCAGTACAGTTGCTGAGCTTGTATTGATGACTGCTTTCAGCGGCATCATCTCCAAAATTTTTATTAAAATCGTTTGTGCCAATTTTGAGATATATGGAATCAAAATTTTTAACAGTTGAAAAGTGCCACGCCCACTTTTTCAATTCCGCCCACTTTTTCAATTCCGCCCACTTTTATCTCAATTCAAGATATATTTGATATGTATCCGTTTACCAAATTTCATTGCAATATCTTGAACGGCTTACAAGATATGGTGGTATAAATGATAAAATTTAGGGCTGTGTCACGCCCCTGTACGACCCTTTGGAAGCTTGAATCCTAATTTGGTTCATATGTGCACCAAATCACCAAGTTTCATCAAAATCGTTGCAATTTTTTTCAAAGTTGGCCTGGGTAAATATACATAGAGTATGGGCGGTAGGCGTGTCCGTCAACCGATTTCGTCCATTTTCAATAGCAAGATGTCTGCAAGAAGATGTGACCTGTATGTGAAAGTTTCATTCAATTAGCTTTCTTGGTTTTCCCGTAAACTTGATTTCAACAGACGGACAGACAGACGGACATCGCTAAATCGACTCAGGTGATGATGCTGATCAAGAATATATAGTATATTTTTCCATACCTGCCACGCCCCCTTCGATGTGTTACAAACGGAGAGACAAAGTGAAGGGTATAAAAAAAATGCAATGAACGTGGGTTGAGCTCGAAGGAAAAGAAATCTGAGTTAATAAAACGATTGTTAGTCAGTACATTGGAAGTAGAACGCTCCAGAAAGTCACTTGATAACAGCTTATCATTAAATTGTTCAATGCAAGATATGTATAAAACTGCAGAAGTCGAAAACAAAAATACTGGAAACGAGATACCCATCAGTATTATGTCGACTGTTCCAAAGATGACATATCATATGTGCCTCCTAATAGCTCAATGAGCTTATATAAAATGCACGTGGATAATATATCTTCATTAGCTGCTAAAGTGTCTGAATCTAATCAACTGATGCTTTTTGGTGACTTTAATCTTTGTGGAGTTTCTTGGACTCAGCGTAATGGTGCTGATCATTTCCTTTCTCCATCAAATTTGTCTAACAATATTGAAATGTATGTTATTGATAATTTTTTTGATATTGGACTTAGTCAAATTAATAATTGTTTTAATTCTTTAAATAGGTTATTGGATTTAGTTTTTATTACTAATAACATTAAATATAAAGTTCATGAATCTCCTTTTCCTTTATCAGTAATTAATGCGCACCACGTTCCTATTGAAATAGTAATGTCGTTTTATAAATATTTTTCAGTTCCTAATGATTCTAAAAAGTTTAATTTTAATTTCAAGCTCTGTAATTTTCACAATGTGAACAATGCTATTAAATATATTGATTGGGATTCTGAATTTGTTCACTTAGATACTAGGGGTTGTTTTGAAGCTTTTATAAATTTGATCTCTAGAATTTCTAATAATTTCATTCCCAAGGTTAAGATTTGTACTTTTAAGTTTCCTTGGTACACCAGAGGTTTAAAAAAATTAAAAAATCTTCGCTCAAAGTTTTACAAAAAATATCTGAACAGCAGTCAACATTTTTATTTTTTGAAATATAGGCATTATATGAGGGAGTTTAACTTCTTAGATAAATATCTTTATAAGCAATATATTCTCAAGTTTGAATATAATATTAAGTCAAATCCCAAGTCTTTTTGGCGTTTTGTTAACTCTAAGAGAGGATGCTCAACCATACCTTCAACGATGTTTTTGGGTGAAGTAACTTCTAATGATACATGTACTGCAAATCTTTTTGCTGAGTTTTTCCGGTCTAATTATGAACCCCAAAGTAATAGTTGCCCAGAAATTTTTGATACTTCAGCTCCATCATTAGATTTTGGTTCTTTGTCCTTAAATCAGAATGATATTTTAGCAGGCATTAACGGTCTTAAAACTTCGACTAGTATTGATGATAATGGCTTATGCACTTTTTTTTTGAAAAACTGTGCAAATAATTTACTTTATCCTTTGATGATTATTTTCAACAAATCCTTATCTTCAGGTATTTTTCTTGATAGTCGGAAATTGGCTCATATTACCCCTATATATAAATCTGGCTGTAAGAATAACATTTCAAATTACAGGCCTATCTCCAAGCTATCTGTTATTTCAAAGCTTTTTGAGGCCATTGTCAAAGATAAGCTTTTCTTTACAGTCAAAAACATAATTTCTCCTTGCCAGCATGGTTTTGTGTCAGAACGCTCAACTATTTCCAACTTAGTGTTATTTAGTGAATATTGTATATCAGCGTTTGTGCAAGGCGGTCAGGTTGATGTGATTTATACAGATTTTTCAAAAGCGTTTGATAAATTATCTCACATCATTTTATTAAGAAAATGTGAATTGCTGGGTATTCACTCTAGTTTTTTGAAATGGTTAAAGTCATATTTAGCTAACCGTCTTTGTGTTGTAACCTTTGACTCTGTTAAATCCTTCATGTTTTGTGCAACTTCTGGAGTTCCTCAAGGGAGCATTCTTGGTCCATTACTGTTTGTCATTTTTATTAATGATCTTCCGTCATTGTTTGCTCATTGTAAATGTTTGCTTTACGCTGATGACCTTAAAATTTTTATGAAAGTTAGAAATGAGGCTGATACTGCTCTGTTACAGATTGAAATAAATAAGCTTAATGCTTGGTGCTGCAAAAATCTTCTTTTTTTAAATCTTAAAAAATGTGTTTTTATGTCGTTTTGTAAGTCCTCTAACCTTTATTCTTCCTCATACTTTATTTCTAGCACTCCACTTTTGTCTGTCTCTGAATTTAAAGACCTTGGTGTTGTGTTTGACTCTAATTTCTCTTTTCGGTCCCATTTGGATTTTATTACTCCAAAAGCTTACTCAATGTTGGCTTTTATTAGGCGTAATACTTCTTCTTTTTGTGACCCTTATACGCTAAAAGTTTTGTTCACTAGTCTTGTAAGGTCGAGGTTAGAATATGCTGCAATTATATGGAATCCATTTTATGAATTACACAAGTTGAGGCTTGAAAGATTACAGAAGTCATTTACTAGGTTTGCTTTGCGTCCTCTAAATTTTGATGGTCAACTTCCAGCTTATAATGCCCGTTGTCTTCTACTTGGCTTAAAATCTTTAGAAAGTAGAAGAAATATTTCTTCTTTACTTTTTATGCATGATATTGTTTCGGGCGAAGTTGACTGTCCAATGTTACTGGGTTTGTTACAGTTCAATGTACCATCAAGGGCTCTACGAAATCATATTCCTTTTCACTTGGAAACTGTGCGCAATAATTATGCAGTAAATGCTCCCATTTTAAGAGCTTTAAAGTTGTTTAACGACATCAATAATAGAGTCTCATTAGATTTTTCTATTTCAAAAAATTCATTGAAGTCTATCTTAAATAGCATTTGTTGATATTAATATTATTCTAGTTTGTTAGAGGTCTGTAAGAAATATTGTTCATAGACTTAAGTAAATAAATAAATATTTTAACAACAAAAACAGGAAATGGAAACAAAAATAAAGAAGGTAAGATAATAAAAACAATTTATATGAACGATCAACTAACTGCAATGAATCGTCGCTTATTATGGCTTGCAAAGAACAAAGCAAAGTTATGCAATTGGAAATACGTTTGGGTTAGGAAGGGAATATGCGCAAAAATGACTGCAAACAATCATTTTTTTTACATTTTATCTGAATCTGATATTGATTTAATAACTTAATTATTTACCCATTGATAACCATTTTCATTTAAAATTTTCAAATTTCTTTTTTTAATAAACCAAAAAATTTGAATAAAATTAAAAAAAAAAAAGAAATGAATTTAATAACAACAAATTCGTACACACATTTCAATGAAATAGATGTTAAACAATACCAAAATTTTGATATTTCTTGTTTTTATATGAACATCCGTTCCTTAAGGAAAAATTTTAACACTTTTAGAACTGCAGTAGATAATTTGATTGACGGTGTAGATGTTGTGGTACTTGTTGAAACAAATATAACTGATCAGGAGAACACATTGTTTTTTATGAGAGGATTCAACGCAGAATTTTTAAATAGAAAAAGTATGAGAGGTGGAGGGATAGCCGAATACTTAAGAGAAAGCTTATGCTACAAATGCATCACTCAAGAAACTCTATCATTTGAGACATTGCAAATTGATATAGCAAAAAATAATAAACAACTCTCTTTGCATGCTATTTATCGCCCACCGCAAAACAATATAAGTATATAGATAGCTTTTGTTTTAGAGTTGGAGAATGTTCTAATAGTCTAAGAGCTAGCAGCCACTTTGAGGAACCTACTAGATACAAAGCTAAGATTTTGTGTATTCTTGATTTAGGACTAGTAATATATGAAAATCAAAGTCTGGCTGTCTTGACGCGGTTGCAAAGGTACACCCTAACTGTTTCAAAATGCAAAATGTTGTTCAAAAAAAACCTTCTCTTACAAGGCTGGCGTTCGAATATGTCTTAGTTTATTTATTTCTGAGTATTATGAAAAAAGTCTGGCATGTTTTTCGCGGTTGCAAGTACCTGCCAGACGAGCCTAAAGGAGGGGGGGGGGGGGTTTGAGTGTAGATGATGGAACTCTAGGTCCGAGGAGGGTGGGATGATGTGGAGAAAGTGAATTGTTCGCAGCAGTAATTGAAGCTGACATATCTGATCATTTCGCTCTTATGTTTGGACACTCATATACCTATGAGAACCGAAGCCAAAAATGCCAACAACCACAACATACCAAAAGTAGAAGTAGGGTAAATAATCAAATTGGCGAAACTGATTGGAATAATATGCTTAACCTTACAGATGTAGATGAACTTTGCAATGCAATACAAACTGCTTTTCAAAATGTTTATGAAAATGCAAAAATAGCAGTGAAAACTAAAAAACAAAGAAAAATAAACGACGACATAAAACTTTTCTGCGAGCAACGGGATAAATTAAACAAAAGATATCGCTCGAAGCCAACAGATACCCAAAGAGAACTCGAATACAAGCGATATCTTGTTTGCGAGATATTGTAAACAAGAATATTGAGAACACCAGAAATATGCATTACAAAAACAAATTCCATGAACACAGATGTGATATCAAAAAAACATGGCAAACCATTAGTGAGATCATTGGAAAAAAGGGCAGGAGTTTAGATGAAACAATCTCCAAAAATTTCGATGGTGGAAATCAAAAAACTTTGGCAAACAATTTCGCAAACACTTTTCATCAGAGCATCATAAATACGATACATGACTGTGGCATTAAAACAATAAGAGCTGAATCGGAAGCAATTTCGAATTTCTTTTACATGGCAGAGACAAGCGAAGATGAAATCTTTTCTATTATAAAAGGTTTGAGCGATAAAAAAGCACCGGGATATGATGCAATAAAAACAAAAGACCTGAAAAATAATGCAACTGTGATAACACCTGTGATAACCAAGTTCGTCAATTTAAGTTTTTGCCAGTCAAAAGTACCTTTATCGTTAAAGGCCTCAGTTATTCGTTCTATTTTTAAAGCAGGTGTAAAATCAGACCTAAAAAACTACCGTCCAATCGCTATATTGCCAACGATAGAAAAGATACTTTAGGAAATCGTAGTTAGAAGGTTAAGAAATTTTATTAAAGAATATAAAATTATTGAACAAAATCATTACAGTTTCCAGAAAGAAAAAAATATTAACCAACTCTTGGGCAATTTTACAGACTATATCAACCAAAATCTATTAGGTCGGTTCGAAGTTGGAAGCGATACAGTACCATAAGTGGTCTATTGTCAACTGCGGTTAGAACCAGCTTCACCGTCGCTGCCATATAATACGTCTGTAGTTGCCACAATTTGGACAACAGACGATGAGCCAATTTACTCCAAGCTATACCCATATCCTATGGGCATAGCAGATTTTGTTGCCACTGAAGTAAAAAATCTTCTTAAAAGTGGCATTATCAGAGTGTCTGAGTCGCCATACAGGGTGGTTGACAAAAAAGGCACCTATGAGTTAGGTTATAGAAAGAAACGTCTTGCTATGGACTTCATTTATATCAGTAACCGATGCCAAGCATACCTATGATTTTGGCAAATCTGGGAAAAGCCAAGTATTTTACGATCTAAGATCTGAAATCTGCCTATCACCAAATTACATTGACAAAGTTCGACCGTGAAAAGTCTTTTAAATCCATGGCTGGAAGTACGAATTTTGTTGGCTCCCGTTTGACCTAAAAAATGCAGGCAGTATTTTTCAGATTGCATTGATGACGTTTTACGTGAGCAGATCGGCAAGACGTGTTATGTTTACGTCGACGACGTCATCATATTTTCCAAAAACGAGACGGACCATGTCACGACGCCAACATGAGGGTGGCACAGGAAAACTGACATTTTTTCAAAACGAGCGTTGAATACCTCGGGCTAATCGTGACCAACGATGGTGCAAAAACGGACTTGGAGAAGGTGAGAGCCATACAGGGGTACGTTGAGCCAAGGAATTAATTTGCAGTCAGGTCCTTCCTAAGCCTGGCTAGCTATTATAGATGCTTCGTAAAGGGCTTTGCATCAATAGCAAAACCCCTCTTTGACATTTTGAAGAGGGAAAACGGGTCTGCCAGTACACTCAAAAAAAGGATTGTTTAGAAAGCGTTTGTAGCAAATTACCGAATGCTTAATATAATCACTTATTATTTCAAGCAAACACTTAACTTTTGTCTTAAACTATAAGTATTTGTAGACAATATAAGAAAAACCAATGTATTTGACACAAGTAAATGTTAAGTTGTGGCAAGTGATTCAATTACTTCTAACAAAACATTTCATAAAATGTTGCTTCTAAATGATATAATTATTTACGACAAATAGTCAAAATATTTCAGTCAAACAATTCAATTTATGGAAGTGTTTCGACAAACACTTGTCTTTTGTCCCAAACACTTATTCATTTCAACAAACGATTTATCACTTATAAACTTTTCATGTTCATATTTTGTAGTGCTTTGATTCGAAATAACTTTTTTGTTACTTGCATTGTACATATACGATATCAAATGTTTATAAGTGTTTGGGAGCAAAGAACGATGACGATGTTGCCAGGCTGTGTTCTATGTTATGTTAAGTTTTAAAGAGTAGTTTTGTATAATAATTTTCAACTATCAATTTGTAAATAAAATCAAAAGTTATTGTGACAAAAAAAAAATTTTATTATTTGTGTTTTTGGCTTTTTTGGCGATCCGAACGAAGTTGCAAGTGCTACATGTAAATATCGGCGAGCTCACCGAGGGTAATTTTTTTATTTGTGTTTTTGGAACAAAATTTAATAATAACAATATTTTTGTACAGAGCTTCTTGTTCAGTACTTTTAGTGCAAAAAACAACAAAAAAATTACAAGCGCAAAATGCATTAAAATGGGCAACGAGCTGCTTATACTAGTTTCAATGACCGCTACGTCATATCATCAGTAAGCTTTGTTAGCCGAAGTATAGTAGTTCTACAAGCCTACTATGTAATGTTTCTTGCGTTGATCTGTTAAGAATCACAGCAGCAAACAAAACAAAAACTTCTACATCTTAATGCAATTGACCTTGTAATCTCTTTGATATCACACATTTCTTGACGAGCGCTTCGTTGTCCGCTTTTTTGGCGATCCGAACGAAGTTGCAAGTGCTACATGTAAATATCGGCGAGCTCACCGAGGGTAATTTTTTTATTTGTGTTTTTGAAACAAAATTTAATAATAACAATATTTTTGCACAGAGCTTCTTGTTCAGTACTTTTAGTGCAAAAAACAACAAAAAATTGTATTTTTTTTGTAATTTTTTTGTTGTTTTTTGCACTAAAAGTACTGAACAAGAAGCTCTGTACAAAAATATTGTTATTATTAAATTTTGTTCCAAAAACACAAATAAAAAAATTACCCTCGGTGAGCTCGCCGATATTTACATGTAGCACTTGCAACTTCGTTCGGATCGCCAAAAAAGCGGACAACGAAGCGCTCGTCAAGAAATGTGTGATATCAAAGAGATTACAAGGTCAATTGCATTAAGATGTAGAAGTTTTTGTTTTGTTTACTGCTGTGATTCTTAACAGATCAACGCAAGAAACATTACATAGTAGGCTTGTAGAACTACTATACTTCGGCTAACAAAGCTTACTGATGATATGACGTAGCGGTCATTGAAACTAGTATAAGCAGCTCGTTGCCCATTTTAATGCATTTTGCGCTTGTAATTTTTTTGTTGTTTTTTGCACTAAAAGTACTGAACAAGAAGCTCTGTACAAAAATATTGTAAAAATTTTATTATTTTGTAAGTAAAATCAAAAGTTTTTGTGACAAACATTTTATTATTTCACGCAAACACTTTAAGTAGTTCCATCTATATCATTTGTGGCAAACACTTTTTTTTTTGAGTGTAAGCACAGGTCAAAGAAAATCCCCACTCAGCTTAATGGAATCCAACGCCACATCTTTGAAAGGTTAAGAAACATCTTGGCATCAGAAGATGTCATGCTCAGATATCCAGACTATAAGAAAGCTTTCGATTTAACCACGGACGCTTGACCCTGTGGAATAGGAACTGTTCTCTCCCAGAATGATCGTTGTAGGGAAACTAATTAGTTCTTGAATAAAAAAAACTGCCCGAAACCGATCTAAATAAAACACGTCTGTTTCATTCTGATGATGATAGCCACTAACACATTTTTAATTTCCTTTTGTTCTTAGTGAAATTAACTGCATAATATTCCAAAGGGATGCCATATAACAAAATTCTCAAATATACATTAATAGTATCTGCAACTATTAAATAATAAAATAAATAAATATTTAAAGCTGCAACATTCTCCCGCCATTAAGGGAATGCTTTAACCATCAGTAGGCAGCTTTATCAGCTCAGTACTAGGCCGTCTTTTGATACCTGAGTTAGTTTTGACAGTAGCTACTCGTACAAGATTGTCTGAACCTGGGAGCACTCCCGTGATGAGACCCATGTGCCATGATGATGGCGGTGTGCGCTCTTCATAAATGAGAACAACATCACCTGTACTGAGATTCATTTTTTCGGCGTGTCATTTACTGCGTTGTTGGAAAGTGGAGATATACTCTTTCTGCCACCGTCTCCAGAAATCTTGTTGAATGCGGGTGAGTGTTGCCAGGGAGATAGCCGGTTCATTTTGATGTGTTCGAGAATAGGCCCTGGGAGTTGAACTAAAGCGTGACCAATAAAAAAATGACCTTGTGTAAGAACATCTATGTTTTCTATATCGTCATCGTCGATTAGCTGCTCCACACTGGGGCTTTTTGCCTCATTTTCTGTAATCTTGAGGCACTTTATGGCAAGGTAAGGAGTAGAAGCAGTTCCGTATGTTATGGTGCAAAGTTTATAGTGGCAAACTGGGTGGTTTATTGATTCTCGCCAGAGAATGCGTGGAAAATTTCTATCTTGGGGGTCTCCTGCACCCTTGCCGATACATTTTCTCAATATGACTGCAGAGAACAATGCGATATTTGCGAATCTCTAAAAGAAGGGAACCTAAGTCACGCTGGCTTGTGGGACCAACTGCAAGCAGGTCGTTGAGTGATACTCCAGCTGATGACTTAGCTGAGGCGTTAAAAACCACACGACATTTGGTTGTTTGAGACAAATGAAAATATTTCTCAAGATGCAAAGGGACAGAGTCTGGTGGAACTTTTTCCATGTGACCCAGTGACTCGTATTCCTTCATGAAAACCTGATTTTGATTGCAAAGGGAGGGATCTCATGCAAGACGCCTTTCAAGGCAAGTAAATTGCTTCTATGCGGAGTTTGGTTTCTCGGAAAGGGAGACGCACAATATGCCGACCAGATTCAAAGGTAGTATGAGTTTGATCAAAAAAACTTTCACAATGTTGTTCTTCTGAAGTGTAGCACGATTGTGGAGTCTCGAGCTCTTGTTACCATTCCCAAAAGCAACGTAGTGTAGCATCAAGCGTAGAATCTGCTGATCAGATGGTCGTTGTGTAAGCCTCTGTTTCCTCCTTGCCGTTATGTACTTTGCCAGCTAGTACATAACCAAATTTGGTGTCTTGAGCCAGTTTGGTTGATGCTAATGCTTGGCGAAAGAAAATTGAAAAAATGCTGGGAAACAATGAGCACATCAATCGACCGAGACCTTAAAAGCCATCATCAGCCATACACAAGTCCTTGGGAAAACTATACTGTGACAACTTGATTGAATTGCATTGGTTTTTGTGAGAGATGCGATTCAAAATATATGCATCAATATCTACGGATGAGCTTGCGTCAAAACAATAAGTAAGTTTTAAACTGACAGTTCTTCGTGTAAAAACAAATCCAACACCACCGATGCCTCCAACTTTAATGCGTCCATGTCTTCTAGGAAGATTAAGCCCTTTCACTAAACCTTCACACACGAATGTTTCTATTGATGCGGAATCCATGAGTATCCTACAGGTGTCAGAATGAGAGCCTGTGAGATCTGAGATCCTACCCACTGCCATGGGGAGCAGAATCTGGTGATTTTCTTGACTGAAGTTATTTGTATGGAGTAACAAAGTGGACAGTGTATTGTTTTGATGACTGTCTTAATAATTTCCAACTTGATAAAATTCTTGAACTATGGGGATATTGTGAGTGCTACTAGAGCTAGGACTATCAATATGCAGGCAAGAATGATGAGCTTGTCCGCAATAGTGGCATTTGTGAGATGAACTGCAATTGAGCGCTTTCACCCGATCACGTTTCTGAAGAGCGATCAAATTTTTAAATTTGAAGCATTTAAACAATGGATTTGCAAATTAAAGAAGCAGCTTTGCATTTTTGTTCAGTGCAACAAAACAATGATAGCGTGGTGAAACTGTTTTGGAAGTGGACGTTTTGTATGATTGCATACTTTCAAGAGCGTTCCACCGATTGTCAAGAAACTTAAGGAACTGATCTATATTCGGATGATCTTTAAAACTTACTATGGTTTCAGTCCAGAGCCGCTTAGTTTCTTCATCTAGCTTTTATAGTAACATGAATATGAGCCAAGGATCTCGTTTTTCAGCATTTAGTCCCAGCGCCTTAAGTCCGTGCAAAATACAATCAGTGATATCAGAAAGGGAACGAATGGAAGATGCAGTAGGAATCACGATGTGCTTGATCTCGAAAAACCGTTTAATGTACGCTGTGATGATAGGTTTTTGTTTGTCGAATCTATTACACAGTTTTTTCCAAGCTTCATCGTAAGCCTAACTTGTGGAAACCATTCCCTCGATTACGGCTTCAGCATCTCCTTTCAGATACATTTGCAGGTACTGAAATGTTTGTGATTTCGAAATGTGGTTGTTATTAAGAACGGAATTATTAAAAATTTCCTTCAATGTGAGCCATTTACAATATTCGCCATAAAATTGTGGAGCATCAAGTTTCGGAAGTCGAGTGCCTTGGTGTTGTTTTTTAATGAGCGCTGGGTGTCAGCAAACCTATTCAGCGTAGCATTGAGATCGTCAAAACCAGCAGTCGCATTGAGATTTGGTATGGGTTGCAGATTTGATGCTTGGAACTGATTAATACGCATAAGATAACTCTCTTTGAAATCTAACTAAGCATCTTCTTGAGATTCATATTCAGAGAATTGATTGGGTTGAGATGCAATATGTTTTTTTTTTTTTTTTTTTTATAATTTATTTATTTATTATTATTTATTTTATTTATTATTATTATTATTATTTGCACAATATATTTTTATTATTATCTAAAACAATTCAATTAAGATTTATACAATTTCATAATAATATTTAATAATAACTATTTTCTACATCCTGTAGTTAAAACTAGTGGTGGATGTGGATGTACATTTAAAATTCACATTTGAGTACGTGGGGTCGTTTTTTTTTATAATAATAATTTACAAAAAAAAAGAAAAAATGTTTATAAAAAAAGAAGATAAAATTTTTATTGTAAGAAATAAAACTGTTAGGCGATTTACTGCAACAAAATATGCTAATATAGGGAGAAAAAAAAATTAAAAAAAGAATATAACAATGCAGCCAAAATTAGACAAGAAATATTCTATAACGCAATATCGATCAATGAACTTACGGAATCGTAAGAAAATCCAAACAGCCACGACTTTACTTCTTTGAGAAAAATATGATTATTTCGAAGGCATCTTATATTAAGCGGAAGACTATTATAAATCCTTGGAGCAACAGAATCATAAAAATGCAAGAAATGTTGAATGTTATGTGATGGCACTACAGCTAAGTTAAGATAATTGATTCTTAAATTATAATTCGAGTGAGTTCTAGAATTATGCGAATAACCAGCTCTATTAAAAAACAGTTTCAGTACCTTAAAATAATATAGATGCTTCAACGGTAAAATATTTAAATTCCTAAACAGTGGCAAACTACTCTCATATCGATTTTTTTTACTTATAATGCGAATAGCATGTTTTTGAATAGTAAGTAGTGGACGAATTTTATTGTTATGTGTACCACCCCAACATGCCAATCCATATTCCAACTTTGAATTAAATATACCAAAGTAAATAGAAGTCAGTAGTTTTAGAGAGCAACAATTTCTTAAATGATATAGTTGCCTTGTTGCCGACATTAAATATTTTTTTATCATGGTTGAATGCTCAAACCAATTCATTTTGCAGTCAAGTAATAAGCCAAGGTATCTGTAAGACTTCACGCAATCAATTTTAAAACAATTTTGTGAACAAGAACCTGTGCCAATATAGCTATACGTTGAATTTGCCGAACTTCAAATATCTTTTGGAATTAAAAACTTTTTACAATTAGCGCTGTGATATTTAAAATCACATAGTTTAGTTTCTCTACCAGTCACGTTAAAAATCATTAATCTAGTTTTTTCGCTAATAACCAGTTTGTGGGTAGAAAACCAGTGCCTTAACATTTCTAAGTCATGATTTATATCCTGCACCAATTCAAAAATTGTATCGCAAGAAAAAGTACACGCCGTGTCGTCTGCAAAAGCAATAGTTTTACTGCTAAATTTTAGTGTAAACAGCGAATTTACGTAAATCAAAAACAAAATAGGTCCTAAGACAGAGCCTTGAGGAACCCCTATATTTATCTCGCTTGATTCACTAAATACACAATCAATCTTAACTTTTTGAAATCTATTGGATAAATAAGATGCAAACCATTCTAGTATATTGCCACGAAAACCGCATTTGAATAACTTATTTAAAAGAATTCGATGGTCTACCGTGTCAAACGCTTTTGTGATGTCTACAAACAAGGCAGCAGAAATCTTTTTATTATTCAAAGAATTATAAATATCAGTACAAAACTTTAACAAGGCGTCTTCTGTTGAGAGTCCATTTCTAAAACCAAATTGGCTGTTACTGAAAAATTTATGTTTATTAAGAAAATTAACCATTCGGACTTTCATAGCTTTTTCGAATATTTTTGAAAAAGTAGACAGAAGCGAAATTGGCCTGTAATTATTTATGAGGCATTTATTCCCTTTTTTAAACAAAGGAATTACTTCGGCTAATTTCAGAACGTCCGGAAAAATACCTTCACTAATACTTTTGTTAAATAAGTAACACAAAATGTCGGCTATGTTAAAAACTATTTTTTTAATAAAAACGCTAGAATAGCTGCCGTTTGTGGATGAATTTGAGTTTTTAAGTGCCAATATGATTTTAAAAACTTCTAGAGACGATATTGGCTCACAGAAAAAGGTTCGTTGAATCACTTTTTCTCTATCTAAGCAAATACAAGATGAATCGTGCAAGCCATTATTTGTAACAACATCTTTTCCAATATTAACAAAATAATCATTAAAAATATTTGCTTTTGCCTGAGGATCAGTATATATAGTATTATTAACGTTTATATCTAGAATAGTATTTCTCTGGCTTGTCCTATTAAGAATATAGTTCACTAGACTCCATTCTTTTTTAACATTTCCTTTGACCTTGTTAAATTCATTAGCAAAAAAATTATTTTTAAAAGTAGAAACTTCAGCAGATATTTCTTTGCAAAGATTTTTATATTGTAACTTTAGACTAACATTGCTTGGAGACTTTTTGCATTTTTTAAATAGCTTATTTTTTTTGTTTATTTTATTTAGCAACTCAATAGTCATCCATGTTTTCAGCCTTTTATTTTTGGATGAATTTACCGTCTTTTGTTTTGAACAGATATTCACGTAATATGTCAAAGTTTCAATAAATTTTTTGAATGCTATTGATGGGTTCGGCTCTTCATATACATTATTCCATGTCTCAAGGAAAAGATAATTATTCAACATAACAAAATCTGTGTACAATTTTTGAATTACAGGAGGTGCAAAATCAATTTTGCTTCTGGCAACATTTTCAAATGAAAGGCATAAAAGACAATGATCGGATAGGTAGAGATCGCAAACTGAACAACCAACTGCCATGTTATTTGAGTTCTTCAATCGTAGAAATATATGATCTATACAAGTTACAGAAAAGTCAGTAATGCGCGTTGGCTCATTAATACAGGATTTGAGTCCAAAAGAGGAAAGCAGTGCTAAATAATTGTCGACAACAATTGAGTTATGTAAGATATTAAGATTAATATCTCACAAAAACACTAGGTTTTCAGATTTGTCATTTACCAGCAAATTATTCAAATCACTAAAGAAAACATCATAAGATATATTAACATGAAACCTGTAAATACAAATGAAAGTAAATATTTGACTATCAATTAAACATTTAATCTCAATAGCATCAGAACTTTTTAAACTAAAGCATGAAAATTCGCAGTTCAGATCACTCGAAACGTATACTGCAACACCACCAGCTGCATAATTATTATTGCAATTTGCATAAAGATTGTACCCAGGAATATCGAAAAGTGTTATCTCATAATCAAAAATCCATGTTTCAGTAAGAAATATAAAATCGGGCTTTGATTTAAATGAATCAAGTTGCAACACAAAACTATCGAAATTTTTTCGCATGCTTCTTATATTTTGGCAGATTATATAAAAACCATTTAGTTTGTTTGGGTTTGAAATTACGCTTTGAAAATCAACATTTTGAACAAAAGGCATATTAAGCGAATCATCATTAGGATCAAGAAAATTTAAATTCATAACGATTACAAAATTTAGTTAAGATTGTTTAGATCCTCAAAAGTATTAATAATAATGACGTCGCCGCCTTCCTCCTTTCTCAAAAAAACTTTTTCATTTCTAACCCAGACAAACTTATAATGTTTTTCTTTTCCAAACTTTTGCGCAGCTCTGAATAATTTTCTAGTTTGCATTGAGAGACTGTCATTAAGATTCTCTTTTTTTTATCTCCACCAAGTATATTAGCACATAATTTATTCTTGTTAAAATATTTCCTCCTCATTAAGTCTTTTTTTTTACTTAGTGATACAAATTTTACACATAATATATCTAAAGTACTATTACCAGCAGTTGAAGCCCTGTTCGTAATTGTCTTCACAAAACAGTCATCAATATGTTCCGCGGTAACCTCAGCATTCAGCCCATCAGAAAAAATTTTAATTGCTGATTGGAGCGCATTATTTTTGTTAACGTTAGGAGCTCCAACAATTTCAATAGTTTTTTCTCTATGTTTCCCTTTCAATAAATTTACTTCTCTTTCAAGTGCATTTACCCTATCAGATAATAATCTTTTCTCTTCTTGCAGAGCAGATATAAGAGACAAATCCTCGGCTTTCATTTTTTTCAGCGCAATGATTTCACGATACAAAACACCCAATGTTATATGTGAGTCATCTACAGTTTGATCTTCTTCTGATCCACTCACCAAATTCTCTTTGTCAACGTTGCTGTTGTTGTTGATCATTTGCTGTTGTTGCTGAGTAACCTTTGTACTCGGTGGTACTTGCTGTTCGTGTTGTGGCTGCACCAGCTGATGTTGAATTTGTTGTTGCTGATTTTGCTGCTGTTGTTTTAGTTGCAGTTGTTGTTGTTGTTGCAGTTTAAGCTTGTGTATATTTTGATTTGGCTCTTTGCTATTCTCACTTCTTTTTTTTAAAGTTGTTCCAAATCCAATTGAAGGCACTGCAAGGGGCGATGAACCGGTGATTGGAGAGGAATGAAGAGAAGATCGTCTCTTTGAAACACAATCATTACAAATAAATGTTTTGCCAGCATTCTGCATAAATTCAACTTCGTTGTGACTTAAATTAACACCACTGCAGTGGCAAAAAACTTTGCAGCTACCACATTCAATTTTCTCCTGGTTTCTGTCCACTTTTTGTTTACAAACCGTACAAGGCATATTGCTAAGAATTTGTATAATATTATTTTAAATAAAAAAAAAAAAAAATTTAGCGCTTAGAACTTTTGCGTGTTGACCCCACGACGACACACAGTGAACTGTGAATCAACTTGAACTTGAGTGCTTGAAGAGTGGTATCTTCGGTGGCTGCGCTGACAAAATTGCGATATTTTGTGTACTGTATGCTGGCTCGGGTGCGAGACAACCTTTCTACATCCATTTTTAATTGCGTAAGCAAATGATACGTAAATAGTGTATAACCTAACAGGTTACAATTTTTGTTTTTGCAAATATAAACGAATTAAAAGAGAGTTCGCGTCGAAATTATGAGTTTGAAAATAAAACAAAATATTTGTATTTAGCTGTGTTGTTGTAGGAAACTGTAGTTCATAGTAGCAACGACGACTGGAGCAATTTTGACAACCGTGCTGACTCTACCGTTCCTGCGGTTTTTTTTTTTGTTATTCTTTCGACTATCGATAACTGACCTTGAAGCATAAGACAACGGCACTTTGTTTCTATTGATTTTTTTTTTTAAGAAATTATGCCGAATAGCTATGTTAGCATGACCTTGATTTTTCAATGCACTTGTCTTACTGACGTTTTGGACCAAGCCGTGCTAAGCTTAGGAAAATGAATTTAGGGGAATGTAAAAATTTATGAAAAAATACACTTATGTATCTCTATTCACTTTCGCGCCAAACTTTATTTTCGGGTAATTAAAAGAAACAAAAAAATTTTTTACTTTTTTGCTTTGTTGTAACAAACTAGCTAAAGAACAATGTTTTTTTTTAATTTTTAGCGTCGAAGGACCATTAAATGTAGCGAAAACTTATTAGCTCTTGAATAAAAAACCGCCCGAAACCGATCTGAACAAAAACACGCCTGTTTCGTTCTGATGATGATAACCACTGAAAAAAATTTTTAATTTCTCTTTGTTCTTAGCGAAATTAACTGCATAATATTATATAGGGTTACCATATTACAAAATTCTCAAATATACATTAATAGTATCTGCAACTATTAAGTCATAAATAAATACTTAAAGCTGCAACAGCCGTCCCATCAGAATGATTTCCAGAACATTGAAGGACAGGGAGATGGACTCCTGGCCATACCTTTTGCGACGTCAGAAAGAAATCTTAACGCAAAAATTAAGCGTTGGAAGGTGCACATCGACGAGCTCAATGCTAAAGAAGATCATGTTGCCGACGCTTTGTCGTGACAGAATCTGAATGCGCTGGAAAATTAGTGCCTTGCATCTGACGTAGCCATAATCCATAGTAAGCTGTCTCTGACCTACACGTTAGAAATGACAGAAAAGTCCTTGAACTGCTTTAGGAATCAATTCATATTAGAAGAAACGCGTTTCCCATTGAAACGGAATTTCATTCTGTTTGGCAAAAAAAAACATGACATGCTATACTTTTTACCGACAGGTAATCCCTTGTTGAAGATGTAAAGTCAGTAGTAAATCCGGACATAGTCAATGCCATACATTGTCACCTGCCAACTTTAGCAACACAAAGTTTTAGTATTGTAAGAATTTGGTTACGGTTATTTTAATAATAATAGAGTTTAGCTACTACAGCTATTATAGCCTTCTTAGCTATTTAGCATTGAAGCTTTTTACCAAGTCAAAAAAGCTTATTCATTAAATAATGGAATTATCATGCACATTAATTTGTTAATTTTTTTATAATTTTTTCTTAGCTTTATAGCACTTTCTCAACATACCCACTTAGATCATATGAAAATATATATTGAATGAATGTGATTGTATGTATTTAATCATATGGTCTAAGGGATAAATGTCAGAAAAAATTTACCCAGCATGCTGTGGGGCTCGGACAACACAAACAAAAAAATTCACACCACCATTAAGCTACAGTTAGTTTTCAGTCTAAGCTTGAGTTGACCTTTTGACAAGCTAATGTTATAAGCTTCGCAATTATTAATAAGCGTTGTCATGCGATTAAAAGGAGCTGTAGCCATATAATTAGTTCTACTAACCGGTTGGTAAAATAATTGATAAGTGTTACGAGTACTCCTCCGATTAGTATTAAAATGTATGTAGTTAAGAAGCACCGGTGAGGCAAGAGACCCAGTTACAAGTTGATGCAGATAAAGTATATCCGCAATATTTCTACGCGAGCTCAAAGACTGCATATGTAGTAACTTCAAACCATCCTCATAAGGAGGAAGGTTTAAAGGGTCAATCCAGTTTAAGCCATTGAGAGCAAAACGAATAAAATTTTTTTGAATTCTCTCAATTCTATTTATATGAATATTATAAAAAGGTGACCATACTTGGCTGGCATACTCTAAGTGAGGACGCACTATTGTATTATATAAAGTCACCGTTACTAAAGGGCTATTAAATTCTTTTGCCCACCTCTTAATAAAGCCAAGCAGAGATGAGGATTTTTTACAAATTTGGTTAATATGCTCATTAAAAGTCAACTTAGTATCAAAATGTATACCTAGGTCTTTGACTACATCGACACGACAAATATTTTTATCTTTTAATTTATAATCAAATTCCACAATAGTTTTCTTCCTGGTAAAAATCATAGCTTGGCATTTATCAGGATTAAGATGTAAGTTATTCTTAGAACACCAAACTTCAAAGGATTTCAAGTCAGACTGAAGTGGAAAAGTATCACAAACCCCCTTTACGTTCCTGTAAATTTTCATGTCATCTGCATATATTAGCAGATGGGAGTTTTTAATAATATGTGTAACGTCATTTATTGCTAAAATGAACAGGAGCGGCCCCAGGTGGCTTCCTTGTGGAACACCTGATGTCGCGCTAAATGGGGAGGAAAACACTCTCCTAAATTTTATTTGATACGTACGATCAGATAAATAAGATTCAATCCAGCTGACAAAACTTAAAGGTAATCCAAGCTTCTTTAACTTAAACAAAATCAAGTTATGTGGTAATTTATCAAATGCTTTACTGAAGTCAGTGTAGATGCAGTCAACTTGCCCACCAGAGTCCAAAGAGCTTAATGCAAAAGAGGTGAAATCAAGGAGGTTAGAAACTGTAGATCTGCCATTAACAAAACCATGCTGACGAGTTGTTATGACTTCACTACAACACTCCTTAACCTGATCGTATAAAATATGTTCAAAAACTTTCGGTATTGATGATAACTTAGCCACGGGCCTGTAGTTTGAAATATCATTTTTACACCCTTTCTTGAAAATGGGGCTAATGTATGCATTTTTCCAAAATTTAGGAAAATAGCTTTCTCTAATTGATCTATTAAATAAAAAACTGAGGGGCTGACTCAGCACAGAGCTGCAGTTAACTAAAAGTGTCGCAGGAATACCATCAGGCCCGGAGCTGAAATCATCATTAACAGATGAAATATATTTCTCTATGAGGTCAGGAGAGAAAGATATCTCATTAACCGAAACTAAAGGGTCGTTATCCATATATTCAAAATAGTTGATTTCAGGGCTAAATAAATCCGTAGAAAATGATTCCTTAAACAAATTGGCAAACAACCCGGCTATAATTTGTGGGTCGCTAGTGAGCCCATCAACTGTTTTAAACTCAGATGGAAACCCGTCAGATTTTTTTTTAGAATTAATAAAACCCCAAAAATTCTTGGGGTCATGAAGAATATTCAGCCTAATTTTATTCAAATATTCAGAATAAACTAAAGCTGACATATCTTTAAATTCAATAAACAGTCGCTGATAAGCAACAAGGTCATTTCGGTCCTGGCTACAAACGTATTTATTCCATGCCCTATTACGGTCATTCCGAATTTTTTTCAAATCCTTTGTATACCAAGGGTACGAGGAATTATTAACGTACCTCTTTGTATATGGCACCGATAATGCTATGGCAGAAAAAAGTTCACCATAGAAAAATTTAATGCAATCATCAAATGTATTGTTATTAAAAAAATTTAGTAAGTCGTCTAATTTATTTCTTAAATTTTAGTTCAATTTCAAAAAGTCAGCTTTCTTAAAATTGAGTTCGTAAATATTAATGGATGAACATGCATTAGTCAAATTTTCATTGTCAGATTGGTACACAATACTCAAAGGTGGATGATAGGAATCTACCGTAGACAGAGCATGGATAGCATTTCTTACAACAACATTGCTACTATTTGTAGCCAAGACTAAGTCAAGTTGTCGTCCGTGGCAATTAGTTATACAACTTACTTGTTGTAAATTTGAAAGTATTTCGTCAACAAAAATTTGTTGTTGTCGATTTTTTGGACAAGATGCATAAAAATATGTACCATCGTCCGAAGGAGTCCATTTTAGGTCAGGCAGATTAAAGTCACCTAACAACAAAATGTCGTCATTAGCGTCTAGTTCATTAATAATATGTTCTACGGCCATCGAAAGACATTCGTAGACATCTGCGATACTATTTGGAGGAACATAAGTGTTAAGAATGTATAAATTAGTGTTACAATGTGTAACTTTAACACATAACAGTTCAATATTAGATGCACAGGCAATTTCGACTAATGAACTAGTTAAATGATTTTTTATAGCTATTAAGACGCCTCCACCAACAGAAGAAATATCTTCCAAGTGTCTGTCTCTTCTGAAAACTTGGAAACTATTATCAAAAAGTTCCATATTGAGAAAACTGTTATTTAACCAAGTTTCGGTAAACACGATAATATCCTCAGAGAAATTTTGAGTTGATAAAAAGATATCTTGGGATAGCCGTATCAGTTTTTTGAATTGGAACGGACAGTGTGTCGGACAGTTTTATTAATTTTTTTCGACTTGAATTCAGAAATAAAATATTATCTACCCATGCATTAGAATTTAGAATGGCAGAAAAATAAGAAGTCGCCACTGTAATTTTAAAAGACGCATGAGTTGTTTTATTACCGATTTTCCTGCATGAAATGAAGGCGTCGGCAGGAATGATATGTTTTTGTCTGATAAAGTTTTTAACATTGTCAGTGGTAGTGTTATGTTGAAGTCGTGAAATAAAAATAGATTTTAACCTTGGCAATGCCTGCAAAGAAACAGGAGGCACAATCGCATCAACCTCCCGTGGATTGGGAATAACTGAAATCGAAAGAGGAGTAATTAAAGAGGAGGAAGGGGACGGAGGGTTAGTTACAGAAATAGTAGCAGGAAAATTGCGAATAGGTGGAGAAGTAATTAGAGAGCAATCCACGGAAGTTTTGTCACGACTGATGCCCGCACTATTCGCTCTCCCCACATTTCCCAGATTCTTGTTTAATTTCCTCTTAGATTTTCTTTTCTTCTTTAATAGCTTGTTTAGGTAAAGAAGAGATCGAAGGAGTAGAAGCAAAAACCAAAGGAGCATCGGTAATAGTTTTATTTTGCAAACTAACATCAGGTGAAATAGCCTCATTAAGGCATTTTTCAATTTGGGGAGTTGAATCTAGATAATTGTTGAGAATATCTCTGAAATTAGTATTCAGATTGTTAAGATTTTCCCCAAATTGCTTAATTTTTTCGAAAAAAACCGACGGGGAAAGGGTTCTGCAAGATGAACAGTACCAATGCAGGCCCGAACGTATAGAACATAATGCAATGAGAGAAAAGAGTTAATTACTGTAGAGAATAATCGGGCCCAAGAAAATTTGAAACAGGTTTTGGCCGATTATTATTTCCCAAGAATGACGAAGTTGGCCAATAAAGTGGTGTTAAACTGTAAAATGTACTTATAACAGACACCCAAAAAAAAAACAGGAACTCGGCAAAACGCCAATTCCCTCCAACACGAGAGAAATGTTACACATCGACATTTTTTCCACAGATAGGAAGTTTTTCCTGACTTTCATTGAAAATTTCTCGAAATTTGCAATCGTACAACCGATAACCTCGCGCAATATCGAAGATGTGAAAATACTGTTTGTTCAACTGATTAACATTTTTCCATGTGCGAAATTAGTTTATTGCGACAATGAGGCCTCTTTTAATTCGGAGACAGTAAAATCTCTACTGTTGAATCAGTTTGGGGTTGGCATCGCCATAGCGCCCCACTCCACAGTACCTCGAATGGCCAGGTAGAGCAGTTGCATAGCGCTCTTCTGGAGATAGAGATGTGCCTACAGCTCGAAAGATGGATTGATAATACGGTTGGCTTTATCTTACAGGCGACGGTAGAGTGCAACAGATCGGTGCACCGACATGAAGTCGGACACACTGCACTCATTTTCGCCAAGTTTCAGAGAAGAAGTAAAGGATAAAGTTCGGGTAGCGCAAGAGCTCCAAATCGACAGAAATAATCAGACTAGACGAAACAGGGTTTTCAAAATAGGCGAGGAAGTTTTTGTTAAAACAAACAGAAGGCTCAGGAATAAATTGACCCCCCTATGTGTCGAAGAGCAAATAGAGTCAGATTTTGGGTTAAAAGTCCTAATTAAGGGAAGTTTGGTCACAAGGGCAACCTAAAATAGTAACCTCGGTTTTGTCTTTGGCATTCTCTAGAAATTTTAAATCCAATTTTGGCTCACGTAGGTTTAATTTTATAATTACAGTTTTTTTCCGACGATACTTTAGTCACAATAGTGACGGCTCGAATCTCTGACTACACTCACTCCGATTACGTTCCGATACTGGACGGTGACGAACCGGCATGACTACTTAAGACACACTGCCAACTTGACCGACTACGCTCGCATGACGGGTGAGACGATTAAGATGACGATTCTGTTCCCTCAATCTTACATGCGGACGCTACTGGAGATAGACACCGAACATGTAAAAAATTTGATGTCCGCTTTAAATGTACACCACAGATTAGCGAGAACTCTAGATTTACTGGGCACAGCCTTAAAGGTTGTAGCTGGGACTCTTGTCGCTGAAGACTTAGAATGGATTAAGGTAACTGAAGCTCAGCTGATCAAGTCCAATAATAGACAGGTAGTAATCAACCCAAACTCAAATTCAAATCAATCAGTTAACAAACGCGGTGAACAGCAACCATTTTGGACCATACTGACTTAAAATAAATTTTTGTTGATAATCTCACCGATACTAGCATTGCAAATATTCTAGAAGTACCTAGTATTAAGATGTTGCAATCAGATAACATAATACATTTCATTATCTAGTATCCTAGGATTAAGTTTTCATGTAAGAAGGTAACAATATTCCCCGTTGCGCATAATGGCACGATTCTTAATCTTTTCGATAAAATTGTGAGCGAAAATTAGAGTCGATAATGGAAAAAAAATTTCTGTGAAGGGTACGAATCTCATCATGTTTGACAAGTACGCCCTTATGAACAGAACGAGATATATAAACCGTCCAGAGAAGGCTCCCGAAAATTGCGTCGTCGCACTTATTAAACATCATCGGCCACGATACCATATTGACCCTCCCTTCCCTTTATCAGCTTAGCGAAAGGAACCTTCTTTTCATCAAGGAAGTTAAGGACGAGGTTTCGTCCAATACCAAAGCAGAAGCGGCATTCTGTCTGGGGCTAGGTGTTTGCGCAGTGATCATTGGGCTCGTTTTCCTAAAACAATACATTAGGAAGAAGCGAAATATGCGTGAAATAAAAGAGATGGTGGCAAATTTAAGCACTGCCGAGGACGGCAACGTCTTGAAGAGGGAGTAGTTAACAACTGATACTCCAGCTTCCTACTGGGCAAGCGCAGCAGACAAATACATCCGCTGCAGTAATGCGATGCCTCGCAAGAGGCGCAAGCTCAGCATTATTGTGAGTTTACGGCAGCGCAGTTAACGGATATTAGTGTTTTGCATGTAAAATATATTCTTTATTCTTTAGTTTTTAAGTTTCAACTCAACCGGCACTATGTGCTCATAATGAATATTTCAAAATATAAATACTCTTTTTCATGTTGCGCCCATCGGCCAACAATATATTTACAAAGGCAAACATAAGTTAACATTTTATTAAAAATACTAAAATTAATGGAGTTTTTGTTTTTCAACAGGATAATCCCGATTTTTATCAAAATTAGTTTTTTGTTTTTGATTGGCGCATCTCAAAAGGGCGCATCTCAAAAAAATGCAAGTTCGTGATTCTTATGGCATCGGATAGCTTAAGAAATTACGCGTCTAATGAACTGTTCCAAATCTCCTAAGAAAATTTTTTTATTTCAATTTTACATCTATTTCAACAAATAAACATAATATCAATTATCTCAAAACGCATTTTTTTGAGATACGCTCTTTTCGCATAGTAGGGCAGTATAGTTCCATTACAAAAATTAATTCTACTGTCTGTCCCAAATTCTGAGTGGTTGTACCAAATAAAGTTTTGGACATAAGAAATTTTCTTAGTGTTATTTTAAAAAAAATCGTCAGACTGGTGCACCATAATGACATGAGACATTGAAAGTTATAGGTACTCGTTGTTTGTATACTATGTATTTGATTTGATACTTTGATACAATTTTTTCTGATGTAGATACTTTTGGATAGTTTTTTTGCTTTTGTAGGGATACTTTTATTTTCTTTGCTGCAGTAACACTGGTTATAGGTGTTATCGAATTTTCGAATAAGATAGGGGTGGTTTTTGGTCTATTTTCAGAGGAAGAATTCGAGTCCGTTGATCCATTTTGATTTTTAATTGTAAATAATATCTAAAAAAATGATTACGCAAATTTAAGGCTCAAATTATCTTAATTAGGTTATATTCATACATTTAAAACATCTAGTAAAAGTTATAAGCTCATTTCAGGATTTTATGATTAATAAAGATTTTTAAAATATACTCAATTTATTACGCGCATTAGTTTTTTGTTCAGCAGAAAATTAATATTTACAACAAAAATCCGACTAGAATATTTCTTAGGCAGGCCTAAATATACTTTCGGCCCTAACTGGGAAAGAATGAGGTTAGTCAAAATTATGAGTGTATACCTAATTAGGAAATTCTAATGAATGTCTGTATTAGTTTTTCCTATCAACTCCCTGATTAGACCCTATTACGGCATGCCTATGATGGGTTTGCCTAAAGGTTTGGTCATAGTAATAGCTTAAGGAACGCCTGAATTCGGTAAATCTGAGGAATCAGTAATGTGGTAGTCATGACTAAGTTCAAAATTATACCTGAATTGCAAGAAATGACCACAGAGAAAGCTGAGCTTACCCAAGGTAACATTACTTCAGTTTTTCTCATCGATTTTTGCATATTCTCCTTTAGACCTCTTTTCTATTGCAAGAGTATTGAAAAACATCAATTCTTTTGCTTTTTTACTTAGCTTAGGAATGCGCCTTCTTGTTCTGCTACGGCAAATAAGTAAACGAAGCAAATGTCAAAAATCGGCACAAATTCGCTGGTACGGCCAAATGTCGAATATCTCGTTTAGTATCCCCTCGCTTCGTATAAATTGGAACCAAGAATACATTTTAAACACTACCACAGCGTAAGGTCATTTAACAATTGTAATATTACATATGTCTCGTTTACAATATTAAAACTCTTGCTCATGTAGTATTTTATCAGTTGCTTTGACGTTTGTGTCATGTACTTAAAATATTATTTTCTATCATTCATAAAAATTAATTTTCTAAACAAACCCAACAATGTCAAAATATTTATTAAAATCTAGTTATTGAATTTTTTTTTTGCAATTTATCTACAACTGTTTATCTAAGCCTGATAATACTCCTCCACGCTGCATAAACTGCCTGCAAGATCATGCAGCAAGCTACAAGGGCTGCAAAGTGTATCAGGATCTTATCCAAAAGAAGTTTTCAAATCGCAATAATGAACAAAGCCGTCTCCAATCGTCCTCATTTGTTATGAATCAACAACAATTTCCTCAACTAATTAAAAGCAACGCAAATAATACTGATTCTAATCAGCCTAATAATAATATGCTATATTCGAAAGTATTACAAAATAATAACTCAGAGAGCGAAGGGCAAAGCATAATGAAGAAGATAGAAACAATGTTAGAAAAACAAATCGAATTAACCAACAGTTTAATAAATATGATGTCTCTTTTAATGACCAAGCTATGCAACTAACTCAAAATCTGAATTTAAGATTAGCAATATGGAATGCCAATGGCCTACCAAATCACTATCATGAAGTTGACATGTTTCTAAAAACTAATTTCATTGACATATTCCTCATAGCAGAAACGCATTTTACAAATAAAACATATTTTAAGTTAAAAGGATTTGATTTAATTGCAAAAAATCACCCCGACAATAGGGCTCATGCTGGAGCAGGTATTTTGATTAAGTCAAATATAAAATATGAAGTGTTAGAACCAGTACAAATTCCCTCTATCCAAGCAACTGGTATCAAAATTAAATGTGGTAACAAGGAAACAAATATATTCGCTGTATATTTTCCACCAAGACATAATATCGCATACATAGACTATTGCGATTTTTTCAACAAACTCGGATCCAGTTTTATTGTAGGAGGTGATTTTAATGCTAAGCACCCATGGTGGGGATCAAGATTAATAAATCCTAAAGGTAGAGAACTGTTTAAGTGCATCACCAACAAGCACTATAATACCCTATCTACCGGCGAACCGACGTACTGGCCAAGTGACCCAAGAAAAGTACCTGACTTATTGGACTTTATAATTTACAATGGAGTGTGCAGTCATCTGTTAGATATAATAAGTAGTGATGATTTAAGTTCTGATCATTCTCCTCTGATTGTGAACTACAACACCACTCCACAAATGATTCCTCAGAACCACAAAATATTGGGAAAAAAAACAAACATCACATCATTTCAAAACTGGCTAAATTCATATGTGAACCTCAATATACCAATTAAGTCTGGACCTGATTTAGATGATGCTGTGGAAAATTTTACAAATCTAATTCATGCAGCTGCATTTCACTCAACCCCACCTGAATCTTCTAGTCAAACAGCACAAAATAGCGTTCACGTATCAGGTGAAATAAGAGCACTTCTAATGCTAAAACGAAGATTACGGAAAGTGTGGCAAGTGAGCAGAAATCCTGCTGATAAGACAATTTTAAACAAAGCAACAGCCGAACTGAAAGAAAAGATTAAATTATTCAAAAACAAATCTGTTGCAAGTTATATTAATAGTCTTAACTTTCAACAAAATAATGACCACCAACTTTGGAAAGCTGTAAAATACTTAAAAAGACCAACTCAAAGAAATACGCCTATCAAAAACTTGGACTCTACTTGGTGCAGAACAGACAAAAGTAAAGCAACGGCCTATGCAAATCATCTTGAAAATACATTTACGCCATATGTTTTTAGTAACACCGATGACACTGAAATTCTGCGGTTTCTTGACGTGGCTTGTCAAATGGAAAGGCCAATCAAACATATAACTCCAAAGGAAGTACTAAATGAAATAACAAAGTTAAGTAGCAAAACCTCGCCTGGGTACGACAACATTGATGCAAAAGTGGCAAAATCTTTGCCAAAAAAGTGTATACTTTTTCTAACGTTAATATTCAATTCTATTTTAAGACTCAGTTACTTTCCTACACAGTGGAAATGCGCTGAAGTAATAATGATTCCCAAGCCGAATAAGCCAGAAAATGAAATACGCTCCTATAGACCTATCAGTTTATTATCAACATTCTCCAAATTATTTGAGAGAATATTTCTGAACAGAATGCAGATAATATTAGAAAAAGAAAAGATAATTCCTGACCATCAATTCGGATTTCGTCACAAACACGGCACGCCTGAACAATGTCATCGCATTGTTAAGTCTATTACAGATACCTTGGAGAGCAAAAAGTATTGCTCAGCAGTATTTCTTGACGTACAACAAGCTTTGGACAAGGTTTGGCACTCAGGTTTGCTATTTAAATTAAAAAAGCTGTTACCTACACCACTTTTTCTGGTATTAAGATCTTACTTGCATCAGCGTACGTTTTATGTTAAAATAAAACACGAAATATCCAGCATCCGTGAAATAAATGCAGGTGTGCCACAAGGAAGTGTTTTAGCACCAGTTCTCTTCACAGTATACACCTCTGATATGCCAGAAACTGAAGGTGTATTAATGGCCACATATGCTGACGACACCGCTCTGTTGGCTTGTCATGAGTCCTCAATTGAGGCTTCCAACCTTGTCCAAATAGAACTTGACAAAATTCAGAATTGGCTAAGGCGTTGGAAAATTAAAGTTAATACAGAAAAGTCTGCTCATGTCACTTTCACTTTAAAAAGGGGAGAATGTCCACCAGTGATGCTTGACGGGAATGAAATTCCAAAATTTAGATGTGTAAAATATCTTGGTATGCATCTCGATAGAAGATTAACGTGGAAAGAACATATAAATGCCAAACGACAACATTTGAATATAAAATTTAAAAAACTTTATTGGACCAAATTCAGAACTAAGCCTTGAAAACAAACTTTTATTGTATAAAGTTTTGTTAAAACCAGTTTGGACATATGGGATTCAACTTTGGGGTACAACCTGTAATTCAAACTTAGAGATTTTACAGCGGTTTCAGTCAAAAACTTTAAGATCAATAACTAATGCACCATGGTTTGTAACTAACAACTCAATACATAATGATCTTGACATTCCATTTATAAAAGAAGAAGTTAAAAAATTTAGTACAAAATATCTCGATAGACTAAGCAACCATGTGAACCCTTTAGCAATAACTCTTCTCGATGAAACAGACGAAATTAGAAGACTGAAAAGATTGCATGTTCTTGATCTCCCTGTTAGGCAATAATTACAGGCAGTATTAAGAAATATTTTGATATTTAAAAAAAAAAAAATACGTATAAGTCAATTCAATGTATATAATTTGTATTGATTTCGTTGGAGATCAATAAATTAAGTTAAGATGAATATTGTTATTATATTTGCTTATTATTCATTGAATAGATTGCAAATAAAATGATTTTTTTAAAAAAAAAAAAAAAAAAAAACTGTTTACGTTAAAAGTGAAGTAATTTATACAGTAAAAGTGTTAAATATGAAACAAATTTAAAATTATTGTAAATTTTAGCACATGAAATGGGCGTATTTAGTAGCAGGCAAAATGCAGTAAGAAGGAGAAGCTGAGTAGGTTCGAACCACGCCTACAAGTATCCACCAAGATCTGGAAACTTCTTCGGTATTCGGATAATGGATGACGAACGCTACGATTTCCCACAATCAGAAGCTTATATTTTAGGAGAAAATGCTGATTTAAATTTCCTGGGTGAACGACTTACTGCCAAAACTTTAAAGAGTTGGGTGAATATACGCAAAGAGTTGGGGCGAAGTTATTTCAAAATGAATTGAATGTAAATTGAAAGTACAATAATGAAATTCAAAGATAAATCAAATAAAGTAGGATCCTAACATTCCCTCGGACTTAATTTGAAATATCTGTCCTCATTCTCAATCTCTCCGATCTTCGAAGCGTATTGAATCCAAAGGTTTCGGGTCTCATTCGCAATCTTTTTGACTCCCGAAGAGGTGAACCAACATTAGTTGAAATTCTTTTGTTTGATGCTAATATCTGTGTCGAATTGTTTGCCTGCTGACTAGCTACTGCAGATTGTGAAGAATGATTTTCAGTATGAATTGAAGTTTCAAGATCGGGTGAAATTCCCAATGAAGTTTGAGTATTAAAATTAGTATCAGGTAAATCGATTTCCAAATTTTCATCATTCCATTGTGTGAAAGCTCTGGGTGGCAGATGATTTTGTCTCTCTCTCAGTTGATTTTGATGACGACGTAATAAACCGTGCTCTGTTGTAACAATGTACATTCTCCGCCCACAAATTTTGCTTATACGACCTGGAGTCCAACGATTCCTACCAACAAATATACGAGCATAAATAAGTTGGCTAATTGTAAATTTAGTTGAGTATTTTTCTGTTGGTGCCGCAGTTGGAAATAAGGCCGACAGAACAGTTCTTGGTTGGCGTCCGTGTATTAACTCCGCAGGCGACTTTCCACTTAAAGGATTTGGAGTGATTCTATAAGTTGATAAGTATTTATACATTGCTCTGTCTCTATCATTCTCATCAAGCATGATTTTGTTAAAGGATTCTTTAAAAGTTCTAACGGATCTTTCAGCCAAACCATTTGAAGCTGGATGAAAAGGTGCTGTTGTTAAATGCTCAATAGAATTTAAGTCGCAAAATTGATTGAATTGATGGGATGTGAATTTAGCGCCGTTATCAGTTACAATAATTTTTGGTAAACCTTCTATAGAAAATATAGTCTGAAGAGCTTTTATCGTGGTTGTAGAATTGGCCGTTGGTAACTGTACGACATAAGGGAATTTAGAGTAAGAATCAACTACTATAAGCCACATTCGAGAAAAAAATGGACCAGCAAAATCGACATGTATCCTTTCCCAAAGTTCAACTGCTTCAGGCCAAGCTGAAAATTCTCGCTTAGGGTTACTAGCTAACTTTTGACATGTATCACAGCTTTTGCACATAATTTCAATTGCTGCATCCATCTTGGGAAACCAAACGTACCTACGCGCCATTTGTTTCATTCGATTTTGTCCCCAATGCCCTTCGTGAAGCATTTCTAAAATTTTTTGCTGGAGAGCTTGTGGAACTATGACACGAGCATGCTCTATATTGAAAAGCAAAATTCCACCTTGAATTGTTAAACAAATCCTTCTATCGAAATAAGGTTTTAAATGATCTTCATTTTTAGATAAGAAATCGGGCCAGCCCTCAGTAACAAAACGATACACTTTTTAAAGAGTAATTGAATTTTTGGTGTATTCTGCAATAGTGACAGAACTTATAGGAAATTTACTAATTGTAGATTGATAAATTTCTTCACAATTCAACATATTTTTTTCTTTTTCATCGAAGTTCTTGTCTTCACCAATAGGTAGACGAGAAAGAGCATCTGCATTACCATGATGAATCGTATTTTTGTACCGAATAGAATAATCATACGCTTGAAGTACTATTGCTCATCTTTGTAACCGGTGGAGAGTCATCACAGGCAATTTCTTACAAGGATGAAATAAAGTTGTTAGAGCTTTATGATCTGTAACTAATTCGACTCGCCTACCGTACAGATATTGATGAAATTTCGTAACTCCAAAAATTATTGATAAAGCCTTTTTTTCTATCTGTGAATCATTAACTTGGCTTCCATTTAGAGTTTTCGATGCAAATGATATTGGCTTTTCCGAACCATCTGTATATCTGTGAGATATAACTGCTCCAATACCACATTTTGAAGCATCGGTTGCTAAAATTATGGGTAATTTATCATCATAATGAACCAGTAGTGCTACTTTTATAATTGAATCCTTAAGCTCTCTAAATGACTTTTCTTGACGTTCAGTCCATATAAATTTTGTGTCGTTTCTCCTTAATTCGTTAAGTGGTAATACTTTAGTAGAAAAATTAGATATAAATTTGTTATAATAGTTTATTTTTCCGATAAATGCTTCAATTTCGCGAACAGATTGGGGTCTAGGCATTAACTCAATACCTTCCATTCTTTTTTCGGACGGCATTATTCCTTTGGAGTTAATAATATGACCAACGTACTCTATTTGCGCTTCAGCAAAATGACATTTGTTCTTCCTGCATCGCAAGTCATGACGTTTTAAGCGATCAAAAAGCATCTTAACGTTATTTAAATGATCCTCGTCATTTTTTCCAGTGACAATTATATCATCTAAATAAACAGCGTATCCAGGGATACCACCTACCACTTCTTCCATAAAACGTTGAAAAATGCCGGGTGCACTAGAAACCCCAAATGGTAGTCTTTGATATTGAAAAAGTCCAAACGGTGTATTAATTACCATATATTTCTTTGAGTTGTCTGACAGTCTTATTTGAAGGTATGCATCACTTAAATCAATTTTAGTGAAAAATTGACATCCTTGTAGTTTATGAAACAAGTCTTCAATTCGAGGTATTGGATATCGATCAATTTCTAATTGCGGATTGACAGTTACTTTGAAATCAGCACAAAGTCTAATGGATCCATTTGGTTTATGACTATTACAATGGGTGCAGCCCAATTACTTGAATTAACGGTTTTAAGTACGCCAGAGGAAAGAAGCCGATCAATTTCAGCACGAACAGCATTATGTTGTGAAAATGGTAAATTATAAGGTTTGAAAAATTTTGGGCGTGCGTCTTTTTGCAATACGATTTCCGCTTCAAATGAAGAGCAAGTGCCAAGACCATTTTCAAACAATGAAGAATATTCTTCTGTAATATTTTTGAGTGATTTTATCAAATTTGTTTGTGGCTGAATATTTGGAAAAGATGAATTGCAATAATTTACTTTAGTATCAAAAGACGGAATATGAATACCGAAATTGAGTTTTTTAAACCAATCTAGGTCTCCATTGGTTCTGCTTTACCAGAACGTGAGGGCCTTGTGCAAAAACTTAACGAGAACCTAAAGAAGCGGGCGTTGGACTATCCTATTTAGAAAAATGTGGGGCACACCGTTACAATCCAAATTAGGTTGTCGTTGGGGTTCCACACTTGGCCCTAACGTTCTGGCTAGGTAAACCCAATGGGGACCTAATTTACGCCTAATGACATTTTCTAGTCGGGAATCAGCTTCGTTTTAATGTCTACGTATAATATGCAGAATTAAATTCATATTAAAAGTTGAGGAATAAAATTTATAAGAAGTAAAAATAGTATAAGTCATAATACACATACATATTATTGTTCTTACCATCGTATTCATTTATATTTAGAATGCTTCTAAGTACAATGACTTAAGTAAGTTAAAAGTAAAATATTTACTACACAAAAACGACTGCGTGTGGGTAACAGTAACATAATCAGTAACACAAACTACACATATGTGTGGTGCCCCACATTTACACTCTTACATTCACACTTCTACACTTACACTTTTACAATAACACCATATAAAAACACTTATCTTAATTTTACTTTAAAAATTTAATTATTCCTAGTTTTAAAAATTTGTTTTTCAAATTTTGAATTTTTAATTTTTGTCAAAAAAGTTTTCATTATTATAAAAATACAATCTAAAATATATTCGAAAATAATTGTTGAACCAAAAATTTAATATTAAAATAAAATCCAATAAATAAAGAAAAACCCACACTGGCGATCCTGCCAGGAGCTTAAATAATAACGATTCAATTTCTACCAATAAACGCAAATCCTCTAAGATGAATTCAACGACAAGATCTTCATATACAAACAGAATTAGCAAAAATTCAACTTTTAAATCCACAAATCTTGATACGCAGATAAAATTGGCAGATCTCATAAAAAATTAATAAGCTCAGTGAAATTTATACGCAATTACAATAGAAATAACAAAATACTCACTGCAACTTCTGCCAATTAAAGTCACAATTACCACACCCATTTCACATGCAACTAACTTCATCATCGTCAACGACATCTTTAACAAACAGTTCTATTGTAAATTGAACTGCCACCCTTACATCGTTACAATTGATAAATCCTTTATCTCAACAGTCATCGTACACAATCATACACCATCATTACCTGCCATCAACAATCTACATCATCCATATGAATGACCCTTCAATGAATGAGTGAACTAAGCCATACTCTAATATCCTTAAGTATACCATACTATTATTAAATAATTAAATAATATCTTAAATTTCCAGGCATTTTTAAATTTTTAGAATAAAGATTCTTTGTATTACAATAAGTAATAAACTTCTTATCGTAATACATCTACATTACACTACACTAGACACTCGTTACACATACACTTAAGCTTCTAATCGACCCAAGCCATCAAACTTACCCTCCTCACCCTACAATGAATCGTACCCCTCCTCACCCTACACTGAACCCCAACCCTACCCAAACTAACCAAACACATAATCCTTACCACCCTAACACACTACCCAACCCCTTCGAATCTCCCTTGGAAATCCATGCTACTTCAGTAAAGCTACCACAATTCTGGACCAATTGTCCAGAAGCATGGTTCATCCAAGCGGATACACAGTTCAACACAAAAAACATAACAACAGACAAAACAAAATACGAACACCTAATCATCGCAAGACGTAATAATCACAGTTTTAGACTTCATACAGAAACCTCCACTAGATAATCTGTATGAAGGACTAAAACGAGTGCTTGTAGAACGTCACTCTTTAAGCGAGAACAAGCGAGTCGATAAGATATTTTCTGACACAGAGGTAGGTGACCGAAAACCATCTCAGTTCTACAGATCGCTTTTTCTTCTAGCAGGTTCTTCGATAGATCCAGAACTTCTACGGAAATTATGGATCCGAAAACTACCGAAGAACCTAAACATTGCCTTAACAAGTACAAACAACAAAGATTTAGAAGAACTTCTAGACTTAGCAGAAAGATTATGGGAAATAATGAATGAACACGAAATTTCTGCTATACACAAACAACCAAATTTTCCAAACCACTCACAAAATGATTTCACTATAGCAATACAATCATTCACACAAACAACCACACAACTTCTTGATAAAATTAGCAAATTAACACTAGAGGTAGAATCAATTAGATCATGAACGATCATATCGACATTTAAACTCGCAATTCATGTCACTTTAAAATGGCTATAAGTTTGCAAGGAAACATCACAGATCACCACTTGAAAGCTCATTTTAAAGGGCAAGGATGGAACTAAATGATGCTTTTGTTAAAAATAAGCTGAACAACTTTCTTTGAATCCTATACATGGCCTCGAAAGTAGACAAAAAACATCATGTTTTAGGTACTTAGCCTCAAATATTTCAGGATTCCGACATGATGGGTCAATTCTGAGGCCAGATTCGGATTCTGCATAAAAAATTACGTCGAAAAACGATCCTTTTAAGCTCAACAACACTAATCACCTATTCATTTAGATACCTTTTTTGTAAAAAATAATTTTTCCATACAATTTGCATGTAAAACTAACAGGCTCCGGCGCCACCTTATAAAATTGAGTTACAGAGCTGAATTTTCGTGAACTTTTTCTTCATATCATAAACTTACTTTTTAAGCAACAGCACCTTAAAAAAAACAAAAAATAAAAAATTTGAATCACCCTAGGGTACACATTAGCGATCATGTTCGTAAGTCAAAAATCCATTAGTCAAAAAAAAAATATGGCCGCTGACTGACACTCAACCACAAAACTTTTAGTAGTTGACTGGTGACTGACGAAAAAAAACGGTCACACACGCAAACAAGAGAAATTTGAGAAAAACTGACGAACATGATCGCTAGTGTGTACCGCCTTTTAGAAACAGAATTATAAGTTCTATCCAGTTCAGGAACCAGCTAAACATTTTTAAAGTGTGAGCGGCTTCTGCGCCCCTTACCTTTACCTCAATATCTCCAGCACGCTCAATCAGCAATTTGCGACCTACTACTCGCACCTGACAAGATTCAGGTGCAAACGGAACAAATTTTAGAAAATATTCGCTCCGAAAAGACATCTGACTAGTCACTCCAGAATAAGCGTACGAAACATTTTAAGATTTAATTATGCAATTCACAGTTTATAGTAAAATTGTAACGTGACAAAATTACCATCTGTCAAATCATACAACTGTGAGCTCAAACATTTGTTGTCTGTAAATTATGTTTTTGTCACTCTCTTTTCCCATACGATTCTCTCACCAAAATAGAAAAAATTTTATTGTTTACAAATTTTGGTTTTTGTCACTCTCTTTTTCCTATACGATTCTCTCACCAACCTTAAAAACGAATGCAACTTTGAAAATACATGCTTACCCAATGTGCCAAACGAATTCGTTTCTTCGTACTATTTATCCGAAACGGATTCCGTTACGAATTCGTTTCGAACTCGTTTTCGTAATTTAGCTCGAAACGAATTCCTTTGGCACACTGGGCACATGTTCAAATTTATTGACAAGTGGCAATTTGCATTTATGTGGGAAACAATAACAACACAAGTTACCACTTCATAAAATATTGTTACTTTTTAATTTTACCAGCAAATTTACAATGAACTGTGAATTGCATAATTGTTTAATATTGTTAACAGCAAAACAAATAAATATTACATATCTTCGGAATGACAGTTAGTAATCTCGCTCTCTATCATAAGTGAATGCCGGCCGCCTCTCTCATTTATCTTTTCTTTGTTTTCGATTTCGTTTCTGTACTGTTTGTCTCTTTGTAGCTTAAAACACTCTCGTGCCCAATCTCTTTGTCTTTTACAATAATTCCATTTGCTATTTTTATACCCTACACCGAAGGCATATTCACTTTGTCTCTCCGTTTGTAACACCTCGAATGGGGCGTGGCAGGTATGGAAAAGTGTATATATTCTTGATCAGCGTCACCACCTGAGTCGATTTAGCAATGTCAGTCTGTCTGTCCGTTGAAATCAGGTTTACGGGAAAACCAAGAAAGCTAATTGAATGAAACTTTCACACGCAGATCACATCTTCTTGCAGACATCTTGCTATTGAAAATGGGCGAAATCGGTTGAAGGACACGCCTACCGCCCATACTCTATGTAAATTTACCCATGCTAATTTTGAAAAAAGTTGCAGCGATTTTGATGAAACTTTGTGATTTGGTGCACATGTGAACCAAATTAGGATTAGGCTGGGTTTCAAGTTTCCAAAAGGTCGTACAGGGGCGTGGCGCAGCCCTAAATTTTATCATTTAAACTACCATATCTTGTAAGCCGTTCAAGATATTGTGATGAAATTTGGTAAACGGATACATATCAAATATATCTTGAATTAAGATTAAAGTGGGCCGAATCGAGAAAATGGGCGTGGCACTATTAAACTGTTAAACATTTTGATTCCATGTATCCAGAATTGGCACAAACGATTTCCATAAAATTTGTGGGAAGATGCCGCTGAAAGAAGTCATCAATACAATCTCAGCTACTTTACTGAAAAACCCGCTCAAGGGTGTGGTACCGCCCACAATATTTATAAACGTTATATAAAGAGAACTAACAACGTAATCGTTATGAAATTTAATGAGGTAGATATACTTCCTATAAGGTCTCTTATAGCAAAAATTTGGTTCAATAGTACCTGTAGGCGTGGCACCTCCCATATTAGCAAAAAACGTTTATTGTTATAGACGGTGTGCTATGAGAGTAATCGTCATAAAATTTGGTCTATAGATGTCAGTTACTATAAGCTTTAAAAATAAATGAATTTTGACAGGATTGCATCAGTACGCGTGGCACCTCCCATAAGCGCTGTTTTATGTGAACTATTGCAGCAATTGCTATGAAATTTAATGTAAGTAGTTCAGTTGCTATAGAGTATATCTAAATCAAAGTTGGCTGAAATAGCACCAGTGGGCGTGGCACCTTCCATACAAGTAAAATACAGTAAGTGGCATGTTTATCGAAATATGTGAGCAATCATACTAAAATTTTGATGTAAGAGGTTTGCTTATGGAAAGCTATTTCTGGATCAAAACCGGGCTGGATTGTACCAGTGGGTGTGTCACCGCACTAAATTTTAAATTTAACTGCGGCACATATCGCAAACTATACAAGCTATTGTGTTGAAATTTAATATGAGGATGTCGATCACGAATATAGTTTATTGAACCAAAAGTGGGCGGAATTGGACAAGTGGGCGTGGCATATTTCTAATTTTTTATTTCTATTCGATTTTTTTCAACATTTTCCTTATTCTTTCGACTTTTTCAACCCTGTAACTTTTTCCAATATATCCTATATGTATTTGTTCGACATTTTCAACTTTCTTCATTAGTTTCTTTATTTGTTCGACTTTTTCATCCATTTTGAATTGTTTCAAGTTGTTTCAACTTTTTTAGAGTTTTTCAACCTCTCTCAACTTTTTTCAATATTTTGCAACATTTCAACATTTTTCAACCTCTGTCAACCTTTCTAACATTTCACATTTATTTCGACTTATTCAACCTCTTCAACGCCTTTTTAACATTTATTTAAAAGGTACTTTTAATGCAGTGTAGGGTATGTGAGTTTCGGCCTGGCCGAAGATAACACCTTAACTTGTTTTTGTTAAAATTTTTACTTCCTCCTTTGATGCTATTAGCGGTATTCACGATCGAGAGCAGTTGACGTGGCAGATGAGCAGAGTAGCAGATTTGCTCTTAACAACAACAAATTACATGTGTAGCCAATCTGCTACGCATCTGCTCTTTTACTCTGTAAAAACCTTGAGTTAAATGAGATAGCAATTTTGCCACAGTGAAATGCAACCCTGTGTCAGCTTTCTCGTTGTCAAATAAACGTAATTTTTGTGCAAATAATTATATAAAAGAAACCTTTTCGAAATAATGGAAAAGAAAAAAAGAATTAAACCTTTGAATAGTGGAATGATGTTGAGGTATCTCAAATTTTAGAGTACATCATCGAAAACGGAATGCTGGAGGCAAGTAAGCGTTTAAATTCGTGATTTGTTCTAACGCGAATTTTTATTTGGATGCGGAATATAAAATTTGGTAATCTGGTAAAAAATCAACTATCGAAGTGTTTTCGCTTTTTCTTGGCATTTTCAACAGTAATCGCGCAATATTCAGACATATATGATTTATTGTAAACAGAAAATAGCTGAGAAATTTGCTACTTTGGCAATATTGCCATACTTTAAAAAAGTGTGCTCAGCAAGTTCACTGCTCACTGCCCTGGATCGTGAATACCGCTATTGTTTCAGTCTCTTTTGCTATTACTATAAGCACTGTAAGCTTTGTTTAATTTGTCAGTTTCAACTACACGAATTTTAATCAGGGCCTCCTCATTGACTAAATGGTCAGTTAATCTCTCAATATTTTGATCATCAAGTGGTACTGCATACAATGCAGCTCGGACGTGATTCAACTTACATAGGTGGCCATTGGCTCCTTTTGTTATAAATCCATGTCTTTTAGTCTTTGGGTAAGTGACGTCACTTTTGGTATGAAATTTTCCATGCTCTCCTCGTTGTTCATCTTACAATTTATAAACTTTTCCAACAGTACCGATGCAGATTCGTTACTCTTTTCTGCATGTACTGCCTTCTATCTGGACCACATTTGTGTGACTGTTGTACAATCCGTGAAGTATTTTAGTTATTCCAATTCTATTCCTCGCATAATAAATGTTTGGGCCTTTGCATGGTGTAATAACAAAAAAGCAGTATTTAAAACAAAATTTCTCAAAAGCGTGAGTTTCACATCCTCCATTGCCTTGTTTCGGATTTTTTTTTTTTTTTTTGACACATAGGTTTTTGATTATTTGGCCCGTTCAGCAACTTCAGTATTTCTAAAGCGCTTGAAACAACTTTTTACTGAGAGGTATTTGTGTTGAGTTTCAAAATTCTGATGCAAACAAAAAATTACGCTAAATAATGCATCGAGCTTCAATCTGATAGCAATAAGTTTTTTTGATATTGCAATAATAACCAGAGCGACTATATTTTTAAGATTTAATGTAGCTTGCAGCATATCATTCTGAAAATTTTTAAGATCCTTATCCTTTAAGCGCTGCAATTCATCACAGCGCTTAACTTTGCTGAATGGACAATTGAAATGTTATGAATGTCAAAATTACAGCAAATAGGATGGCAGATGATTGAAAATCGATTTACTCTCACGTTTTCAAGATGGCTTCAATTTTAGCATGCATGGCTCTCCTTAATTACTCCACCTTTATTGTTACACCATGGGCCTTTGCATTTTTGATGAAAACTTACATAAAAAATACATAGAGAGAATGAGATATGATAGGTAATGTTAAACATATAGTTAACATATAGTATAAATGTATAGATAAGTTACAATGGTGGCCATATTTTCAGGAGCTAAACCCGGGACAAAAAAAAAAGTGAAAATTGCAACAACACACAAATAGCCACAAATAACAAAACTCTTATATTGGACTTTTTCATAAATTATTTATTGAAGTGACGAAATAAAAACTGTTGAACAATAATAAAATCTTCATAACGTATCAAAATCAAAACTAAAAATCTTAAAACGGTCCGTATTTCTTCAAAAAAAAAAAATCGGGACAGCATGCTGAAATACAGGACTGTTCCGGGAAATACGGGAAGTATGGTCACCGTAAAAATAGTATGCATAGCGTTGAAAGCGCAATTATATTCAACAATAAGGTTTGAGCTCTATGAAGTAATAGAGTTGGAAGTGCAATGAAGTAATACCGCTTAACTTTATTGAAGCAGTTTTATTTTTTGTTAAAGCAGTTTTTTTTTGGGAAAATTATCGAAATAAAGCTCAAAGCTTGAAGGTTTTCTTTTTTTCTGGCATTTTTTCGTCGACCTTAGTGCTGTAAATTAATTTTTTTTTTTGTATCTTTTCGAGGAAGTACATTTTAAGTCTAAGTTCAGTACACACGGGAAAAGCTCAAATACCACATTGATTCAAGCTATTTGGAATCACAATGTACGACATATTTAAGCTTAGTATCATGCATCTACATACATAAGTAAGTCCTACCCGAAACATGAACCATTAGTTCTGAACTGTCGTATATAACTACATACAAGGAAAAACTACAGAAACTCAAATTATTTCATTATTCAAATATATTACGTAAGTTTTCTCTGAAATCAAAGTTAGCGAACCAAAACGTGGAGATAGAAATTGCCAGGGCACAGAGTTGTGCTGCTGGACAATTTTTTCTCACATGCCCTGTTAATTAAGTATCAGAAAATAAGGCTCTTGTAGATTTTTTATTAACTACTCAATGAATTGTTATTAGGCTTAGAATTAATAAGTCCAATATCTTTTTCGTTCTAAAAGTGCATGAAAATAATGTTTTTATTAATGGTTTTTCCAATATCTATATACTATACTTATACATAATTGAACTCATTTTGTCATACTGTAACCGAAACTTTTTAAATACATTTAATACATTATGATTATGCGTAACTATTTGCAATTTATTTAAAAGCGTTGTTTTGGATTACCAAGCTCTTCCTTGCAATGGCAAATACCCACCGCACTGCTGCTGATGCCCGTTTGTCATGAAGTTATTTTGATTTCGGTAAGCCATAGCTAGGCTGTTGGACATCAATGAGTTGTTACAGGGCTGTTGCAACATTTGTGCATTGTGACCAGCAACCGTTCCATTGTAACTTGCCAGCAAAGAAGCTGATGTGTCTGGAGAATGTGAATTTGGTGCGTCTCCGGTTATTAAATTTAAGCTACCAGCACCAGATACAGCGCTACTTCCAGCGATACTTCCACTACTTCCACCACCGTTGCTGCTATTATTTCCAACACTACTGCCGTTGGCTGAAGCTCCAATCTGTGCTTGCTGCGTTGAGCTTGAGCTAGCAGAGCACGGTTTTCCGTCTTTGACTAAAACTGGTACAGCAACACGTCTTGGTGAACTTGCTGACTAAAAAGATAAAAAAAGTTAAATTTTATTGAGTGAAATAGAAAAATAAGAATCTTTTCTGCAAATGATAAACGACGATAATTATGAGGGACATCCAACGAATGTGAATCTTGATCAGTTGGAAGTGCTTAACTTTGAGCCATGAACTTCATCTGCCTCAGAACGAGGAAGTTGGATTTCATTTGCATCTGAGTTTCAAGAAGTAAAAATCAATCCTAAGTCTGAATTTGAAAGGGTCTTATGGAAGATGGGAAATCTTCAATTTAATGATCAGCATTTTCGATTTGGGGGTTATTGTAGTCTTCCCGAAAATATAAAAGATTTGCAAGCTCCATACCAAGATTGGTGTTATTTGTTTGCACAGTTTTTGTAAGAAAATATAGTTGAAGAGACTCGAAAATATGCTGGAATAGACTAGTCATTTGTTTTCAATATATTCGACCTGCGTAAATTTATTGGAATACTTTTCTACATGACATACTATAAACTCCAAAACTCGAGAGATTATTGGTCTGAGAACTCCAACCGTTGTGTAAGTAATATAAAAACTCAAATGAGCAGAAGACGATTTGAAAAAATAAGGGAAGTACTTCATTTCAATGACAAAGATAAACAGCCGGAGCGAGATGATCCTAATCGGGATAGGATTTATTTAATCCGACCTGTTACTGATTCTCTCAATAAAACTATTGGAGGTATACTAAAATTAAGTGGGCTGTGTGTAGATGAGCAAATATTCTCCTCAAAAATTGGTAGCTATATGAAGCAATATTTGCTAAATAAACCAAAAAATGGGGTTTTAAATTTTATGTTATATTTTTATGTGATACTACGGGATACGCTTACAAGTTTGAAATACATAGTGGATCGACTGAAATGCCAGCTGAATTAGAGCCGGATCTTCAGTCTTTTGCAAATATAGTGGTCAGATTACTTCGGGAAGTACCTCGATTTCAAAACTATATAACTAACTAACTACTTTGACAATTTTTATACCACTGTGCCATTATTAGTGTGTTTGCGTACACAGGGTATACTTGCTGTAGGTACTATCAGACGCAACAGAATTAAAAATTGCAAGCTTCCTGAAGAGAAAGTAATGATAAAATACGATAGTGGAACAAGTCATGAATACGTATCCAATATATATGGCATCAATATAATGACACTCTCATGGAAGGACAACCGAATTGTAAATCTGATTTCTACTTGTGTTGGCACTAAACCAATATTAGACAAAAATAATACGGAGTCGCAGTCTGTGAAAGAAAAGCGATTCGATAAAAAAGACAAGTCTGTCAAATATATCCCATGTCAACAAATCAGAAAAGATTATAATTGTCACATGGCGTTGATTTAATGAACAGCTCAATGGGTCGCCACAAAATAATCATGAAAAGTGGACAAACCGAATGTTTTATTACCTTCTTGATATGACCTGTATAAGTCCCTGGCTACTACACAGGAGAATAAAGACCGGAAAGGATTTAAGGAAATCAGATTAGTAGACTTAAGTTTGAGGTGGCAGACGCATTATTTTCGTTCAATACAAAGGCGGCTTCTGTAGAAAAACAAATTCTTGAAAAACGTCGAAGACCGAATGTACATCCGACGACGTCCAGGAATAGCAGACTTTAAATGATCGATCATTGGACAACGATGAATAAAAAAGGAAGATGGAAGATGCCAAATTACCCAGGACAAATAAGAATATTTTGCACAAAGTGTAAAATAAATGTATGCTTAACTTCGGAGCAAAATTGTTTTTATGACTACCATCATAATTAGATTTTCTGGTGTAATTTATATTGGTATTGAATTGAATTTATTTTTATTTTTTGTTAAATTTAATTTTACTTATTTTTATTATTTATATTAGTTTGTATAAATTGCTAAAAATAAAAGTACATATAAAAAAAAAAATAAATCGTTTCACTTCATCTTATTTGTTGACCATTCTGGTAAGTATGAAACGGATAAGTGCTCATTGTACTTATCTTCTAAGCATGGTTGCCACTTGACAATTTTTTTTTGTACCAAATTTGCCGAAAAAGTGTACCAAATAGGATAAAAATGTACCAACATTTTTTTAACTAAGACTATCATTAACATTTCGCAGGTATAGACTTAACATAAAAGCAAATTTACACATAAACTTATATATATTTGTACGTTTTTTAAAGTTACTGTACATTTTAGATCCAAAGCGTTCGACGCATGATTTAAAAAACTATTATAAATATCAAAATTAAGAAAAAAAATTGTTTGCAGTTGTTACTAACTTGCCGCTTAGCTCGAAAATCACACTTAATAATTTTTTATAAATTGTTTCTCGAAATATTTAATAATTTTTTGATTTCGAACAAATTTCGATTATATATTTACATATCTGGACAAAAATTACATCAATAAACTTTATTTCAAAATTTTTAAATTGCAGAAGTTCAAATCAATCCATGGAAGTATGTGAAAAAGAAATAAGAGATCGTCCAGTTTGTTATTTTTAGCGTAGAGCGGGTACTAGAATTCTGACATGAATCAAATATAATGGATTAGATTATTACAGTATAATCTCGATAATCCGGAAAATTAAAAACCTAGTGGTGTCCGAATTATCAAAATGTCCGGATTACTAAGATAAAAAATAAATCCGAAGAGATACTACTGAGCCTATGAATGAAACTTATTTTTATTAAATCTCAAATATTTATGCCTTTAAAACCTATTTTCTCGATATCGTCTTCTTCAATCACATCGTCAATAAATTCAGTGTCGTCATTATATCATTATATAATTCCGAAGATATTTTGACAAGTAGGTCAACTATTTCAATTGAGTTTATGGGGCGTAAAATTGCAAGAGACAGATAATCATCTGAATCTTATTCTTCGTCATATAGAATTTTGTTAAAGCATTGCCTGAGGACACCTTCATCCACAATATTCCAAGAATTTGATGCTAGAAAAGCAACGTCTTTTAAAGAAAAGTTTTTTAAATAATGCATAAAATTATTTGGCTAGAAAAAAAACTTTTTCGATAATTAATTTTTAAGATTTTAAGATGGGGATTTTGGTTGAATAAGGACCGTGCAGTTTGGTGGCAAAAATAGGACGCACATGTCTTAATCAAAGTCTGACAAACTTGATTTACAAATGATTTTTCAAACCATTTTTAAACAAAAGTTCAGTCATCCAAGCATTTTTGCTGTTGACATATTTTAATTGTAGGCTTCCTTTTTTAAACATCCTTGGATTTTTGGCTTTTCCGATCATCAATAATTTAAGCTTATGTTCTCCCGTTGCATTGCAGCAAACCAGAAGAGTTACTTTTTCATTACCAATTTTACGTCCTGTTGCAGATTTTTCAGTATGCAAAGAAACTTTTTCTTTTTTCAGCTCAATCGTTAAGAATGTACATTTTTTCTTAACTATCGTGCCATTATTAATAATTGAAGTTTTTAACACACTTCAATCAAAATAGTTTTGATCAACATTCAAACGAACCACTTAATTAAATTGAACCTTCTATTTCACAACTGTAACAGCAAATGACATTGCTGAGAGCAAATAATAATAAGGATTATGAATTTGTATACGTATAAAAGTAGCATATTCATTTTCGCTCGCACTCGTCAATCAAATGGAAAACGTGGGATCCCGTTAAAAAATAGCGAACAATACTGATTTAAAAAAAAAGTGTCCGCATTAAAGAGGTAAATAAAAAGCGTGGAGTCTGAATTACAGAGTCTACAATAGAAAGCAATTGGGTGTCCGGATTACCGCGTTGTCCGAATTAGCAAGTGTACGAATTATCAAGATTGCACTGTAACACAATTGGAACCCAATGCGATATCAAGAAAAAACAAATCGAGACAACATGATTTTTCCTATCGCTAGAGTAAGATACGCAATAGAGCTTTCTCAAGCTTCCAATGCGCATCTTGCTCTTGCTTGAAATCCTGAGAGCAAATTTGCAAAAATCCGTTAAAACCGATAGAAAAAATAAAATTCAAATCTTGAATCAAATCAATAAAACAACTTTTAAACACGATTTTCTAGTCCAACGGCCCATTTTTCATAAGAATTGCAATCAAAATTCCTGTAAGCTAGTGTTTAATGATTATGACCAAACTGTATATATACAGTATAATAAGTGAGTCCCTAAAAGTAAATTCAGTACATATTTTCCCTCTATAATTCGAATAAATAAATTTGACCTCTGCATCTCGAACATAGCAATATTTGATTTTACAACCTTTATAACTCGGTTATTTGAAACGAATCACCTCTATATTTCGAAGAAAAATACGATACCGACTTTAAGAATATGGCGACAATGTGCATACATACAATAAACCAATTGTATGAAATTATAAAGGAATTTATGACTGACGTTAACACGTGAGATCATTTAAACTTTATTGCTACCGATTGAAAAATTATCAGAAATTGTTTGGTCATACTGCAATACACACCAATGTTTAATGCCTCTATTACTAGGAATTATTTATTTATTTATTTATTTATTTATTTTCAAATTGCTAGTCAATGAACAGAAGTATTCTTACAGACTAATAACAAAATAAAGTAATTATAACAATAAAATTATAAGGTTATAAAATTAAAACTAAAATATTAATTAAAAGCTAAATTGAGTAAATTCAAAAAAGAGTTTTTAGAGGAGGAGAAATCTATTGAAATTAAGTGCGAGATATTATTGAATTCAATTAATGCTCTAGTAAGAGGAGCATTGAGTGCATAATTTGTTCTATTGAAGCCAACGTAAAAAGTATCGAAATGTCGAAGAACTCTAGCAGGAACATTGAAAGATATTCTCTCTAAGAGGGAAGGAGAGTCAATTACACCCCTAATGACATCAAAAACAAAGGTTAATGATAGTATTGCTCTTCTATTTTGCAATGTTTTTAAATTTATTAGCATACATCGAGAATTGTAAGTAGGAACTGGATCAGCAAAGTGCAGAGATCTCAGAGCATACCTTATAAAAACTTTCTGAATGCGTTCAATTCGTTGAATATGACACGCATGATATGGCCTCCAAATAAAAGAGGCATATTCAAGCCTAGAACGGACAAATGAGGTAAAAAGGAGCTTAAGAGTGTATGGATTAGAGAACTCAGAGCTGTTACGTCTAATAAAAGCTAACATGGCATATGACTTAGATATAGTAAAGTTAATGTGGCTGGAGAAAGTAAACTTGGAATCAAAAATAACACCCAAGTCCTTTATTTCATTGACTGACTGCAAAAAACAATCAGAAATGCGATAAGTGGTTTGAACAACATTATGACATTTCGAAAATGTAATGTGAAAGCATTTATTAATATTTAATGAAAGGCAATTAGCAGAACACCAAGAATAAACATTATCAAGTTCTGCCTGAAGCATTAGAGCATCCTGTGGGCTTTTTATTACAGAATAAATTTTCAGATCGTCTGCATACAATAAATAATTAGCAAAAGAAAAACAGTTGCCAATATCATTAACAAACAATACAAAGAACAAGGGCCCCAGAATACTACCCTGTGGTACGCCGGATGATGCAACAAAAAAATGAGACTGCACATTATCCACCACAACAACACACCTACGATTGCTTAGGTAAGATTTAATCCAATCCAAAAACACGGAATGAAAACCCATACAAGCTAACTTTTTTGTTAGGATTACATGAGAAACCTTATCAAAAGCTTTGGACAAGTCAGTGTAAACTGCATCTATCTGAAGACTTTGTTGGAAAGCTAGAATACAGTCTTCGGTGAAAACTGCAAGATTGGAAATTGTTGATCGCCCAGGCACAAAACCATGTTGATTGGGAATAATCAGACTTTTAACAGAAAAAAATAGTTTATCCTTGATAATGCATTCAAAGAGCTTAGAAATGGTCGTAAGTTTTGAAATGGGCCTATAATTACTAACATCATTTTTGTTGCCACTCTTAAAAATGGGAGTAATAAGTGTAAATTTCCAAGCATCAATAAATACACCCGAAGACAAAGATTTGTTAAAAATAACCAACAAAGGGTATGCAAGTGATGTGCATTTTTTTAGCAAAACCGCAGAAAGCCCATCAACATCAGTTTGGGTAGAAGACTTTAGTTGTTCAATACCCCTAACTACATCATTATAAGACAGTATTAAAGACCCAAAATCAATTGACGATTCCAAATTACAAGAATAATTTGCAGCATCAGCCTCAGATGTAAAATTAGAACTAAAAAAGTCAGCAAAAAGGTTAGATGCATCAGCGGCAGAGTTAGCAAATTTATCACTAAAAAATAGTGTTGCAGGAATACTTGAGCTAGTTCTTTTCAATTTAATATAACACCAAAAAGCCTTGGAGTTTGTTTTTATGTTGGCTTCAAATTTTAAGATGTAATTCTTATACAGAAATTTATCAAGGCAATTAAAATCCTTTGAATACTTTTTATATGATTCGAAATATTTAATATCATTAGTTTTTTTGAATTTACGATAGAATTTGTTCCTTAAATTCTTTAACTTCTTAAGAGCTCTAGTGTGCCATGGTAATTTATACTTTTTTTTTACAACAACTGGAATATTGCTCTGACATATTTCAATGATTTTTGATCTAAAAATATCAAAGCAAGTTGATACATCTAAATCGAGTAGCATTGCATCCCAATCCAAGCTTTGAAATAAGTTATTCAGATTAAGAAAATTACATAAATTATAATTAAAAGAAAACTTACGATTATCACTTTTAATATTAAAGAATTCATAAAAATCAAGTTCAATTATTAATGGAACATGATGCAGGCTCGATGTAGATAGAGGAAAAAAACATTCCGACAAATTATAATTAATATTATTGCTTAAAAATATTAAATCCAAAATTCGATTAAGTTTATTTAAAAAACCATTAATTTGCAAGAGATCAATGCTTAAAAAACTATCAACCACATATACTTCAGAGGTACTATTGATATTACTAGGAATAAGTGCAGTACTATTAGCAACATGCGACCAAGATACATTGGGTAAATTAAAATCTCCAAGCACACAAAGATGGTTATCCCCTACTTTATTAAAAACTAAAGATAAAATATTATCTACATGCGCCTTATAAAGGCTTTCAGCACTATTTGGAGGAATATAAGAGGCGCATAGAAACAATGAGCCAGACATACTTTGAACGCGCACACAGATCTGGTCAAGTAAGGAATCTTGATTATCAAGAGCATGCATAGAAGCCAAAAGTTTTCGTTGTACCGCAATCAGAACACCGCCTCCTCTTGCACAGCCAGTTTTTGTAGCATCTCTATCATTACGAAATACATTGTACAGGTTCGCGTCAAAAAATTCATTATCATAAAAATTCACATTTAGCCATGTCTCAATGATGACAAAAATATCATAATCCAACTGTGAACTCATAGCGAGAAGTGATTTAGATTTAGTTCTAAGTCCAGAAACGTTATGAAAATAGATTTTAATCCGTCTACTATTGTTGTTGGAGCTATTTAAATTGATTAGGGTTTGGACTGTTGTTTTCCTGGTTTTTGAAAAAACTCAAAAGGTCGCACATTAACATTAGCAGGCCAGAGGTCAGGAATTATCAACTTTTCGTAGAAGCCTTCAGAAACTCCCAATTTGAAATTAACACTCTTAATAGTGTCCAAAGAAACGCCCTTCTTAAGCAAATTATAACAAGATAGATGAATTCTATCGATACCTGCATGGTTACCAACAAATTCAATAATATTTTCAGAAGTAACAGATGGAGCAAATGAAGATAAATGTAACCATTTCATACGATCAGCGACCTCAAGTTCTGAATTGCGAGTAGCATTGGAACCAACAACAAGTATAGGTTTTTTGTTGTTTTTTTTCTTCACATTAATCGAATTCATATTAGTATTGGTTAGAGATTTTGCAGCAGTGACAGCAGTAGCAGCAGCAGAAGCATATGTTTTTGGAGCAGCGGCCGCAGCAGCATATGACGTAGAAGCATTCGCATTATTGTTAACAATTACAACATCATCAGAGTGAGTCACGTCAACCGATGACGGCAAAGTACCATGAAGAGCTAAGTTCTTATCACTCTTATCATTCAAGAGATCAGCAACATTGTTTTTGAAGAGATTTGTATCTTCACTTGCAGCAGCATATAACGCAGAAGCATTCACAATATTATTAACAGCTACAACCTCATCATCAGTGTGAGAGACATCAACCAATGCCAATGACTGCGAAATTTCATTAAGAGCAGAGTTTTTATCATGCTTATCGAGATCCGCAACATTGTTTTTTAACAGATTAACATCTTCAATTAGAAGAGCGATAGCAGAGGTTAGATTTTTGTAGCACAGTTTAGATTGTAAAGAGAGAACCTCAGTTTGCAACTCATCAATTTTTTTAAAGAGTAGCTTTTTATCGTCATGTAAAGAGTTAATCATGGATAGAGCGCGCGCATTTTCAGATCGAAGAGAACAAATTTCACTAAACACAATTTGCAGAGTAATTTCGCGGCTATTGCAGCTTTGTTGGTGTGTTGAAACCGGTTTATGTTGTTGTTGTACTATTTCAGCATTAGATGACGATGACAAAGAGACCGAATTATCGCGAAACTGCGTTGGAGGGGGAGAACGCAGAGAATTACGACGCACTGACATGCAATTTTTACAAAAGAAACAATTGTTTGATTTTTGCATATATTCCAGATCAACTGGCAAAATGTTCACACAAGCTAAGTGAAAAAGATTCTTGCACTTGCCACACTGGATTGATTGCTGACCACGGTCAACCTTTAGCCCACAAAGACAAGGCATAATAATAACTTTTAGACGAAAGACTAAAGACTTAGTAATAAAACTATTGGACTACGAGAAAAACACGTCCGCACCGTACAAAGTTTCACGACGAGTATCAACCTCTTTAACTCAAAATTAGTTGGAATAAATCTTAACCTCTTCAAGCCTAACATTTCCTGACAAAATTCGCTGCAGTCGAAGTCCTCTATAAGTCGAAAACTCTATAACTCGAATTTTTTGGCGCATCCCTTCAACTTCGACTTACAGAGGCTCTACTGTATATATATATTTATGTATGAAATCGAAAAATTTTCTTTCAGCTGCTGGTGAGCTGTGTGGAAGGCACATTAAAAAATTCACAAAGCTCACAAGTTCTTTAAAACAAAATTCCCCGACTCCATTCTTTATGGAACTCACTTTTTCCCAAAACTGAGCCAAGTCTGTGAAATTATTGATATCTATTTTTGAAAGCTGTAGAAGTTTCCACTGAGTACCGATGGTATCGTAGTCACATTCAATCAAGTGATTAAAATGGCTTACCACTTTCTTAGTTAATTTTAGGTTATTACTTTGTCTTTTTTCTCACTTTTTTCTTTGTCTATTTATTGAAACAAAACACTTTTAGTTATTTTTAGGTTATTACTTTGTATTTTTTTTGTCTGTTTATTAAAAAAAAACACTTTATTTTCTTTTATGTTTTAGTTTGCTTCTAATTAAAATTTTCTTAAACTAACCAAAAAATGACTGCGTTCGCTGCGGAGAAATTCAGGTATCTATGTATGTACATAAAGTAAGAGATGACAAACTTCCCAATGTCACGTTATATTACTTACATTTACATATTTAGCTATGCAGTCGACAGCTGTGAAAATGGGTAGCATTGCATTAAGGGTCATGCACACATGCGATATTACATGTGAGTTTGTGACGCGAACAACGTTTTCAAACTTAACCTTCACACCGCCACCAATGTTTAACTACGGGAACGGGCACTATTAACATATGTATGTTAATATTTTAGTTTTCATACAAAATGTATGCAAATTTGCACATTTACTATGATTTTTGAACTTGAATAATTCGATACAGCATGATTTGTGAGAGTTTCTATGGTTACAATATTTTTGGGGGGAACCTATAGTCCAGTTGCTAGGTTTCTTAGTGGTCTTGAAATTTCGTAGCGGATGCGAGCTTTGTAATAAAAAAAAAATATTTAAATCTCATAAGTGAAAATGGCAGATAATAACAAAACAATTTAAAAATCTATGTTAGTGCTTCATCTGTGGCTCAGTAAGTACAGTATGAGCTATTTTTAAACACCGAAAAATTAAAGTTTTCCAATGTTCAGGATATCGTATGAATAGCAGGCAGAGTACAAAATACAAAATTTCATTGCCAATATGGGCTCGGATGAGGACAATGTGGAAACAGAGGCAACAAAATGTGATATGATGGAAGCGGATATATCAGCCTGAAGGATATGATGGGGAAGCCTCTGATCAGAAATCGAAGCTTATTCCGTACAACTCGGGCACGGGAGCGACTCAGAAAATGAATGAATGAAAAGTGATGATACTGAAGGCTTCGTCCCGGATAAAGATGGTCATTGTCATTCAAAAGTAAAAGTTTTTTTCAATATGTAAGTCCCACCACGAAGACGCCAAACAAAAAAGCGCGACTAGAAAAATTTGTATCCAGTTTAAGAAGCCTGTTTAAATTGAGCATAGCAAAGCTCTAACAAAATTTAAGGCAACAATTTGAAATAACTGTAAAATCACCAAATATTTTTCAAGTGATCAATTTTTTAATAAGCTTTTATTTAAAAATGCCTTCTAATTATTTGTTAATATTATAATAACATAAAATACGCATATAAACTAACAAAATCCCTGAAATAAAAGCAATATTAACATATGTTAATAGCACCCGTTTATGAAGTTAAAACGTCAGATTTTCAAAAAATAACGGAAAAAATCCAAATTTACAACGAATGTTAAGTTTTTCGAAAAGAGGTCAAAAACTTAGTCACTGAGTCGAAGTTTTATGAAAATGGGATAACGAATAAATGAATTGCAGCAAATTATAAATTGCGATATTATCATTTGTTAATAGTGCCCGTGTGAAGGTTAATAGAAACGATTTTGTAATTTTACTGTGAAATTGTAGAAACTTTAGGTTTCACACCTTACATGGATAAAATGTACCAAATCAGAATATAATGTACCAAATGAAAATAAATGTACCAATTTTGGTTCAAATGTACCAACTGTGGCAACCGTGCTTCTAAGATAAAACCACTTTTTTTAAATAACTGCAAAAAAAAAAAAAAATCAAAAAAGAGGTATGTATTTCGTTATCAATTTATACCTAATATATTTTTTTCACCCAAATCAGAGTTCAAGAGCATATAAGGATTAAATCTTTAAAATTTAGATATTTAACAGAAATATCGTGATAATTTTAATTGGACTTTGAGACCAAGCGTCTAAGGAATAAAAATAAACAAATTCAAGCAAAATTGGTCCAGTAATTTTTGCGTGATACGCTAACATCGAAAACGGCTATCATTTTATTTATATAGATGTACGATTAGATAGATAAGATTTAATTCAGCTGAAAAGGAAATCCTTCTTTAAATTAAACAAAATTAAATTATGTCTTAAGGTGAAGTCTATGCTCTATAGTTATTTATTTCATGATATAAAGCTTTGACTGACATAATATTATAAAATTTTTGGTAAATTATAGCTCATATATTTATGTACTTAGCTCTATTTAAACTGCTTACAATATTTGATAAAATATGTCATTTGATTTCCCATCGCTAAATTGTTATTATATATTTCAAAATTTCTTATTTTTATTTATTTTTACACACTGAAAATTTTTATTTTTCAATTAGTAAAATGTTTGGACCCCACGATTCAATTTAGAATTTATTATATGTATAAAAGATTCATTATTGATATACATACATGTGCAGGTCCACCGAATTTTTTATTAAGCCGGAAACGTTTTTAATTTTTTGGAGCACACTCATCAACTATGGTTTTTCTTGAAGTTATGACTATCTTGAAATAATATTCAAGGAAACATAGTTAAAATTGCATTTAAAGTAAAAAAAAAACATGAAAAGTTACATAAAAAAGTAGGTCTTTAAATTTTTAGTGTTCCACCTGGAATATTAGAATAATTATGGTTGAAGAGTGTGCTCTAAAAAATTACAAGTTCGATGGAGATGTACATGTGCATCCGCCACTAGTACAGTGACTTATTTTTCTTATATATGTATGTTAGAGTGACCAAAAAAAATCGAGTTTTCGATTTTGATGTTGCTAATACGAATGCTCGCTAATACGAATGCGTTTTCGGACTACAATGCTGAAGAGCATTAGACCAAAAAAAAATTTGTTCTACAAGTTAACTTCACTTGAATCCAAATTGGCGCTGTTTTTTCGCTGTTTTCTGGGAGTTTTTTGATACTACCAAGATACTCAGCCACTGTATAACAAAACAACTATCACCATTGTGCTCAGCAGACCCGAAACTATAGGGCTCGATACCAACGGGCCGTATCTCATGCGGAATAATTTTTTGGGAAGAGTTATCATCACACGCAAATAAATTGAATGAAATTAATTCATAAATCGGACATTAGCGACCTCTAAATATCAATATTTTTTAATAAAATTTAAAATGCCTTATTTTTTTAAATATCACTAACTACTTTACGTATTAGCAACATCAAAATCGAAAACTCGACTTTTTTTTGGTCACTCTAATGTACATATATATGTATAAATTGTTATGTTTCACTTGATTGATTAAAATGTACAGTATTTATTATATTTATATAAGTATATGTATAGAGTGAATGAAGTAGCAACATAAACAATAATAATAAATAAAAAAATAACAAAAAAAATAAAAAAGCTTAATAGTTATTGCAATGAAAAAGCCAAGCTACATATGTATATGTGAATTTGTATCCCTCATATCTAATGCCTTTTTCTTGGCATGCAATTTTAATTCATGAGTCAGACATAATAGCTACTTTTCCTATACCAATTGGAAAATAATCTAAAGAGGCTCAAGAAGGGCGTAATAAGGACTTTAAAAAATGTGGGGAAAATAATACTAGGAAAACGAGTGCTATAGATTCTACTGAAGATATCATGCGTTACTTATTGGTGTCTTCTGATCGAAAACTTAATATGTTACGGACTGAAACTAAAAATAAATTCTCCTGGCTAACGCTGACCTGGCTCTGAACAGAAGCACTCATGAAGTACCAGTGTCAACCCTTGCATGACCTCCCTGTATTCGTAGATAACCATGGGGTCTTAAAGCGACTACAATTTCAGATGGAGATAGCGGCTATGTGTTGAAACCCACTCGCAATGAATTCAAACAACATAAAAACCACAGAAGGAGGAAAAACAGAAGAAAAAATACAAAAAAAATCAAAAAATAAAAACATTTCGATGTATCAACATCAGCAAACGTAAGTGCGAAAGAGGTTGTAAACACTTTTCAAAGGGCTAGTATAATCAACCGGTCACCAAACAAGGAACTCGCCCTCGAAACTAATTGGGAAATGGGTAGAATAGGTAGTGTACTAAGCCCATTGTGCGTAACAAACGCTAGTAATATGAGTGGCAAGATTACTGCGTTCCGCAAAATGGGGAGCAAATAAGGAGTCTGGTTGATACGATGGAGGATGGAAAGAGGCGTTCGATTCGTCAACTAATGAGGGACGTAATCGTAAAGATCAAGGCTCATTGCGAGCTCTCCGCCATTGAGCAAAACGATGAGGAGGCAAAAAAGATGATCTCAAACATCACCGTGGGTTAGACAGACAGAATGGCAAATGAGGAAGCCAGATAGCGAAAGTAAAACGCCACCAACAAAGAGTCATACAGCGGTCGCAAAGAAGACTACTGTGTCTAACCAGATAGCCAAGACCCCCAGAACAGTCACGGCAACAAATGGTAAAGAATTAAAAGGAGTAGCAGAAGAAAAATCAGCAGCAACCACTTCAAAGGCACAAAAGCTGTAACTAACTCCCTGGGTAGTGCAACTCAGAAAAGCGCGTAGCCTAAGCAGACGCAAGAGTGGACAAAAGTTCTATCGAAGAAAAAGAGGAATATAAGACCGAAACCTGGCGCTCTTATTATATCTGCATCCACTACTACCAAATATGCGAATATCCTGATGAAAATCAAGAGCGTTAAAAAAAAAGAAAGAAAGACTGAGCACAGAACAAAGATCCAAAGTCGCTCAGTTTTATTTTGAAAGTCAACATTAAAGTATTCAGACCGAAATCTTATCGAAATTTCATTCATGTTCGAAATCCACCTAGTGCTCCAACAAATTACCGATTAGTTCAGCGCTTTCAGCATCAAGGAGCTGTCTGTGACCTTTCACGTACTGGAAGACCTCGTGCAGTTCGATATGATGTGAACATTGGCAAGCAAGTATTGAGGAAAACCCCGAAACTTCCACAAGATGATGTTCTCAGCAGTTGGTGATATCTAGGCGGTCTTAGCAAATAATCCACAAGTACACATTCAGTATGCTCGGCGTTTTCAAGAATTATTCCGAGTGAACAACGAGTTTATTCACAAACTCATAATAAGCGATTAGGTCCATTTTCACCTAAACAGTAAAGTGAATAAACAAAATTGCAGAATATGGGTCATCGAAAAATCAAAAATAATTATTTAACGTCAAATGCGCCCACTTAGATGCACAGTTTGGAGTAGAATAACCTAAGAAAGGATCATTGGACCATATTTTTTTGAAAACGACGAAAAAGTTGCGGTTAATCTGGATGGCTTTTAATACTGGGCAATGATTGAACATTTTTTAAGGCCAGAGGTAGAGAATTAACAAGTTAAGATAACGACATAAATCGCTGAGTGCGACTTAGCTCCACAGCTTTGTTTTTGCATGTTATCTCTCCGCATCGCTACTGGGAACAAAATCCGAGTCAGATTGTTGTTGTGGTTTACTTTTTTTACGCTTTAAATCGGATATTTCATGTCAGGTTATGAAGTTTGTAAAAAAGTATTTTTAACTACAAAGCCCATTAAAATCGAATATATATATTATTACACTACTCAACAAAATTAACTTTTTTTTTGTTGCCCTGTATGTCTCTGCGGATCTCTATAGTTTCAAGCTCACAGTTTACGAATATATTCATGAAAGTGCTGGATTGGCTCTAGTTTTTATAATATTGAGGTATTTATCTCTCATATATAAAAATCTCTTGTCACAGTGTTTGTTACCGATTTCCTCCGAAACGGCATGACTGATTTTTATGAAATTTTGAGTGTATATTTGGTAGGTTTGAGAATAGCTCGCAGGCTATAAAAATTTTATTCAGGTGCATATTAAGGGTGGCTCTCATACAAAATTATTTTTAAAATAACATTTTCACAAAGACCACTACATCGTTTCACATGGAATTTACACCACGTGTCCGATTTAGTTGAAATTTTACCAAAAAACCAACTAACTCAAATGTAGAAAAAGCCTGCCTAAGGTGCCTAAATAAAGCCAACTGTTGTCAAACCATGCCCAAATTTTTCATGTAGCTGAAAATGCGTTTTTTTTTAATTTACGGTCCTATATGCCTATACTATAGAAACGTGTTAAAGAAAATTCTCCCAAAATTTAAGCTTCCTAGATTAAATCTGCGAACGACGCAATCAGTTTGTTTCCTATTAGAATTCATATGGCAACAACAATTTTATTACTAATACAAAAAAAAAATATGTCTTTCGTTCTTGTAATTTTTCGTTTTTTTCCATATGAATTGGTCCAAAAATTAATTTTTGTATATTTTTCTTTAAAGTAATACATTCACTGTTAGTTAGAGTGACTAATTATTGAAGGAAAATATTGTAATTACTTTAATTTTAGTTAAGATCGCGTTATTTTTAAAATTTAAAATTTTTTATAAAGGCATAGATAGATTTCTTGCCAATTAAATACTTTGAAATTTTTTGGACCAAATATCAAATTTTATTTTTCTTATTTATTTTTTTATTAGAAATTCATGTAGTGGCATAGACAATTTGTAACTATAGTGTATAAGGTGAAAGTAGTGAAAACGGCACAGAATTTGAGCTGTAACAAAAGAATCACCAACCAAAGTTCTACTTGCGTAGAGATCATGGATTTTTTCCTTATAATTAGTATACATAAAAATAAAATCAAATTTTCTTCATTTTTCTACTCAAAATCCGAAAAATTAAAATTTTGCACCTCTGGTAGCAACCATAGCAGTATTTTTTTTTTTTATTTTTTTAAATGAGAATATACTCGAATATGAATAGGTTTTTGAATTTTGAGTGTTCCCGAAGAATTTTAGATCATGACAATTTTTTTAATTTGTCTAATGTACACATCATGTGTTTTAAAAAAACTGAAACACTTATCTTAAATTAACAATACTACTAATATACGTATTGCATGTGTATCAGTTCATTTGAATCAGTACATACAGTCAATTTTAAACAACTGGACGGTGTCAATATATTGTTTTGCCTCTAACTTTTTTTAAAATTTTTATAATTTCATATTTATTGGTGTAAATAGTTTTAAGTAAGTTAAGATAAGATAATTATAGACAATTATGGCAAACGAATGGTATGTCTGAGTTTTGCATAAGCTCAAGATCGGCGTGCAATACATCAACACATTCGAGATGAAAGAGCTCATTGCAATATGCACACTGCACCTTGGCTTGTCCACGTTCTACCTTTTGGCCACAAACGCAAAGCATTGCAAATTTTTTTTTATCTCTAATTATTTTTTGACAAAACGGCACGAAAATTAGTATATGGTAGTTTCCAAGCAACCGATTATAGCCGAAACGAATTTGCTACACTATTTTGGTAAAACTATCTTTTTTCAAAAAATTTGTTGATACAACAAGAACTACATCTGCTCTTGATGTCGCTTTGTCAATGGTTTTTCGACAACTGATTGAAAGAGCATAAGAATGCGTGCGATAATTGAGCGCAGAAGTTCCACATAGAGAAGAAAATCTGCCATCTGTAAAAGGAACTTGGTTTAAGGTTAATTCAAGCGTTTTTATTATAAAAATTGGAGTTATTTTCGGAGCGAATATATGCGCAGCTCAACATAGCTCAATCCAATTTATGACGAAAAATGCACAATTCGTAGCGAGAGCCACGCCCTATCATGGTGCATTCAGTTTGTCACCATTCAATTAGTAAAGAGACAAAAACATGTTCCAACCTAGCAATCCAATTATGTGTTAACTGCGTCAAAACAGGACACAACATTAATTGTCGGCAATTTGAAGCTTAGACATCATTCCTACAAACACTATTAGGGAAAAGAAGTCTTAAGCCGAATAAGATAATATAACAAAGGCCTTAAAGTTTCTTAAAAACAATAAAGCAGCTGGCGCAGATCGTATAGTTGCCGAAACGTTGAAAGTCTCCGGAGTTTACCGATGAACTTATGCACCTTATTCTTACCTAAATTTGGGAAATAGAACGAAAACCTGAAGATAGGATGAGCCTTCAGTATAAATCCAAAAAAAGGGAACTTATCGCTATACCAGAGCTACAGGGACATCATGATCCCATCGATTCTTTCCAAGGTCTAGACAAAAATTTTCCTGACCAGAGACAGCGTAAAAATAGAACCACTTATTCAAAATTAATAAAACAAAAGACATGTCCATTAGGGTGGGTCAAATTTTTTCGCGACAAAGCGTCTAGCAAAAACGTAATCTACGGAAAATTCTAAGAAAATTTGCAAAAGAAACAATGAATCTAAAATCAATATCGAGCCCCGGATTTTTGCCGAGAACATTTTTATATACAGTGGAATCGCGATAATTCGTAATCGCAAGGGACCAGCAATTTTTTACGAATTACAGGAGTTTTAGATTTAACGAGGTTTCGATTTTTTCGATAAATTTTTTTTTTGCTCCATTATCAATGGCTGAAATGATATTTTGCTTTTGCAACACTGATAAAGTCTTATGAGTACGTTTACTTGCCATTTTCACGCCCCACTCTCTTTTTCACGCACCTCTGGTAAAGCAACGAACAAACTGACCTTGAAATCACAAAAAATTCCACCAAAAAATATGAACGATGAACGTAGCCTACAATGATTGATATTGTTTTTTAAACTATAGTTCCATAGAATTTTGTTTTGCATTACGAATTATAAGAGGTTGTCAAATCCAATTACGATTTATAAGAGGTTAAACAGACTTATTGCACAAAAAAAAATACGAATTATCGAGGGGACTAAAATGTATGGAATTCTTACGAATTAAAGCGATTTTTTCAAGGGACCAACAGTTTGCTACGAATTATTGAGATTTTCGATTTAACGGGGTACGAATTATCGCGATTCCACTGTACATACATATGTACATTTAAAACAAAAAAAAACATATCATTGCTTTTGGTTTCAAATTGCTGTTTTGATCAAGTTGTGCAGTTGGAAATTATCGTGTATTGCGTGTGTTAAATTTGTTTTGCTATTGCAACTTTTAAAATCATTTCTCGGAGATGGACGTGTCATCATCAATTGTCACTGGATTAAGTTTGCTACAAATGCGGTATCAAAACTGTACTACTTTTGGCTTATTTTCGAGCAAACTCAATTTGCCAAGTGGTCGCCATATTTTAAGATACTATTTTTTTTTTGAGTGAGCGTTCCAGAAATGTAAGCAAGATGTTCTCGTACTCAATTTTCACTCCGCAAGTAGCGGATAAATTATTTGAAATTTGAAAGAAATTGAATATTGGTGTAATTAATAAGGAAAGTGTTACGAAAAAACTAACAAAATTGCTTAATATATAAGAAACATGAACCGGGTCAAAAATTTGGTCGGTTCGAACCGTTTTTGCACTTTTGGATTAGTTCGTCAAAACGGTTTTTTTTTTGAATCGGGTTTTCGGGTCGGTTCATCGGTTAGGGAATCAAAAAAAGACTTTGCACATTTGTATTATTTTTATTCAATAACAATCTAAAAGAATATAGAAACATTTATGTAGACTTAATTTATATCTTACGCTATAATTAAATAGTAAAAAATTATTATTTGATAAAAATTTTATTTACAATAATCAGTTGAGATTGATGAGAAGAATATCTTCTAATAAGTCCTCGTCAATATTTCCCCGCAAGTCTCCGAGAATAAATTTCAGGGTGGAAAATACGCTCTACCGAAACCTGGGTTGCTGGAACACCAAAAATCATTTGAGTAATTCAGATAATTCTTGTCGCGGTAGTTATTTCAAAAGTTCAAAGCATCAACATTACTTATTTAAAAGCCGCCTTGTATTACCAAAAGATTTTATTTTATCTATTAATGATTTATATGTATATGAACTCTGTTTCATGCTTCCCTATTTTTTTGAAAATTTCATCAATTTCCATATTTAACAAAAGGAAAAATAAAAAAGTGAGGAAAATTTGTTTATTGAAAATTGGTCAGAATGAATCCTCAAACCATTATAAAAAGTGGTTCGGTTTTTGGTTCGGATCAAACATTTGTGGAAAATTTCGGTTCGGTTAACGGTTCAGTTAGTTAGTAAAAAAAGTGGATTTCCGGTTCACAACCGATTCACGTCCCTGTAATAAATATTATAAAGAACATTTTATTTTCCGCTGATGAAATGATGACACCTTGTAAGATTTTCAGCACTTATGGCCATTTTTCACAAAACCTTTTCAAAATTCGGCCTGGTTATAAAAATAGTTTTTACGATAAAAACAGATTCAGAAAGCTGACAAAACCAATGATACATGTTGTGTTTTTTTTTAGATAATAAAGCAGTGTTTTCTAAAGAAGTTGCTTATTTTTTATAAAAATCTTCTTGTTAAAAATCGGGGGCTCGACATTGATTTTATACCCACAGTTTCTTGGTCAAATTTTCTTAGAATTTACCGTAGATTAACTTTCCGCTAGACGCTTGTTTTTTCCAACCGAACAATTTGACCCAGCCTAATGTCCATCCACCCAACCCGTGCTTCTCAATTGCTCCATGATAGGCAAATCCAGCATCGTATATGTGGATAACTTTAATTACTTAGGCGTTATATCACCTGATGGTGGTACCAATATCGACATCTATGCCAGAATCGATAAAGTGAAAGGTACCTTCGCTCAGCATCGCAATATCTGACAATCTTCTTTTATCAACGATAGCGAAACTCAAAATCTTTGAGTCGAACAGTTCTTTTGTACGGCTGTGAAACCTGATTAACAAACAGTATCCCGTTACACAATTTACAAGTTTTCATCAACAATTGCCTTCTGAATTCTGAAAATATGATGTCCTAGGATCATTTCCAATTACATTTCCATTCCGAGAAATGCATATAAGCGTGTTAAAGAGAAAAATGTTAACAAATCTAAATGGAAAAATGAAATTGCACAATTTTTGATGCATATAAGAAAGAAATGCTAATAAACGGCGTGCATGTAAGCGGGGATTACTGGAAAAGCAAACCTAGAAAGTACCGTTATTTTTTGGAACAAATTGTCATGAGCTTATTTTGTGTACTTATCAAGTAACTATATTTTAAAAGATTGGAAGAAAAAAAAATTTATTTGTTCGAAATATTTTCTTTCAATTCAAAAATGACACCCCGTTTCTATTCTTTTGACCGCAACTGTATGTTATACTAGTTTGTGATACCGTTTCTGACTATATTGTCATTTTAGCCGGCCACGCTGTTAATTTTTTGGAGTACAGTCTTCAACCATGATTTTTCTTTAAGTTGAGACTATCTTGATTTTACATTCAAGGTGGAACAATTAAAATTCAAGGACCTTTTTTTTTTTTGTAACTTTATATGTTACTTTTCATGTTTTTTACTTTGAATGCAATTTTAACTATGTCTCCATCTGAATTTTAATTGTTCCTCCTTTAATATTTGTTCAAGAATTCTTAACTTCAAGAAAAACGATAGTTGAATGGTGTGCTCCAAAAAAAAAAAGTTTAAACATGGCTGGGCTGAAATGACAATTTCGACATGGCTTAAATTTTTTTTTTTTGGAGCACACCATTCAATCATGGTTTTTCTTGAAGTTAGGATTGTCTTGAATTAATATTCAAGATGGACTAATTAAAATTCAGAGGGAAACATAGCTAAAATTGCAAAGAAAAAAAAACATGAAAAGTTGCATATAAAATTTTGTAATCTAATAAGCGTTAGAGCATATCAACAGTGAAATTCCAGCGAGTTAGACAATCAAGCTTTGCTGTTTTTAAGCGTAATCTTTTGTCAAAGAAACTTTAATAGGCGATCTAGGCTTTTTAGAAAAATCTCTGCACTCAGTAACATTAATATCAACTGTAGATATTGTGTCATAAACTGCCAACTGAGCACTATGCATCTAAAGTAAATTATATCGTTGTATAAACTAGACAACAGTTCTTATCCTTCTTCATTTACATTTAATTCTTTTTCTTCATCTTCAACATCTTCAAAATCAGGAAACTCACACTCATTTCTAAGTAGTTCAATGAAAATTGTCAAAGTAAATAAAGCCCAAAAACAAAAACAACAAATAATAATCTTGCTTGGAGCAAAAAATTCTGTGAAATATGAGATTTGAAATTTTAAAAACTTCTGTAAAATATTTGATTTGAATTTCTAAGCGCAATAAAAATTTAACCTGAACCAAATTTATGAATAGGTTTGGGTTCGGGTTCACATAGTGTAAAAAAAACATTGTTGCGGAGTGGGTTCAGAGTTCGAAACCCTGCTTTGGAGTGAAGATTCAGCAAAACCAATTAAGGAGTATGTGCTCAATACTGTCACTTACAGATCGTCATCAGAACCATTTCTCGCAATCCAAACTTTTTATCAGCTTGCAGAAGATCATGAACACTAATTTTCGTTTAGAAAACAATTAGTTATACAATGGTTTTACGTAGACGATTGCTTAGCTAGAGTAAAAGCATTACAAGAGCACTACAACAACAACTCATTGAGCTTTTAAAACAAAGTCTAAAACTAAGAAAATCGACCTCAAGATGTTACCAAAGAAGATGGTGATTACAAATTTAAACTGGACTTAGAACACAGCCAAAAATTCAAAATGTTAGGACTAACAAGCTGCCCCACCAACGACAATTTCGAATAACATAAAAACCATTTGATCCATTTGGTTGACTTTCACCTGTAACCATAAAAGCTAAGATAATTATAAAAAAACTATGGTGCTATGGGTAGACTGACACGACTACAATTAACAAAGGGTTCGTGTTGCTAGCTGTTTGATTACATAAGCAATCAATAATTAACTTTGTTAGATGTGATGTGTGTTTTTTGGATTGTATGTGCTTTTCTCTTTCTAAGAGTACCAGAATTTAGTTCTGAGAGAGCATCCAAGAAGAAGCAAAAAAGAAAGAAAGCGTAAGAGTACATTACGGATGTCTTCGATGGCAGTTACAAAGGATGGTCAACAGTGGTGCCACTTTGGATAACATTTTTGTAGCAAAATTGCGTATAGTGAAGTGCCTGGGGAGTTTGACCTCGGAACCCAGTTACGGTAAGTGTATTAATGTGAAACCTTCCGAACTACCTTTTATAGATGATATACTAAAAAGTTTACCCATTTCTTTTGGGTGCTTTGAGGTGCCACGCCCCCCAGATGAAAATATGCTCCCACGGCTAAACTAATGGACTGATTTTAATTAAATTTGGTTTAGAGATAGACTGAACCCTAAAAAAGGGTATTAAGAGCTCTAAGTGCTATAATTGGGCGTGGCAACGCCCCTAATAAGAAAAAACGCCTTCACGGCTGAGTCGCTGCACCGATTTTGATGAAATTTTACATAGAGATAGACAGATTCCTGAGCAAAGAAATTTGTTTTTAAAATGGGTGGTGCCACGCCTCTTAAAGGAATAAAACCGGCAGGTTGCACTCCGGGAGTGTCGACAGAAGTGAAAACTTGAAACAAAAAATTAATTTCACACGTAGAAAGAAGTATGCAAGCATAACAAATCTTTTAATGGCAAGTTAGTGTGTTAGTTGGTATGTGTGCGTTTTCTTTTTATATGGCAATGCAATGAAAGACAAAAACGGAATTTGTATTCAAATTTTACTCTCGCTCTCATTCTCAATTTGTCAACGCAACAACGCGGAATTTGAAAGAAACAAACATGTAAGCATAACAATCGATGTATGAGAATGGAATGTGTCAGTTAGTGTGTCTGCTTTGCTTTTTGTCTTCCACTTGGAATATTTATTCAAGAGAAACAATAGAACATTCAAATTTTACTATAGCTCTCATTCATGACGGGGAATCCCGATGACGGTCGGTGTCGCGAGTTCATACTTTTTCCTCAGCCGCGATTGCTTTCTTACGGAGGTGCACAACGTGCCATAAGAAGTTTTCACTTCAAAAACGTTTGTACTGCAAAACTAATGAATCCTCTAATCAGAAAACATGCTTTTACAGCTAAGCTAATATAGTGATTTTCATGAAATTCTGTATGGAGATGGACTGAATCCTAGGGAAGAGATAAAGATTAGAAATGGACAGCATGATTGCATTTTTGGGAGCATTGACATCTAAATAGGTAGAATGGTACTGAACTGTTTTGTATTGTCACTATAATGGTTAAATTTCAACAATTGGGCGAACTTAAACAAATCTTAAATTATTCAATGTATTTAAGCAATACAAGATAAAAGATATAGCGTTAATCTCATTAGTAATTGAAATTTGTAATGTTGATAATCCATAAAAATGTAAGTAAACTAACTAAGTATTTTTATTTTTCTTCATACAATATACTACGTTTGGGGCGCTTTCTAACTTTTTCCGATTGGTAAGGTTTTTGTTTTCTTACTCTTCAGTTGATCCACAACAAAAACACTAAGCTCAATTATGAACTAGCACCTTATCCTCTCGCTCTTTTTGAAGATGGTCAAATCCGAATTATATGAATTATTTTCGGAAGTCTCGATACCTATTCATGATGTTCAATATTTTTATTACGTAATTGATGGAGGTATGTTATTACACCTATGTAAATGGCAATTAGAAGAAAATTTGTCATTATTGACAGATATTTAAGTAAATTTAAGTAATAATTATGGCAGAAATGTGTACGTAGTATTTGACGGTTACGAAACAGACAGCATAAAATTAGCTTAAAGAAATCGTCGGGCGCTAAAAAGAAATCTGCAGATGTCGAATTTGGTGAAAATACACCCCTTAATATTACCCAAGAGAAATTTTGTGTATATAAAAAAAATTAAAAGCCGACTCATAAAAATGTTGAGGAAAAAATTATCTGAAAATAATATTTTTACATGTCAAGCGGAAAGTGATGCAGACAGATTGATTGTTGAATCAGCAATTAATTTACAGTCAGAAAATATTGCTGTCGTTTCTGAAGATATTCACGTATTTGTTCTATTAACTGCACTAACTCCAAACGATCGCAAAATTTATTTTTAAAGGCCACCTCGAGGAAAATTCGAACAGAAAGTTTTTTCATCAAAAAGCTTAGAGGAATCTCTACCAAAATGCAAAGAACATATCCTTTTTTTACATGCTTTCACTGGTTGTGATACCACGTCTGCTTTTTTCAATAGAGGTAAAAACAAGTTTGCAGCGCATATTGAAAAATGCAAAGATTTACATAGCGCTGCTGAAGTATTTAAAAATATCAATGAAGATGCTGACAATATTTTTTAAGCTGGTGTAGCATGCATTTTGTCTTTATACAGTGCTCCCAAGAAAATCAAGGACTTAAATACATTGCGATATAATTCTTCCCTCGAACTCACGTCCTGAGGGCTATGAGTTCACAGTCCTCCCACTAGGCATTTTTGCATTTATTAGGCTCTTCAAGAGTTCTATATAACCATTCTTTAAGAGCAGAACTCTTGGAAATATTCGCTAAAGAGGTTTTAAAACACAGAATAAATGCTACTTAAGACCAAAAGGGCACCTTCTATGGGGACCTTCAAGAGGTTTATGTAAGAGTTAGCTATGACGTTTTCAAAACCTATTCAAGAGTTTAATGAATTAATACACCTAGAGGTCTATAAATATTTTGTGCTCTTGGAAATATTTATACACAATTTTTTTTCGAACGGAATTTTAATTAGGTTTATTTTATTTTGACGAAGTTTTAATAAAGATTTTGTTTTTGGTATACATACTTTTTGCAGTATTACAAAGTTAAATAGATAAAAAGAGAATAGCAAATGGAATTATAAAATGGCAATATGAAAATGATGCAACGAATAATTATGATTTTCGGCACAATTATTGACCAAAATTTACGTGCGAGCAAAGATTTATCGTGAAGTTTGGGGTTTTGCTTCGAAAAACTTAGCGCGCTTCTGAAATATTACATATTAGAAAAATAAAATATTTGGGCTAAAATTAATTTTTAGGTTTTTCTTTAATATTTATGTCTCAAAATACGTTTAAGTGATTTTTTAGGTAAAAGCAAATCGAAATAAAATGATTTACTGCACAAAAAATCATTATTTAGGCAAAAAAAAAAGAAACGCATTTATTTTTTTGTTGTTGTTGCTATTTCGTCGGCATGTATATTAAAAAAGATGGCCGACGACGCCAAGTTTTTAAAATTCCTCGATAAGTGGCATATAAAACTTAAGGATTATCTCTAAAGCTTCATAAGAGGTACTTTAAACTTAAGGATTATATTAAGGGCTTAATAAAACTTGACAGTTTTAATTTGCTAAAATTGTTTATTTAAAATAATTTTGTGTCCATTGTTAGGGTTACCATATGAACAAGTGGCAAATTAAGAAAGAGATGTTTTATGAGCTATTTTCTTTATAGAAATACGAATTATAACCCAAATTCGAATAAACATATTTTGGGCCATCTTGCGTTTATTTTTGTTTTCTCAATTTAGTTTTGGTAATTTGTGCCTCATATTTTTTTATTGTCCAATTCCAAGATCTGGATAATTAAAGAGGGCGAGAAACGAGTTTTGCTTAATATCTCGGAAAGTAAGCTGCAACAGAAAAATATATTAAGGCCAATGTTCAAGAGAAGATGAAATCGATTTCATATCAAGTTTCGTATCACAAGATTTGACCCTCCTTTCATAGCTTCCGAAAACTAAATTTTTCGCCGTAAATAATTATTTCTGTTTAAAATTAAAGTATTTATTGTAAGTTTTAATCAAAGTTGGGTCACTTGTCACATGGAGATTTTTCGAGCATGAAACCGATGTGTTTTGATCTGCTCCTCTACAACAGTGGCCTCAATATATTTTTCTGTTTGTGGCTTACTTTCCGAATTCTTGAGTAAAACTTGTTTCTCGGCGTCTTTAATTGATCAGATCTTGCCATTGGACAACCAGTGTACGGGTAGGCGGCCATTCTTATGATGTACTAGCATTGTTGAATGAAATAATATTTAACTTTGCGAAAATGTGAAAACGGAGTAAACAAGTCAAAAAACGGTACTACTTTTGGAGACTTGAATCAAGAATTTATCAAATTCCAAAACTTTAATTTTTAAGAAAATGTTTAAGTTATAAGCTATTTACTATTTTTATAAGAGTACTGGTCATTTAAATTTTTTTATTGAATTGCGGACGTTTGGTAACCCTACTTTTCGATAAAAAGTTTTATGGAGCTCTTGTGAAGAGTTCTATAAATAAATGAAACCAAATAAAGTTTTATAAAGCTCTTGCGAAGAGTTCTATAAATGCATGAAACCAAAAAAAGTTTTATAGAGCTCTTGGAAAGAGTTCGCGTAAGAGTTGAAGCTTATATTGGCACTTATATAGAACTTAAAAACTCAGAAATTGAAGAGCTCAGTAAAATGTATGGCTCTTAAAGTAAAAAATAAATTTTATTTATTAAAAAGCTTTTATCAAACATTTTTTAAAGATCTTGATAAATATTAAAATGTTTGAATACAAAAATATTTATAAGCGTTTTATGAAGATCTTCCGAATCCTTCTTAAGACCTTATAAATACCTTAGCTCTACTTAAAAAAGAAACTTTTACAGACGATTTAAGAACCTCTCACAAGACGTTGTTAAAACTTTGATAAATACTTTTAAAATTTTGAGTATTTTTTGTATTTGTAAACATCTTAATTGGGAGTTTGAAATGCTTTATAAATAATTTTGATCGAAAGATTTAATTTTATTTTTTTAAGAGGCGAATAAATACTCTGGTATAAGTTAAGAGCCCTATAAATGTTTATTAAATGCTTTCGAAAATTCACAAGAGCTGTGGATTATTTTAATGCCCAGTGGGCTAACCATTACGCCACGCTGCCTCATATATTCGATTTTTTTATTATTCCTTTTGTCCACTGTGTCTACAGTATTTTGTGTCAATATCGCAGGGTAATAATTTTTTAAAATTTTCTCATAACTTAATGCAAGTTTTTCTTTTTTTTATGGGGTCAGTCTATATCTGCGATTTTGGGTAAAAAAAGTCTTAACTTTATTTTGCGACTATGAATATGGGCCATTAAGTTATAAGCTCTATACTGCCGTACTAAGCGAAAAAGACGTATCTTAAAAAATTTCGTTTCGAGATAATTGATATTTTGTAAATGTCGTTTTATTCTTACTTTCTACACGAATTTTTTAACTTATTTATGGCAACTTAAATATCATTTTAAGGTTATTTATTTATGACTTACTCTAAATATCGAAATTCCCTGCGTTTATACGCTTTTCATGAGATACGTCTTTTTCGCTTAGTATTTATAGCTTTAAAAATGTAGATACGTCTTTTTACTTTAATCTTGCCATATAAACTTTCATACAAAAGATATAATATTTTCTATCTTATAAAATACAGATAATATTAAATAAAAACTAAAATCAAATTATATTTTTAGAAACTATACTATATATACTAAAATAAAGATTTAAAAAATAAAGCATACATGATTGTTACTTATGAAATCTCAAGCCTTAAAAGAAGGGAGTTTTCTCCAAACGAACATGGTTTTTTCGTTCTTTTCGAAACGAAAACAAACAAGTAATGACAATAACTTGCAACGACAATGGCAACGTGATCCAGTCAAGGAAGCTTTACTTTTACTTCGTATTTTTGAGATACATACGTCTAATTCGCTTAGTATGTTGTGATAAAATTGAGATAGAGGAAATTTTCTTAGTACATTTTTTATATGATTGAACTAAGATACCGGCATTCGGAGCATTCTATTAGACGCGTAACTTCTTAAGCTAACTGATGCCATAGCAATCTTGGATATTTTTTTTGAGATACGTCTTTTTCGCTTAGTACGGCAGTATAGTGAACTTGAAATCTGACCCGAAATAATCCGAGTCGAAGTAATTAGTGAGTCCCTACAAGTAAATTCAGTACATATTTTCTCTCTATTACCCGAAAAAATAAATTTGACCTCTGCATCTCGAACATAGCAATGTTTGATTTTACAACTCAAATATTTGAAAAGAATTACCTCTATAGCTCGAAGAAAAATAAGATATCGACTTTAAAAATATGCCGACAATGTAAATTATTGTTTCTTTGAAATCAATGTAACAGCCTACTTATGCCAATACCAATTCTATAAAATGATAAAGGAATTTATGACTAAGGCCTAAATTCAAAACAAAAAAACGGCGGGTTGCACTCCGGGAGTGCCGACAGAAGTGAAAACAAATCGTTTAATGGCAAGTTAGTGTGTTAGTTGGTTTGTGTGCGTTTTCTTTTTATATGGCAATGCAATGGAAGACAAAAACGGAATATGTATTCAAATTTTACTCTCGCTCTTAATGAATGAGAATGGAATGTGTCAGTTAGTGTGTCTGCTTTGCTTTTTGTCTTCCACTTGGAATATTTATTTAAAAGAAACAATAGAACATTCAAATTTTACTATCGCATTAATGACGGGGAATCCCGATGACGGTCGGTGTCGCGAGTTTATACTTTTTTCCTCAGCCGCACAACGTGCCATAAGAAGTTTTCACTTCAAAAACTGATGGAAGAAGTATATTCGGCTCAGTAGCCTCAACTGTGAATAATTAAATTTGAGCTGAGTATTCCTTATGTTTGAGAACAAAAATTTATTCTGATTGCAGTAAGAAACATCATTGCGAATTATGTAAGCATAAGAAAAACAGGTAAAGAAAGTACCTGGACCTGTGACTAAATAGCTTAAACATAATTTTTCTAAAAATTAACTTAAAAATCTGCTTCTTCCTACAGACACTATGACACCACATTTATCAAAATCGGCTTATTCGTTGCCGAGTTATGGCTGTTAGAATATTCAAACTGCTTAAAACGCCATCTAGTGACAGTTTATCAAAACACAAATGACTTCAAAAAATCTTGTTCTCAAAAAAACTATTGCACCTCATCTGTCTGTATGATACAAATTTAAAAATTTTTCCAAAAAGTTGCATACTTTCATGGGCCGATTTTTTCAAAAAACGTTGCCTACTTTTAGGCGCTTTTGATAATTTACTCCTAAAAGTATGCAATACTTTCCGACAAATTGCAAAAATAGCGCCTAAAAGTAGGCAACATTATCTGAAATTTTAAGGATCGTTGCCTACTTTTAGTCGCTATTTTGAAATTTGTCAGAAAGTGTTGCATACTTTTAGGGGCAAATTCTTAATAGCGCCTAAAAGTAGGCAACGTTTTTTAAATTTTTTGAAATTGAGTTCGTTTTCCAAGTCTTTAAATTTCTAAAATCGAATTCAATTCCCAAGTCTTCAAAATTCCAAAATCAAGTTCGTTTCCCAAGTCTAACAAATTTGAAATCGAGTTCTTTTCCCAAGTCTTCAAATTTCTGAAATCGAGTTCGTTTCCCAAGTCTTCAAAATTCTAAAATCGAGCTCGTTTCCCAAGTCTTCAAAATTCCAAAATCGAGTTCGTTTCCCAAGTCTTCAAAGAACATTCAAATTTTACGAATATCATTGAAGGAATATCATTGAAGTGGCCACGCAGTTGCTAAGCGGGAAAAACTTTTTTAGAGCGATAGAGCGGCAACGCTCAGCTTTCAAATGTGTTTTAATTTTTTCTGAAAATGAGAGCGGCAATCAGGAAACATGTCACATAATGTATTGAAAATAAAAATATGAATTGAAAATTATTTTTTTGACAGATTAATTATACCATACACGGAGGGTATACTCACTTTGGAAGGTTTGAAAAGTGTATATATTCTTGATCAGTGTCACCACCTGAGTTGATTTAGCTCCGTCTGATTTATGTCCGTCTCTCTGTCTGTCTTTTTTATAATTTTTCAATATTTTCCAAATTTTTTCTACTTTATCAACCTTTTAACTTTCTTCATTAGTTTCATTATTATTTCGACTTTTTCGTCGGTTTTTTGTTCTGCATCAATTATTTTTTTTTTGTTTTTGAATTTTGCTAACAATTTGTTTTTAGCAGCAAATCAAACGCTTGTTAAAAAAATGCCGTTGTCAAGTGATGTTTGTCGTAGCCATTTGCTTGAAAGTCGGCTTCATATTTGGAAATTTATTTTATTTTAAGAAAAAGAAGATTTGGTGTGCATCCAATTAACCGCAAGAGATCAACTTATGGTGAATTTCATCATTTATTTAAGCAACTTCGGGAACATCCTGACCGATTCAGACAATATTTACGCATGTCAATACAAGCGTTTGATTTGCTGCTTAAAAAAGTTGAAAGTAAAACTCAAAAACAAAGGAAAAGAATTGATGCAGAACAAAGGGTTGTCTTGACGTTAAGGTAAGTTAAAAGAAAACAAAAAAATTTTAGAACAATAGCTTGTATAGTTTGCGATACATGCCTTAAAATTTAGGGCGGTGACACACCCACTGGTACAATCCAGTCCGGCTTTGATCCAGAAATAGCTTTCCGTAAACGAACCCCTAACACCAAATTTTAGTATGATCGCTCACATATTTCGATAAATATGGCACTTAACGTATTTTCTTTGTATGGGAGGTGCCACGCCCACTGGTGCTATTTCAGCCACTTTTGATTCAGATATACTCCATAGCAACTGAACTACTTACATTAAATTTCGTACTAATTGCTGCAATAGTTCACTTAAAACAGCGTTCACAGCGCCCACTGACGCAATCCCGTCGAAACTCATTTATTTTTAAAGCTTATAGTAACTGACATCTATACACTAAATTTTATGAAGATTACTCTCAAAGCACACAATCTATAAGAATAAACGTTTTATGCTTATATAAGAGGTGCCACGCCCACAGGTACTATTGGACTAAATGTTTGTAATTAGAGACCTTATAGCAAGTATATCTACCTCAATAAATTTCATAACGATTACGTTGTGAGTTCTCTTAATAGAACGTTTATAAATATTGTGGACTGTGCCACGCCCTTCAACGACACTTTCCAGTTAAGTGGCTAAGCTAGTACTGATGACTGTTTTCAGTGGCATCATTTCGAGATGTATAGACTTAAAATTTTTAATTGTTGTAAAGTGCTGCGCCCAGTTTTATGACTCAGCCCACTTTTATCTCAATTCAAGATTTATATGATATGTGTCTGTTTACCAAATTTTATCAGAATATCTTGCACGGTTTACGAGATACGACGGCATAAAGGTTAAAATTTAGAACATGTTTACTGATTGGCGCTCTAATTTTCAGAAAAAATTAAAACACAATTGAAAGCTCTGCGTTGCCGCTCTACCGCTCTAAAAAAGTGCCGCCCGCTCAGTACGTGCGTGGCCACTTCCATAGTGTTTCATATGTTTTAATTTTTTTTGCTGCCGCTCATTACGTGGCCGTACCCTTAGAACTCATGAAAATACTTGGATGAATGCTGAAATAGTCAAGAAAATAAAAAAACGGAACAAATTATTTAAAAACAAAAAGCATCTCTTAGTGATACGCACTTTAAAACTGCATATCTATAGTTAGAAGCTGATATTAAAATAGATATAAAAACTGCAAAACAGAACTACTTTAATTATAAAATAGAACTGATGGGCGTAAAATATGAGTGTCATAAAAGAAGGCTAGATATAAGCAAAAACAGAATCTTATCTGGTCCTGAAATCATCATTCACGGAAGAACTGTAGACGATCCTATAGAAGTTGCAAATGCGTTGAGTGAGCATTTCATTGAGACAGGAAGTAGGGTTACTCGAAGATATGTTAACTCTCGCATCCATCCCACTTGAAACAAAATAAACCAGAGATCGTTTTTCTTGAAACCAACTACAGAAGAAGAGGTATTGCAAATAATTACAGATCTGAAATCCAACATAGCCCCAGGGTCCAGGCCAGTGCGCATGAATCATCATGGGGGGGGGGGGTTTTTAACTCGGATATTTCGTATTAGATTATGTTCATAAAAACGTCAAAAAACGGTTTACTTTTAGTATAGACATGTAATTATTATTAAATACATATGTACATATAGTAGCGAGCATAAAAAATGCAACTGCGACCACTGAGTCAAAAAATGTGCGATATCTTAAAAACAAATTGTGTTAGAGCTTTATAATTTTGTATCTACATGCAAATGGTCCTTTCCACATTGATTTCGATATCGTAATATATATTTAGCGAGGCTAAGCCGTTCAAACAATCTTAAGACATAGTTGATCTGAGGTATGTCTTTATATGAAGTAGCGCCGAAAAGGAGCGTTCATTTGTTGCTGTTATCACAGGCAAAGTTGCCATTACACAAAGCATTAGACATTTGGAAACGCGTCTTCATCGCATATATCCAGTGCTTCGAGAGAATTTTTGTTGTCTTGCCCGGCAATGCGTTGACGCTAAAGTTGAACTTCATTTATCCACATGTCACGTGAACTATCATGCAAAATTGAAATATATTGCGCGAATTTTCATTGAAGCTGATTTTATTGAATCCGGAGCTATGATTAAATGCGCATTGAAAAAACGCTCGTATAACTTAGCCTTAGCGAGGTGCAGAGGCCCCAAATCGTGTTTTTCGGTTCAAAAATAGCTAGAGAGCGCAAATCTTGTCGAACGGCGGTTATTGCAATACACAAATCAGGTGATTCAAAAGATGTCAATAATTATTGACCAACATCGCTGCTTTCAGTCTTCGGGAAAATCTTTGAAAAAATAATTGACGTAAGACTTAGAGTTCTTATCACAAAAACTGCTGGATTTGATCCATTTCAATATGGATTCCAAAAAGGTAATGGCACAGTATCAGCTGATTGCAGTGGCGGATACAAGGGGAGAGCTATGGGGACTGAAGCCCCCCAGGAATGGTAAAAAAATATTTTGATTAAAGAACGTTCATGGAGGATCGAACAATTCAAAGGAGTTTAGGCTTTGATATCTGAAAACCAACTCTTAGCATTTTACACTCACAGTCACCCTCTGAATTTGTGAGCAGGCAAATCATGTGATATTTCTGAAATTCGTAACATGCTAGGTACAGTTTCATCAGTATCAATTTTTTTCTCGAATTCATCTAAAAGAGTACAACTATTGATATATAAAATTTCCGAACGGAGTCCAGAAACATAAAAATCGTTTAAAAGCACTGTGTGCGACTAAATACGTTGATACTTTCAGCGAATTATTACTAACTCTTAACCATTACAAGACTTATAACAAAGCGAGGACACCGAAGCGTCTTCAAAAGCGGTCCAACTTTCAGCTTCGATAGCACGCTCCGATTTCTTAGTGTCGTTGCATATTCTGAAAATTTGTAATATTTCTACACTACAAATCTCTTTAGCCTGTCCTCATGTCGAGCAAATTAACAACCTGTTTTCACAAATGCGAAAAAATGAAACGTCATTTGAAGATATTTTAATGAAGCATCTTCAATCGCTGCTGAGTTAGACACTTCATTGATTCTTCCCCGCTCGTAAATAAATAAATAATAAAAAATATATATATACTAGAGATGAAACGGATATCCGGCATCTATCCGGTATCCGGCCTATCCGGCGGCCTAAATACTATCCGGCCGAATACCGGATAGCTAGCGCCTATCCGGCCGAATACCGGATTTAAAAAAAAATATTTTTAGGCAATTATTTGCTTTATTTAGCTAGTATAACTTAAGAAATACAATCAGTAATCACAAGAACTTTGAAAATTAATTAGTACTCATACTGGACTAAGGGCAAATTATGGTGAATAAATGCTAATTTTTCTGCATTAAGAGGTAGCAAGCGGTTTCGTTTGTCTTCGTAGATAAGGCCAGCTTCAGAAAAAAGTCTTTCGCTGTACACACTGCTGCAAGGTGCTGAAAGGTAGATCTTGGCAAACTTTTTCAAATTTGGATATTGTTTGGCATTAGCTGCCCACCAAGAATAAGGGTCACAATTACGATCAATTCGGACTGACTTCAGATAAAAATCAAGCTCACATGCTATCGCGTTTTTTTCTTCACGTTGAACCTGGCTAATATTATTTTCATTTGCTACCTCATCAAAGCAATCCCAAAACGTGTCATGAGCTTTGCGAGATACAGCTGACTCTGTCTCTTCTCGTCTACTTTTTTTAGCCGGTGTTGAAGATGAACTGGTACTGGAGGCCTCTTCACAAGACATTTTTATGTATTCAAATAGAATCTCCTGGCGCGCTTTTTCAGCATCAAGCACCCCCAAGTAGTTTGTTTTGAATCTCGGGTCTAGGTAAGTTGCAATCAAGTAGTTTGAGTCTTGACTTATGGAGTTAAAACGAGTTTCTAATCCAGCTTTAAACGAGGTCCGCATATGTGACAAATCGGGAGTTCTGTGCTCAGTTTCATCTTTTTCTTAGTATTTTTTTAAAGCAGCAACGTGTGGTATTACTTCCGATACGCAGGATAGGCCAGAACTTGTTATTTTGGTTATTTCTTCGAAGGGCTTTAATAAATTGATACATTGCTCCATTAAACTCCACTGTTGAGCTGTCAAATTGATGAGAGTATCGTGATCAGCAACATACAATGATATGGCCCGCTTTTGTTCTAACAAACGTTCAATCATATAAAAAGTGGAATTCCACCTAGTGCTAATATCTTGCACTAACCTATGCTCGGGTAAATTTAACTCTTTTTGAATCGTCAGCAGTTTTTCTTGAGCTAAACCTGAGTGATTGAAGTGCGTCACAAGTCGTCTTCCTGTAGCAATCATTGTGATTACTTCAGCCTGGACTTTGAGCGACTCATTTATAGCTCTTTGAAGTGTATGTATGAAACATCTAGCAGAAGCGTACTCAGCCAAACGAACACCCTTCACCATGTTAGCGCCACTATCATGAATGAGTAAATGTATTTTAGTGTGCTCAATATCCCAGCGATTCGCGACAATGTTAAGCTCATTAGCTATATTTTCTCCTGTGTGTGAACCTGAGAAAGGTTTCATTGCTAGAACTCCGTGTTCTAGCTTAAATTCAGGTGATATCCAATGAGCTGTGAAGCTCAGAAAGCTAGCATTGTTGTGTAAGCAAGTCCATATGTCCGAAGTCACTGAAATATCGGAAGCACTCGAAATGTTATGTTTGATTTTCTCGTAAATTCTGTCATATATGTCAGGAATGATTTTTTGGGTAATATAAGTCCGGCTTGGCAATTTATAGCGGGGTAAAGCTTGTTCTAACAGTCTGGTAAATCCGGTTCTTTCTACCATGGATAATGGCTCGTTGTCCAGTGCAATCATTTCGGCTATTAAATAATGGTACTTTCTGGCTTTTGCGTCATTTACGTCCCAGAGCAATTTCCTTTCAAAAGATTCTGTCATAGTCAATTGCTTTTTTGCTACTGAAGACGAACTTGTCCCCGGAATGACTAAAGGAATTGTAGTAGGCACGACGGCGGCATTATCTTTATTAAGTGCACTGAATTCATCAGGATGTTTTGATTTTATGTGATTTTTCATGGCAGAAGTACCTAGAAAAAGTTAGATTTAAGATACCATCATAAGAACTATCTCTGCCATAAATAAACTTTAAATAAACGTAAATATGCCAAACAAATAGATAAATACATACATAGATAATCAACAAGCTACAGTTAAAAAAAAAATCGAAAGTGACTTCATGGCTTTCACAAGATAGCAAAACAAATTCCAATTAGATACATACCTGCTTTTTTCCCTTCGCCGCCACGAGAAATTTTAACATTGCATAATAAACAAACAGCAAACTTATTATTATCACTGTTTATATCAAAATACTCCCATAAAGGCGATGTTTTCTTCACCGATGTCATTTTTCTTTAGAATTATAAAAATACTTTAGAAAACAAGAGCACAAATAAAATAATAAACTAAAACTATCAGGCACGTGTCTGCACTGCAATCAATACAATAAATCAATGAAAGAAACAATTGTTAACTTCGCTTATCAACGAAAAGACCCGAATACGACCGAGTCAACCCGATCGTTCGCACGGCCTCCTACGCAAGCGTGCTTCGTTCGATGAACCAAACGGCAATGTTCCGCCGGATATTCGGCGGCCGAATATCCGGCTATCCGGCTAGAAGGTTGGCCGAATATCCGGCATCCGGTATCCGGCTAAACTACTATCCGTTTCATCTCTAATATATACCCAGTACTGAGTGTATATTCACTTTGTCATTCCGTTTGTAACGTATAGATGCTCTTTAAAGAAAAAATACGACTTTATAAAAAATTTTAGCCTTCATCATTTATTTTTAGTTTACTTCAAAAAAAACTTGATTTCCGATGTATGTCATATTCTTTTTTTTTTTTTTAAATTCTCAAAATAAATATAAGAATTTCTGAGACCATTCGATCGTGGGGAAGCGTTTTTTTTTTTAATTTAAAAAAAAAACAACAAAAAATCCAAAATGCTATACCTTGGCACCTAAGGCAGACTTTTTCTACGTTTTAGTAAGTAATTTTTTTCGTTTAATTTCAACGAAATTGGACATAAAATCTGTTTGCGCCGTGAAAATAAACTCTGACCCGCGGGCCGAACTTTGCGCATCATTGGTATAGAGCAGTGAAGGGCACTTAGTGCATCAATTTCCTCACATTGCTCTAACCGTTATTCGACGCACAACCAAGCGAAAAAAAATTCCCAGAATTTCAACGCTATCGAGGCACAAAATTCGCGGAATTTCAACGCTATCGAGGCACAAAATTCGCAGAATTTCAATCGAGGCACAGCGTTGACTTGAATTCAAATGGAAACAAAAACAAAACACAAAGGCATAAATGACGGCGCCGCATTGTGTCTTGACGAATGTAGCAATTGTTTTTGTTTGTAGTGTAATTTGTTTTTTTTTTGTGCTAATGGCAATTTTGGAAATGAAAGTAAAAAAAACTTTAAAATTTCGTTTGTTGTTGCTTGATGTTGTTGTTTTCCTCTTTTGTTATATTTTTGTGCCCACCGCTGGTATAGAGCATGAGCTTAAATTACCACAGAGATCCATAGCAGTTTTAGCCATAGTCAAACGAGTATATAAAATTTATTTATATTATAAATCATTTAAAAACTTTCATCGAAGAGCAAACAAATTTGATAGTTGCGTAAGAGTCGCTAAATTCGGAGTTTTTTTTCGAAGAGAGCAAAAAAAGTTCGATAGTCGGATTTTAGTGTCACTGTTGACTTTTTGGCCCTATAGGGCCAGCCTATTTTTGGCCCTTGGCCCGGGCCATAATCATTTGGCCCCTTTTTTACTTAGTTTCACAATGTGCAAGGAAATTAAATAAAATTTAGCATTTTGTTCAGCAAACAACACCATTGATACCAATTTTTCCAAGGAAAGATATACTACGTGTGATTTAAATATGTTTTAGGATACAGGAAAAAAATGTGTACCGTGATATGCCGCGCCGCACATTTTTACTTTTTTTTCGAAAATATACGGTGACCGCAATCTGTAACATATTGGGTTTCTAGAGAATTATATAAGCTACCCAAAAAAAAAATTGAAAATGGTATATTTTCAAAAAATGGTTTCAATTGTTTATGTTTTTATACCCCACACCGAGGGTATATTCACTTTGTCTCTCCGTTTGTAACACATCGAAGGTGGTGTCGCAGGTATGGAAAAATATGTATATTCTTGATCAGCGTCACCACCTGAGTCGATATAGCGATGTCAGTCTGTCTGTCTGTCTGTTGAAATCATATTTACAGGAAAACCAAGAAAGCCAATTGAATGAAACTTTCACACACAGGTCACATCTTCTTGCAGGCATCTTGCTATTGAAAATGGCCGAAATCGGTTAACGGACACTCCTACCGCCCATACTCTATGTATATTTACCCAGGCCAATTTTGAAAAAGTTGCTGCGATTTTGATGAAACTTGGTGATTTGGTGCACATGTAAACCAAATTAGGATTAGGCTGGGTATCAAGTTTCCAAAGAGTCGTACAGGGGCGTGGCACAGCCCTAAATTTTTTCATTTATACCACCATATCTTATAATCCTTTGAAGATATTGCCATGAAATTTGGTTAACGGATACATATCAAGTTTATCTTGAATTGAGATAAAAGTGGGCTGAATTGAAAAGTAGGCGTGGCACTTTTCAACTGTTAAAAATTTTGATTCCTTATATCTCAAAATTGGCTCAAACGATTTCCTTAAAAATTTTGTAGACAATGCCGCTAAAAGCAGTCAGCTCAGCCACTTTTCTGAAAAAATTCGTTGAAGGGCGTGGCACTGCCCACAATATTTATAAACGTTATATTAAGAGAACTACCAATGTAATCGTTATGAAATTTAGTGAGGAAGATATGCTTGCTATAAGGGCTCTTATAACAAAAATTTGGTCTTATTGTACCTGTGGGCGTGGCACCTCCCATATAGGCAAAAAACGTTTATTGTTATAGATAGTTTGCTATGAGAGTAATCTTCATAAAATTTGGTGTATAGATGTCAGTTACTATAAGCTTTAAAAATGAATGAATTTTGACGAGATTGCATCAGTGGGCGTGGCACCTCGCATATTAACATAAATTTGTATGTGCTGTTTTAAGTGAACTATTGCAGCGATTGCTATGAAATTTAATGTAAGTGGTTCAGTTGCTATAAAGTATATCTGAATCGAAAGTGGCTTAAATAGCACCAGTGGGCGTGGCACTTCCCATACAAATAAAATACGGTAAGAGGCATATTTATCGAAATATGTGGGCAATCATACTAAAGTTTGGTGTTAGGGGTTTGCTTATGAAAAGCTATTTCTGAATCAAAACCGAGCTGGATTGTACCAGTGGGTGCGTCATCGCCCTAAATTTTAAATTTAACTGCGGCATATATCGCAAACAATACAAGCTATTGTGCTGAAATTTAATATGAGGATGTCGATCACGAATATAATTTATTGAACCAAAATTGGGTAGAATTGGAGACGTGTGCGTGGCATATTTCAAATTTTTTATTTTTATTCGATTTTTTCATTATTTTCCATATTCTTTCGACTTTTTCAACCCTTTAATTTATTCCAATATATCCAATATGTATTTGTTCGACTTTTTCAACCTCTTTCACCTTTCTTCATAAGTTTCTTTACTTTTCCGACTTTTTCATCAATTTTGAATAGTTTCAAATTTTTTCAACCTTTTTCTTTTTTTTAGAGTTTTTCAACCTCTCAACTTTTTCAACATTTTTCAACCTCTGTCAACCTTTCTAACATTTCACATTTTTTTCGACTTATTCAACCTCTTCAACGTATTTTTAACATTTATTGAAAAGGTATTTTCAGTGCAGTGTAGGGTATGTGAGTTTCGGCCTGGCCGAAAATAACTATAAAAGAAAAATAGTTAATATCCACACAGATTTTTGAATATATCAAAAATTATTTCACGATTTTTCTTTCCACACCTTAGAGAAACAAGAAATTCGACCAAAATTGGTGACATTGAATGAAATTCTTTAGATCACTTCCTATGGAAATGCTCTATATACCTTATTTTTGTAATACCTAAGTACCAGAAGAATTTTAATTTATGAAATTTCTTATTCTATAAACAAAAACTAAATAAATTTATTTATCTTCACATATGTATGTGTTCGATACTACTTTTTTCAATGAATTATAATGTTTTTTTTATTACAGCTTGTTATAAACAAAGTAAATGTGATCGTATTATTAGTTTTAATGTTAATAAAGATTTTTTTTATTGTTTTTATACTTAAATCAAAATTGTGGTTTGATTTTCTTAACTAATAATAAAAAGCTAACACAATTTTCTATGAGTAGGTGGATTTCCTCCGCGAAATTATTTCATCAATTGACTCCGACTTTCACGATTTGGCCCGTAAAATGGACCTATGTACAAATATTTTTTCGGCAACGCTGTGTAGAGTGCAATTTATTCGAATTCGAGTATTTTGGCTTTCGACTCGAATTACAGAGTAGGCCCCAGGCTCTGTGGGATCTGTCGTACGGTGACTGTGCAACGCCGCAACCCGAGCGACTAAGACGTGGCAGAATAATAGTCAGGGCTAGAGTGAGTAGTTGCCGATGAATTCTACCATACGCGAGTTGTTTAGCGCCGACACTAGAGTGAGGTGAAACCTGTACGGTTGTATGTCTGCGGAAATACGAAACACGCGACCACGTCGAAGAGTCTAAACCACAGGAGGATATTGTAATCGCGGGTAGTTTAAGTAATATGTAGTATTGTAAAAAATAAATTTTATAACGTTTTCCAAAACCACGTGTTAATTTTTTAAATGCAGTTAACTTGGTTTGCTACTCTACAATTATAAATTTTTGTAGCAGAACCTTGAACACCGACTATTAAAACCTAGGCGCAGGGTTCCATACACTGTACCTTTTAAAAGGAACGTCTGAGGAGTCTGACTATGGTACTGTGTGCAAACAAAGACTTCTTAAATGAAGTCCCAGTGTAACTCAGATCTGTATCTAACTTATTCTTTTGTGTAATTCAGATAAATTTTGGTGAATCATATTCAAAAAAACACCACAAGTTAAAACAAAAAGCTCAAGTTTCATTTGAATAATTTGCTTGTATTGATTTTAGTAATTTACTTAATTAGTTATTCGTGTTGAGTTATTATTGACGAGCTAGAAACAAAGCTTTGTGAGGACAAATGTAATGCAAATTGTCGACGGATAAATGTTAAACATTCAATCGAAAACAACAAGCAATCGAAAATCGCAGATTTGCATTTGATTTGATTATTGGGTATGTACAATGTACATTATGTGCATTACATATGTAACTCTTATAACTATATGTCTTATAACTACATGTTATGTACCTGGTTCTGTTGATTTTGCTCTGCCATTGCCTTTTCTTTCGCTTGCCTTTTACATTTATATCTATGGTTTTGAAACCATATTTTAACCTGAAACAATAAATAAATTTGAGTTAGTTAAAATATAGACCTATTTAATATACATACATGAGCACCAGTTAAATAATAATTTATTTATGTATTTATTACAGTCTGAACATAAACTCTTACAGACTAGAAAAACAAAATGCATAAATATATAAACAAAGTGTAGACCTACTTAACTGTAATTTTTTAATAAAGAAGCATAATTAGTACGCACAGTGTTCAGATGAAAAGGAGCACAATATCTAAGGGTAGTGGCGTAGCCAGGATTTTCGTTCGGGGTGGGCCCGGTGGTGTAGTACTGACTTTTCGGGGGGACGTTCTTTTACAAACCGAACGAATTTTGACGTGGGGACGTTCTTTTACAAACCGAACGAGTTTTGTTTGGCTAAAATTTTTTTATAGGTTCTGTATCGAAAAAAAAGAGATAGGCGTTCGAGGATTTTTTTAAAATTTTTTTTAACAAAACAGAACGAGTTTAAATTTTGAAATTTTCTGATTTTTGGTATGGAGACTCACTTTCAAAAATTCATAACTCCGGTTTTGTTAAAGCTAGAAATTTGGAAATATTGTTATAAACAATTTAAATGTTTAAATCAATTTTTAATCATTTTTCCAACCCTGTATCAAATTTATAATATGACAATCGTGTTATACATCGAATTTCCTATCGAAAACGTATTTTTTTTATGGGCAAACTATTATTACTATAAGAAATAAATTAATTTATGTAGTTCGGCACCTCTTCTTTGCGCGCGTATTCTACATACATACAATAGTTTAAAAATTTGGGGTTCGTTTCGAGATCTGGTTTCTCATAGGCTTTTTTCTATGTATTTTGGGGCGTAGATTCCAAAAAGGGAACCATTTTTTTCTTAAGAATCGATCACTGGAGTCCAATAATTTTCTTCTTGTATCGTAAAAACCTTTCGCTGAGTGAAGATCCAAGCTCATCAAGGTACGGTATGAAGAGGATTCGTCTGTAATATTCTTCAGGTGTATCTGCGCGTTGATTACATCGGTATTTCGAAGTACCACTATGTCGCGGAAGTGATGACGTTACGCCAAAAGGCTAACAAATATCTAAGGCTATCTTATAAAGCTTAAGGGGTTATATCTCCCTTATGCTATAAAAACAAGGCTGTTTTAATTATTTTTTTAAAGAACATTTGAGATTAAAGGTATACAAATAACATAACATTAGATTAAACAACTCTTGAAGAAGAGAAAAAAAAAATTTTATTGTTATTTTTTTTACAAAATGGCGGCTGTGCAGTGATTGCCGTGAACCGCTTTTTCAAGAAGGTCTTCCGCGGCGTGCAGTAAGAGTCTCGTCTAACTCCACCTATAACAAAGAAAATTGTTTTCATTATCTACATGAATTTTGCTGTTGAAGTACACATGATTATATTTTTAGAATTTTTTTTCGCGAAATGACAAATGTTTTAACAAAAAATCGTGTTTTCGAAGAAAAAATTTCGACTTAAATTGCTTATAACTTTTTTTCTTGTTAATTAATCGCTAAAATGTACTGTGTGTACTTCAACAGATAATCAAGCAATGAAGCTACTGTTAAAATTTTAAGTCAATCGGATGTAAACTTTTTGAGTTATACTGCCCGCCGATTTTGAAAACATGGTTTCGAGAAAAACGCGTTTGAAGTTTCAAAATGCTATACATCTGTATCAAATTTTCTTGGAAAAAATATATTTAAAAAAATGTTGAGTTTAAATCGGTACTTGGGCGCTGTAGATTTTGATTATTGGATTGTTTTGGCATGATTTAAGCCACCCCCCCCTGAATACGCCACTGTCTTAGGGGATCTGGGGGGACATTAAAAAGAATTAGTATCCGTAGAGGAGGGTAATCAGCCAATCCTGAAATAATATCAAATACAAAAAGAAGTAAAAAATTTTCTAGCTCATAAGTTTTTAAGCATATAGGGATCCTTAAATGAGGAACCAATACGTTTGACAAAAGACAACATAGCGTAAACTTTAAGAATAATAAAGTCAAGGTGAGAGCGAAAAGAAAACTTACATCAAATACAACTCCTAGGTATTTGAATTCACGAACACACAAAAGAGGACAATTAGAGAAAAAAAAACTTTAAAAAATTCGTGGGAATTCGGAGATAAAATCCTGCTTGCGGTACACCCGATGTAGCATAAATAGAGTAGGACGTAACATCAAATGCTATGGCATACTGACGATATTTCAGAAATGCATTTAGCCAACTTTAAAAGGTGGAATGAAAGCTGAGTAGGTAAAGTTTATGAAGTTAGAGCATATGAGGAATTTTATCAAATTCTTTAGAGAAGTCTGCATAAATAACATCAACCTGACATCCTTGTTGGAATGCAGACAATACTCAGATACATAGCTGGGCATTAACTCGTTAATCCATTAATCGTTAATTAACGAAGTTAACAATTTGATTAACGGATTAACTTTAAAAAATGTTAACCGACTCGTTAACTTCCGTTAAATTTCCCAAGTCCGTTAATCGTTATTCTATTACCTATTATTTACCAAAAACTTACCACAAGCACCGTGCTGCGTCATGAATAATACGTTCTGACAACAAGTAAGTTCTGGTTGATATGGCTGGAAACATACGACAGCAGTCGAGTGGATCCAGTAAAAAAATGCATGAAGAAAAAGGTAAAAGAGGCGTTACGACAAGTAGCTGCCAAAAGTTCGAAGAAGGTAGCAGCGCGAGTAACAATGACGATGATGAGGAAGACTTTTTAATTCTATCACTTAGTCTAAAGGAAAACAAAGAGCAACAAATCTTTAAAGAATAAGGATCAAAATCTCGTCAAAATATATCTAGACATGAAACTAAAATACTTGTTCAACCGATGGGGAATTCCTCGGGGAACAGATATTCATAAATCTGTTTATTAAATATAATACTGCTATATCCTCAAACGTTGAAAATCTTTTTTTCACGGGCGAAGATATTTTAACGCCGAAACTAGCCTCGTTTTCAGACGAGAGCTTCAACATATTAATGTTCATGAAGTGGAATATCCACATTATGCCGGGTGATTAAATTACACACTCCAATGATACAAGTCTTATTTATGTTCCTGACTTGTGAACTCCAAGAACCCAAACCAACAGTTTTTGTAAGAAGATCACAAACGCAACGACATAAAAAATGCAATTTTTAGCACGTGTTAATGGATTAACGATTAACGTTAATCTGCGTTAAGTCCTCCAAAATGTAACGCTTTCACGTTTAACGTAGTTAAGGGGTTATATCTCCCTATTTTTTTTTACTTTTCCATTTTTTTTATTGGCTTAAATCATGCCAAAACAATCCTATAATCAAAATCTACAGCGCCCAAGTACCGATTTAAGCTCAAAATTTTTTTAAGTATATTTTTTCCAAGAAACTTTGATACAGATGTATGTATAGCACTTTGAAACTTCAAACGTGTTTTTTTCGAAACCATGTTTTCAAAATCGGCGGGCAGTAGAACTCAAAAAGTTTATATCCGATTGACTTAAAATTTTAACAGTAGCTTCATCGTTTAATTTTCTGTTGAAGTACACACGACCTTAGCGATTAATTAACAAGAAAAAAAAGTTATAAGCAATTTAAGTCGATTTTTTTCGTCGAAAACACGATTTTTTGTTAAAAAATTTGTCATTTCGCGAAAAAAAATTCTAAAAATATAATCATGTGTACTTCAACAGCAAAACTTATGTAGAAAATGAAAAAATGTTTTTTTTGTTATAGGTGGAGTTGGACGAGACTTCTACTGCCCGCTGCGGAAGAACAGCCTTGTTTTTATAGCATAGGGAAGATATAATCCCTTAACTTCTTTATTAACGGATTATCGATTAACGAAGTTAAATATTTGATTAACGGTTAGCTCAGATAACTAAGTTAAATTTGTAACATTTGAGCGGCCAGAAACAAACCCATGCTGATTAGGCGAAATAAAGTTTTTTACTGCAAAATATACCATATTTTCAACAACTGACTCAACAAGCTTAGAGATGGTTGATAATTTGGCTATGGGTCTATAATTCTCAAAAATGAGAACAGTAACAAACAAATTTTCTCCAAAATATTTTCCAAAACAACTTATTCTTTTTTTATCTTTAAAGTCTCTGTAAATTTTCGTTTCGTTTTATTTGCTTTCGCTTTTCAATTTACATCTTCTTCCTTTTTCTTTACATTACATTTGGTATTGTTTTTCTTTCTTATTAAAAATCAAGCCTATCAAATAGACAGTACACCCAAAAAAATATTCGCTGTCCATTTTACAAAATGTGTAGATCCATTTTACAATTATATTTCGATTTACGAACTTGAAACCAAATGCAATCGCATACACAATTAATTGTAAGTTTTACAGTAAATGCAATCAAATCTGCAACAAATTTGCTAAAATGATCTCAATTTCTATTTGTAAAATTGACAGCGTGTTGTCATTTTGTGTTGTAAAATTACAAAATAAAATTTTGTGAAATCTACTAAGGAAATTGTGAAATTCGCAGCAAATTCCTGTGGTAACAAATTCGTGTGCTGTAGCATCTACAGAAAAGTTGTGAATGCCACAGATAAAGCGTCTTCTTTCTCGTCATTCTTAGCAGTATTCATGTAAAAGCAAATTAAAGTGGTTGTTGAAGGAAACTGTCGTGTTTTGTCTAAAAAGTCATTAATTCATATTTTCATGGACACTGAAATTATGTTATAGGAACATACAGAAAGATGCTCTTCTCCGGTAGAAAATTTGGAAGAAAAATATAAATTATTGCTTGACGTGACCGTTTATGACGTGGTGAAAAAATTTACTTTGTACAAAAGTACAGTGCCATTTTTAGCAGGAAAGATGTAAATTTTTTTTTTTATTTTGAATGTGCATTATATAAAAAATTTATCTGGACCAAAACGCAGACTGTTACGTTACATATTTTGACATAAATTGTTCCTAAAACACATGAAATGGTTGCTTTAAATATTTTTTGTAGATGCATCCAAAGGTATGCTTCTCTAATACCATTTTATATTATTATAACAATTTTTGTATGCCTTATCATTTAGGAGTTATGAACGTGTCAGCATGGACTGTTACGTTACATAATTTTGGAAGAAGATTTTAAAGTTGCCTTACATTATTGGAAAAGTCTGCTCTTTTAGTGGATATAATTTCCCAAGTTTTAGGATGGAAGTAATTAATTAAATTTTAATTACACAGAAAACATTTTTTTTGAGTTTTATAGAAGCAAATATGTTCGGACTGTTACGTTACACGAAAAGACTGTTACGTTACCTTTACTATCTACGTTTGTATAAAAACTAAAATTAAGCATTAAAATAGCTTAAATTGTTCAATTTCACAATATATCATTAACTCAAGGGTCTTAAGATTAGACAATTAAAAAGCTGCAGGTAATAGACATGGAATCCAAAAGAACCAATAAATCTTTAATTATTCACTGAACTCATTAACAGTTATTAAAAATAATTTAAAAAGTGGAGATCAGTAAAAATTAAAAATCGTATTCTTGCTTCGAAGTAGTAAAAGTGATTATTGTTCCATCAATGTCTTGAATTTGGTGAGCCGACGCTATATCGCGGATACTTTTTGCACTAGCGAAAATCGCAGGCGCGCTCAAAATGTAATTTATATCTTAAGAATCACGTTCATTAACTTCCTCGTTGGCGACTCTCTGTTCTGTACGATGAAATGCAGTAACAAAGTCTGAAGCACAGTTCACGACACATTTACAAGACAAAACATGCTTCCCACAATCATTTTGGTAGTTGCGCACATACCATCGATACAACCTTTCCCGTGAGTAGTCGCAAATAGTCCTGACAGCAAAATGTATATTTAGGGAATTATGGTTACTTTTGTGTGCATTAAGTTGTCAGATACGAAAACCTTCGATTGAAATTTTTCGTTGTGATAGAAGACAGTAGTATGCAAAGTTTGCTGTTTTTGATACCAATGTGCACTTTGCACTTCGTCTTATCCCTCGCAGACGAAATTTTCAGCAAAATCAATTTGCAGCATTCCCTTCCCATTAAACTTATCATTTGATGCTCTTAAATGATCTAAAGATTCACAGTTCGTACTTACTTCTAAATATTATCGTTGAAAAAAGACTGTTACGTTACAAATTGTTGTTGGCTCGGGACACACACATAAGTAAACGACCGCTAATTTCTTATTTTCTTTAGAAAATAGTCTAAAAGTGCTCGAAGGAAATGAGGTATTTCTCTTTTGTTAACGTGCTAGATTTTGCACCAAAAGACTTTTTGGGATTTTTGACTGTTACGTTACATCAAAAAATGCGGTCGAATTCTTTTTGACACAAAATGCTGATAACATTGTTTTCCCTTAAAAAATTTTTTTAAGTTACTTTCACTATACATTCCTAATTCTATCTCAGAGAACCGGATAGCACGTATAAAATAACATATATTGAATACAACGTACCTTTTTGATTCGTGTTGTATTTTTGTTAATTTTTATTCATAAAAAGGCAACATGGAAACAAATTTAAATTCTCGCAGCAAGCAACAAATTTCGGGTTGACATTTATGTTTCTCAATACTCGATACGAACCAGAAATTAATGAAGAAGCCTCGAAATTTAAAAAAACAAAATTTTTCTCTGTAGTTTACTTTTTTGCGTTTTGGTCCATCTATTGAATTATAATATTAATGGAAACCATTTCTTTGCATTGACAGGTGAAATATCTTCCTTTACCACCAATAAATATTATTGAAGCTATCGGAAAAATAGCTTGGCGAGTTGCCACAAACGATGCTGAAGATGCTTTTTTACTACTCTGTATCGAACAAAATGATATCCTAAGGCGAGTTGAGGTTGTGTTTGTGTACTTTGTATACATTTTAGACAGGAATTCACCAACAACTAACTTGTATATAAATTGGGCTAAAGCACAATTGTATACTAAAGAGTGAATTCCACTTATGTAATTCCTAATGTTAATGTATATAATAATATAAATAAACGAACATTGAAAATTTTTGAATGCATTACTTTGTTCACGAGTGTGGATTATTTGTAATAGCAAAATGTTGTACGCAATTTCTATATCCACAACTAATTCTTCAAATATGCAACGATACATTTGCAATAATGACTGCAAATGATTTCGGTTCGAAAATTACGATAAATGCCATAAAACTTACAGCATTTTTACAGCAGATTTTTTTGGGTGTATATGAGATGCCTACATACATTTGTGTAGTACAACAGTGAATTTAAGCTAAAGCAACTGAACTGAAACAGCCTCACCAAGCATCCAATTTTAGGGGTTGTTTTCTTTGTACACTTAAAAAATCTACTGTAAAACGTTGGAGAATGCTGGAAATATTATTGCACTTATCGTCATTTTCGAAATCATTTGCAGTCATTATTGCGAATGTATCGTTGTACATTTGAAGTATTAATTGTGTAATAAATCTCACAGCAAATGTAATGCTTATACAACAAAATTTGCTGTTGATGTACTCCTCTAATTGTAAAAGTTATAGTTTTTGCTGTAAATTTCATAGTAGTTGTGTCAAAAACACAATTTCTATTTTGAATTCTACATTCCGCTTGAGCTCGCTTTTACAACATTTTACTATTCTGAATAATCCACAAAACAAAATATATGCATTAAAAAATTTTGAATGTTCGTTTATTTATATTATTATTATATAGTATATAATATACACATTAACATTAAGAATTATAAGTGAAATTCAGTCTTTCATGCATTATGCCAACTCGCCAAGCTACTTTTTCGGTAGAATTTAAACCAACTTCTCGTATGTTTAGAAACAAAATTTTTCCACAGAATTGTTCTGTAAAGTCTACACAAATTTTTGTTGAAAAAAAATTTTAGTACGTTTCATAAACAAAAAAGTTACGACTGTTTGAGTGTCGCCACCTAGGTAATTTTACTCCCAAAAACAATCCGATAAGAAAAGTTTGAATTTTACAATTCAAATGCAATTCAAAAAAAAGAAACACAATAAAATGTTTCTTGTCGGATGGTTTTTGGGAGTAAAATTACATAGGTGGCGACACTCAAAGAGTCGTAAGTTTTTTGTTTATGAAACGTACTAAAATTTTTTTCCAGAAAAAATTTGTGTAGACTTTACAGAACAATTCTGTGGAAAAATTTTGTTTCTAAACATACGAGAAGTTGGTTTAAATTATATTTGTTTATTAAAAACTTAATTTTTTATAAATAATAAATAAAATTTTTATTAAAACTTTATTTCATATAAATTGCAAAACACTTCTTGTCCTATCACGAAAATTTCAATAAATTTTTCCCAATATTTACTGAGAAATCGCAATTTAAAAAAACACCCACATAAAAGTTAACTTGCTCATAACTTTTTAAAAATCCAAATTTTGCAAAAATAAGTATGAGGCCTTAATATTGATCAATATATTTTCAAAGTTATGCAATAAAAAGTTTAAGTTTAATAACTTTGGTTTTAGTGTGTCCACTTGAGAAAACTTTACTCTATACCAATACCAGTCAAAATGACTGGTGCACGGTGTATTGAACAGAAGCAATAAAAGACTGAGTTTTGGGAAAAAATGGATATTTACGCAGGCAAAATTAAAAGCGTTCATTGCGATATTGTATGCACGTGGAGCATACGAAGCAAAAAATTTAAGACTTGAATATTTATAGAATATGAAGTGGGGACCAATTTTTTTTTTCAAAAACTATGAGTAGATATGATTTGACGGAGATTCTACGTTTTATTCGTTTCGACAAAAAAATGAGCGCAGTCAACGTTTACAAACAGACGAATTTGCTTTGGTTTCAACAGTTTGGAATAAATTTATTGAAAACAGCTAAAATTGCTACAAGCCAACGGCATATTTTACAGTATATGAGCACCTTTTTCCAACGAAGGCCAGATGCAGGTTCACACAATATATGCCGAACAAACCCGACAAATTTGGAATCAAATTTTGGTTGGCTTCTGACGTTGAAACTAAATATATAATAAATGGATTTCCTTATTTAGGAAAAGATGAGACACGAGAGTCATCAATACCTCTAAGTGAATACGTTGTACTCAAACTTATCCAACCCTACATCATGAAAGTTAGAACCTTAAGAATGGACAATTATTTCACAAGTTTTCCTCTGGCGGTAAAATTACTATCTAAAAATACTACATTGGTTGGAACAATACGTGCAAACAAAAGGGAACTCCCAAAATCTTGCAAACAAAAAAAAGATAGCATGGCTCGATTTTCAACGTTACTTTACGAGTCAAATAGATGTCCACTTACAGTTTACAAGAGCAAACCAAAGAAGAAAGTATTTATACTAAGTACAAAGCACAAACATGTCAGAATTGATAAAACAACAAATAAGGCCTTAGCTGAAACTGTGTCTTTTTATAACAATACTAAATTTGGAGTTGATGTGACTGACCAAATGGCACGAAAATAGTGTCAAATCAGGATCAAGAAGTTGGCCACTTCAAGTTTTTTTCAATATTCTAGATTTAGATGGAGTAAATGCGTGGATATTGTACAAAACACTACAGGTAAAAATATATCGAGAAAAGACTTTTTGCTGAAAAGCTTGCTACAGAACTTCAGGTTTCAAGAGAAAAATCACAAGAAACAGATATGCCAACAACTTCAAGAACACGCAAACGAGGACATTGCAATAATAATAAGACTACGACTATTTGTAATGTTTGCAAAAAATATGTATACGAAAAGTGTACACAAAGCAAAATCTACGTATGTAAAAAATGTTACCAATTAAATACTTACAACTAAAAGTTTGAATAAAAATTAAAGCAAAGTTTTGAATTACTATTTATGTTCTCTGTTAACTGTACTTTTTATTATATAATATTAATATTGTAGTATGAAAATATAACTGAGTATTTGTAAAAAAAATACATGCATATATGGGGTAAAACACGCGAAAAAGCCAGCGAAAAAATATTTTGGCTCCGATTTGGCTGAAATTTAGCATTATTGTAATATTGATGTCCAGCAATAGAACAGCGTTCAGGAATTTGCCTTAGTATTATTTGTTGTTGAGATACGCGGGTATGAAATTCACGATTTTTGTACTTTTTCAGAATAAGTGTTTTTTTCGAAAACTCATAGCTTACAGCAAACTCTATCAATTAATAATTGATATACCTACGATTTTAAGTTTTTTTTTTGTACTTTTCGAAAAAAATACTGTTTCTGAAAAAAAAAATTTTTCGCAAAAATTTTGCGAATTTAAAATTATAAATAAATCAAAGTTTTTTTTAAAAAAAAAAAAAAAAATTTTAAATATGGGTTTTTTAAAAAAAATGCAAAAATATTTTTCAATTCGTTAAATTTTTGAGAAAATTTTTTTTTTTTCAAAAACAGTATTTTTTTTCGAAAAGAACAAGCAAAAATCTAAAAATGTAAAAACAACAAAATATTCAGAAATGCATTTTTCAAAAAAAATTCAAAAATTCATTTCAATTTTCAACATTTTGGCTCTTTAATTTTTTTTTAAATTAAAAAAAAAAATATAAATAATTTTTTCCCCATCAAAAATTTTACGGCATTAAGCGCAGAATAAATCAAAGTTTTTTTTAAAAATAAAAAACAAAATTTTAAAAAATGGTTTTTTTTAAAAAAAATCAAAAATAATTTTAAATTCGCAAAATTTTTGCGAAAAATTTTTTTTTTTTTTCAGAAACAGTATTTTTTTCGAAAAGTACAAGTAAAAACCTAAAATCAAAGGTATACCAATTATTAATTGATAGAGTTTGCTGTAAGCTATGAATTTTCGAAAAAAAACACTTATTCTGAAAAAGTACAAAAATCGTGAATTTCATACCCGCGTATCTCAACAACAAATAATACTAAGGCAAATTCCTGAACGCAGTTCTATTGCTGGACATCGATATTACAATAATGCCAAAGTTCAGCCAAATCGGAGCCCAAAAATTTTTTCGCTGGCGTTTTCGCGTGTTTTACCCCATATATAAATCACCTTTTTTCTAAAGACCAGTCATTGTGACTGGTTTCGGTAGAAATAGGTATATTTTAACTATCGGTATATCTAGTGTTAATTTTATGGCTGCTTTGATCGAAAATAGGTAAAAAAATACCTTTTTTACGTTTTTTTTAACAAATTCTAACTTTGAAGCCTTCTATATGGAATCAATTATATGGGTTACAAAAAGTTAGCCTTTCTATCTTATAGAAAATTTTACTACAAAAATTTTAAATATACATATGAGGCATTTCAGGCGAAGCGGACAATGCAAAAAAATGAGATTTAGAAATTTGTTCATATTTGGCTTAATTGCACTTCTAGAAGGTGTAAACACTTAATTTTTTCTTATATAAGGCTTAATTTTCAATTTGTGGACTTCCAAAAATTGACGTAATATGAATAATGGATTTTTTGAAAGCAGTTTTTCGAACTTAACAAAATTTCAATAAAATATGAAACATCGTGGTTTCTATTGGAAATTTACTGATCTTTTCAATTATGAAATCAGATTGGAAATTTGATTTTTTTTTCTTGTGGAAAACCGGAAGTGAACATTTCATCTCAGAATTGAAATAATTTCGACATATTTTATTTTTTTTAATTTAACTTTAAAATAAAGCATAAAATATACCGGTAATATGCTAAACATTTTTTAACGTGATCTACATTAGTTTATGAGATATATGAATTGAAGAGCATACGTGCCGCACTTTGTATGGGACGTGGCATTTTCTTAAGTACTTTAATTTATATATCTCCTTAACTAATAACGATCACGTTAAAATTTTTTTTTGTGAAACATCTATATACTTCAGAATTTTTTTTAAAACTAAAATATTTTGTCTAAGTTACTGAAAATTTTACTGAAAATTTGATTTAAAATTTGTACTTCCGGTTTTTCATACATAAAAAAATTTAAAATTCGAATTTAACTAAAAAATTAAAAAGAGCATCCTTTTTACTAGTTAAATCAATATTGTTTATATTTTATTATAAATTTCTTTATTCCAATAACAGCGTTCAAAAATGACGGTCCTAAAACTTCGCCAATTCTTCCGAAGCCCATAACTCGTCAATTAAGCCTCATACGAAAAAAAAATAATGTGTACACATTTATGTCTACTAGATGTATAACTTAGCGGAATATAAGCAAATTTCACGACCTCACTTTATTTTCATTGCCCGCTTCGCCTGAAATGCCCCATATGTTAATAGAAAAGTCATAACTAGAGTATTTTATTAACATCAATGCAAGCAATGTTTTTTCCTATTAATGCACATTATTTTTCAAATCGATTAAAGCGGACCACATCAATGTCATCAATTTGCTTAAAACTTACAAGTATCACTCTATGCTCAATTTTAAGAGATTTTCAATTTTCAAAATTATCGTCATTTGAGCTTTGTATGTTAAAATTACAAAATTCTGAAAGAGCTTTTTTAAATTGTAGTTATTTTCTCAATACGTTATGGATTTTCATAATTTTCTTTTTAAATTTCTTCATTATTGTATGGATTTTATGAAAAAGTGACGTTTAGTGCAAAGTAAATTTTACAATTTTTGATTTGAAGAAAGTGTCTCAGCCTTGCGGTATGAACAACATCTGCTACAAAATAATTCATTTTGTACATATATTGGCTGTAAAAATAGCGGTAGGTACATTTTTTTTCGGCACTCCCTTAGGAAAATGGAAAAAAATATGAAATATAATTTTAAATAAAAAAAGCTGTAATTTTCTCAATTTCTTTACTTAAATTTCGAAAAATAAAAATTTTGAAGCTCTGGTAGCAACCCTAGAAGTTATTTTTATTTATTTTTTTTGTAATAAGGATGCATTCGTAGATGTGTAAATTATCGGATTTTAAGCGATCCCGAAGAATCCTAAAACATAAGGTCATTTTGAACATGTATAATGCACAACTATAGAAAATTCAGAATCCTGTTGTCACAAAACCTTTGTAAAATAAATTGGACTTGTCACTTTGAAAAATGCACAGATTTATTTTACAAATTATGAATCTATCAAAAGAGCACGAAGTGAATAGCCAACCGAAAAAAAAATGTACCTTCCTCACTGCTACGCGTGCTTAGATAGTTATCAAATTGAAATAATAAAGTTTATGCAGACATATGGTTTAAGTTTTCTTACGCTAAAACTAAAAGTCTGTTTCTTTTCGATGGTCAACTAAAACTTAGTTAATTCAGTTTCCAATGTAATATTATGCTAACCTTTGTTGAAGTAATTCATTAACATTTAATTATTTACTGTCCAAGTACGACATGTTTTATGAATGTGCTTTTTCTATTAGTATCCTACAATCGGAGTAGGTGCCTTCTTCTGAGTTCTTTTATGTTTGCATTGTATTAAACAAAAAGGGCTTTTGTAAGCCTGCATTAAATTAAAATGTTATTTTCTCATTTATAAAATAAAACAGGAGTACGAAACAGTTCAAGATATTAAAGGTAGCATGAATGGGTAGTCTTTATTTATCGTTTGACACTGGCAAAATGTAAACAAATAGAGACAAAGGTGTCGTTTCCGCTTTATTACCTTGAATAAAGTGTAGTGTAAATTAAAATGTCAGTAATGTTTTTATTACAATTTTTTAATGAGCTCTTAATTACCTCCCACATTAAAAGCAACTTTGAATAAAAGCATGTCGAGTTTTTTAAGTGCCAGAGAATGTTTGAATGTTATATTTCATCTTTTATATCTATTATATAAAATTAATTTTTTGTCTGTCAGTCTGTATGTCCTTTATGGACTTATGGACGCGGAAACTATCCAGCCGATCTTGACTAAATTTTTACAGTATGTTATTATCGATCATAGGCTATAAAACTTTTATTTAGGGTGCATATTTAGGGTGGCCCTCATACAAAAATATTATAAGAATATCATTTTCTCAAAGACCGCTTTATCGAGTCTCATGACATTTACACAGTATGGCTTTTATATTAAGGGGCACAGATTTAGGGTGAATACTTAGGTAGGCTCTCATACAAAAATATTTTTAAGTATCATTTTTACGAAGACAGGTTGGTCGAGTCACACCAAATTTACACCACGTAGCTCTTATATTAAGAAGCCACAATATTAACCGGAAATAGCAAAGGGGAAGATGTTTTAATTCCACTCATCCCAATAATTCCAAGTATCATGCCTTTTCAATTTAAAAGGCTTCAATTCCTGTTAAGAGTTGCTTTTGCTTAACCCTTGCGTCAATACCTACTTTGTATATACCTTTAAGTATACACTTGGATACGTTTGTACCCTAGTACATTAACATGAGGATATGTCGAATTTTTTAGCACAAATTTTAAAATTTTACATTTGTTTATTGAATCCAATTCATATTTGTTATTTTAAATGCATAAAAAAAATTTAATCAGAAATTATAGTTAAATTTGTAAATAATTTAAAAAGGTAGGGGAAGGTGGGGCTAAACCGGACACTTCTTGTCTTTTTGCAAAAATAATGTAAAAAATTATTCGAAACCTGGGGTGTTATATATCATTCGAAAGCTACATCTTTTAGCTACAAATCGCATATCGTTTGATGGTTTAATATGTATTCAGTTTGGCGTGAGCTCATTCAGACTATACCAACCTCGAAATCGAAAAAGCCAAAAATGGTGGGGCTTAACCGGACAGGGGGTGGGGCTAATCCGGACAGTCGCGCCAAAACCAAAATGAATAACAAACATGAAGGCACATTATGTTTAAATGTTATTTTGAATCCTTATTGATGTATTTCGATGTGTTTCGTACAAGAAAAGATTGTATTTGATTGAAAAAAGGTTGATTTTAAGTGCTAAAAGCAAAATGATGATGAAAAAATTTTGGATAGAAAAATGAGAATACTTTTTTTCAACGAAAACTTAACGGAAAATCGGAAAATATTGAAATTCATTCAAAATCTTCATCTGGTTTTCTTGATCCAATCTGCCAATGTTGCTCGCTTGACACCATGCAATTCTGATGCATCTCGAATCGACGTTTTATCACGAATCACCGAAATAACAGCTAATTTAATTTTTTCCTTATCGACTGCAGGCATTTTACGTTTGTAATTACGCATCATTTGCTGTGAATAACTTAAAATAATTAATATCAATGTTTATTGTGCTTTAGTTATGTCATAGAAACATTCAATGTGCTTCAGAAGTGTTTATGAATAACAAACACGAGTTTAAAATGACAAATAAGGTGTCCGGCTTAGCCCCATCGTGTCATTTTTTTTAACTCGATCGAAAAACATTGATGAAAAATATTTTATCATAAAAACCACTAACACCATTCGATTCAGCACATCTTAATTACCTAAAAACACTCACCGAATATTCTGCGCACTTGTATATTAATTTCACAATCCAAAAATTTTGAAAAAAAAAATTTTTACTTTAAGCGAAAAAATACATGTGTCTGCACTCTTCGATGACTGACGCTAAACTGAATGATGAAATATCATCGACACTTCGGAAGCTAGTAGCTTATGACAGGCTGCGTTCATCGCGCATATGGCTGTTCCGATATTCAAAGTAGTTTTTGATTAATCGCGACTGTCCGGTTTAGCCCCGCGTCCGATTTAGCCCCACCCTCCTCTATGTAAAACAAAAGTTAAAATATGTATCAATAATGCTGATATTTTGCATGTTGGCATTTGAAACAATCGTATTGATGTCGTTTTCATCAATCCACATAACTGGACTATGGCATATACCGAGTTTTCCACTTGACCTTGTCTTGGTCCCCACACGAGCAGCTCATGTAACACTGTTATCAAAACTTATGAAACGGGAAATATGCCAAAAACGTAGCAAAGAGATTGTGACTCGAGAATCGGCAGATCGTCTGATTGCCATAACTTCTTCGCTGATTGAAAACTGCACTGCATAACTCTATCCACAACCAGTGATGATATTTTAGGTACATTTGTACATTTTTCGGTACATATGCATCGTGAAAAATCGTCGTCAGTACATTCGGTACACTTGGCCCGATTTCAGTACATTCGCAATAGTGCCTGAAGTAAACTTTGTTAAGCATTTTTTTTTATAAAAAAGTTAAAACTTTGCTACATTTTTGTAATTGTAAAGAACTTTTTCATTTTCATGTAGAAAAAAGTACATTTGGCATCTAAAAACTACATTTCAACTCTCCATTCATTAAATTTCCACAAAACCCAAATGTCATCACTGGCCACAACTAGCAATCCGGTATAAGCATCAAATTCTGTCTGCTAAGCCTATACTGCCGTACTAAGCGAAAAAGACGTACCTCAAAAAAATTCATTTCGAGATAATTGATGTTTTAGTCTAAGATCCCAAAATACATCGACCTTCACCCATCTGCTTACCGAATGAAACTTGTTTTTTATTAAATTTAGAACATAGACGAACACATCCAGGAACACTTGCCTATTGAAATATGGTCATGGCTATTTTTAATTAAATTTATTTTAATCAACATTTTTTCGGATTCTTCACTGATCTGCTTACCAATCGATATATATATCAAAATAAAGATAATTAAATTACAAATGCGATGGTATAGTCTTGCCTGCAATAAACCGGTCATGAAATGGTTTTGCCAGACTTTAAAGCTGAAAAATCGGAGTGAGCAAAGTTTCGTGAGGGAAAAAGTTGAGCGTCTGATTTAGTGAGTGAGCACGATTTTTGTACATGCGATTGGCCGTGTTTGACATGTATGATACCTAAATACAAAAATATCGGTTAAAGTAATATGTTTATGAGATATATATTGAAGGAAACCTAAGTATAAGTCAAGAAAATAAAATAGGAAAAATTATATTTAACACTTTTGTGACTTTATTATTTAAGAAATGACATACTAAAACTATCATCATTTTGATTTTGAGTCATTTGCAAAATGTCCTCTATCTTCAAAGGTGTTTGGTCTCCAACAAATCCGATTGGTTTTAAATCATTATTATCTGAAAACCAACCACAGTTTTCAGGACGCAACTTCAAACAGTCTGGTTCTGTCGCATGTAGCCACATAGAATTGACATAAATATACGTAGTACGCAAAATTTTTTGACTAAAAGAAGACCAGCACGGTGGTATAACATTTGAGTCGAAATATTTTACTTTTTTTAAAAACTGTTCAATGTCTTGTTTTGCCGAATACGTTTTCAGGAAAATTTGATACCTTGCATCATTCAAGCTTTTGCAGTGCTTGATGCCACACATATTAGCTGTAAACTCCTGTATAACTTCAATTTTTCGTTAATGAGAATGTCGGTTTCATCAAGTAATGACACAAAAATACTTTGGTACATCTCATTTCTGGAAAATAGTTTCAACGGCCTAACTTTAGCCTTCTGATAAAAAGCTGCCGAATAGTCGCAACCGGTAAATGCATGGAAAGCAGGTAGACTTTGACATAGCGTAGTTCCCAATTTTTGTGATAAATCTGTGCAATTAATGTAATTGAGGTCTTGATTATTTTTTTGTTTACTTACTGAGCTGGCTAGTCAAATTTCTGATTGATTAGTTTTATTTATGTTAAAAGCAGAACATCAGTGTCAGAAGATTTAATTAATCTTTGATCCTGGTGTCACTTTAGAAGCGTGAAAAATTATTCTAGTATCCGCCTCTTCGTGATGACATATGTATTCAGCTTCCGCAGTTCTTATGATTCGATTTTCTATTGCTTGATATGAGTAGCAGTACTTCTCAACAGTTAAGTAAATCTTTTTGTTTTGAATTATTGTTACCGAATTGTCATTTTCCCAGTAATTAGATAAAAACTGAACCAATGCCTCTTTGAATCTATAATTTTTCAGACTTCGTAAAAAATCTGTTGCCCTGTTTGTTGAGGTCCAGAAATATTATATGGAATATCAAACACTTGACGACTTTGGCGTTTAGAATTTTTTATTGATGGTGTCAAATAGTGATCAAAAACCAAATGTATTTCTGCAGCCCTTGTTGAGCAAAGTTTTATAAATATAGTCTCGGCAATTTTTTCAAAAGTTTGAGGCATTGATCAGGTACAAATAGTAAAAACCATCTATTATTTCCACATCGATTCGTGTTGGCTCAGCTGTTTGAATGTACGACTTTAAAAAGTCGACTTATGTGTTTTACACATTCCACCATCACATGAAAAAAATGCAGGTGGCACTGGTGCCAGTGGAAAGGTTAAATTTATTTTTTCAATACTAATTGCTAGTAATCGCCCAAAAATGTTTCGTTCCATCTTTAATAAAACTTTTTTATTCTTTTCTTTGTTCATCAGAACTTTGGTGGTGCACTCAGAAGCGAAATTTAAAATTTTGTTGTAAAAAAAAAAAATCTGGCAACACTGTGCGAAGTTACTATACTACATACATATATTCTCCTTTATTGGACTAAGTCAGACGCTGAACTTTTTATCTCACGAAACTTTGCTCACTCCGATTTTTCAGCTTTAAAGTCTGGCAAGACCATTTCATGACCGGTTTATTGCAGGCAAGACTATACCATCGCATTTGTAATTAAATTATCTTTATTTTGATATATATATATCGATTGGTAAGCAGATCAGTGAAGAATCCGAAAAAATGTTGATTAAAATAAATTTAATTAAAAATAGCCATAACCATATTTCAATAGGCAAGTGTTTCTGGAGGTGTTCGTCTATATTCTAAATTTCATAAAAAATAAGTTTCATTCGGTAAGCAGATGGGTGAAGGTCGATGTATCGTCGGATCTTGCACTATTTTGTTTATGTCAATTTGTTGAAATACATGTAAAATTGAGATAGAGGAAATTTTCTTAGTAAATTTTTTATATGATTGAACTAAGATGCCGACATTTGGAGTATTAGACGCGTAATTTCTTAAGCTATCCGATGCCATAAGAATCTCGGATATTTTTTTTTTGAGATACGTCTTTTTCGCTTGGATTGGCTTTTGGTTGATCAGAGTAAAGTTTCTGACTGCTTTCCACCTGGGGATTGCCAGAGCGATCTCTGAGCCAACCATTAGCAAGTTGACACACAGCCTCCCCGCGGCTCCATCTGGGTAGCTAACTCCGCATCCACTGAGATAGTGAGCGAATGTGTGCAGCGTGTCCTGCCTGGAAGTAAACTGGGTTGTGCGCAGGGTTTGGTACCCGCCACGTAAAAAAACACTCCAATGAAGACTAAAAAAGCCTCGGACACAGAACCCCTCAACGTTGACGACCACTGCAAACGAAAAAAGGACTATGATTTAAGGATATGCACCTGGAATATCCGGACCCTCAATAGGGAAGGTGCCTCTATAGAATTGACGGATGCCCTTGGAAAAATTAAGGCTGACATCACCGCCATCCAGGAAATAAGATGGATAGGACAAGGTTGCTCTAAGCAACCAAGTTGCGATATCTACTACAGCTGCCATGCGGAGAGGCGCGAATTGGGACTTTGGGCAAGAGACTTCGCCACCATATCTCCAGGTTCACACCTGTGAGCGAAAGGTTGGCTACGATCCGCTTCAAGGCTCGATTTTTTAACATGAGCTTGATTTGCGCGCACGCCCCGACGGAGGAAAAGGATGATGCTGTCAAAAATGCCTTCTATGCGAGACTCGAGGAAGTATACGACCGCTGCCCGGCCCATGACGTTAAAATTGTACTCGGGGATTTCAACGGAAAGGTCGGAAGAGAAGGTATATTTGGCCCCACTGTCGGTCAGTTCAGCCTTCACGAGACCACCTCAAACAACGGTTTACGGCAGATCGACTTCGCCGCGGCGCGAAACATGGTAGTAAGTAGCACCAGATTTCAACACCTCGATATCCATAAGGCCACCTGGCTGTCCCCTGATCAGAAAACACGCAACCAAATCGATCATGTTGTGATCGACGGAAGGCATGCTTCCAGCGTGGTAGATGTTCGTACGTTCCGGGGAGTCAATATTGACTCCGATCATTATTGTTGCAGCCGCGCGAAGCAGAGGCGCCTGGAGAGAGCTTTTGAGGTCGGCCGTAACCCGGTAACCCGGATTGTTATGGCCACCCAAGTAAAGTAAGTAAGTAAGTCTTTTTTGCTTAGTACGGCAGTATAGTATCGCCATTTGAGCTTTCCGGATATAACAGTATTAATTTTGAATTTCTCAGTCGTTATTTAAGTTTTTGCAGGTTGCTGAGACAATCTTTACATTCTTACACGTTTAATAAATTTTCGCATTAGATAAAATATTTTTTTTTTCTTAAAAAAGAGTTAAAAATGCTTTGGGGTACAAATGTATCCAAGGGTAGATCAACGTAGTAAATTTATAAAATGCACGCCCACACCCTACTGGATGTATTTACATAGTTCTTTATTATTGCATTATATAGTACCCCCATGGAGGATAACTTATAATATGAAAATACTGGGAGCATGAGGAATATAGGAAATTGCTGTTAAAAGTTTGAAAAGGATACGATTGTATCCAAGTGTAGACACAAGGGTAGAAATAACTTTTTCGTTACATAAAATATAAAAAAAAATAAAAAAAAAAAATTGGAACGAAATTTTCCATTTCAGGTGAAGCGAAGCGCAAAGGGTAATGCTAGTATATATATATAAGTACATATGTATATTCGTCACCTAACATCCAAAAAGCCGTAACCACTCTTAGTTTTATACAGGAGAAGCAAATAACGTTGTATACTGGAAAATATACTATATTGATATGAATTTCTGATGTAAATATTGAAAAGGGTCATAGCTCCTGTACATAGTTATCTATAAAATTCAAATATTGTGTTTCTATTTTTTCCATACAAGTGTGTTACGTCTACTATATTTGCTATATAAAATTCAGGCACTTGTTGCTACGACCTTTTGGATGTCGTTAATAATATCGGTATTATTGGAGATACATATTATTTAAAAATTTTGTAGTGACATATAGTTTAGTTAAAAACATCATAATAAATTAAAAACTGGATTTTGAATTTTTTGTAGTTACAGCTTTTTGGATGTTATGTTAGGTGACGATATGTATGTACATTAGACATGTTCCAGACTAAGACTATGGGGCATTCCATGTCAAATCACCGAGGTTTTGACTAAGACTATGGGACATTCCATGTCAAATCACCGAGGTTTTGACTTCACCCTCTTCGATTTCGCTCATTTTTTGATATGTTTTCGTTCGTATTATGTCAACTAATTTTCAGCCTTTTCTTCGAAACCGTTGTTGAGTAATCGGATTTTTAAATTTTAAGGCGAAAAATTACCAGTATCATTTTTTTCGTCTTTTGATGTAGATTTAGAAAAAATTATTCGAAGTAATTATCACTTAGTTATTAACGTTTAAAGATTAAAATCGACATTTTCAAAAAGTCCGACCCCTTCGATTTTTTTAAAAAATTTTCTCAAAATTTTACTCTATATTACGCAACTTTTAAGCTGCAGTTCGAGATGTGATCACTCTATTTTTTTTTTTCGAATTTTGAAAATTTTATATACTATGTTTATGATTGAATTATCTTTATATATATCACTAGTTTACACAAAAAAAGATCTGGTTTCTCACATACTTTTTTTATGTATTTTGGGTCGTAAATTCCAAAAATGTCAACTATTTTTTCTTTTCGAGTCATCCTCCAAAAACCCGTTTTTAGTACTTTTTTCATTTATTTTTATGGAAATATGGCCCATAAATTTTTTTTTCAAACTAAATCAGTTGCACATCGTTCAAAAGGTATTTTTTGTTTCTTACTAACGACTTGGAGTTAATGAGAATCAAATAAGATTTGATGGAGTTATAAGTGATCCAAATCCGAAAAAAGTGATTTTTTTTTTGCTTTGTTTAAGTCCGAACATCTTTCATTTTCATATTTTAAAGATTTAAGATGAAAGTCCATTCCTTTGCAAACATTTTAAGTATAAATTTGCTTAAGTCGGACAAAAAATTTTAAAAATTATACAAAAATCGTAAGAGCCACGGCAAACGAATATTGTAAGAGTACATCGGGAAAGCATGAAAATATAGAAATTACCATCTTTCATTGATTTTAAATAACTTTGACTTCTTATTATTTTTTTCTAAGACTCATTAAAAGACAAAAAAAAAATGTTTACCTACTTATTATTGATGTCGATATTTATTACTAGTCTATCGTTAATTGAAAATTTTTTGCCTTAAAATTTAAAAAACCGTCCATAACGGATTTGAATAAAAAACTGGAAATTGGCGTGCTTTTTGCTTTTAATTCGTATTAAAACACATCAAAAAATGAGCGAAATCGAAGAGGGTCAGGCCAAAACCTCGGTGATTTGGCTTGGAATGCCCCATATGTATAACCTCTTCGGGGTAAATCTCCACATATGTGGACATAAGTTTTTCTATTCATATTTTTGCGGATTATTCTTTGTTTCTCGCAAATATTGACGCATTATAAAGAGAAAATATTCTCTTTTTTTAGCGCTTTTTTATTTTTTCTGCTTACAGTGGATCAAAGTTATAATGGAACAGCATTAGCAAAAAAGTTTCTTACTAAATAGTAAATTAACTAGATATTTTTTTACAAATTTAAAATCTATTTTAGAAAGTATATTTAATAAACATTTATTGTCAACAAAAAATTTTTATAAAATCAGCGTTTTTTTTTTAAAAATAACGAAAAATGAAAATGCATGGAATTCTGTCACAAAGTTATAATGGAACACATTGTGAATAATCCACAAATTTGCTACCAAAACTACAGCAAACTTAATTTTCGTATCATATCGTGTTGTCTAGTTAAGGGATCATCCGATAATTCTTGTTACTCATCAACGATTAATATTTTTATTTCCGTAATAAGCGAGATGGTGCCGCGCGTTATGAAAACCTCGGTTAATCAAAGAGAAATTTTAATTCGGTTGTTAAAGTCAGGCTAATTAGTGCCAAATATCAGTGAAACTATTAATCGTCCTCCAACAACTGTTTTAAACATAATTAAGCTATATGAAAATATCATAAGCTTAAGAACAAGGCCAAACCGAGTACTAGGGAAATATTTAATGCGTCAGATAAATGTTGAATAATAAAAGAAATTAAGAAAAATCCCCATATTAGTGTCCCAAAATTGGCATCTGAAGCCGAAAAGTATCTTAAAAAGAAAGCTAGTCATGAAACAATTAGAGACGTGCTTAGAAGACATCTGTTTAATGGACGAGTAGCTAGGAAAAAAACATTCGTGTGTAAGGCCAATGTACAAAAGCGAAAGGACTTTGCAAAAGAACATACAGCTAAGTATTTTTCATTCTGGAAAACAGGTTTATTTACAGATGAAAGCAAATTTAATATTTTCCGGTGAGATGGACAATCATATCTCTGACGCAAAGCTAATGAGAAGCTCAAGAAAATTAACCTTCGGCCAACAATTAAGCACGGATTAGGTTAAGTAATGGTGTGGGATGTGGTATCTGCTGCTGGACCAATAAACCTGCATATAATCGAAGGGATTATGGATAAAATTTGTTATTTAAGCATTCTAAAAGCAAAGGTAAAAGAAAGTGCTCGAAAGTTGGGGATTGGCGAAGAGTTTATATTATATCAGGACAATGATCCGAAGCACTAGGCGTATGTTGTGCGTAACTGACTGCTTTATAATTATTCCATAGAGATGGAGGCTCCACCACAGTCTCATGACTTAAATGTTATTGAACACGAGTGAAATTATTTGGAGCAGCAGCTTAAAAATTACCACATAACTAAAAAAGCAGAGTGGATAGCGGCCCTAAATGAAAAGTGGGGCAATATCCCAGTTTATTTATGTCGTAAGTTGGTAGAGCCGATGCCAAATCATTTGAGAGTTGTTATACAACTAAAAGGACTACCTATTAAATATTAAAAACAAATTAAGTACTTTAATAATACAAATTTTTATGTGAATTTCTTTGGTGTTCCATTATAATTTTGTGACTAGGGGTGGCAATCCCGGAGCTTTTTTGTGTTTCGGGATTTTCGGGATCGAAGTTTCCAATCCCGGGATTGATACTTCGTAGTAAATGCATACAGAACTACAAAAAAAAAACGAGAAGTTTATACTATTGTATACGAGTATATAAAATTAAAATTGCTTTATTTCACAGCGTAACAATGAAGAATAAGAACGCAAAATAATAGAAAAAATAATTGCTTAAAAATTGACTTAGAACACTTCGAGTGTTAATACATCTAAATCACATTTACTAATTTTGACTAGTAGAAGATAGCCACTAAAAAATAGATGATAGAGGATAATCAAGCATTTATGATCAAACTATCAATTTCATTTTTACATTTAAAATTCGTGTACCACATTTTGTACTTGATTAATACTTTATCACCTTCTTCAAACGTGACAGTGATGGCATTTGGTGGCACCGAATGGCTCGCTCTCAGTAGACGCACCCATAAGTGTTCTTCATTTAAGTTGTCAAAATCTTTATATGCTGTTTTCAGAAAAAAAGATTCAGACAAAAGTTTAATTATATCTTAGAATTTAAGTTTTGGTAGGTCTAGGTATGGGTCAAAATTTCAATGCCAAATCAAGGTCGGCTGTGGTTTTTTTTTTTTTTTTGAAGACAAACCTATATTTTTTTGCAGATTTGTATTTTATTATAAGAAATAGATATGTTTTGCTAAAAATAATATTGATAAAAATAATTTTAGTCTAAATAGGTCTGTTTGTTAACTGAAAATTTGTACGAATTTTACAAATTTGTAACAATTGTTACTGGATTGTGTTTGTTAACAAAAAATATCCAGTAACGAGAGAGGCAGTGAGAGAATAAAGTGACAATTTGTTGCGAGAGAGCCTGCTAGTTTTTACTGGATAAAATTTTACCAGCAAACATTTTTCAAAAAGAAAAACATATGATTTTGACAATTGTCAATATTTTTTCACAAATAAAAATGCAAATTGTTTTGAAAAACTTAAATATTTTTTTTTTCACTTGTCAGCTTGTACGAATTTTTACTGGATTGTGTTTGTTTACTTTTATGAAAATTTTTTTCTCTGTGAGCAAATACCTTCTTACTCTCTAAAATTTCTTTACTGGATAATTGTTACTGGGAAAGTAAACAAACACACTTAATTTCACATTTAATCATTTTTCTCATGAACTATCAATTTTCAATACTAAGTAAAAAATTCTTAAAATTAGTCAAAGTATTAAAAAAAGATATTTTTTTTTGCTATGTGACATTTTTAATAAGAAAATCTTAAACAAAAAATTGTTACAATAAAAAAAAATATTTTTACTCAATTTAAGGTTCAGACACAAATGAAGTGCATATTGCAGGTTTATGCAATAATGTTTCATGCACATCAAATGTATTTATTTTGCAGACTTTGTACTTAAATATGTGATATAAAAGAATATTTATTATATAATATAAATTTTTTTTCTAATCCCGAAAATCCCGGGATTGTCCCTTTGTAATCCCGGGATTACTTTAGCCTATATTTAGAGCAAATCCCGGGATCCCGGGATTGCCACCCCTATTTGTGACAGAATTCCATGTATTTTAATTTTTCGTTATTTTATTTTTTTTAAACGCTAATTTTATAAAAAAATTTTGTTGATTATAAATGTCTATTAAATACACTTTCTAAAATAAATTTTGAAATTGTAAAAAAATATTTAGTTAACTTACTATTTAGTAAGAAACTTTTTTGTTCGAACTGTTGACCCACTGTAGCTTTTTTGGTGCGTTTTTTCATTACATTTTTGCAAAGTTGTCGAGGAAAAAAGCTCCTCATTTTGGTAAGTAAAAAAATGGTATTAAATAAATAGAGAACTTATTGCAAAAAAGTGAAAAAAAAGTTAAGACCAAACAAAATTGTATCTGTGTACCGTAAAATCAAAAATAAATAATGGAAACTGCAAGAGTATTCAATCAGTAAAAGCATGTCCACATATGTGGACTGCGGGTTTCTATATGTAAAAAAGTGCGAATTCGCTACGTCAGTTATGCCCACGTATGTGTACTTTGGATATTTTTGCAAATAAAAATAGCAAACTTTGTATTCAGTTTTCTTTCAATTTTTTCAAACTGTTTCTCAGTTTCAATTTCTAAAAATTTAATTTTCGAACTAAAACCTTGATAGGATTCTTCAGCAAAGCAAGACGTATGGGTGAAAACGTTCAAGTTCTTCCGTAAGTCTACAATTGGACCAGGATTTGGCCGTGTTGGTTATGAAGGAACGATTTGATGCTTTCGAGCATTTTCCAGAATTTCTTGAATTAAAAATGCATCTAGATGTCGAAATTCAGGCTTCACTTCAAGAACTCGTACAATGTGCACGAAATGCAATTTGTACCTTTTCTTTAATGAAAACAATTGCTTTTTAAAATACCATCAAACATCTTAAAAATATTCATATACCTACATATACGAAATTATTTTTTTCCACTACTAAGTTCCTATTTTACCGCATGTGATTCAATGTTTTGATTCTTTATTATAAAATTTACATACAAAGCGTTTTTAAAAAAATATAATTATATTTTTCTTTATTTATTGAGCCATTATAAGTTTTTGGGCCAATAAAATTTACAACGAAAAACCCAAGAAAATATTTGAATTTTTTATGCATAATTAACAATTGTCCACATATGTGGACATTTAAAAACTATTACATATTTATAAAAAATTTTTAAATTTTTTTTCTTGCAGAAACGAGTTATTTAGACCCAATTTAGTAAAAATAAGTCTTTATAAGTTATTTTTTCATTGTATTTTTGGTTCGGGATCCAAGAGGATAAAGAAAAAATCCATGACCTCTGCGCAAATAGTACTTAAATTCCGAAGAAGGAAAACTTTGCAGCCCTGATAGCAACCCTAGGAGTATTTTTTTTTTTTTTTAATGAAAATATACTCGAATATGAATAAATTCCAAAAAATTCTAGAACATGAGATTTTTTTGAACATGTCTAATGTACATAGCTAGCGCAAGTGAACAATAGGCCACGCAATACTTGGTATTTGGGTAACATAATTTAAATCAAAATTGTTCATCAAAAATAAATTAAATATTCAGGTATGTTCTGGAAATCGTTTTCGATCGAAATTGAAAGCGAGTTTAGGTGTTCCACATTTCCATCCGTCGATTTAAAATCGATTCAACTCCGATTGTATGTTCGAGCCGAAATGGACGTGTTCTGTAAATCGATATTATCGACTTGCTATCTGTTTGATTTCGATCAGCTGTGACTAAGTGAAATCAATCAAGTTTGAAATTTAGATAAAAATGCAAGTATATAATATTAATTTAATTAATTGTCAAATTTAGCCTCATTAGCTCAATACAGTGTCTACCTCCTTATTTTCTTTCTACTCGTTTCCAGCGCTTACGCATCAGGGTTGAGGCTCGGCCAGTACCTAAAGCGGCCCATCCACTGGCAGCAAGAATGCATAAAATCGTGCATGCTCATGCAAAAATCGTAAGGGATGGCAAAATTCTGTCAAACAAGTATTTTGCATAAAATCTTTTCAATCAAGTCAAATCAATTCTGATGTGTTTCTTTCTGAAATATTTGTACAGCCGCTGTGCAAAATTTTGCACAATGTAAAACTTTGCGCATTCTTGCTGTCAGTGAATCGGCCGGTTAAAATGCCAGTGATCGCTTAAAACGGACCCGAGAGGAAAGCTGACTTACTGATGCGGACGAAGAAAAATCTGATATCAGGACTGGTAATTGTGCTTATAAAATTGAAGATGAGTCCTGCTATTCATTTGTTTTTTGTAAGTAAAGTCATATCCGTGAGGTTAATTTTTCATACATTTTTTACATATGTACAGTGGCTGTCATAGATAAGTAAACAAATTCATCACTTTAACCTTGTCTCACTTAAAAAACGAAGGAAGATAACTTTCTCGCAATTTCTATCTCAAGCCGGAAACCACTGCAAGTCTTTAAGAACCTGTAAATAGCCAGATCAATCTGGCCCTCTTATAATAAACTAAAAGCCACCTACTTATGTACTGTTTAGGAGCCGGTTTGACATCGCAAGAATCAGCGTGACCTGCACTGGGCACTGGAAAATCGGCAAGCGTGCTGATAGATTAGGTATCCTATTCAATACTTCCTGCCGCAACTGCTTAATGCAAGCCAGATTGAATCTCTCGAGCACTTCCTTTACAGCTGTCCAGCCTTAGACAGAACCAGGCTAAGATATCTTGGATAACTTTTCTTCAATAATTTCAGCGAATTTGCCAAAGTTGAGATCGGATTTCTGCTCCATTATCATAACAAGGCTAACTGAATATAGCTGTCTTAACATTAACCAATTCGCCAGGTCACGTTATGTGGTATTAAAATGGCACATTTAGTGCTACTTATCGCTCCAAGCCTATTGTGCTAAGCCACTACTCTAACCTATTTGTTTTCTAATAGTAGGCGGTGTCACGCCTCTAACAGGAAAATATGTTTCCACGACTAAAATAATGGACTGATTCTGATTAAGTTTAGTTTGGAGATAGACTGAACCCTAAAAAAAGTGATTAGAAACGTTAAGTTTTTTATGGAAGCGTGGCACCGCCCTTAATGAGAAAAACACTTTGACGGTTGAGTTGCTACACCGGCTTTGATAAAATTTGGTATGGGGATAGATTGAAAAATCCTGTATGGATATTCAAAATGTTAATACCATATGAAAGGTAATTGAATAAGGCATAAGTCGACACATAAACATTTAAAATTTTATTGTATACTTAGTTTCCGAGATAGCATATTTAGCACATCTGCAACCGATGGTAAATGCGTTACAATCAAAAAGTGTGGACTTTCTTCATTGTGTAAACCGTGAAAATGCCGATGTTGAAAACAAAAATTTTATAATCGAGACCGAGGAAATCGTCGAGCACCTAGGGACACATTTTATAATGCCGGGTGACACAAATCTGCCAAAACATTGTACCAAAGCTCCAGCATAGACTCCTAGCGAGTTTTGAAAGATATCTTTAATCATTCCTTATAATTATTCACTAATAATGCTTCTGAATCAGAATTTTTCTGAGGAGAACTTGTTCGGATACTCATTGCTTACGTTGCGTCCTCACGCATTGTTTGATGTTACGTATGAAAATTGTTTAAAGTAAACTGAAAGTTTTTGTAGTTTCTAATATTCAAATGCTTCTCTCGATGAAGCTGAACTTTGGTATAACCAGTGAAAACAAGAAAAAAATAGGCCAAGGGTCAAACTGAAGCTGGACTTGTTAATGAAACACAATTGTTCTACCTAGTCATAAAGAAGGCGCTACAAATCTCTTTCTCACAGCCCTACACAAAGTGCGCAGTCGAAAACTCCTTCCGAATCTTGCGCTGGGTAAAAACTTAGTCACGGTCAACATAAGGAAAAGATTCGGAAATATAGAACAGAAATTTTTGGGTTTAGGGGTTTCGCCAGAACCCTCGTATGGTAGTCTCGAAATATGGTAAAGATTGGTTGGAATAGCCTTTAAACTACTTTAGGCACATCATTTTTCAAATCGATTACGACAGACCCCAAAAAAGTATCGATTTGGTTAAAATTTACAGGTATTATTTTAAGAGATCTATATTTTTCTATTGCGCTGAAAAGTTTGCTACCGATATGAAATATATCTTCCACAAACAAATTTATTTTGTGCTAAACGCCATCTTTTCATAAAATTCATCATGCTATGAATACAAATTTGAAAATCCATTACTTATTAAGGAAATATCGACAATTTGAAAAAAAAAAAAAAATACTTTCAGATTTTTTTTTTAAAATTTAAACACATAAAGTTGAAATGATAACTTTGAAAAATGTGGTTTTCAACGAAATTAAAAAATATGGGGCCCCTAAAATTGAACGTAGAATGATACCTGTTAATTTGAAGCGAATCGATGACATTGAGTTGACTAATTAATCGATTTGAAAAACAATGTGTCTTTATTGATTTCAAGTGTTCAAATAAAGCCTTTTTTAGTACTTAAGATATTTTGAGTTTTCGCGTTTCGCCCCACCCTGAAGCGTACGCTGGCTACCCCCATGGGAGTGGAAACAAAACTTTCAGTATTAACTCTTAAATTATAATTATCTTGTAATCTCACAGAATAAAACCAAAGTTTTCAAAAAATATTTTTGAAACTTTGTAGCTGTAAAAATGCCTCAATGGGAGAATTCTTAGACTGAAATGAAATGAAATTTTAATGATCCATATAGATCAAAAGTTTTGTATACGTCTTTTGTTAGATCAAGGTTAGAATATGCGGCGGTTATATGGAACACTTTTTATGCTGTTCATTCCGCTCGTATTGAACGTATTCAAAAAAAAAATTCTGAAATTTGCCTTACGGTCTCTAAACTTTGTTGAACCGATACCTTCTTATAGTTCTCGTTGTTATACCCTACACCGAGGGTATATTCACTTTGTCTCTCCGTTTGTAACACATCGAAGGGGGCGTGGCAGGTATGGTAAAGTATTTATATTCTTGATCAGCGTCACCACCTGAGTCGATTAAGCGATGTCCGTCTGTCTGTCTGTCTGTCCGTCTGTTGAAATCAGGTTTACGGGAAAACCAAGAAAGCTAATTGAATGAAACTTTCACATACAGGTCACATCTTCTTGCAGACATCTTGCTATTGAAAATGGACGAAATCGGTTGACGGACACGCCTACCGCCCATACTCTATGTATATTTACCCAGACCAATTTCGAAAAAACTTGCAGCGATTTTGATGAAACTTGGTGATTTGGTGCACATATGAACCAAATTAGGATTAATCTGGGTTTCAAGTTTCCAAAGTGTCGCACAGGGGCGTGGCACAGCCCCAAATTTTATCATTTATACCACCATATCTTGTAAGCCGTTCAAGATATTGCAATGAAATTTGGTAAACGGATACATATCATTAAAGTGGGCGGAATTGAAAAAGTGGGCGTGGCACTTTTCAACTGTTAAAAATTTTGATTCCATATATCTCAAAATTGGCGCAAACGATTTTCATAAAAATTTTGGAGATGCAGAGATTTAGAATGCAGTCATCAATATAAGCTCAGCCACTTTACTGAAAAATTTCGTTGAAGGGCGTGGCACCGCCCACCATATTTATAAACGTTATATTAAAAGAACGAACAACGTAATCGTGATGAAATTTAATGAGGTAGATATACTTTCAATAAGGTCTCTTATTACAAAAATTTGGTCCAATAGTACCTGTGGGCCTGGCACCTCCCATGTAAGCAAAACCTGTTTATTGTTATAGATAGTGTGCTAAGAGAGTAATCTTCATAAAATTTGGTGTATAGATGTCAATTTCTCTAGGCTTTAAAAATAAACAAATTTTGACAGAATTGCATCAGTGGGCGTGGCACCTCCCATATTAACATACATTTGTAAGCGTTTTCTTAAGCGAACTATTGCAGCAATTGCTATGAAATTTAATGTATTTGGTTCAGTTGCCATAGAGTATATCTGAATCAAAAGTGGCTGAAATAGCACCAGTGGGCGTGGCACCTCCCATACAAATAAAATACGGTAAGTGGCATATTTATCGAAATGTGTTAACAATCATACTAAAATTTGGTGTTAGGGGTTTGCTTATGAAAAGCTATTTCTGGATCAAAACCGGGCTAAATTGTACAAGTGGGTGTGTCACCGCCCTAAATTTTAAATTTAACTGCAGCATATATCGCAATCTATACTAGGTATTGTGCTGAAATTTAATATGAGGATGTCGATCACAAATATAATTTGTTGAACAAAAATTGGGCGGAATTGGAGAAGTGGGCGTAGCATATTTCAAATTTTTCATTTCTATTCGATTTTTTCAACATTTTCCATATTCTTTCGACTTTTTCAACCTCTTTCAACTTTCTTCATAAGTTTCTTTATTTTTTCGACTTTTACATCAATTTTGAATTGTGTCAAATTTTTTCAACTTTTTTGGAGTTTTTCAACCTCTCTCAATTTTTTTGTACATTTTGTATATATTTACGACTTTTTCAATATTTTTCAACCTCTGTCAACCTTTCTAACATTTCACATTTTTTTCGACTTATTCAATGTCTTCTTAACTTTTGATGAAAAGGTACTTTCAGTGCAGTGTAGGGTATGTGAGCTTCGGCCTGGCCGAAGATAACACCTTAACTTGTTTACTGTTAAATTTAAAAATTTTGGAAGCTAGGCGAAAAGTTCAGTCGCAAGTTTTTCTTTATGATCTACTTATCCCCAAGATGTGCAGCTGAGCTTTTCGAGGCCCATTTTGACTTTGAGTCGCCGGCAAAATTGTTTCTTAGGTCTGAGCGCCAAACGATCTCTTGCCAACTACCGCTCATGGTTTCTGAACGCAATAAAACCGGAAACGGGTCGTATGCGCTGATTTCGCAGAACAAAACTTTTATGTTTATATAGTAACATCATAAGTGTACCTGCTGGGCCTCGCCAGTTAAGTGTATGGCAAATATATGTAAACGTAGAAGAAAACATCTTGCAATACGTTCTAATTACGTTTTCTGAACTGAATCATTGCGGTTCGATGCGTTATTCGGGTTGAAAATAATCGAATGTCCACAGTTCTATTTTTTATAAAAATGTTCGAGTCTTTAGCTACATATTTTCGTTATTTCAAAAATGTTATATCTCTTCGAAGTCGGCCAAATATGGTATCCAAAGTATGGTGGATTTGACACTCGAAGAGCAACAATCCGCTGAAGGGTGAAATCTACACCGGTTAATTGACTCGAGATGTACTAAAAAGAAAATGAGTGGTGTTATTGTTGGCACAAAAATTTTACCATACCGATCGAACAATTTATAGTGAGAATTTATTCACTCCTTTGAACTTGGCTTGGACTTGTGTAAATTGGCTAAAGAATTGTGTAAATTGAGACTCTCAATTGTAGGCACTGTCCTCCACAACAAACGGTTTGTGACGGAAGGATTTAAAAAATCTAGAAATCGACCGCAGGAAGAGACGTTGTTTGTTTATAATAGTGAACAAGTTTCGTTGTGTTCTTATGTACCAAAAAAGAACAAGGCCGTCATATTGCTGTCGACTGAGCATTATGCGTCCAACGTCGACAATGCGTACAAAAATAAACCGTATCAAATTTTAGATTACAATAAAAATAAGGCCGGTGTTGATACGATGGACCAGATGCTCAGTGGCTACTCCTGCAAGCGTGGCACAAAACGGCTGATCACTAGCCATTTTCTATAATATATTGGATGTTGCTAGCTTGGAATCATTTATTGCTTATGAGGCATTCGTACCATCACAAAAAACGGACAAACGTTACGTGTTCCTGACGCTTCTGACGTCGGAATTGCTGACCGCTCACATAAATAATAGAGTAATGATTAGCCTTGTACACCGCCAGCAACTATCTGGGGTTAGATGTTTTTTTAAAAATTCGGACTCTTCTCTTGGTGAGATTTAGTGACTTCTGACGAGACTCCCCCTCCCTTCAGTGAGACTTGCCTTATAATTTTCAAATGTAATCTGCTATAATAATGTATAATATCTGCATTAAAAAGTTGACGTGATATTTTTACTGACCCCCCACCCCTTGGTGAGATTTGGTAAGATTTTTCCGTACCCCCTCCCCTCTATTTTAACTCACGCAATTTATGGACGTCCCCTCTTTGTGACCATAAAGAAATTAGGTAAAAATTTACCTTTGCCATAAAAAAAAAAACGGTTTAATTTTTTGACTATGCTCATTCTCTTACACACGCAAACATACATATATATAGGTCTACACATACATAGCTACAGCCATACACAACATATATAACCAAACACAAGTACCAGCGGCACTTCTAGATGGACAAATATATAGTAAGCCGATGCCATGGCATATGGGCCTCGCGAGGCCCAGCAGTGCCACTTACCGCCTCATAGGTAGCTGAACATCCTAGGGTTAATGGCAACATTGGCTGTAGTATTCTTTTGGAAAATATTTATATCAATGTACCTGCAAGGCACTTACGGAGTTCTAGTTTCTTTTATGTAAAGGTTCATAGAACCAATTATGGCTTGAATGAACCCGTAATTGAAGCTTAATTGAATTTAATAAGCTGTGTACAGATAATGGCTTAGACTTTTGCTTAAATAAAGTTGGTTTCAAAAATAATGTAATGAATTGTTATCCTTCATAATAATGTTATATCTGCTATTAAATTAGTGTTTATATTACGTTTCTAAGTCTTATGTGCTAGTCTGTAAGGATCTTGTGTTCATAGACTTATATAAATAAATAATTCGTATGGCATGTTTTTGCTTTTTAATAAGGGTTCATATTTATTCAAATATGCACCATCCCAGCATGATAATCCATACTGTAGTTTAAATTTAAGCAAACCATCGTAACCTACTTTAAATAAGGCTTGGATACAATAAGGACTAAGATGGTAAATATGTTTGACTACATTGTTGATATATTACACTTATACGTTGATACATTACACAAAAAAAATAATGTGTGTATGTTGCCGTTAAGGCAGGTAATATAAAGTAAACATAGTAAACATAGACACATGATTTTCCCATACAAACCGCTTTAATCTAACGTGACCATGTGATCCGCTTTTTGCAGGACAAGTCCTCGTTTTTGATTTTCCGTCATGAAATATATTTCATTTTGCTAGTGTTTTCGGAATGTGAAAGTGAAGACCTTTTTTTTAAAGTAAATAATTTTATATACTGAAATAAATGTCATAGTTGAAATATTTCTGAATGTGAAAGTGAGACTCAAATAAGTTCTGAAAAATGTTTGGATTTTAACGCAAATTTGATGAATTTTTTTGCTGTTCCGCGTTTTACCGAAAAATCACGGGTGAGCCACCTCATTGATTTTGATGAAATTTGATATACAGATAGATTAAACCTTGAGTAAAGAAATTTGTTTAGATTATGATGCCACGCTCATAACAAGAAAAAATGTCTCCACGGCTAAACTAGTGAACCGATTTTGATGAAATTTAGTTTGGATATAGATTGAAACCAAAAAATGTTTCTAAAAACTATGTTCTTTTAGTGTGTGTGGCACCGCTACTAACAGGAAACCCGTTTTCACTGCTAGGCTAATGGAGCGATTTTGATAAAATTTGGTATGGAGATACATTGCATCTTAAGAAAGAGAAACAGTAGGGGTAGGGATAAAGCAACATGATACCATGATTTTAATTTTTGGAAGCGATGACAAAAAATAGCTCTTTCCAGTTAAGGTTTTTAATACTAAAAAGTATTTTTGTTACTTTTATGCGCTTCATTAGAACATACGGCTCCGTCCCTTTTTAACTGCCATAACACCTCATAGTCGCTAAATTTTTGTTGACCAACCCTTAGTTGAGATGAGGAGCACTGCAGAATGTATTGTTTTTTTTAATAGTAGGTGGAGCCACGTCTACAACAGGAAAATACGTTTCCACGATTAAGCCTTTGGACTGATTTTGATGAAATTTGGTTTGGAGATAGATTGAACCCTAAGAAAAGGTATTCATTTATTCAATTTTTTTAAGAGAAAATGGGAAAAAACGCTGTGATAGATAGATTGAACCCTAAGAAAAGGTATTCATTTATTCAATTTTTTTAAGAGAAAATGGGAAAAAACGCTGTGACGACTGAGCCTCTACACCGATTTTGATAAAGTTTTGTATATAGGTAGATTAAATTTCAAATAAAGATATTTGTTTTGAGTAGGTGATGCCACGCCCCTAGCAGGGAAAAACGTTTCAAGTCTACACTAACAGAGCAATTTTGATGAAATTCGGTACAAAAATATATTGAACCTTGAGGAAACGTATATGTTTTTAAGTGGAGGGTGCCATGCTCTCAATAGGAAATTATGTTTTCACAGCTTATCTAATAGACCGATGCTTATGAAATGTGGTATAGAGATAGATTGAACCTTAAGAAAATGAATTTGTTTTAAGTTGGTGGCACCACGCTCCAAACAGGAAAATATGTTTACATACTTGCCTAAGCTAAAATCAGAAAGGGATAGAAATAGCGAGAGGGCAACATGCTACCATGATTTTTATTTTTTAAAGCGATGACAAAAAATAGCGTTTTTAAAATCAAAAGCATTTTAAATAGTTGAATTTCAACCACTTGGCAAAACTAGTATTGTTTAATATACATTCATACATTGTATGATTTTCCTAACTTAAATTTTTATGAAGGATTACTCCTAAGTATTTGAATTGATCCACACGCTCACTTTCAAAACAATTTTCACAACGTTTTTATTAAAAATTGTGCCCTCCCAATTCTTATTAAAACCAAATCTGAAGCAATTTGGTGCATGATAAATGAGAAGCAATTTTTCGCAAAGTACATTCTTAATCATAAATTTCGTGTTGCTACTTATTAAAAGCTTATGTTCACTAAACCACTTTAGAAACAAATTAAAAAGATTTTTCTTAAAATATGACAGGGCATTATCATTAGCAAATGCCTTTAATTGGTTGAAAAAAAAAGTGAATTTAAAATAGGGTGAATTTCCCACTTCTAAAACCAAACTCAAATAAGCTAAAGAATTCTATTTTATCTAGAAATAAAATCATTCTAGACTTGAAACCTTTTTCAAAAACCTTGGAAAATATAGACATTATTGAAATATTTAGACAAATACTTAACAGTGTTGTGTCACCATTTTTATGAATAGAAATAATTAACGCTGGTTTTAAAGCATCGGGTAAAATTCTAGTCTGAACACTCAAATTAAAAATGTAGCATAATACATCATAAGTGTGTGAAAGAAGTTTTTCTCAACACTAAGATGGAAATAATTATCTTTAGTTAAGAAATTATCTTGTGGATCTCAAAAGCCCTGAATGGTTTGCAAAATAAGCTTACGGATTGATTACATAATAGGTTGTTGAGCTATTAAGAGAATATTGTGAGGAGAAGCTTATAACATTCGAATCATAAAGCAAATATTTGCAAAAAAATCACTAAATAAATTAGCAAGTTTTAAGGAATCCGATAGACAGTAGCGAGCAAAATTGGATCAATGTTAGGCAGTTTCATACCTACATGGTCATAAAAGTATTAATAATAAGCTGATTTGAAAAAGTTTTTGATTTTGAAATCTTTGCTCCTTGTACTTAAATATAAAATTAATAGATAAATTTTATCTTTATATAATTCGGTCATTCTTTCAACAACTGCACTCGAAAACTATAGTAGATATGATAAAAAATCATATATGTTAAGACACTAATTTTTTCTCAAAATATTTTCAATATTACATATTTTTTTACATATTATTCTTCAATTAATCCTTTCATATCGAAATTCCCGCCATAACTTTGGAAACTATGAATTTTTTACTGATGACGCGCACCATGTTTTTTCAACATTTTCAATTTTTGCACGAATTTTTTACTGATGACGCGCGCGCACCTGGTTTTTTCAACATAAAATTCGACATGAAATTTTTTTTTTTAATTTTATTTTCAATCAATCCTAAGAATGTATCTGAATTCAAATCGAAATTCCCGACATAACTTTGGAAAATATGAGTTTTTATAAAGGCGCACATCAGTCTTGGTAATTGTATGAATTGTATGCTATTTTCCATTTTATGTTGAAAAAACATAAAATATGACTCTTACAGCCTCAGTTTTTGTTATATTGAGATTTTATTTAAGGTTTAATGTAATAATAAGTAATATAATAATAAAATAATTTCCAAATCAGTTTATATCTTCCGAAAAAAATGACTTTTCAATTCTCCTTAATATACCAGTGTCCGTAAAGGAAAAATTCAAGAAAAGTTCTCTTAGTGTTAAAAATTTCACTTATGTAATTGTGAAAGACGTATCTGATTCGCTCAGATACCAAGAGGTTGAAAATTTGGTAAAGTCATAAAATGAATGGATATATCATAGTGCTAGTGCTAGTATAAAAATATATTGCCAAATATTACTTTTGAAGTAATTAAACTAAACTGATAACCAGTGCAGTAAGGTTCCGAACATTAAGGCGTGATAATAATAATCGCAGTCACTTAAAAAGTAATTGTCATAAGCTATTTGCCATACAATATATTGCCAGGGGCACGAACGTGTTCAAACAATAAAAACAAACCAAGCGTGCAACGTCACCCTTCTCTGTTATTGTTAGGTCTTAGTATAATAAAATAAAAAGGATGATATAAAATGCTACTGGATGAAGCAGTTCAAGGGTCTGCTTCCTTTATTATGCGCTGGTTTGCTGCTATAACACAATAAAAAAACATGCTGAATGAAGTGTGGTATTCAAAACGAATTTTATCTCCCTGTATAAATTGAACGAAATTTTATCTATTGTGTTGACATGTCCTGCTTAGAAATTTACCACATTGGGTTTTTTTTTTATAGCCATGGGTAATTTTTCGTGTTTCTGTAAGCAAACTCAATTCAATAAACTGCAACAAGCGTACAAAACAATATCAATGAAATTGATTTAAAATAATTCAGGCAATTGTAAAGCAAAAATTCGGATCGAGAGTACACAATAGATTTTCTGCTTGGATGACACATTCATTAGTCCTTTTAGACAGCCGCCACTTCAAATTGGTTTCCAACTTCATTTGCACTCATGGATAGACTATGAGTATTTTGTAATGACAAAAGCATAGGGGTAGTTTTTTTGTTTAGATAGTTAATGATGATTGTTGACAAATTTAAGGTGTTTTGTTGATTAAAATACGATAAAAAGATATAATTAAATGCTCCTTACTTCACAAAAGAAATAAATTGTGAGAATAATACTCTTCTTGTATCATCACCTTACTTTAACTGGTGAGTTTCAGATAAAATCAGTCAGGAAATTTTGTGTGTATTCTTCAGTATGCAGATTCCGTTAAATATTTACATCATTTTAGTAATCGTATTCAGAAAAGTTTGCTAATGAAAAAAATAACAAAAGCAAGTACACTAAAGTTTAAGGTTTATACAACCCACGACTTTGACTGCAATTAACGGCCTGGTCGCGTCAAAAGCTGCCACTTGGCGAACCTATTCTTAACCAAACCATAGCATTATAGGTCCAAATAGCACATTTTTCTGGCCAAAACTAATAACGACTATATTATCATGGTGGTTAACTGGAAATGTATTGTTTATGTTGACTCTAGACTAAAAGAAGAACTCTGATAAAAATCTTAACCTTTTTGATACCGGGTCAGAAATGGTACATACTTAATTTTTTCAAACTCCATAATTAATGTAATAAAAGATGTGTTTTTATTTTTAGATTCTTATATTAGGTTACATATCGTTTAATTAAACAACACTTTCTAAAGATAAATTAGCTAAAATGTTTACCTACATTGAACTTAAAATTTCGCTCTCCCCAATTTTATCGTCATCTCCTTCATTCTTGCGTGCTTTAACATAGCTTTTTGAGTTTTTCATCTGGAATTTCACACCTTAATAATTGGTTCACTTATCGAAAGTTTGATACGCTTTTATTTTAAATTCGTCTATTTAAAATGACAGCGAAGAAATAATTGGATCTGATATGTGTGTCCACTGCTCTAATACACTCCTAAAAGTGTATTTACGCAGCTACTTCTTCAAAACGACCAAGAAAAATAAAAATATATTTATCAATAATTTTTGTGAACGCGGAAATCTCATTTAAACAGTACATCCATGTCCTCTTTGTACACCGTGTATGAAGTTCTTCGCTCAGAATAAATACTAAGCATAATTAAAAAAACTTAAGTAGCACATGTACCATAATGGACCTATGTATTTTTATGCTTCATGACTTACGTCCAAATACCGAACATTATTCAGAGTTACCGTTTTGTCTAAGCCAAAAGTACTGTTTACCGCAGACATGCATATTTTTTATCTGTAGTTTACCAGCTTATCATGTCGTTAGAGCAACGTATCGCAGGGTATGAAATCGTTTATCAATGATTCAGTTTCTTAGCTGAATTAAGGGGAATGAAACCTTCTCAGATCCAGCAGAATGCTAAAGAGCTGGTGAATTAGTATCCTGCGGAATTAGATTCTAGATTAGAGCACCTTGTTATATTCTCGGAGCGATATGTTAAAAAGGAGGATGAATCGATGGAATTTTTCTCATATCGAATCATCTTAAAATCTAACCTGCAGTCCACTTTCCGCAATGTAGAAATAGCTTTACTTATTTATTTATCAATGACGGTAACAAACTGCGTTGGAGAAAGATCTTTCTCGAAATTAAAACTCGACAAAAACAAATTGCGGACGAGCATGGGCCACGATCGATTAGTCAATTTAGTTATTCTTAGTACATAATATGATATTCTTCGTAGCTTAAATTTTGACGATCTTATTATATCATTTGCAAATAAAAAACTTCGCAAAGTTATTCTAAAGTAGATTCAAATTCATTGTATGCATTGTATGCACTGTATGCATGTACAGAATTGCAAATATAGTTATTATATTTAAGTATCTTAAGTTGTGTATTATATTTTGAATTTAAAATTATATGAAAAATTTTTGGGGCCCTCACCTGACATTGGCCAAAGGGCCTCAGATTTCTAAATACGGCCCTGGGACTCGATATTGAGTTCTTGATCCTTAATGAAGATTTTTCATCACCGAGCGACCCCAAGAGCTTTAGTAACGTAGCAGGACCCATTTTAAGAAAATTCCAACTGTTTTTAGTGTTTTTTCTAAGTTTTTCTTAAATGGACAACCAAAGTAAGAACAGAAGATATTGACCGAATCAAAAAAGATTTTGCAAGTGTATTTCTAGTATGGGTGGGCCACTTTTTCCCTGTAGCCTTTTCCGATCAGTGATTTCTAGGATTCAGTTGCTGGGTTTCATAGTTTTCATGAAATTTCTTAGTAGAAGTAAGAAAAATAAATATATAAATCTCAGTAAGTAAAGTATGAGGTATTTTTAAACACCGAAAAGATTTTTTCAATGTCCAGGTTATCGCATGAAATGCATGCAAATTACTTTAAACATAAAATATGGAAACAGAGGCAACAGAAGGTGATGCGATTGAAGACGATGGGTGCATCAGCCTGAAGGAGATGATGGGAAAGCCTCTGGTGCAGAAATTGAAGTATATCACGTAGAACCAAAGTATATTAATTTAGTTTTATCACTGTGAAGACGGAAGTTGCACGCTCATTTCCGCCTTCAAAGAAGAACATTTTTTAATTATTAATTTTTATCTTTGTCTTTATTTATGGGTTATTCCATGATTTATATCAGTGGATAGTTCATTTTATAATTATCTATAAAAGGGAAAAAATGATTAAAAGGATTTCTGTGATTATAAGAGTTTTATTAATAAATTATGCTAAATAATCATAAGTAAAACACTAGACAGTAATCAGCTATTCATGGAGACTTGGTGAACAGCTGTTTGTTCTCTACATTTAGTAGCAAGAAATGACTATAAAAGAGACAGCTCACCAGGAGTGGCGGCAGTCAGCCGGTGGCCTCGGGCTAAGAAGCAGCGTAGTGGTAAGCATTAGCAGAAGTTCTTAGGAAGTAGCTATCTGATGGTTCTGTCGCACGTCTGTGTGCAATGCTAACATTTGTGCCTGCAGAATAGTATTCAGCGTCCGTGGTATTTGTTGTATGGCGACTGCGCAACGCTGAAACTCGCACGTTAGAGCGTTGGTGAAGAGCCAAATAATTTTAACAATTGTAAACTCTCGTAGATTAAGACATAATAATGCAAATAAAGCTATTATAACGTATTTGAAAAGGAAAACTACGTATTGTTATTTATTTTTGTTAGAAACTATTCCGTTATGGTCCGTTAGCCACCTGCAAAATTATAAATTTTTATAGCCGAACCTTAGACACCGACGAGTTAAAATCTTTGCGCGAGGTTCGTCACATCACTCAAAACTAGATTCTGCTGACAAAAAATAGATTTCAAGTGTATTTAACATTATGGGTCCCAGAACAGATCCCTGTAGTACACCAACATTTGTGTTAAGAACATAACTAAAGATACCATTTATTTTTACACATTGCACTCTATTTGATAGACAAGATTGAAACCAACTGTGAATAGAACCTCTTTAGTCACATCTACACAATTTTCATGGTCTACAGTAGTGATATTCAAATTCCTTGCTCAAAATTTCATTTTTCTCAACTGCTTTGTGCAGTTGATTTGCACACATTTTTTTTTTTCCACACGTTTGATTCTGACTGGGTCTCTTGCACAATGATTTGGCATACGAACCAATTTTTCGACATTAACATGAAGAATTATAAAAATTCAGCAAAATGTTAACTTTTTTTCAGCAAGGTTTACAGTTCGCGATAACTTTACTAAAAAATGGTAATTTTTAGAATTTGTCGAAATGTACTGAAAACTTTTCGAATGTACTGACGTCAATTTTTCACGACGCATGTGTACTGAAAAAAGTACAAATGTACCAAAAAAAAATTTCGCATAAATGATCATTCAAATAATTTCTCAAGTTTCCAACCTTGTGCCATAATAGCTCAATGTCATTTATTTGAAACAATTCTTCAAAAGATTATATAATTTTTAGCTCTAAGCTTTTGATGTCATTAATTACTTTTTCTGGATGACATTAAATGCATGTATTGGTGGAGAAAAAGTGTTAAATATAGGTTATTTAAATAAGTATGTTTTCCATGGAATCGGACTGCAAAATAGTTCACAAAATGACACTTTGGTGTACACAACGGTCACATGTGATGAAAGGAACATCAATTTTAGGTATTATATAATTTATTGTGTCACTATAGTATGACTTAAACAGTGGCGGATCTAGGGTTTTCTTAAGGGGGGGCTGACATTTTTTCAAATGAAAACACACATTGATTGAATTTTTCAACGAGAAATATTTATATTTTTTAGCATATTACAACAATCTAATCAGAAGTGCAGTCAAGGGTTTCAAGACGGCGAGGTTTCTTCTGGCAAAATAATTCAACAATTTCAATTTCTTTATGAATATTTTCCAGAGCCAATCCTTTCAAGCGATCTTCTGTCATTGTAGACCTTATATACGATTTCAATCATTTCAACACAAAAAAACTTTGTTCTGCTGGAATTGTGGCAAATACTTCCAGTAGAATTGTGATGCATAGGAAGAACGATTTAATTTTTTTTTTGGTTTTGACAACACTAGTTAAAAAAAAAAGATCTGATTTCTCATATACTTTTTTCTATGTATTTTGGGGCGTAGATTCCAAAAATGACAAACATTTTTTTCTTAAGAATCGCTTTCGAGATATTCCCAAAAAAAACCCTTTTTTCTGTACTTGTTGCATTTTTTTGGTCATATTTCTATCAATTTTTTTTCGACCTAAATTAGATCCACACTTTTCAATAAATAATTTTATCTTCTACCTAACGGTTTGCTGTTCATGAGGATCGGATAGGATTTGATGGAGTCTTTTCAAAAAAGTCACCAAATTTCAATTGCTCCGCTTAAATCCAAAAACCTTTCTTTTTTATGTTTTTAATATTCAGGAAGAAAATCTGTTTTTTAACAAATATTTTAAGCACATATTTGCTCAAATCGGACACAAAATGCTAAAGTTATTCAAAAATCAATAAAAAGAGGTAATTTCCATATTTTCATGCATTCCAGTATATGAGACGTTATTTTACAAACCGAACATTTTCTGACCGCCACATCTTTAAATCGCTCCAAATTTTTTTATGTATTCTTTGAGTTATGTTAGTGGACACGTGTGCCGGGAATTAATTTGTTGTCGAAGATATCGAGAGATACCGAGCTGTGAAGTTCGAAGGTTTTACGTCTTATGATGTTTCATGGTCATGTTAAAATTGTCATAGCTCCGGTAATTTTTAACGTAAAAGTAATTTTTTTATATCGATCTAAAACTTAAAAGATAAGCTTTCTTACGAAAACTGCGACACTACAATCTTTTGGCGTTTACATTTGCTATATTTTCAAAACAAAAATTGTTGATTTCCGACAAGGTTTTTGGTCTCTAGCAATTTTTGAAACTAAAAATATTTAAAAAATTTTCTTTTTGGCTTTTTCCAAGAAACATTTGTTTTAGTTTTAGTGAGCTTTAATTGAAAGAAAAAATGTTAATTTCTGAAAAAATTTGTGCTGTCTAGCCATTTTTGAACAAAAAAAAATTAAAAAGACATTTTTTTCCGCATTTAACTTCAAATAATAGAAAACGAAATTTTTTTTTCGAAGTTCGGGTTCTGGCAGTGCATTAACATTTAAGTTAGCTTTTATTTAAAAAAAAAAAAAATTGTTCATTTCCGACATAATTTGCGCGTTTTAGCGATTTTTGAACCATTTCTTTACTAACTAACTTTAAACTATTGAATTGTCATAAGAACTTTATTTTTTCACCTAATGTCATAGGTATCTTTTAAGCTTTAAATCGATATAAAAAAATGATCTTTCCGTTAAAATTTACCGGAGATATGATAATTTCAACACAAATTAATTCCCGGCACACGTGTCCACTCATATAACTCAAAGAATACGAACAAAAAATTTGGAGCGATTTAAAGATGTGGTGGAAACTGTTCGGTTTGTAAAATAACGTCTCATATAGGCCATTGACTATGTAATTAATAAGGAACTAATTCGTTGAAAGTATTTTATTGCCTTATATTAATCAAAAATGATAAATCCAAAAGTACTATTAAATTTCGGCTTGGACTTTTGAAAACGCTCTAAGATAACATGAAATTATACAATCCAAATAAGAATAGAATATTGCGGATCTGAAACATATGAGAAAGAAATGTGAAAAAAAACTAAATTAAAACTAATAATATTCGGCCATGTCAAAACTCACATACCTAACACTGCATTGAAAGTACTTTTTAAATAAATGTTAAAAAGGCGCTGAAGAGCTTGAATAAGTTGAGAAAATATGTAAAAAGATTGAAAAAGTTTGAAAAGTGTTGAAACAGTTGCAAAAGACTGTTGAAATTAATTGAAAAAGTCGAAAAAATATGGAAAATGCTGAAAAATGTTGAAAAATTGAAGAAGTCGAAAAAATATTGAAAGCGGTTGAAAAACTCTTAAGGAATTGAAGAGGTTAAAAAAAACGTCGGAACACGGAATTTGAAAAAAAGAAAAAATTTTTTTAACTTAGAATAAATTAAAAAAACGCTTTCCCACGATCGAAATTCTTATGTTTATTTTGAGAATTTAAGAAAAAAAAACGAAGAGGACATACATACATACATTTCGGAAATCAAGTTTTTTTTAAGTAAATTAAAAATAAATGATGAAGGATAAAATTTTTTCATAAAGTCGTATTTTTTCCTTAAAGAGCATCTATGCGTTACTAAAGTAATGACAAAGTGAATATACTTAGTGCTGGGTATATTTTTTATTATTATTATTTATTTATTTACGAGCGGGGAAGAATCAATGAAGTGTCTAACTCAGCAGCGATTGAAGATGCTTCATTAAAAATATTATCAAATGACGTTTAGTTTTTTCGCATTTGTGAAAACAGGTTGATAATTTTCTCGACATGAGTACAGGCTGAAGAGATTTTCAGTGTCGGATCTTGTAATTTACGACAATGTAGGAATATTAAAAATTTCCAGAATATGCAACGATACTAAGAAATCAGAGCGTGCTATCGAAGCTGAAAGTTGGACCGCTTTTGAAAACGGTTCGGTTTCCTTGCATTGTTCCAAGTCTTGTAATGTTAAAGAGTTAACAGTAATAATTCGCTGAAAGTATCAACGTATTTAGTCGTACACAATGCTTTTAAACGATTTTTATGTTTCTCGACTACGTTCGGAAATTTTGTCTATCAATAGTTGTACTCTTTTAGATGAATTCTAGAAAAATGTTGATAATGATGATACTGTACCTAGCATCTTACGAATTTCAGAAATATCACAGATTTGCCTGCTCACAAATTCAGAGAGTGACTGTAAGTGTAAAATGCTATGAGTTGGTTTTCAGATATCAAAGCCTGAACTCCTTTGATTTGTTCGATCCTCTATGAATGTTCTTGAATCAAAATATTTTTTTACCACTCCCGGGGGGCTTCAGCCCCCATATCCTCCCCCCTTGTATCCGCCACTGGACTTAAAAAGATAACTTTAGCTTTCAAAAAATTTTTATGGTAGATGTCAATGAGGTGGTGCATCCATTTTGAAGAGATAATTACGATAATAGATTTTAGAACTATTAAGAGATCGAGCGTTTAGGTAACAAAGTTGGAAACCTGAATGATTTGTACAAGCAAGATCAAAAATAATATTAGAGTTAGTGCTGAATTCGAGTCTTAGCATCAACATTGAAATCCATTAAGCTGTGTGATTTATTAAGTGCTTAGGTTTTGAAGAAGCCGCTGTTTCATATATCGCTCCAGATTTTTGTGGTATGGATTCATTTTTCGCCAAACTAATTTAAGTATAGCTAGGAAGAGCATTAAAATGTTTCTGCTTGAGTGCAACACGAAGAATGATAAATTTTTCCTTGGATAATCCAAAATCTAGGAATAATGCCAATGTTTCTTCCCCAGAAATTTTTTTTGGCTTATTCTGTGAAGTAGGAATAGGGTTAGCTTTATGTACAGTTTCAATTACACCGGAATACAAAAAAAAGTCTTGTAGTTGAAAGTCGAGGCACCATAAGATATGTATTTTGGTGTGCTAAAAACGAATCCGGGATCAGAATTTACCCATCACCCTCACATTTTGACATAACCTCAAAATCGCACTTTAAAAATTCGTTAAAAAAAAAGAATCAAAATCAAGAAAGTAGACCTTACTTACATATATATCGTATTTAGGTGTGCTGAAATAATATATAGTTTTAGTTGCCCACTTTTCCCCCAGCACCCCCATATACCCCCAAAGGGTCAAAAGATCATTTCTTATACAAATTCGAAATTATTGCATATCTGCAGGTATTTTGGGCGCTAAAACTGTTAATAACGATTTATTTAAACACGAACCAGCCGCAAAATCTTTCTATTATTATATAAAATCATAAAAGCTTCTTATTTTGATTTTGCAAAAAAAAATTTAAAAAACTTATTGGGAAACTCTTTATCCCCAAATTTAGCTGAAGTGTTTATGGCGGAATTTGAAGCAAATTTAGAAAAAGCAAAAAAACTCCCAAAACTTTGGCTACGTTATGTTGATGACGTTTTTGAAATTGTCAAGAAACAAGAAGTGTTTCCTTTGTTAAATAATTTGAATTCTCAATGCACATCAATTAAGTTCACCATAGAAGCAGAAAGAGAGGGAAGTATTCCATTTTTAGATCTTATGTTGAATAGAGTGAATGGAAAGATCGACATTGGTATTTATCACAAGGATTCCAGCACAATGAGATATATCCCATCAGATTCTCATACACCAGTTCAACATAAGCTAGCGGCTTTTCATTCAACGGTGCACAGATTTACCACTATCAATCACAAATTTCAACAAAGAATACGAACACATTAAAACTATTGCCCTAAAAAATGGATACAAAGTAGATTTGGTCGACAAAATAATTAAACAACATTCTAAAAACGTAATGTGGTCTAAAATGACAACTCTATATGCACTAACACAGGCAATAAATGAGGACAATGAGACTAAACGAGATGCCTTGCAATTTGTACCAGAAATAACTAACAAATTGAAATCAGTGTTTAAGAAACATAATATGACAATGGTATTCAAAAACAAAAACAAAATTAAACAACATTTAGGGTCAACAAAGGACAAAATCTCCGATTTAGATGAAGCCGGAATCTACGAAATAAAATGTGGAGACTGTAAACAAAAATATTACGGCCAAACGCGAAGAGGGATTGGGAAGCGTTTTAAAGAACATGTCAGCGACATTGAAAAAAATCAGCCTAAGAAGTCAGCTATTGCGGATTTTGTTCTAAATAATTCACATTGGAACTTTTCAAAAGAAAATGTTATTTTAAAAAATCATGTGAATGTAGGGCTACCAGATGGCCGATGGTTTTGGTCGATAAACAAAATTTTCCAAAAAATGTTTTATGGAAACAATGTAAATAAATAAAAAAAACACGCAATAATGATGTTTTTTATTAGTGCAATAATGATGTTTTTTTTTTTGCTAATTACTATACTTTTTTTGTAAAAATTACGAAATTTGTTTGTGTTTTTTGAAAATTTTACAAATGTGCTACTTTTGCAAGCAGGTCATCTGGTAGCCCTATGTGAATGACTATAATAAATTGGATGCTTATGAAAGCATTTACATACAAAAAGATATAAATGCTAAAAATTTAGACAAAGAATATTATTTCAGATTTATTTGTTTTTTGCAGTTCAATTTAATTGAAATTAATTTTTGTCATAATAATTATTGAAACACTCTAAATTAACTATTTTTTAAAAATTTTTGAAACAACCCTTTTCTTATTTCTTGTTTTACCCGTTGTCTATCATAATGTATGTATGTAAGTTTTTTTAACATATCGGGCATTTCACGCGAAGCGGGCAATGAAAATAAAGTGAGGTCGTGAAATTTGTTTATATTCCGGTAAGTTATACATCTAGTAGACATAAATCTGTACACATACTTTTTTTTTCGTATGAGACTTGATTGCCGAGTTATGGGGTTCTGAAGAATTAGCGTAATTTAAGGACCGTCATTTTTGAACGCTGTTATTAGAATCAAGGAATTTATGATAAAATATAAAAAATATTGATTTAATTACTAAAAAGGATGTTCTTTTTAATTTTTTAGTTAAATTCGAATTTAAAATTTTTTTAAGTATGAAAAACTGGAAGTAAAAATTTTAAATCAAATTTTCAGTAACTTAGACATAATATTTTTGAAATATTTTAGTTTTAAAAAAAGCCTTAAGTATATAGATGTTTCACAAAAAAAAATTTAACGTGATCGTTATTAGTTAAGGAGATATATAAATTAAAGTACTTAAGAAAGTGCCACGTCCCATACAAACTGCGGCACGTATACACTTCAATTCATATATCTCGTAAACTAATGTAGATCACGTTAAAAAATTTTTAGCATATTACCGGTATATTTTACGCTTTATTTTAAAGTTAAAGTAAAAAAATAAAATATGTCGAAATTATTTCAATTCTGAGATGAAATGTTCACTTCCGGTTTCCCACAAGAAAAAAAAATCAAATTTCCAATACGATTTCATTATTGAAAAGAGCAGTGAGTTTCCCCTATTGGAACCACAATGTTTCGTATTTTATTGAAATTTTGTTAAATTCGAAAAACGGCTTCCGAAAAATCCATTTTTCATATTTCGTCTATTTTTGGAAGTCCACAACTTGAAAACTAAGCCTTATATAAAAAAAATTAAGTGCTTACACCTTCTAGAAGTGCAATTAAGCCAAATATGAACAAATTTCTAAATCTCATTTTTTTTTTGCATTGACAGCTTCGCCTGAAATACCCTATATGTAATTTTGTGCGCTGTTCGCTTGAATTTCTTTGTCTATCTTTTCAATCGTCTTGCAGAAGATGACCAGCAGGCTGGTCGAAATGCATCCAAATTTAATTAATAAATAAATAAGTTTCTTAAAAAAATTTTTGTAAAAACAAAATAAGGTGTTTTTATGATTTTATATAATGTTAATATCGATTAAAACTAATTTCTACTCCCTAATGCCCCCCAAACCCACTCCAGTACCCTATGACACCTCCCCAAAGGTTTTTATCGACATTCTGAATTTTGAATTTTTTTAAGAAATGTGTTTTTGACCCGCTGAGCGTAAATGGGGTTGCTGGAGAAAAAGTGAGCAACTAAAACTCATTTTTATTGATATATATTATTTCAGCACACCTAAATACGTAATATAAGTAAGATCTACCTTCTGGATTTTGATTTTTTTTTTTTTGACGTATTTTTAAAATGTGATTTTGAGGTATGTCAAAATCTGAGGGCGATGGGTAAATTCTGACCCCGCATTCGTTTTAAGCACGCTAAAATACATACCGTATGGTACCTCAACTTTCAACTACAAGATTTTTTTTGTTGTCCTGTGTTATTCTTGCCTGCATCAATTTACTTTCAGCGTTATATTTGTGTGCCAAATGGTTAATAATTTATGCAAATTTGTTGAATGTTAATAATTTAGTTCCGTTCTAAAATTGTGCCAAATTCATGTAGTTTCTGCCTTTTAGTTGAACCTTAACAGTCTTCTATGATTTTTGATGGTATTCTTAGTATAGTCCAGAATATTATTGAACAAGCTCTGGTAAAAAATTTTTCGAAAAAATGGCTGAAAACAGGTTTTTTGGTTTTAAATATTTTTCTTTGACAAAAAAGTTTCTATGAAGCTGAAACTTGGACAAAAGATATTTTTTTGTGTTACACAAAGGCAGTAGGGGAAAGTGGGGTACCTTTGACACTGCGGCACATTTGACTTTGTCAATTTCAGTATGAAAACGACTAAGGCGCCAAAAAGTTTAAATGCAGAAAGCAACCGACTTTGACTTAAAAAAACGTTAGGAACCTTGACACTTCTTCTTCAACTCCCTTCGGAGTAGCACCAGTTTTTCTGTTTTCGCGATCCCTGATGTAATTTTCGATACTAAGTACGTAAGCGTTTTGTAAATTATATGTGGTTGTTTTTGTAAATTGAGTGGTAAAATATGTTAGTATTACGTTTAACCAACAACACAAAGTGTGCTTTGTGAAAATCTAATATATAAAATTCTCGTGTCACAGTGTTTGTTACCGAACTCCTCCCAAACGGCTTGACCGATTCTTATGAAATTTTTTTTTTATATTTGGTAGGTCTAAGAATAGGTGGTAGGCTATAAGACTTTTAGGAAAGTTGATTTTTGCGACTGATTATTTTTATTATAATTAAACATTATGAACTTACAGTCATTTTAGCAAAGACCAATATTGTAAATATTACTTATTGATCAATGCTATTTTTTATTCAACAAACATGACAAAGATAACAAATGGAACAATTTATCCTGGTAATTGGTGACATATGTTTCGGCTATTTCCACATAGCCTCATCAGACCAATTTTTTTCGGCTATTACCACATAGCCTCATCAGCTGTGACAACAGCAGCTGTGACAACAAGCGAGACTTTTATTTAGAGTGTATATTTAGGGTGGTCCTCATACAAATTTTTTTTTTTTAATAGCATTTTCACAAACACCACTGCATCGATTCACATGAAATTTACACCACGTAGCTTTTATACTAAGAGACATGGTTTAGTCCATAAAACTTCTATTTAGGGTGGCCCTCATACATATTTTTTTATAATAGCATTTTCACAAACACCACTCCATCGTTTCACATGAAAGTAACACCGCGTGTCTTTTATATTAAGAAACATAGTTAGGTCTATAACACTTTTATTTAGGCTGCATATTTAGGGTGACCCTCACACAAAAATATTTTTAAAATAGCATTTTCACAAAGACCACTGCATCGATTCACATGAAATTTACACCACGTAGCTTTTATATTGAGAGACATGGTTTAGTTTATAAAACTTCTATTAGGGTGCATATTTAGGGTGGCCCTCATACAAATTTTTTTTTATAATAACATTTTCACAAACAGCACTCTGTCGCTTCACATGAAATTTACACCACGTGTCTTTTATATTAAGAGTTTATAAAATTTTTATTTAGGGTACATATTTAGGGTGGCCCTCTGACAAACATATTTTTCAAATAGCATTTTCACGAAGACCGATTAATCGATTCACACCGAATTTACACCACGTAGCTTTTATATCAAGAGGCATAGTTAAGTCTACAAAACTTTTATTTAGGGTGGCCCTCATACAAAAATATTTTTTAAATCACATTTTCTCGAAGACCGCTTAATCGATTCTTATGGATTAAGGTAAGGATGTAAAAATTTTATTTAGGACGCATACATAGGGTGGGTCACATGCAAAGTATTGTTTTAAATTGAGTTTTCACAAAGATCGATCATATCTCATCAAATATTTGAGGTAGATGAGTAAGACTTGGTACATTTATTTAAGTTACGAGCAAAAGAAAGCTTCAATGAAGAAATGGATGGTGCCACGCCTATAATATGAGAAAAAGCGAACCATTTTTATACCTTAGCAACTATTTGACGTAGATGGATAAAATTGTGTACACATGTTTCATATGGCTTATGCAAAGCTCTAAGCATAGTTTAGTTGAAAAAATAGCCGTAGGCCCACCATTTGAAGAGGAAATTCAATTCATCATATCTCATCAACTATGGAACGCAAATGAATGGGACTTGGTACATGTATACATAAAAGGTACGGGCAAAAGAAAGTTCCAAAGAAAAAAATGGGAGGTACCACGACCCCCATTTAAGAAAAAACCAAAATTTGTGCTGCAGATGAATGAGACTAGATACATACATACATAAAAAGTACGGACAAAAAGAAGTTTCAATAAAAAAATAGATATGCGCATGGGTTCGTGGGACTGATTTCGGGAAGGGCAGAACAACGTCTGCCGGAACAACTAGTAAAACAGTAATAATAAAAAAAATAGGAAACCGCCTCTTGAACGTTTGGGGCACATTTGACTTCTACCAAAGAGGTACATTTGATATCTGAATGTACACCACCACACAGAGAATTTAGTTGAATATGTCAAAAAAGTGTGATTTAAGTGAACTGACAGTTTAAATGCTTTAAAATTAACTTATAGCCTTTATGTTTTGAACTCATTTATGTTAAATTTCTTAATTAAATTGAATGAATTAATATGTAGTTTTGATATTTCTTTTGTAATAAATCGTTTTAAAAAAAGTTTACTTAGTAGTTTCCAATTAAACCAATAGTAAATTCTATAGCCCCATATTTTTTGAATAAAACGCATTTAATTGTGAGACCGAATATGAATTGTAAAAAGTACATCGAAGTCAAATATGCCCCTTAAAAAGTTAAAAGTGCAACGTGCCGGGATACTTTTGACAAAAATGACTTTTTTTGAAAAAGTTTTAAAAAAATACGGTGACGTAGTTTTTTTTTAAATATTTTTCGAGGTTTGATGCCAAATAGTCAATGTATAAAAAACAGCAAGAATTTTTAAAATCCATTATTTGTTTAAGGAAATATAGGCCTTCGAAAAAAAAAGTGTCAAAAGTACCCCACTTTCCCCTAATTTTTTCAGACGGAAATATTTAGTTGTTGTTAAATTTAATTTTCAAACCAAAACAACCGAAAGGTTTGACTTCAATTCCTCTTAAAACTACACCTTAACTACACCTTCTAAGGAGTTCTGTTTTTGCTCACTTACTCGTCGTTTTGTCTACTTTAGATAAATGGTAAGTTATACTTCAATGGAAAAAATTACCGAAAAATTTAAAATCTGTGGCCTCTCCACGTATAGAGCTTTGGTGTTTCTTGTGTAAAAGCTCAAATCCTTTGTTGTTTTCACTGCATTCATCTTAATCTATTATAAAAAATTAATTTTTTGTCTGTCTGTCTGTCTGTCTGTCTGTCTGTCTGTCTGTCTGTCTGTCTGTCTGTCTGTCTGTCTGTCTGTCTGTCTGTCTGTCTGTCTGTCTGTCTGTCTGTCTGTCTGTCTGTCTGTCTGTCTGTCTGTCTGTCTGTCTGTCTGTCTGTCTGTCTGTCTGTCTGTCTGTCTGTCTGTCTGTCTGTCTGTCTGTCTGTCTGTCTGTCTGTCTGTCTGTCTGTCTGTCTGTCTGTCTGTCTGTCTGTCTGTCTGTCTGTCTGTCTGTCTGTCTGTCTGTCTGTCTGTCTGTCTGTCTGTCTGTCTGTCTGTCTGTCTGTCTGTCTGTCTGTCTGTCTGTCTGTCTGTCTGTCTGTCTGTCTGTCTGTCTGTCTGTCTGTCTGTCTGTCTGTCTGTCTGTCTGTCTGTCTGTCTGTCTGTCTGTCTGTCTGTCTGTCTGTCTGTCTGTCTGTCTGTCTGTCTGTCTGTCTGTCTGTCTGTCTGTCTGTCTGTCTGTCTGTCTGTCTGTCTGTCTGTCTGTCTGTCTGTCTGTCTGTCTGTCTGTCTGTCTGTCTGTCTGTCTGTCTGTCTGTCTGTCTGTCTGTCTGTCTGTCTGTCTGTCTGTCTGTCTGTCTGTCTGTCTGTCTGTCTGTCTGTCTGTCTGTCTGTCTGTCTGTCTGTCTGTCTGTCTGTCTGTCTGTCTGTCTGTCTGTCTGTCTGTCTGTCTGTCTGTCTGTCTGTCTGTCTGTCTGTCTGTCTGTCTGTCTGTCTGTCTGTCTGTCTGTCTGTCTGTCTGTCTGTCTGTCTGTCTGTCTGTCTGTCTGTCTGTCTGTCTGTCTGTCTGTCTGTCTGTCTGTCTGTCTGTCTGTCTGTCTGTCTGTCTGTCTGTCTGTCTGTCTGTCTGTCTGTCTGTCTGTCTGTCTGTCTGTCTGTCTGTCTGTCTGTCTGTCTGTCTGTCTGTCTGTCTGTCTGTCTGTCTGTCTGTCTGTCTGTCTGTCTGTCTGTCTGTCTGTCTGTCTGTCTGTCTGTCTGTCTGTCTGTCTGTCTGTCTGTCTGTCTGTCTGTCTGTCTGTCTGTCTGTCTGTCTGTCTGTCTGTCTGTCTGTCTGTCTGTCTGTCTGTCTGTCTGTCTGTCTGTCTGTCTGTCTGTCTGTCTGTCTGTCTGTCTGTCTGTCTGTCTGTCTGTCTGTCTGTCTGTCTGTCTGTCTGTCTGTCTGTCTGTCTGTCTGTCTGTCTGTCTGTCTGTCTGTCTGTCTGTCTGTCTGTCTGTCTGTCTGTCTGTCTGTCTGTCTGTCTGTCTGTCTGTCTGTCTGTCTGTCTGTCTGTCTGTCTGTCTGTCTGTCTGTCTGTCTGTCTGTCTGTCTGTCTGTCTGTCTGTCTGTCTGTCTGTCTGTCTGTCTGTCTGTCTGTCTGTCTGTCTGTCTGTCTGTCTGTCTGTCTGTCTGTCTGTCTGTCTGTCTGTCTGTCTGTCTGTCTGTCTGTCTGTCTGTCTGTCTGTCTGTCTGTCTGTCTGTCTGTCTGTCTGTCTGTCTGTCTGTCTGTCTGTCTGTCTGTCTGTCTGTCTGTCTGTCTGTCTGTCTGTCTGTCTGTCTGTCTGTCTGTCTGTCTGTCTGTCTGTCTGTCTGTCTGTCTGTCTGTCTGTCTGTCTGTCTGTCTGTCTGTCTGTCTGTCTGTCTGTCTGTCTGTCTGTCTGTCTGTCTGTCTGTCTGTCTGTCTGTCTGTCTGTCTGTCTGTCTGTCTGTCTGTCTGTCTGTCTGTCTGTCTGTCTGTCTGTCTGTCTGTCTGTCTGTCTGTCTGTCTGTCTGTCTGTCTGTCTGTCTGTCTGTCTGTCTGTCTGTCTGTCTGTCTGTCTGTCTGTCTGTCTGTCTGTCTGTCTGTCTGTCTGTCTGTCTGTCTGTCTGTCTGTCTGTCTGTCTGTCTGTCTGTCTGTCTGTCTGTCTGTCTGTCTGTCTGTCTGTCTGTCTGTCTGTCTGTCTGTCTGTCTGTCTGTCTGTCTGTCTGTCTGTCTGTCTGTCTGTCTGTCTGTCTGTCTGTCTGTCTGTCTGTCTGTCTGTCTGTCTGTCTGTCTGTCTGTCTGTCTGTCTGTCATCTCTTATTTTAAGAAGCATAGCTTAGGCCACAAAACTTTTTTTTAGGGTGGCCCTCATACAAAAATATTTTTTAAATGCTATCATTTTCTCGAAGTCCGCTAAATCGATTCTCATGTAATTTACTCCAAATGGATTTTATGTGAAGAGACACAGATTAGATTGTAAAAATTTTATTTAGGGTGCCCTCATACAAAAATATTTTTAAATATCGTTTTCACGAAGTCAGGTTAGTCGATTCACACCAAATTTACACCACGTAGCTCTTATATTACGAGGCATAGCTTAGGCTACAAAACTTTTATTAAGGGTGCATATGTAGGGTGGCCCTCCATATGGCTTTTTTGTGAAGAGACACAAATTAAGTCAGGTTAGTCGATTCACTCCAAATTTACACCACGTAGCTCTTATATTACGAGGCATAGCTTAGGCTACAAAAATTTTATTTAGGGTGCATACTTAGGGTGGCCCTCACACAAAAGTATTTTTAAATATCATTTTCACAAAGGCAGATTAGTCGATTCACACCAAATTTACACCACGTAGCTCTTATGTTAATAGGCCCTCACACAAATATATTTTGAAATATTTTTTTCTCTAAGACCACTTAATCAATTCTCATGGAATTTACACCACGTGGTTTTTATATTAAGAGGCACTGCTTAGGTTGTAAAAATTTTATTTTGGGTGCTTACTAAGGATGGTCGTCATACAAAAGTATTTTTTAAATAGAGTTTTCACGCACACCGCACATCGAATCTACACCACGGTTGAGGTGAAGCGATGCTAGGGTAATGCTAGTACACTATAAATTGAAATTGTGAATGCCGCTACATGAAGATTAAAAAAAAAATAATTAAAAGAAGAAAAAGCAAAACATCGAAAACCAGAATTTTTTTTGCGTTTTAGTAAATTTTTTGTTTTTCTTTGTTTTGCTTTTTCGTTTTTCACATGAATTGTACTAGGAAACAAAGTGGATGCGCCGTTCGCAGGTTTGATCTAGGAAGCTGAAATTTTGGGAGAATATTCTTCAAACCCGATTCTATTATACAGGCACATAGGACTGCAAATTTAAAAAAAAAAAATTAAAATTCATCCTTCGGGTGTATTTTTTCCGTATTTTTAGTCACACGAAAAATGTGGGCGTGGCTTTACAACAGTATGTAGCGTCTCCCATTCAACTAAAAATCCCAAAACGCTATATCCTGGCACTTAAGGCAGACTTTTTCTACGTTTTAACAAGTCGGTTTTTTCGTTAAATTTCAACAAAATTGGACATAAACTCTGCCCGCGCCGCTTACAGGTTTGAGCTAGGAAGCTCAAATGTTGGGACAATTATTTTTGTTCCTCAAGCTATAATATTGGATAAAATAAATAAAATCCTTCTCCAAAAGTTTGAAAAAAAACACCCCAATGTACATACATATGTATGTATGTATATCGTTTTTAGCTCAATTACATTTGTTTGAATTTGGATGAAATCAGGCTCATTTTTGTAAATAACGTATTATAATTGGATGAAATTATTGAACTTAATTTTCACAGCTGCTTTACATCTCATTGCGACCAATCTGTCATTTTTTACAGTTTAAAAATTAGCTCTATTTTGATGGTAGTAAAAAAAATTAAGTGAAAATAATTTATTTTTGTGAATATAAAAATGTGAAATTTATTCTATTACATTTTTTTTCGAAATGTAATGAAATAAGATACCATAACGCATAATATTATCTTTAAAATTTTTGAACATAAATCTAAAGTTAGCTAACTGAAATAATTAGGCGTGGCCATCCATACTAGCGAACATTTTTATAATTACTTTATCTTCAATAATAATTATCTGATCATAATTAAGTGCCGAACAACAGTTGAAGTCTGCTTGCTAAAATATAATATTGTAGAATTATGAAAATAATACAGGCAGATGTTTTTTTATATTTTTTATATACTTAGGGTGTAAATGCTTTATAAAAATTTTTAATTCACGCAATTACAATGCATCAATGTTTCTATTATTTCACTTGTATTGTATTTAGTGTGCACTGGACCATTATTATATTAAACTGCAGGTCGTGAATTCATATTGGTTTTGTTTCCAACCGCAGCTTCGTATTGTATACATTTACTTACATACATATATTCGTTTGTAATAAGTGTGAGCATCAGTGATGGTATTTTTGGTACATTGGTACTTTTTTCAGTACATATGCGTCAGTACATCCGACAAATTTTAAGTAGATTCGGTACAATTGTCATACTTTCAGTACATTCGGCGCATTTTCGGTACATTTGGCGCATTTTCAGTTCATTTGAACTATTTCTAATGAGACATTTTTTTTAGGAAACTTTGCTGATATATGCGTAAAAATTTTAATGACCTTCATTTTGTGTAGTAAATTTTGCTACAATATCCGTAAAATCATTCGAATGACCATTTTTTAAGGAAATTTTGGTGTCCATGACAACAAAAAAATATAAATACATAAGTACCTAAAAAGTACATTCCAAATCTCAATCCAGTACATTTCCACAAATGTCATCACTGGTGTGTATGTATGTATATGTTTTGGAACACTGTTGCTTTATTGTATCTGTTCTAAGGGGATGATTATGTTTTTCATTGTAAAATAGATTTAGATTTAAACGTCAAATATTTACCCGCATTATCGGTTTTACGCGGCTTAACCCTCAAAGTAAACAAGCTGAATTATACACATGCATGCACATGGGGCATAATTTGCCATGCACCTAAAGCCAAAAAAAGGTGTCCGATACTTCTCACACGAAAAATTAATTTATTTTATTAAATAAATTTTTGAACTTTTCTTGCAAAGCTTAATTTTCAAACGCTTATTAGTAACTTTTTTCGGGATTCATAAAAAAAATTCACCTCAAACGTTTTCAATAGAGTTTTCTACTTAGTTTCAGTGAGTTACATAGTTTTATTATTTCTTTCATAAATTAGCACAATAAGAATATATCTATTTTACTGTACAACATATAACAGTGGTTAATTAAATAAGAGGTTTCAAAATCAGGAAATCTTTAAATTTATAATCAACGGATATAAAACAAAAATTAGATAATAGTTCTTAAGACAAAAAAAAGTTAAGGTCCAATTTTAAAAATATAAATAAATTTTTTTTTGAATGTTGGATATTTTCATTTAATTTTTAAGTAATTTTAAAAGAAAGGTGTGCTTCTTTCCTATAAGATCACATTTTTCATAGTGGCAAATTCATTAGAGTTTTATTAATCGATCGAAGAGTAACCAAGAGCACCAAATTTCATTTTATTCTCCTAAACTATTAATTTTCAATAAAAATCGGACTTAGTACAAAGCTCTTCGAATTGGGCAAAATATTCAAAAAAATATTATTTCCAAGCCCATATGTAAGGAATAAATTCATTATCCCTCGCAAGTAGAGCTTTGGTTTTTCTAATATATAGGCGGAAAAATGTTTTTTGATACGTCCATATGTGTGTGTACAGCAGGAAAATGGAAAAAAATTTAATCTTTATATACATACATACATACATACGTGATATAAAAATTGAACGCCGTTCGTCTGTCGCATATAAGCTCGATACTACTCGACGGGTTTTCATAATTTTTTATTTTTTCAAATATTTCTTTTGGTCAGTGGACGGCTCTTAATAGCATAGTTTGGTTTGGAAAAGTGGGCAATACTACGCCCCCCATATAAAAAGAAAATTCTGTTCATCATATATTATCAACTTTCTGATGCAAATGAATGTGACTTGGCAAAAATATGTATAAAAAGTACCAGCAAAAGCAAATTTTAATGAAAAATGGGCGGCGCCATGCCTCGCATATGAGTAAACTCAAAATTGTTTGTAACTCAGTAAGAATTTGACACAGTTGATAACATTTGGTACATATCGTCGCTCTCGGTAAAAAAGCTCTAACTCGTGTTTTTGCAATTTTACAAGAGGACGAAAAAACTGCATAAAAGCTTATAATTCTCATATTAGGGTCTTTTTCAATTGGGTGTTAATCCGCTATGTTTTGAAATATCACGTCAAAATTTTGAGTGGACGTGTATTTGAGGGTTATCTTTTAGGATCGACAAAAAAGTAAATTTCGAAAAAAATGAGCTAGTGCCTTTCTACTAGGGTTTGTAATCCCGTGCCATATTTGTAATCCCGGGATTTCGGGATTACTTTTATCTAGTCCCGGGATCCCGGGATTGATCCCGGGATTTTTAAATACCTGTTCTTGAAAAATTTTAACACATTATTTTAGTAAAATTTTAAAAAAATTAAAAACTTGACATTCCAAAAACATGTTTGTAAAAAAATATTTATTAATTTATAAGGAAATTCATTGTTTATATGATATTATACATACTTAATTATTAAATTATAAGGAGTTCATTCATTGTTTGAAAATTAATAGTAATTAATTTTGTATATTTTTAAAATATGTTTTGAGGAAGCAAAGCACATCCAAAGTTTCATCGCACAAACGATTTCTTATTTTAGTTGCGAAAAGTCCAGCCGCAGAAAAAGTAGATGGAGACTCGGAAACAATTTCGAGAGGTGCCTCATTTAAAACAGAAATTTCAATTTCAAATTTCAGTCTCATTAGCTGTTTCTGATGTAACTGGATTTGAAGCGTGTAGTCTTTCGAGTAACTCAACTATTAATTTGCGGCATTTTGTTGAAGATGGAACTATTACTATGTCTATTTCAGATTCGGATTGAACAATGATTCTACCATTGTGCAGATACTGAAGGATACCACTTATATCTGTTCGCCTTTGTTGCATTCGAAGAATTAGAGCTGAATACAATTTTTGACTTATCACGTTGTTAGCATCTTTAAGTTTTTTTTAACATAAAAGTTATGGCAACATCGGCTGTGAACAAATTAGCATCCCGACGGTAAAGGGCTTCGACTGTAGCTTTTACTGGGATTAGCGCATTAATGATATCAGATACCATTTCAATCTCATTATTGGATAAAGCCAAAGATTCACCTTCAGGTAGACTTATGTCTATTAATGCCTTCTGTATACAATTTTTCAATAAATAGACGCATTCAAGCATTGACAAAAGACAGTTCCATCTAGTCTTGCAGTCTTTTATTAGAGCCATTTGCTTCCCAAATTCGCAGCAACCGAACAAAAAAAAAATCCAAGAATTTCTAATATGAAAATAGTCAAATCTCAACTGAAAAAATTTAAATTAAAAAATGTTGAACCAAATACGATTGTTTTACAAAAAATTTTAAGTGGGCTGTGAGTTATTTTTCGTTTTAGGCATAAAAAAGTCAAATCCCGGGATTGATAAAAACAGCGGGATCCCGGGATTACAAACCCTACTTTCTACCCGAGAGCGACGATATGCTTTTTAATGTTTGTGCAAGGTCTTAAGCATGGTTTGGATTGAAAAAAAATGTGTGAGGCCACGCCCTATCATAAAATCAATTTCATCAGATCTCATAAACTATTTGACGCAGATAAATGAGACTTGGTGAATATATAAATAATGCGGGCTAAATTAAATTTCAATGAAAAAAATTGGCGGCATAAGAGAAAAATCGAAATTTCATATATCTCAGCAGCTATTTGACACATACCATTTGGTACATACATTTCTTTGACCTGTGGAAAGTTCTAAAGATGGTTTTGTTTGGGAACATTTGGTGCATAACATATGTATGTAAAAGATTAGGGAGAAAAGTATGTTTCACTGGAAAAATGGACTGTTTTGCTTTTACATTGTTTCCTTTGAGTTCATACAACAATGGAACGAACGCTGTGTTAGAATTGCGAATGTGTGCGTATACGTACTAATGTTAATGCTCTGCGTTGATTGGTTGCACCGTTTGCTTCCACCTTTGTATAAAATCTTAAGTATCATTGCTGAAATCAAGTCGCTCATATTTTCAGTCCAGCGATCAGTGGCGTCAATTGGGTAGGGCTAGGGAGGCATTGGCCTCCCAAAGATCTGAAATTTTTATTAATTACATCGATAAAATTCAAAATATCGATTCGATATGTTATTTAAGCATTCGTACCCCCCCTCCCCCCCCCCAAGCTTTTGGTGAAATGACGCTACTGCCAGCGATTCAGTTTTACGGTGCATAAAAAATTTAACGCAATTTAATCGTATATTAACAAGCTTTTTGAAGAATTTTAATTGTACTCTTTTTTTTCATTTAAGGTAGGAAACAGCTGAAAATGTGAAAAGCAAATTTTTCGATTTAAAATTTCTGTGCAGAGTAAATATTGTGCACTTGGTTACATACAACACTAAATTACACATTTGGCCTGCGTACTTTTCGAAAACTCATTTTAGCTAAAATATGGAACCTTAATATTTTAATCATCTTAACATATTTTTCATGAATTCATCAAAGTGAAAGTGGAAACATTTTGAACTTTCATTTCTAATATTTAATTTTCAAAATATTGATTTGAGATTGAAAATTGGTTCTACTAAGTTTCACTAAACTAGCTTATTGGTAATGGAAAATTTTTCAATGAAAATTAGTGATAACGGAAAATTCCAATAATTTGAAAGTAAATACATTCTAAAGATTGATTGAAGAATAACAAATCAACAAAAAAATATGTTATGTCGAAAATATTTTGAGGAACATGGTGTGCGCCTACAATAAAAAGTTCATATTTTCCTAAATTATGCAATGAGTTTCGATTTGTTGGCAGGTACATTCTTTAGATCAGCGGTGGGCATAGAAATCTAACAAAAGAGCAAAACAACAACATCAAGCAACAACAAACGAAATTTTAAAGTTTTTTTTCACTTTCATTTCCAAATTTGCCATTAGCACAAAAAAACCAAATTGCACTACAAACAAAAACAATTCCTACATTCATCAAGACCAGAGCTGGGCACCCCTACACGCGTGTTTCTCTTCAATGTTCTTCAATGTTCTTCAATGTTCTTCAATGCATGTGTAGTTGTGCTTTGTTCGCTTTTCAAAGCAAACTGAATTAAATTTTACGCTCTCTGCTTTATATACGTATATGAAAAGTTATTCTCATTCTGCCGCAGTCCCGCGCGCGGTACGTTTTGCCCAGCCACGATCAAGACGCAATGCGGTGCCGTCGCTTATGCCTTTGTGTTTTGTTTTTGTTTTCATTTGAATTCAAGTCAACGCTGTGCCTCGATAGCGTTGAAATTCTGCGAATTTTTTTTCGCTTGCTTGTGCGTCGAATAGCGGTTAGAGCAATGAGACCAAAAAGAGCCACCTTATGTGCGCACCATTGCTTTAGATCAGTGGTCGGCAGAGCGCAAATTTAAAATATTTTCTAACTCTCAAAACAAAGAGAAATGACAAAAGCTCCAATCACTGTGAATAATGTTTCTACGATTCGCTGTTTACGCTCCATATGATTTCTTATATTAGGGGTTGAATTTTAGTTATAAAATGTCTTTTTATTTAAAATTTATTAACTACCCCTAAAACTCGCTTGTAGATTAAGTGTTGCGCATTGCCAAAAAAATTTTCAGCGAAAAAATATTTATTTTGCCATTTAATTTCAAACATTTTTGCAGTACATTAACGAAATAATCAGCTCATTTTGCAGTTTGCTTACTCTCGCTTATTCTCTTCGTTTGCTCGCGAGCATATGGGACCAGTGCTGTCGTTTCGAAAAAAATTTAAGTGCTCAATTTAACATTTTTGGGTAGTACTTTGTGAAAATGGGTAGTACTACACTAATATATTTGTACTTACACCTACTCATACTATGATAGTAAGAAAGTACCCAGCAGGCAAATGAGCAAGGCCTGCCTCGGAGAAGGCTTGATAGCACTGCTGCCATTATATAAGGACTTCTTAAAACTAGATTTTCATGCAAATAAAAATACAATCACAGAAGGCATAATATGCCTTCCCACAACAGACGTGCTATCAGACCTATTATTAGAAGGCAAAGAAGAAGGACCCCATTTACTTTAAAGCTTTTCTGTTTCTTTTTTAATTTCATGTATTGTAATGTTTTATGATTACTTTTTTGTCATATGCATTGTACATATACGACATGAAAAGTAAACATATGGTTAGAAATTAAGAGAGGTGTGCATATTGCCAGGTTAGTCTTCTGGTTTTTCATGTAATGTTATAGGAGCTAGAGTTTTGTGTATTCTCTGTCAAATTGTAAATTAAGAAACATCACAAAAAAAAATCATTAAAAAAATATCAACGCAAGTGAGAAGGCGCGGATTAAAAAAAAAACAATTTATATTTAGAGTCTTTACGATGTATTAAAATCTAATTTTTGTTAAGTACTTCTGAGAGTCCTTCTACGGTAAGTGGTCTCAGAAAGCCTACTTAGGAAGGCCTGTTTTCTTGGATCATTTCATATAAAAAAAAAGTACGTTTGAAAGGAGGGTGGAAGGCCTTATACTTACCAAGGAAGGCCTTCTAGAAGCACTGTTAGCTCCTGCCCTTGCCTACTGGGTATTAATAAAAGTAATCAGTATTTGTTGAAATTCATTTATTATAAATAGTATGTATTTATTGCATGAAGCTATTTGAAGGACAGATTCTTTTCTGTGTTAGTACCAGCTTTGGTTAAATTGGCGGCTTCTGCTTTCGACTTTATTAGAAACCTATAATAAAAAATAAATCATTTTCCTATCAAGTTATACCTTGGTAAATTTGTGGCATACTTTTCCATAACAGCAAAAGAAAAAATTACATTAATTATGTATATTTAAAGACGCGCGCAAGAAATATTAATACAAGCGAAATTAGTCGCGTTCTAAAAGTATGAATCTTTTATGAATCATAAATTATGATCGTTCATAGTTCAATTGTAAGGGTTGATGCGATGCTAAAATTTTTCTTCTTTCTCATAAGTTTTTGAGCGACTAATGTCAAAATTATTAATCCAAAATAATGAGCGATGATTTTGACACTTCAAGAATTAAATATTTCAGTTTCAGGGATGAGTTTAATAACTTGTATGCCATTATAATTGAAGCATGAGAGCTCAAAGAATGGTGAGGTAGTGCAAATTGCGGATTGGTTGCAACAAATTTTGGGTAGTACAAATTGAGGGTTGGGTACTAGAGTAGTACGCGTGGCTGAAGGGTAGTACAAAAGCACTATTGTAGTACAAACGACAGCACTGTATGGGACGCTTTAGATCAGTGGTCGGCAGAGCGCAAATATCAAATATTTTCTTACTCTCAAATGAGAGAGAAATGACAAAAGCTCCAATCACTGTGAAAAATGCTTCTACGTTTCGCTGTTTACGCTCCATATGATATCTTATTTCAGGGGTTGAATTTTAGTTATAAAATGCCTTTTTATATGAAACTTATTAACTATACCTAAAACTCACTTGTATATTAAGAGTTGCGCATTGACAAACAATTTTTCAGCGAAAAAATATTTATTTTGCCATTTGATTTCAAACATTTTTGCAGTGCATTAACGAAATAACAAGCTCATTTTGTAGTTTGCTTACTCTCGCTTATTCTCTTCGTTTGCTCGCGAGCCTATGGGGCGCCGACCACTGCTTTAGATCAGTGGTCGGCAGAGCGCAAATATCAAATATTTTCTTACTCTCCAAAGAGAGCGAAATGACAAAAGCACCAATCACTGCGAAAAATGTTTGCACGTTTTGATGTTTACGCTCTATATGATTTCATATATAAGGAGTTGAGTTTTATTTATAAAATGGCTTTCTATATGAAATTTATTAACTATCATTAAATCTCGCTTGCAGATTAAGCATTGCGCATTGCCATAACAAATTTTCGGCAAAAAACATTTATTTTACCATTTGATTCCAAACATTTTTGCAGTGCATTAACAAAATAACCAGCTCATTTTGTAGTTTTCTTACTCTCGCTTATTCTTTTCGTTTGCTCGCGTGCATATGGGGTGCCGACCACTGCTTTAGATCAGAGCTGGGCACCACTACACGTGTGTTTTTCTTAAATGTTCTTCAATGCATGTGTATTTGTGCTTTGTTCGCTTTTCAAAGCAAACTGAATTAAATCTTATGCTCTCTGCTTTATATACGTATATGAAAAGTTATTCTCATTCTGCCGCAGTACCGCGCGCGGTACGTTTTGCCCAGCCACGCTTTAGATTGATTGAAGAATGACAAATAAAAAAAAAAAAGATATGCTGTAATGTCGAAGATATTTGGAGAAACATTTTTATAAATAAAAAAAGTGTGTGTTTAAACAAATTTGCTTACGTCTTTTAATTCGTTTTTATAAAATTTAAGCATTTCTAAACAAAAATGATTATGCGTTTATTTATCCCATTCCGCATAGTTTATGAGATATTTCTTTTAAAAAATGTTCTAAAAAGTAAAAAAAAACACAAAGTCTTCAGTTATTTAAGGAATGATCGATATTTATAATTTGAAAAAAATTGCTAGCAATAAAAAAAAAAAAACAACAAGTCTTGCTGAAGAAGCTACTCGGATCTTATATCCAGGCCATGGCACTTTTTGTATTTGGTGCGCCTGTGTATTATTTAAATGGAGATAAAAGAAAATGATATCGACGATTTTCTTTTATTTAATTTGTTATCTTCACCTTTATTCCGGAAAGTTATCGGTCTATGAAATATATTTCCAACATGTGTGCTTTATTTAACGTAATGACATTAATTAGACTCCTCCTAAACTTAAACTACAACTTTAAAACTAATGGGCTATAAATTAATTAAGCTTTAATATGAAGTCTTAAATAAATTTAAATTACCTGTGTGGGTGTCAAATGTATTAAACTCGCTAAATGTTCTCTTTCAGGTGCTGACAAATACCTCTGTTGCTTAAACCGACGCTCAAGTTCGTACACCTAAAAATAAATTTTTACATTGGATGTATTTATATTTTGTATTCTTCTTATAGTTCAACCCTACACTCAGAAAAAAATCATGTAAATTTAAATAGAAACCAACATTTTCCCGGTTTAAAATTTTTCAAACAGATTTATCGTGTTAAAGAAATAGCATCATTTCAGTAACGTAGCTAGGGGGGAGGCGAGAGTCGGCCGCCCCGGGCGCAACTACTTGGGGGCGGAAAATGGTCCTCGTGATATCAAAAAAAAAATTGTTTTACCATAAGTTCGTTATTTTGTAAGTGTTGTGTACCTTTTTTAGTAAATGTAAATAATTCGAGAGAATGTTTAGGTGATTTTGCAATTCAATGTGAAAGATATCTCATTTTGCTAGGGTTTTCGACGACCCAAAGTAAGAACCTTTTTTTTTGCCAAGTTTGCATGCCTTACATATTATGTAAAACTTACGTGAGCAAAATCTAAGACTTGTATACAAAATTAATATTCCATTAAACTTTAACTGAATATTTGTTTGGTAGTACACCTGTAAATACTTTTTTAATTAAAAATACAAATTTTCTATTTTAATTTTTATTTATTTGAATAACAATTAATACATTTTTACAAAGTATTGGTGCAATGAAGGTGAAGTAAATTAGTTGATTTTGAAAAAATTAAAGACATGTGCAATTTCACCAACAACACATGCTTAGATATGTAAGGGGTCGTCCATAAATTACCTGAGTCAAAATAAGGGGGAGAGGGTTCGAAAAAATTTCAATAAATCTCATTTAAGGGGAGGGCGGTCAATGAAAATCTCACTTCAACTTACAGTTTGTCAAATAATTGTTTGCAAAATAAATAATGCCATACAATTTTCACTTTAATATTGAATTAAGACAAGTATAATTGCTGTAAGTCAGCGTTGGGCATAGAAATCTAACAAAAGAGCAAAACAACAACATAAAGCAACAACAATCAAAATTTTAAAGTTTCTTATTACTTTCATTTCCAAATTTGCCATTAGCACAAAAAAAAACCAAATTGCACTACAAACAAAAACAATTGCTACATTCGTCAAGACACAATGCGGCGCCGTCGTTTATGCCTTTGTGTTTTGTTTTTGTTTTCATTTGAATTCAAGTCAACGCTGTGCCTCGATAGCGTTGAAATTCTGCGAATTTTTTTTCGCTTGCTTGTGCGTCAAATAACGGTAAGAGCAAATAGAGCCACTATGTGCCCATCACTGCTGTAAATGATGGGCTTATCAGCTCAAAGTCCCAATATGAGTGCAATTGAAAATTAGTGGACACACTTAAAAGAACAAGTTGCAAAACGGGCTCTAACAAATAAGAACGCTCTAATAAGAGTTATTAAGGGGGAGTGGACAAAAAGTTACTGGAAGGACATGATTTACAAAAGCTAATAGAGTCTATTCCAAGAAAACTGCAAGCCATGATTGATATTCGTGGCAGACAGAGCAAGAATCGGGGTTTTTCTTATTAGATATTTAGTTTCTTCAAATGTAACTTACATTTTGCAAAGAATTATTTGACAGCAACAAATGCCTATTGTTTTTATTTATGATCCATAAACTATTGTTTATGTTTTTATTAAGTTAATTTTTTTGTTGTTTTCTAATGAAGAACGAGTAAAAGAATTGAATAAAAAAAATTTATACAAAAAAAATATGTGTTTCTTGTTTTAGTTCAATATTAAAGTGAAAATTGTATGGAATAATTTATTTTACAAACAATTACTTAGAGAACTTAACTTTTTTCAATATTTGAAATTTTACAATTTCTAAAATTTTTATTATTTCTTAAATTTTTGAAATTTGAAAAAAATAAAAAACTTAAAAAAATTGAAAAAAGCTGAAGATTTCGAAACTTTGAAAATATTATAAAAATTACAAAAAATATCGAAAAATTAACAAAAGTATCAATGGAATAATATCCAAATTTTATTTTAAGTTTCATAAATCTTTACTAAAATGCTTGTCAAATCGAATAGGGTGAAAAAACATGGATGAAATTTGCAGGGATGGTATTCCTATATGTTTTGAACAATTTGAATTTAGAAAAGCTGAAATCGATTTTGGAGTATTTGAGAAATTGACGTTTTCTTGAAACGTAGTTTTTTATATCTTTCAGCATATATATAACGCTTAGGCGTTAATTTTTCCAGACTTGCAGTTTTTTTGTCATCTACTAGAACACAGCTACCTAAAACTTATATGAAACCGAATTTGAATTGTGTAGTTTTGTTTACATTCATCAATGAATGTTTTTTTGATATTTACAAGCGGTTTTGAACAGAGTTAAGAAACTAATTTTTTTTTTTTCAAAACTATCGGTCGAAAAAATTTGATCTCATTTTTTCACACAAAAAATTTTCAGCTACTTAAAACACCTCAGGGTGAAAATAAACAAATTATTGATGGAATGACCCATTTGAGTTTTTGTTTTTTATAAATCTTTTGAAATAAATAAAGTTTGATTTATTTTGTGTATCTTCCTTTAATGTATTAAATATTTAGAAATCTTTATAAAGCACGTTTCGTGCTTTTGTCATATTCTGGAATTTCACACGAAAACTGCTAGCGTTTCTTAGTCCAAATGGATGCGCCTCAGCTACAGTCGTGGCATATTGAGTTAGATACCTTGGCACAATACCTTTTTTGACTTTGAAAACAGCAATTAGTGTGTTCAGTTGTAGTCCTTGTCTAATATCATCATTCATGTGTAGCAGTTGCACTTTAGAAAACTTCGCATTGCCTTGTTTTGTAGTTTCTGGAGCCTCTCCAATTGTATTTCCACAGGTAAACAATATTGTGGAGCAGTATTCAAAATGTTTTTTCATCACTATGTTGTACACATTTAATAAGGTTACTCAACCAATTTTATTTCTGTATCCAATAAACCCTTTTAGGAGGGTCGGGGACCTCACTTGTCACCTTTAAAATCCATTTTCGGCCATTTCCCATCGGTTCGTGCAATAAAATTTTTTTCAAAAAATGGGTCCAAAACACCTCTTTCGGTGGGTCGGGAACCTCCCCTGTCACTCCCAAAAACCATTTTCGGCCTTTACCCATTGATGCGTTGAGCACAATTTTTTGAAAAATATAAGTGCATAATTATCATAAATTTTTTCCTTGTTAAGTATTTTCCTTTGGATTTTATTGTCAATAATCCTAAGTACACCCAACGTCAAAAAAAAGTTTCCACTCGATTTTATTGAATATAATCGGAGTCAGATTAAAAAAAAACGAGATTTATATTAAATATATATAAAGCAACAAAGTATTTTATTAAAATTCAAAGTAATGACAACATTCTTTAATTATTTAAAAAGAACATTTTAAATTATTTTGGAAAAAAAATATAGTACTTCAATGTTAGCAAAAAATACATGGTTTTAGCAATTATTTGCATGTTTTAATAAAATCTGTGAATATAACAAAATTTTCTTGAATATTACAAATATTTTGAAAAATATGGATCCAAATCCAAATCCGCTGCTCTTTACTATTTTTGTCAATGACATTTTTTCCACTTGTAAGCACGCTTCCATGCATGCCTATGCTTATGATTTACAATTATATTTATCTAGTCGAACTGGTCTCTTGGAGGACTTAAGTTGTCGTTTGAATGAGGATCTGGACTCGATTAATAATTGGGCTATAAGTAATTGTCTTACACTTAATGCAGCCAAGTCTTATATTTTACCGATTTCGAAAGATAAAATCTGTTCTGAAGATATTCCTAATCTATTCATAGGTAAATTAAATTAAATTATAATACAGTTAGCCTTGGTTTTCACTTAAGCTCCTCGCTGACATGCGTTGATCACGTAAACAGTGTGGTCAGAAAAATTTACTATATTTTACGTAACCTAAGGATGTCGGCTGACTTTACACCCATTGACACCAAATGTAAACTCGTTAAACGATTCACAGTCTCAACTGAAACTCCAGATTGCTTTTAATCATGTCACACGATATGTGTATGGCTTGCGCAAATATGATCATGTGTCTGAGTATAAGAAAAGGATTCTTGGATGTGACATTAATACTTATCTAAGTTTCAGGAACTGTGCATTTTTATATAAACTCATACATTTAAAAACTCCATATTACTTGTTTGAAAAACTAGAGTTTAGTCATTCCCAAAGGAGTCATATGCTCATTTTACCAAGATTTAACTATTTAAACTCCTCTCGTTTGTTCTTCATTAATGCCATTAGACTGTGGAATTCTCTTCCATGTCATTACAAATCAAATTTAAGTGTACCATTTTTGATTACTTTTCACAGTAATTTATTCAGTTCTCTCTCTATTTAAAATTGTTATTAATAATTTTTCTAAATCTATATTTTTGTTAAATCAAAACCGTTTATTTATTTTTTTTTTTTCTTTGTTTCTCTGTTTTAATTAAGTTGAAAGTATTTAAGTATTATAAGTAGTATTTTATTTATTTTTATATTTATCTTTAAAGAATTAAACTTTTTATTATAAAGAACACAGTTCTTGTTATACGAATTGCAAATAAATCGAAATTGAAATTGAAATGATTAAAGTTTATTAAATTAAAGGAAGAAAATGTTAAAAAAAAATTTATTTGTTTTAAAATTCAATACAATAACGTGTTGGCTCTCCTTTTGCTTCAATTACGGCCTTGATGTGGCTAGGCATGGACAAATACAAATTTTCAATTTTTCTTTCCCTATTTCATTTTGCCAGGCATGGAGAATAACATTTTCCAGCATTTTCATTGTTGAAGGCTGTTTTTCTCTAATTTTTTGCCCATAACATACCAAAAGTTCTCTATTGGATTGAGGTCTGAGCTGTTTCTGAGCCAGGATAAGGACTTTTTCCCTAATTTATTTTTGTGATCCTTAACCTATGTGTTTTTTAAAAAATATTCAAAAATATTTTTCAATTCGCAAAATTTTAGCGAAAAAATTTTATTTTTCAAAATCAGTATTTATTTTGAAAAGCACAATTTAAAAACCTAAAAATGTTAGAACAAAAAAATATACAGAAATGGATTTTTCAAAAAAAAATCAAAAATTCATTTCAATTTTCAAAATTTTAGCTCATAAATTTTTTTTAAAATTGAAAAAAAAATATAAATAATTTTTTCCCCATAAAAAATTTTACGGAATTAAGCGCAGAATAAATAAAAGTTTTTTTTAAAAATAAAAAAGAAAATTTAAAAAATGTTTTTTTAAAAAAAATGCAAAAATAATTTTAAATTCGCGAAATTTTTGCGAAAAATTTTCTTTTTCAAAAACAGTATTTTTTTCGAAAAGTACAAAGAAAAACCTAAAATCGTAGGTATACCAATTATTAATTGATAGAGTTTGCTGTAAGCTATGAATTTTCGAAAAAAACACTTATTCTGAAAAAGTACAAAAATCGTGAATTTCATACCCTCGTATCTCAACAACAAATAATACTAAGGCGAATTCCTGAACGCAGTTCTATTGCTGGACATCGATATTACAATAATACCAAATTTCAGCCAAATCGGAGCCAAAAAATTTTTTCGCTGGCGTTTTCGTGTGTTTTACTCCATATGCATTTATGTATTTCCATAAATTTAGTTTTAGATTCATTTAATTTAAGCTTGTTAATTTTAAGATATTTATTCAACTACTTGGGTCGCTTTTAGCTTAGGCTCACAATCATCTATATTTATTCCTTCCACATACTTAAGTGTATCGTCAGCATAGAGAGCTATTTCGCAACTTTTTACGTCGATGGGCACATCATTTACATATGTAAATCATACAGTGGCACAAAAAAGTATAAATACCCCGCTCGAAATGCGAGTTTTGTATAATGTGAATAAAATTTGTGTCAAATGATTAATTACAAACAATAAATCAAATTTATTGAGCAGTTATTGAAATCACTCAAACATTTAGTAACAAAAACTAGTAAAATTCATTTTTAAAACACAAAAAAGTATGCATACATACTTTAAAAAACATGTCATTATAACCTATTTAACACATATAATATGAACAAAATTCGTATCTTGTTGGGCCACCCTAAGTTTGTTAAGTAGCGTTCAATCGGTTTTTCATAGAAAACACCAACGTTTTGGTATTTTCTGGTAGTATACAGTTCCATTCCTCAGTTAATGCGTTTTTGAGGTCCTGCTTATTTTTAATGGTTATTTTTGGAATTCTGTGGCTCAATTCATCCCAAGATGTTCCATGGGATTCAAGTCTGGTAACTAAAGTGGTGAATGAAGTTGGGAGGGCACAGTATATATAATCCATTCCTTAAGAACGCCCGCGGTATGTTTTGGATCATTGTGCTGCTGAAAGTACCACCCTGTAGAACAACCCAGCATGGTTGCTAATGCCTTGAAATTGCTACGTAGGATACCCAAGTACCTTAAAAGATCACTTATAGTGTCTATTATTGCATAATTTCCAACCCCAGCTGCCGATATGCAACGCCACACCATTATGATACGCCGCACATTGGGAAAAACATAAGCAAAACGCGCGCATTGCCTGTTTTAAGCGATAACTTCTATACTGTTAGTGCTAGACACTTGTAATTTGGTCATTACCTTTGAAAATATTCAAAAAATAACCTGATAGGATATTTTTTTAATTTCCTACTCAAGTAACTGAAACCCTACGGCCGAAAGTTAAGACTTTTGAATAATTACGCTGTGTTAAACGAAACTAAAATATCACAGTTCTGTCAACGGATTCTTGAAGCTAGTCAAAAATAAGTAAAACGTGTGTCAGCATTTTGAAAATTGACATCTAAAAACTTTTCAAAAAGAGCTTAAAGTGGGTATACTTTAGCGAAATCTATATAATAAAATAATAACTACGTTTTCAATGTTACCGCATCAATGTAAAACTACTGAATGAATTTCGATAAAAATTTATTTTTTAATTCCTAAGATGCTTGGTCACTTCTCCATTAAGAATATATGCATAAAAATAAATGTATGTCTGTTTGTTGTATATAGTCTTGGAAACTACTGAGCCGACTGAGCTCAAATTAACAGGCTATATTTGCTTTGACATCGAAAAGGTTTAGAGCATAGTCTTAAATTTTTTCGACAACCAAGGGTGGCGCTTTCTATACAAAAAAAGCACTTTAAGCGCTATATCTTCGCACCTGTGGTAGTCCAACAAGTACTAAATGAAATAATAAGAAAAAAAACTTTATCCTAGCGTGCAGTGGAGAAATACCATATTTGAGCTCGCTTCTGTGAGTGAAGTCAGTTACAGCATCCATATTGTTTAAGTTGTTAAGCTCTTTAGGGACGCACCGGCACACGTGACAACGCTAAAGAATAAAAATTGCTATTTGCGTATAAAAAACATTTAAATTTTATTTCTTACCGTTGTTGCTTTATTATCTCCCAACACATTTAAAGTCTTACCATCGATTATAGTCATAAAAAATTGATGGTGAACTTTCAATAACTCGCCATTTAAAGTATCAATAGAAACTGATAAATTATTAATTTCATCTTGTACGCGTTTGTATTCCTTTAAGATATTATCTTGGCTTTCCTTTTCAAAAGCAATTCAATTGGACGACAGTACCTTTAAAATAAGTGTTCAAATCAGACCGTTTTAATAACGTTAAAAAAAAAAAAAATTGTTAAAAGCTTGCCGTGTCGACGAACAATGATCATGGCAGCAAGTAAGCATTAAAGGTTATCTATTACCGAGAGGTAAGTTAAAAGGTGCAAATGAGTTGGTCCCATAGTTATTACAAAAGCTAGATAAGCTTCTAAATGATTGAAAAAAAAATTGATATTGAAAAAAATTTTTTCTGAATTTTTTCATAAATATACTTACTTGAGGTGACATCTTAAAATTGGTACATCTTCAATTCCTGCAAACACCTGCAGCTGACTTTGATACCATCATTTAGGTAAATGATTCTACTAATCAGTTCTGCGAAAATTTAGTGGATCCATGTGGAACCAAAAAAGTTCTAGTACATAAAAACTTTTTTTTTTTAAGAAATCTTAAGAAATGACACCTAACTTTATTTACCCATACCTGCGTAAATAAGTACAACTAAAATAAAATAAAAACACTTTTCTGGCTTTAGGACCTAAAGCCAGAAAAGTGTTTTTATTTTGTAATAAAAAAGGTCGATAAAACTCTTAAAATGTACTAAAATAAAATTTTAACAACAAATCAATTATGGAAACATTTTTATTCTACATATAAGAAATGGTACTTACTTACTTAGATGGCCATAACAACCCGTTGTCAGGTTACGGCCGACCTCATTAGCTCTCGCCAGGCGCCTCTGTTTTGCGCGCGCCTTCTCCAATCGTTAATGCCAAGCGCGGTTAGGGCTTCCTCAGCTTGGTCTATCCACCGGAGGCATGGTCTCCCTCTTCGTCGTTGACCGGAGACCTTCCCTTCGAATACCTTTTTCGCTGGAGCTTCTTTATCCATACGATGGACATGACCCAGCCAGCGTAGTCGCTGTATTGTTATACGCTTAACTATGTCAATGTCGGCGTGAAGCTCATACAGCTCGTGGTTCATTCGAATGCGATAGTCGTCGCCAACTCGAACAGGACCAAAGATTTTGCGGAGAACTTTCCTCTCGAACACCCCAAGAGCGGCTGCGTCTGTTGTCGAAACCACCCATGCCTCAGCGCCATAAAGAAGCACAGGTAGAATGAGCGTCTTGTAGAGTGTTAGCTTTGTCGATCGAGAGAGAGCTCTGCAACGTAATTGCTTAATGAGACCGTAGTAGCACCTATTAGCAATTGTTATTCTCCGCTTAATCTCCAGACTGACATCATTGTTGCTGGTTACGGCAGTGCCAAGGTAAATGAATTCCTTGACAACTTCTAATTTACAGTTGCCCGCTGTAACATGAGAGTCTAGATTTCAATTCGAATATTGAATATGAAAATACCGAATATAAAAATACCGAGAACAAAGTTTCTGTTTATCCATTTTATACTGCAAAAAACGAATTGCAATGGAGTGCTTACAAGTGCTCTCCACTTCGATAATGGCACGAGCCAAAGACAAATGCGAAGAAGCGATGAGTTTGGTTTTATTCGTGATTTGTGGATCCATTTGGAAGTTCTTCTTGCAACATTTTACAACTACACTGAAAATGTGAGTGTTGATGAATAGCTAATAGCTTTCAGAAGACGATTGCTCTTTAAGACAATTTATTTTCTCTATCTGCCAGCTGTAGCTAATAATTTTGGTTGTGTCTGTCAACACCAAATCAGGTATCGAAGATACAGACGTGTTTTGCAAAGCCAATTAATGAATAGCTTGAGAAAATCAAAGGAAGCGGTTTCGGTTGAACTTGACAGAAGGTTTGAAAGGTTAATGCCGACAATTTACTTTCATCTCTTGATTTAACAAAAATAACTTTTGGAAAGGAAACTGACACCCGTATGTGGGAACAGTTCGATTATTTTTAAAAAAGTTCCTTTATATACATACATATGTAGGTCATCATTTGTTTTCAATGAAATTGGAGCAAGTATGATAGATATATGGGCATTTTCATTCTGGCGTTACGTTTAAGTAGCACTATATTAAGTAAGAAAATTGACAATATTCGATCATAAGGATTTCAAGATATAAGCAAAAATGTGCACTGGCGTTACGTTACAAAAAACAGAAGTGGTTTTTTGACTTGGATTACAAAATTGCAAGACTCTGCGAATTGGGTAAAGCTTTTAGTAAAAAACTTTTTTTAGTAGGACTTGATATAATATAAGTTTATTTTCCAAGTTGTCAAATTTAAAAACTTTTCTCGATTTTTTTGTTACTAGCCTTAGTATCTGACGTTACGTTACTTGGCGTTACGGACAAGTCACGTTGTAAGGATTCAACGTCACCTACATTCCGTATACAATTGAATAATTTTAGATCATCTGCGTAAAGCAAAAATTTTGAGCCCTGAAAGCAACTATGAATATTATTCATGAACAAAATAAAGAACAGACGTCCAAGAATACTACCCTGAGGTACTCCAGACGACGCTACAAAACTATAAGATTTAGTATTATTAACAAGTACAGCACAAAGTATATTACCCAGATAGGATTTAATCCAATCCAAAAATGAACCATGAAATCCAATTTTAGCTAGTTTAGCAATTAAAGCACTATGCTTAACCTTATCAAAGGCTTTTGCGAAATCAGCATAGAGCACATCCACTTGATAGCCACGTTCAAAAGAGGATACACAATAATTAGAGAATAATGATAGATTTGTTATTGTGGATCGACCAGATACAAAGCCATGTTGCTCTGGGCAAATATGACACTTAATTAAAAAGTAAAGCTTATCTTTTATAAAGCTTTCAAATAATTTAGAGACAATTGTTAATTTAAAAATGGGACGATAATTTGCGACATTATTTTTAAGCCCATTTTTGAAAATAGGGGTAATACATGCTACCTTCCAGGGCTCAATAAAAGTTCCGGAATTTAAAGATTTATTGAAAATCAGGCACAGTGGCTTACACAAAGTCTGAGCACATTTTAATAATACTATAGAGGATAATCCATCGACATCCACTTTAGCAGAAATCTTCAACTTTACTTATGCGTTAAAAACGTCTGTTTCACTCAAAGTAACAGAACCAACATCCACGAAAGAATTGATGTTTTGCAGGATAGAGGGCTCATACCATGGAGCATCTTCAGTATAATTTGATTTAAAATAGTCGGCAAATAAATTAACTGTATCTGCAATTGTACACGAACTGATATTATTGAAAAGCATAGAAGTATGAAAGATCCACTCTTTTTCGATTGTACGAAATTCCAAAACGATTTCAGATTCAATTTGATATTGGTTTCCATTTTCAAAATAAACTTCTTATTCAAAAAGTTGAATTCTCTCATGTAATGCACATATTTCTCCTTATACTCTAAGTTCCCAGTGGATTTAAAAAGTTTTAGAAATTTATTGCGCATATGTTTCAGTTTTTTAAGGTCAGAATTATACCATGGAAGCTTATATACCTTATGAGGGAAAATTGGAATATGGTCATGATAGATTTGCGACACATTAAATTTAAACAAATCAAAACAAGTTGCGGCATTTTTACCATCAAATAAATTTTTCCAATTGATGTCATTTATATTATTAGTTAGAAATTCAAAATCACATAATTTAAAGTTAAATACATGTTTAGCAGGCTGAGGCTCAATAAATTCATAAAATTCTATATCGAGAACAATTGGAACATGGTGCATATTAGATGGTGAAATTGGGCAAAAACATTCAGACAAATTGTATTTAATATTATACGAAATAAAAATTAAATCCAAAATTTTCCAAGATTATTAAGTATTTTGTTAATTTGAACTAATTCAATACTTAAGAAGCTATCAATAAGATTGATTTCATGAGGATTGATATTTGTTGGCGTCAACTCATCGTCGAGGAGAGTCCGCATTATTTTGTTCAAATTAAAATCCCCGAATACACAAAGCTGACTTTTAGGATCCAACGATGAATGTAACGATAAAATGCTACATGTGCATCGTAAATTTCATCAGAACTATTTGGCGGGATATACGAGTCACAAAAATATAAAGAGCCTGATGAGTCAGAAATGGAGACACTTAATTGGTCGTACAAGCTGTCCGCATTCTGAAGGATGCAAGCTGTTGCACAGAAAAAACGTTTGATGGCAATAAGAGCACCACTTCCTCGACTACAACCTGTTTTTATAGCGTCACGATCCTTTCTGTATACTTGATATATATTTGTATCAAAGAATTCTCCATCGAAAAATTCATCATTTAGCCAGGTCTCAACAAATACGATCGACGCGGAATAATCATAAATAGAATTGGATTTAGTTCTTATCCCAGACATATTTTGGATATAAGTCCGAAATTGTGAAGTTTTACCTAACTGATTATTAGGCTGAGCGGATGAATATTTACTAAAATTAGCTACGTCAGTGCATTCTTTACTTGTAGTTATAAGTGTATAGGGGATTTTTCTAGTTTTTGAAAAATCTTAAAATCTTTCACCAGAACATCAACCGGCCAAAGGGCTGGATCAACAATATATTTGTAGAGCGATGACGGAACACCCAGTTTAAAATTCACTCTGTTTAGTTTTTCCTGCAGGGATTTTTTTTACGAGTTTATAACAAGAGAGATCTTGTTTAGTTATTTTAGTATGTCTAATTAAGTATTCAACAATATTAGTCTCAGTAAGTGAGGGCTCAAAAGAAGATAAATGAACCCATCTCTTTCGGTCAATAAGAGCAAGCTTTGCATTAGAATTCATCCCAACAACAATTGCACGCTTAGGTTTTTTGTTTCTAACTACAGTCCACGGAAATTTCGCAGCCTCAGTTGCAGCCGCAACAACATTTAAATTATTCGAAGAGCAAGGTGGCGAATTAATAGACGAAGATTGAGCAAGAGCAACATCAAGAGAACCCTTCTCAGCACGTAAGGGAAAATTAACAGCAGAATTTGCATTAGCAGCAGTACCAGCATGAGACAAAGCTTTAGAAGACGTAGAATTAGGAGAAGAGCGTAAATCAGCAGAGATATCATGAACAGCTGCAGCAGTGACAGCATCAGTAGTATCGCCAAATGCGTCAGCATTCTGCTTATCAGAATGTGCATTAGGCCGCGGTTACACTGGATGCGGATTTTTGTTCGTACGAATTCGTACGTATTCGTAAGAATTGCAAAAATTGAACAAATGCATGTGTGTATATGAATGCGGTTACAGTGGCTACGCATGCTTCGTGCGTATTCGTACGAATCTGTACGACTGCTTTGATGCGAACAAAAAATTTTGTTTTTCATCAGAACAGTCGCACGAAAACAAGGAGAAAAACAGCTGATGGATTGCACTTCAACTGAAAGTATGAACGAAGTCGCGTCTAATGTAACCACTCTGTTCAAATATATTCGCACGAACAAATTATTAAGAATTCGTACGAACAAATTTCCGCATCCAGTGTAACCGCGGCCTTAGGTGTCGTTTGCAAAAGAGACGTCGTAGCGGACATTAAAGCCTTAACCAAAACAGACGTGACGAGACGGTAGCAATTGAACGAACGTTTGCACTCGTTTCGTCTGTTTTGACTCTTAACCCAAAATGTTACGCTAGCTTACGTTATACGCTGTTATGACGAGTAGCAACGTTTTGAAGTTCGGTTCTTACAGAACAACTCGTCTCGTCAAAATGTTTCGTTCACTTTCGATCAATTACGTAGGTTCATTTTGGCTATCAACATGGGTTTAGATACACTCGAACTTACTCGCTATGTCTCGTATCGTCTATTTTGGTTTAGGCTTTACTCGTTATGTCTCGTCTATTTTGGTTTAGGCTTTACTCGTTATGTCTCGTCTATTTTGGTTTAGATTTAAGATGGAGGTCAATGAACTCGCAGATGTCGAGCTCGAATTCGGCACAGCACATTCAGCCTCTCTTGCAATGCAAATTTGCTCTTAATTTTATTTGAATTTTTTGCAAGGAGAGACGATTGACCGATTATTAATTTTAGATCTTTCACTTCACTAATGAAATTGTTCCGAAAAAGTTTTACATCTTCAGTAAGAAGAGAAATTGAAGAAGATAGATCTCTGATACGTAAATTAGACTGCAAAGAATGCAACTCAAGCCTTAACCAAAATAGACGTGACGAGACGGTAGCAATTGAACGAACGTTTGCACTCGTTTCGTAGGCTCAAAATAAAATAATACACTCTAGCTTACACGTTATGTCTCGTTTATTTTGGTTTAGGCTTCAGCTTGTAAGTCTTCAATTTTTATAAAAAGCAATTTTTTATCGTTTTCTAGAGAATATATCAAGGACAGCGCCCGTGCATTTAACGGCTCTAAGAGAAACGATCTCATTAAACATAATTTCAAGAGTTACTTCTCGGTAATTGGAGTTTTTATGATTTGATAAAACACATGTATTAAGTTGTTGTACACTTTCGGCGTCAGTTAACGACAACAAAGAAACCGAGTTATCGCGAATTGATGGAGATGCGAAAGGTGGGGGCGAACGTATAGAATTTCGTCGCACTGCCACGCACTTTTTACATAGAAAGTAATTATTTGATTTTTGCAAGTATTCCAAGTCCGCTGGCAAAATATCGACACAATCTAAATGAAACAGTTCACTACACTCGCCACACAGGGTTGATGGCTGACCACGTTCAACCTTCTGATCACAGAGGCAAGGCATTGTTAATTAAAACGATGTTAAGTTTTTTATATAATAAAATATTCGACTCAGCATAAACACGCCCGCACCTAACTGTAAACTAGTGTAATTTATTCATCTTTTCAACATTCCATTTTCAACAAAACAGCTAAAATCATATTATTTTACATAGCTACTACAGAAATACCTTGTATTTTGCCTGTAGTCAATGTAAAATATACAGAGGATCAAAATGGTCCATTACCATAAGATTTGTAAATTTTTCTTTTTCTCCCTCCCGTTTAATGCTAGACACTTGATTTTAAGATAATCACCTTGTTTCATAAAAACACCACTTGAGCTAACGATTTAAGTTATTATGTTGCACAGTTCAAAAGTTATGAAGAAAATATGCGAAAATTGGACCAAAATGGTCCTAACCTAACAGTAGGGTTAAATTGGTGCGATTTTGGCTGAACAACGTTGAAAGTGCATCTTTCTTTCATTTTTCAACTAATGATTTGTCAAAACTATTAATTTCAGCAATTTTCATCTTGGCTTCGTATTCCTTTTGATATGTACATAGTTGCTGATCGAGATAGTTGATAATCGATGGGTCATTGATTGGAATGCAGATTTATTAGCCGTGTTTTATTCGCTTTGGTTAAACCTAAAAGTGAATAAAACGCATAAGTTTAACTTTTTATAATTCTGCATTTGACCAATAGGTGGCATAACAGTGTTTGACAGAAATTCTATTTTAAAATCAGAGCCGTTTTTATGGTCGTGTGGTTGAACGGGGCCTAGCGCGGTAAGTACTTTTTTTTTCAAGTTATTGCTATCAAATGATTTCAAACTGTTTTTATAGTAACGCAGACGCTAATACCAAAGTTTTCTGTTGTCTCATCACTGTTTTTATTGTTATTATGTGTTTTTATTTTACGAAACAACCGACTTACTAAAACGTAGAAAAAGTCCGCCTTAAGTCCCAATATACATATAACGTTTTGGGTTTTTTAGTTGAATGGGGGACGCCACCCACTGTTGTAAAACCACGCCCACATTTTTCGTGTGACTAAAACTGGGGAAAAAATACACCTGGGCCCTGTTTCATAATAAAGTACAAAGTAATACTATTAGTCTTGTAATTTGTACTTAGTACAATTTCGTTTCATAATAAAAAAGTACAAAAGTACAAGCTACAAGTTGTCAAATTGAAAGTACAAAAGAATTTTTTAAAAGTACAAGTGATTCTGTTTCATAAACAGTCGTTAATAATACAAGTACTTGAAATATACAATTGATTGTTAAATTATTAATACAAATGCCGGTTTACTTGTAACATCAAAATTTAGGGAAAACGCCGATGACTTATATTATATTATTTCTCGCAAGATGTTGGACGATTTACTATTTAGAAGTGATGACGAACCATTGGATGATCATGTGATTTGGCAGACCTTGGCTCGACGAAGAAAAATATATGGAATCAGAAATACCTTTCATTTCGAAAATGATTTTGAGTCTAAGCAACGGCTCCGAATGTCGTCGGTCAAACTAGAGACGCTGCAGTTGCAGGTCGGACCACTACTTGCAGACCCTGCTGCTAGAGCTAGAAAATGAAATGCAGCAAAACGCAAACTTTGTATTGCCTGCATTGGCTTGAACGTTGAGTATGTAAATCCTATGTTTGCAGATGTCCAAAAAAGAGTAGTCAATGCTGTAAATAGCCGTTTATTCCAAACAGTAGTTGCATGGCCAGAAAAGGTTGCGGTTACTATAAACTCACTAATTCCTATTGACGCTTTAGTTAAAAAAAAACGGTATTTTTAGATCGACACGGAACCCATCCGACTTACAGTATGTTCGTTTGTGGCCCTTCATAACTCACGAGTGTTTCGAAGTAGAACATTGTATCGCAGAGTGGAAGCACAGAAAATTTTTTTAATGCAGTTTTATTGTAAGATTCCGGTTATCCTTTGAAGACGTGGCTCATGACACCTCTGCACCATGAACCAACAAACAGCCCTGCTGAAAGAAGGTACAAATACAACAATACAAGTAATTGAACAAGCTTTGAGTATATTGAAAGCCCTGCTGAAAGAAGGTACAAATACAACAATACAAGTAATTGAACAAGCTTTGAGTATATTGAAAGAAAATTTTCCATGCTAAGACCACCTTTGACTGAACCCTATACACGCTTGCAAATTTGTCAAATGTCGCACAACTCTTCGTAACTATTCAATGACAATATTAATTTTTTGAAAAAAAAAAATCATCAAAATACATTTTCAAAAAGTGCATACAAACCGCTCAGCTGACTTGTACTTTGTACTTTTTCGTTTGTATAATATCACTAATAGTATTAGTCAGTATTTTAATTCCCAAATTTCAGCTTCCTCGATCGAACTTGCGAACGGCGCATCCACTTTGTTTCCTAGTACAATTCGTATGCAAAACGAAAAAGCAAAACAACGAAAAAACAGATTTTTTTTTGCGTTTTAGTAAATTTTCTGTTTTTCGTTGTTTTGCTTTTTCGTGTTTCATACGAATTGTACTAGGAAACAAATTGGATGCGCCGTTCGCAGGTTTGATCTAAGAAGCTGAAATTTTGGGAGAATTTTCTTCAAACCCGATTCTATTATAAAGGCATATAGGACCGCAAATTTAAAAAAAAAATAAAAATGCCTCCTTCGAATGTATTTTTTTCGCATTTTTAGTCAGACGAAAAATGTGGGCAACATTACAACAGTGGGTGGCGTCCCCCATTCAATTAAAAATCCCAAAACGCTATATCTTGGCACTTAAGGCAGACTTTTCTAAGCTTTAACAAGTCGTTTTTTTCGTTAAATTTCAACGAAATTGGACATAAGCTCTGCCCGCGCCGTTTACAGGTTTGAGCTAGGAAGCTCAAGTGTTGGGACAATTATTTTTATTCCTCAAGCTATAATATAGGAAAAAATAAATAAAATCCCTGTTCAAAAATTTGAAAAAAAAAAATCATCTTAATATATATATTGACACCATGTGCAATTAAACACACAGTTATTCATTTATTTACTTACTTTATTTAGATTTTTTTACAGTTAATTTGTTATAATATTTTTAAGTAGGTTATATATTTGTTTTACATTTGTACACATAAAATATAAGAATAGAAGCATATTTATAGATTATTCATATTGAATTTGCATTGTAAATAAAATGAAAACTACTCCTATGTTGTGCAAATTTATTTATGGGTCAATCTTTGAATAAATTAATAATTTGATTAAATCAATTAACTATTTATTCTGTCAAATTATTCGTCAAATTGTAAAGATGTTTTAATCGTTGTCTATTAACTTTTCTGTTTTTGTAAGATGTGTTATATCGCATTTTTATTGTTGTAATATGTAGGATTTAAATTGCTAAAGCAATTTCTAAGACCTTGCTTAATGCTGATCATTGCAGCAAAAAAGTTATGCTGTGAAATACTGACAGCATACTGCGCAAAAGTATTTTCTGAAATGCTACGAAACTGGCCTAAAAAATGCTGACTGCAGATTGCTGCACATTTGTTATTGTAAACGCATAACAAAAAAGAGATAAAAGAAACAAACGTACTAATTGTCGCAAACAGCACAAACAAAAAATGTTACATCCATACAAGAAAATGCGCACAAGATCCGTGTTGTCATCGATTGAAAAAGCAACCTTCGTGAAGGTTCTGTGCAAGCGAAAATTGTAACATAAAGAAGAAATAACAAAAAGATTCTATGACAACACTGATCATGATCGGTTTTTTCTTGTCGGCTTACTTCGTATCAAAACATGTGTGTATTTTTATAATGCACCACACGGTTTCAATTATGTACTGTAAAGCCTTATAATACTCGATACTTAACTAACGCGGTTTCGTTATTAAAATATTTATAGATTAAGGAAACATTTTCTTAAATTGCATTACATAAATTTTTAAAAAACAAACAATTTTTAGGTACTGGATGCATATGGCTCATCTATTCTATTATATATGTAAAGAGGTAAGGTTTGTTTGTTTGTTTGTTTGTATGTTCAGGGTAATCTCTGGAACTACAGAACCGATTCCAAAAATTCCTCTACTAATAGAAAGCTACACAATTCCTGAGTAACATGGGCTATATTTTATTTTGATAAAAGCAAGGGGCGTGGCACTTAACATGCAATTAAAACCTTTAACTCGCTATATCTTGGTTCATAGGTGCATACTTAGGGTGACCCTCATACAAAAATATTTTTAAAAATAATTTTCACGAAGACAGGTTAGACGATTCACACCGGACTTACGCCAAGTATCTCTTATGTTAAGAAGCATAGCTTAGGCTACAAAACTTTCATTTAGGGTGGCCCTCATACATAAATACTTCTTAAATATCATTTTCTCAAAGACCGTTTAATCGATTCTCATGGCCTTAACACCACATGGCTTTTATATGAAGGGGCACGCATTAGATAGTAAAAATTTTACTTAGGGTTCACACTTTGGGTGGTCCTCATACAAAAATATTTTTAAAATAGCATTTTTACAAATACCATTTAATCGATTCACATGGAATTTACACTACATGTTTCTTATATCAAGGCGCATAGCTAAGACGATGAAACTATTATTTAGGGTGGCCCTCATACACAAATATTTTAAAAATAGTGGTTTCTCAAAGACAGGTAAATCGATTCTCATGAAACTTACACAGTATAGCTTTTATATTAAGGAGCACAGATTAGATTGTAAAAATTTTATTTAGGGTGCATACTTAGGGTGGCCCTCATACAAATATATTTTTAAATATCATTTTCACGAAGACAGGTTAATCGATTCACACCGAATTTACACCACGTATTTCTAATGTTAAGAAGCATAGCTTAGGCTACAAACCTTTTGTTTAGGGTGGCCCTAACAAAAAAATATTTTTTAAATATCATTTTCTCAAAGACCGTTTAATCGATTCTCATGGCCTTAACACCACATGGCTTTTATATGAAGGGGCACGCATTAGATAGTAAAAATTTTACTTAGGGTTCACACTTTGGGTGGTCCTCATACAAAAATATTTTTAAATATCTTTTTCACGAAGACAGGTTAATCGATTCATACCGAATTTACAAGTAACATTTATATTAAGAGGCGTAGCTAAAGCTTCAATACTTTTATTTAGGGAGCATATTTAGGGTGACCTTCATACAAATATATTTTTTAAACATAATTTTCTCGAATATCGCTTAATCGGTTCTCATGGAATTCACACCACGTGGCTTTTATATAAACAGGCACAGCTTAGAATAGAATGGGTGATGCCACGCCCCTTTATCTAAAAGAAAATAAGATTCATCATATTTTATCAACTGTTTGATGCAGATAATTGAAACTTGGTACATATATAAAGGGTAGAGAATGAAGTAAGATTCAATGTAAAAAAGGGCGGTACCACGTTTCCATATGAGAAAAAATCAACTTTTTTATGTATCAACAACTATTTGACACAGATGGATAAGATTTGGTACATATGTTTCTTATAGTTTGTAAAAATTTCTTAACATAGTTTGGTTTGTAAAAAATGAGCCAAAAAGAAATAAAGTAAGATTCAATGAAAAAATGGGTAGTGCCATACCTCCAAAATAAGAAAAGACTATGACTATGAGACTCGGTACATATATAGAAGACAAGGATTTTAACCAAATTAAGCTCATTCAAAGGTGCTGATTCTACGCATTCCAATGATTCCCGCAAAATCAATTGTTCATTTATGAGCCAAATAGAAAATCCAACAACGTTGTTTATTTTATTATATTTGATCCATAATATTTATTTGTTGCGGCGTAGCAACGCGCGCCGGGTTTTGCTAGTTCAACATATGTATGTATGTACATTTTCAATAGGCTATAACTGCATTCCGTAGTTCGTATAATTTTTTTAGTGAGTAACAGTGTAACAGATTAAAAAGTTGAACTATATCATGGTAAAATCTGTTACATTTTAATAACTTTAATTACTAATCTCTCACCGCTTAACCTAACATTTAACTCTAGAACTTGAATATCCGTATTGAATAAATATAAAAAAAACAATGGAGGTTTTGGAACTCAACCTAACTGATGTGATGTGTGTCTAAGACAATACTCATTTTTCTGGAATCTTACATCGGCGTTTTTCGAGGACTGACTGTAATTGAAATATATTGAAAAGCATTTTCAGCAAGCAAGCTCAGCATTCCTTTCAGCAGAATTCGATAGGGTAGCATTTCAGAAATTCAGCATCAGAAACAGTTTCGTTTGCCTTCCCATTATTTTTGCTTTGCTGACTGCAGTCAGCAAAAAACGGCATGTTTAATTTTTTGCTGATTTAGCTTTCAAACCCTGGTAATATGTTCAAAATTGTAAAATTAAAAAAAATTTAAGAAACTAAAAAACTTTTAAAAATGCTGCCAAATAAATAGCGAAACGTCAGAGAAAAATTAAATATATGTATTTCTATTTAATTAAACATAAAACTCAAAAGAACACCAAAAGATTACTACTCCTGTTTGGTTGATTATACGAATCTGGATTTGTTTCGCTGATAAGAAACCAACAGTAGTCGCCTAGCATTCGTTCACCTCAGAATCCTTGGTAACGCTTCTCAATGGCTTTCATCTGTTGGTGAAATCTCTCTCCATGCTCATCACTCTCGTCGCCAAGATTATTTGGAACAAAATTCAAATGAGAGTGTAGGAAATTAATTTTTAAAGACATATTTACACCTAAATTAAATGAGAAATAAAAAAATTAAAAATAAATAATAGTTACTTATTAACTGATGAAATTGAATATAAATAAGAATAATGAAGTATTTAATAAAAATAATAAAAAAATTATACATACCCATTTTTTCATGGTTCTTAAAGAAATCGTTCACTATTTTCTCGTAAGGTTCACTTTTCTTGTTCCCAAGAAAAGAAGAAACAATCATAAAAGAATTCCACGCCTCTGTCTCAACTGGTGACAATAATTTTTTGAATTCAACATTAATTTGCAATTTTTTTATTCGCAGTCCAACTAAGATATCTTACTTGCTTTTCCTTTTTGTCTAAAACCTTGACAAAATCCTTAATGAGGCCGAGTTTAATATGTAGCGGTGGAAATATGATGTTTTGCGATTTGACCAGTGGAACATATTTCAAATTGTTCTCTCCAACTTTAATTTCAATTCTTTCTGGCCAATCCTTTTGGCGGTAATGTTGTTCACGTGCTGGACTGTCCCACTTGCAGAGAAAGCACATAACACTTTGTAAGCCATATAACATGCCAACGACTTTGAGATTAGCACATATTTTCCAGTCGTGTTGTTATGTATTTCATAAGTTTTATCAGAGTTTGTACGTTTCTTTTGTGTTAACTGCATGTGCGGTTGGAATTGATGGTTTTTTGTTGCCGAGATGCAATAAGACAGCCTTTAAACTCAGTTTGCTGCTATCGATAAGCAAGCGCCACTCTTTGGGATCGTAAGGCTGATCTAATGTATTAAATAATGATGGAATATCGTTGCAGTAGCAAGCATTGTCTTCTTTTGTAAAGTGTCTGGAAAATGGTTTGTCATGACTTCTGAAGTATGTAACCTTAACATCGGGTCTCAAAAAGTTAAATTGCGAGAAGCATGAAACTCCGTTTTTTTTTTGACAGTTCTAAGTCTCTAACCCAATCGATCAGTTGCACTTGGGATAAAGCATTTAGTTTACTTTCAGTTGGAAAGTCGCTGGTACAACTGGACTGTTGAGAGATAGCTGATTCTTGGTAGTTTAGTCTGCTGTCTTGTGTTGAATCGGGAGTAACAGGACATATAATGGCATCATAATATGAATCTGGCGATGAAACGCTTGTGAAAATTGCGCATGTTACACGTTTGTTTCTCCTAAAGCCGATTACTTTGGCTAGACAAATAGCAATCTCCTGAATGATTAAACTGCTGTTTCCATTGCATCGGCACGTTAAATTTCAAATATCGTCTAATTTAAATAAGAAAAAAACAAATAAATAAAGGAAGATAAGAAACTTCGATCACCCAAAAATATAAAATCTCAATACTTACTTTTCGACCCCACTCTCCACGACATCAATATTGCTTGGCACGAGCAACACAAAATACTCGGTGTTCATGGTTCGCCAATATTCTCTGCCGCAAAACCAAAATAATTAAAAAATAATGTTTGAAGTGCATCTATAGATTTAGTCGACTCTTTTTCAAAGTAAATGCACCGCATATGTAGCAGAAATTATCTGGGCTTATTTTACACTCGAGAATACTCGCGGTACGTTACTCATTTTTTTTAATAAACACTTGTAGACTTCAATTTTGAACTAACTTAATATGAAAAAATCTATATTACCAGCCGAGCTCCCATTTACACTTTATTTTGCGATTTGCGTTTTTATACAAATCGCACGATTTAATTTTTAGGTGCTCCAAAACTCGTAAATTTTAGATATCGATATGTTTCATTTTCACTTTGTTTTTGACAATATAAAACAGCTGTTCTGGTTGTTTAGATAACTTTAAAAGAATCAAAAAATGCCATTTATTTTTTCAATTGCTTGTTTTGAAGCAAAAAGAAGGCAAAAACTTCTTGAATTAAGAAGAATGAAGCATATACGGTCGAAGGCAAATGCATTTAACATGTCAGACGAAATGTGAGTTGCAATCATAGGCCTAAAGTGGGCTGTTTATTAACAACGTATTTTGTAGGTTCATAAAATCATTCCGAGTTTACAAGGACAAAAAGGCAACTCTGTCAGACATATCGATAGTTTCATTCATTCATTTCATTTCATTTCACTTATCACTCAAAAGCAAATCGCAACTTATTGTTGTTTTGAAAAATTTTTCAACATTAAAAATTGAGGTGTAGCCAGTAAATACTTATTTAAAGAATTAAATAAATCTGAATTTGATTTTTGAGTACGCCAAAATTATTTTAAGACATTACAGAAGAACACAAAAAAAATTCTTTATTTATACGAAAATGACAATTTACTTTTCATTTCACCGACTCAACAGCAACCGATTTGAAACCGGAAAAATTTTGTGATTTACGAATATCGGAGCACGTACATTTGCGATTTGAAAAGTAAATGGCAATATTTTTGTGTTTCCGAAAATGGGAGCACGGTTGTATATATACATTTCCAAATACTTAGACTGCGAACGGAGTGCCTTCAGGTAGATATATAAGCGCATATTTACCTGAAATATCTTGCAAGTCTTTCCCTTTGCAGGTAACTGACAGCCTGACGTAACGAAATCGGCAACCCTTTACCTGAATATTGTTTAGAATATGCTCTATATTAGCCATTTAGCAGGCCAATTTAATTGATATATAACACACATTTTCAGTTTTAAGTGAACGCGGCGGTGAAAATATGGCCATTTTGATAAGCAAAAGCTTTTCTGTATATGCATTGAACATTTTTTCAAAGCCTACTTAACAAACTTAAATAAAAAACGTTAAGTTAACGAACATGTTATGTTTTAGGGCCACTAAGTGATACCCCGCCTGTAGGCGGACTAGCCTGTAAAATAAACGGAAAAATAGCTAAAAATGCAGTTCGACCATATTTTATTAAATTTTAAATAACTTTTCCATTTCTTAATCGATTTTCTTAAGTAATATCTTATTTTCTTTATAAATATATAGAATAAGATATAAAAAAGTAAAAAGATTTTTAAAATTTTTTTTTGTGTAAATTTGCAGTATTTTGATGAAATTAATATTTATAGGAAATTGAATTACCTACCTTTAAATTGACGTACTCGTATAATATTACTTCTTGAGATATTTGTAATTAAGTGGAACCATCTTTTTTTTGGTCCAAAAACGGAAAATTGCCGATCTCTCGAAAACGACGTGAGAGAATAAAAAAAGTTATGTTATTTTCGGAATCAGCAGCCAATTTTACATAGGAAATGATTAGTGCTACATAAAGTTCAGAAATATTTTAATAATTTGTAAACTAGTGTTATTATTCATTCGATCTCTCTCAAAATTTGGGTGCGTAACTTATTATCAGAGCTGGGCACCACTACACGTGTGTTTCTCTTAAATGTTCTCCAATGCATGTGTAGTTATGCTTTGTTCGCTTTTCAAAGCAAACTGAATTAAATTTTACGCTCTCTGCTTTATATACATACGTATATGTAAAGCAGTGGTCGGCACCGCATAGCACAATTGTGCGCTCAAATATCACACGCATTCTTATGCTCTTTCATTCAGTTGTCGAAAAACCATTGACAAAGCAACACCATGCGCGAATGTAGCTTTTATCGTCTGTTATGCACATAGAGAATTTTTTTTACAGCTATGCCAAATGAACGAATTCAGAACGAAAAAGCATTATGACACATTTCAAATGCCTTTTCGTCGTCAATTCGTTATTTTCTTATGACGACATACGGCAAAAATTGCATTGCGCTCTAGATTTTAGAATCTGAATACCTTTTCTAATCTTTTTTTATTTTTCAATTACTGCTGCAACATTCATTTCGCAAACGATTTCTGCGAAAAATTTCTTGCGGTGCAGCTTCTCTCCTCTCACCAACACAATCACACTTTTAGTTTTGCCGACCCCTGATGTAAAGTTATTCTCATTCTGCCGCAGTCCTGAAAAAGTTGTTCTCATTCTGCCGCAGTCCCGCGCGCGGTACGTTTTGTCCAGCCACGCTTATTATTGATAATGCATGGAGTACTGTAATATATTTTTTTCAATACATTGCACCGTTAGATAGACTTCGTTTGATTCAAAATCATCGTTTTTTATTTATTTGCTGGCATTCCAGCACGTCGTTCGATCTCGCTAAAAATTTGCATACGTCAGTTGTTTTTGACAATGAATCGATGAGGTACTTACTTTTTGAAAAAAAAAAATTACCTTTAGATAGGCTTCAATGCAAAACTATACGTTTTTCATAAATAACAGCTATTTGGGGACCAAGGACTTTATTTTAAAGTCAAAAAAATTTTATTTCCTGCCTTGTATTTCATTATTTGGGCCTGGAATTTGATTTTTGATTGCGTCCATACATTTTGATACAGCCTATTGCGTGTCTAGCATAAATTCTCAGTTGGGTACCAAATATGAGCGTGATTATTTAAAACAATTTTTCGCAATTTCCTATCAAAAGACAATAGTCCAACGCTTAAGCACAGGGACATAACTATTATAAGATTTATGTCAAAAAATTGGTTTATAATTATTATGAATAAGAAATATTTTATTAGTTGTCAATAACTATTATTTTTCAATAGATTCTTTTTTACGTTGAGTCATAACTATTATGCATAAGAGATATTTTATTAGTTGTCAATAACTATTATTTTTCAATGGATTTTTTTTACGTTGAGTCATAACTATTATGCATAAGAGATATTTTATTAGTTGTCAATAACTATTATTTTTCAATGGATTTATTTTACGTTGAGTTATAACTATTATGAATAAGAAATATTTTATTAGTTGTCAATAACTATTATTTTTCAATGGATTTTTTTTACGTTGAGTCATAACTATTATGCATAAGAGATATTTTATTAGTTGTCAATAACTATTATTTTGCAATTGTTTTTTTTACGTTGAGTCATAACTATTATGCATAAGAGATATTTTATTAGTTGTCAATAACTATTATTTTGCAATTGATTTTTTTTACGTTGAGTCATAACTATTATGCATAAGAGATATTTTATTAGTTGTCAATAACTATTAATTTGGAAAAAATATTTTTTTACGTTGTTTTGAAAAAAGTGTTCAACAGATTTTCATTTTTGTGAATCTTTTTGCACCAATCGATGGGGAGGTGGTTTTAATGACATCACCAGAGGTGGTCATAAAAACTTTGCTTCAATCAATGAAAAGAGGTCTAAAAAGGATATTGGCCATCACTAGAAGTGGTACCGATCCTTAAAAATGCTCTATTTAGGTCCATTTTCGAAATTTTTTTTGCAAAAAATCGATGGAATGAGGTTGACAATGGGTTTTGACCATCACCAGCGTTGGTTCCAATTAAAAAGGTGGTCGATTTTGGTCCATTTTGAAAAAAAAAATTTTGTACCAATCGTTGGAAAGAGGTCGAAGTCGAAAAAAAAGTACCAAAAAGTGCCCGATTTTGGTCCATTTTCGAAATTATGTTTGCACCAGTCGTTGAATAGAGGTCGAAAATAGATTTTGGTCATCATCAAAGGTGGCCCCGAGTCCCAAAAAGTTCCCGATTTTGATCCATTTTCGAAATTTCGTTTGCACCAATCTTTGGAAAGAGGTCGAAGTCGAAAAAAAGTACCAATAAGTGGTCGATTTTGGTTCATTTTCAAAATTTTGTTTGCACCAGTCGTTGAATAAAGGTCGAAAATAGATTTTGGTCATCATCACTGGTGATCCCGAGTTCCAAAAATTTCCCGATTTTGATCCATTTTCGAAATATTGCTTGCACCAGTCGTTAAATAGAGGTCGAAAATGAATTTTGGACCTCATTTGAGGCGGCTCCGGACACTGGAAAGGACCGTTTTTGACCCATTTTCGAAAAAAACTTCTTTTTTCTGTAAAAAATGGGAAAGAGTCGAAAATGGATTTTGGACATCACTTATAGTGGCTCCTGAGTAGTCCGGCCCCGAGAAAGAACCGTTTTTGACCCATTTTCGGATAAATTTTTTTTTCAGTAATTAATGGGAAAACGTCGAATATAAATATTTGACATCATTTAGGGTGGCTCCGGACCCTGGAAAGGACCGCTTTCGATCATTTTGGTAGTTTTCAAGTTCCGGAGCTACTCTAAAAGATATCCAAAACGCATTTTCAACCTTTCATAATCGATTGGAGCAATAAAAAATTTTAGGGTGGTTCATAAAATTTTTTTTTTGCACCACTGCATAGATAAAGCTCAAAAATGACTACGGTCGACATTTCCCTATCGATTCGAACAAAAAAAAAAAATTTTATGAACCACCCTAAAATTTTTTATTGCTCCAATCGATTATGAAAGGTTGAAAATGCGTTTAGGATATCTTTTAGAGTAGCTCCGGAACTTGAAAACTACCAAAATGATCGAAAGCGGTCCTTTCCAGGGTCCGGAGCCACCCTGAATGATTTCAAATATTTATATTCGACGTTTTCCCATTAATTACTGAAAAAAAAATTTATCCGAAAATGGGTCAAAAACGGTTCTTTCTCGGGGCCGGACTACTCAGGAGCCACTCTAAGTGATGTCCAAAATCCATTTTCGACCCTTTCCCATTTATTACAGAAAAAAGAAGTTTTTTTCGAAAATGGGTCAAAAACGGTCCTTTCCAGTGTCCGGAGCCGCCTCAAATGAGGTCCAAAATTCATTTTCGACCTCTATTTAACGACTGGTGCAAACAATATTTCGAAAATGGATCAAAATCGGGAAATTTTTGGAACTCGGGATCACCTGTGATGATGACCAAAATCTATTTTCGACCTTTATTCAACGACTGGTGCAAACAAAATTTTGAAAATGAACCAAAATCGGCCACTTATTGGTACTTTTTTTTCGACTTCGACCTCTTTCCAACGATTGGTACAAAATTTTTTTTCCAAAACGCACCAAAATCGACCACTTTTTTAGTTGGGACCAACTCTGGTGATGGCCAAAGCCCATTGTCAACCTCTTTCCATCGATTTTTTGCAAAAAAAAATTCGAAAATGGACCTAAATAGAGTACTTTTAAGGATCGGTACCACTTCTAGTGATGGCCAATATCCTTTTTAGACCTCTTTTCATTGATTGAAGCAAAGTTTTTATGACCACCTCTGGTGATGTCATAAAAACCACCTCCCCATCGATTGGTGCAAAAAGATTCACAAAAATGAAAATCTGTTGAACACTTTTTTCAAAACAACGTAAAAAAATATTTTTTTCAAATTAATAGTTATTGACAACTAATAAAATATCTCTTATGCATAATAGTTATGACTCAACGTAAAAAAAATCCATTGAAAAATAATAGTTATTGACAACTAATAAAATATTTCTTATTCATAATAATTATAAACCAATTTTTAAAAATAATTATTAAAATTGGGCAATTTTTTCAATCTGAAAAAAGAAAATAATAGTTATTTTGGGTCCCTGCTTAAGCAATAAAAACGTTACCTGAAATTATTATTCATACTTGAAAATAAATTATTCTTTCTCTTTTGAGGTGGGTATCATACTTCTCAAACTATACAAGTCGAAGTAGGTTTTGTGATTTTCTTTAATTGCCAGCAGTATAAATAAAATCGTAAAAAAAATTGCAATCAACCATTAGTTAAAAGAATATCTATAAAAATGAACGACGAAGAACGCAAAGGCTATCGTGAAAAATTAAATCAATTTTGTTTGTGTGTGGTAAATATACACCTATAAAACACCGACGGCCGCGGCGTTGGAACTAAGATGCACTGAAAGCTTACAACCACTATTTTTTGATAACACCTTCTGAGGAAATAGAAAATTTAGATTTTGCACCTCAATTTACGGGTATTACATGTTATAGTGCTTTGAACAAGTTGTACATAAAGCAGAGATATTCGATGTTAGTTGCAATTCCCATGGTTTGGACTGATCCTGGTTAACATGACCAGGACAGTTGCTACTCGTGCCTTTATTATACACATGGTTTAAATCGAAACAGTAAGTTCTTCCTTGACAATGAAAATAAAAGTTATTACTTAATATTAAAATACGTAAATTTATTTACTCATAACGATCTTCTTTTGTGTACAGAGGTGTGTCCATGTACCTATGCCACACAGTAATGCATTGCCTATTCCAATACATCCAGAGCCGCCGAGAGAAAATCCGGGCCCAGTGGTAACCATGCACGGGCCTCTCCTCCCCTTCACAATTGTAAAATTAAATGATGAAGGATGGCAAAAGTAGCATATTCTATTATACACACCTAATTTTTCAAATCACCCGTCACTAAAAAAGTTTACAAATTAACCAAAAACTGGTCTGATGAGGCTATATATATACATATGAATATGTGTATATATGTGGTAATAGCCGAAACATATGTCACCAATTACCAGGTTAAATTGTTCCATTTTTTGTCTTTGTCATGTTTGTTTATAAAGCATTAACCGATTTGTGAAACTTCACATGAATATTGGTAACTGCACTTGACTGTAAATTCAATTAAAAAAAGTTTCACTTCAAAAATAGTATAATAGTATTTACCCCCCTTTCATGGTTGGCTACTATCTTGCGTTTTAGTCTCTGAGTAAGAATTGGCTGTATGTTTATAAAGCCAATTCTTACTCGGCGACTAAAATGGCGAGATAGTAGCCAACCATGAAAGGGCTGTTAATTAATACATGTAACTATGTATTTTGAAAATTGGTTTAATTTGTAAACTTGACAGTAGATAGGGGATATTCCTTCTTAATTCGATGACAAGAAAATCTTTTCATTCACTCAATATACGGCAAAAATTAGGTAGGGAAAATCCGAAGGGGCTGAGCCAATGTTTGCACCCGTTGCGTTGTAACGTGCAAACAACGATTTTTGAATTTACAGGCCTCTTCGAAGAACTGCGGGCCTGGGGGGAAATCATCCCTTGCACCCCCCCCTGTCGACGGCCCTGAATATATTCATCAATACATGACAATACGTGCTACGATGCGCAAACTGCCTTTATGCGATCCGAACGTCACTTTTTGGTTAGTTTGATAGTTTCGCGAAATAAATTGATTTCTAACAAAATATTTATTTTTTTCGAAAAAAAAGTCAAAATCAACTGCAAATTTATTAAAGAAAAATACATTTTAAAAATTATTTTGCTTTTTTATATCTTATTCTATATATTTATAAGGAAAATAAGATACTACTTAATAAAATCAATTAAGAAATAGAAAAGTTATATAAAACTGAATGAATGGTCGATTTTCATTTTTACCTATTTTTCCGTTTTAAAAGGTTGCTGATTTCGTGTCGGCAGGCTGTCAGTTACCTGTAAATGGAAAGAATTGCAAAATATTTCAGACAAATATGGGCTTATATATCTAACCGAAAGCACTCCGTTCGCTGTCGAAGTTTTTGGAAATGTGTATATTAGGGTGATTCAAATTTTTTTTTATTTGTTTTTTTTTAAAGTGCTGTTGCTTAAAAAGAAAGTTTATGATATGAAGAAAAAGTTCACAAAATTTCAGCTCTGTAACTCAATTTTATAAGGTGGCGCCGGAGCCTGTTAGTTTTACATGTAAATTGTATGGAAAAATTATTTTTTACAAAAAAGGTATCTAAATGAATAGGTGATTAGTGTTGTTGAGCTAAAAAGAGTCGTTTTTCGACGTAATTTTTTACGCTGAATCCGAATCTGGCCTCAGAATTGACACATCATGTCGGAATCCTGAAATATTTGAGGTTAATTACCTGAAACATGATGTTTTTTGTCTACTTTCGAGGTCATGTATAGGTTTCAAAGGAAGTTGATCAGCTTATTTTTAATAAAAGCATCATTTAGTACCATCCTTGTACAAAAAAAAAATTTTTGAATCACCCTAGTGTATATATATTATAGATTTTTTCAAATTAAGTTAGTTCAAAACTGAAATATACAAGTGTTTATTAAAAAAAAATTAGTAACGTACCGCGAATATTCGAGCGTAAAAACGGCCCATATAATTTCTACTACGTATGCGGTGCATTTACTTTGAAAAAGAGTCGATGTAAATTTACAGATGCACTTCAAACATTATTTTTTAATTATTTTGGTTTTGCTTTACAGATGCACTTCAAACATTATTTTTTAATTATTTTGGTTTTACAGCTGAGAATATTGGCGAACCATGGAAGCCGAGAATTTTGTGTTGCTCGTGCCGAGAAATATTGATGTCGTGGAGATTGGGGTCGAAGAGGTATGTATTGAGATTTTATATTTTTGTGTATTCTCTTATCTTCCTTTATTTATTTATATTTTCTTATTTAAATTAGACAATACATGAAATATAAGGTGCCGATGAAATGGAAACAGCAGTTTTTTCATTTGTCATATTCTGATGCCATTATATGTCCTGTTAGTCCCGATTCAACACAAGACAGCAGACAAAACTACCGAGAATCAGCTGTCTCGCAACAGTCCAGTATTACCAGCGACTTGTCAACTGGAAGTAAACCAAATGTTTTATCCCAAGTGTAACATATCGATTGGGTTAGAAACTTAGAAATGTCAAAAGAAAAAGCAGAGTTGCTTGCTTCTTCAGTAAACACAAAAGAAATGTACTAAACTATGATAAAACTTATGAAATATATAACATATGTACAACACGACTGGAAAATATGTGCTGATCTCAAAGTCGTTGGGATGTTATGTGGCTTTCAAAGTGGCTATACTAAATACTGCTGCTTTCTCTGCAAGTGGGACAGTCGAGCACGTGAACAACATTAACGCCAAAAGGATTGGCCAGAAACGATTGAATGAAAGTTGGAGAGAAAAATTTGAAATATGTTCCACTCGTCAAAACGCAAAACATCATACTTCATATTAAACTCGGCCTCATTAAGAATGTTGTCAAGGCGTTAGACAAAGACGAAAAAGCATTCACCTATCTAAAAACAATTTTTTCGAATCTTTCTGAACCCAAGATTAAAAAAGGTCGTTGGACCGCAAATAAAAAAATTCCTGAATAATGTTGAATTCAAAATATTACTGTCACCAGTTGAGGCGGAGGCGTGGAATTCTTTTTAGATGGTTGTTTCTTCTTTCCTTGAGAACAATGAAAGTGAATCTTATGAAAAAATAGTGAACGATTTCCTTAAAACTATGAAAAAATGGGTATGTATAATTTCTTACATATTTTTTTATTATTTTTATTAAATACTTTTTTTTTTGGGCTTTCTTAATAATATTAATGATTAAATGATTCGATAGATTTGCATTAATATATCGAGTGCAATTTGAGTGCTGACGTAGACATCAACCAAAAATATACTGATGAGATTTTAAGAATCGAAACATATGTCTATATTCTAGAGTTGTTGTTGTTTTTTTTTCTATGTTATCAAAGTTTGTTTAATACATTGCATTGTATCAACTTGTAAAATTTTACATAAATGTTGATCGCTGCAAAAAATGGCTAAAGTTCAATAATCATTTAATTATTAATTTTATTAAATACTTCATTATTCTTATTTATATTCAATTTCATCACTTAAGTTACTATAATTTTTGTATTTCTCATTAAGCTTAGGTGAAAATATGTCTTTAAAAATTCATTTCCTACTCTCTCATTTAATTGTTTTCCCAAATAATCTTGGCGACGAGAGTGATGAGCATCGAGAAAGATTTCACCAACAGATGAAGGCCATTGAGAAGCTTTACCAAGGATTCTGGGCGAACGAATGCTAGGCGACTATTGTTGGTTTCTTATCAGATAAACAATTCCCGAATCATATAATCGACAAAACAAGAGTAGTAATCATTTAACTTAAAATGCAAGTTCAAAGTGAATAGTCCATAAATACGCTTCTATTCTTCTATTTTATCTGTACAAATGTAAAACAAATATATAACTTACTTAAAAGTATTATAACAAATAATATGTTAAAAAATCTAAATAAAATAAGTAAATAAATGAATAATTGTGTGTTTTATTGCCCGTTGTGTCAATAAGTATATACATATTAAGTGGAACCTCTTTAAGGGGACGTGACACCTTCAAAAAATTTGTTCTCTAGTGTTTTCACATATATTTTGACACAAAATAATATTTAAAAATTTTTTTTTTTAATTTTTTTATGAAATTTATGACCACTACAATTTTTTGAAAAAAAAATAAGAGGTTTATCAGCATCAAAGCAGCCAGGGAATGAACTACAGGCAAAAATTTGGGTCCAAAAATAACAAAATGTCGTCATTTTTTCGAAAATTGCCAATTTTTCGGGCCAAAATCATGCCAAAAATTAAAAACTACAATACCGATCATTCTGTCCGTAGTTCATTCCCTGCATTTATATGTGCACAGCAGCATATTGAAATTTCAGAAAGATCGGTCCTGTAATTTTTTTTTATCATGCCTGCCAACTCGAAAAACGTGGTTTCGAGAAAAACGTGTTTAAAATTTTTTAACTATAGCTTTTCAAGTACTATAACTTTGACACGATGTTACTAAAATGCTCGCTATATATTTTATAAGCCGAGTTTGAGTTTTTTTTTTTTATTAAAAACGTATTACTCAATATTTTTTAAACAAGAAACAGTCATAACAAATTTTTTTAGTTCTTGAAAATTTGAAGGTGTCATGTCCCCTTAAGTCGAACCTCGATAAGTCGAAAACCTCCAAAAGTCAAACAAATTTTGTGTACCCTTCCCTTCAAGCCACAAAACCTCTAGTGCTCGAAATCTGACCCTTTTTAAGTCGAAATAATTAGTGAGTCCCTACAAGTAAATTTAGTACATATTTTCCCTCTATAACTCGAAAAAATAAATTTGACCTCTGCATCTCGAACATAGCAATGTTTGATTTTACAACCTTTACAATTCGATTATTTGAAACGAATTACCTCGAACAAAAATAAAATATGTACCGACTTTAAGAATATGCCAACAATGTACATTATTGTTTCTTAGAAACGAATGTAAAAGCCTACTTATACAATAAACCGATTCTATGAAATGATAAAGGATTTAAGTTACTTTATTGATGTCGATTGAAAAATTATCAGAAATAAATATTTGGTGGGGATACCCACCAATGTTTATTACCTCTTATATAATTTTATATGAATCTTCCATTTCTTAAGTAGTATCTTATTTTCTTTTTAAATATAGAGACTAAAATATAAAAAAGCAAAATGATTTTTAAAATTTTTTTTCTCATATAAATTTGCAGTTTATTTGGACTTTTTTTTCATTTTTCCGAATAAAAAATTTTTTTTTTTTGTAAATCAATTTATTTCGCCGAAACCAACAAACTAACCAAAAAGTGATGTGAACATTATTTATAGTAAATTTATTTATTTTTAATATGACACATACTAGCTTGTTTAAACATAAATATTAGTTCTTGAGATATTTGTTATTAAGTGAAACCATGTTCTTTGTTTTTTTGGTCCAAAAACCGAAAATTACCGATATCTCGAAAACGACGTGGAGGGGAAAAAATATGGTGATTTTCGGATTCAGCAGCCGATTTTGCATATCAAATGAATAATGGTGCTCAAATTTAATTTTGGCTGTAAACTAGTGTTATCAGACTATTATATTATTAATATGAATTGTAATAGGAAACAAACCGATTGCACCGTTCATCTATGAAGCTGAAACTTTGGGAGAATTTTCTTCAAACCCGATTTTTATTAAATATGTAGAGTATTTTTTTTTTTTAAGATTAATATTTTTTTATTTTAATCATTCATTCATTATTCTATACAATTCAATATACAAGAAATAGCATAATATTTAAATTATAGTTTGAAAAAAAAATACATGTATGTACATACCATATGTACAGAACAATAAATAAACAATTAAAATTACTACAATCTATAGCTCTCAAGGAACTAGAGGCGAAAGTAGTAGGGGCTAAAAGGAAAAAAAATTACATAAATTTAAGAGTGGGGTCATAAACAGTGAATTTAATAAATACTTTAAAAAAATATATTTTTAATAATAAATTTCATTTTCAAGTTTATTTATAATGTAAAGTGAATAATATAAAAAAAGAGCAAATAAGAAAATATAAATAAAAAAATAAGTGTATAAAATATAGTATTACTATTTAGGACATACGGCAATAAAAAAAAAAAAAAAAAGAAACAGAAATTTTCATTTATAAGCTAAATGACAATGCGTAGGAGCTCTTCAACATGATTGTAAGACAATGTAAAAAGCCATGATTTTACTTTTTTTTTAGAAATATGGGCATACTACGGATAGATCTTATTTCAACAGGAAGTCTGTTAAAAAGTCTTGGAGCCACTGCTGCATAAAATCAAAACGTAAACTGAAAATATGATGAGGTATTACTACGAAGTCCTAAGTGTTTATTCTTAAATTATAGCTGTTTGAAGCTCTACTCAATAAATACCCAGATTTCATAAAAAATGTTTTTAAGACTTTAAAGTAGTAAAGGTGTTTCAGCGGCAAAATTTTAAGGTTTATATAAAGGGGTAAAATACATTCCCGGTTTCTTCTTTTTTGGACTATATGAATGGCATGTTTTTGAGATATCAAAAGAGGGAATACTTTATTGTTTTGTGCACCACCCCAACATATCAAATCATACTCCAACTTAGACTGAAATAAACCGAAATAAATGCACTTTAGAAGAACAACAAAAAGATTTCAATAAGTATAGGTGTCTAGTCGCAGTCATTAGGTACTTTTTTAGTGCATGTGTATGGTCAGAACAATTCATCTTGCAGTCAAACAGAAGACCAAGATATTTGAAAGATTTGACACATTCAATTTGGAACCATTTAGTTGAGCATGAGCGCTATACATAGTATGATTGCAAAGAATTAGCGGATAAGCAGGTATCACTTGAATAAGAAAACTTTTCACATTTACCGCAGTGAAAGTAAAAATCATCGAAATATAAGTCATTACCTGAAACATTGAAGTACATTATTCTAGTTTTGTCACTAATGACTAATCTATGGAGTTTAAACCAGTGACTTAGTACTTCTAAATCATGATTTATGTCTGCAATAAGATTTAACGGAGTGTTACTCGTAAAGGTGCAGGCCATATCGTCAGCAAATGCATTAATACTACTCCTAAAATTTTGAGAAAATAAGGAATTAATGAAAATCAAAAAAAGAATCGGTCCAAGCACAGAACCTTGAGGAACACCTAGAGATGTTGATATCGCAGAGCTAAAATGATTATTGATTTTCACTTTTTGTATCCTATTAGTCAAGTAAGAACTGAACCAACTATAGATAGAGCTTCTAAATCCCAAGTTATACAAATTGTGCAATAGGATATTATGGTCGACAGTGTCAAAAGCCTTGGAGATATTAACAAAAAGTGTTGCAGTAAGATTTTTATTATTGAGGCTAGAATATACATTAGAGCAGAAGTTAAGCAGTGCATCTTCAGTAGAAAATCCTGTTCGAAACCCGAATTGCCATTTACTAAAAAGTTTATTTTTTTTCCAGAAAATTAACTACCCGAACCTTAATAGCTTTTTCAAAAACTTTAGCGAAGATGGGAAGAAGTGAAATTGGCTTAAAGTTATTTATAACTGAACGATCAACTTTTTTATATAAAGGTATAGCCTCAGCTAGCTTCATATCGTCGGGAAATATACCAGTTTCGACGCTCTTATTAAATATGTGACTTAAAACATCACAAATATTAAAAGCAATTCTTTTTACAAAATTATTAGACTGTTTAAAGTAGTCGAATTAGAGTTTTTTAAGACACTATAATCGTGTACACTTCAAAGGAAGATATGTGCTCAAAGAAGAAACTGAGAAAGGCAAGGTTCGTTAGACAAACAATTACATATATTTCTATTCACATTTTGATCACCAATTTCGGAATGTATGGAAGCATAAAAGCTGTTAAAACGTTCAGCTAGTTCATTGAAATCAGTAATAAAGGGTGTTTTTTTTTAGAGGTTTGTTTTTCGAATAGAGATAAGACTGGCATTTTATGGTCAAATCTGGCAACTCTAATGTCATTTATGTTCAGTTTGGTTTGCCATTTCATCATGAACAGGTTGACAAAAGAACAACGCTTGCAAATCGTGCAAATTTATTTCGAAAATAATGGCTCAGTTCGCGAAGTTTACCGCAAGCTCCGTCCATTTTATGGTCGACATAATCGTCCATCAGAGCAATTAATTCGGTTAACCATGGGTCGTTTTCGCACTACGTTTACTCTATGTGATAATATGCATCCGCAGAGATGTCGAACAGTGCGCACCGAAGAAACAATTGCCGCTGTAGAGCAAAATGTTGAAGAGGACCCGAATGAATCGATTCGCCACCGTGCACAGCAATTGGAGCTTTGTCCATCAACTTTATGGAAGATTTTGCGCAAAGATCTTGGCTTGCGACCTTACAAGATCCAGCTTGTGCAAGAATTAAAGCCGCGAGACCATGCAATGCGTCGTGATTTTGGTGTATGGGCCGAAAATGAGATTGATCTCGATGCTGATTTTCATCGCAAAATTTTGTTCAGTGATGAGGCTCATTTTTGGTTGAATGGCTACGTCAACAAGCAAAATTGCCGCATTTGGAGTGAAGAGAATCCACATGAGACCCTTGAGACGCCATTACATCCACAAAAACTGACTGTTTGGTGTGCTCTATGGGCATACTTCTTCCGAAATAATGCTGGAGAGTCAGTTACCGTTAATGGAGACCGGTATAGAGCCATGATAACCGACTATTTTGTTCCCGAATTGGATGGCATGAATGTGGATGAGTTGTGGTTCCAACAAGACGGCGCTACATGCCACACAGCGCACGTCACAATCAATTTATTGAAGGAAACATTCGATGAGCGCATAATTTCGCGGAATGGACCTGTCAATTGGCCACCAAGATCGTGTGATTTGACACCATTGGATTATTTTCTTTGGGGATATGTGAAGTCGCTCGTCTACGCCAACAAACCAGAAACGTTAGGGGACTTGGAAGCCAACATTCGTGGCGTTATTGCCGACATTCGGCCCCATATGCTCGAAAAAGTGGTTCAAAATTGGACCTGTAGAATTGGCTTTATTCGAGCCAGCCGCGGCGGCCACATGCCCGAAATCATATTTAAACATTAATGTCATAAAATTATCCTTCCAATAAAGCCAAATTGATGGACATTAAAACGATTTTCTTGTGTTTTATTTCAATTCGAAGCTCTATACCTCTAAAAAAAACTTCCTTTATTATCAATTGTCAAACTTTGAATATTATTGTTTTTTCTATTTTTATTCAAGATTGTGTTAACCATCTTCCATTCTTTTTTATATGGCCTTTGATTTTGTTGAACTCTTTAAAGTAAAAATTGTTTTTGCACAGTAAACCTTCTTTCGAAATTTCTTTACAAAGAGATTTATATGCATTATTGATTGTAAAATCGTTAGGATGATTCTTTTTCTTTTTAAACAGCTTGTTTTTAGCTTTAATTTTTTCCAACAGAACATTAGAAATCCACGGTTTTACCTTCCTTTGATTCGATTCTTTCTTATTAATTTTTTTCGAACATCTTGCAGCATGATCGGACAACGTTTTTATAAATAACTTATAGGCTTTGGAAGGGTTGCATTCATCATATATATGATTCCAATTTTCAGCTAATAACAAATTACAGTCACAAAAAAAAAAAAAAAAAATTCCGAGTCAAAGGACTTGACCAGTATATCTTTATGTAAATTTCAGCGCTGACTCCGAATCCGGGGTCAGAATCACCGATTTACCTCTGGTTTTGTACATAACCTCAAAAAATGGGCAAAATGAGATGTAACGTAAACATTTAAAATTTTTCCTCTATTTTTAAGTATTTTGATGAGCTGAAACCAGATTTGATTATGAAAAGCTCCTTCAACTACCCAAATTCAACTCTATCACCCATTTCATCCTCAAATTCCCCCATTTCGGGGTAAAAAATTTATTTATCGTAAAACTTTTAAATATCCCCCCTATTCTCATGTATTTATATGCGCTGAAACCGAATTTAATGATGAGAAGCTCCTTCAACTACCCAATTCGACGCTATCACCCATTTCACCCCCATTTCGGGGTAATAAATTTATTTATCGAAAAACTTTCAAAATGTCCCCCTATTCTCATGTATTTTGATGTGTTGAAACCGGATTTGATGATGAGAAGCACCTTCAACTACCCAATTCAACCGCTATCACCCATTTCACCCCCCGAATTCCCCCATTTCGGGTTAAAAAATGTATTTATCGTAAAACTTTCAAATATCCTCCTATTCTCATGTATTTTGATGAGCTGAAACCGAATATGATGATGAAAAATTCTTTCAACTAGCCAATTCAACGATATCACCCCAATTTCATTACCATTACACCCCCATTTGGGGATTGTTCAGTCAGTTTTACGATAAATAAATTGTTTACCCCGAAATGGGGGAATTTAAGGGTTAAAATGGGTGATAGCGTTGAATTGGGTTAGTTGAAGGAGCTTCTCATCATCAAATCCGGTTTCAGCGCATCAAAATACATGAAAATAGGTGGATCTTTGAAAGTTTTACGATAAATAAATTTTTTACCCCGAAATGGGGGAATTCGTGGGTGAAATGGGTGATATCGTTAAATTGGGTAGTTGAAGGTGCTTCTCATCATCAAATGCGGTTTCAGCGAATCAAATACATGAGAATAGGGGGATATTTGAAAGTTTTTCGATAAATAAATTTATTACCCCGAAATGGGGGGTGAAATGGTTGATAGCGTTTAATTGGGTAGTTGAAGGAGCTTCTCATCATCAAATTCGGTTTCAGCGCATAAAAATACATAAGAATAGGGGGACATTTGAAAGTTTTACGATAAATAAATTTTTTACCCCGAAATGGGGGAATTTGGGGATGAAATGGGTGATAGAGTTGAATTTGGGTAGTTGAAGGAGCTTCTCAAATATGGTTTCAGCTCATCAAAATACTTGAAATAGAAGAAATTTTTAAATGTTTACGTCAAATCTCATTTTGCCCATTTTTTGGTCATTTTTTGAGGTTATGTACAAAAACCAGAGGTAAATCGGAGATTCTGACCCCGGATTCGGATTCAGCGCTTAAAATTACATAAAGATATATCGATCATGTCCATTGACTTAAACATTTTTTTTTTTTTTTTGTGTGTGTTATTAAGGGCGGAAAAATCAGTTTTTTTGTCGAAGACAGGCGGAAGGAACCCACAATTGTTACTAGATTGAACATTTTTAAAACTCAGACAAGTCATGCAATGGTCAGTAATCTGAAAATCTATGGCAGAGCTGTATAAAGACAGATTTTGACAGCTTTGAAGACGCACGAACATGTGGTCAATACAAGTTTCACTAACGGCTGTTATGCGAGTTGGCTGATTAACACATGATTCTAACCCATGAGAAGAAAGTAAAAAAAGGTATCTGTCAGTTATAGCAGAATTTTCCAAAATATTTAAGTTTAAATCGCCAAGCACAACTAAGTTACCATTATTTTCACAGGCGAGAAGGGTATTTAGTTCATTGAAAAACATTTCAAACGAACCATTAATAAATCTGTAAATGCACGGAAATGTAAATTTAACATTATTAATATCAATTTTTAAACTTAAGGCATCGCAACTATTGAGGTTAAAGCAAGAATGCTCACAATTTATAGCACACTGCACAAATGCAGCTACACCATCAGATGCATACTTATTATTGCAAGATGCTATAAAATTATATCCAGAAATATCATAATGTGGTTTTTCTTCATCGTATATCCAAATTTCAGTTAAAAAGATCAAAATCGGCTTGTTCACAAACGATTCTAATTGAAGAAGAAGAGTATCAAAATTTCTACGCATACTTCTGATATTCTGATGAACACAAAGGCACATTAGACATGTTCAAATAAGTGGCATGTTCTAGAACAGCGGTGGGCATGGAAATCTAACAAAAGAGCAAAACATCGACATCAAGCAACAACAAACGAAATTTTAAAGTTTTTTTACTTTCATTTCCAAAATTGCCACTATCACAAAAAAAAAAACGAAATTGCACTACAAACAAAAACAATTGCTACATTCGTCAAGTCACAATGCGGCGCCATCGTTTATGCCTTTGTGTTTTGTTTTCATTTGAATTCAAGTCAACGCTGTGCCTCGATAGCGTTGAAATTCTGGGAATTATTTTTCGCTTGCTTGTACGTCGAACAACGGTGAGAGCAATGAGAGCAAATAGAGCCACTATGTGCCCATCACTGTTCTAGAATACTTCAAGAACACTCGATTTTCGAAAATTTATTCATATTCGAGTATATCCTCATTTGAAAAAATAAAAAAAAAAATAATCCTAGGGTTGCTACCAGAGCTGCAAAATTTTCATTTTTCGGAATTTAGCCAAAAAAATGAAGAAAATTTGATTTGTTTTCTTATTTATAATACTTTTTTAAATTTTTTTTTCGATTTTCCTTATGTACACTATTTCTTAAGCCTTCATATAAGAAAAAAAAACTTTGGGCTCTCCTCGAGTAGAATTTGGAGTTTCTTGTGTGACAGTTCACGTCATTTGTTGTTTTCACTGCATTCACCTTAATACACTATAATTTGAAATTGTCAGTGGCACTACATGAATTTCCATTAAAAAAATAAATGAGAAAAAAATTATAAAAATTAATAATTTTTTTTTTTAAAACTTACCATGCACTGTTAGTTAGAGTGACTAATTATTTAAATAAAATTATTTGAAAATTTTTGGACCAAAATTTAATTTTTTTTTTTCTCATTTACTTTTGTAATGGAAATTCATGTAGTGTCATTGACAATTTCAAATTATAGTGTATTAAGGTGAATGCAGTGAAACAACAAAGGATTTAGCTGTTACATAAGAAACACCAAAGCTCTACTCACGGAGAGACCACATTTTTTTCCCCCTTATATATAAGCTTAAAAAATAGCGGTAAATTTTTTTCAATACTTCTTTATGTGAACATAAGGTAAATCGAAAAAAAAAATATTATAAATATGAAAAATCTGAAATTATTTTCATTTTTTGGCTGAGTTCTGAAAAATGAAAATTTTACAGCTCTGGTAGGAACCCTAGGACCATTTTTTTTTAAATGAGGATGTACTCGAATATGAATAAATTTTCGAAAATCGAGTGTTCTTGAAGCATTCTATAGCAGTGATGGCATTTTCGGTACCTTTGAACTTTTTTCAGTACTTTTGCGTCCTGAAAAATCGTCTTCAGTACATTCGACAAGTTTTCAATACATTCGGTACATATGGGTAATTTTCAGTACATTTGGAGAATTTTAAATACATTTTCGGTACACTTGTACAATTTATAATAAATACTTTCATTTTGTAAGTTTTGCTAAAATATGCTATTTAATATCATACGACCATTTAGTCAATTGAATGAAACCTCAACATTGCAGTGGCTGGCAACACTACGGAATAATTTGAAATAAATATTGGAACATTATTATTAAATTTGAACATGTTGTTAATAATGTAGTAGATATTACGGATCAAGACTCATTGTAAGAGTGAAGTTTCTTTTTGATACTGAAGAGTTATTGTTCGATTAAATCAGAACATATTTATGTTACATATACATACATATGTAAATAGGCAAAAAATAAATAGAGTTGAATTAATGTAGAAGGTCTGTTTTTTTGTAAATAAGTTAAGGTATGAGGTTCTGCTCATGTTTACATACCCAAAAGTAATGACCTTTGGTTTTTTTATTAAAATATAGAAATTACACAGTTGAGTATTTACCCAGAAATAATAATCTTTTTTTTTTAGTGAAATATCAACATACATATTTACACAATTCATAAAAATTTGGCAAAAAAAGTAAAAAAACTACAAAAAAGTACATTCGGCCGCTAAAAAGTACATTTGAAGTCTCAATTCAGGAACGCTGGATTAACGTATTAACCTTCCTTTTGTGGTGCTAAGCAAAATCCCAAAAGTCTCGTTAACGGTCACTCATATCGAAAAATAATGCCAACCAAATTTGTAGCTTATAAAATTGCCTAAAATAAACATGCGGTTTTTTTCTTTTGTAAGGCTAACGGTTTTCGACTAAACTCGATTCAACTAGTTGTGACATGTAACGGTATTACATGTAAGTATTATGGTTTTTCTTTTTTCAAACTTTTGGTGATGAATTTTATTTATTTTTCCCTATATTTTAGCTTGAGGAATAAAAACAATTGTCCCAACATTTCAGCTTCCTAGCTCAAACCTGTAAACGGCGCGGATAGAGTTTATGTCCAATTTCGTGGAAATTTAACAAAAAACCGACGTACTAAAACGTAGAAAAAGTCTGCCTTAGGTGCCAAGATATAGTGTTTTGGGTTTTTTAGTTGAATGGGAGACGCCACCCACTGTTGTCAAACCACGCCCTCATTTATCGTGTGCCTAAAGATGCGGAAAAAATACACCCGAAGGGGGTTTTTTATTTTTATTTTTTTTTTGAAAATTTGCGGTCGTATATGCCTGTATAATAGAATCGGGTTTGAAGAAAAGACTCCCAAAATTTTAGCTTCCTAGATCAAACCTGCGGACGGCTCATCTACTTTGTTGACTAGATGTCAAAATGTATGTGTAAGCTAATTTTGTTATTTTCACTTAGTGTTTTCAAATTTATAAGCCCCTGTCGAAGTGGAAAATTGTCCTCGAAATGTTGGACAAAATAAAAAATTGCAAACGATGATAAAAACTTTTTAATTATTTTTATAACTAGATCACAAAGCTCACATAACAAATTTAAATAAATCAATAAAGTGATCAAAAAATTAAATTTTCATGAATGTCAGAGTAGTCTGTAATGGAAAGCAAAAAATCACAAAGTTCTTGCAAAGAATTAATTTTCGGTTAATAATTCTTTCTGTGTATGCATACAAGCAAGTTGAACATACAGGGACTACAATTTTATTTCGAATGAAGCATAAGCAGTAATGAAAAATGAATTTGTATTTGCACAGCACTTAAGATGCCAAGTTTTCTGCAAACACAAACACAAACAATTATATGAGTAAAAATACATACTTCATCTGGATGTATGTTTGTGTGTATAAGCAAGAAGCGTGTGGCTGTCACTACTGCGTGACTTGAGTAAAGTATACAATATATAATTAGAATTTAAGTAATTTATTTTAATTTATGTTTTACTCTGTCATTATTAAATGGAATAGGTCTGCGGAATTTTGAGTATGGCTTGATAGAATTTGAAAGTAAAATATTTTTTAATTAAATTCAGAAACCAATAGGATAAAAAAACGTGTAAGCTTCGACTACTACCGACGGTGTATCTAATTCATAACACTTCAACTTGTTGCAACATGTGCACTACGGCGGTAATAAATCCATTATTTTTTTGGGAACTCTAGTTTTTTGCTATTAACTAATTTTCTAGGGAGTATGACTTAAAAAATATACTTACTTTATTTCGAACATATGTTTTCAGCCAGAATGTAAAGCGGAGACCAGTTTAATCGCAATCTTGCAATTCCTAGCTGAGAGTAGCTCGGTTCTAGTCCTAAACCCTTACTAGCGCAGCTAATATCGTGGTTGGTAACCACGATATTTTAGGCACAAATCAGTAAAAACAACTCAAAATGTGACCATTTCGCACACAAATTTAGTTAGAGACACATTTCGGTCACATGTGTGTACATAACATTTTGAAAGTAGAGCGGTTCAAAAAAATGTTTTTTTTTACGATGTGTCAGCGCATATTTATAGCGTTACATATCTTGAAAATGCTCCTCATAGGATTCTCATCATATTGAATACTGGATTTGAGCCGCCTGTTTGAAGTTGTCAGCTTTTGAAGAAATAGATTGATTTTAAAAGTTGCTCAAGCTATCAGGGTTATCGAATTTTCGAGCAAAATAGGGGTTGAATTGACAAATTCAAACAGGCGGCGCTAATTCAGTATTCAATATCCGCTTACACATAAAAAAAGCACAATTTTTTTTTTTGAATAACTCTAATTAATAATGAGTTACGTTGAAATTTTTAAGATTAAACAGCTTCGCCCTTAAAGGTACACATTGAGTTTTTGGTTTAATGCATAAATTTTTTTGACAAATTATTTATAAGTTATTTATTCCTTAGCTTTAGGAATGTATACTATGAAAACAAATTTTAAATAATTGTTGTAAATCCTTTAAAACACCAAAAAACTAGTTGTGCTATCGTTCAACAGGGAAATCGAAAGATTTGAAGTATTCTAGAACATGCCATTTATTTGAACATGTTTAATAAACACATGCACATTAGAGGGATTCAATTTTTTTTTGTTTTTTTTTTTTTTTAAGTTGTTGTTGCTTATAAAGTAAGTTTATGATATGAAGAAAAATTTCACAAAAAAGAAAAAGTTACAGCCATTTCAAGGTGACATGAATTTAAAACGCGTTGGTTAATATTGTTGGGTTGCAACCCTGTGTAGGGGATAATATTCATGTCACTTTAAAATGGCTATAACTTTGCAAGGAAACATCACAGATCACCATTTGAAACCTAATTTTAAATGGCAAGGACGGTACTAAATGATGCTTTTGTTAAAAATAAGCTGATCAACTTTCTTTGAATCCTATACATGAACTCGAAAGTAGACAAAAAACATTATATTTTAGGTACTTAACCTCAAATATTTCAGAATTCTGACATGATGGGTGAATTCTGATGCCAGATTTGGATTCACCTATCATTTAGTTACCTTTTTAGTAAAAAATAATTTTTCCATACAATTTACATGTAAATTTAAGGGGCTTCGGCGCCGCCTTATAAAATTGAGGTACAGAGCTGAATTTTCGTGAACTTTTTTTTCATATCATAAACTTTCTTTTTAAGCAACACCTTAAAAAAAAAATTTGAATCACCCTAATGTACATATGTATGTAGTTATGTATTTAATTATATTTAAATGTCTATATTAAAAGTAAACCGTTTCTTATGAGCATAATCTAACATGAAATGTTCGAGTCAAACCCCCCCATGGTTTATTCCTGCGCACGGGCCTGAACTGCGTTATTGCAAAAAGTTTGACGTTAAAAATTTAAAATTGTATTTCTGTCATAGATAATATTTAGTCGAAAAATTCGATTTTTCCATATAAAAAATCGAATTTTGGGACTGAGTATTAACAAAAATAGAAAAATCATTTAAAATTTTTTCGAGAACGGAATCTTTATTTTTCGACTAAATTCGGGTGTCCATTCTGTGAAGGAATAAAAGTTACGTTTTTAAGGGTGCTTCTAACTTTTGAGTCGGTGTCTGGATGAATCTTAATTTCGACATTTAATTATAATGTTTATGTTATGATTCAATATTCAGTTATCATTACGTAAGTAGCTAATTCTGCAAGGTACTTGAAAAAAGTCGAACAAAACTCTTTCCACATTGATTTCGATATCGCGATGTATATTTAGCGAGGCTAAGTCGTTGAGCCGATCTTCGGACATAGTTGATCTGAGGTATGTCTTTAGACGACGTAGCACTGAAAAGGAGCGTTCATTTGTTGCTGTTGTCACAGGCAAAGTTGCCATAACACGAAGCATTTTTGATGTCTTGCCCGGCAAAGCGTTGACGCCAAAGTTGAACTTCATTTATCCACATGTCACATGAACAATCAAGCAAAATTGAAATATATGGCGCTAATAGATTTGTGCATGAATTTTTATTGAAGCTGATTTTATTTATGCCGTAGCTATGCTTAAACGCGCATTGAAAAAACGCTCGTCTTTTGAAACCCCACAACCCCCTCATGCGCACGAGCCTGATACCCGCATTTTCAGCCACACGAAAAATAAGAGCGTGATTTGACAACAACGTATAATTTTTGATTTGACAGATCATACAACTTAAATAACCGAAAAGTCAATATTTCATCACCTGAGGCAGACTTTTTCTACGTTTTAGTAAGTCGGTTTTTTCATAAAATTTCAACGAAATCGGACATAAACTCTCTCCGAGCCGCTTACAGGTTTAAGTTTAGAAGCTCAAATATTGTGACGGTTATTTTTAAGACTCACGCTAAAATATAGACAAAAAAAAAATAAAATACATCTACAAAATTTTCAAAATTAACACCCGAACAAACAGTGTTCAACTTGCTCAACTGTAGAAACATAAAACTCAGAATTTTTGCATTTTCTTATAATTTTGATAATTTTATAACTTAAAGATCAAATTCACATATTAAAATTGTTTTCGAATTCTGATAATTACTTCGCAAATGCAATGAAGCTTATCGCTATTGATTAGGATCCCATCCCATAAGTGATGATTTTCTATTCATATGCAAAACAAAAAGGATCAACAAAAACCAAACAAGCGCATACAAACATAGGTAAATGAACTAATAACGAATACTAATTGGAACAAATAATGCTGAAGGAATATATAATAATCTACAAAAAACATTTAAGAACATTTATTTGAAAGCAGCACAGTCGACTAAAAAGAACAAGAAAATATCAGCTAACCCATGCACTATAGGTCAAATAGCCCATATCACTGGCCAGAACTAATAACGGCTATATTATCATGGTGATTAACTGGAAATGTATTTTTTATGTTGATTCTAGGCTGAAAGAAGAACTCTGAGAAAAATCTTATCCCGTGTGTTACCGGGTCAAAAATGGTACGTACTACATTGTTTAAAATTCCATAATTAATGAAATATAAGATGTGCTTTTATTTATAGATTGTAATATTAGGTTAAGAAATACATAACGTTTACTTAAGCATCACTTTCTAAAGATAAATTAGTTAAAATGTTTAAATACATTGAACTTAAAATTTCGGTTTCCCCAATTTCATCTTCTTCATTCTCGCGTGTTTCATAGCTTGTTAGGTTAAGTTCTTCGACTGGGATTTCACACCTTAATAATTGCATTACTTCTGTCGGAAGTTGGAGACGCATTTTAGTCTGAATGCGTCTGTTTAAAGACAGCGAAGAAATTATTGGATCTGGTGTGTCCATTGCTCTATAAAACACGTCTAAAAGTGTATTAACGCGGCTACTTTTGCGTGCATGATGTAGTCTATCAGATTTGTATAATTTGTGTCGAGACTCTGCTGATTCTTCTCCAAAATAACCAACAGGAAGAACTAAACCCTCTATAATTTCCTTTGAATGAATAAGAACTTTATGTAAAGTTGCTGTCATTGGCAGCCAGGAATACATGTTTTGAATAATTTTTGCGGTTTCAAAGCAGTAAACTTGAAATTTGTTTACAATTAAAGGAAATTGACAAGACATGCTTATTAAAACTATTTTAAGCCGAAATATCAAGTTCTTGTCAATGCCGGTAATTTGAGAAAACATTTCATGTTCCGCAAAAGCTCGGCGCGCAGTGTTGCCATCGTTTGTACTCCCAAAACCACCTACTTTCGGTTTATCAACTATGAGGCCAAGTTTTTTGAAAAATAAATCTTGTATTGATTTCTTTTTTTCTGAAACTGTATTTTTATCATCATTTCTGATTTGCCACTTTTTGATGTCGCACTTGTAACCTGCATGTATGTAATATAAATTCAAAAAAACGGAAGTTCTCTTAATATAATGCCCATAAATATTGGGGCTGTGCTTTCAGCGGCATAACCTCTAAAATTTTTATGAAAATCGCATGTGCCGATTTCGAGACATACAGAAATAAAATGTTTTAACTGTTGAAAAGTGCTACGCACACTTTTCTAATTCCGCCCATTTTAAGCACAGTGCAAGATAAACATACATATATGATCTGTTTTCGTTTACCAAAATGCATCACAATATCTGCCACGGTTTGGCGTTCCTAAGTTTTAAATTTAAGGCACGCGCCTCTAAGAGACTTTGAAAACTTGAAACCTAGCGCAATCCTAATTTTGTTAACGTACGCACCAAATCACCAAGTTTCATTAAATTTGATGCACTTTTTTTCCAAAAGGGCGTGGACAAATATTAGAGCGGTTCAAAATAAAAACTTTTTGATTTTTTCACGATGTGTCAGCGGATTAGTAGCCTTATATGTCTGAACAAAGCCGATTACTAGGGTTAAGGTTAATATTGAATACTGGATTAGCGCCCTCTGTTTTAAATAAGCAACCTATTTTCCGAAATATTGATTTAAAAAATGATGCAAGTGACAGACGCTATAAAATTTTCCAAAAAAGTGGGTCTGGTTTTCGGGAAACTATCGATCGGGAAATTCAAATCCATGATTTGGTTTTCGTCTTCTTTTTTCTTTCTTATAAAAAAATTGACAATTTATCTGACAAAATTAAAAAAGTTCGAATTTTCCACTTTCTAGCTGCAACACCTCAAATATAATGTTATCGCCGATCCCATGGTACATAATCTTTTATGTTCTGTTATTTGCTTAAAAGAATGCCAAACCGCATACCATTATCTTATTTCAAAACCAAGATATCTACATTTTTCTAAATTAACAAACCCGATTTTTTTCGAATCGAAGTCGACGAATTGGCATATTTAGGTGATTCAATTTTTTTTTTTTATTTCAAGCAGTAATTATTGATAGAGGAATTCGAATCCGTGATTAGTTTTTCTTCTTATTCTTTTTTTCTTATAAATAAAGTTTAAAATTGACAGGAAAAAAAATGAAAAAAATTCCTATTTTGAACTTTAAAGTTGCAAAATCACCTCATATGATTTTGCCGCCGATACCGTGTTTTATCATTATTAATGTATTGTTATTTGCTTAAAATAATGTCGCCAACCGCATATCTTTTTCTTATTTCAAACCCGAGATATCTGCATTTTTCCAAATTAAATTAACCTCTTTCCCACTAAAATAGCAATATCTTTGCAACCATAAAAGCTATCGCTTATGTTTTTAGTATATTAGAATTTGCATAAAAAAGGCAATTTTTAACAAGCTGGCCACCTAGGTTGTTATTCATTTTTTTACACCTCAGCTTAAAATTTGAGAAAATTACTGACGAAAATTTTAAGTTCAACATCTATTTTTTAAAGAAACACTGTACCTACGGTTTTATTTAAAATCACATATCATAGCATAACTATTTAAAAATATCATGCAGAAAAAATGATTTAAAAATACTTTTATTTGAGGCTGTGGTACCAAAATGATTGATCAAAGGTGGATCAAAGGAAAATGGTGTGATTTTTACTAAACATGATTTCAATTTTTCTGACCCGCCTTGAAGTCGCCCATCTGCTGTTAGAAAGTTATCCATTATTTATGTATGTTTTACACGCAATGTAGTCAAAAACATCATGTATGTGTTTCTCGATATGATTTCATATCAGAATTCACTGTCAAAATGTGTTATTTTTTTACACACATTTTATCGTGAAAATAATATTTAGTATTTATTTATTTATTTATTTCGGTCTACTGAATATAATTCTTACAGACTAGTTAACAATTTCTTAAGCATTAAAATTATCAATTAAAATTTTTAAATAAATTTATACGAAAGCTAGATAAAAGACAATTAAATTCCAATATTGAACAATAATTATTACAAAGACTAATACATCTTGAAATAGGTTCGTTAGCAGCATAATTTGTTCTATGAAATGTCTCCACCAACATACGATTACAACGCAAGTCCCTTGGTGCTTGATATAAAACGAAAAGAGCAGTCAGTTCACTGCACTGTATATTTGAATTTAAGACATTGTAAACAAAAATGAGGTCATATGTGATTCTTCTGATTTTTAATGGCTGAATTCCAAGCAACTTGCATCGCACTTCATATGTTGGAAGATCACCAGGCCAACGAAGTTTTTTAATAGCATATCTTGTAAAGTTTTTTTGAACTCTTTCGATGCGAATAGAATGTTCATTATAGTATGGGTTCCAGATAACTGAACAATAATCCAAAATACTGCGAACAAAAGAAATAAAGAGCGATTTAATAGTCAAAGGATCACGAAAGTTTTGAGAATTTCTCTTAATAAATCCCAGCATGGAATTCGCTTTTGAAATAACATAGTCATAATGAAGTTTAAGACTTAGAGTTGAGTCAAAAATAACTCCTAAATCTTTCGTATCATTTCTACGTACTATAAGAGAATTGTTTAACAAATAATCAAAGAAAACAGCATTTGTGCACTTGGCGTATGACGTTATAGAGCATTTTTAATTTAAATTTAAATTATTCAGCAAACACCACTCGTGGAATCTTATTAGATCAGATTGAAGTTGTAAGCAATCTGACGAGTTTGAAATTTTTAAAAATAATTTCACATCATCTGCAAACATTAAACACTGAGCATATTTGAATGTTTGAGGCAAATCATTTATAAATATTAAAAAAAGTAGTGGGCCACAATGTGTGCCTTGTGGGATTCCAGAAATTGCATTTATTGGTGATTCAGAATAAGTGCAACCAATTTTAACAAATAATTTTCTGTTATTCAAATAACTATATAAAAATTTTAACAGTGAGTTCGATAATCCAAAATTTCTGAGATTATACAGCAGAATACTATGGTCAACTTTATCGAAGGCCTTAGAAAAATCTGTATAGATCACATCCAATTGACTTCCACTTTCCATGGCGTTTATTATGTGATAAGTAATCAAAGCTAAATTTTGTACAAGTAGACCTGCCTGGCAAGAAACCATGTTGACAGTCAACGATGCTATTTTTTACTTTATGAAAAAGCTTGTTTTTAATAATGAAATCAAATAATTTAGCAAATGCACATTGTTTAACAATAGCTCTATAATTATTGATATCATTTCTTATGCCCGATTTAAAAATAGGTTCAATCGAACAATTTTTCCAACAGTCAAGAAAAATACCATTATTTAAGCAGTTGTTAAATAAAATAGCTATTGGATTTAATAATTGCTCCGCACAATTTTTAAAGAATATGGGAGGAAAACTTCCAACTTCATATTTGAAACTAGGCTTTAAGTTTAAAATAGCATAATGAATGTCTTCTTCTGAAACCACAAAGTTTTCCATAGCATCTGGATGGGATATATCATGAAAAAAGCTATTGATTTCAACAGAATTTGGATAATTCTTATAAACATTTTGGAAAAAATTGGCAAAGAGATTGCACGATTCTAATTTACTATTAGATTTTTCTCCGTCGAATTCCATACTAGAAGGAAACCCATTTGTTTTCCTTTTACTATTTAAGTAATTCCAAAAGAATTTCGGGTTTGATTTTAGACTATTTTCAATTTTAAAGATATACTGGTTGTATAAAAATATGTGTAGTGAGTCGAAATCGTTTCGTAATTGAACAAAACGCAAACGATCTAACTCACTGTTTGTCTCTTTAAACTTTTTGTAAGCTTTATTTTTGGCATTTTTTAAAAAATAAAGACTTATTTCTTAGAAATAAAGGTTTAAAAGGTACAAATTCAGAAACTGCATGTGAAAGTTTAGAAGAAATAAATTCATAAATTTAAATCGGGCTATTAAGTGAATTTAAAACAGACCAATTTATAGGACCCAAATATGAACTAATTGCATTAAAATTCGCTTTTGAGAAGTCAAGTTGCCTTGACTGTTCACTTCTATCATCATACTTGTAAAATTCAAATGTAACAGTGATAGCTTTGTGATGCATGCTATTACTTGTAATTGGTGCCAAATTTTCAACGCAAGCTGATTTTAGAATCTAGAATTCTATTTAAGTTATTTTTTATAAATAATCTGACAAAAGTCGTTTGAAAGAAAATAATCAGTATGAGTGATTCAATATCAGACTTAATATTAAAAGGAAGAATAATTTTACTATCTAAAATCCATTGAATGCTGCCCAAATTAAAATCACCCATAACTATTATGCCATTACTAGTACATTTAGATTCAACGATAGTGGAAATGTTTTTAATGTGTTTCAAATACACATCGAAAGAGCTACTTGGTGGAATGTACGAAGCAAAAAGAAAAATAGAATTCTCCTTTGTACAACTAATTTCAACACAAATTTGTTCTATTATACTCTCTGAACAAGATAAATCCACTAGTTTACTACTTATATCAGCTCTAACAGCTATTAAAACACCTCCGCCTCTTTCATAGTTGAAAGTAGGGCAACGATCAAGACGATAAGTTATATAAAAGTCATCAAAATATTCTGAAGAATTTTACACATCGCATGGAAATTTATTTATAGTAAGTAAGTCTAGCAAACAGTATTAAGTGATGAATATTCATATTTATAAATACGTATTCTATAAATGAGACCAAAACAGCATACCACAACTTTTGATAAATGAGATGGTTCTCAAGAATCTCTTCTCTTAATTTTTCGAGCCTCATAAGAACTACAATTTTTCTGTAGTTGCATTAAAAAATAAATTTTTCTATCAAAAAGAACTCGATTCAATGACTTTTCTTTAAACATTTTTTTACGAAACATAAGATCATATGAATATCGTAATATTTATGTATAAATAATGATCCAAAAAATTGTCCAAAAGTTCGTGCTGCGACTACCGGATAGTAAATAAGAAAAATATTAGGGACAGTTCCCCAACGCCACTCATCGATGATACCTGGACTTACGTAATGGATTATTCCATGGGCTAATTCACCAACACTTCAAACATATCGTTTGTGACCCATAATGGTCTGTACGAATTTATATGATTTTAAGTTTATTTGTTCCACTTGGCATATCGATTGCAGTGTTCTTCAGTGTTTGCCCAAACGGACAAGTTTCGGTGCCTAGTTTGTTCTGAAAACATGTTGAGGAACAGTCAGTGATGATTTGTGTGGAAGCTCAGCATAAAGTATTGTGAAGTTTATTTTTAAACTTAACTGAAAGCTCAAAAACTTCGAGAAGAACAGTGTTTCAAAAATAAAAAAACAAAAAAAATAGTGCACTAATTTTTGTTTAATTAAGACCAATAATGCTCTTACGAAAAAAAGTATGTAATTTTCTTTTAGCATTTGTTGAATTTGTCAGCTCAAAAATGAAATTTTTATCCCAAAAATTTAATTTTTGGTAAAAATTTTGGATTAAATTGAATTTTTGCAAACTTCAAAAAAGGATCAACTTTGACTAACCGTAAAAACTAAACTACTTATCCAAATAGGTTGAAATTTGAAATTTATCAGCTCTAGATATTTCAATATAAGATGCGAGTACCAAATTTGTCAAACAGACCCCAACCAAAATTCGTTTTTGCAACGCTTTTTTGAAAAGTTTTCCACTGTGCGGCGGTATCATTGGGTCAATTTTTTTTGAAGATGTGTTACAATATTTGGTTTCGCCAGAAAGGCGTGCCATTTCACACAAGCCATGTAACCATCGACTTTTTGCGTGGGAAGTTTGAAAATCGAGTTATTAGCCATTTTGGTGATGTGCATTGGCCACCCCGATGCTGCGCTTTAACTCCGTAACTTGTGGACAGCTGTTAAATATAAGTGTAACGCTTACAATCCAGCAATATCAAAAACTTAAAAAGCCCGAAGACATTTTCAAAAAAGCGACATTTCCATCCTAAGCAAAATAATTATTTTTTCTCTTTTAAAATAACTTTTTATTCACTCTCAGAATCTTCAAAACAATTTGAAAATTGAGGGAGTTGTGGAATTTTTTATGAAAATAAGCAAAGCTAATTTTCTCAAAAACCCTACCTAAGTTTTTGCCAAAAATTATTCAGGGATGAGTCGAAAATCTTACAAACTCGAAAAAAATGTTGTGTTCCCTTCTCTTCAAGCCCCAAAACCTCCATTGCTCGAAGTCTGACCCCTCTATAAGTCGAAATAATTAGTGAGTCCCACATACATATTTTCCCTCTATAACTCGAAAAAATAAATTTAACATCTGCATCTCGAACATAGCAACGCTTATAGCCCTTACAAGTCGATTATATGAAACGAATTACCTCTATAGGTCGAAGAAAAATAAGATACCGACTTTAAGAATATGCTGACAATGTACAGAATCAATGTTAGAAATCAATGTAAAAGCCTAATTATATAATAAACCAATTCTATGAAATGATAAAGGAATTTATACTGACGTTAACACGTGATTTCATTTGAACTTTAGCGAAGTTAACGAAGTTTGGTCCTACTACCCACGAATGTATAGCTAGGATTTTTATTTATTTCTACAAGTCGAACATTTCCTGACGAAATTCGCTTAACGAAGTCCTCCACAAGTCGAAAACTTAACTCAACTCAAATTTTTTGGCATCTACCTTCAAGTTTGACTTACAGAGGTTCTATGTACAATGTATGTATATAAATTATATTAAATGTTTACTGTTATGAGAAAGAAATGATATGGTTTTCATGCGGGCCAAGCGATATTTGAGGTCAGGAGAACTTGTATTTTTTTTTTCAAAATTGCAACATAGCTAACACGGTACTATTTTCAAAGTAAATAACAAAAGCAAGATTGCAAATCAATTTATGAAAATCGATCTTGCTTTCCGCATAAAGTGAATTCGCGATAATATGAACATCCTAAAATATGAACATCCCAAAATATAAACACTTTTTTCTTACTATTGACTACTCCAAAATATGTATGAAATTTGCGCAAAAGCTCTAAAAAATGAACAGCATTGTTTTGAAAAATTTGTAAAGAAATTTCAGCGCTTGGTAATTTGGGAATTCCCTTAGTTACATATTTGCATTTAAAATGTCTATACGTGTCGCTCGAAAATGCTTACATATGCTCATATACACGTTTTGATTTCTCTTCCGTCAGTAATAGTTTCGAATTTCTAATTACATTAGTTAGTTATTCCACGCAAGCATATTGCATCTTTATTTTCTTAGGGAGTAATTTAATTATAATAATTTTCAAACATGCATACAAAAAAGCATAAGTTTTTGGATTTAAGAGAAAAATAATGTATTTTGGAATATTTACGAAAAGATGCTAGTGCTACTAATTTAACAAATAAATACATAGTGGGAAAAAACGTAAATGCTATCTTTAAATGTGTCAACGATACATCCTGGAAAAAGGAAAACTATGTGCCCTTCAAAATATCCAAAAATGGAAAATTGCTATATTGATATATATTTAATGAAAAACATTTTTTTTTTAATTCTTGCGCCTTTCGTAAATATGACCAATCTCGCAAAAATGAACAGGCTTGGTTTAAATTAGTTCATATTATCGCGAGCGCACTGTACTTACATTTTACCGTTATTTTCAATCTACCTTCATAAAAGAGATGCAGCTGCAAACAAACATATAATATGAAAGCACATGCATTCTTAGGATTGATTAAGGGAGTTTTTTGAAAAATAAAAAGACATTTTTTTAAATTTTTTTTTTGAAGCTGCATTTTATCTTAGACCAAAAGTTTTTTTTACATTATTAAAGTATAACTATTCAAGATTTATTCTTAAATTTTGGTCCAAAAATATTCGTCAATAAGTAAGAAAAGTGCAATGCCGTGAACGACCTCAAAATTTGCTGTGAGCAAGATATCTGGAGACTGGCTCATCCGAAAAAAGAAAATTAATTTTTTTTCGGTTAACCAAATAGTTAGCTCACATGAAACTCAAGTTTTTTCTTTTTTATATTAGTAAAATTCTATCCTCTGATTTTTAGCGAAAAGAAGGTCCAGTTTTTGGGGAAATTGACTTTTTTATCGCCATACCACCCCCAATTTTCAACCATTTTCATAATTTCTTGAAGATTCTGTAAGAGAACAAGAAGCACCTTTGATTGAAATGCAATGTGTTTCATTTGAATTGGGCGAATACGTGTCATCTTATCTCCTCAGAAAACAACATATTTGAAGTCAGGCAGCCTGAATGGTTTGAAATGGATTCGGTCTATAGCAAAATCAAATTCCCAATTTCAAAATATGCCACCCTATACATACATATATGGGGTAAAACACACGAAAACGCCACCTGAAAAAATTTTTGGCTCCGATTTGGGTGAAATTTGGCATGATTGTAGTATTGATGTCTGGCAATAAAAGTGTGTTTAAGATTTTGCCCTAATATTATTTGTTGCTCAGATACGCGGGTATGAAATTCACGATTTTCGTATTTTTCAGAATAAGTGTTTTTTTTTCGAAAATTCATAGCTTACAGCAAACTTTATCAATTAATAATTGGTGAACGTAAATTTTTAGGTTTTTACTTGTACTTTTCAAAAAAAAATATTGATTTTGAAAAAAAAAAAATTTTCACAAAAATTTTGCGAATTGAAAAATATTTTTGCATTTTTTTTAAAAAAACCTGCGCTTAACGCCGTAAAAATGTTTGTATGAAAAAAATTATTTATATTTTCTTTTAATTTTAAAAAAAATTAAGGAGTTAAATTTCAAAAAATTGAAATGAATTTTTCAATTTTTTTTTGAAAAATCCATTTCTGAATATTTTTTTGTTGTTATAATTTTAGGTTTTTATTTGTACTTTTCAAAAAAAATACTGATTTCGAAAAAAAAAATTTTCGCAAAAATTTTGAGAATTGAAAAATATTTTTGCATTTTTTTAAAAAAACCCATATTTAAAATTTTTTTTTTATTTTTAAAAAAACTTTGATTTATTCTGCGCTTAATGCCGTAAAAATTTTTGTGGGAAAAAAATTATTTATATTTTTTTTTTAGTTTTAAAAAAAGTTAAAAAGCTAAAATTTTGTAAATTGAAATGAATTTTTGAAGTTTTTTTGAAAAATCCATTTCTGAATATTTTTTCGGTGAACTTCAGATTTCAGCTTGATACGCACGCTTTAAAATGATATGCCATAACATGAGGGCAAGTAGTAAATTAAAATGTTTGAGCCGCTAAGCGCGCACTGTACTACGCGATGAAAGGCTAGTGCACTGATTTTAAATTTCAGTTTTAGTTTTCAGGTTAAAGGCTCAAACATTTTAATTAACTACTTGCCCTCATGTTATGGCATATCATTTTAAAGCTTGCGTATCAAGCTGTAATCTGAAGTTCACCGAAAAAATATTCAGAAATGGATTTTTCAAAAAAACTTCAAAAATTCATTTCAATTAACAAAATTTTAGCTTTTTAATTTTTTTTAAAACTAAAAAAAAATATAAATAATTTTTTCCCACAAAAATTTTTACGACATTAAGCGCAGAATAAATCAAAGTTTTTTTAAAAATAAAAAAAAATTTTTTAAAATATGAGTTTTTTTAAAAAAATGCAAAAATATTTTTCAATTCTCAAAATTTTTGCGAAAATTTTTTTTTTTTTCAAAATCAGTATTTTTTTTTGAAAAGTACAAATAAAAACCTAAAATTATAAAAACAAAAAAAATATTCAGAAATGGATTTTTCAAAAAAAAATTGAAAAATTCATTTCAATTTTTTGAAATTTAACTCTTTAATTTTTTTTTAAATTTAAAAAAAAAAAATAAATAATTTTTTTCCCACGAAAATTTTTACGGCATTAAGCGCAGAATAGATCAGAGTTTTTTCAAAAAAAAAAAAAATTTTAAAATATGGTTTTTTAAAAAAAAATGCAAAAATATTTTTCAATTCGCAAAATTTTTGTGAAAATTTTTTTTTTTTTCAAAATCAATATTTTTTTTTGAAAAGTACAAGTAAAAACCTAAAAATGTACGTTCACCAATTATCTATTATATAAAATTCATTTTTTGTCCGTCTGTCTGTCTGTCTGTCTGTCTGTCTGTCTCTTATGCACGCGGAAACTATCCAGCCGATTTTGATGAAATTTTTACAGTATGTTAGTATCGATCGGGCGGGTGTCATAGGCTATAAAACTTTTATTTAGGGTGCATATTTAGGGTGGCCCTCATACACAAATATTTTCAAAATAGCAATTTCTCAAAGACAGGCAAATCGATTCTCATGAAATTTACACAGTATGGCTTTTATGTTAAGGGGTACAGATTTGATGGTAAAAATTTTCTTTAGGGTGCATACTTAGGGTGGTCCTCATACAAATATATTTTTAAATATCATTTTCACGAAGACAAATAAATCGATTCACACCGCATTTACACTACGTACCTCTAATGTTAAGAAGCATAGCTTAGGCCACAAAACTTTTATTTAGGGTGGCCCTCATACACAAATATTTTAAAAATAGCATTTTCTCAAAGACTGCTTAATCGATTCTCTTGGAATTTACAATAATGGTTTTTATATTAAGAGGCAGAGATTGGATTGTAACAATTTTATTTAAAGTGCAAAATTAGGGTGGCCCTCATACACAAAAATTTTTAAATATCATTTTCACGAAGACAGGTTAATCGATTCACACCGAATTAACACCACGTAGCTCTTATATTAAGAGTCATATATAAGGCTTCAACACTTTTATTTAGGGTGGCCCTTATACAACAATTTTTTTTATATCATTTTCTCAAAGACCGCAAAATCGATTCTCATGGAATTTACACCATATGGCTTTTATATAAAGAATCACAGATAAGATCGTAAAAGTTTTATTTCAAGTTCAAACTTAGGGTGGCCCTCATACAAAATTTTTTAAAATGTCATTTTCACGATAACAGGTTAAACGATTTACACCACGTAGCTCTTATGTTAAGAGGCATAGCTAAGGATACAAAACTTTTATTTAGGGTGGCCCTCACACAAAAAAATATTTTAAATATCATTTTCTCGAAGACCGCTTAAATCGATTCTCAAGGAATTTACATCATGTGGTTTTTATATTAAGAGGCACTGCTTAGGTTGTAAAAATTTTATTTTGGGTGCATACTAAGGGTGGTACTCATACAAAAGTAGTTTTTAAATAGAATTTTCACGCAGACCGCACATCGAATCTACACCACGGTTGAGGTGAGGCGATGCGCACAGGGTAATGCTAGTTAATATATAAAGTTTGCTGTAAGCTATGAATTTTCGAAAAAAAACACTTATTCTGAAAAAGTACGAAAATCGTGAATTTCATACCCACGTATCTGAGCAACAAATAATATTAGGGCAAAATCTTAAACACACTTTTATTGCCAGACATCAATACTACAATCATGCCAAATTTCACCCAAATCGGAGCCAAAAATTTTTTCAGGTGGCGTTTTCGTGTGTTTTACCCCATATGTTGACATACTTTCTATCGGTTAAAGCTGCCTCAGGGCAGCTTTCACTAAAAACTCCACACTTCATTACTTGAATTTTTTTATTAAAAAAGTAGACTGAACATTCCTTACTAAGGTTTTTTTCATTATTTGAATTTTTGTTTGAACGCGTTTGGATATTTCACTGTACAGTGAAAGCTCCCGTCGCGGACAGCTCCCGCAGGCGGACATCTCCCGTAGGCGGACGATTTTGTTGGAACCGTCTGTGTCCACCTACGGGAGCTTTCACTGTACATATGTATGTAGCTTTCACTGTACATATGTATGACAGCTCCCGCAGGCGGACATCTCTCGTAGCCGGACGAATTTCTTGGTCCCAAGTTTTTCGTTATGTTTTTAGAACAAAATACATTCCGGTGGGCGGACGCTCCCTTGGCCGGACGCGGACACTACATTTATACACATTTCATACAATTCATCTCTGCTGGCGGACAAAAAAGTCATTCTAACGAAAAAAAATCTTTCGCAACTCTTTCATTGATTTGCTGTCATTCAGGTTGTCAATTGTTATTCTTTAAAATCTATTTCTTTGTGTGTTGTTGAGAGTAAAGTTTTCTCAAGTGGGCACAGAAAAATCCAACTTGTTGTACTTAAACTTTTTTTTGCATAACTTTGAAGATTTATTGATCAATATTAACGCCTTATATTTTTTTTGCAAAATTTGGATTTTTTAAAAAGTTACGAAAAAGTGAATTTTTTTGCGATTTCTCAGTAAATATTGGGAAAAAGTTAATGAAATTTTCGTGATAGGACAAAAAATCTTTTACAATTTATATAAAATAAAGGTTTTATAAAAATTGTATTTATTATTTATAAAAAATTAAGTTCTTATTAAACAAACAGAATTTAAGCCAACTTCTCATATGTTCAGAAACAACATCCACAGAATTGTTCTGAAAAGTCCACGCAACATTTTCATGAAATAAATTTTTAGTACATTTTATAAATAAAAAAGTTACGAATGCTTAAGTGCCGCCACCGTGGCAATTTTACTCCTACAAACCATCCGATAAGAAAAATTTGGATTGTTTTTTTGTTTTAATTGAATTGTAAAAATGTACTTTCTTCGACAGCTCCCGCAAGCGGACATGTCCCGTAGGCGGACGATTTTGTTGGAACTGTCTGTGTCCGTCTACGGGAGCTTTTACTGTATAATAAAATGTGAGTTGGAAGCGAAAAACTAATAGCGGCCTCAGGGCAGCTTTACCCGTTTGAGGCAACTTTTTTTTATACTAGTTTTTTTATTGAGTTTTTGAGACAAAAAATATTCAAACTTCCAGAAATATCTGATAATCAGTTTCTAGAACTAATGGAATCTGATGAGTATGACGGTGATTTTAGCTCCAGATGAAATATCACTTGAAATCGAGCAATTTATTTCAATGTGTGGTGCAGACATGAACGGTTGCAACTACTTCTGCTAAAGCAGTGATATCCTCAGTAATATATAGAGAAGCATCGGTAGCAGCAAAACTACCGTCAAAAAGAACCCGGCCTCCATTGCCATCCATAGAAAGCAATACCACGAAGTTGACTGCCCACAGATCATAAATGAATATAACCGTCACATGGGTGGAGTGGATCTGATAGATGGACTTATTGGTCGTTTCCATATTCGAGCCAAGTCTCGGGACCCAATGACTCGGATTTTTTTATCATATAGTCAATATGGCTGCATTTAATACATATAGTTTATATCATCGCATACGTTCGGACAATTCAAGCGATGATACTTATACTGAAAATGAAAGGTTATTGCTGCTACCTCAGTTTCGAGAAGCAATCGCGGCTGGACTTGTTGCATACACAGGCAGGCGTCATGTTGGCCGACAAGCGAGTACACCGTCTCAAGAAAGTCCTTCACACGGCAAGATATCTAAGCATCCAATCGATGACGTTTGTTTTTTATTTTTTTTTTTTTTTCAATAAAAAGAATTGAATTCACAAAAGCATAACTGTCTATTTTTATAAAGCTTAACGGGTAAAGTAAGCAAGATGAGCATTTAACCTGCGGTTTTCAGTTTTCGGGTTTCTAGCATCTAAAGAACCAGTAGAATAAATATTAAACTTCCTTTCCCACCAATACAATTTTGCCCGTTAGAGGGTTAAAAAGTAATTTATAGAAGACTTTGAGTGCGTTTTCCTCCAAATTCAGGTTTTTTTTATGTGCCGATACACTATGGGTTGGTTTTAACGGTGGCCATAATAGCGCTATACTCTGTAAATTTGGTACAAATGTGTTTTTCAAACAAATAAGAGTTTGAGAATATGAAAAGAATCTGCTCACAGACACGTCTATCTCCAAAGGAAGATGGAATACTTTTGAGGCTTTTTATTGAAAATGTTTACCAATTTAAATTAATTTTGCAATGGTTATTTCAAAACTATTACAAATTATGCGATACCACCCGCATATCAAGTTATTAGAGAAAACCCTGATAGATTGGCTTTTGGTTGATCAGAGTAGAGTTTCTGACTGCTTTCCACCTGGGGATTGCCGGAGCGATCTTTGAACTAACCATTAGCAAGTTGACACACAGCCTCCCTGTGGCTCCATCTGGATAGCTATCTCCGCATCCGTTGAGATAGTGAGCGAATGTCTGCAGCGTGTCCTCCCTGGAAGTAAACTGGGTTTTGCGCAGGATTTGGTACCCGCCACGTAAAAAAACATTCCAATGAAGACTAAAAAAGCCTCGGATATAGAACCCCTCAACGTTGACGACCACTGCTAACGAAAAAAGGACTATGATTTAAGGATATGCACCTGGAATATCCAGCAAATAAGATGGATAGGACAAGGTTGCTCTAAGCAAGCAAGTTGCGATATCTACTACAGCTGCCATGCGGAGAGGCGCGAATTGGGATGCGGATTCGTAGTAAGCAAGAGACCTCGCCACCATATCTCCAGGTTCACACCTGTGGGCGAAAAGTTGGCTACGATCCGCGTCAAGGCTCGATTTTTTAACATCAGCTTGATTTGCGCGCACGCCCCGACGGAGGAAAAGGACGATGCTATCAAAGATGCCTTCTATGCGAGACTCAAGGAAGTATACGACCGCTGCTCGGCCCACGACGTTAAAATTGTACTCGGCGATTTCAACGGAAAGGTCGGAAGAGAAGGTATATTTGGCCCCACTGCCAGTCCGTTTAGACTTCACGAGACCACCTCAAACAACGGTCTACGGCTGATCAACTTCACCGCGGCGCGAAACAAGTAGCACCAGATTTCAACACCTCGATATCCACAAATCCATTATGTTGTGATCGACGGAAGGCATGCTTTCAGCGTGGTAGATGTTCGTACGTTCCGGGGAGTCAATATTGACTCCGATCATTATCTTGTTGCAGCCAAGATACGCATGCGGCTGTGCAATGCACTATAGTATAATCGACAAATAACCGCTCATTTACCCTAACATATTAAAATTTTCCTGGGCTAAGCTGGTTCATCCTAAAACGCTTCGGATGAACTAGTTTGGCATAGGAAAAACTAGTTTATCCTAAAAACTAGTTTTGCCGGTAGCATATATAAAGTTGTTCCGACACGTTATAAATTTTAATTTTTCTTTTGTTCTACCCACGGTTCGCTTCAAGAAAGATCAAGATTGATTAAATTGTCAACCAAATCTAAGAATGCACAATTATTATATAGTGTCCGGAGATTCCAAATTCATGATCTGCAAAATCGGAGCTGCTCATTTACTCGTTTTATGGTCATTTTAAGATTAGCAATATGACCGACACGGTTCGTTTTAAGCAAGATCAAAGTCGGTAAAAATTTTCAACCGAATCTGACAATGCACAATTGTTATTTAGTGATCGGAGATTCCAAAAACAATATCCGTAAAATCGTACCTGGTCATTTACTCGTTTTATGGCCATTTTAAGGTAAAAACTTTTACCGACAATATCAATAAAATTACGTTTCAGGAAAAATTGTGAATAAAGACATTAAAAACTTAAATTTTTTTATTTTGCTTTTTTTGTTTGATTTGTAATACTTTTAAAAGCCATATAAAAAAACTACATATATAAATTTAAATTTAGTTTTTAGGCCCAAAAGAATTTTTTAAATGTTTTTTTCATTTTTTTTTTGCATAAAAAAAGGTGAATCACACATCAAATATAAGAAATTTTTTATTTATTGTTTTTTTGTGAGCTTTGTAGTCAAAAATACTGTAACAATTTATAAAAAAATTTATGATTTAAATTCTTTTTTACCAGTTTTAAGGCCTAAAAGAATTTTTTTTTTTAATATTTTCAATTTTTTCCATGGAAAATGATGAATAACGTAACATATATAAACATTTTTTTATTTTTTTTCCTTGTTTCCTTTGTAATCAAAAATACTTTTAAAGCTCATAATAGATAATAAAAAAAAATTGTTTTTTCTCTAGTTTTTCAGCCAAAAAAAAAAAATTTATTTTGGTATTGATTTTTTTCCATGAAAAACGGTGAATAACACAAAAAACTTGGCATATTTGCAAAAGTTATTGACTTCATCGTGTGAAGCGACTTAAAATACATAAAAAACACATATGATAGCATATTTTAAATTTTCACTTGATCTTGAAAACATAAAAAACTGTACACGGTTCAGTCCATAATTTTATTAAAATTATCGGTAAAAGTGTTTACCTTAAAATGACCATAAGACAAGTAAATGACCAGGTACGATTTTACGGATCATGTTTTTGAAATCTCCGAACACTAAATAATAATTGTGCATTGTCAGATTTGGTTGAAAATTTTTACCGATTTTGATCTTGCTTAAAACGAACCGTGTCGGCCATATTGCTAATCTTAAAATGGCCATAAAACGAGTAACTGAGCAGCTCCGATTTTGCGAACTATGTATTAGCAACTGTAACTCCAATACATAAATTACCTGTAATGCAAAATTCACTGAAAGGGTCAATAAAAATTACTTTATAACTAAGCAGGCAGCTTAAATTTAAATTTACATATAAAATGTTAGCTTGCTTTTTTCTCTACCCAAATCGTTTGAAATATTTTTACCTGTTCTTGTAATACTTATGTAACTTTCAAGATTTCAGGAATTTTGCCTTGAAATGGATAAGTGCAATCAGAAAGATGTGTAGTTAAGGTCTTATTAAATACTAGCATTATCCTGTGCGCATCGCCTCACCTCAACCGTGGTGTAGATTCGATGTGCGGTCTGCGTGAAAATTCTATCTAAAAAATACTTTTGTATGAGGACCATCCTTAGTATGCACCCAAAATAAAATTTTTACAACTTAAGCAGTGCCTTTTAATATAAAAACTACGTGATTTAAATTTCATGAGAATGGATTAAGCGGTCTTCGAGAAAATGATATTTAAAAAATATTTTTGTGTGAGGGCCACCCTAAATAAAACCTTTGTATCCTTAGTTTTGCCTCTTAACATAAGAGCTATGTACGTGGTGTAAATTCGGTGTGAATTGACTAACCTGTCTTTGTGAATATGATATTTAAAAATATTTTTGTGTGAGGGCCACTCTAAGTATGCACCCTAAATAAAAATTGTACGATCTAATCTGTGTCTCTTCACATAAAAGCCATATGGTGTAAATTTCATGAGAATCGATTTGCCTGTCTTTGAGAAATCGCTATTTGAAAATATTTGTGTATGAGGGCCACCCTAAATATGCACCCTAAATAAAAGTTTAATAGCCTATGACACCCGCCCAATCGATACTAACATACTGTAAAAATTTCATCAAAATCGGCTGGATAGTTTCCACGTGCATAAGAGACAGACAGACAGACAGACAGACAAAAAATGAATTTTATATAATAGATAGATAATAGATTCAAAAACAATCAGACGTAGTTTCAGTACAAAACAAAAAGGTGCGCCCACTATTAAACAAAGTGGGCGGGGCTATAGTTTAACTTAAACGTTTTCAATTTTGAACTATGACTAATCAAATAGGCATTGCACACCAAATTAAATGTTTTCTAGTTAAAGGCTTAAGATTAATATACATATGGACTTAGGGTGCTATATCTACAGTTTTGTCGATAAAAATCGCTCTAGCACCCAATCGGGAAATCTCCGGTGCCTAGTTTATTCTGAGAACATGTTAAAAAAGAATCATTGATGATTTGAGTGGAAGCCCAGCTCAAATTTTTGTGAAGTTTATTTTTAAACTCAACTGAAAGCTCAAAAACTTTGATAAAACAGTGTTAAAAAAAACAAAAAAAAAAGTAACGCACTAATTTTTGTTTGGCTTAATTAAAACCAATAATGCTTTTACGAAAAAAAAGACTATATATATGTTTCTCTCAGCATTTGTTAAATTTTTCAGCTCAAACATGAAATTTTTATCCCAAAAATTTAATTTCTTGCAAACTTCAAAAATGTCTCAACTTTGACTAACTGTAAAAACTAATCTTCTTATCTGAATGGGTTGAAATTTCAAATTTATAAGCTCTAGACATTTCTCTATCAGATGCAAGTATCAGATTTGTCAAACAGACCCATACCAAAATTGATTTTTGCAACGCTCTCTTGAAAAGTTTGCCACTGTGCGTCGTTCTGATATTTTTATATGTTGTTAGGACTTGTTAGGGTAATATAAACCAAAGTTAGCCGCTTCGAAAAATCTGTGCTTGCTGCGTAATAAGTGAAAAACTGCAACCAGATGAAAACATACAAACTCAACAAACAAAATTAAAAACGATCAGTGTTTTTGTTTGTAGCTACATTGTGACAAGTTTTACCAGAGTACGAACTGCATTAAATTGAGCACTTAGTTCTAGCCCTCCGGCAAGTACAAGGTCCCGTGCATTGTTTGCCATTTGCATGCGAGTGAATTGAAAAGGATTGGCGAGTAGGTCCATTTTCTCCAATCAAGATAACGCACTCGCAGCATGTGCTTTCGTCAAGACGGTTCGGATAATGTTGCAGTCTATCCTCTGCCACTTTCTTAGTTTCAATGCCCTCGAGTTCAAATACAGAGCTCTCTTATTAGAATCGTTTGGTTAACAACTTCAACTGGGATATTTTGTTGATGGTTGAGGCAAACACAACCTCGTTACAATCAATGACAGTGTAGCGACGAAAACGCTCTGCGGTATTAGTACTCTTGAGGGCACATTATTTGTTCGTGATTGAGGAAGTCTATTTTTGGAGATTAATAAAATCTTCAGTGATTTTATTTCCAGAAAGAAAACAAATGTTTTGCGGTTTCATTGAAACTTTTGATGATCTTGCGAACGATGGTAAAAAAATTGGATCGCCTCCTATCCGAACAGAAGCCACAACATTAATTGAAACGGTGAATTTCTTCCTGCACACATAATGCACAGTCATTTGACGCTTATAGAAATGGTTGATAATTGTTTCTTTAATTGTAAGAAGTTTTCTTTTTCTTGACGGCATTGTGTAGAAAATGTGTGCAACGAGTTAATAGGCATGAACAAACGGGGACTCCCCGTATTTTATCATCATTCTCTTTTTCCATTTTACTGTGCGTGTCGTATGAAAACCGATCAAAAACTCAGATAATGAAGGAGTTAGAGTTTTCTCATCACGTATAATGCAGTCAATCACGGTTTTAGAAGCAAAATAAGCATCGTTAAAATATTTAAAGCTTTCCGGATAATAGAATTACGGATAATCGAAGTTCAACTGTACACTTCGTATCATATTGTATCGTATTTTTGGAAAAAGTTTCTAGATACTTTTAGCTACCTAAAAAACTTAATTAAACTACGCCGACTTTCGTCGGCTAGTAGTTATCTCTGAATTAGTGGAAAAAATTGACGTTACAAAAAAAAATCCGCAAAAATATTAAATAGCATATAATGTAACATTTAAAATTATTAAGAAGATATTTTATTAGCCTTCATTCAAATAAAAAAGATTTGTGTGAAAATATTGCACCGTTCAAAAGTTACACAGCTTCAAAGTTTTCAAAGGTCAAAAATACTTCCTTTTATGCATAGAAGTTGTTTCAATACCAATGCTATGTATGCTATGTAATTACAACATTTGAAAGGTAGTTGCTTGTACTTTAACTCTTCTTAATCGAATATATCTATTATTATTTTTTTTATATTTATAAGTCTCCATCAAAATACACACAGATATTGGCCATTAAAGCCTAGTGCTATAAGAGGATTCTAAGGGTATGTACTTATTTTTATTTTATTTTGATGTAAAAACATCACCCAAGATACATAAATTTTAAGCAAAAAATATTATTTTTTAATGCCTCCGTTTGAAACCAAAAAGTTCAGAGGATGATAATAAAAATAATACCAACCTGAGCTTGTGTAAAAAGTACTCGACGCTTACGCCTTTGAGCTAAAGGGAATTGAATTGGCTTGGAGTCGCTCACACTGCAGGTTGCTAAGCCTCCCATATTTCCCATGTGTCCCATAGAACCACTTGCCGAACTTCCCATCAACCTTGTTACTGAAAATATTAAGTTTTATGTTATATATTACAGATATATAGTTACAATTTATTATATAACATACAGATTTATATTGCATATTTTCTATTAGTATCGTTAAACATAATCATAAACAGTAAACCGGATACAGACTGGCTGAGTATCTTGGTAGCATCAAAAAACTCCCAGAAAACAGCGAAAAAACAGCGCGAATTTGGGTTCAAGTGAGGTAAACTTGAGGAATAAGTTTTTTTTTTTTGTTCTAATGCTCTTCAATATTGTAGTCCGAAAACAGACGAAGAAATGTTGACCAGTCCCGATGTTCCAGTATTTTTTATCAGAAGACCAGAGTGATAGAAAAATGAAAAACCCTCGCAAAAAGGCCAAAACTCAAGCTCAACTCAAGCTTAAATTAAGATATATTTGGTAAATTCATTTTAAAAGATGGTTTTCTGAAGTATTTTTTTTGCGATGAATCCGAATTTGGTATCGAAATTGACTCATCTTGTCAGAATTCTAAAATATTTGAGGATAAGTACCTAAAAATTAGGGTTTTCGTCTACTTTTGAGGACATATATGGGATTCAAAGCAATTTGCTTAGCTTAATTTTAATAAAACCGTCATTTAGTACCGTTCTTCTCCATCAAAATAAGATTTTAAATGGTTATCTGCAATGTTTCTTCGCAAAGTTTCAACTATTTAAAAGTGACATGAGTTTGATCCCCTACAATCAAGATGAAATAAATTTGTAGCCGGTTGGTCAATATTGTTTGGTCGTAGGGATTCAAATTCATGTCACTTTCAAATGGCTGTAACTTTGTGAGGAAAAGCTTATTTATTTTAAAAGCTTATTTTAAAGTAGAAGAGCGGTACGAGATGATGGCTTTATTAAAATTCAGCTGAACAAATTGTTTTGAATCCCATACATGTCCTCAAAAGTAGACGAAAAACCTAATTCTTACGTACTTAATCTCAAATATTTCAGAATTCTGATGTGATAAGTCAATTTTGAGGCTAAATTCGGATTCATCGCAAAAAAATACTTCAGAAAACCATCTTTAAAAATGAATTACCCAAATATATCTCATTTAAGCTTGAGTTGAGCTTGATTTTTGGCCTTTTTACGAGGGTTTTTCATTTTTCTATCACTCTGGTCTTCTGATAAAAAATACTGGAACATCGGGACTGGTCAATATTTCTTCGTCTGTTTTCGGACTACAATGCTGAAGAGCATTAGACAAAAAAAAAAATATTCCTCAAGTTTACCTCACTTGAACCCAAATTCGCGCTGTTTTTTCGCTGTTTTCTGGGAGTTTTTTGATGCTACCAAGATACTCAGCCACTGTATAACAAAAGAACTAGCAACATCGTGTTCATCAGACCCGAAATATAAGAATCGATACCAACAGCCCGTATCTCATGCGGAAAAAATTTTTGGGTAGAGTTATCATCACTCGCAAATAAATTGAATGAAATTTATTCATAAATCGGACATTAGCGACCTCTAAATATCAATATTTTTAAATGCCTTATTTTTTTATATAGCACTAACTACTTTTCATATTAGCAACATCAAAATCGAAAACTCGATTTTATTTTTGGTCACTCTAATGTACATATATGATGATATTTGATTTATGAAAACAGTAAAAGTGAGTGAAATACATTTGTCAATGCTTCAAATATGCATTCTACACATAATTTATTCAATAGTTCCGAACAAATCCAGTTATCCAGACATTCCGTGAAACTATACAGTGATACAAAAAATTATTCGTAATTTTTTTTTTTTTAAGAAACAGTCTTTTTTTTATATTTTGCATGTAATTTATTTTCACAGAATTTATTTAAAATAATTAGAGGAACTCTCTTGAACGTTTTTCAAAAAGAATAAATAAAAGAAAAAACAACAACAACGTTACGCAAGGTAAAGAGCAATAAATGATGAAATTTTACCTCAAAAAAGTATTCGTAAACTTAATTTCATTTCAATATGTTTTATATAGTATTAAATATTTAAATAGTTTTAATATTTTTTAGCATATCCGTTGAGTTTAATTACATCATTCAAGCGGTTTGGCTTAGATTGAACTAGTTTTTTTTTCCGTTCTGGTGACACAGCAGCCCACTCATCTTGGATGACCTTTTTAAGTTGATTTATTGATGATATCGGGTGCTTACGTATAGATTTTTCCAAATCGGCCCACAAATGTTCTATGGAGACTGGGAAGGAGTTTGCAAAATATTTGGAGTGATGTAAAGGATCCATAGCTTCGTATTATGTGCAATTTGTTTTGGATCGTAACCTTGCTAAAAGTAATAACGTCCTAAAAGACCCAATTTTTTATCGCCAGACTCTAAATTATTTTGGGGAATGTCGATGTAGTGTAAGTGGTCGATTTTCCCAATAATAAATTGCATAATTCCAACCCCATTTGCTGCGATGCACCCCCATAGAAGCATACTGCCACCACCATGTCTTAATGTATAACAGGTATTTCGCAGGTGCAGCTCCGTGTTCTTCTATTGCCATACCTTGTTACCACTGTCAGGTCCAAATAAATTGAATTTGGTCTCGTCACTACATATGACGCTGGACATGCAAAATACCTGTTATACATTAAGACATGGTGGTGGCAGTATGCTTTTGTGGGGGTGCATGGCAGCAAATGGGGTTGGAAGTATGCAATTTATTAATGCACTCTTTTTTTTGTTATAAAAGGAGTAATAGCTGCAGATGCATGAAAAAAAATGTTGGTGCAAGAAGAGCTCATAATAATTATTAATATTTTCTGGTGATTCATTGAACTTTTCAGTTTTCCATAGAAATTCTTGTTGAAAGAAATGAGCACTGTGTAGACGTATTTTTTTCGGTGTCCACAAAGTCAACGCGATTTAACAAGTAATACTTATCCATTTTATTATTAAAACCCGTGAAAGGTCGCTCTAATCGTATTTCTGTTGGTGTGTCATATCTTTTTGTTCGGAGTTTGTCTAAATTGCTGCAAAATATTAAAATTAACTTTTCCGATTTTAATAATATTATAAACATGTCGCATCTAAATCTAACGAGAAGCACAACAAACGCTCGTAAACAACAAATTTCTCCTGCAACTCCAACTGGAATTGACTGTGTAACGAAAAACGATTCATCGCCTGCAATGTCTTCAATGTACTGCACTCAGTGTTGCCACTGAGAAATTTATTTTCCTACCAAAATTTTCTCGAAAACCTACCAAAATCGTTTGTAACCTACCAAAACTTTACAAATTAAAAAAAAAATCTTTTTGCAGCATTGAATTCGTTTATTAACATTTAATGCTCTTTAAAATACATATTCTTGTATGTCGTCGTTTAAAATGCTTAACCGCATATAGCACAAATTTTCTGTTGCTAAATCGTTCACATCAAAAGTCGGGCAAGTGTGCGCAAAAAGTTACCACATGACACATGCAGCGTACAATTAAGCGATGAACGTTAGAAGAAAGAAAAATAGTAATTAAAAATCATTTTGAAGGCAAAAACGATCGCAAAGTTACAAATTTTGCCAGCGGTTCACGGTATTATTAAATGATATAAAGAGGACAAAAGGATTTCAAATAAACAACGAACGGTGGCAAAAAAAAAAAAAACGTTTAGCTCGAGAGACGAAAAATGTACCATCCAAGAAATTTTTAAAAATCCATTCATATCATCTACTCAAAAACTTACTTTACTCCTTTTGGAGCATGGTAAACACACCCTAAGTGATCGGGGTTCTGAAAAAGAGCCATATTTTAGCCTGACAATAACCGTATACTTACAGTCCGTTTTTAAAATGCTATTTATTAAAGCCCACAAATTCAAATTTATTATTCCGGAAATATTTTTTCTAATTATGTCATCTTATGTACATAAAAAAAGTTTAGTTCTTAGAACTTAAGACCTTTTTTAGCGACCCGATTTTGATCACAGCTGGGATCAAAAAAATTATGTTATTAATAGCGCTAGTAACTTATGTTTCTCATACGCCGGGTCTGAGCACACATGCAACAATTTAGATGTGCGATCAGTCGCAACACTATTTCGTCACATTGTACATGCACATGCGTATTCCCTAAACGTAATTTGTATGCAAGAAAACAGAGACCATACCCACTTGTTGAAGATAGGGTTGGTAAAAGCTTATATCCAGATGTAAATATTTGCTTCCTGATTCGAAAAACTTCACGAAGAAATTTCAATTTTCGATTTTCATAAAAATTTATCCTAAATCCTACCAAAATCAGATTTAACCTACCAACCTACCAAGAGGAAAAAAACCTACCCGATTTGGTAGGAAACTACCAAAAACGGCAACGCTGACTGCACTACAACACTTAATACGAAGTTTGAAACATTGTAGAGCAGCTGACAGAAGAAAATAAAAAAAGCGAATCACGAATAATAGCGATAATTGGGGCAGCAGCAGCAGAGCAGCAGGGCAGCAAAATCTGTCAACATGAAAATTATAGAGGATTATGGAGGTGAGAAAGAGACAAATAGAAAACTGTGCAGTTTGCTGCCGTGCTGCCCTGCTGCCGATATAAAAATTATTCTATTTTTTATCCGGCAGCCAAGCAGCAAAATATCAGTGTTGTATTCAAGTTGGCATGAATAAAAATTTTGTTTTTGTTTATTTTTTTCAATTTATCCAGCAATAAGAATGAAGTTCATATAAAAAATTTTCTTTTTGAATGTAGCGAACATTTTTATTTTGATTAGTTTGCTTATTTACAATTTTTGGAGTTCTGACAGATTTTGCTGCTGCTGCCCCAATTCTGTTCCACAGAGCGTTTTGCTGCTGCTGCCCCAATTGTGTTCTCGCTATAATGCAAAGATTTGGCGAAATAGCAGCTGAGATGACCAACATCAGACTTAACATCAAAAATTGAATGGAAAGGGTAGTTGATGCTTCATGCAACGAAATTGGTGTTATGAAAGAGGAGATAAGGGAAATGAAAAATCAATCTAACAACCGTGACCTTGGTGACATACCTGTCTCCCTTGCACTTGATAAGGAAGTTGATGCATTAAAGAAGCAAGTTGAGAGATATGAAAGTGATGCAGTTGCTTCTGATCTTATAATTCATGCGATGCCACATAAAAACAATGAGAACCTTTCCGTAATGTTCTCTCAAATTTGCTCTGCAATAAACAGCGACGTACCTGCTTTGCGTGACATTTTTAGACTGAGGGTGAGTGATAACAAAAATAACAACTCTGCTATCATTGTAAAGCTTACGTCACTATTTGAGATAAATAGAATATGTAAAGCAGTTGCTATTTTTTGCATAAACATGAAACGGCAACTAACTCTCAAAGACATTAAATGTGGTGGTGATGAAAAACACATCTGCATGAATGCTTAGTCGGCGTTTACACGAGGAAAGTCTGAGAGACAAATTCTTGTCCATTCTCTTTTGTGATTTTCGTTTCGCGTTTGCAACATATGACAAATTTTTTACCTCGTCCCTTTCGCTTTTCCCCTCTTGCCAACAAACAAGGAAACTTAGCGGCAAGACTTTCCTCGTGTAAACGTTGACTTAACAAAAAAGATGCGCGAAATTATGCTGTATGCTGAGAGAAAAAGAAGAGAGAGAAAACTGCACGCTGTTTTTTCAATACGCGGTAAAGTCTATGTCGCAATCAGTGCTGCCACTTTGGATAAAATTTTTGTAGCAAAATTGCGTAGCAAAACGGCGAGTAGCGTAGCAAAAGTCAAGAATTGGCTGAACTATCGTTTATTGAACAGTAAACTAAACATAAACTTTTTTATAAAACGAAAATATCACATTGAAATTCAGAATGGTGCAACAGTACATAACATAAATCTGATTAACAAATTACAATTCACATAATTAAGAATAAATATAAAGCCCAATTTCCATGTGATCTTATCTTATCTTATCAAATATCAGGGAGGACATCACATGCTATGAAGATAGCAAATGTATGCTATTCACTCTCGCATTCTCCAAGCGCATTAGGTTCTGTTCGCATGCTTTTTCTTTCTTACAAAAATTTGATTTGATATCAATGACATGGGATAAGATAAGATAAGATCACATGGAAATTGGGCTTAATAGTTCATAAACATATTATATAATTCATCTGATTATAATCTATTTAAGGCATCCATAAAGTGTCCTTATTTGAGATCAAACATTTTGCAGCCATTATAAAATCTATGGTATCTATTTTGTAGGAGTTACTTTTTTTATTTTTTATTAAATTTAGGTCTGAAAAAATTCGCTCTGCACTGCTGTGTGGCAAAGCAAGCAATTTTTTTGAAAAGTAACTGGCATTAGAAATCATGAAAACTTTGTTTAGTTCACAATTCAGCTAGTGCTGATACAGAGTTGCCAATAAATTGGAAAATGTGTTTAATTAAAAAATTGCAGGAGAAAAAGTAAGAAAAATTATATGAATAATACAAAATTATATGGAAATGGGAAAAAAGTAGCAAAATTGATACATTTGATGAGAGTGGGTAGCAAAGTCGCAAATGTGTTAGTTTTTGCTTAAGTGTAGCAAATTTGCTACGATAGTAGCAAAGTGGCAGCGCTGATCGCAATGCTGAAGCGAAGTTGGTATGTGATATGGAGAGCATTGACTGCGTCACTGAATCTTCAAACCAGGGTGGCTCATAAAAAATGCAGAAATTTGTGATTTTATTTTTAATCAATTTAATAATATTTATTTATTTAATTGTTAGGTATTTACTTGAATGTAGTTTGTATCCTACATATTTCTCTTTTCCTTTAACCTCTTGCCTTGCTCTTGTTCTGAATAGCGCTTTAAGTTCATTTTTCGTAAATTTACCTTATGTCGTTTGTGATGAATGATAATCTTGGTAGCGTTAATGGGAATCATAAGTCTATGGTCAATATACTATGTAAGCAATACTCGGGTCTTAAAATAGCCCACTTCAACTCAAGAAGTCTTAATGAGGAAAGATTGGATTATGTAAAATAAATTTTTGAGGAGTCCCTGGTCGACGTTCTTTGCGTGCCTGAAACATGGCTCAGCGATGACGTCAATGATGCATTTTACAACTTAAAAAATTATAAGCTTATAATGAACAATAGGCTTAGCAGAAAAGGTGGGGGTGTGGCAATTTGTACCAAAAATAGTCTTAATGCGAAACTGTTGAGTAAGTCCGTTTATTCAGACGTTGAGTTTCTGAATATTGAAATATCTGATAATGTTACGAAATTAATTTTTGCTTGTGTATATAATCCAAGCCGTGCGTTTAGCCTAGATCCATTTTTTCTTCTTTGTTAGACTTACTTATTGAGTATGACAATTTTATTGTGTGTGGTGATTTTAATGTGAATGTACTTATAAATGATAATCATGTAAAAAAACTACAAGATGACTTGAGTTCTGTAGGCGTATCAATTGTAAATACAGTGATATACTCGTTTTTCACACTCTGTCAGTCCTAGTCTTCTTGATTTATTTTTTGTATCTGATGTTAATTCTGTGTTACTGTTTGACCAAATTTCCTTCGTTTCTGATCATGACCTTATCTTCTGCACACTAAATATAAATTTTAATGTGGCTTCCGCCCCTGATACTTTTTCCTATCGTGATTTTAAGTCTGTGAACTTCAATGCACTTTTTAATGATCTTGCACTGGTGCAATGGAATAATTGTTGGTATTTACCAAGATGTAACGGAACCAGTTCGGAAGCGTGCGAATTCGCATTAGCAATTTGCCATCTGGTGGTGACAGGCGTTGCAGGGAAAGAGTCTAGGCAAAAATGTCAAAAATGACACATGAATTTCGAAAATCGCGTTATCGCGCATGATGTTCTAGACTTTTCCTTGCGCGCGCTGCACCAGTCAATGAGATCGCCCATTTGCGCGTCGGGCAATAAAAATCTGTTCGAACGTGTGAACAAGGCAGAGACAAAAACTCAAACGGGAGGGAGTTGGATTTTGGCGATGGTGTTGTGCGGACGTGCCGCGGCTTAAGAATTTTTTTGTTTGTTTTAAATGACGATGTTGTCGTTCAACATCAAAAAGAATTCGCATACGAAAAATTAAAAAAAAAATTGATAACTAAACGATTATCCGAAAAAAACGAAGCAAAACGCAGCATTTTCGTTCGTTTAATTTTTCACATAAGTCGCGAAATCGATATTTTCTTCCATTTAAAAATTTGAACACCGTACAATCACAAAATTTTAGCCGCAAAAATTATAAGAAAAAAACGCGAAGCAACGAGAACGAATTTCAGATCAAAAAGGAATAGGCAAAAGGCGAGAGCTGCTTGTGAATATTTATTACGCTTAGAATAAAAAAGTGCGAAAAATGTGCAAATATTTATTTAAAAAAATCTTTATTTGATCTGTTTTATATATGTAACATAAAATTTTTTAAAAAAAAAAAATCTCTCGTATTCCCTTAGTGATATTTTCCCCATAGTTGTGTTTCATAGCAGAAGTTCGCACAACACGAAAAAGGTACGTCTTCGCAGCATTCGCAGAAGCGCTAGTGCTCCGTATACTTGAAAGAGAAGGTGACATTGACATAACAAAAAACAACAAAAAAAAATATTTTTTTTTAGACAAACAAAAGTTGACACATAAAATCACACTTCAAAAAGTGTCAAAACCTTAAACTAAAAGTGTCATAAGAGAAACAAATATATAACTTGAGAAAACTAAATAAGCAAAATATAGTGAAAGACTGAAACAGACATACATATATTTTATTAAAATTTTGACATAATAACAAAAACATTGACCCTGAAACAAGTGACAGTGGAACCAGAATTATGGACATTTAACAAACAGCAAAAATACTAAATATGATTAGAATAACAAAACTACTGAGAAAATATATAAATTCGAAATTTGTTTTCCGGTGAAAATAACAACATAAACTAGTCCGAATCTAATTTAGAGCCCACTTTTAATAAACAAAACGTGTACCAGATCTTGATGAAAATAAGAACACAAAACGAAAACAGAATCCATAATAGATATACGTATATAATCTAACTATAATCTAACTATTAACAAACAAATTACTACACAACTCGAAATTACAACGAAAATATAACTAAATCAATAAAATAACACATTTTCAAAAACACAAGGTACAACATAATCAACAATACCCAACTTTAAACACCAGCACTAACAAGGATTTGTTCATCGTTACTTCTACAACTTAAAACACTACGCAACAAGAATAAACATCAACATCATAGACAAGACTCAACCATAAACAACATAAACAACACCAAGTAATCGGACTAATCGTAAAAAAATCGTGAGCTAAGAGGATTCATTTATATTTTTTTATATAAATTTGTAAAACAATACATAAGTTTATTATAAGATTAAACCAGAAAAACAGAAAACCAAAAAAAAAAAAGTAATGAAATAAGAAGAAAAATACAAACATTTCTTTTTATTTTAAAAGGAAATAGGTTAAATGACAGCCTAAACCCAGTACAGTTGTCCCATGTAGAGCCAACATAGTATAGGGTGGACCACAACCATTTGCTCCATGGTCCACATGGTAGGGTGGGTTAAGTCGGGCCCGAGCGACCATCATGCTCGGAGGTCAGCATCAGTAGAGGAGAATTAGGGAGTCCCACATTTTTTTTTCTGTAGATTTTTGATTTTTGTTAAAAAGTAAATTTCTTTTCGGTAACGTGTCCACTTAAATAACTTTAAAATTTTTGAGCCTTCAGAGTGCAGCACTCTCCTTTCAGCACGAGATTTAAATTTGTATGGTGAAGGAGCAATAGTGGCAGCAGCGAACCCACTACATCTTACCGAACTGCTAGTAGGCAAACCAGCTCGTGCTGCCGCTGTCACTATTGCCCACAAAAAAGCACCGATCGCTGCCTAGTGCGATTACAAAGTGTTGATGAAAAAGTTTATTTTTTCAACAGTACATTAAATATAATATATAATACTCATGTGACTTCTTGTACGGTTACCATAAAAAACAAAACTTGTCCCTGGTTCACTAACCCTGTGATTTCTATTATAAAAAAAAACAAATTGTACTCTAAATGGAGAAGATATCCTACTTTCGTCAATTGGGAAGCATACAAGGTTGTAAGAAATCAGGCTTCTTCTGCTGTTCGACTTTCAAAAACATGTTATTATAAATCAAAGTTATATACTTCGTTGCAGCCTAAGACACTTTGCAGAAACTTAAGACAGATTGGTATTGGTAGCAAAAATGTGATTGATTGTGAGATTGAACCGGAAATTATGAATGAGCACTTTCTCAATAAATCCGAGAACATGGAACAACCTTTGTTAAATTTAAATCACAACAATTTGTTAAACAAATTCGAATTCACTGGTGTTAATGAATCTGATGTTGTCTGTAGTATCAGAAAAATAAAATCGGAAGCATATGGGGAAGATGGAATCTCTTTGAAATTTTTAAAAATTGTGTTGCCCTATGCAATAAGTTCCTTAGTTCATATAATTAACTATTGTTTCACGAGTTCATGCTTCCCTAAGGTATGGAAGGTAGCAACTATAATTCCCATTGCTAAAAAACCAGAACCATTGGAATGTAATGATTACAGACCCATCAGTGTGCTGTCAGTCATTTCTAAAATTTGTGAATCACTGATGGCAGAACAGATTGTTGCACATCTTAACATATATAAATGTCTTTCACCGCTTCAGTCTGGGTTCCGACCGAGACACAGTTGCTCAACTGCTGTAGTAAAAATCTTAGACGACATACGAATTTCCTATGATAGTGAAAAACTTACGTTATTGTGCCTATTGGATTTTTCTAAAGCTTTTGATAATGTCAACCACTTATTGCTGTGTTGTAAATTGAAGTCGTTTTATGGTTTCTCAGATACTGCTCCAAACTTCTTAAGTCTTATCTCGATGATAGAAAACAAAGGGTTAAAATTGGTCAGAAATATTCTACCTATCAATATGTTAGTTGTGGAGTACCCCAGGGCTCTGTACTGGGTCCTCTTTTGTTTACATTATTTATTAATGATATTTTTATGGTATGCAGAAATGTCACGATGCATGCTTATGCGGATGACTTACAGCTGTACATATCGCGACCAATTGGCTTCATTGAAGACTTAAGTTGCAGAGCAAATGAAAATAAAGATATTGAATGTATTAGTGAATGGGCCATTAGCAACGGATTAAGCCTCAATCCTCTGAAATCATATGTTTTGCCTACATCAAAAAAAGCTTATTCCTTCTCTGAGTTGCCTCCAATTTTTTTGAATAACACACAACTGAAATTTGTTAGAAAAGTTACTAACCTAGGGCTTAAAATAAATTCTTGTTTGAGTTGTGAAGACCACATAAACTCTGTAATTAGTAAAATTTACTGTACGTTAAGAAATCTTAGGATGACTTCATCATTTATGCCTATCGCAACCCGAAGACGCCTAATTATTCAGCTGATAGTGCCAAATATAACCTATGCTGAAGTAGTTTATAGTAAGTTGGATTCGCGTTCTAATCATAAGTTGAATGTTGCATTCAATAATACTGCGCGTTATATATATGGGCTAAGAAGGTATGATCATATATCGGATTATAGCTTTCGCATACTAAATTGCAGCATTGATAGTTACTTAAAAATCAGAAATGGTATCTTTCTTCACGGAATTATTTATTCAAAAACACCTAGCTATCTCTATGAAAAACTACGTTTCTGCCAATCTGTACGCAATGTAAGCTTTATTTTGCCAACTTTCAAATATCTTAATTCTTCTATGCTTTTCTTTATTAACGCTATCCATCTATGGAGCGCTCTGCCAAGAGATCTTAAATGTATTCAAAGCAAAATGAACTTTAAGCGTATCATTTATCTTCACTTTACTGATTTCTTTAACTTACTTATCTATCTTTGCTTTTCTTCATTTCTTTATATTTCCTTTGCTACTTAACCTATAATAATATTAAGATATACTATATATGTATACTTTTGTATATGGGACGTTCCATGTCAGACCACTGCCCAAAATTGAGCGCAGCCGAAAAACGTTTTTAAGGTGTCAAAATGTTCGTATGCTCATCAGCTTTCATATGAGAACGGGTGTTTTGGAATTTTTTTTTTTTAAAAAATGGCGGCCATAAAACGGCGTCTACTTTTAGATATCTATGAATAAATTGGCAGTTGGTAAGCAGCCATAAACATAATCGCTTAATTTTTTTATTTTGTAGGAAGGCTGTGAAGGGAGGGAGTGCACTGATTACTTTTTTTCAATATTAGGTGGTGCCACGCCCCTAACGGAAAATACATTGCCACTGCTAAACTAATGAACCGATTTTAATAAAATTTGGTTTGGAAATAGACTTAACCACAAGAAAAGTAATTAGAAGCTTTTAGTTCTTAAATGGGGCGTGGCATCACCCTTAATAGAATAAAGCGCTGTTTCGGCTGAACCGCGTAATAGATTTTGGAAAATTTGGTAAGGTGCTAGGTTGAATCCTGAGTAAAGATATTCCTTTTGAGTGGGCGATCCCACGCCTCTAATAAGAAAAATCACTTTCACAGCACAACGTCTGCCGGGCTTACTAGTATTATCAAGAATGTGTTGTCTTAATTGCATCTGCTCGTCTCATTTTAAGCTTTACAAGGGGCCAGACTAAGTGAATACACATATACTGTGTGTAGGCTATAAACTGCAGCAGAAAGATGGTTAGTATTTTACTATTATACATCAAAATAATTTTGCAGAATGTATATTCCATGCAAGTGTAGATACTGGCCTACGATATAACAGCACAATAACCATCTGTTAAGCCACCCTTTCTATAAATTTTATGAGGGTTTGAGTAGATAAACAATTCAAGCCAATTTTCTTGTAAAAATAAGAAGTGTTTCAAGAGCATGCCGCTCTTAAAAACATACCAGTTGTTGAATACACATTCTGTTATTCTAAGAAGTTGGCACATTCAAATTTTAAATTGATTTTTTTTTAGAATAGGACCGAAGATTTCATAATTAAATGTTAGTTAAGTCAATTATAAAATCTTATGAGAACTAGGCTCAATTTAAAGTATTACAATTGCAATTGATTAATTAATGCATTTATTTAATTGCAGCCTTTCTTTATGGTAGTACTTTGTGGTGGCGGTTAGTTTTACATGTAAATTATATGGAAAATTTATATGCAGTGTTGGAAAAAATAATAGGGACAAACGCAGCAAAATATTTATTATTGGAAAATTGTGGAAATCCGCAGGAATTGGCCTTTTAGCTGGCCTCCTTTTTGCAATGGCAATGAAAATAAAGTGAGGTCGTGAAATTTGTTTATATTCTGGTAAGTTATACATCTAGTAGACATAAATCTGTATACATATTTTTTTTTTCGTATGAGGTTTAATTGCCGAGTTATGGGCTTCTGAAGAATTGACGAAGTTTAAGGACCGTAATTTTTGAACGCTGTTATTGGAATCAAGAAATTTATGATAAAATATAAAAATATTGATTTGACTAGTAAAAAGGATGCTCTTTTTAATTTTTTAATTAAATTCGAATTTCAAATTTTTTTAAGAATGGAAAACTGGAAGTAAAAATTTCAAATCAAATTTTCAGTAACTTCGACATAATATTTTTTAAATATTTTATTTAAAAAAAAAGCCTTAGGAATATAAATGTTTCACAAAAAAAAATTTAACATGATCGTTATTTGTTAAGGAGATATATAAATTAAAGTATGTACTTAAGAAAGCGCCACGTCCCATACAAAGTGCGGCACGTATACACTTCAATTCATATATCTCGTAAAATAATGTAGGTCACGTACCGGTATATTTTACGCTTTATTTTAAAGTTAAAATAAAAAAATAAAATATGTCGAAATTATTTCGGCTTAAGTTTACTTTAGGGACAACTCTCAGATTTTATTTATTTTTTTAGGGGAAGTAGCGTGCTACGAATAAACAGTAAGTCTGCAAAAAAAAGTTATCGCTCGGATCTGGCTTAGGAGATATAGCCATCGGAATTGCGGATATAGCTTTTATAAAAAACGCTATAAGTTGGGAACCCCTGAATGGATTTCATATGAAAGGTAATTTAATGAGGTCTAAAATTGTACTACAAATAATTTAAATCCGTTGGATAGTTTTCGAGATATGAGGTTTTTTGAAAAACTTTGATCTATTTTTTTGAAAAACTTTGATCTATTTTTTTGAAAGAAACTGTTATTTTTTCCAAAAAATGTTTTATTAACCTATAGTGATACTTATATATTTAGAGAGTATAATTCATTAGCTTTAAAATGATGTGCTATTTGTACTATATATTTTTTATATTAATCAATTTTTTTTTACCAAAAAAATATTCTTTGTTTTGAAAACAATGAAATATATATGGGCAACAGTTACATGTTATAGACTGAACCGCGGTAGAAGGCCCCCGCGAAGCCGGTTTTAGATTTTTGGGTGTTTTAAATCAAGAATCGGTCGCTCGGCCTAACTTTAATGTAGAATTACTGTGGCCACCGAAGCTAGTGTTGGAGACTTTAAAGACTGAACCGCGGCCGAAGGCCTCCGCGAAGCTGGTGTCGGATTTTTGGGAGTTTTAAGTCCTGAGCCGCGGCCGAAGGCCGCTCTATCACCTAACTTTTATGTAGCATTACTGTGGCCACCGAAGCCAATTTGGATACTTTATAGATCGAGCCGCGGCCGAAGGACGCCGCGAAGCCGGTGTCGGATTTTTGGGAGTTTTAAACCCTGAGCTGCAGCCGAAGGCCGCTCACTTATCCTAACTTTTATGTAGCATTACTGTGCCACCGAAGCCAATTTTGGATACGTTATAGACCGAACCGCGGCCGAAGGACGCCCTGAAGCCGGAATTGGATATTTGGGAGTTTTAAACCCTGCACCGCTGCAGAAGGCCACCCAATTACAATAACTCTTATGTAGAATTTCTGGGACTAGCGGTTCAGTGTATAACATATGATTGTTGGCCATATATCTTTTATTCTTTACAAAAAAAGGATATTTTTTTTGTTTTCCGGTAAAACAAAATTGCCTGATATAAAAAATATATGTATATACAAATAGCACATCATTTTAAAGCTAATAAATTATACTTCTAAATATATAAGCATCACTATAGGTAAATAATTTTTTCATTCATTCATTTTTTATTAAGAAACGATTAATAAAGTTTACAATAGTAATATTTAGGCACTAAAATTAATAAAGTCATTTAATAATAACTATATTCTATAGTTCAAGAAGAACTAGAGGCGAATATATATTTATTTAATACTAATTAGCATAATAATATATATCTGTTGAATTTGAATTATGGGGTCAAACCACAATGTAAAATTAATACAATTTAAGTAGTAGAAAAATGCTTAGAGCTAAATACATTATATTATTATTTTATTTTATTTAATTTATTGTTTTTAATATGCATTATTGAGTAATAAACAAAAGTTAGCTTTGAATCGAAAGTAAAGAATAAACTTCATTACAATTTTTTTCAAAAAGCCACGACTTCACTCTATCGAGGAAAACATTAATATTTCGAAGACATCATATATCGTCTGGAAGCCTGTTAAATATTCTAGGAGCTACTGAACAGTAGAAATAAAAAAAATGCTGTAACGAATGAGAAGGTATCAGAGCTAGGTTTTGGGTGTTAGCTCTTAGATTGTAGTTAGTATAACTTCTATTTAAGAGGTAGCCACAATTATTAAAAAATGCTTTTAATACTTTATAAAAGTATAAGTGCTTAAGGGGAAGTATCTTTAAGTTTTTAAACAAATGTAAGCTGCTTTCCATACGGTTTCTTTTGCATATAATACGGATGACATGTTTTTGAATAATAAGTAAAGGGCTAATTTTATTTTTGTAAGTTCCGCCCCAACATACTAGTCCATATTCTAGCTTGGAATGAAGAAGACCATAATAAATACAAGTGAGTAATTTGATCGAACAAAATGATCTTAAGAGATATAACTGTCTAACAACAGCCAACGCATACAATTTTAGTGCACTAGTATGATCAGTCCAACTTAGTTTCCAATCTACAAAAACACCAAGATATTTAAAGGTTTTGACGCAATCAATGCGGAAACACTTATTGGAACAAGTTTTGTTGACATCGTACGAAATTAAAGGATTAACAGATTTACAAATATCATTACCAATCAAAAATTTATCACAGTGGGCGTGGTGAAAAACAAAATTATTAACATTGAAATCATTACCCGCTACATTAAAAAGCATTATTTTAGTTTTGTCACTTAAAACCAACTTATGGTATGTAAACCAATGTCTTAATACGTGTTAATACATGTTTTGGAAAAAAATAACGATTTTTTCTAAAAAAGAGTTCAACATTTTTCAAAAAATCTCATATCTCGAAAACTATCCAACGGATTTAAATTTTTTGTACCACAATTTTAGACCTCATTAAATTACCTTTTATATGATATCCATTTTTTGGAAATCCTTTCAGGGATTCAAAACTTATAGCGTTTTTTATAAAAGCTATATCCGCAACTTCCGATGGCTATATATCCCAAGCCAGATCCGAGCGATAATTTTTTTTTTGCAGATTTATTGTTTATTCACAGCACGCTACTTTCCCTTAAAAAAATAAATAAAATCTGAGAGTTGTCACTAAAGTAAACCTGTTCCATTATTTCAATTCTGAGATGAAATGTTCACTTCCGGTTTCCCACAAGAAAAAAAGTCGAATTTCCAATATGATTTCATAATTGAAAAGAGCAGTAAGTTTTTTATTGAAACCACAATGTTTCATATATTATTGAAATTTTGTTAAGTTCGAAAAACGGCTTCCGAAAAATCCATTCATATTTCAATTTTTGGAAGTCCACAACTTGAAAACTAAGCCTTATATAAAAAAAAATTAAGTGTTTACGCCTTCTAGAAGTGCAATTAAGCCAAATATGGACAAATTTCTAAATCTCATTTTTTTGCATTGTCCGCTTCGCCTGAAATGCCCCATATGGTATGTCATATATCTATCAAAATATGTGAACATCATATTAAAACTTGTAAAAGTGCTGTTTATCGAAAGCTATTTCTGAATTAAAATCGAACTGGATCGTACCAGTGGGTGTGTCACCGCCCTTAATTTTAAGGTTGATTACGGTATATATTGCAATTTATACAAGCTATTGTGTTAAAATTTGGTATGCAAATGTCGATCACGAATAAAATTTATTTTATAACCAAAAGCAGGCTAAACTGAAGAAGTGAGCGTGGCATATTTTGACTTCTTCATTCCTATTCGATTTTTTTCAACATTTAGATGTATGTATATACGAGTACGTATTATAATATTATTTTGATGTTTTGCAACCTCTTAACTTTTTCCAATATATCCCATAACTATTTTTTCGTCTTTTTCAACCTCTTTAAACTTTATTCGTCATTTTTTTATTTATTCGACTATTTCATCGATTTTGATTTGTTTCAACCTCTTCAACTTTTTTTGAGTTTTTCAACGGCTTTCAATGTGTTTCATCATTTCCCATTATTTTTTTCGACTTTTTCAACATTTTATAGCATTTTCCATATTTTTTCGACTTTTTCAATTTCTTTCAACTTTCTTCATTGGCTTCCATGTTTTTTTTTTTTTTGACTTTTTCAATATTTTGCAACCTTATACATTTTTTTCGATTTATTCAACCTCTTCATCGTCTTCTAAACACTTTTTTAAAATGTACGGTAGGGTATATGAGTTTCGGAATGACCAAAGATAACAGCTTTACTAGCTCTATTTTATTTCAATTTTTCATTTCTTTCTCAAATTTTTCAGAGCCGCAATATTCTATCCTTATTTGGATCATATGATTTCCGCATTAAAATCAAAATTCCAGGGTAAATTTTTGAGTATTTTACGCTTAGAAGGTTTAACCGGCAAATCACTCGATGGTGCATGTTGACGAAATCGTGGAGGCTGCTCTCAGTTACGAGAGTGATTTAAATTGCAGTAAGATTGAGCTCAAATCCAAAATTAGATGCTTTGAGTGCAATGGAAGCATTGACCATTATCAAAACAAAAAACATTGAATCGTTCTTCCCTAGAATCATAATTCTACTGCAAGTATATGCCACAATTCCAGCTGAACGAAGTTTTTCTATGTTAAACTATAATTTTCTATATATAAACTATATTTTTTCAAAAACTAGACTACTGATTAGATTGTTGTAATATGCTAAAAAATATAAATATTGCTCGTTGAAATATTCAATCAATGTGTGTTTTCATTTAAAAAATGTCATGCCCCCCCTCAAGAAAATCCTAGATCCGCCACTGCAGGCAGTTATTGATGCAAAAGGTTATCAAACCAGGTAATGAACAATTTTAGAAAATCGTTTTCCTTGAAGTTTCGTAAGTTAAGTATAAGTGTTTCTAAACTTTGGCCATGAAATGTTGTACTTTTGGTTTTTTCATCGCTTGTACTGATATGATAATTGTTTTTGGTATTTTTTGTTTTTTGTTTGTTTTTGTAATAAAAATACATATGAAATAATAAATACTTATATGAAATAACTTTTTAGTTTTGATGAAAAAATGTAAAAAATTATTAAATGTTTGAGACAAAATGTTTTGTTTCTTAACTTTTTTGAGTCACTGTATACTGCCGTACTAAGCGAAAAGGGCGTATCTCAAAAAATTTCGTTTCGAGATAATTGATTTTTTGTAAATGTCGTTTTATTCTTACTTTCGCTACCGATTTTTTAACTTATTTATGGCAGCTTAAATATCATTTTAAGCTGCCATATTAAGATTTACTTATGACTTAAGCAAAACATCGAAATTCTCTGTGATTATACGCTTTTCATAAAATACGTCCATTTCGTTTGGTATTTATAGCATTAAAAATGTAGATACGCCACTTTACTTAAGACTTGTCATATAAACTGTCATACAAAATATATGTATAATATTTTTTATCATATAAAATACAGATAATATAATATCAAAGCAAGAATCAAATTTTATTTATAAAATCTCAAGCCTTAAAAGTAGGGAGTTTCCTCCAAACGGACATTCTTTTTTCTTTCCTTTCGAAACGAAACCAAACAGGTAATGACAAGAACTTGCCACGACAATTATCCATTTAACGAAGCTTTGCGTTAAATTTCCGTTATTTTTTTAAGTTTTTTGTCGTATACGAATATAATAATAATCTACCTTCGTATTTTTGAGATACGTCTAATTCGCTTAGTAATTTGTGGTAAAATTGATATAGAAGAAATTTTCTTAGTAGATTTTTTATATGATTGAACTAAGATACATATCGGCATTTGGAGTGTTTCATTGCCATAAGAATCTTGGATGCTTTTTTTTTTAGATACGCCCTTTTCGCTTAGTACGGCAGTATAGATCATGTTTGACATTCTGCAGTACATTAGTAACAGTATGTATCACGAAATAGAACGATACTACAAAATGTGTTAGCATCATTTGCTTGTGATTTGTAATTCACTGTGAACTCAACATATCATTTAGAATTACGGGTGTGCAACGAGCAGTTCGAACTTCGTCGGGCATTCCATCAAAGTTTCGAACCTAAGACGAGCAGATCAATCGATCGAACAGCCCGATTGTTCGAGTGCTCGTAGCTTGCAACGTGCTTGCCGACTGCTTCGCGCTGTGGAACGGTGATTTAATTCATGTAACCAGTTGTGCTTTGTGTACTGTAAATGGTACAAGTGAAAGTGAAAAAATATGTCTAACATAGCCAAGCTAAGCTTGTAAAAAATGTTTTAAATCATTATTGTATAGTAGTTCCACGACGACATCACTTCTGCGACATGCCAAATTGCATGATCCAAGCATAAACGCTGCCTGTAAGATAATTTATTAATTTGAATTCATGTATTTATTATTATATTTAACAAATTTTTTGGTAATTTTATTGTTACTTAAAGGATTTTCCAGTTTTATATATGTATAAAAATGACTGTAAAACAGCACGGAAGTATCTAAGCATAAACCAGGTCCGTGCGCAAGAGGGGAATTTGGGGGTTCAAACCGCCCCCCTCCTCCCCTCCCATTGGGAATTCTCGCACACAGGTTCTTATTAACATTTGAATGAAAAATCAAAAAGACACAACAATTTTTTTTTTTAATGAAATAACTAAAATGCCAATAAATCGTCGGAGCCCGAGATTTTCATTTTTGACAAGATTGGCTCTCTCTAGCTATTTTTGAACCAAAAAACACGATTTTCGGCCTCTGCACCTCGCTAAGGCTAAGTAACACGAGCGTTTTTTCAATGCACATCTAAGCATAGCTCCGGATTCAATAATTCTCTCGAAGCACTGGATATTTGCAATGAGGACGCGTTTCCAAATGTCCAATGCTTTGTGTTATGGCAACTTTGCCTGTGACAACAGCAACAAATGAACGCTCCTTTTCGGCGCTACGTCATATAAGGACATACCTCAGATCAACTATGTCCGAAGATTGGTTGAACGGCTTAGCCTCGCTAAATATATATCACGATATCGAAATCAATGTGGAAGAGTTTTGGACGAGTTTTTTCAAGTACCTCGCAGAATAATCTACTTACGTAATGATAACTGAATATCGAATCATAACATAAACACATGTACATACAGTAGCGAGCATAAAAATGCAACTGCGATCACTGAGTCAGATAATTTGCGATATCTTAAAAACAAATTGTGTTAGAGCTTTATAATTTTATATCTACTAGAGCAAAAAATTGCAACTCTTCAAAACTCAATTTATTCCAATAGTTTCAGTATTCTTACAGGAGAATATTTTTTTTTTATTTTTTGGAGTGGTTTTTCTCTTTCACTTCGCAATCTTTTAGTGGGTTTAAGATCCGGTTACTGAGCTGGTCTCTCCAAAATTTTCGAACTATGTGACTTTTCTGTTTGGGGTCGTTTTCGTGCTGAAATATACATCCAGGAACCCTTTAATCGATAAGATGTGGCAGTATGTGCTCTTTAAGTATCACGCAGTAAACGCTTGCATTCATGATTCCATTAATTTTGACCAACGGACCAACTCCATTATGGGAGAAAGAATCTTAGAACGATGTAGAGTTAAACATCAATTGTTATTATCATTAATTTTTCCATATCTTTAACAATTATCGACCCGCTTTCATTTTTACCGTAGGTAGTTGGTATATAAGTAAATAACGTTGTCTTGGGAGCTTCCGCACGTAACTTATTCCATCAGAGCAGAACAAATTAAACTTGCTTTCTTCTCTTATTACACCTTGACCCATTACTCGCTTGTCCACTACAGATACCACTTTGGAAATGTAGACCGGTTTTTTTATTGACTTTGCTTCTATGCAGTATTATAGATGTCCGTCTGGCAAACAAATTTCCCATGTTTAACCGTGAACACGAATGGGAATGCCAGTTTTTTCGATCACGTAGTCAGGAACATCTTCTGCCGTGGTCTTTGTATAATTTTTGACCTTCAACATCATTTGTCAATCTAAGTGGACTGTTGTTTTTCGTGGATCTCAGAACGTGTCGACCACGATTCGAAAAAAATCAGGTCTGCTAATTTAGAAAAATGCAGATATCTCTGTTTTGAAATAAGATAATGATATGCGGTTTCCGCATTCATTTAAGGGAATATCAGTTCATTAAAAATGATGTTCCATGGGATCAGCGGTTACATAATATTTTAGGTGTTGGAGCTAGAAAGTGGAAAATTGGTACTTTTTTACTTTTGTCCGGTCAATTGTCAATTTTTTTGCAAGAAACGAAGAAGAAGAAGAAAAACCAATCACGGTTTGAATTCCCCGATCAATAGTTTCCCGAAAACCATACCCACTTTGTTGGAAAATTTTATAACCTCTACAACTTGCAGCATTTTCTAAATCAAGATTTTTGAAAATGGGTTGTTTACTTAAAACAGAGGGCGCTAATCCAGTTTTCAATATTAACCTTAATCCTAGTAATGGGGCTTGTCCAGACATATAAGGCTATTGTAATCCGCTGACACATCGTGAAAAAATCAAAAAGTTTTTTTTTTGAACCGCTCTAGTGTCCTTAGTGGATTCTATGCCCGCCAGATATCGTCAATAGTGGTTATGCCTCTAAATATTAACTTAAGACAAAAATATTCTCCTGTAAGCATACTGCAGCTATTGAAATAAATTGAATTTTGAAGAGTTGCATTTATTTTGCTCGCTTAATTTTTGATTGTCTTATTATTTTATGCATTACAGAACACTGCATGCAGATAATTCAACAAAAATTTACATAAATAACGTCAGGGACCATTTGCACGTAGATATAAAATTATAGAGCTCTAACACAATTTGTTTTTAAGATATCGCACATTTTTTGACTCAGTGATCGCAGTTGCATATTTTTTATGCTCGCTACTGTGTGTACATATGTATTTAATTATAATTACATGTCCATACTAACAGTAAACCGTTTTTTGACGTTTTTCATGAACATAATCTTTATGAAATGACTGAGTTAAAACCCCCCCCCCCCCCCCCCCCATGGATGATTCCTGCGCACGGGCCTGGTAAAAACAAATATTTAAGTAAAGGTTGTGTATAAATCTGTTTTTATTTATGAACAATTATGTGATGACATTTTTTTTTAAAAAATTTTTTAAATCGATCTCCCACTGTGTGACGCGAGGAACCTTTGTTAACTCCTGCTTGAAGAAATTAATTAATTCACATGATTTTACCTCATGCACCATCACATAGGCTCTTGCCGTGAGAAGTTGCAAAAAAATGTCATTCTATTTTCAATCCAAAATCATCTTCGCGATGGCATATATTTAAAATTATTTTTGTATTGAGCAGTAAAAAATAATAGTTTAATATTTATAATTTCATAACGTGAACTCTGTGTTATAATTGAAGAGTGGGCGAACAGAACATTACACTAACCTTCAAATAATTTCAGTGTCAGACACTTCCAAAAGGTACTTTTTTGATAGCAAAGTTAATAGTTAGTTCAGAGACATAAGCCTTTTTTCGCGATTTCTTAACATTTTTGCAACTGGACATGTGTCGTTCTGTTCGCCCACTTCTCAATTGTTGTTTTTTCCTCTCATTTGTACCATTGCACTATAGGTCAAACAGCACACTTGCCTGGCCAAAACTCAATTTATACAAGTGCTGCTATTTAAGTTTTGTTGTTATAGTGTAATGGAGAATAATTCAAGACAAACAAAATGGCATTTTGTTTTTGGAAAAAATAATTTACCGTTTCTTAGCGATGTGTCAAAATTGATGCATTCGCATTCTACTGTGATAACGAAAACAAGTGATGATTTTTACTCTTTTTTTAAATATTGTGAAGTAATTTAAAAATTTTTTTTTTTTAAATAAATAAAATAAATAAATAAATAACTTAAAACATTTAAATAGATTTTGGTTTTCTGTGAAAAAAATCTAAAATTAAAATGAGACCCTTAATTTGTCAAATTTTTTTAAGTTTCCAACTTTGTGTAAGCTTTTAAAATTTTGTTGGGGTTTGTTAGTCTTATGACACCCTATATTAGTTAGATGTTGCTATTGTGGATGTTTATTAGAAATTTAGATGCCCGATTTTGCACGTTTTTTCGTCAGATGACTTATTCTTCCACAATTCTGATTTCTTCGAAGTCTGGTTGCAAAAGACAGACAAAACGGAAAAAGAAGAGGCTGTTTTCAATTACTTATTATAACAATACTGAAAATGCTACTAACCCAAGATATTTACAGCAGAAAGCGCATAATTTTTGCATCAGAGCTTACGAAAAAAGTGTAAAAAGCCTGTTTTCTAACAGCTAAATATTACTTGGCTCAATTGCAAAATACATGCAGGTTACAAGTGCGGCAAAGTGGCAAATCAGAAATGAAGATGATAAAAATAAAGTATCAGAAAAAAGAAAACAAAACAAAATTTATTTTTCAAAAAGCTTGGCCCTATAGTAGATAAACCGAAAGTAGGTGGTTTCTGGAGTACAAACGATGGCAAGTCTGCGTGCCGAGCTTTTCCGGAACATGAAATGTTTTCTCAAATTACTGGCATTGAGAAGGACTTGATTTTTCGCATAAAAATAATTTTAATAAGCATGTCTTGTCAATTTCCTTTAAATGTAAACAAATTTCAAGCTTACTGCTTTGAAACCGCAAAAATTTTCCAAAATATGTATTCCTGACTCCCAATGACAGCAACTTCACACAAAATGGTCATTCATTCAAAGGAAATTATAGAGGGTTTAGTTCATCCTGTTTGTTGTTTTGGAGAATAATCAGCAGAGTCTCGACACAAATTATACTAATCTGATAGACTACATCATGCACGCAAAAGTTGCCGTTTTAATACACTTTTAGACGTGTTTCATAGAGCAATGGACACATCAGATCCAATAATTTCTTCGCTGTCTTTATATAGACGCATTCAGACTAAAAAGCGTCTACAAATTCCAACAGAAGTTTTCCGATTATTAAGGTGTGAAATACCAGTCGAACGAAATTGGGTAAACCGAAATTATAAGTTCAATGTATATAAACATTTTAACAAATTTATTGTTAGAAAGAGATGCTTAAATAAACGTTATGTATTTCTTAACCTAATACTGCAATCCAAAAATAAAAACACAGAGTTTATTTCATTAATTATGGAATTTTAAGAAATGTAGTACGTGGCATTTTTGACCCGGTAGCACAAGGGTTAAGATTTTCCTCAGAGTTATTTTTTTAGCCTAGAGTCAACATAAAAAATACATTTCCAGTTAATCACCATGATAATGTAGCCGTTATTAGTTTAGGCCAGTGACATGTGCTATTTGACCTACAGTGCATTGGTGTTTGTGTTGGAAATTCAAACAAAATCTCACTCTCATTTTTTTTTCTTGCTTCTTTAAAGCCACCTGAACACGTAGAAGGGATGAAAATCGGTTAACGAGATTCCAGGCTTTTTAAGTTCAAGTTTAAAACTAAATATCCTGAAAGTTTCATATTTTTATCTCGTGGTCCACATGCTGATATAATAGCCTAAAAAATGCAATTTTTCAGAAGTTCGAAATTTCAAGCACAGATTTTTATTTAAAAAGAAGGTCGAAGGAGTTAATTGTAGATTTTATTTCTTCTCCGATATTTGTGCTTGAGCTATAAGAAATATTAATGGTTTGTATCCAACAGTCGCGACACTGGAGCCAGTTAAAAACCAAGAAAAATCAATAGATATATGTATTTTCAGCACCGTGTAATTTTCGCGTATACAGATTGTGCGAATTTATATCCTTTGCACAAATACCTCCATCTCTTAACCTTAAGATGCCATCTCAAAAGTGTCTATATCTTAAGCAGAAAAATTTTTACAACTAAAAATATTGAAGCCTAAAAATAACGTTTTTCATATGCTTCGGTTCGGCCGGGCGGGATCTGACGCATCTGAAAATTAAATCACCTCGGATTTCAATCCTTGAAACCCTAAAGAGGGTTTTCGCAAAAGTTTGAGCAAAATCTAAACTCAGCCAGCTTTACCGATTAGACGTTTTTATCTGCAATGACTCGTATGTTTTTCTGTAAGATTGCATTTATTATTGAGCAGTGGCTTTAAAAAAAAATTATATATGACAACCTAGTCCTTCTGAGTATTCTACATGCCTCAAAGTTGCCTGTCCTACCTGTACAACAACGCCCATTTTTTCTGGTTAATTTTTGCACCACCAAACGTTCGCAAGCTATATTATGTAACAGTTTCTTAAATACCTTATTAGTTCAGGGAATATAGACAAAAAATAGCCAAACTATACGATTTCGTATTAGCGGCTCTAAGCAAAATCCCAAAAGTCCCCATCGATACGTGTGCCGCTTAAAGTTTGACACGGGCTCAAAAGTCGCCAAAAACAGTTTTTCGTAAAAATCTCGTTAACGGTCATTGATATCGAAAAATAAGTAGTTCAAGTCAAATTTGTAGCTTAGAAAATTTCCCACAAAAAATATTCAATTACTTTTTTTCGATAGACTGTCGGTTTTCAAAAAAAACGATTCAAAAAGTTGTGACGTGTATTCACTCAACGGTATACATTTATGTGTCGTATATGGAATAAAATTTGCAATGCGTACCAGGTCAAAACTTTTTATACCTCCGATCTTGTTTAAATTTTGGTTATTTGTAGTTCTAGTAGAGATCGATTAAATTCCTGGAGGATTTTGCTCCAACGTTTTTAGTTTCCAAAATACAGAGTTGTAAAATTGGTAATTTTTGACATTTTTTCTACCAACATATTTTTTTGAATTCAGTACTTCGATATCATTTGTAAATTAGGAATTCTAATAAGTGATTCCGTATACCGTTGAGTGATTACACGTCACAACTTTTTGAATTGTTTTTTTTTTTTTGAAAAAAGTAATTGAATATTTTTTGTGGAAAATTTTCTAAGCTGCAAATTTAATTTGATCTATTTTTCGATATCAATGACCGTTAACGAGATTTTTACGAAAAACTGTTTTTGGCTACCTTTGAGCCCGTGCAAAACTTCGAACTATCGATGGGGACTCTTGAGTTTTTCCTTAGAGCCACAAAAGGAAGGCAAATACGAAAATTCAGCTATCCCTTTTTTTTCGAAGTTTGGCTATTTTTTGTCTTTATTCCCTGGACTAATAAGAGACTTGGTTTTTAAAATATTATGTGGAATTTAATAATAAATATTTTGTTTCAAAAGACCAAAAAGTTAATTTTAGGCCCCTCTAGGAACCTCTTTTTTGCCTTTTTAAATTTTAAAGAATTTTTTTCGTCATTAGTATGGTTTTGCAGCTTCACGACACCCTGTTGGCTCTTTCATGCTTAAAATGTTTGTGTAATATTGTGTCACATATAATAACTAAAGATTTGTGATAAAGCAAGTATTGCTGATTTCTTATTACTGAAACTTCACATTTGGCAATTATCAGAGGCCAAAAACCGTAAAAAAAAACTTAACATTTCATAATTTTCCACGTCTAAGATGTTTTTTAAGATGTGTTGCGGTAAAGTTGTCAGAAATAGTAAGAAATTCTTTTTTATTTTAAATGCTTCAATGCAAAACTTCGAGCGGCTTCAGAGTTATAGACAACAAGCAGCTGGAGTTTTACTATCACACGCATTACATACATCGACTACATTACTATCATACTGTCTTAAACGAAATGCATCTAATTTGTTTGCAAAAAAAAAAACCAACAAAAAATTATACGTGCTGTAAATTCATGTTATTAAAATCATTTTCAAAATTGTTAAACTGATTTTTAATTTAATGCTACCATATTCGAATTGCAACTATCATGGTTTGTGTCTTTTTTTGAAATTATTCTTTGAGCTCTTAACCAAAACAAGATATGAGTCTGCGAAATCTGCCTGATCATGATTTCGCTCTTTGAAGTAATAATTTAAAAGAAATATTTTTTTTACTAAGTAAACAATGAGTCTTAAAATTGTTTACTTGTTAACAGCCTTACCTGAAATTCTGCTTTGTCATTTATTTTCTTTTGGAACTGCACCAAACGTTTCCATATTCTCTGTATATTTTTTTATGTATTAACATATTGAAAAGAGATTTTGAACACACTCAAGATCTCTATTCAAAATGATGACAGACAAATGACAAAGACCGTTTCAAGTGTGATGACGGTTATTATAAATAATTATATTCATAATATATTTGACAGTTATTCACATATACACATATTTTCAAACGTTGTAATTAAAAGCTAAAATGGAAAGTATTATCAGTTGTATATAAATCACCTTCGTGCTATATTTGCTTTGTAAAAGAAACTATTACTCTGATAAGTCGAATTTTTACAAGATTCCCAGTGCAATATGTTCAATAAAATGTATGAAAAACAAACAAATGTAAAGTAATAAAAAATCATATAGCACATTACTACGCTACATGTCAACAACTGTATTATATGACACAAGTAATGAATTGGCTTTTCGCACACACGATATTAACCCTTTCAAGTGTGCGGTGGTGTTGATATGGGTTTTAGCAACCCTAAAACAAATGGCTTACCATGGTTAATTTAAACGACTTCAAATGGTGAAAATATCTGATTACGTTAGTAACAAATCTTACTATATGTACTTATAAAATTGTGTGCCTTTGTACAGTAAATTGATCTTGGTTAAATTCCATGTGACTATTAGAAAGGAACAAATTTAAGAAATTTCTGAATGTTTGAGAAATTCCATTCTATTGAAATAACATGACTAACTTACGGTATAATGCCTGGATATTTTAGATGCTTTAACTAGGAGTAAAGTTTTCTCAAGTGGGCACAGAAAAAACCAACTTATTAAACTTAAACGTGTTTTTTTTTCATAACTTTGAAGATTTATTGATCAATATTAACGCCTCATATTTTTTTTTGCAAAATTTGGATTTCTTAAAAATCTATGAACAGGTGAATTTTTATGTGGGTGGTTTTTAAATTGCGATTTCTCAGTATATACTTATTAAGAAAAGTTAATGAAATTTTCGTGATAGGACAAGAAATGTTTTACAATTTATATGAAATAAAGTTTTTATAAAAATATTACTTGTAAAAAATTAAGTATTTAATAAGCAAATAGAATTTAAACCAACTTCTCATATGTTCAGAAACAAAATTTTTCCACAGAATTGTTCTGTAAAGTCTACACAACTTTTTTCTGAAAAAAAAAAATTTTAGTACGTTTCATAAATTAAAAAGTTACGAATGTTTAAGTGTCGCCACCTAAGCAATTTTACTCCAAACCATCCCATAAGAAAAATTTGAATTGTTTTTTTTTTTTTTTGAATTGTATTTGAATTGTAAAATTCAAATTTTTCTTATCAGATGGTTTGTACGAGTAAAATTGCCTAGGTGGCGACACTTAAACATTCGTAACTTTTTTATTTATGAAATGTACTAAAATTTTTTTTTTCAGAAAAAAGTTTTGTAGATTTTACAGAACAATTCTGTGAAAATTTTTTTTTTCTGAACACATGAGAAGTTGGTTCAAACTCTATTTGCTTATTAAAAACTTAATTTTTTATAAATAATAAATAAAATATTTATAAAAACTTTATTTCATATAAATTGTAAAACATTTTTGTCATATCACGAACATTTCATTACCTTTTTCCCAATATTTACTGAGAAATCGCATTTTAAAAAGACACCCACATAAAAGCTCACTTGCTCATAACTTTTTAAAAAATACAAATTTTGCAAAAAAAAAATATAAGGCGTTAATATTGATCAATAAATCTTCAAAGTTATGCAAAAAAAAAGGTTTAAGTTTAATAAGTTGGCTTTTTCTGTGCCCACTTGAGAAAACTTTACTCTAGATGAATTTGTTTTAGTCGACTCGTATCAATCGATCTTCCCAACAAACAAACCCAAGTTTTACAGTATTGAGTTTATATATTCCTAAGCTTTTTTTTTAAAAAAATTTTATCTTTTTGTTCATAATTTTATATGTAATTTTTTTTTTCTCTCAAAATTTCCAAGCATTTTCAAGTTGAAAATTTGTTAGAATTATGATGGTTTTGTTAGCTGTCTTCCGTTTTAATGGCAATAAACGTAAAGAAAAATAATTCATTGTAAAATATACGCCTGAGTCACAACTTTGGCTGCAGGCAAGAATACGCGCTATAGAACACAATTGGAGCAGCTAACTTTTATAATTTTTTTTTTTATATGCAACAATTTTTGTGCAAGGCAAATTAAAAAATAAACTAAAAAATTTTTTTATTTGTCATATGAATGCAACACTGATATTTCGCTGCCACAGTAAAAATGGAGCAATCTCTATTTGGTCAGCAAAATACTTGGCAGCAAAACGAATGGCTATTTTTCTCTTTCTCTCTACCATTGATCTAAAAGGGACTGATTTTGCTACTCTGTGGTTTTGCTGCTTAGTTTGCGGCTTAGTTTTTTTTTTTTGTTTGAATATCTCAACAAATTTAAAGCGGCCCTCACACGATCAGTATTACTGACAGTATTTTGCATACTGACAGTATTACTGATCGTATGAGGTGAGTACTGATGTACTGTCAGTATAGAAAAACGATACTGATGACTGATGAAAAAATCGGATATTACTGACGAAGTTTTTAAATACTGACAGTAATACTGATGGTGTGAGGTGAATACTGACAGTTCATCAGTATTATTGGCACAGAAAAGTGGCATGCCACTTTTTGGGGCAGATCCGGCTGAAAGCTGGTCAGAGGGTGCAAGTAGGCACGGGACGGCAAAACCCTGGGAGGGGGCGTGGCATGCCCCATTTTGTGGCAGATAGACGATGAGGCAGCGAAACTTGAAAGAAACTTGGAAAAGTTCCTCATTCAGTGGCATGGAACATTGCGTCCAAGGGTATGGTCGTCCGATGCCTAGCTGGAGACGTGGTGCAAGTTTGGATGGAATCTGCCCCAAAAAGTGGCATACCATTTTCGGCTGTCGGTCACGTAGCCGGAGCATAGTTCGCACCTTCACCAGTCGAATGTCAAAAAAACTGATTACTGACAATAAACAATACTGACCGTGTGAGTGGTACACTGACAGTAATGTAAATACTGTCAGTAATTATACTATCAGTAATATTGATCGTGTGAGGGCCGCTTAAGTGCAGTTAGATGAGATAAGTGAATCTTCTCGTCATAATTTTTAATTTGATCATATGTACATACAAACATGTATGTGAATATTTTTTTCTGCAAGCAGTGCAACAGCTTTATTTTTGATTCTCTTTTATGCTTTGTACGTGTACTAAGCTTAACTTTAAACTCTGTTGTGCTATTGTTGATGCTGCTTAACGGGTAAATTTTTGCTTGATTTTTAACCCTTTTTGCACTGCTCTAAAAATATTTTAAATTGCTTTCTTTTTTTTACGATTTCAAGATGGATTATTTTTCCTCTGAAAATTTGTTAGCTTGCTCTCTAGGTGATCAGTGCAAAAGCCAAAATATATTGAATTCTATGTTTTCCTGTTCAGGTCCCTGTGAACAGGCCTCTTGTGCAAACTTAGCAAAATCTATTACTGATTTATTATGCTCTGTCCATTCGGGCCTGCAATGGTACTGTCCATCCTGTAGACCCCTTTCCCCGTCGGTCTTTTACGAAAAAATTAAGCAATTTGGGGAAAATCTTAACAATCTAAATAATAATTTCAGAGATATTCTTAACAATTATCTAGACTTAACTCCCCAAATTGAAAAAAGCCTTAATGAGGCTACTTCACCGGATGTTAGTTTGCAAAATAAAACTATTACCGAGGCTGCTATGGTTTTTGCTTCCACTCCTTCGATCTCCACTTTACCTAAACAAGCTATTTCCTTAAAAAAGAAAAGAAAGTCTAAAAAGAAATTAAATAAAAATCTGGGTAATGTGGGGAGGGTGGGCGGTGCGGCCGTCAGTCGTGACAAAACTCCCGTGGATTGCTCTCTAAATACCTCTTCACCCACTCCCAATTTTCCCGCTATAATCTCTAGTAACAATCTTCCATCTCCTTCCTCCACTATAAATAATCCTCTGTCAATTTCGGTTATTGCCAATCCGCGGGTGGATGTTGCGATTGATCGCTCTGTGCCTCCGGTTTCCCTGCAGGCATTACCAAGGTTAAAATTGATTTTCATTTCACGACTTCATTCCAACACTACCTCTGACAGCGTTAAAAATTTTATCAGACAAAATCAAATAATTCCTGCCGACGCCTTCGTTTCTTGCAGGAAACTCGGTAATAAACCAACTCATGCGTCTTTTAAAATAACAGTGGCATCTTCTCATGTTTTTGCCATTCTTAAATCTAAAGCATGGGTGGATAATATCTATATTTCAGAATTTAAATCGAAAAAAAATTATAAAACTGCACGTTCCAATTCAAAAAACTGAAACGGCTATCCCTTTACTATCAAAATGTAAGGGGTTTGCGTTCCAAGACGCAAGATATCTTTTTATCAACTCAGAATTTCTCTGAGGATATTATCGTGTTTACCGAAACTTGGTTAAACCACAGTTTTCTCAATATGGAACTTTTTGATATAATATTGAACTGTTACCCGACTAGAAAATGTCGTTAGGCGTAAATTAGGTCCTCATTGGTTTTGCCTAACCAGCACGTTAGGGCCAAGTGTGGAACCCCAACGACAAACTAATTTGGATTGTAACGGTATTCCCCAAATTTTCCTAAATAAGATTGTTCAACGCATACCTCATTAGGCTCTCGTTGGGCCTTTTCTACAGGGAGAATGAAAAAAAAAAATTGTTGTGTCTAGGGGGAACCATTTTTTATCATTGGTTGTTTTTTCACGTCATTGCAGTGCAGCGCCACATAATGCATACTACTACTTTTTATATGATTTTTATTACCCACAATACTTCCACGTTAATATTTTTGTTGACTTACTTTAAATGAATTTATTTTTGTGACGTTTATTTATTTATATTCTCAGTCGTCATTCATACACAGAGTTCATATATATTCATATTTTAATATCAAAGCAAAGAGTCACCCAGGCAACATTCACATAGTTCATCACTATTTTTATACATTTGATGTCATATATATATAATTATGAAAACAAAAAAGTAATAACGAATTATTAAAAAATTATTTAGATTTTATTAGAAAAATTCAATGTTTACCTGCGCTGCCACATTTGGTAGATTTCCCCAAATTTGGTAGAAAATTTTTGGTTTGGTAGAAATTAAGACTTTTTTCATTTTGGTGGATTTTCTTTGACAATTAAATGAACCGATGTAAATTAATGTTCCTTCTGATTTGAAAAGTTACTTTACTTTATTAAGCTTGTTTTTGAATGCTTTTGTGTGAACTGTGTTTTATTTTAAGAAAAAACAGATTTACTGTTCAACCTAAATTAGAGCGTTGGGCGTTGACTTTGCCGGCGCTACGCTTTTGAGTTGAGCGCTGAACCTTAATAAAAGCGTAGCGTTAAATGTCATGTAGAGTTAATTTGTTTACTGTTTGTGACAGAAAAAAAATCAACACAATAAAATAAAAATTAGCTGCCAACGCTCTGTCAAAATTGAAAAATCAAATACGCTGGCGTTAGAGCGTTGCTTATTTCGTTTGGCTTCATATAAAATGTATGTGCATGAGAGAATTTTGACAGCTAAACGACGCTGCCGCTCTAATTTAGGTTGAACAGTTATAGTACAAAGCTGACGCTTACTTGGGAAACCGAGACCTCTAATATACCATAAATATTGGAAGGCGACCGCATTCTGATCATTTCTGATATATTTTGGATATTTGTGGTTTTGCAAAAAGTTTTTAGAAACAAATTTTAGAACCATTTTTAACTTCTGCACGTGTACATGATTTTGAACTACTTTGATTCCCAATTCGAAAAGATATATTTCACATAATTTGCGGCATCTTGCAGGTGATGTAGAAAAGTTTTGGATGAATTCGATGCGATCGGATTTGAAAATTACATTGGAATTCTATCAAAAATGGCTAAAAAAGGGAGGTTCCATTGGAACAAATTTATCAAACAAGAATTTTTTCAATTACCAAAAATAAAAAATACAAATAATGTTACATTGAGCTTTGCAAATTAGTGCTTGCACTAAATTGTATGACACAATGAAATCTTACACAAATAATTATTTACTTTATAATTGTGACATTATTGTTAAATCCATAAGTAAAACTGCAATTGTTAAAAAATACGGCACTTCATAATTTAGTCGTATAACCACTATTTCGTCTCTAATTTTTATTCTATTAACAACAACTTGCATAACTACATTCTTGAAAAGGCTTTTTTGAGTATACATATATCAGTTTGTGTTAAAAATATGGTTGCGTCAAGCTACGCATCTAACGACTCGGAATGACCAGGTTCAACTCCACCGCAGGAAAAGTTCTTCGAAATTTTTTTTTTTTTAATTTGTGTTCGCATAATAAAACACCAAATTTATAAATATATCAAGGTCAATATTAATTAAAAAATTAAATGATGAAAATCAAAGTTGAAAAAGTTTAGGAAACGTTGCATCTGTCATCGACCATTTCTTACAGTTCAGTAGTAAATTCGAACATAGTCACGACTACAACATTACTTATTCCCCAGATTTACTGAATTCAGGCATTCCTAAGGTTATTACCATGACCAAACCTTTAGGCAAACCAAACATTGGCATGCCGCAGTAGGGCCTAATCAGGCAGTTGATAGGTAAAACTAATTTAGAAATGTCTTACAATTGCCTAATTAGGCTGCTAGTACACATTCCTAATTTTGGCTAGCCTAATTATTTCCCAGTTAGGGCCAAAAGTATATTTAGGCATGCCTAAGAAAAATTCTAGTCGGGTATGTGTTAAGGTTACACATTGTAACTCTAATTTATACATTCTTAACACTTATGTTCCTCCAAATAGTAGCGCAGATGTCTACGATTGTCTTTCGATGGCCGTAGAATATATTATTAATGAACTAGACACTAATGACGACATTTTGTTGTTAGGTGACTTTAATCTGCCTGACCTAAAATGGACTCCTTCGGACGATGGTACATATTTTTATGCATCTTGTCCAAAAACTCGACAAAAACAAATTTTTGTTGACGAAATTCTTTCAAATTTACAACAAGTAAGTTGTATAACTAATTGTCATGGACGACAACTTGACTTAGTCTTGGCTACAAAAAGTAGCAATGTTGTTGTAAGAAATGCTACTCGTATCCATGCTCTGTCTACGGTAGATTCCTATCATCCATCTTTGAGTATTGTGTACCAATCTGACAATGAAAATTTGACTAATGCATGTTCATCCATTAATATTTACGAATTCAATTTTAAGAAAGCTAACTTTTTAAAATTGAATGAAAATTTAAGAAATAAATTAGATGACTTACTCACTTTTTTTAATAACAATACATTTGATGATTGCATTAAATTTTCTATGGTGAACTTTTTTCTGCCATAGCATTGTCGGTTCCATATACAAGGAAGTATGTTAATAATTCCTCGTACCCCTGGTATACAAAGGATTTGAAAAAAGTTCGCAATGGCTGTAATAGGGCATGCAATAAATACGTTTGTAGCCAGGACCGTAATGACCTTGTTGCTTATCAGCGACTGTTTCTTGAATTTAAAGATATGTCAGCTTTGGTTTATTCTGAATATTTGAATAAAATTAGGCTGAATATTCTTCATGACCCCAAGAATTTTTGGGGTTTTATTAATTCTAAAAAAAAATCTGACGGGTTTGCATCTGAGTTTAAAACAGCGACCCACAAGTTATAGCCGGGTAGTTTGCTAATTTGTTTAATGAATAGTTTTCTACGGATTCATTTAGCCCTGAAATCAACTATTTTGAATATATGGATAACGACCCTTTAGTTTCGGTTAATGAGATATCTTTCTCTCCTGACCTCATAGAGAAATATATTTCATCTGTTGATGATGACTTCAACTCCGGACCGGATGGTATTCCTGCGACAGTTTTAGTAGACTGCAGCTCTGTGCTGAGTCAGCCCCTCAGTATTTTATTTAATAGATCAATTCAAGAAAGCTATTTTCCAAAATTTTGGAAAAATGCATACATTAGCCCCATTTTCAAGAAAGGGTGTAAAAATGATATTTCAAACTACGGCCCGTGGCTAAGTTATCATCAATACCGAAAATTTTTGAACATATTATATACGATCAGGTTAAGGTGTGCTGTAGTGAAGTCATAACAACTCGTCAGCATGGTTTTGTTAATGGCAGATCTACAGTTTCTAACCTCCTTGATTTCACTTCTTTTGCATTAAGCTCTTTAGACTCTGGTGGGCAAGTTGACTGCATCTACACTGACTTCAGTAAAGCATTTGACAAATTACCACATAATTTGATTTTGTTTAAGTCAAAGAAGCTTTGATTTCGCTTAAGTTTTGTCAGCTGGATTGAATCTTATTTATCTGATCGCACGTATCAAATAAAATTTAGGAGAGTGTTTTCCTCCCCATTTAGCGCGACATCAGGTGTTCCACAAGGAAGCCACCTGGGGCCGCTCCTGTTCATTTTAGCAATTAATAACGTTACACATGTTATTAAAAACTCCCATCTGTTAGTATATGCAGATGACATGAAAATTTACAGGAACGTAAAAGGGGTTGGTGAAATTTCTCCACTTCAGTCTGACTTGAAATCCTTTGAAGTTTGGTGTTCTAAGGATAACTTACATCTTAATCCTGATAAATGTCAAGCTATGATTTTTACCAGGAACAAAACTATTGTGGAATTTGATTATAAATTAAAAGGTAAAAATATTTGTCGTGTCGATATAGGGTCAGAATACGCGAAACCGACATGTCTGAAATGTTTTTCAAAGTTTTTTATATGAATCTGTAGCTGCAAGTGGTGGAAATTAGTGTACGGAAAAACTTTTTAAAAAAAATTGTTGTTGCAATAATTATAGCCAGTCAAAGTTTTCATTAAACTTTTTTTAAAATGCTATAAGTTTTGAACTGCTTGACTGATTGTGACGAAATTTTTTAGTTTCTGTAGATAATAAGTTGAACTTCTGTATTAAAAAAAAAAAGTTGAAAAAATTTTGCATTTTTGTTGTTAATTAGCAATTTTTCTATCAACAATTGAATTTTAATGACTTGCTCCGCCTCGAAAAAATCTGAAAAAATATTACAGAGATGCATTGAACCCTTCCAAACTAGAATTCGTCAGAAAATCGTGGAGCCTCAATTAGTTTTGACGCTATAAATATTATAGTAGTACCGGGCGGACGAAAAATGCATAAAAATTTTATTGTTTTTCCAAAAAAATCAATAACACTAATTTACAAGAAAAAGGATCGGGTTTCTCATAGACTTTTTTCTATGTATTTTGGGGCGTAGTTTCCAAAAATGGCAACCATTTTTTTTTTTTTCTTAAGAATCGTTTTCGAGATATCCCCAAAAAACCCCCTTTTCGGCCCTTTTTTCATTTATTTGGCTATATCTCGATTAATTTTTTTTTTTTCGAATCAAAAACGCTTTTCAGCATTCTAAAGATATTTTCACTCCCTTTCTAACGGCATGCTGTTTCCTTGAATCAAATAAGATTTGATGAAGTTACAAGCACTCAAAGTCCAAAAAAACTGACTTTTTTAAAAATCACTAAATTTCGATTGCTTTATTTGAATGAAAATTTTTTTCTTTTTCATATTTTTAGAATAAAAAATGAAAGGGTATTCTTTTGCAAATATTTTAAGTATAATTTTGTGGATATCGAACAAAAAATGTAGAAGTTATTTGAGAAAACAGTAAACAACTTGCAATAAAATTTAACGAAAATACATTTGTTTTTTATCTTGTAACTTCATCAAATCTTATTTGATTCAAGGAAACAGCATGCCGTTAGAAAGGGAGTGAAAATATCTTTGGAATGCTGAAAAGCGTTTTTGATTCGAAAAAAAAAATTTATCGAGATATAGCCAAATAAATGAAAAAAGGGCCGAAAAGGGGGTTTTTCGGGGATATCTCGAAAACGATTCTTAAGAAAAAAAAAAAATGGTTGCCATTTTTGGAAACTACGCCCCAAAATACATAGAAAAAAGTCTATGAGAAACCCGATCCTTTTTCTTGTAAACAAGTGTTATTGATTTTTTTGAAAAACTATAAAATTTTTATGCATTTTTCGTCCGCCCGGTACTACTATAATATTTATAGCGTCAAAACTAATTGAGGCTCCACGATTTTTTTGACGAATTCTAGTTTGGAAGGGTTCAATGCATCTCTGTAATTTTTTTTCAGATTTTTTCGAGGCGGACCACATTATTAAAATTCAATTGTCGACAAAAAAATTGCTAATTTACAACAAAAATGCAAATTTTTTGCAATTTTTTCTAATAATACAGAAGTTCAACATATTATCTACAGAAATTAAAACATTTCGTCACGATCAGACAAGTTGTTCAAAACTTATAACATTTTTAAAAAAAAGGTTAATGAAAATTTGACTGGCAATAATTATTGCAACAAGAATTATTTTTAGAAAACTTTTCCGTACACTAATTTCTACCACTTGCAGCTACAGATTCATATAAAAAACTTTGAAAAACATTTCAGACATGTCGGTTTCGCGTATTCTGACCCTATAGTCAAAGACCTAGGTATACATTTTGATGTTAAATTAACTTTTAATGAGCATATTAATCAAATTTGTAAAAAATCCTCATCTCTGCTAGGCTTTATTAAGAGGTGGGCAAAAGAATTTAATAGCCCTTTAGTAACGGTGACTTTATATAATACAATAGTGCGCCCTCACTTAGAGTACGCTACCAAGTATGGTCACCATTTTATAATATTCATTTAAATAGAATTGAAAGAATTCAAAAAAATTTTATTCGTTTTGGTCTCAATGGCTTAAATTGGATTGACCCTTTAAACCTTCCTCCTTATGAGGATCGCTTAAAGTTATTACATATGCAGTCTTTGAGCTCGCGTAGAAATATTGCGGATATACTTTATCTGCATCAACTTGTAACTGGGTCTCTTGCTGCACCAGAGCTTCTTAACTATATACATTTTAATAGTAATCGGAGGAGTACTCGTAACTCTTATCAGTTATTTTACCAACCGGTTAGTAGAACTAATTATATGGCTACAGATCCTTTTAATCGCATGACAACTCTTATCAATAATTGCGAAGTTTATAACATTAGCTTGTCAAAAGGTCAACTCAAGCTTAGAATGAAAACTAACTGTAGCTAAATTTGTAGCTTAATGGTGGTGTATATTTTTTTGTTTGTATTGTCCGAGCCCCACAGCATGCTGGGTAAATTTTTTCTAACATTTATCCCTTGGACTACGTAAATTTATACATATAATTATTTTAATATCTATATGTCTATGTTTACATGGTGTGAGTGGGTATGTTTAGAAAGTGCGATAAAGCTAAGAAAAAATTATAAAATAAATAACAAATTAATGTCCATGATAATTTTTTCTATTCCATTATTTATTGAATAAGCTTTTTACTTGGTATAAAACTTCAATGCTAAATAGCTAAGAAGGCTATAATAGCTGTAGTAGCTAAACTCTATTATTATTATTATAAACGACCAAAAGTTGCAAATAAATTTACAAGTTGACATCTTTAATGTTTAGTCAGCATTTACTGCAACAGTGTACAGTAGAAACTTACAAAAGTGAGGCGTTTTGACTAGTCGATTAGTATTTGATTTTTGTGTTTCTGAAGCTGCAATTTCAAAAACTAAAAAAAAAAATCTGAACAAACATTTATGCTGCAGCGGCGAGTACATGTGATAAAATTAGCAGGAAAACTTTACATAATCCAGAAACGTAGATATGGAAAATCAACTATACAAATGGTTCTAAAATCAACGCGAAAGAAACTGTCCAATTAAACGTAATATACATATGTATATGTTTATTGTTTTTCTACACATACATATAAGAATAAATATCAATGGATGAAACTTGTATGTATATAAAGTGTTCCAACATTAAAAAATATATAATATGTAATATGGAAACACACATATATGTATAAAGACTTGGAATTTCTAATTTTTGAAATTACATTAGTGTCTCTAAAAAGTTAAGAATTAAGAAAAGTTAAGCACCTTAAAAACAAACTACCTACTTAACTTTTGTGAGTTTCTACTGTATTAACATTTTTTTTTTTTTTTTTTGTTGTAAAATGTATTGTTTCCTACATAGTATTTGTATGACACTCCGCTATTGCTGTGCTATGCGCCAATGTTGTGGCGATTACAAAAATCTTATATTTGGATTAATTAAATCTTGTTATCCAGGTATACATTTGTGCATATGTTGGTGGCATCGATGTTTTGCTGATATCAAAAGATCATTGAAATAACACTAGTCAACAGTGGTTTTGTTGCCCTGGATATCTCTGCGGATTTCTATAGTTTCAAGCTCACAGTTTACGAATATATTCATGAAAGTGCTGGATTGGCTCTAGTTTTTATGATATTGAGGTATTTATCTCTCATATATAAAAATCTCGTGTCACAGTGTTTGTTACCGAACTCCTCCGAAACGGTTTGACTGATTTTTACGAAATTTTGTGTGTATATTTGGTAGGTCCGAGAATAGCTCGTAGGCTATAAAAATTTTATTTAGGAAACATATTTAGGGTGGCCCTCATACAATAATATTTTTAAGATAGCATTTTCACAAAGACCACTTCATCGATTCACATGGAACTTACACCCGTGTCTTTTATATTTAGAGACATAGTTGAGTCTATAAAACTTTTATTTAGTGTGCATATTTAGGGTGTCCCTCATACAAAAATATTTTTAAAATAGCATTTTTACGAAGACAGGTTAATCGATTCACATGGAACTTACACCACGTATCTTTTATAATATAAGCAGCACGTGGTGTAAATTCCATGTGAAACGATGTAGTGGTCTTTGGGAAAATGCTATTTTAAAAATAATTTTGTATGAGGGCCACCCTTAATATGCACCCTAAGTAAAATTTTTACACCCTGCAAGCTATTCCCAAACCTACCAAATATACACACAAAATTTCATAAAAATCAGTCAAGCCGTTTCGGAGGAGTTCGGTAACAAACACTGTGATACGAGATTTTTATATATGAGAGATAAATACCTCAATATCATAAAAACTAGAGCCAATCCAGCACTTTCATGAATATATTCGTAAACTGTTAGCTTGAAACTATAGAAATCCGCAGAAACATACAGGGCAACAATAAAAAAAGTTAATTTCGTTGAGTGGTGTAATCAATGTGATGATGCATATTAGAGGTCTGCACGGATACCAAAAATTTACTCGTTTCAGTAATCGTTCAGTTTTCTGTTACTCTAATTACAAGTACACATTTCTTTTGAGTACCATAGCGTAAAGTAAAAAAAGTTGAATAAACTTTGTGAATGTATACGCACAACAAAACTGAAGGTAATGAATCAAACTGAATGAAGTGCCTTATTGAGGGTATTCCTGAAAACGCGAAAAAGCCTCGAAAACTGCGTAAACTGCGAAAACTGAGCACATTTTCGAGCCTCGAAAATAATTTGTATGAAGACAAGTTTGTTCAACTCTCGCATAATTTCGTAATTTATGAGGGCTTATAGGCCAAATTTGTTATTAATGTGTCATTCATTAAATTCTTAATACTATGAATCAGTGATCGGAAATAGCGAAACTCAAAGTTTTCCTTACGCTCAAAAAAGAGGGAAATCAAAAGCGCTCTCTTTACAGAGAGAAATGTTTGTATGTTTTAATTTTTTTTGTATACATTCGTACAGTTTTGATATTGCATTCTCAGTTCTTCTTTTTTATTTTTTTTATACCCTACACCGGGGGTATATTCACTTTGTCCTTCCGTTTGTAACACATAGAAGGAGGCGTGGCAGGTATGGAAAAGTATATATATTCTTGATCAGCGTCACCACCTGAGTTGATTTAGCGATGTCCGTCTGTCTGTCTGTCTGTCTGTCGAAATTCGAAAAAATATGGAATATGTTGAGAAAATTTGAAAGGGGTTGAAAAACTCGAAAAAAGTTGAATGAGGTTGAAAAAATCGAAAAAAGTTGATTGAGGTTGAAAGAGTCGAAAAAATTTGGAAAATGTTGAGAAAAGTTAAAGGAGGCTGAAAATGTAAAACAGTTGAAAGAGGTTGAATAACTCGAAAAAAGTTGAATAATGTTGAAAAATTCGAACAAATATGGAAAATGTTGAAAAATTCGAACAAATATGGAAAATGTTGAGAAAATGTTGAAACTGTTGAAAGAGGTTGAATAACTCGAAAAAAGACAAATAAGGTTGAAAAATTCTGAAAAATATGGAAAATGTCGAGAAAAATTGAAAAGGGTTGAAAAATGTTGAAACAGTTGAAAGAGGTTGAAAAACTCGAAAAAAGTTGAATGAGGTTGAAAAAGTCGAAAAAATATGGAAAATGTTGAAAAAATTTGAAAGAGGTTGGAAAACTGGAAAAAAAAAATTGATTGAGGTTGAAAAAGTCGAAAAAATTTAGAAAATGTTGAGAAAAGTTGAAAGAGGTTGAAATATTTTGAATGAAGTTGAAAAACTCGAAAAGTTGAATAAGGTTGAAAAATTCAAACAAACATTGAAAATGTTAAATATATTTAAAAAAGATAAAAAATCGCGAAAACAGTTGAATGAAGTTAAAAAGTCGGAAAAATGTAGAAAATCGTTGAGAAGACTTGAAAGAGGTTGAATAATAATGAAGCAGTTGAAAGTGGTTGAAAAACTCGAACTAAGATGAATAAGACCAAATTTTATTAGGATTACTCCTATGGTACGCTAAATATGGCATTTTATGCTATAAGTTTGTGTAGGAGGTGCCACACCCACTAATTAAATCCCATCAAAATTTATATAATTTCAAAGCTTATAGTAACCGACACCTCTACACCAAATTTATAGAATACTAGCATTACCCTGTGCGCATCGCTTCACCTCAACCGTGGTGTATATTCGATGTGCAGTCTACGTGAAAATTCTGTTTAAAAAATACTTTTGTATGAGGACCACCCTTAGTATGCACCCAAATTAAAATTTTTACAACCTAAGCAGTGCCTCTTAATATAAAAACAACGTGGTGTAAATTCCATGAGAATCGATTAAGCGGTCTTCGAGAAAATGATATTTAAAAATATTTTTGTCTAAGGGCCACCCTAAATAAAAGTTTTGTATCCTTAACTCTGCCTCTTAACATAAGAGCTACGTGGTGTAAATTCGGTGTGAATCGACTTACCAGCCTTTGTGAAAATGATATTTAAAAATGTTTTTGTATGAGGGTCCTAAGTATGCACCCTAAATAAAATTTTTACCATCCAATCTGTGCCCCTTAACATAAAAGCCATACGGTGTAAATTTAATGAGAATCGATTTGCCTGTCTTTGAGAAATCGATATTTTGAAAATATTCGTGTATGAGGGCCACCCTAAATATGCACCCTAAATTAAAGTTTTATAGCCTATGACACCCGCCTGATCGATACTAACATACTGTAAAAATTTCATCAAAATCGGCTGGATAGTTTCCGCGTGCATAAGAGACAGACAGATAGATAGACAGACAGATAGACAGACAGATAGACAGACAGATAGACAGACAGATAGACAGACAGATAGACAGACAGATAGACAGACAGATAGACAGACAGATAGACAGACAGATAGACAGACAGATAGACAGACAGATAGACAGACAGATAGACAGACAGATAGACAGACAGATAGACAGACAGATAGACAGACAAAAAATGAATTTTATATAATAGATTACTCCAATAACACACTAAGTATAACATTTACAGTTTTTTGCTTATTTGCAATCTCGTCGATTTTCATTTTATTTCAAAGCGTATTGTAACCGACACCTTTACACAAAATTTTAATGAAGTTACTCCCACAACACACTACATATAACTATTAACGTTTTTGCATGCATGGGAGGTGCCACGCCCACTCATGTAATTTCATCAATATTCATTTAATTTAAAAGGTTATAGTAACTGACAAATCTCTACCAAGTATTATTAGGATCACTCCTGTAGTACGCTAAATATGGCATTTAGCGTTATAAGTTTGTATAGGAGGTGCCACGCCCATTAATGAAATCTCGTCAAAATTCATATAATTTTAAGGCTTATAGTAACCAACACCTCTACACCAAATTTAAAAAAATTGACTCCAAGAGCACACTAAATATAGCCTTAAATATCTTTTGCTTGTATGGGAGGTGCCACGCCCTCTAATGCAATCCCGTCGAAATCCATTTAGTTTCAAAGTTTTTGGTAACCGGCATCACTTAATCAAATTTTAAAAATATTACTCCCATAGTACACTAAATATAACACTTAACATTTTTTGCATGTAGGTGAGGTGCCACGCCCACCGACGCAATCCAATCGAAATCCATTTAGTTTCAGAGCTTATAATAACCGACATCTCTATACCAAATTTAAAAAATATTACTCTCAGAGAACAATAAATGTAGCTTTTAACTGTTTTCGCTTGTATGGAAGGTGTCACGCCCACAGGTGTCGTTGCGCTCACTTTTGGTTACAAGATACCCAATAGCCAGTTTATTTAACATGTTAAATTTCATACCGATTGCGTTGTTAGTTCTCTTATTATAACGTTTATAAATATTGTGGGCTGTGCCACGCCTTTCAACGAGTTTTGCCAGTATAGTGGCATAGCTTGCATTCAGCGGTATTAAGTTTAAAATTTTTATGAAAATCGTCGTTGCCGTTTTCGAGTAATATCGAATCAAAATTTTCAATTATTGAAATATGCCACGCCCACTATTCCGATTCCGCCCACTTTTTATAACATTTAAGATATTCATGATCTGCATCCGTGTACCAAATTTCGTTGCAATACCTTAAATAGTTTGCGAGTTATCACGTTATAAAAATTAAAGCTTAGGGCTATGCCACGCCCCTGTTAGAGACTTGAAAAACTTAAAACCTAGTCCAATCTTAGCTTTGTTCACATATGCACGAAATCCCGAAGTTTTATCAAAATCGGTGGAGCCGTTTTCGAAATAAAGTTCAGCCATACATAAATATACAAATACATATAAACATAAATATACATATCGCTCACTTCAAGACTGGCATAACTCAAAAAACATAAAGTGGGAGAAAAACGCATTTAAAGTTTTCAATAAGTTACTTTTTATATGAAAATGATGAAAAGTATGTTTACATAATCTCTTCTCACAAAGCAAGTTTATGAGATACTTTTTTGATTTTTTCACACAAAATAAAACATGTCAATTATGCCAGTCTTGAAGTAAGTGAGCGATATATATAAACATACAATTTTAGCTCGTTTTATAATAGTAGATATGTATAATATAAATAATTTTTTCATGGATCGAAATCTTTCTGAAGGAACATGAACAATGAGTTCTTGATAAGTTGATAAGTTTTTTTTTTAATTTTTAAAGTAAGTTTTTTATTAAGTTCTTGGAATAGACAAAATTGAGTTTCTCCTATGAAAATGTTTATTTGTTTATTAATTTTTAATAATGATTAAATTATTTAGAAAACTTAAATTAATCTATAAAAGATAAACCAGATTAAATGTCTATTATCAACTGTCTTTCCCTTGCTACAATTATTCGGTTTTTTTTGGTTTAAAAATTAAATTTAAGAACAACCTCTTAAAATTTCCGTCTGAAAACATTACTGCCTTTGTGTAACCCTAAAAAGTATCTTTTGCCCAAGTTTCAGCTTCATAGAAACTTTTTTGTCAAAGAAAAAATTAATAAATTAATTAATTTGTACAGAGCTTCTTGTTCAGTACTTTTAGTGCAAAAAACAACAAAATGAAACAGTGAAAATGATTAATGCAAAAGTATTAGATCTTTTTATTTACTATAACTTTTTCCTTAAACTTTTTTTGATAAGACGCACAATTTAGCCAGAAATCGTCAAAAACTGTGTTCGACCTCTAAAAATGCCCCCCATTCCATCCCGGATAGCTGCTGTCGGTTCGATTTCTTTTGTCCTCTTTTACAAGAGCTTGTTCAAAAATATTCAGCTTTCAGAGTGCTGTAACGAATTATTTATTTTTTTTTTTTCATTTTCACAAATTATGACAATTTATACAAAATTGGCTATAACTTCGGCATTAATTAACGGACTTTCAAAAACTTGGTATTATTTCCTTTTTAAGAGTTTCTTCTTTGTAATTAAAGAGCTAAATTGATGTATTTTTAAAGTTATTATTAATTGGATACAAATTTCAAAAAAATCAAATTTTTCAAATGTGTCACCTTTTATCTCGTAACTTGTGTACTCAAACCGAAATCAGTTTTGACTAAAGTTGTGGGGAGTCTTATTACCTATTTTCTGAATTTATTTGAAGAAAATCGGCTTATATTTGTATGAGATATAGCCTAAAAACTGAAAATACTCAGAAAATACACTAAAAAAAATTTAAAAAAAACTAACCGTGAAAAAAATTTATCAAAATTTTTTTTGAACTTAGGGGACCTAACTAAATCATAAAAAATTAAGAAATGTCATGGAAAATTTTTGGTGTCGGCTAGTGTAATAAAAGTCAAAAATTAAAATTTTTTTCTAAATACATTAGCAGTAATTCATACTGTATGAACTACTAAAGCAAAATAAAAACAGGAGACATATTTTGATTTATATTTACGAGTATAAATTAAACGTATTGCACTGACTGACTAACAATACCGGCCCAAACCAACCGTTAATTGCAGAGAAATAAAAATTTGAATACATGTTTTTTTTTTGCAACTTCGACATAGTTTCAGAAAAAATTGTAAAAATTAATTTCTGTGTACACTATATATAATTTTTATATATTTTTTCTTAATTAAACAAAAACAATTTTTATTTCCGACTTTCAAAAATAAAATTCGAATGATTTCCGACTTTATAATAAATAAATAAATGTCAAAAACACTTCTTGTGACTTTTATTTATAAAGTTTTTTTTTTTAGTTTTGTTATAAGTGTCAGAGATTTTAAAAACATTTTTAAAAAAGTCTCAAAAAAATTTTATATATGATTTTCGCTTTGGTTAAACCTAAAAGTGAATAAAACGCATAAGTTTTAACCTTTTATAATTCTGCATTTGACCAACAGGTGACATGACAATGTTTGACAGAAATTCTTTTTTAAAATCAGAGCTGGCTTTTTTTTCAAATTCTTGCTATCAAATGATTTCAAACTGTTTTTGTAGTGACGCAGACGCTAATACCAAAGTTTTCTTTTCGTTTTCTGTTGTTTCATCACTGTTTTTATTTTTATTATTTGTTTCTATTTTAGTATTTGGGCCTAGCACTGACTGGGTGCCCAAGGCCTCGCGTGACCTAAGAACGCTTCTTCAAAATTCCAGCAAAGTTGCCATACATTTTTGAATATTTTAGGTTTGAGTCTATGATGCTTCAAACTTTAGCAAAGACAAAAAAAGTTCAATCAATTGAACTAAGAAAGAGAAAAACAAAAAAAAAAAAAGTAAACAACATACTATATAAAATATGTTACATTATATTTGAATAGTGTGAAGAATACTGTTATATGTTTGTGAATGAACATTATTATTATGTGATTAAGCTAAATTTGAAAAATGTAATTAATCTTATATCAAATAATAGAGGTTAATTTTTTAAGATATTCAGAAATAAGGGAAATGTTTTCGTCGGTTGGGTCGGAAAGTATTTGAATGGGGTCTATATTTTTTAGTATTTGTTGCCTGTAGTTAGAGTATAAGGGGCAGTGAGAAAGAAGATGTGAGGGGTCTGCCGGATAGGGTATATTGCATCCACAAGACGGTATGTTAGGTAACTTCAGGAGACAGCCATGGGTGAATTTAGTGTGACCTAGCCGAAATCTTGTAAACTTAATTAAATCCGATCTGTTAGCGTTTTTGTTAATATAAACTAAGGATTGATAGTTATTACAATTTATTTTTTTATACCAGTCGGATGTTAAGAGGAAGGTATTATTATTAGCAACAAAATTTGCTTTAATATATTTTATAGTATCGTTTGCATTGTTATTTTCTTTTGTAATTAACGGTGCCCTTAGAGAAGATTTTGCTGCAGTATCTGCGAATTCGTTTCCGGGTATGTTACAATGGCTTGGAGCCCATAGTAAAATTATATCTGGATGTCTTTTAATAAGGACGCTACGGATTTTTGAGAGATAAATATTGTTGTTTGATATGTTAAGAATAGATTGAAGGGATGAGAGGCAATCAGTGCAGATTACGAAATTACCTAATTTATTTTCTATGTATATTATTGCTTCGGTGATAGCAATAAGTTCTGCTGTAAAAATAGAGCTATGGCATGGTAAAATGTGGAGGCTAATGACTTTATTTACAGTTGTGATACTGAAGCCGACATTGTTGCCATTTTTCGAGCCATCTGTATATAAGAATCTGTGGTTTATGTATTTTTCTTGAAAACTCTTAAACATAATGTTAAATGTAGTTGGATTATTGTCACTTTCTGATAAAGAATGGAAAGAAATATCTATGCAACTGCGCCTAAGGTACCAGGGTGGATAATTTATATTTCTGAAATTTTTTATTTTAAAGGAAATATTTAAATGTTCACAATTTTGTTTAACTCTGGCAATTGTAGATAATATTTTTGGGGTCTTGGTTGATCTGTTAATTTTCAATAAGATTTTGGCCAAAGGGCTGGCAGTATCGGAGAAGGACACAAATAATTTAGTTGTTTGTATATCTCGTTCAATATCTAAGGGCAAAATATTCGCTTCCCAAAGAAGATTATTGGTAGGTGTTGAACGAAAAGCTCCTAAAGAGAATCTAAGAGCAGAATTTATTTGTGTATTAACTTTAGCAAGTAAAGATTTTGGGGCATGACCATAAATGGGCAGGCCATAATTAATTTTTGAAAGAATAAGGGCTTTCATGACTTTTATAAGTGTGTTAGTGCTGCAGTTGAATTTTGGGCTAGAGAGACATTTTATAACATTAAGTTGTTGATTAAGAGACATAACTAAAGCATTTATATGTTCGTGCCATCTATATCTTTTATTTATATGGAGGCCAAGTAGTTTGAGGTTATCTACCTTAGTGAAATGGAAATTACATGCTAAAATCGTACTGCAACAATTTAGTTTTTGGCAGATGTGGATGTACTTGCACTTAGTTGTAGATAAAACCGCTCCGGAATAATTGGTCCAGTCAGTAATGCTATTAAACAGAGAGTTAAGATTTATAACCGGGTTTTTTTCCTTACTAGATTTCAGTACTAAATTAAAGTCGTCAGCATAAAATATAAAATCAATTTCTCGGTGTAATGACATCACTTTGCATAACTTATTGTAGGCTATTAGAAATAGAATTACAGACAGCGGAGATCCTTGTGGTATTCCGTTATGGAGCGGGAAGGCATCAGAATAATGGGAATCTACTGTTACCCTAAATTTTCGATTTGACATAAAATTGAAAATATATTTTATAATTTTTGGTCCAACATTCCAAGAAAGTAATTCATCTATAATAGTGTGTAATCCTATGCGGTCAAATGCTTTTTGAAAGTCTAAGGATAGTATGGTAATATGACCGCGTCGTGATAGTGAATTAACAATTTCAAAGTCCACATATAATAGACTATCTATTGTAGATTTCCCTTTTCTGAAGCCGAATTGCCGGCTGTCTAGTAAATTATATTTAGTGGAAAACCACCAAAGCCGATTTGCAATAATTTTGTCCAAAACTTTGGATATACAGGGATTTAGGGAGATTGGCCGGTAGGAATCAAGATAAGTCTTGTCGGAGCCTTTTTTATGTATGGGAACAATTAAACTAACCTTAAACTGTTGTGGAATAAAACCATTTAAAATATTGTTGTAAAGCTGAAGTAGACGTGTTTTCATTGTTTTAGGCAAATATCTCAGCATAGGGTAGGAAACTCGGTCAAATCCAGGTGTTTTGCCTGTCAGTTTATTCAATACACTATTAAGTTCTATTATATTTATATTATTTTCGATTTGCTGAGCATCAGCAGATGGGTTAGTTGTTGGAAAATGTGACAAAAGGTTAGATTTTCTGGATTGATATTCAGAAGGGTACTTGGTGTCGGCTGAGTTATCTGACCAAAAGTTACCAAATTCAGTGGCTATTTTAAGTTTGTCCGTAAGGAATGTTCCTGGATCTGAGACTGAATAGACACCATGTATTTTATGAAGTGATTTGTAACCAGTAAATGATTTAATTTTAGTCCATATTTTATCAATGCGAGAAGATGGGCTTATTGTTGAAGTAAATAAATCAAGCGATTTCTTTTTGGAGTTTTTAATTTCCCGTTTTAATAGAGCATTCATTTTTTTGTAGTTAATCAAATTGATTGATGTCGGATTGCGTTTGAATATGTTCCATAATCGACTTTTCTTTTTTTTAATGTCTTCAAGACCACTATTCCACCAAGGAACCTTTCTAATTCTATTTGGATGTGTTAGTGGTATGGATATGTTGGCTGACTGATGGATAATTTTGCAGATATTTGCCGTTTCTTTATTAATATTATCACTTTTAGGAATCTTGGACTCAAAAAGAGAACATTCTTTTTGGTATGGACTCCAGTTAGCTAGATCAGTTTTGAATTTAGGTCGAAATGTAGCAGGGCAGTACGATTGCTGGGAGAATAGGGAGATTATTATTGGGAAATGATCACTTCCATATAAAGACGTTTCAGTCTTCCAATTTGAATGCGGTGAGAGATCGGAAGAACAAAAGGACAGGTCAACGTGAGAGAAAGTACCGGGTGTGTTAAAAAGAGTCGGTGAAGAATCGTTTAGCAATATGAAATTATTTTTGGTAATGAAATTGGCTACTGTGGTACCTTTTCTATTGTTTAAAGAAGATCCCCAGTTTCTGTGCCACCCATTGAAATCACCCGTAATCAAGACCGGTGAGGTAATACTATTAAAAACGTTTTCCAGGTTTTTCTTAGATACGTTAATGTTAGAAGCAATATATGCAGATATAATTTTAAATTTAACCCTGGAGTGTATTTCAACGCAAATAGCATCAAAATCGTTTGGTAGATTAATTTTCTTGTGTTGTATGGATTTATGTATAAGTAATGCAACACCCCCATAGCGAGTAGTAGAAGTGTTGAGCGAGAAAAATTCATAATTAATTGGTATTTGAAAGTTTGTCGTGTTGTGAATATGGGTTTCTTGAAGAGATATAATTTTTTTGGAATAGCGTTTAATTAGTAGTTGTAATTCATTATAATTATTATTAAAACCATATATATTCCATTATATTATATTGAGAGTCATAATAAAACTGAGGGAGTAAAATATAGACCTGTGGTTTTAGAAACGATTAATAATAATTGGTAATGTAAAAAAAAAAAAAAAAAAAGATATTGTAATGAAATTAAATTAAACTAGAATAATAAATAAATATTTAAGTAATTTCGGAATCCATCATATCATCTGAAGTGTCTGTAATAACTGATGTATTTTGAATTGATTTAGATTTTTTTTGCAGAAGCCATTGCCTTTTTAAGTTTCTGCATTGTGCGAGCGTTAGTTTTGACTGGAAGAATTCTTGTTCTTTTTATCGAGATTGTCTTGGCTTGAGAGCTTTTTGGTTCTTCATCTGAGGGAATATCGTCGTAGTTAGCGATCAGCCTTTGTGCAGGTGCGACTGTGAATATGGGTACGGTGACTTGAGGTAACGTAGAAAGAGTTGAAACGTTGCTTGTAGAAGTGTTGTTATTTGCTGTTGTGGCTCTGGTCTGGTTGATGATGCTATTTTGTTTGGTGGCAGATGATGAAGTTTTTGTTATTGTGGAATAAGAGGTCATGTTGTGGCGATGTCTATCATTGTATCTTTCGGTGGCTTTTTTTCTGTCCACTTTTTCTAACGTAATAATTGCTTGGATTTTTTTTTGTTTAAGGAATATAGGACAGTTTTTGTCAAATGCAGAGTGGTTGTGGTTAACATTTTCGCTTTTTTTACAATTAATACATTGCTTAGGGAAAGAGCATCACTCATTTTCTTCTTTATTTATGTGGTAGTTGTTGGAATAGTTAGGACATATTTTAATACCTTTGCAGACTTTTGCTGTATGGCCGTAATTCAGACAGTTGTTGCATTTTAGCGGTAAGGGTATATATGGGCGAACTTTTACCTTTTCATACCCGATTGATATATCTCTTGAAGAGTTGTTGAAGCAAAAGTTAAGATTTAAAGTCCAGTTTCATTTAAGGTATCGTTTGATTTTTTCATAATTTTTTTGATCTCACAAACATTTTGGCTCTTGAACTCTGAAAGGATTTCTTCTTCATTAATTCCTCTGAGATCATTGGAATAAATGACGCCTTTTGAATAATTTAAAGATTTGTGTTCGGTTACCTCAATTTCGATTTCAGGAGTAAGTGTCTGAAGTTTTAAAAGCTTATTGGTTTGAATTGAACTCTTTGTTTTGACAAGAAGAGTTCCATTTCTTAGTTTCTTGCAGCTGGTAATTTCACCCTCGCACGTATAATCAATAACTTTCTTTATCAAAAAAGGTGAGACGTTATGCAGATTAGAATCGGAATTTTTGCGGGAAACAACTAAATATTTTGATCCATTTGACTTAACGGCTTTATTTGTATTGTAGGATGGCCACAGTTTGTCGGGCGGTTCATCCATTTTGGTAAATAATATGATTTTTGATTCTAAAGTTGTACCAAGATATTTTGATTTAATTTATTATACTTTTTTGTCACAAACTTATAATTGAAGCAGAAAATATTAGTTATTATTTGTTCACTTTTACTAGTTGTTTATGTGCAATAGTTATGACGTAGTTATTATAGGTATTTTTTGTCAAAGAAAAACAACACAAAATTATGAAGATTGAGGAAAAAAATAAGAAAATTTTTCACAACGAAAATATTTTTTTTTTTTAAATTTTTTTCACAAAATTAATCAACTTTCGCGATTGAATTTTCAAGGCAAACTGAATCAATTGAAATAGAAATTGAGCTGGTTCACGTATTTTTATGAGATTTTGGTTTAACCAAAGCGAATAAAACAAGGCTAATATTAAATGAAAATAAAACAAAAAGGCGCATATTCATAGTCATATTTGACATCAGCTTAAGTCAGAACTTTATTTTAGTTATAACTTAGTCATTCATAGTCGATTTGGCATCGACTTTTCTACTTAGTTATAATTAAAAATATAGTTTCAGCTGAAGTTGATATTAAGTCGATATCAAAAAAGAAATAAAAAGAAAATATGGAGAAAATTCAACGCGATTTTGATAATTTTGAGGATAATAGTATATTCCAGTTTTTTATTACTCTTTTTGTTATTTTATTATTTTAAAATTAAAAAGTCAAAACAAAACCTTTTGTATGGGGAACTCAAAGGCGCATATTCACAGTCGTTTTTTTAAGTTAAAACCAACTAAACTCTTACCAAACTCAAAGCTTTTATGTAGGAATTCAAAAGCTTTTATATTGTTATAGTCCATTGAAATGTTACATTGACCTTGCATTTTGTATAGGACACGATTTTTTTTTTTTGTGTTGTGTAGAGGGGATCAGTGTGAGTATAAGTCTCAGTTTTCGGGATTGAAAGCCCCCCCATTTGGCCGCCATTTTAAAAAATGGGTGTAAATAATTTTTCCACGATATCTTAACAGCCGTATGTCTCACAAAAATTTTTTAAGCCTTTTTGAGTAGAAAATTGTATTTTCTACAATATTGATTGATATACTTTTCATCGTAAAATTGAAAATGAAAAAGTTATAGTTAAAAAACGACTAAAATTTTCGGGTAAAATATCATTTAAGGACTATAACTTTTTTCCTATTGATTTAATTAAAAAAATACTTCAGACGTTTTTTGTAGACCATTTTATTCCAAACAATTTTCCATACTCATTTTTTAAATTTATTTTTATTGAGAAGCGTTAGGGTGGTTCGAAGGGATCAAACCAAGAGGTGACTTGTACGTTATAGTGATTCAGACACAAAGAAAGTTTATAAAAATCGTTCTTCTTTTAGTATATTGTTCTATATGTCATCCGAAATTAGTATGCCTTTTTTCAGAACTTTAAGTACATTCTAGAGGTCGCTCAATCCGCCACAACCATTCAAGACTATTGAATACGTAGTTGTGGGTGTTAAAGATGATTAACGGCCAGAGACTAATTTTATTATCTCTATAGATGTGGTCTTTGAGCCGCTTTTTTTAGGAGACCTAGGTTCGAATCCCGTCGTTGGCAAATAAAATTTTTAAAGAGTTCAAAGTTCTTAAAATACAGCATAAGAGTAAATTAAGGGAATAAATAAAAAAACAAAAAAAATTGGTTTTTTGAGAAAATTTTGTAGTTAACCTGATTCCCAGGTTAGTTAGACTTAACAACATGGGCCACCAGGTTAGAAAATTTTAACCTGAGATTTGGTAAGAATTTGGTTACATTTACCAGATTTATTTTCTGAGTGTACTTAGTCATATCGCTTTGGTGGAAATTACGCCCCAAAAAACGTAAGGTGCATAGCACTTGCAAATTCTTAGAAACAGTCAGTCCGCTATTGTTTTGCGCTTCATTAATATCAAGGATTTCAATAATGAATTTGACTGTGTCCTTATCGAACCCGTACCGAGCGTTGAAATCGCCATCGTCCATTTGAAATAGGTCAATGCGTTCGTTGTAAATCTTAGTCTTCCTCGATAAGACAATATCATAAAAAATATCAAAGTCTTCAAAAATATCAAAATCGCGTTGAATTTGCTCCATATTTTCTTTTACATTTTTTTCACTTTTTGATATCAATTTACAGAGCTATTCTGGCAAAGACAGCTAAAAGTCTTGCGAAAATATTTTGAAAGACTTTAGGTATTCTAGCGCAAAAGTCTTTCAGATAAAGCTTCCTTGAGTTCCCCACACAAAAGCTTTCGTTTTGACTTTTTAGTTTTATTTTATAAATTAATAAAATAACAAAAAGAGTAATAAAAAACTGGAATATGCTATAATCCTCAAAATTATCAAAATCGCGCTGAATTTTCTCCATATTTTCTTTTTATATCTTTTTTGATATTGACTTAATATCAACTTCAGCTGAAACTATATTTTAAGTTATAACTAAGCAGAAAAGTCGATGCCAAATCGACTATGAATGACTTAGTTATAACTAAAATAAAGTTCTGACTTAAGCTGATGCCAAATATGACTATGAATATGCGCCAAAAGCTTTATCTGAAAGACTTTTGCGCTAGAATACCTAAAGTTTTTCAAAATATTTTTGTAAGACTTTTAGCTGTCTTTGCCAGAATACTTAGCTCTGTAAATTGAAAAAGAAAATATGGAATATTCCTTAGTAGCAAAAAAAAGGTCTTATAGCTTCTTTTACAGGCTTTTTAAAGACAAATAGAGCGACAACATATTATACATATAAATTATTAATAGGGGCTTATATGAGCCATTTGGCGTATGAAGTATAAAGACACTTTCCCCTCAATGTTATCTTTCAAGAGACTCAGTAAAGTATCTTTATGAGCTGTTAAAAAGACACCTTAAGAAAATTTAAAAAAAAATATCCGTGTCTTGTAAAACTTTGTATGCTAGGGTTGACTGCACCCACATTCGCATTAAGTGTCCAGCCGGGAATGTGGGAGACAAGTAATGGCGGGTCACTTTGGAAACCGGAAGAGTAAAAAAGAAATTATATATATTCATATACATACATATCGCTTACTTACTTCAAGACTGGCATATCTCAAAAAACGTGATTTTTAAGGTAATGATGCAGAAATATCAGCCATTTCATGTTTTATTTTGTGTGAAAAAATCAGAAAAGTATCTCAAACTTTTTTTGTGAAAAGAGTTTATATAGAAATACTTTTCATCATTTTCATATAAAAAGCAGCTTATTGAAAATTTTAAATGCGATTTCTCCCACTTTATGTTTTTTGAGTTATGCCAGTCTTGAAGTAGGTGAGCAATATGTATTTAAAAAAAAAGAAAAAGACATGTTTACTGACGAGAATCGAACCAACGACGTCCTGAGAGCTATGAGTTCACAGTCCTAACTATTGCGCCACGATGCCTTGTGTGCTCAAATTTTTTATTACAGTGGAACCTCGATTATCCGTCGCCCGATCAACCGTCACTCCGATTAACCGTCACATTTTGTAAGCAAAATTTTTTTTTCGTTTTGTTTCGATTCTGTTTATGTATGCACACAATGCGCGAAGCGATTCTGTCTGAAATTTTTCTTACGAAATTCGGAGATGAAAATTTCGCAGAAATTCATTAATCTAGTTCACTTTGTGTGTGATTCAATTTCATAACATGATTGATTTTGTTCATTTGCGCTCTGTAATTGATTTTGGTCAGTTGCACTTTATTCGCCAAGTCAAGTGGATTACACATTAGCTTCACAATGGAGCCTCAACCATCTGAATCTGATAAACAAAAACGCCAGAGAACCGTTCTTACGATTGTAAAAAAAATGGAAATCATTAGAGAAATCAAACAAGGTGTATCTACTATTACAACTTTGAGCACTCAATTCGGTATTCCGCGAACCACAATTAGTGATATAAAGAAAAATGCTGCTGAGATCGAAAAGTATGTCTCTCAAATGGAATCATTGGATGGTCGCGCAAAACTACGTAAGACGATGAAAAAACCAGCCACTGAAGCTCTCGACACGGCATTGTATTTATGGTTTGTTCAGAAGCGAAGTGAAGGAATAGCATTGTCGGGCCCAATTGTTGCTGAAAAAGCATTACAGTTCAACGCAAAATTGAGTGGAGATGCCAATTTCAAAGCAAGCATGGGTTGGTTAGACAATTTCAAAGGACGCCATGGCATTCGCGAATTGAACATCGAAGGTGAAAAGTTGAGCACTGCAAGTGTTGAGATTGTGACCGCATTCAAGAATAAATTTCAAAAAATGATCGATGAAATGGGTTTGACGCGAGACCAAGTGTATAATGCTGATGAAACTGGCTTGAATTACAAAGCATTACCGACCAAAACGCTTGCAGCTCTTCCGAAAAGTATACGCCTGGATTTAAGATGCAAAAGCAACGAATCACCGCAATGGTTTGCGCCAATGCAAGTGGCAACAATCGACTTCCTTTGCTTTTGATTGGTACTGCAAGCAAGCCACGATGTTTCAAGGGAATGAATTTGAACGCATTACCCGTTCGGTACTACGCACAAAAGAGTGCATGGATGGATCAACGCATATTCATTGAATGGTTCAAAAAGGTAAGTGTTCATATTAAACATAAAAAGCGTTTGTATTTTTTAAAATACATTGGAACCATTTTTTTCATTGTTTCAAACAGGTGTTTGTTCGATATGTTCAACGCGATTTGAAGTCAAAGAATTTGCCACCAAAAGCCATTCTTGTGCTAGATAATGCACCAGCCCATCCTGAAGCCAATTTGTTGCAAAGTGACGATGGACAAATTACGTGTTACTTTTTACCAGCAAACAGTACATCGATAATGCAACCAACGGATCAAGCGGTTATAGAGACTTTCAAGCGACGATACAGAAAGAAATACATCCAAGAATTTGTTATGGAAAAGGATGTTTCTTTGAAGGAATACTGGAAAGAATACAATTTGAAAAATGCTGTCGAGAATGCATCTGATGCTTGGGCTGAAGTTTCTAAGGAAACACTGTCAAGATTATGGAATAAATTGTGTCCTGATTCAAGCGGAAAAATTGTCTCTGAAACAGCTGAACGTGATGCCGTGACAAGTAAAGTTTTGGCTGAATCAGCTGCTGTTTTCGGCTGGGAAAATCAACAGGAAATTATCGAATGGTTACTTTGTGACGATGAGGATGGCTGTTATCAATTGCTGTCGGAAGAAGAAATAATCGAATTGGCCATTAAACCAGACGAAACTGATTCGGAAAATGATATCGATGACGAATTTGATGGCGGTGATGCTGATCATGGAATAGCTACCGTAAAAGACTTCCGCAAAGAAGCTAGAGAAGCTACAAATCACATTCAACAATTTATGGATTGGTATGCACAGCAAAATGACGCCAATCAAACTGATGCGATGATTTTACGAAGAATGAGAAATTCGGCCGTTCCGAAGTCTCAAGCTGTTATAAAGCAAACAAAAGTGACGAATTTTTTCACCAAAACATCTTGATTCGATTTTAAACTAACACAATGTTTTTTTAATCGATATTAAAATGCGAATGACAAATCAACATTTTTTGTTACGCATCCTTTTTTCTTGCGTTTTTGTATTACAGCACATATATTGTATATGTATATTCAATATCTTGTATTCTAGCGTCCCCATACAGAATCAAAACAAATTTCTGCCATATATTCGATTATCCGTCTATTGGATTATCCGTCAGGCTGGTGGTCCCCTGCCAGACGGATAATCGAGGTTCCACTGTACTCTCTTTGTTATTTTACTAATTTGAAATTAAAAAGTTAAAATTTGACAAGCTTACCACGAAAGCTTTTGTATGATGAATTCATTAGCTTATCTGGCATTACTCAATACTAAAAAATCGACTATGAATAGAAAACAATTTTTAGTCACAACCAAAATTATTTTGAGCTTACCAGGACACCACCACCCTGTGCCCTCACCGATTTGGCTCAAATTTTTTCAAATGGTAGTTCACGTGAAATAAGAAGACCCATATTTTACCGTTTTTCGCAATGCTCAAGAAAAAGGAAGAAAATCGCGTTCAAAGTTTTCCAATAGTTGTCTTATGCAAAACAAGTTTACCTTTGTTAGACTAACAGAGTAGCATAGTGGCTTACGCGTTAGCGTATAATCCTGGGGGTCACTAGTTCGATTCTCCGCTGATGCAACTTTTTTTAATTTTTTTTCCCAATATGTAAGACAATTTTCCCGAATATATAAGTCTGAGGATGACAGACAAACGCCAAAGAGGAACGTAGTTTTCCAAAGAACTTTCATCATAAATGTCTCAAAAATTATTAAAGAAATTGCAATCAGGGCTTGGTTTTTTAGGTAAATCAAAACTTTTTCATTCAAACATAAAAATTATAGATGACACTTAATTTTTTAATTAACGGGCCTTTCAATAGGTGTCATACATTTTCAATAGGGATTGGGATTGGATTGGGTAAAACTTGTCATCCACATCTGACAATGCACAATTATTACTTAGTGTTCGGAGATTCCAAAAACAAGATTCTCAAAATCGTACCTGGTCATTTACTCATTTTATGGTCATTTTAAGGTAAACTCTTTTAGCAAATTTTTAATGAAACCATGCAGCGAACCGTGTACAGTTTTTGATGCTTTTAAGATCAAGTGAAATTTTAAAATATGCTATGATAATTGTTTTTTATGTATTTTGAGTTGCTGAACATGATGAAGTGACTAATTTTTGCAAATATGCAAATGTTTTTGTGTAATTCACCATTTTTCATGGAAAATAGTCAATACAAAAAAAAATATTTTTTCATGATCTTATTAAAATTATCGTTAAAAGCATTTTTCTTAACCCAGATATGCCGACGGACGCGTTAATGCAAAAACCTTCGTAATTTTTCCTAATTTCTTTTGTTCTGACAGAATAACTTACAAAACTGAAGAAAAATTATTTTGACTTGGATTTTGAGTCCGTACTAAATGTATTACGCTCGGCACAAATGAGTGGTAAAGGCAGTAATTTTTTTTTAAATTCAAATTGTTCATTATTCAGAAATGTTGATGTACTTAAGTAAAAAAAAAAGTTCTGAGGAAAATTATTTGGTGGTGTGGTAATCCTTATTGAATGAAGCGACACGTCACATTCATCTTCACAGTTTTGCTAATTTCACAAAACTGAAAATTCCGATCAAAAAAAAAACATCCAAGTAATTACTCCAGACAAAACTTATCAACGCACGGTTTGTTAGCCACTATGTTCTGTAGCACCACAATAAGTTGGTTAGAAAATTTAAAGAACAAGTTACGCAGAAATCTGAAAATAATAGGTGCACGGTTAGAAATCTTGGAATAAATTTTAATACAAGCGAAGTATTACAAAGATTTTTAATACAATTTTGATTAAATTTAATACTTTTGAATATATTACAAAATTTTGTAATACATTTTGTATTAAATTCTAATACAGTTCAAACATTAAAACGATATTTTATAACATTTGGAATCAATTTGATGCTATCGCAAGTATTACATTTAGCCAACGTAAATTTGATACTACGTTGGCTGATATTGTTAAAATGTTCATGCAACCCTTGTATTGAAAGGGAACCAGGTTCGGATCCCAGTAGATATGACACATTTTTTTTTTAAATTTTAATAAAAACGAGTATTAAATTTTAACACAAATTTGTATTAAAAATGAATTTTAATATCTAGACAGTATTGAGTTTTAATACAATTCTGGTGTAGTCATATACATATGTAAGCCCAAAAGTATTAAAATTTATTCCAAAATTTCTAACCGTGCAGGTATGCTGCGGGATTTGCAGAAAACAAGAAATTATTTTTAAATGTAAATGAAGTTTGGTTTTCACAAATTCATTTAAAACATTCTTGCGAATGTAAAAATTCAGCATTTGTATGCTGCTCTTTTTGCAGAAAATCTTTATGTTTTATTTGTTTTTATGATATGTATCATCCAGAACATTGTGATAAAAATGTATAATGTAAGATAGTTTATAAGTTTTTGAAATAAAGAGTATTCCATGGTTCTGAACTTTTTCTTTATTCCAAAAGTAAAAAATAAAGTTAAAAAAAAAATTTAAAAAAAAAGTTAAAAAAAAATTAAAAAAAAAAGATGCATCAGCGGAGAATCTAACTAGTGACCCCCAGGATCATACGCTAACGCGTTAACCACTATGCTACTCTGCTAGTCGAACAAAGGTAAACTTTTTTTGCATAAGACAACTATTGGAAAACTTTGAACGCGATTTTCTCGCTTTTCCTTGAGCATTGCGAAAAACGGTAAAATATGGGTCTTCTTATTTCACGTGAACTACCATCTGGAAAAATTTGAGCCAAATCGGTGAAGGCACAGGGTGATGGTCTATTTGTTAGTTAGAGTTTAGTTGGTTTCAACTTTAAAATACGACTATGAATATGCGCCAAAGTATTCATGGTTAACAATTTTTTTCTTATTTTATTTGAAGTACATATATTCATATGCATTACATTTTGAACAATTTTCATTCATGGTGAGTGAATTTCAAGTAAAAGTATTAATGAACTTAGTAATTTTCCACAATTTGTAAAAGTTGTTCCTTTTTGTAGCGATAATACAAAAAAGAAAACTTGACTTGTGTCAGACATCGCTATCAAACCCAATCCCTATTGAAAATGTATGACACCTATTGAAAGGCCCGTTAATTAAAAAATTAAGTGTCATCTATAATTTTTATGTTTGAATAAAAAAGTTTTGATTTACCTAAAAAACCAAGCCCTGATTGCAATTTCTTTAAAAATTTTTGAGCCATTTATGATGAAAGTTCTTTGGAAAACTACGTTCCTCTTTGGCGTTTGTCTGTCATCCTCCGATTTATATATTCGGGAAAATTGATTGGGCTATATTATCGAAAATTCCCGAGTATGAATTTCAATCTAGCGGGCCCTATCATAGTCAGCTTCGTATCTGGATAGAAATAGCGGACTCTATAAGGCAGCCATATGTGAAACTTATTAGTATATAAAAGGTGAAAACCTATTAAGTAATTCAGGATCAGTTATGGGAAGGATAGGGCCATATTGCAACCCTATCAGAAAAAGCCTTGTAAGATTTCGTCCAGTACTGATCAGTTTTGCCAAATTTTTGGCTAGCCTCTTCAATGCCCTTTTATGGAAAGCTCTATAAAAACATATATAGCCCTGCTCACCTTTGCCAAATCAAGAACAGTGCTAGTCAGATCAGGTGAAAGAGCGGTTGAACTTATTTTCGCCTTAAAGATGTAGACCCTGTAATAATCTATAAGGCCCTAATTAGTGGCGAATCTAGGATTTTCTTCAGGGGGAGCTGACATTTTTTTAAATGAAAATACACATTGATTGAATTTTTCAACGAGCAATTTTACAACAATCTAATCAGTAGTCCAGTCAATGGTTTCAAGAAGGCGAGGTTTCTTCTGACAAAATAATTAAAAAATTTCAATTTCTTTATGAATATTTTCCAAAGCCAATCCTTTCAAGCGATCTTCTGTCATTGTAGACTTTAAATACGATTTCAATCATTTTATCACAGAAAAACTTTGTTCTGCTAGAATTGTGGCAAATACTTGCAGTAGAATTGTGATGCATTGGAAGAACGATTTCACCTTTTTTTGGTTTTGATAACACTAGCTTACAAAAAAAAGATCTGATTTCTCATAAACTTTTTCTATATATTTGGGGCGTAAATTCCACAAATGACAACCATTTTTTTCTTAAGAATCGCTTTCGGGATATTCCCAAAAAAACGCTTTTTTCCGCACTTTTTTCATTTATTTGGTCATATTTCTATCAATTTTTGTTTCGACCTAAATCAGTTGCACATTATTCAAAAAAGTCACCAAATTTCAATTGCTCCATTTAAGTTCAAAAACCTTTCTTTTTTATGTTTTTAATATTCAGGATGAAAATCTATTTTTAACAAATATTTTAAGTATATATTTGCTCATATCGGACACAAAATGCTAAAGCTATTCAAAAATCAATAAAAAGTGGTAATTTCCATATTTTCATTCATTCCCGTATATAGGCCATTGACTATGTAATTGAAGAAGGAACTTATTCGTTAAAGGTATTTTATTGTCTTATATTTATCAAAAATGATAAATCCAAAAGTACTATTAAATTTAGGCTTGGACTTTTGAGAACGCTCTAAGGGTAAAATGGAATTATACGATTCAAATAAGGATAGAATATTGCAGCTCTGAAAATTTGAGGAAGAAGTGTGAAATAAAAATAAATTAAAACTAGTAATATTCGGCCATGCCAAAACTCACATACCTAACACTGCATTGAAAGTAACTTTTAAATAAATGTTCAAAAGACGTTGAAGAGCTTGGATAAGTCGAGAAAAAATTTAAAAATATTGAAAAAGTTTGAAAAGAATTGAAACAGTTGCAAAAGACTGTTGAAATAAATTTAAAAAGTCGAAAAAATATGGAAAATGCTGAAAAATTGAAGAAGTCGAAAAAATATTGAAAGCGGTTGAAAAACTCTCAAGGAATTGAAAAGGTTAAAAATGTTGAAACAATTCAAAATCGATGAAAAAGTCGAATAAATAAAGAAAAAAGTTAAAAAAGACGAAAAAATACTTATGGGATATATGTACTTAAAAAAGATAAAGTAATATGGAAAATGTTGAAAAAATCGAACAGAAATTAAAAAGTCGAAATATCCCAAGTCCACTTCTTCAATTCCGCCTTGTTTTGGTTTTTATATAAATTTTATTCGTGATCAACATCCGCTTACTAAATTTTAGCACAGTAGCTTGTATAATTTGCAATATCTGCCGTAATTAACCTTAAAATTTAGGGCGGTGACACACACCCTGGTACAATCAGTTCGATTTTAATCCAGAAATAGCTTTCCATAAGCAAACCTCTTGCACCAAATATTAGTATGATTGCTCAGATATTTCGATAGATATGCCACTTAACGTACTTTACTTGTATGAGAGTCGCCACGCCCACTATTGCTATTGCACCAAATTTTTATAAGAAGATACCTTATAGCAAGAGCTGAATATGACTGCCAAATTTCTAATTGCAATTTTACTAGTGCAGATGTCATAAAGACATGATGTAATATTGACAACATATCTTTAAATATAATTTGTTTTTACAGATTGCATTCTTACAGCACGCAATTGTTTCTTGAGGAGCTTAAAAATTTATTATGCAAAGAAAAGGGTAAATGTTGTGTTAGTAGGTGATTTTAATTTGGATACTCTCATTGCAAATGATATCACTGACTACTACAATGCAATTATTTCTGAGCCTGGTTTCTTTTCTTTCGTAAATGAACCCACCAGACCTGCTTCTGGCTCTTGCTTAGACCATGTTCATGGCCGCTTTCAAGAGATACCTGTCAACTGATGTGTAGCTGTCAATATCGACCTTAAAATAACAGACCATAGTATGACGGGTCTTATTTTGGGTAGTCTCACAAATAAAATCAGTAACAGTCACACACAGTTAAACGCACAGACAAGGATAAATTATAATATTCTTAACGAAAGGCTACGTTGGGAAAGTTGGTATGAGGTATACCGGGAAAGTCATGTTTCCGTAGCCTATAAAAAACTTATTGCGCGCTTACAATTCCATTTCAAAGAATCTAGCTATGTTTTCAAACCTAAGAGAGGCGAAAAAAAAATAAAACCCTGCATTAACCGTGAACTCTGGAATCAATTTAAAAAATAGGCTGGGTAAAAAACTCTCAAAGCACCCAAACAACATTGCTCCAAAAATTCGTTACGAACGAATAAGCAAAAAGATTAGCAGCTATGTTATAGAATGTCGTGACAATTTCTATCGCAATGAATTTGAAAAATGCAGTGTCAATCTCAAACAGGAATGGAAATTATTAAACAATATTGTGAACAGACATGCAAAAAACGATAAGACACTGACGTTAAGAAGCGGCTCTTCCATAATTTCAGAAAGTTCCACAGTTGCAAGTATTTTGAACAACTAGTTACTTTGCTACGATTGCTTTACAATCTGTACCGCAGGATAATTCGAATTCACGAATACTTTGTTCATCTCATGTTCTTGAGAAAGATTACGTAAGTAGGAATAGTTTTTTCTTCAAAAAAATTTCTTCTATGGAACTTTTGAAAATAATAAGGTCGCTCAATGGGTCAAATTCATGCGGAAATGATTGCATTTCAAATCTTTCTCTGAAAAGTTTAGCATATAATATTGTTGATATACTACTTATATTTTTAATTAAAGCATTTTGTCTGGAACTTTCCCTTCTCAACTGAAATGTGCTATTGTTACACCCTTGTTCAAAAAATGTGACCCAAAAGAAAAAAATAATTATCGATCTATTTCTTTACTTTCAGCAATTTCAAAAATTTTCGAAAAAGCTATCAAGCAACGTGTTTTGTGTTTCTTAAACAAAAATAAATTCTTTAGTCCTTTGCAATTTGGTTTTAGACAAAGTATGTCCACGGAAGATGCTTTACTTGATTTTTGCTCAACCATCAATAAAGGACTTGATGAAAAAAAAATTTTGCGCAGGTATATTTGTAGATATTACCAAAGCATTTGACATGGTAAACCACGGGTTGCTTTTGGAAAAAATGTATAACGCTGGCTTTAGGGGCGGGATTTATAATTGGTTTAGAAGTTATTTACAGGATCGGTCGCAGCAGGTGAAAGTGGCTAAACAAATAAGTGATTCAGCTATTATTAATTTAGGAGTGCCTCAAGGGTCTGTGCTGGGGCAGATACTAAATAATAGAGTTTAGCTACTACAGCTATTATAGCCTTCTTAGCTATTTAGCATTGAAGTTTTATACCAAGTAAAAAGCTTATTCAATAAATAATGGAATAGAAAAAATTATCATGGACATTAATTTGTTATTTATTTTATAATTTTTTCTTAGCTTTATCGCACTTTCTAAACATACCCACTCACACCATGTAAACATAGACATATAGATATTAAAATAATTATATGTATAAATTAACGTAGTCCAAGGGATAAATGTTAGAAAAAATTTACCCAGCATGCTGTGGGGCGCGGACAACACAAACATAAAAATACACACCACCATTAAGCTACAAATTTAGCTACAGTTAGTTTTCAGTCTAAGCTTGAGTTGACCTTTTGACAAGCTAATGTTATAAACTTCGCAATTATTAATAAGAGTTGTCATGCGAATAAAAGGAGCTGTAGCCATATAATTAGTTCTACCAACCGGTTGGTAAAATAAGTAACTGATAAGAGTTACGAGTACTCCTCCGATTACTATTAAAATGTATATAGTTAAGAAGCTCTGGTGCAGCAAGAGACCCAGTTACAAGTTGATGCAGATAAAGTATATCCGCAATATTTCTACGTGAGCTTAAAGACTGCATATGTAATAACTTTAAACGATCCTCATAATGAAGAAGGTTTAAAGGGTCAATCCAATTTAAGCCATTGAGAGCAAAACGAATAAAATTTTTTTGAACTCTCAATTCTATTTATATGAATATTATAAAAAGGTGACCATACTTGGCTGGCATACTCTAAGTGAGGACGCACTATTGTATTATATAAAGTCACCGTTATTAAAGGGTTATTAAATTCTTTTGCCCACCTCTTAATAAAGCCTAGCAGAGATGACAAATTTGATTAATATGCTCATTAAAAGTTAATTTAACATCAAAATGTATACCTAGGTCTTTGACTACATCGACACGACAAATATTTTTATATTTTGATTTATAATAAAATTCCACAATAGTTTTCTTCCTGGTGAAAATCATAGTTTGGCATTTATTTTTTGAACACCAAACCTCAAAGGATTTCAAGTCAGACTGAAGTGGAATAGTGTCATCAACCCCTTTCACGTTGCTGTAAATTTTCATGTCATCTGCATATATTAGCAGATGGGAGTTTTTGATAGCATGTGTAACGTCATTAATGCTAAAATGAACAGGAGCGGCCCCAATTGGCTTCCTTGTGGAACACCTGATGTCGCGCTAAATGGGGAGGAAAACACTCTCCTAAATTTTATTTGATACGTACGATCAGATAAATAAGATTCAATCCAGCTGACAAAACTTAAAGGAAATCCAAGCTTTTTTAACTTAAACAAAATCATAAATGCTGTTATGCCTTCACTACAGTACACCTTAACCTGATCGTATATAATATGTTCAAAAATTTTCGGTATTGATGATAACTTAGCTACGGGCCTGTAGTTTGAAATATCATTTTTACACCCTTTCTTGAAAATGGGGCTAATGTATGCATTTTTCCAAAATTTAGGAAAATAGCTTTCTTGAATTGATCTATTAAATAAAATACGGAGGGGCTTTCTTGAATTGATCTATTAAATAAAATACTGAGGGGCTGACTCAGCACAGAGCTGCTGTTTACTAAAACTGTCGCAGGAATACCATCAGGCCCGGAGCTGAAGTCATCATCAACAGATGAAATATATTTCTCTATGAGGTCAGGTGAGAAAGATATTTAACTAACCGAAACTAAAGGGTCGTTGAGCTAATGAGGTCGGCCGGTGTTATGGCCATCTAAGTAAGTAAGTAAAGTGTTGTTATCCATATATTCAAAATAGTTGATTTCAGGGCTAAATAAATCCGTAGAAAATGATTCATTAAACAAATTAGCAAACAACCCGGCTATAATTTGTGGGTCGCTAGTGAGCCCATCAACTGTTTTAAACTCAGATGGAAACCCGTCAGATTTTTTTTTTAGAATTAATAAAACCCCAAAAACTCTTGGGGTCATGAAGAATATTCAGCCTAATTTTGATCAAATATTCAGAATAAACCAAAGCTGACATATCTTTAAATTCAAGAAACAGTCGCTGATAAGCAACAAGGTCATTACGGTCCTGGCTACAAACGTATTTATTGCATGCCCTATTACAGCCATTGCGAACTTTTCTCAAATCCTTTGTATACCAGGAGTATGAGGAATTATTAACGTACTTCCTTGTATATGGAACCGACAATGCTACGGCAGAAAAAAGTTCACCATAGAAAAATTTAATGCAATCATCAAATGTATTGTTATTATAAAAAGTGAGTAAGTCGTCTAATTTATATTTTAAATTTTCATTCAATTTTAAAGAGTCAGCTTTCTTAAAATTGAATTCGTAAATATTAATGGATGAACATGCATTAGTCAAATTTTCATTGTCAGATTGGTACACAATACTCAAAGGTGGATGATAGGAATCTACCGTAGACAGAGCATGGATACGAGTAGCATTTCTTACAACAACATTGCTACTTTTTGTAGCCAAGACTAAGTCAAGTTGTCGTCCATGGCAATTAGTTATACAGCTTACTTGTTGTAAATTTGAAAGTATTTCGTCAACAAAAATTTGTTTTTGTCGAGTTTTTGGACAAGATGCATAAAAATATGTACCATCGTCCGAAGGAGTCCATTTTAGGTCAGGCAGATTAAAGTCACCTAACAACAAAATGTCGTCATTAGTGTCTAGTTCATTAATAATATATTCTACGGCCATCGAAAGACATTCGTAAACATCTGCGCTACTATTTGGAGGAACATAAGTGTTAAGAATGTATAAATTAGAGTTATAACGTGTAACCTTAACACATAACAGTTCAATATTAGATGCACAGCCAATTTCCATTAATGAAATGGTTAAATGATTTTTTATAGATATTAAGACGCCTCCACCAACAGAAGAAAGAGGGTCAGAATACGCGAAACCGACATGTCTGAAATGTTTTTCAAAGTTTTTTATATAAATCAGTAGCTGCAAGTGGTAGAAATTAGTTTACTGAAAAATTTTTTAAAAAAAATTGTTGTTGCAATAATTATTGCCAGTCAAAGTTTTCATTAACCTTTTTTTGAAAATGCTATAAGTTTTGAGCTGCTTGACAGATTGTGACGAAATTTCTTAATTTCTGTAGATAATAAGTTGAACTTATGTATTAAAAAAAAAAAGTTGCAAAAATTTGGCATTTTTGTTGTTAATTAGCAATTTTTCTATCAACAATTGAATTTTAATGACTTGCTCCGCCTCGAAAAAATCTGAAAAAAAATTACAGAGATGCATTGAACCCTTCCAAACTAGAATTCGTCAAAAAAATCGTGGAGCCTCAATTAGTTTTTACGGTATAAATATTATAGTGGTACCGGGCGGACGAAAAATGCATAAAAACTTTGTTGTTTTTCAAAAAAATCAAAAACACTAGTTTACAAGAAAAAGGATCGGGTTTCTCATAGACTTTTTTCCATGTATTTTGGGGCGTAGTTTCCAAAAATAGCACCCATTTTTTTTTCTTACGAATCGTTTTCGAGATATCCCCAAAAAACCCCTTTTTCGGCACCTTTTTCATTTATTTGGCTATATCTCGATTAATTGTTTTTCGACTCAAAAACGGTTTTCAGCGCTCCAAAGATATTTTTATTCCTTTTCTAACGATATACCGTTTCCTTGAATCGAATAAGATTTGATGAAGGTGAAAGCGCTCAAAGTTCAAAAAAACTGACTTTTTTAAAAAGCACTAAATTTCAACTGCTTCATTTGAATGAAAAATTTTTTTGTTTCCATATTTTTAGAACTAAGAATAAAAGGCTATTGCTTTGCAATTATTTTAAGTATAATTTTGTGGATATCGGACAAAAATGTAGAAGTTATTTGAGAAAACAGTGAAAAACTTGCAATAAAATTATATAAAAAACAAATGTATTTTCGTTAAATTTTATTGCAAGTTTTTTACTGTTTTCTCAAATAACTTTTACATTTTTTGTCCGATATCCGCAAAATTATTCTTAAAATATTTGCAAAACAATAGCCTTTTATTTTTAATTCTCAAAATATGGAAACAAAAAAATTTTTCATTCAAATGAAGCAGTTGAAATTTAGTGCTTTTTAAAAAAGTCAGTTTTTTTGAACTTTGAGCGCTTTCACCTTCATCAAATCTTATTCGATTCAAGGAAACGGTATATCGTTAGAAAAGGAATAAAAATATCTTTGGAGCGCTGAAAACCGTTTTTGAGTCGAAAAACAATTAATCGAGATATAGCCAAATAAATGAAAAAGGTGCCGAAAAAGGGGTTTTTTGGGGATATCTCGAAAACAATTCGTAAGAAAAAAAAAATGGGTGCTATTTTTGGAAACTACGCCCCAAAATACATGGAAAAAAGTCTATGAGAAACCCGATCCTTTTTCTTGTAAACTAGTGTTTTTGATTTTTTTGAAAAACAACAAAGTTTTTATGCATTTTTCGTCCGCCCGGTACCACTATAATATTTATACCGTAAAAACTAATTGAGGCTCCACGATTTTTTTGACGAATTCTAGTTTGGAAGGGTTCAATGCATCTCTGTAATTTTTTTTCAGATTTTTTCGAGGCGGAGCAAGTCATTAAAATTCAATTGTTGATAGAAAAATTGCTAATTAACAACAAAAATGCCAAATTTTTGCAACTTTTTTTTTTTAATACATAAGTTCAACTTATTATCTACAGAAATTAAGAAATTTCGTCACAATCAGTCAAGCAGTTCAAAACTTATAGCATTTTAAAAAAAAGGTTAATGAAAACTTTGACTGGCAATAATTATTGCAACAACAATTTTTTTTAAAAAATTTTTCCGTACACTAATTTCTACCACTTGCAGCTACTGATTTATATAAAAAACTTTGAAAAACATTTCAGACATGTCGGATTCGCGTATTCTGACCCAAGATCTTCCAAGTGTCTGTCTCTTCTAAAAACATGGAAACTATTATCAAAAAGTTCCATATTGAGAAAATTGTTATTTAACCAAGTTTCGGTAAAAACGATAATATCTTCAGAGAAATTCTGAGTTGATAAAAAGATATCTTGCGTCTTGGAACGCAAGCCACTAACTAAAAAAAAAAAAAAAAAAAAAAAAGCAAGCCACTAACATTTTGATAGTAAAGGGATGGCCGTTTCAGTTTTTTGAATTGGAACGGAAAGTGTGTCGGACAGTTTTATTATTTTTTTTCGGCTTGAATTCAGAAATAAAGATATTATCTACCCATGCATTAGAATTTAGAATGGCGGAAAAATAAGAAGACGCCACTGTAATTTTAAAAGACGCATGAGTTGTTTTATTACCGATTTTCCTGCATGATATGAAGGCGTCGGCAGGAATAATATGTTTTTGTCGTATGAAATTTTTCACGTTGTCAGTAGTGGTATTAGAATGTAGACGTGAAATAAAGATTGATTTTAATCTAGGCAATGCCTTTAAGGAAACTGGAGTTTCAGATCCACCAATCGTACCAATAATATGTGGATTGGGAATTACTGAAATAGAAGATATATTAGATGTGAAAGAAGAGGATGGAAGGTTGCTTACAGAATTGTTAGCGATAGGATTGGATGAATGGATATTAGGAGGGAGATTTGTAGAAGTTTTGTCACGAGTAATGGCTACGACACTCGAGCTTACGACACTACCCAGATTTTTTTTAGCTAACTTTCTTTTGTGTTTTCTTTTATTTTTTAAGGAAATAGCTTGCTGTGGTAGAGTAGAAATCGAAGGAGTGGAAGCAAAAGCCGAAGAAGCCTCAGTAATAGTTATATATAATAATATATTATAAGTTATATTCAAATGCGCAAGAAGGAAAACGAAGCTAAATTATTTATAAATTCACAAGAGGATTTGAACAAAATAGTTTAGCTAACCATACTTATTTCTTTAATTTTGACTTTTATTTTTTTATAAATGTTCAATAAAAACTCAAATTCTTTAGTGAATTTAGAAAGCTTCCATTATTCGCGCTGTCAAAATGTTAACTTTGATATAATTACCTCCGTTCCTTACAGCCAAGAAGACTTTTACTTAATTCATCAAAACATAAGAAGTCTGAGAAAAAATTTTGACAATTTGATATTGCATCTGGACTCTTTTATAAATAAGCCAAGCTTAAGTTTTTTAACAGAGACATGGATTTTTGAAGAAGAAATATCCCTCTATAATATACCTGGCTTTAAATTTTTTGCAAATTGTAACAAAAACTATGCATCCGGAGGCGTAGCTGTTTTTGTGAGCAATGAATTAGATTGTGTAGTTGACTCTTTTCATTTAAGTAGTGCCGATGTGCTAATACTTATGTGTAAGATTGGCACAAAAAACTATTCCTTTCTATGTTTCTATAGATTTCACAACAGCTCTTTAAATGAATCGTTTATAAATGTTTTGAACACATTACTGCCAAATGTTGTTTCTGAAAACTGTGTTCTGCTTGGAGATTTGAATTTGAATCTACTCATTGAATCTGATTTTGTAGATAAATATTTAATTACTCTTTCTACATTTGGGCTTGAATCATGTATTGATTTACCTACGAGAATAAAGGAAACTTCTGCTACGTGTATTGATTACATATTTGTGAGGTGTGGTCATTCAAATAACATATCTTTATGTAGCTCTGTTGCCAAACTAGATATAACTGATCACTGTATGACGTTTCTTTGTTTTATTAACGTTAATAGTGCAACTATTAAATCAGTGCCTATTGAATCATACTCAACTAAAATTGATTTCAATGATCTAAATAATCGCCTTATGTCTGAACACTGGGATAACGTTTATAATGAAGCAGATCCCTCTAAAGCGTTTAGTAATTTCAAAATTGTGTTAAATAGCCATGTCTCTGTCTGCTCAAAGGCAGTCAAAGATAAAAATTTTAAATTAAAAAGGTTGAAACCTTGGATCTCGCAATCACTAGTGGGTAAGATTCAGAAAAAAAATAAATTGTTTAAAAAAATGGTTTGGCAACCTAACAATGTTAATATTAAAATACAATATAAGTTGCTTTGTAAGGAAATAGCCCATAAATCTTCCATCTGCAAGAACAATTTTTACTCGAATGAGTTTCGTTAACAATATATTAAATAAAACCAGATCAAAAGAAGAAATTGGCAACATAATTATTGATGAAAAATCTGTCACATGTTTAAGTGAGAAAGCTGATGCATTCAACAACTTTTTTGTTAATATAGGAAATGATGTGATTTCAGAGTATGGTCTCCACAATACGCATTGTAACTGCGTCTCAAAAGAACAGTTCTCATCTGAAAATTTTTTTTCGAGCCCTTATTTTCATTTGAGTTGTTGAAAATAATTAATAGTTTGAAAAATACTAACTCATGCACTGAAAATTGTTTTTCCAGTATATTTATTAAAAAGATTGCCTATAATATTGTAGACGTCCTCTGTGACCTATTTAATAGATGTATACTTGGCGGTGTTTTTCCAGAAGACCTCAAAAAAGCAGAAGATGCACTTCTGAATTTTTGCAATAACATCTATTCAAGTCTTAATTTGAAAAAATCAACCGCAGCGCTTTTTATTGACATCACTAAGGCTTTCGACACTGTCGACCATAAAATACTTTTAGGAAAGCTTTACAAATGTGGCTTTAAAGGATTTATTTATTGCTGGTTTGAGTCATACTTGACAAATAGAACTCAAAGGGTGAAACTAGGTAACAAATATAGTAATTATTTAAATATTAATGTCGGAGTTCCTCAAGGTTCTGTACTTGGACCCATCTTGTTTCTAATTTTCATCAATTCAATATTTCCCCTTAACTTTACAAGAAATGTTATAGCCTTCGCTGATGATATGGCTTGTACATTTACAAGTTCGTCGCTTCTCAGACTTATGGCGGATATCAGCCATGATATCAGTATTTTGAGACACTGGTTCGCAGTTCATAAACTTGTGTTAAGCGATAAAACTAAGTTGATGTATTTCAATGTATCTGGTAAAGAATCGCCTTTTCCTAACCTCACGTTTCACTGCCCACGTTGTGAAAAATATACATTTGACAAAGATACTTGCAGTTCTTCTAATCAGCCTTAAACGTTTTTTGATATGCGCAATTGTTCATCCAAATGTTTTACCATTGAGTGGGTGAGGACTTTTAAGTATTTGGGGTTATTGCTGGACTGGAAAATGTCTTGGGTCGATCATTCAAGTAGCTTAAAAAAATACTTGATGGCTGCCACTAGGCAAATTTATTATTTAAAAAAAAATGTGTAGTAAAAAATTGCTAACTTGCATATACTATGCTATTTTCCAATCAAAACTCCAATATGGGTTGGTGTGCTGGAGAGGGACCAACTCATCAAAAATTACTCCCTTGTTAATTACTCAAAAACATGTCACTTGCATTATATGTGGTCAAGCTCGTTTATCAAGCAGTCTTCCGTTGTTCCGTAATTTAAATATACTGCCGTTGAAGCATTTGTACTTTTTTAAAGTATTACGAATATTTTTCATAAGATCAGGTTATTTAGTGAATAGAACGTACTTTGCTTATGAATTAAGGACAAATAGTTTAAATTTTGCTTTAGTGCCAATACATACCTCTCAACATTTTTTGCGTTACTACCTATCTGCTGCACCCAGACTCTTCAATTGTCTTCCTGTTTCTATCAGAAGTTTACGCTTATTACATGTTTTTTTAAAAGCGATAAAATCTTGGCTTTTAAGATTTGAGTTCATTGAAATTGATCGTCTCCTTTGTGTTCAGGAATAGTTTTTCTCAGTTATATCTTTTGTATTTTTTCAAATTTTGTAATTTTTGATCATTCAGAATAAATTAATATTTTTCTTATTTATTATTATGCAATAAAATCCCCACACTTATAAGAATTTTTGTATTTTTAGAGAGTAACTGTATTCGTCACTTATTCTTAGGAATAACAGAATATAGTATTTTATCAGTGTAACTTTATAAATTGAATTATAAATTATTTTAGACATGTCTCATGCTTAACTTATATAAATACTGTTTGTTATATTGATAAAATAAATGAATGAAGAAAAAAAAAAAATAATAGTAATATATATATGATATATATATATATATGATACATATAAATTCCATCTTTAAGGAAAATATGATGGGAAAAATAACCGCATTTGCGGATGACCTTGGCATAGCATAAGCAGCTACTAGTCCTTCAAACCTTGTAGCTGAAATAATTAATGATCTAAACATATCGCAGTACATGAAATGGTTGCTAGTAATAAAACAAAAATAATTTTTCCAAACCTTGTTGCCAAAGAACCTCCAGATGTTGATTTTTTATTTCATTCCCCAAATTGCAAAAGGTTTACGCATGTTAACTGCCCAATCCATTTGAAAGATGTGTCGTATAACGAACATATCTCTTGTGATGTTAATTGCTTTGCAATTGAAACAGTAAGCCATTTTAAATATTTGGGCATTATAATAAAATGAGCTGGTCCGAGCAAATTTCAAGCTTAAAGGCATATTTTCGGTCAACATTACGAAGTTTTTATTCATTAAGAAATTATGTTCGACTCAAATAATGAAAATGTTCTATTTTGGAGTGTTTCAATCGAAGCTTCAATATGTGATCAGTTGCTGGGGCGGATCATATCGAAATAAAATATAGCAACTACTGACCTTGCAAAAGTGTGTTGTAAGAACAATCTGTGGAAGGCACCGTTTACACCACTCAATGGTGATATTTAGATTCCTGAATATTTTGCCCCTAAGGCAAAAGTTTAAAGTTTAAAAAATTTTTTTCATTAGAAGTGGTTACCTCAATAGCAGGAATTTAGATAACTACAACCTGAGAGATAACCTTGGATTATTTGCTTTTGTGCCTTCATTTCGCAAAATAAATTATCATAATTGCTTTCCAATTTTATCATGTAGATTATTTAATAAGCTTCCGGATTTTTTAAGATCATTGAGATCAATCCACGTTTTTCTGAGAGTCGTAAAAATATGACTTTTTGAGCAAAATTTAAATGAAATTGAGATCTTGATGCATAGTGTTTCCTAAAATGAAATCTTATTTTTTATCTCCCTTATGCTACATATTGATTGTGATATTTTTCTCTTATTTGTTTGCTTGTCTCCCTAATATTTGAGGTATCTTTCTTGTTTAGCTCTTTTTTGAATAAATTTATTTATTTGTTTTTGTTTTCTGAATATAAATTTAAAGTTTTGATAACACCCCACAGTTAGCGTCTTACACTAAACTATATAAAATGAATTTTTTAATTACTGAAGTGGCATTTAACATTATTCTTCTTTTGAATAAAAAATGCCTCTACTATTCACATAGTACTTACATATATGTTATAAAAGAAACATGTGAAGATTTGTAAAAAAGTAGTGAATATGATTATAATAAAAAAAAGTACATCTGCCTTATTAAATTTCATATCGACTACGTTGTTAGTTCTCTTCATATAACGTTTAAGAATATTGTGGGCTATCCACGCCCCTGTGAGAGACTTTGAAAACTAAAAAAATAACCAAATCCTAATTTTGTTCACATGCGCACCAAATCACCAAGTTTCATTAAAATCGCTGCAATAGTTTCAATAATTACTAAATAGATAAATCTAAGAATATTTGTTGGTCAAATTGCGTCGGAACACGGAATTTGAAAAAAAAAAAAAATTTTTTAGCTCAGAAAAAAATAAAAAAAACACTTCCCCACAATCGAATGGTCGCAGAAGTTCTAATATTTAATTTGAGAATTTGAAAAAAAAACGAAGAGGACATACATACATTTCGGAAATAAAGTTTTTTTGAAGTAAACTAAAAATAAATGATGAAGGATAAAATTTTTCATAAAGTCTTATTTTTTTCTTAAAGAGCATCTATGCGTTAAAAACGGAATGACAAAGTGAATATACAGTCAGTGCTGGGTATATTTTTATTATTTATTTATTTACGAGCGGGGAAGAATCAATGAAGTGTCTAACTCAGCAGCGATTGAAGATGCTTCATTAAAAATATCATCAAATGACGTTTCATTTTATCGCATCTGTGAAAACAGGTTGATAATTTGCTCGACATGAGTACAGGCTGAAAAGATTTATAGTGTCGGATCTTGTAGTTTGCGACAATATAGGAATATTAAAAATTTTTAGAATAAGCAACGATACTAAGAAATCGGAGCGTACTATCGAAGCTGAAAGTTGGACCGCTTTTGAAGACGCTTCGGTGTCCTTGCTTTGTTATAAGTCTTGTAATGTTTAAGAGTTAACAGTAATAATTCGCTGAAAGAATCAACGTATTTAGTCGCACACAATGCTTTTAAACGATTTTTATGTTTCTGGACTCCGTTCGGAAATTTTATATATCAATAGTTGTACTCTTTCAGATGAATTCGAAAAAAAATTTGATACCGATGAAACTGTACCTAGCATGTTACGAATTTCAGAAATATCACGTGATTTGCCTGCTCACAAATTCAGAAAGTGACTGAAACAAATGAGTGTAAAATGCTAAGAGTTGGTTTTCAGATATCAAAGCCTGAACTGCTTTGATTTGTTCGATCCCCCATGAACGTTCTTGAATCAAAATATTTTTTTACCACTCCCAGGGGGGCCCCCATGTATCCGCCACTGGCCCTAATCATTTTAGCCAGATCTGATATTTTGGTAAAATTGGAGTCAAACAAAAGAGTTTTTATGTTTAGGATTTAGGTTAATATTGAAAACTGGATTAGCGCTCTCTGTTTTAAGTATACAACCCATTTTCAAAAAATTTGATTTAAAAAATGATGCAAGTTACAGAGGTTATCAAATTTTCCAACATAGCGGGTATGGTTTTCGGGCAATTATCGATCGGCGAATTCGAATCCGTGTTTAAATTTTCTTCTTTTTCTTTCTTTCTTATAAGAAGAATTGAAAATTGACCCGACAAAAGTAAAAAAGTACCGATTTTCCACTTACTAGTTGCAACACCTCAAATATTATTTTACCGCCGATCCCGTGGTACATCATTTTTAATCCAGTTTTCAATATTAACCTTAATCCTAGTAATGGGTTTTGTCCAGACATAAAAGGCTATTGTAATCCGCTGACACATCGATAAAAAATCAAAAAGTTTTTACTTTAAACCGCTCTGAGTAAAGTTTTCTCAACAGGGCAAAGTAAAACCCAAGTTATTAAACTTAAATTTTATATAAGGCCTTAATATTGATCAATATATCTTCAAAGTTATGCAATAAAAAGCTTAAGTTTAATAACTTGGGTTTTACTGTGCCCAGTTGAGAAAACTTTACTCTCTAATATACATACATATATTAACTATTCTATGGAATTAAATTTAATAAACAAAAAAAAAAAACTGTCGTATCCACTGGGGTTTGAATCTGGGCATTCTCAGTTAATACAATTATTACATGTCCAATTTAACGACATCAGCCAACTTAGTATTAATTTTCGCTGGTCAAAAGTATATTACATATGTGAATTATCAATTTGAAACTATATAATATGAAAATTAAATTTTTGTTTTGACAGAAAAGTATTGTAGTTCTAATCTCTTGGAAAAATTATGAGAGTAGCTCAGTTGGTTATGATGTGCATCTTCGAGCAGTTTTCCTTTGAAGTTTTAAAAACGTAACACAAATAAATTAGCAATGGTAAATATAATTAGCAACAGAGAAAAAGATATGGTAAAAATGCAAAAAAACGGTAACTGAGTGTGCCGTATCTGCACATTTCATTAAAAAATCCACATTTTCCCTTAAAAAATGTGTTTTTATTTTTCAACGACCTATACTGCCGTACTAAGCGAAAAGGGCGTATCTCAAAAAAGGCGCTTCGAAAAAATTGATTGTTTGCTTATGTCAATTTGTTGAAATACCTGTTAAATTCAGATAAAGAAAATTCTCTTAGGAGATTTTTATATGCACCCAAAAACAAATTCAGGATAGTGATAATACTAAAGTCCTTATCAAATTATTTTATACGGATTTTGAACTCATAAGGTACTTAAACAAAATAATCACAACTTCTTATCAAATTTTTTCAGAAAAAGATAAAAATTATAATGAAATCGATATCAATCTGAAGCACAGTTAATCAGTATGTTCCAAGTTATTACTTTTTTGTTACTTACATTGTACATACACGATATCAAATATACATATTAAGAGTAGTTTGTATAATCATTTTCAATTATAATATTGTGTACATAAAATATCAATTTACAAAAAATAAACAGCTGTTAAAATGAAACTGAAACCCTCTCAAATCTATCTGATGACGTTTCGAATATTGTAAAATGTACTATTTTTTGAGATTATAATTTTAATACTGGATCAATAGCAAATTAATACGGTTTTTACTATGGACGACTTTTAATAGGTACGGTGACCATAAATTTAAATTAAAAAAAACAGAGCAAAAATTGTGTTTGTAGAAACATATTTTTTTACATTGAAAGTAACAAAAATTCACAAATAAAAAACAAATCAAATTTCATTGGCTTTGATTTTAATTGAAAATACTGCCGAACTAAGCAAAAAGGGCGTATGTCAAAAAATTTCGTTTCGAAATAATTGATGTTTTGCTTATGTCAATTTATTGAAATATCTTTAAAATTGGGATGGAGAAAGTTTTCTTACGAGATTTGTTATATGTTTAAACTAAGACTCCGGCATTTGGAGCATTTTATTAGACAAGCAATTTCTTAAGCTATCCGATGTCGGCAGAACAGTGTAACAAAAATACATGCATCAAATGCAAATCATTGGTAATTTTCTGAGGTATAAGTTTTTTTTAATAATGTTTTCCTGACTTTGTAAATATTACTTAAGTTCTAAGCAGTTAAGATGATAGTTGCTCCTCGTTATTAAAATAGATTTCTCAATTTTCATATGGAACTTTTCGTCAGTCCATATATTGCTTAAAATAGCAAATACCATTTCGGTGGAGGCATTTGAACCCGGTAAACACAAATTAAATTCTACTATGAATGTTTAAAATTTTTTGAAAAGGTATGAAATTTTTTTTAAAATATTGAAATATTTCAACCCATTTATTCTCGACTAGTTTTCCACCATCTGTCCATTCCTTTAGTATCTCACAAGTCACATAACTTTTCACACACGTAAACTCATCAAATAGTTCGCTGTAATTAATTTTAATTCGGCTCTTCTTTCCCATAATATATGTGAAATTTCTTTCAACCTTATTCGGAGATGGCATTGTACGCAACTGTCCCCATTCCATCACTTCAACCTCATTAAATGCATAATCCCACTGATGTAGATAATTTAATGCAATTCTTATAAAAACTTTTGACACAGTCTTTCAAATTACTTAGGTTTTCAGTTTCTGTTTTTTCTAACTCCGAAATTATTTACTTGATCATGAAAGGTAAATAAATTTCATCTCTGCGTTCAGCGAAAAACCAGCAAAAATTTGGGTTCAAATCCAAACCGACAAACTTAGCGTCACGGTAATTACATTGCACAAATTGCTTTTTGATAGAGATTGCTAATTGATACCGATAACAACTTACATATCGATCAGCAAAGGGTTGACGTAAGTAGAAATAGACTTATAATGTAGATTAGTAAATATGTAGTAGATTTGCGTGGCGCATGAAAGCAGAACAAAAAACAGAACACTTTTGTAAGTTTCCATTAAAAAAAAAATACGCAGAACAAGCGCCTTAAAAACAGAACTGTTCTGCTAAAAACAGAACGGATGGTCACCGTAATTATAGGTAAAAAAGATAATTTTAATACGGAAAAATCGTAGTTTTTTTTGAGTGTGTTTGAACTCAGATGCGGCACTTGCAGTAGTTCATTAGACGCGTAATTTCTTAAGTTTTCCATAATGCCATAAGAATCACGAATATGAAATTTTTTTAAGATACGCCCTTTTCACTTCTGTGGGCAGTATGAGGCAGACCTTAGCGTTATCCGATCAGCACCAAGTTTTGTATATAAAGTCTATAGGCCAAATGGAAATTTTTTTGGCTCGGAAGCTTATACACAGTCCTGGATTATCCCATAAGCAAATTAAGCAATTGCTTAGGGCATCACGTCTCGGGGGGCACCATAAACAGCACCGAAAAAATATTTGCTTGCGCATGAAAGACAAGGCTGTATAGAAAATTTGTTTAATTAAAAATATCGCTGAAGAAAAAGTAAGAAAAATTATATGAATTATTATATGGAAATGGGAAAAGTGTAGCAAAATTGATACATTTGATGATAGTGGGTAGCAAAGTCGCAAATGTGTTATTTTTTGCTTTAGTGTAGCAAATTTGCTACGATAGTTTTTTAAATTATAATTGTATATATCTTAAATATTATTATTTATATAAATATTAAAGTAGTTTTGAAAAATTGCCCAAGTGAACATAAACGGAAAAATTGTCCCGTTCGAATGGATTATTATGCCTTGTAAGAAAAAAAGTAAATAAGATTTTTCAATCAATCGAAATCTATTGAAAAGTTATATTCCATAACATTTTAAAATTAGTCGCATTAAAAAATGTTGCCAGGTTTCGCTGACTTCTGCTTTTCTATAGATGGCCATGAAAAACACTTCCGTTTTTTGTCCCGATCGAATGGCTTTTTAATCTTGGAACCAGTACTAAGTACGTCTGGCATCAACTTTACCACTCAATATAGTGCTATCAAAGGACTATTCCTTAAAGCAACAGAAGTTAAATAAAAAAATAGCTATCTGAATTTTAATTGAACAACCTTGATTATAAATTCAAGACAGCCTCAGCTTCAAGTAAAACTATGACTGAAAGATGTACTCAAAACAAAAAAAAAAAAAAAAAAAAACGAGGCCAGCTAAAGGGCCAATTCCTGCGGATTTGCACATATACCGTTTTATTTACAGAAGCCCTCTTTATGCCAAAACAGCCCTATTTAAGTTCGAATTTCGGCCCTTTTACAAATATGCCTACATCATCCCCGGTGTATGTTCGTTATTCAATTAATTTGATAATAAATAATTAATTAGGTGTTACCATTAATAAACTATAAATCAACAGTGCGGTGTGTTGTGAGCAAGTTTCGACAATTATTTCTAAATCTTTTCATTCAGGTAACTTAAATACTATATGATATTGTTTTATGCGACTGCTTAAGTCGCATTAACTGAGTTCGGCATTGTTCAGAACACATGCAATAACCAAAAATCCGAAACGCTTTGAAAAATTTGTCACTCTCTTTTCCCATACGATTTTCTCAGCAAAATTTATTGTTTACAAATTTTGTTTTTGTCACTCTCTTTTCCCATGCGATTCTCTCACACAAAATCACAAATAATGACACATTCACAGTGACAATGACATAGTTTAGAATTATCGGCTGTGTTGCCATATTGAAATAGCTAAATGCAGTATAAATTCACTTTGGTTTCGTGCATTTACATCAGAGCTAATGCACATCAGGATGGCGATAATTCACAAGTTAATTTAAATTTAGTCTGCTAATGCAAATTAACGCTGTCGTAACGATATCGAACTGCACAGCGGAAATTGAAAATAATAAAAAATGAGAAAAGAACAACGATGCTACAGGGAAGGCTGGATGCTTTATCAATATTATACAGATATGCAAAAAACGTAAAAGTCGCAAGTCGCATTTCAAATAATAAAAAAAATTTATGCTTTGGGTTTTATTATAATAACTACTCCACGTATGTATCTCTTTCGTAAATACTCTAATGTTCGTAATAATAAGTATGTATAAGTACCGTTATAATAAAAACGTTAAAAAAATCTTAAGGACCAATACTAGTCTACTAGCTAGGATAGGGGGCACCACAGGCGTGGATTGCTTAGGGCATCGAAGAGGCTTAATCCGGCACTGCTTATACATTGAAAATAATAAATGGAAATGGAAAAAGTGTTTTGCCTTTACTCACTCAAGACATGGAAGAATCCATTACGTTGATATTAGCTTTGTTTTCAACAATTTCCACCTTGGAAACGACGCGTCGTCCCGACGTTCGTATTGCAGTTGTTGTATGCTGCTGTAGCTGTTGATGTAGAGCAAGTTGTTGTTTCTCTATTACAGTATGTTTAATTTTGTTTTGTTATAACGTCAGATAGACAGACGACTTATCAATTGTTATTGGGTTAGTTAGAATTTCTTTTTATTGGCATATCGTCCCCTCAGCCCACAAAAGAAAGAAAAAATATTTTTTTTGGCACTAGACCGAGTAAAAATTTTTGAATGAAAAATGATAAATACATATATATGGGCATTTCCACAGAAAAGTCTACCCTGACCGAAAAATGTAAAGTTAACCAACAGTTTTTTCTTACTTGCATTATTAAAGAGAGATATTCAAATTTAATTAAATTAAAGAGTTCAAAGCTTTCCTTAGTTACGATGGCTATATATCGGGCTATAAAGTTCAAGTTCACGTTTTCGTTAATTTTTCTTATTTCTAAGAGCATCTTCTCATTACAATTTACATTTCTAAGAGTATTTGTGCAATTACATTCTTACCGCAAAACCTTGGCTAGAACGACAACTAACCGTAAATTAAATGCAAAAGAGCAATCAAATATCAATTAATGGTAAAATTTTGGTTTGATTTCAATGAAATTCTAAGATAACGTAACGCTAGAAAAAATCCATTCTTTCTCATTATCTCTACTCTGACGATCGCAAGTCCGTGAAATTTTGTATGTTAACAAAGGTCAATAAAGTGAACTAATTTTAATAAAAAACTCGGTTACTAAACAAATAGTTAATTTTATAATAAATTTCGAAAGTGCGTAACGTAACGCCAGATTGTCAGTAATTTACTTGTATGATATTTTGTTTATTTTAAATTTTTCGACTTTTAACTTTTTTTTACGTTTTTTAACATTTTCCATATTTTATCAACCTCTTTCAACTTTTTAAGTGTTTTCCATATTTTTTCTATATATTTAACCATAATAATATTTAACTCATACTATTCAACTGATTTCAACATATTTCATATTTTTTCGACTTTTCAGCCTCCAAACGAAATACCGATCTCTTGGTAGTAATATATAATAGCTAAAAGTGGTGTTTTATTTGCGCTAAATATTTTTTTTAAAACAATTTTTGCTAAAAATTTTCCAATGGAAATTTAAGTAACGTAACGCCAAGTAACGTAACGTCAGATACTAAGGCTAATAACTAATAAGCGGAGAAAAGTTTTCAAATTTGACATCTTGGAAAATAAACCTATATTATATCAAGTCCTACTAAAAAAGGTTTTATACTAAAAGCTTTACCCAATTCGCAGAGTTTTGCAATTTTGTAATCCAAGTCAAAAACCCACTTCTGTTTTTTGTAACGTAACGCCAGTGCACACTTTTGCTTATATCTTGAAATCCATATGGTCGATTTTTGTCAATTTTCTTACTTAATATACTGCTACTTAAATACTATGCAAATATAAAAAAATTTTTAAAAATGTGCCATTTTGTATTTTTTTTTAAATATTTTTTCGTACGAACGTAACGTAACGCCAGAATGGAAATGCCCATATGTAACACAAAAAAAAATTTATCAAATTGGTGATTTCATCGTGTTCAACGATACAAACTACATGAAAAACAGTAGTCAGACGATCTTGTAAAAGTAAGACTACATTTCGTTTGACTTTACAAGCATCAAAAGACAAGAACGTTTTTCAAAATATTTCAATTGAATCAACGACCTCTAATTCATGGAACTTGATAAGGTTTATAGAACCGAGTGTTATAGGGCCCGCAAAAATTTCGAACTTTCGATTGTTTCCTGGCCCCTAATATGCATGTGCAGGGTGAGGCACTCAAACTACAACAAAACGATATAATTTTTTTATTTGAAAATTGAATTGAAAAAGTTTAAGAAATAATATTAGTTCTTGATATATAAGTTTTATATTAGCTAATAAAATTTTTCTCGTCAGAGAAGACGATATTCGGCAATTGGCTACGTTCGTACAAGCGCAGCAACTCTTTTGATCGTTCCAGTCAATCTTTTTTTGTGTGAATCGCGACGTAACTGCTTTGAGAGACTCATAAACAACTAAGTAAGCTGAAATTGGCAAAAAAAAGGTCGCGCTTTCACCAGCGGTTTGGCGTTTGCAGCTCAGTGAAGTTGGTTGCAGTTCGAGGTCCTCATTCTTGTATGCTTAAATATATTGACATCATCAGCAGTATATCCAATTAACTTACCCTGCAAGTTATCCATATTTTCCTCATTTAAAAAAAAGTGTGGAAGAAGTTTAAATGAACAGGTTTGAACTCACGGCGTAGTTGATGGTGAAAGAGAGATCTATACACTTGCTCCATTGAATAAATTATGTTTGAAAAGAATTTTAGTTTAAGGATTAAATAAAAGTTCGATACAATATTTTGTATGTACTTTAAAAGATTGTAAAATTTTACTTTCTCAGTAGTATTATACGTTACAAGCTGAGTATACAATTCAAAAAACATTAAGGATACTCCATTGAATTGGAGTCATTGTGCCCAATATATGTAATGGCGATTATATAAAAACCGTGTGTAGTGTAAGGTTTCCCAAAAGGATTTCCTTGGAAAGGAACAGCCCTTCCCAACTTCTTTCAAACTTGTATTCTTTTTTATACGAAATGAGCCGATAAAACAAGCCTTTCTAACCGGGCCTGATGGAAATACCCTTTAACCAATTTTCTGCCATGCTAAATAAAAGTTCGAATTCATAATCAAAAGTGATCTTTCTAGAGTAATTAGGAGACAAAAAACTCGAATCCATTGTTCAAAATGTTTTAACTGTTATAGTTTCGCCAGGTGAGACTGTTTGAAAGGTCGAACAATGGCGGTTGGGCACAATTCAACTTATATGTTGAATACGCATATTTTCTCCAGGTATTGGTCAAAGACATTTATGAATTCAATAGAAACACAATAAATATGTTATTTTTATTTACTTATAAGAAAAACTGTTTATTTGATTATGTTACAATTTTGTTTGTTTTGCTCCCAGTTTTGGTGGGCTGCGAAGCAATTTTTCATGTGTAAATGTACTTGACACTTTTTGCACATTCACTGTGTAGGCTCATGGCATACTTTTACTTTCAGGCTGCACAATTATTTGGTGATTTCCCGCGACACGGATAAATGTATGAGCTATGAAATGTTCATCGTCTTTATCCGAATTCTTGGCATTCGTTTTCTCCAGGCGTTGGTAACAAGTTCGCCACTAAGTCGAAATGCCAGCTGGGAAATCTTCCTGTGAAAACTCCCACCAAATTAAATGATCGATCATAACGGTATATTCCGAAACTTTATAACGAAAGCTACACAGAGAAGAAAAAATTCCCACCTATCTATTAACCCATACTAATACTTAGAATATGCCATTATGATATTATCGCTTATGTCCGCAAAGTCAATAAATAAATAAAAAATACATTCTTTGTCAAAAAATATTATAATATAATGACTTTCGTACTTTGCCAACCCATAAAGCAAAACAGAATTGTGTCTACGTGAAAAATTATCTAACATGATCGCTTACATACACAAATTTTATTGTGAGTTCTGCCAATGTTTCCCAGTAGAAACAGATCTTATGTAAACTCACTTTTTGACTATACTCGTATTCGACCTTTATCTAGCATAAAAACGTACCTTTGGAAACAAATTATTTTAATAATACATATATTACTTAACTTACTAAAAATAGGTCTACTAATAAGAAATTTTTCAACCACCAGCTGTAGCCCACGACGGGGAAGGAGCGTGGCCAGCATATTTTTTCTGAAAGCCAATTTAATAAACTATAATATGCTGCATAACATAAAGCTTTTCTTACGCTTCGACATAGAAAATAAATTCGATGAAAATGCTGATTAGCTGTTCGAAAACTCGAACATAAGCAGAAAATGGGTTAAGCAGTTCTTCTTATATCGCTTGCGTTAGGAGATTTTTTAAGACCACTTTGCATAAGAACACTCACAGAAGTGCATAAGAAGTAGGCCTTCATGTATTGATTTCAAGAGAAGCCCTGCTAATCTGTAGTAAATCAACAGACCTTCTTACAATACTTCATATAAGTAAGACATTCTAACTCCTTTAAAACGTATTTTCTTCTTTATATGAAATGAAAAGCTAAAAAGCACTTGTTTTACAAGGACTAAAGATATTTAAATTTACAAAATGATACTGTAACACAGTTTTTTTTATGGAAAATAATATACATAATCACTTTTCGTTATCATAAAAAACATTGATAACGAAAACCGATATGTATTTGTATCATTTCAGTTTTATAAAATCGGTTTTATAAAAATTCTAAATTAATGCTAAATCAATAATGATCAAAAAGAAGGGTTTTAAAATCAGTCAGGCTCAAGAAAAACTAAGTTTAACTTATAGTAGAGTGCCTTAAGCGCGTGAAATATAAAAATCTCGGAATCGAATTACTTTGCACAACTTATTATAAGACCAGTTGGATTGCATTATTGATAGGGTATATTACAAAGTTTACCCATTAAAATGCATTACCTTTCATTTAATAATAAAATCTTTATATACTACATATAAAACTAAAAGTGTATGCGTGTGTTATCTATGGACTGTAAGCCGTTCAACCAATCGCCGAAAGATTAGCGCGTATGTATCATATAACCTTTGAAAGGTTCTTAGCATAGTTTGGTTTGAAAGAAAGAGGCGTTGCCATTACATTATGTTATCAATAGTATTTTTAGCGTAAATCATAAAAAGAATTTCTTTAATTCCACTACCAACAACCAATAGATCTTATATATGTATGACATAGAAAGAACCCACTTTTACAAGAACTAAAATATCATCAGATAAATACATGGCAGAAGCTATATCAAATGCTTGTCTAAACGTTACGACACAAGTCCTCATACCTAAGGCTTTAGCATTACTAACGGAAGTACTCATAGCTGTATATATCGTGTTGTAATCACTTGGAGTTGCAGTGATAAGAGGCAGAAAAATTATCGTCGATGTATCGAAATCTTGTGTGTTAAAACCAGACTTTGAAACTTTTATGCTTTTATTCAAAAAGTTTTCAAAATAAAAGTTTCTTAAAACTTTTTTGCTATAAAAGCTTTTATAAACTTCCTTCAAAAAATTTCTACATTAAAGTTTTTTTCAAAAAACTTTTTCATAAGAGTTTTTCTGAAAAACTTTTAAAAAAAGTTTTATTAATAAAAGTTTTAAAAGTTTTTTTTTGACTTTTAATATTAAAATTTTTTTTAACTTATGTTTTTAAGGGTTGGGGACCTCATTTATCACCTTCAAAATGCATCTTTGGTCTTTTCCTATCAATTCGTGCAATAAAATTTTTTTGGAAAAAATGGGTCCAAAACACCTCTATAGGAGTGTCGGGGACCTTCCCTGTCACTCCCAAGGTCCATTTTCTGCCTTTTCCATTGATACGTGCATTACATTTTTTTTTTAAATATAAGTGCATAATTATCATAAATGGTTTTCTTTTCAGAAACATGTTTAGTATTTTCCTTTGGATTTTATTATCAACTAGCATTACCCTGTGCGCATCGCTTCACCTCAACCGTGGTGTATTTTCGATGTGCAGTCAGCGTGAAAATTCTATTTTAAAAATACTCTTGTATGAGGACCACCCTTAATATGTACCAAAAATAAAATTTTTACAACCTTAGCAGTGCCTCTTAATATAAAAACCACGTGGTGTAAATTCCATGAGAATCGATTAAGCGGTCTTCGAGAAAAAGATATCTAAAAATATTTTTGTGTGAGGGCCACCCTACATGTGTACTCTAAATAAAAGTTATGTAGCTTAAGCTATGCCTATTAATATAAGAGCTATGAGGTGTAAATTCGGAGTGCATCGATTAACCTGTCTTCTTGAAAATGATATTTAAAAATATTTTTGTATGAGGGTCACCCAAAGTATGCACCCTAAATAAATTTTTTTTAAGCTTATCTGTGCCTCTTAATCTCAAAGCCATGTGGTGTAAATTCCAAGAAAATCGATTGAGCAGTCTTTGAGAAAATGATACTAAAAAATATTTTTGTATGAGGGCCACCCTAAATAAAAGTTTTGTAGCTTAAGCTTTGCCTATTAATATAAGAGCTATGAGGTGTAAATTCGGAGTGAATCGACTAACCTGTCTTCTTGAAAATGATATTTGAAAATATTTTTGTATGAGGGTCACCCTAATTATGCACCCTAAATAAAATTTTTACCTCTTAATATAAAAGCCATATGGCGTCAATTCCATGAGAATCGACTTAGCGGTCTTCGAGAAAATGATATTTCAATTTATTTTTGTGTGAGGGCCACCCTACATATGCACCCTAAATAAAACTTTTTTAAGTTTGTCTGTGCCTTTTAATATAAAAGCCATTTGGTGTAAAGCTCAAAAAAATCGATTAAGCAGTCTTTAAGAAAATGATATTTAAAAAATATTTTTGTGTGAGGGCCATCCTAAACAAAAGTTTTGTATCCTTAACTATTTCTCTTAACAAAAGAGCTACGTGGTGTAAATTCGGAGTGGATCGACCAAACTGTATTTGTGAAAATGATATTTAAAAAATATTTTTGTGTGAGGGCCACCCTAAATAAAATTTTTGTGGCCTAAGCTATGCTTCTTAGCATAAGAGATACGTAATGTAAATTCGGTGTGAACCGATCTGTTTGTCTTCGTGAAAATTATATTTAAAAATATATTTGCATGAAGGCCACCCTAATTATGAACCCTAAATAAAAATTTTAGCATCCAATATGTGCCCCTTGACATAAAAGCCATACTGTGTAAATTTCATGAGATTCGATTTGCCTGTCTTTGAGAAATCGCTATTTTTAAAATATTTGTGTATGAGAGCCACCCTAAATAAAATTTTTATAGCCTATGACACCCGCCCAATCGATACTAACAAACTGTAAAAATTTCATCAAGATCGGCTGGATAGTTTTCGCGTCCATAAAGGACATACAGACAGACAGACAGACAGATAGACAAAAAATGAATTTTATATAATAGATAATCCTATGTGTTCTCCTTTGATATTTTTGGATCATTGATCCAAGATATTATTTTAGGATTTTCATCGTTTTTCCATACAAAAAAAAAACTTTTATTTTCGGCTTTTGAAAAATAAAAGTCAAAAAAAAAACTCTTTGCATGTGACCGTTAAAAATGTAAGATAAGAAGAACTTTTAAAAAAAACTTTTATTAATAAAAGTCAGAAAAAAAACTTTTATTAATAAAAGTTAAAAAAACTTTTAACTTTTATTTTCGGATATAAAGTTTTAAGGAAACTTTTACTTTAATTTCACAAATATAAAAGTTTAAAGTTTACTTTTACCTAAAAAAACTTTTATAAAAGTGTATTTCAATCTCTATAAGAAACACAAACAAATTACAGCGGAAAATGCATTAAGGGAAAACAAAAATAGGCAACCAGCTGCTTGTACTAAGTAGTTTCAATGACCGCTGCGTCATATCATCAATAAGCCTTGTTAGCCGACGTTTAAAAGTCTGCAATCATACTATATTTTACTTATTGCATTGACCAGTTAAGAATCATCGCAAAAAATGTAAACATAATGCGCCATAAACTCTACATTTTTGACCCTTCTATATGCAATTGCTTTTGCAACTTTTTTGATATTGCACATTTCTTGACGAAAGCTTTTCTGGCGATACGGGCGCAGTTGCAAGTGTTATATGTAAAATCGGCAAGCTTACTTACTTACTTACTTGGGTGGCCATAACAACCCGTTACCGGGTTACGGCCGACCTCAAAAGCTCTCTCCAGGCGCCTCTGCTTCGCGCGCGCCTTCTCCAATCATTCACACCACGCGTGGATAAGGTTTCCTCGGCTTGGTCTTTCCATCGGAGGCATGGTCTTCCTCTTCGTCGTCGCCCAGCGGCTTCCGCATCAAACACCTTTTTCGCCGGAGCTTCTTCGTCTATACGCACAACATGTCCCAGCCAGCGCAGACGTTGGATAGTGATGCGCTTGACTACGTCAATGTCAGCGTAGAGCTCGTACAGTTCGTGGTTCATTCGAATACGGTAGTCGTCGCCGACGTGAACAGGACCGAAGATTTTGCGAAGAATTTTTCTCTCAAACACCCCAAGCGTAGCTGCATCAGTCTGCGACACAACCCATGCCTCTGCGCCGTAAAGTAGCACGGGTAAGATGAACGTCTTGTAGAGTGTCAGTTTTGTCGGGCGAGAGAGGTCTCTACTACTCAATTGCTTACTGAGACCATAATAACACCTATTGGCAAGAGTTAGTTTTCGCTTTATCTCCAGGCTGACATCGTTTTGAGTGTTCACGGCGGTGCCAAGATAGGTGAATTCCTTGACAACTTCGAAAGTATAGTTTTTCGCAGTAACAAAGGATCCAATACGCCGCGTCTCCCTGTTTGTGGACAGCATATACTTTGTTTTGCCCTCGTTCACCGTCAAACCCACTTTAACTGACTCTTTTTCGATAGCAGAGAACACAGCAGTAACATCTCGCTTACAACGTCCAATGATATCAATATCATCGGCATATGCAAGGAGCTGGACACTTTTGTAGAAAATAGTGCCATTACGATGTACACTGGCTCTTCGCAACACCCCTTTCATCACAAAGTTGAAGAGGTTGCAGGATAGTGGATCGCCCTGTCTGACACCTCGTTCGGTATCAAATGGTTTGGAGAGCTCCCTTCCTACTCTGACGGAGCTGGCTCTGTTGCTCAATGTCATTCTGTAAAGCCGCACCAGCTTCGCAGGTATACCGAACTCAGACATGGTGGCATACAGGCAATCCCGTATTGGGCTATCGAAAGCAGCTTTAAAACCGATAAAGAGATGATGGGTATCGATCTGTTTTTCATGGGTTTTTTCCAGGATTTGACGTAGTGTGAAGATATGGTCTATGGTGGACTTACCAGGTCTTTGTTGTTCTTAAGTCGTTGAATCGCAACTCGTACCTCGTCATGGCTAGGTGGTGGTACGTCCACACCATCGTTCCCTCCATAATCTCAGTGTACCCTGCGTATCCGTAACCAGATTTTCATGTTCATCTTTACAGGTAGATGCTCCGGGCTTGAAACCTTGGGTCAGACGCTTGACTTGTTGGTAATATTTTCGAGCATCATTCCTGCCCCGTAACACTTCGAGTTTCTCACGCTCGTGCCTTTCCTGCTCTCGTTTCTTGCGTCTGAAAAGGCGCCTCTCTTCCTTTCTCTTTTCCCGGTAGTTTTCGTGCACGGCTCGCGTTGCTGCTGATTGCAGGGTTCTTTTGAAGGCGGCGTGTTTCACTGCAGTAGTTTCGCGACACTCCTGGTCATACCATTGATTTCCCGGAAGTGGGCGTCGGAAACCAATGACTTCCTCAGCGGCAGACCGCATGGAGCGGGATATATGCACCCAAAGTCCACCGGCATCATCGGGTATAGAGTCAGGTTGAAGGAGCAGTTCTGAAAGGCGAGCGGAATAGGCTTCGGCCGTCCGATGTGATTGCAACTTAGCGACGTCCAGCTTTCGTTGCGTACCAGAGCGTACATCCTTTGCATTGCACAGCCGCATGCGTATCTTGGCTGCAACAAGATAATGATCGGAGTCAATATTGACTCCCCGGAACGTACGAACATCTAGCACGCTGGAAGCATGCCTTCCGTCGATCAAAACATGATCGATTTGGTTGCGTGTTTTCTGATCAGGGGATAGCCAGGTGGCCTTGTGGATATCGAGGTGTTGAAATCTGGTGCTACTTACTACCATGTTTCGCGCCGCGGCGAAGTCGATCAGCCGTAGACCGTTGTTTGAGGTGGTCTCGTGAAGGCTGAACTGACCGACAGTGGGGCCAAATATACCTTCTCTTCCGACCTTTCCGTTGAAATCCCCGAGTACAATTTTAACGTCATGGGCCGGGCAGCGGTCGTATACTTCCTCGAGTCTCGCATAGAAGGCATCTTTGACAGCATCGTCCTTTTCCTCCGTCGGGGTGTGCGCGCAAATCAAGCTGATGTTAAAAAATCGAGCCTTGACGCGGATCGTAGCCAACCTTTCGCTCACAGGTGTGAACCTGGAGATATGGTGGCGAAGTCTCTTGTTTACTACGAATCCGCATCCCAATTCGCGCCTCTCCGCATGGCAGCTGTAGTAGATATCGCAACTTGCTTGCTTAGAGCAACCTTGTTCTATCCATCTTATTTCCTGGATGGCGGTGATGTCAGCCTTAATTTTTCCGAGGGCATCCGCCAATTCGATAGAGGCACCTTCCCTATTGAGGGTCCGGATATTCCAGGTGCATATCCTTAAATCATAGTCCTTTTTTCGTTTGCAGTGGTCGTCAACGTTGACGGGTTCTGTATCCGAGGCTTTTTTAGTCTTCATTGGAGTGCTTTTTTTACGTGGCGGGTACCAAACCCTGCGCACAACCCAGTTTACTTCCAGGGAGGACACGCTGCACACATTCGCTCACTATCTCAGCGAATGCGGAGATAGCTACCCAGATGGAGCCGCGGGGAGGCTGTGTGTCAACTTGCTAATGATTAGCTCAGAGATCGCTCTGGCAATCCCCAGGTGGAAAGCAGTCAGAAAGTGATCAACCAAAAGCCAATCCAGCCAATCCATCCTACTTGCAAAGTAGATAAGCATTATGTGGAGCGATGCGAGTAAGATAGTTTTTTTGGTGGAAAAGGCACTCGTCAATGTGTAAGGCGTAGCCCAAACACAGAAAATGATACTTGGAATAATCTTACTCTCATCGTTCCACTCTACTTTGCAAGTGGCCATACCAAGTACCCGTGCTCAAAGTCCGGTATCTTTGTGATATGCATTTTTTTAAACAATAGAAGTGGTTGTGGATTCTGGGCACTCAAATTAGTTCCCCTGAGTTTATTTTTAACGTTTTCTACACTCGTTGCTATATTAAGCATTTTCTTTATTTCCGCAGCAGGCAAAAACGGACTATATATCGAAAGCCGTATCGAACAATTCACGTCCCGGAGGAACATGGAAGGCATTCGGCCTCGTGTTTTTCGTTTATGTCTGTATTTTATCGTATTCGAAACTATTTTCGTAGAACATCCGATAAAATTTTAGATTTCCTTAAAATTTTTACCTTGCGAAATGGAATTTTTAATAATTTTACTTTGCTCTGTCGTAAAATGCTTTCCACGGCCCTTTAAAATGCAACAACTTAAAAAAATCATTGGATTAATATACAAAAATAATGGAAATTACTTGTTGCGATCAAATTTTTTTAATAAAAGTAAATACCTAGTGTTGAGAAGAAAAGGATTTGAGTACTGCTGTTATTTTGACCGCTCGAAATTGCAAATTACTCACTATAATAGCAAACCTAGAAAGTACCGTTATTTTTTTGGAACAAATTGTCATGAGCTTATTTTGTGTACATATCAAGTAACTATATTTTAAAAGATTGGAAGAAAAAAAACTTCATTTGTTCGAAATATTTTCTTTCAATTCAAAAGTGACACCCCGTTTCTATTATTTTGACCGCAGCTGTATGTACAATGTACATAGATGATGATAGGGATATAAAGTTTGAAAATGTTATTTAAGAAATATATTAGCACCATGGTCACATACATTTGTTGTAATAATTATAAATTACAAACCAATAAACTGAAAATACCTTTTTCTATGAGAAATGAAAATAATATCTGTATGAAAGGGATAAAAATCAAAATAAAAGCTATGCTCGAGTGGCCATATTTGGGTCAATTTTTAAGAAAAAAAAATTTTCGACCCAGCTTCTTAAAGAAAATTTTGTCTTCTTTTATTTCTATTCAGCAAAGTCTGTACCTACCTCTGATCCAAAAAAAGTTAGAGGCAAAACAGCAAAAGAAGAAAAAAAAAATCAAAATTTTGGTTTTTTTTTTGCTTAAACATTTTTGGCATAAAAATGATGTTTAACCCTAACCGTCCTGACAACATTTATGAACGTAGACTCCTGATGAGGGTACCCGGGTACCCGTGAGTATTTTATATGGGAACATAGAGAGTCATATGTTAGAAAAGCATGTGCTTGCTACTGTTTCGGCCTAGCGTGATGAATAGGCAATGAACAGCGGTGAGTTTAATGCTTTCATTGAAATTTTGCTGTTTAAATGATGTTGGCAATAATCCTCCTTCAACTCTGTGGTGCAATCATAGTCATCTATTTTACAATGCATCGTTGAGTCGCGATAGATTTCAACAAATACTTCAAGTAAAAAAACAGAAAAGCCGCTTTATCTCCCATATTTAGTATGCCGATGAAGAGTCTGCAAACAAATTTTTATTTGGATCAAAACGTTGTAGTAAATTTGCATTTATTCCCATATATAGGACGAACCAGTTTTACACAATACATTTTGTAAAACCAGCAAAATATTATGGTTGTGTAATGCAGCAGATAGCTATCTTTTGTTCGGAATAATTTACACAAGCAAACCACCAGATGGTCAGCGACAAGTAAACGTTGGAAAAAAACTTTTTTTTCAGGTTGATTTTCATAAACAATCTGGTCTGAATGCGGCAACAGTCAATTTTTTACTTCCATTCCGTCAGCTACGAGGTTAAGCAATGAGTCTCGTTGGTACCCTTCGACAAAATAAAGCTTATATTCCAAGAGAGCGACGGCCAAGTTCCACAGAAGATATATGTGTAACCCGATATGCATTCATAGTCCAGGAGAAATAGGGTTTGAACAACAAAATAGTTCGTTACAGCAATCTGACTGCGGAATATGGTTGAACAAGCTCTTGTAAAAGTGGACAAAAAAATCGAACCGACAGCAGTTATCCGGGGTGGAATGGGGTGCATTTTTAGAGGTCGAACACAGTTTTTCCCGATTTCTGGCTAAACTGTGCATCATATCAAAAAAAGTTCAATGCAAAAGTTGTAGGAAATAATAAGATCTATAACTTTTGTATTGATAATTTTCACCTTAACCTCAAAATTTTTCGGAAAAATGGCTGAAAACGGGTTTTTTGGTTTTTAATTTTTTTCTTTGACAAAAAAGTTTCTATGGAGCTGAAACTTGGACAAAAGATACTTTTTAGTGTTACACAAAGGCAGTAATTTTTTCAGGCGGAAATATTTAGAGGTTGTTGTTAAATTTAGTTTTTAAGGTAAAAAAAACGTAATTTTTAACTGAGATTCTTCTGAAACTACACCACCTAAGAGTTTTGTTTTAGCTCACTTACTCGCTGTTATGTCTTCTTTAGATAAATGGTAAAAAAAAGGAATACTGCAATGGAAAAAATTACCGAAAACTTGAAAATCTGTGGTCTCTCCGATGAGTAGAGCTATGATGTTTCTTATAGTCCAAGAGCCGGCTGTAGAAAAGTCGAGTGTATAAGATTACAGGATGGGATGCATGCCAAATGATAGAGCTCGACGAGCCTAAATAGAATATCTAGGGTTGCCTTGCCAAAGCCTGTCCCGATGGCCGAAAATGCCCGAATTTTAGCCAATTTTATTGTTCTAATTAAAACTGTAGTACATAACAGCTCGAAATGAATGCCAAATGATAGAACTCGAAGAGGCCTAATTATAATACCTGGAATTGCATTGTTGAATCCTGTCCCAAACATGGGTTTTCACCGGTTTTTTAGGTCAATTTTCATTAATGAAGATAACAGCTTGAAATTTGGTGGTGTAGTTTCAGAAGAATCTCAGTTAAAAATTACGGTTTTTTTACCTTAAAAATTAAATTTAACAACAACCTCTAAATATTTCCGCCTGAAAAAATTACTGCCTTTGTGTAACACTGAAAAGTATCTTTAAGTTTAAGTTTCAGCTTGATAGATACTTTTTTTGTCAAAGAAAACAATTAAAAACCACAAAACCGGTTTTCAGCCATTTTTTCGAAAATTTTTGAGGTTAAGGTGAAAATGAGCAGTACAAAAGTATAGATCTTATTACAGTTTCATTTTTCCATTTAGATTTGTTAACATTTTTCTCTTTTATATGCACACGCTTATATGCATTTCTCGGACATAAGCCCCAAAAAATTTCCAAATTTTTCCTCCATTCACGCTTATATGCACGACAGGGAAAACATTTTTGTTTTTTTTTAATGGCAAAACCAAAATTGGTACCAAACAATCGTGTCATACCTATTGAATTGTCAAATGTGCGAATTGAAATTAAATAGCAAAATGAGTACAAATTCACGAAAAAGAATAACTTTGTCACTTAAACAGAAGTTATTAATCATTCGAGAGAGTGAAAACGTAAGCAAAATTGAATGTTGCAAGAAATATGGATGCCCAATACACAATTAATCGGATTATGCGAAACATAGATCGCATTTTACAATGAAGCGAAGCATTTAATTTGGCCCGGAAAAGGAATTGAGTCGGCAAATCAAAAGCAGTGGAAACAATGTCAATGTAGTTCGATCAAATACAAAGGTCAAAAGACCACAATATGATATTGGAGAATGTAAAACAGTTCGCTGTTAAATAAAAAGTGACTTCAATCCAACTTCGAGCTGGCTATTCCGATGGCAGAAGCACAAAGGAATAAAAGTAAAAATAATGTAATAATAATAAATGGTTTTGATGAAAAAATGGTGTGAAAAAATCGAAAAGCCATACTTTTTGTGGATAATGGTGCGTCTCATAAAACTACAAACTTTAAAACGTTAATGTTCAGTACTTGCCGCCCTATACGATTTCAATTTTACAACCTTTAGATGCCGGAATTATTGATGCATTCAAAGCATATTATCGTCAAAGCTTAATAAGGAAACAAATCTGCTTTCTTGAAACAGGAAAGACAATTGAAGCGTTTAAGAAATCTATTCCCTATCTCCATATATTTATTTTTACAACTTTTTGTCTTTAAAAATATTTTTGTAAGGTTCTAAATAGTTGGCATTACGATTCCATATAAGCATATCTGGTGCAGATAACCGAATTTTTATATATGCACTTTTCATGCATATAACCGAGTTTCTCTAAATGCATTTCACGCTTATATGCACCAAAAATCAAGCAGTTTCAGAAATGCTTATAAGCGGGGATTACTGTATTTCCTACAACTTTTGCATTGAACTTTTTTTGATATGATGCATAGTTTAGCCAGAAATCGGGAAAAACTGTGTTCGACCTCTAAAAATGCACCCCAATTCACCCCGGATAGCTGCTGTCGGTTCGATTTTTTTGTCCTCTTTTGCAAGAGCTTGTTCAAAAATATTCAGATTTCAGAGTGCTGTAACAAATTATTTTTTTTTTTTTTTCATTTTCACGATTAATTCTACTGGACTATCAACAAAAATATTTAAATAAGCATATCATGTGCTTTCAAAATTCAATGTAGGCACAGACTATAGGCTTGAATTTTGATTACCAATGCTCAATTTTAAACATCAAGAAGTTCAATTTTCCTTTCCCTTTTCTACAACTTTTCGTTTTTCAAAGTTCCATTATATTCTCCAAATTCTCCAATTGTAACAACGAACTTTTCTGTTCAGCTTTTTTTATAAAGGGACTTTAACCCAGTGTTTAAATTGCTGCAGTCAAAGAAGCAAAAGTCGTGAAATTTTTGCTTTGCTAAGCAGCAGCAATTTACATAATTTCAAAATTAACTGTTGCTTCAACCAAAAAGTATATATGGGGCATTCCATGCCAAATCACCGAGGTTTTGGCCCGACCCTTTTCGATTTCGATCATTTTTTGTTATGTTTTAGTGCGTATTAGAAACAACAAGCACACCAATTTCTAGTCTTGTATTCGAAACCGTTATTGAGTTATCTTTTTTTTTAAATTTTAAGGCAAAAAATTTTCAATTAACGATATGCTAGTAATAAATATCGATATGAATAAAAAGTGGGGTATCATTTTTTGTATTTAAATGTAGTTTCTGAAAAAAAATTATTCGAAGTAATTATCAGTTAGTTATTAACGTTTAAAAATTAAAATCAACATTTTTGAATATGAATATTTTCTATTTTTGCTTGAATTTTAAAAATTTTATATATGTTTTTTATGATTGAACTATCCATATCACTAGTTTTCACACAAAAATATCTGATTTGTCACATATTTTTTCTATGTATTTTAGGTCGTAAATTCCAAAAATGCGAACCATTTTTTTCTCTTAAGAATCGTTTTTGATTTATCCCCCAAAAACCCGTTTTTTGCACTTTTTCCATTTATTTGGCCATATATCCATAAATTTTTTGTCGAACTAAATCAGTTGTACACCGTTCAAAAGGTAAATTTTTTTTATCGAATCGGTGAAACAAGGGGGTCCTTTTATCCTTTGAAAAACAACATATATAATCTGCAACCAATTCCGTAACATGAAATAATCCGCGTGCATGGTTTGAGATGGATTTGGTCTATAGATTTTACTACCATTCTCAAGTATTATTGATCGTGTCAGGTGAGTACTGGAAAAATTGGATATTACTGATGAAGTTATTATATACTGACAGTAATATTTATGGTGTGGGGTGGATACTGACAGTTCTTCAGTTTTATTAGCACAGCGATGAAAGATTCAATGCTAAACAAGCTCAGTATTGATTATTGTCAGGTGTGAGGCGTTCACTGTCAGTAATGTAAATACTGTCAGTAATGATACTGTCAGTAATATTGATCGTGTGAGGGCCGCTTAAAGCTTTACAATGCTGCAATGAGAAGGGACAAATTAAAATAGGTTCCATGAAAATACTAAATGTACACCCAACTCTCTTTTTACACGGTACTTTTTTACACGATTTTGAAGTTACACGGTTCAAAAATAAGAGCAAATAAATTTTTTTACACGAATTTTTTGTTCTTGCACGAATCTCAAAAAAGATTTTTTTAATTTCAATTCTAAGTTGTACAGCTAAGGCTAAGTTCACACGAAGTTTTTCAACACGCGTTGTTTTTCAGCTGTATTTTGTTTGTTTGTATAGTCCTGAATAGATACCAGTAATATTCTACAATAATGGCATGCAAAATTTTGATATTTAACCAATAATTTTGGAAAAATTACGATTATTTTACGTATAACTAACGAGCGTTGACTGCCGTGTGAAAAGTACCAAAAATTGCGTTAAAAAAAAACGCAATAGCTAAGGCGCATTGGCAAAACGCTCGTGTGAACTTAGCCTAATTGTGTATACAGCAACAAAAATACAATTGGGGGAATACCCGAATGTTATAAACATTTTTTTTTGTGTGATTGCACTTCACTTGTTAACAAGTAGCGATGAATAGTTACGAAATTATTTTTTATTTCAAGTTTCAATAATTATTATTATATGTTATACTTATGCACTGAATTTTAATGTATACGCACTTTAAGTTTTTTTTTTTGTAATAAAAATGAATTGTTTTAAGTTTTCTATATAATATGGATTTCATTCAATACTTTTTTTGCACGGTTTTTGGGAAATTTTTTCATCTTACACGATATTTTAAGGTTGTGGGATGTATCTACAAATTTACCATATATCACATGTATTTTTTTACACGATTTTTTTTTACACGGTTTTCCAAGGAACGTATCTACCGTGTAAAAAGAGAGTTGGGTGTAATTGAAAACTTTAAAAAACAATATTAAAAATAAGAAAAAAAAAATTTCTTAATTTTTTTGGCTAAATTCCGAAAAATTAAAATTTTGCAGCTCTGGTAGCAACCCTACGATTATTCTAACCAAATCGATCTCAAACCATGCACGCGGATTATTTCATGTTACGGAATTAGTGCCAGTTAAATATGTTACTTTTCAAAGGATATAAGGGGACTTTTTCAATTTTACAATTCAAAAAAAAAGAAACACAATTCAAATTTTTCTTATCGGATGGTTTTTGGGAGTAAAATTGCCTAGGTGGCGACACTTAAACATTTGTAACTTTTTTATTTATGAAACGTACTAAGATTTTTTTTCAGGAAAAAGTTGTGTAGACTTAACAGAACAATTCTGTGGAAAAGTTTTGTTTCTGAACATAAAAGAAGTTGGTTCAAATTCTATTTGTTTATTAAAAACTGAATTTTTTATAAATTATAAATAATATTTTTATAAAAACTTTATTTTATATAAATTTTCAAACATTTTAGGTCCTATCACGAAAATTTGATCAACTTTTTCCCAATATTTACTGAGGAATCGCAATTTAAAAAAACACCTACATAAAAGTTCACTTGCTCATAACTTTTTAAAAATCCAAATTTCGCAAAAATAAGTACAAGGCCTTATTATTGATCAATATATCTTCAAAGTTATGCAATAAAAAGTTTAAGTTTAATAACTTTTGTTTTACTGTGCCCAGTGGAGAAAACTTTACTCTAAAACTTTGCAAGGAAACATCACAGATCACCACTTGGAAGCTCATTTTAAAGAGCAAGGACGGTACTAAATGATAATTTTGTTAAAAAACAAAAAAAAATTTGAATCACCCTAATGTACATATGTATTTATGTATTTAATTATAATTAAATGTCTATATTAACAGTAAACCGTTTTTTAACTTTTTTTTGAACATAATCTAACTTGAAATGTCTAAGTTAAAACCCCTCCCCCCATGGACGATTCCTGCGCACGGGCCTGGTTATAGTTTACTTAAACCTTAAATTTTAACTTAATAGCTAAAATTGTCATTCAGAATATACTGAGGGTATTCCTGAAAACGCGAAAAAGCCGCGAAAACTGCGTAAACTGCGAAAACTGAGCACATTTTCGAACCTCGAAAATAATTTGTATGAAGAAAAGTTTGCGCAACTTTCGAGGCTAATTAGTTGAGCAAGTGGCCTCGAAAAGTTGGAAAATGAATCAGTGCTGCCGTTTGTCGAAATAATTTGCTGCCAGTTTGAAGTTTATTTAGAAATTTACACATAAACTTAACAGAATGATTTTTAAATATATGAAAAGCGCAATTCTCAGAATTTTTGTTTGTTTACCTATTTGTGTTTTGTTATTTATTAACTTAATTCTACATAATTTTTCGTTTTGCTGTGATTCATTTTTTTTCATGGCAGCGGTAACACTGATCAAACTGTCAAATTGCCATTGCTCAATCATTTACGAGTTTGTATTGATAGGGGTGTTCCCGAAAGCAAGCTCGAAAACTTTCGAGTTTTCGCGTTTAGAGGAATACCCTTACTATTTTACTTACAAATAAAGTGTAAATCATAAAAATGCTTACTTGCAAACCGAGGATCGTTCGCTGTAGATCCGTACCACGTTGCAGAACTTCGCATGTCAGTGTAATGTCCAGCAAGTGACAAGTTATCGCCGGGGCCACAATATGTCTGCACGCCTGGACTGTGGTATAAGGGTCCCATGGCATATGGATTTGCCATACTGGTATTTCCTAATGTACTCGGAGAATTAATGCTACTCCCACTCGAGTTCGACCTTTAAAAATAATTTACGAAATTAATATTCACTAAGCAATTGAAAGGATGTATTAAAATCAAAAATATTTATCTATATTATATGTATTCATTTAATATTTCATCTAATGTAATAAATAGTTCCATAAGCTTAAATTTGGTTATAGTACTATATAAAATTAAAAAAAAAAATATGTTTATTTCGAAAAATAGTAATAGTAAATAGTAAAGTCTCATAAATTACGTGAGACATTTTTTTTTAAAAAAATTCTGACCCCCCACACTTCCCTTGGTGAAATGTTGTGAGATTTGACGAGACCCCTCTGGTGAGACTTACCTCATAATTTTTATCGTAGCTGGTGTTGGATTTTTAGGAGTTGTAAGCCCTGAGCCGCGGCCGAAGGCCGCTCACTTCTATATACATATATATATGTACAGACTTGCTCAGAACAACCCCAAATCGCTTTCAAAATTATTACCGGTTGACTTACAAACAACCATTTAGGTCACATTCAACTTTACGATTCCTTTTCAATAAAAAATCGCTCAGCTATTTAATTAAATAAATGAACATTTACCACAAAATGTTTTGATTTCAAGCTTTTTGTTATGTTGCTCATTCTTAACACAACCTTATAAGAAGTTAAAAAAAAAAAACTTAAACTTATTTTTGGGAGGGGAAGTGATCTTACTCTCATTTTTCTCTCTCTCAAACACCACATTTTTTTTGGCAGGAACGCTTTTTGTGGTAAAACTTTATAAATATTTATGAATATTTACCTATATTTTCTGATAGGAACGAACCTAATGTCTCTAAGGATCATAGAAAAAATTACATACACGATTTACTAATTTTGCAACATTGTAAGAAAACATTCCCATATCATCTAGTTCTATGGAAATTTTACTGTTTTCACTATGCAGTTTTCTTTCTAACGTTCTACATCGGAACGACTCATCTACGGCAAATTATCGGCGCCATAGCTAGTTGAATTTACTTTAATCTGACTAAATGGCATTTCGCCATTGCTCTAGTGTCCAGTTTTTGTGGTTTTGAGCACAAGCTGAACCAGCTTTTTAATTTTTTTTTTTGTCAACAATGGCTTTTTTGCAGGATAAACCAGCATCTTGCGGTTGCGGAGGCTTCCTGCGGTCAATTTTCATAGTAATTTTTATGGAATGATGTGTTTCTAGCTCTGTCCGTATAACAACAACACTTTTAAAATTATCCTTCAAACTTATTTTTCACCAGGTCGTCTTTGTCCTTCTATTAGTTGCACGTTTAGAACCAGATCCTTTTTTCCTCTCCAGCAGCTCCTAAATATAATTTTTGCCAAAAAATTTTTTTGCGATACACCTTTGTCCTTTAGTCGCTTTTTGATCACGTGGCAGCTGTTTATGTTTTGAACCCATTTCTGTACTTATTTTAAAAAACGACCTTCTGCTTTAAGTAAACGCGTAAAAATATAATATTTTCGTTGTCAATACACTTGCAATACCTTAATGCTGAAAGTCTAGTAAAGAGCTAGTGGCGTACCGTGCATTTTGGGCGCCTGGGGCAATTTGGTAATTTTCCACCCCCTATCAACAGAAAAGATTTTAATTTTATTATTAAAAAAAAAATAAAAGTAGACTGTAAAACCCTATCCAAATCAGATATAGGTACATATGTCACATTGACTAAAACACGTACATATTCTCCCGAATAATTTTCCCTTTATTAAAAAAAAAAGGTACAACACTTGCAAAAATTCGTAGTTATACTAAAACAAAATTTGAACATCATATTACGAGGACCATTTTGCCGCCCCCAAGTGGTCGCGTCCGGGACTACCGTCGCCTCGGCTGCCCCCCTGCTAGGTACACTACTGGAGAGAGCAAGTCCTGTCGGAAACTAAAAATTTTTTTTTTAATGAAAGCTCACAAAAATTTAAATTTTTTTTTGTCGGAAACGAGATTTGCGCTCTCTAGCGATTTTCGAATCAAAAAAAGTCTATTTGGGATCAATGTGCCGTGCCACGCTCACTTAAAGAGCATGCAGTTTTGATACTCTGCTTAAGGATTTAATCTATCTCCGAACCAATTAAGTTAAAATCGGTCCAGTCGTGGAAAAGGATTTTCTTGTTTTGGATACTATTGGAAACACATTACATTTTGCACCGTTAAAGGTAAGAAACTGAAAAAAAAATCTATTGCTTTTTTATACTGAGTGGCGTCCTCAATTTTTCTTTCCTAAGAACCAATAACTTTAAGTGGCAGCTTAGGGAAAATTTCATATTGAAATAGGGTCAGCAAGGGTCATAGATAAAATTTGAAAAGTTTCTAACATTTTTGTATGCTATTTCGAACCAATTGAGTGGGCGTCCACAATTTTTTTTCCTAAGAACCACCCCAATATACATACATATGTACTTGCAAAGACGACACGCAGTCGTGCTGTAGAAAAGAACATTTGTCGAAAGTGCTTGAAGCGTGCGGGTACAATATTATAAAAAAAAAGTGTTACACGGTTATTATATGTAGATTACTTTAGCACTAAATATAGTGTAAGGCAGCGTTTCTTAAACTATGGTCCGCGGACCACTGGGGGTCATTTATTAAAAATTTTACATGGCCATGGCTTTTTGAATGATTGCACATATTTTAAAAAAACAAAGTATGCATTTACTTTTGTTAAAACTCGCGATGCTTAGGTTCAAAGTATTCATTAAAAAAAATCCTACATGGTCAAAAAAAAAAAAAACAAAGTCAGCGTTGATTTTCAAATTTTGAGTTTTTGAAAAGTAAAATTTTTCCGCGTTTCAATTTTCAATATAAGAAATTTATTTTCATTTCACTTTTGTGTGTTACATACACGTACAGTGAGCAACAAAAGTCTACATACAACCCCAATTTCTGCTAATTCGAGAATTCAAAAACATGATGGAAAAAAGTAATGATACGTACAGTTTTGCTTAGAACTCTATTTTAATGATAATGAACAAAAGAAAATTCATTCTTCAATATGTACTAACAAAGTTATTTGAAAAAAACATAAAAAAAACCATTGACAAAAGTCTACATACACTTCATTGATTATTATAATTAGTCGACAGTAGCGTTAATATTAAACGGTAAAGTCCCGTTTTAACTTTTTATGTTTACGTTATGAGAAGTACTTTCATATAATGCATTTAGTTGTGCTTCGGGCGTGTTATTTGATTGACACGATGGCTCCACGAAAAGAAATTTCAATAGATGTGAGAGATTTGGTAATTAAATATAAAAAAGAAAACAACAGTTATGGTGATATTTCAAAAATAGTAAACTTTCCTCGCAAAGTTACTGCCATTTGAAAAAGACATGAATTTGATGTAGATTACTTTAGCACTAAATATAGTGTAAGGCAGCGTTTCTTAAACTGTGGTCCACGGACCCCTGGGGGTTGATTTTCAAATTTTGAGTTTTTGAAAAGTAAAATTTTTCATTTCACTTTTGTGTGCTGTGTGTTACATACACGTATATGTGGTGTTTTCAGTTGTGATTATTTTCCGATTACTTCTTCCAGCTACAACGAATTCAATTTTCCTGACTGCAGCTGTTACATTTAGTACATCATATTAAATCCTTTTAAAAAGTATTTTATCCAACTTTAATTTTGTATTATGTATTTTAAAAACGCTATTTGTCATTTATAGTTTTGTAGTCATACGTTAATTCAGAATTAGAGCCTTAAAATGGATCGTTGGCTAAAAACTGAATCTATACTCAAACAACCTCCAAAAAACCATCAACCTCCATCAAGAAACGTAAAACTAGAAAGTACTGTGATGAGTATTTATCATTTGGAGATAAGTAAGCAAAGAAGATTTAGAAAGGCCTTTATGTGTGTTATTTCGCGAAAGCTTATCAAATGAATGCATGAAACCCGCCAAACTCCGACGTCATTTGGAAACAAAGAATAGTGAGCACATTAGTAAGTCTATCGATTTCTTTAAAATCAAAAACAAGAACTTGTTTCATGTCAAAATCTAATGCAAAATACCGCAACTAGTAGTATCAGCAAAAAAGCAGTAAAAGCATCATATGAAGTATCCCTAATAGTAGCAAAAGCTGGAAAACCCCACAATATAGCAGATCAACTAATTTTTCCTGCTGCAAAAGCAATAGCAAGTACAATGTTGGGGACTAAAGCAACAAAAGATTTAAATTTGATTTCCTTATCGAACGATACGGTCAAGAACAGAATTGAAGATATGTCATGCAATATAAAAGAGCACTTAATTTCAAGAGTGCTTGAAAGTCAATATTACTCACTGCAATTGATGAGAGTACCGTAATTTTGTGTGTTCACAAAAAACGAAATGACATAAAAAATTGTTAAAAATTGAAAACTTAAAATAATCAGAGCTGGGCGATAAAGATTACGATTACCATATGATTATAATTACAGTAATCCTCAAAAATAGAAAAAAATCGATTACAATTGAAGTAATAGTTCATCGAACGATCTTACATTACGATTGCAGCAATCGTAATTTTGAAAAAGTTAATTGTAATCCCGTTTTTTTTAATATAAGGATTAATATAATAATTGCAAAGGATTACTTTTATTAAATATCAGTAAAAATCACTGGTATTTAGTTTATAAAGTGTACTTCAATAACAAATTGCAATTTAACAACTTAATGATGCCATCTTTATAAGAGACATTCTTTTACGAACCGAATACTTTCTGACCGATGCATTTTGAAATAGTTCCAAATGTTTTTTTAAAAGTTCCAGGCATTATATGAGTGAACACGTGTATTGGGATTTTTTTCGTTATCGAAGATATCAAGGGATATCGAGGTGTAAAATTTGAACGTTTTATGGTCATATTTAAATTGTCTGATGTCTAGATTATTTTAATTAGCTTTTTTTTTATATAGATAAATATTATCTTAACGCGTTTAACTTTTGAACATTTCTTGAATTACTTCGTTTACGATTACTTAAAAAATCGAAATTTAAAAATATTTCAATAATAAAATTATTGCAATTGTTCACCGAAGGCTTTAAGATTATATAATCTACATTCCATCGATGAACGACTACAGTAATCCTAATAAAGAAATTTTGAAATTACAATTAAAATAATCGTAATCAGGCATTTGCAAAACGGCTGCAAAAAAATTGCTTAACTCCGTTTTGGCCGCTTCGTTAGGAAAACGTTGTTTATCAATAATCAAGTGATAGGCAAGTGCCTGCTGATCATGCGGATCACCGCACAATTAAGCATTGTGCACTTAAGCCACTTTGACTATCAATTTGGAGCAAACCTCTTAAACAGCATAAGTATCGATGACATTGGAATCCAGTTCAATGCTCAATGAAAAAAATGAATCCTTTTGGAACCATTCATGTGTCTTGATCTCTTCGATATTGGCACGCTTCAGTGGATCGACTTGCAACATTTGGCACACTAAGTTTACCACTTATTTGTTCAAATACTCAGGAATTGGAAAAACGCCAGATTTTATTTTGCGAGGGTGTTGGAACATTCTCATCGTTAAAAGACAATGTACCGCAAAGTAGCTCATTCAAAATAACACCACAAGACCAAATTTCTGCCTCAGGTTCTGCATATAGCGTGCCAATAATAACTTCTGTGGTGGTTAATTTGATGAGCCGCAAGAAGGCGCAAGAATTCGCCAGAACAAACTGTTAACTTTAAATTTTATATCGACATTTCGTTGTTCGCGTAAATCACAAATTACAATACACTGAAAACAGCTGGATGATTTTTCTTTATGTTGTCTTCTTCTTGTTTCCAACAAATCGCACCAAAAATAGAATTTTTTTCATCGCACTGCGAAAACTTTTGTAAGTGACTTTGTCAGCTGGAGAAAAAAAAGCTCTATTGCGTATCTTGCTCTATCAAATAGGAAAAATCATGTTGTCTCGTGTTGTTTTTCTCGCACTCGCGAGAGGTCCAGTATCTAAGCAATAACTAGCTATATTATTTCTAAAATAAAAATGTCTCAAATGTACCTATTATTAAAAAATGTTTGCTTACCGATATGGTGACGGTGGATTTCCAGCGAGTTCCAGTTTGCGATACGACTCCTCAATTGGACTCAATATGTCTGTAACACTAAAGGGTGTTGAGTGACTGTTATTTAATAAGGTATTGTGATGTTGATTGTGCAAGTTTTGTAAGTGCTGCAAATTAGTTAAATTGTGGTGATGGTGATGAGCGACGGCAACGGCTGCAGCAACATTTGCTGTTGAAGTTATTAAAGAATTTTGTTGATGGCTCTGTTGGTGATGATGCTGTGTAGCGGTTGTTAGTGGTACTTTGGGAGATAAACTCATAACCAAATCAACGCCATTAAGTTCAGTTAAAATTCCACTTTCTTCGTATTCAGGATCCTCCGCAAAGGCTCCAGAATTATGATGATGAATATTTGATAGTGAGGATGACATACGCAAACAAAGTTAAAGCTAATTGAAGATGTATCGCCAGCATATGTCCGATAATTCTTATTAACTCTAGACGTTAACACAAGTTCCACTAATTTTTCCCTAAAAACATAAACACACAATCAATACAAAATAACCATGCTAAATGCTAAAAATATATGCGAGTATTGTCCTAAAAATGCAAAACTGTGTTTCTAAGCAAACAAATACAACACTACACTTCCCTCAACGTTTGCAATTTAAATAAAACATTAAGATATCCCTTTTCCACAGTTCAACCAATTACAGAAACATAAATATTTTCTTTTAATATTTTTTTAGTTGAAGATGTTCTGTTTACTTATATTAGTGTGGTTTCTTTTCAATTCCGAGAATTTCGCATATGTCACGCGCATATATAAACACATATGTATGCACGTATGTATATTAGGGTGTTTATTTTGAAAATTTTGTATGTTTTAGCATGGGGCATAAAAATAATTGTCACAAAATTTGAGCTTCCTAGCTCAAACCTATAAACGGCGCGGACAGAGTTTGTGTCAGATTTCGTTGAAATTTTAAGAAAAAAACCCGCCTTGTCTTAAGTGCCAAGATATAGCGTTTTACGTATTTTAGTTGTAAGGGAGGTGCCACCCACTGTTGTCAAACCACCTTCAAAATTTTCATGCGGCTGAAAATGCAGACAAAATACACCCGAAGGCGTTTTTTTTTTTTTAAATTTGCTGACCCATGATCCTATATTATAGAATCGGGTTCAAAGAAAAGTGTTCCGAAATTTCAGCTACCTACAAGAACGGCGCAAACAATTTGTTTAATATGGAACGTAAAAAAATCTGCCATTCGTTTTACTGTTTGCGTCGTTCATAGGTTTGATCTAGGCAGCTGAAGTTTTGGAAGAAATTTCTTCAATCTCGATTCTATAATATAGTCGATGGGACTACAAAAAAAAACACCCCCTTCGGGTGTATTTTGTCCGCTCTTACAAATACACGAAAAATGTGGGCGTGATTTGAAAACAGTGGGTGGTATCTCCCATAAGTCTAAAATACTTAAAATGCTATTTCTTGATACCTAAGGCAGACTTTTTCTACGTTTTAATAAGTCGATTTTTTCGTAAAATTTCAACTATATCGGACGCTAACTCTGTTAGTGTCGCTTATAGGTTTGAACTAGGAAGCTCAACTTCATGACAATTAGTTTTAAGCTCCATGCTGAAACATAGGCAAAAAATATAAACATTAGGTACATTACAAAATTTTAAAAATAAACACCCTAATATACTACATATGTAGTACATACTTTTTGCATTGAAAACAATATCTTAGCGAGGGCAGAATTGCTTCCTTAAAATGTTTTATCTACCAAATGGTTTAGAAATTATTTCTTAACACTGCCACACATGGATAACAGTTTATGGAAATGTATTAACCCAGCAAGCCATTGAGCAAGGCTTTCCTCGGAAAAGGTCTGTGACAGATCTAAGATCTTTTCTAAATTTCATTAAATTACAAATTAGCTCATGGAAGGCTGCTATGCCTTTCCATTGCAGACGTGCTATCAGAACTCAAAAAAAAAAAAAAGAAAGACCCCATTTACATTAACAGCCAAAATATGTAAAACTCTTTGCGTGCGAGACACTTTCAGGCACCTAGCGTCATAACTTTTCACGTCATTTCGTTCGTCCAGTTATGTTGTCACTGGAGTTAGCTGTGAACGTAACATTTTATTTTAGCACGATGGTATCTTTTTTGTATAAAATGTAAAAGATTTGTATTACATTAAAATGTTGAATTCCTTCAATGAATACAGTTTTCTTGTCATTTTTATGTGTAAAGTGATCAAGTTTCTTGAAATAATTTCTTAAAGTTCTAATGCAATAAGTGGCCAGAAAACCCGATGCTAGACAAACTAAACTACATAACACAATTTACCACATAAAACCCTTGACCACAACCCAAGAACTCACATTTGGAGAATAGTATTCATTCATTTGTATATACAGCTTTACAAAATAGACATCCTATCAGTTTTTAGGAACATGTATTAATTTGCGAGCCATGATTTCTTACATAACGAGAAGATGTAATACGTAAGCATATTATCGTTAAAACAGTGAAAATTCATAGATAAACAGATAAGCATAATTAACAGTGCATGAGCTCAATATTCGGTAAGGTCAGTTTTTTTTTATTTTTTTCATATCAATGAAAAGTATAATTACTTGGTTATGCAATGAATCATGCACTACATTTGATTTGACATCGCCGTGTTAAAAATCATGAAGGTAATAAAGATCCTGAAATAGGTGAAAGCTTAGATCATTATCGATGACCAAAATCTGATTGGGTGCAACGCTATATTGTGTGACACAATGAAATCTTACAAATACAATTATTTTCTTTATAAAATTGTGATATTAATGTTAAATAAGAAAATCCTACAATGTCAAAAAATACGTCGCTCCATATTTCGGTCGCATAACCACTTTTTTGTCATTAATTTTCATTTCATTTGACAAAAACTTGTGTAACAGCGTTTCTGAAATCAGTCCTGAGAAGTCTTTTCTGTTCCACTACTGTATTCCCTGTTACGGCAAGCGGCATTGGAAGGTCTGTTTTAGCAGGTCATCTTTATATAGAAAAATCAATTGCTGTGCATTAGTCTCGCAAAGGCTCGAGCATGGCTCGACAGATTTTAATATTTTTTTTTTGATATTATTTGATCGAATTTTGAAGTCATTGGAGAAACCGTCACACGTTGTCCTTTGAAATTTCACAAATCACATGAATATCGGTTTCTGCAAATTACTGTAAAATTCGATCCTATAATATTCAATTGATTAATAATAATCGGTTGAATAATAACAAATAAAATTTCTTATTTTTTTGTTGTGTTCGAATTTTTTCTGGCAAGACTTATAGCAAAAAAAAAAAAAATTGCAAAAATTTGAAAGATAGTGTTTTTTGTATGGGAATTTTGTATTAAGAATGCACAGCTTAACTTGCGATTGAATCAACTTTCACCGTTTATTTGATTTTCTTTATTTATTTTTCATATAAAGATATGTACATTAATTTAAAAAATTTATCTTTAACCCCTACGGACCCTATTTCAAAATGAAATTTTACATAAGCCGTAATTTTTTTAAACTATTTTTTCTAAGTAGTTTTTAATTTTATTCTTTCTTAAAATAAAAAGCCACTCAAAAAAAAATAGTTTAAAAAATTGAGGCTTAGGTAAATTTTCACTTCGAAATAGGGTCCGATGGGGTTAAAGATAAAAATTGTAGATTAATTTTAAAAATTTGTATATCCTATTTCCAACCAATTGAGGGGCGTCCCATTTGATTTTCGCAAAAAAAAAAACAAATAAGAAAGGTCAAATTTCACTTTGAAATAGGGTCCGTAAGAGACAGGGACAGGGAGGGCAGAACAACGTCCGCGGGTACATTAATTTTATATAAAAAAAACTACGTTTGAAATCAGTTTTAAAGCCTGTTGCTGCCAAAGGAAGGCATTGTAGAAGCGTTGCTTGCTCCTGCCCTTACCTACTGGGGACTTAAACTTTTTATGCGTTTGTGTGTATCTGCATATGCACAACTTAAATGCATTTGTATGTATTCATCAGACTTGCTTCTTTTATTGGTGGAATATACGACAGATGTCTAACGTACACATACATATGTATATACTATGTATGTGTTCAGGTAGGCTAGGACTCAGTTCATCGTCTGATTTATGGTATTTGTGCAAGCACTAGCAGTTTTTTCTTTGATTGCACACAAGCTTTTAATTAATATTGTTTTATTTATTCAAAAAGACGCACATCCTTTAAATACTTACATAGCTTCAACTACTTACAAGAAAAATTGAAATTTTTTTCGATTTTCTTAAAATTTATTTCTTAAAAAGTAATTCATGTGAATAGGGATACGGAAAGGTATCGTATCGATAATTTTTGCTTTTGTTACCAATATTTTGTTCTTTATACTTATGAAACGTTTTTTTTTTTCTGTACCGAGTAACTTAATGCCAAAAAATAATTATTTTACTCTGTACATTTCGGTTATGTGAATACGATGGTAGTATTAATTTGTCGTCATATTAGTGTTCACCGAGGTCGAGGCGAGGTTCTAGTTGATCTCGGTCTCGCCTCGTTTTATGAATTTAAGTCTCGCCTCGGACAAGATCTTGCCATTACATGCCTCGCCTTGCTTCGTTCTCGGCCGAGGCACACTCAAAAAAAGGTTGGTTTAGAAAGCGTTTGTAGCAAATTATCGAATGCTTAATATAAGCACTTTTTATTTCAAGCAAACACTTAACTTTTTTCTTAAACTATACATAAGTATTTGTAGAAAATATAAGAAAAACCAATGTATTTGACACAAGTAAAAGTTAAGTTGTGGCAAGTGATTCAATTACTTCAAACAAAACATTTCATAAAATGTTGCTTCTAAATGACATAATTATTTACGACAAATCGTCAAAATATTTCAGTCAAACAATTCAATTTATGGAAGTGTTTCGACAAACACTTGTCTTTTGTCCCAAACACTTATTCATTTCAACAAACGATTTATCACTTATGAACTTTTCATGTTCATATTTTGCAGTACTATGATTCGATATTAAGTACTTTTTTGTTACTTACATTGTACATATACGATATCAAATGTTTAGAAGCAAAGAACGATGACGATGTTGCCAGGCTCTAGTTCTATGTTGTGTTAAGTTTTAAAGAGTAGTTTTGAATAATAATTTTTAACTATCAATTTGTAAGTAAAATCAAAAGTTTTTGAGACAAAAATTTTATTATTTTCTAAGTAAAATCAAAAGTTTTTGTGACAAAAATTTTATTATTTCACGCAAATACTTGAAGTACTTAGTTCCATCTATATCATTTGTGGCAAACATTTTTTTTTGAGTGCACCTCGGTAAAAAAGCGAGGTTTTTATTAAATTAAATAAAAAATTATACGGGCTGATAGGCTGATCAAGCCTCAAGAAATAAAATAAAATATCTGTTTTTATTTTTGGTGAATTGGATGAGATATGATGAACTTAATTCTTTTCTTATATGGGAAGGAGAGGCATTGCCTATTTTTCCAAACCAAACTAAGCTATGAACCTTTTACAAACTATAAGAAAAATATGTACCAAATCTTATTTATCTACGTCAAATAGATATTGAGATATGATAAAGTTAATTTTTTTCTTATATTGAGGGCATGGTACCGCCCATTTTATTAATTGAATCTTAGTTATGCCTCTACCTTTCATAAATATACAAAGTTTTATTAATCTGCATCAAGTAGTTGATAATATATGATGAATTCTGTTTTTCTCTTATGTGGGGGTGGCATCACACATTTATCGTAAACTACTTATGTTACGGTGCATCCCAAATCATATAAACATACATATATGTATGTACATTAGGGTGTTTTTTTTCCTACTTCAGGACAGGGATTTCGTTTATTTTTTCCTATATTATAGCTTGAGGAATAAAAATAATTGTCCCAACATTTGAGCTTCCTAGCTGAAACCTGTAAGCGGCGCGGGCATAGTTTATGTCCAATTCCTAGATCAAACCCGCGAACCGCGCATTCAAACAAACGAAAAAGCAAAACAACGAACAACAGATTTTTTTTGCGTTTTAGTAAATTCTCTGATTTTCGTTGTTTTTTTTTTCGTTTTTCATACTTCGCTTCACCTTACCGGTTTATAGAAAGACTATTAGAATACATCAATTTCAATGCAGTGTTGTCAATCATGCAGTTTTGCTTATAGCCTTACATGCTTCCCTAATCGATCAATCGAGGCGAAGTCGCATAAAAGCTGATGCGATCCAAGCACTTCTGTGCATTAGCGTTTGGACCAAATCTGAACTCGTAAGAAGCACATGCGGGTTAAAAATAAAACAAAGTAGTTTACTCAAAATAAAATACTAAAATATTAGTTAAATATAGATTTTAATATAAAAATTACATTCTTATTTTGAATCTGCATATGGGTCTTACGAGTTTAGATTTGGTCAAAACGCGCCTCGCTCTTGGTTTCGAAAACGAGGCTAGGACAAGGCGAGGTGCCGTGTGATATCGCATCGCCTCGGTCAAGCGAGGAAAATTTATTTTTCGATCTCGCCTCGTTCTCGCCTCGGTCTCACCTCGTTCTCGTAGTCAAAAACGAGGCTGCCTCGTAGCCTCGGTGAAACACTACGTCATATTATAGCGCGTAATTTAATTTTTAACTTTCTTTGTGTGCAAGCTTACAACCCAATTATCCGATTTTTTGGAGTAAAAAAGAATGAGAAGTACTATTGGGGCTTCTTTAAGAAAATAAATGGAACAAACATTTCCTGCAAAATATGCTTCAAAAATTAAAAGTAATGGAAACACCATAAACATGCGAATGCATGCCGAAAATGGTCAATCGATTTTGGAATTAAAATACTTATTTCAATTTCAAAATTTGATTTGATTCCTGCAATGGAATCGAGAAAGGAATAATTCCTTTTGCCATTGAATTGCAAAAAACGATTCCAAATTTTAATTTCTTGCTCCGATCTGTTTGTCGTTGCAACTCTTAGAAATTTACTAGTTGAAATTTAAATGAGCCACATTTATCAGGAATATCAAATAAAAACAAATATGTACTCGGAGAAACACTAATTTCTAATTAAACTGTACGCAATAATTGCTCATATTTTTTCCGGTAGTAGGTGTAGAGTACTAGATTCTCGAAAATTTTGCGGGTGTCGACTTCCCCATCCGAACTTCATAGAATTTATTTTATATTTCAATTTGTAAAAGATTGTCGCGATTAAAAATTCATAGAAATATGAATTTGAATATCAAGCAGCGAATGTTATCAAAATTATCTTAAAGTATAATCCGGCTTACAAAGATTTCTGCATATTAACGCTACATGTACAATATTTCATTAATGTTACGTTGCACTATGATCCATGCTCGGTCTATTTCCTTATCTTATTTTTAGGCGTACAGTCATTAAGTTCTCCTATCTTTAATTCTTTTGGCAATTTAATTCCATATTTACTGTTTTTTTTATAATATAATACGATGTACATAATACAAATACATATATGTATGCAGGGCCGAAGGAAGGTACGGGCAAAGCGGGCAGTTGCCCAGGGCGCCGCTCTGATGGGGCGCCAAATTTTGAAACATGAAAGATATACAACGTTTTGAAAATCTATGGGGAACTAATATCCTTCACACGTTGAAGAAGTCGGCTTATAAATTTTAAGGACCAGACAAAATAGTCGTGCAATTTGAGTGCCTAAAAAGTTTTATTGAATTTTTTTTAATGTCTGCACGTGCAGATGAAAAAAGTTTTCCAAATAAGTCTTCCAATGCTAAGTGCGATGATGCTGTTGCCGATTTTAATAATAACGCTGAAGATGCTCCAGACTCAGTCTCATGTAAAAACTCTGTTGACTCTGAAGGTAATTTTGAAGTGGATGACAAAAATGTTCCATTAGTATATTTTTATTCTACATTCAATAGAGTAATTTGCCATTGAAATGCATTACTGATGACCCAGAGGATTGGCCAAAAATGATTTCTGATAAAATATGTGTGTTTTTTGTAAAACGTGAGCCTTCAAAGTTAAAAGTGAACCGACAGTGTCCCTTAAATAAAGACTGTCGCCGATTCGCACCAACATGTGTGAAAAGAACGGTCATGGTTGGTATACTCAGTCGCAGCTGACACAATTTTTCCTTTGGCTGCATGATCCATAGCTCTTTTAAATATTGGAAGGATTAAAATCGCATGAGTGCAGTGTATTCTATTTGCGCACTTGCTCTGCTTGGCTAGATCTTTCTAATAGATTGCGTTGTAATTAAACAAGTGACTCGGCTCAACAAAACGCATAACGATCGAAAATAAACCATTGGCGGAATGTTGTCGAAAGACTGCTCGCCGTCATCATATTTCTTGGAGGGGAATGCTTATCTTTAAGAGATTCGTCTGACACACCTCACAAAAAAGGAAATGGAAATTTTTTGATAGTAGTGGAGCTGCTGGCAAAATTTGACACTGTGGTGAAGAAACACGTCACTTGAATAAGGCAGTTACCAGCCCAAGTTGCTCACATTTTTTCATAAATGATTGATCTAGTAGCTGAAAGAGCTAAAATATAATTGTAACATAATTGAATTCTGCTAAGTAAGTACTATTGTACAGTGGTTGATTGTACACAAGATGAGAGCAAAGTTGAGCAAATGTCAATTGTTGTGCGTTATTAAGGTAAAGAAGTATACTTCGAGAGCATGCTTGAATTTACAAAAGACTTGGCAGGAGAAATTGACATTGAAACTACCTTTCGGTTAGATCCTCCCATAAGATCTCGTACAAAAACCAAATATTTTCATACGAAGTTGAAGATAAGCCAATTTCGGACCCGAAAACAAAGTTAATGCTAGAATGTTACTTAGAGTGCACAAAATACACGATTTTATTATAGACTACATATGTAACTTTTCTTAACTATAAATTCACTTAATCTTTGCTCATATATCTTTGTATCGAGTATATGTTATCGCTCATCTCAAAGTGCACGAAACTTGAATAAAAATGTGTTCATGAATAAAACTTTTTATTGTTTTTTTTTTTTCTCATAAAAATGGGGCGCCATATCGCACTCTGCCCAGGGCGCCAAAAGCTCTAGCGCCGGCCCTGTATGTATGTATAAGAAAGGTATGAAGTTTAAGAAACACCAGATTTCACCTAAGCTTTCACACGTTAAAAAACCTTTGAAGATAACATCACAGCCCGGACCCGGGGTCCAGAGGAAGAGCCATATTTTGGTCTAAAAAAATCAGTTCTTAGTCAATTTTAAAAATGTTAGTTCTAAGAGTCCACAAATCCAAACTTAAAGTCTAATATAAAATTTAAAAAAAAAATTTGAACCCATAGATTGAAATAGATCTTAGTAAAATATAGCAACTTTGAAATGATGCTCCAAATTATGGATGCGCAACCCATAGCTCAATTAACTCTTTTAACTCTTACAACAGGGTCAGAATACGCGAAACCGATATGTCTGAAAGTTTTTCAAAGTTTTTTATATAAATCAGTAGCTGCAAGTGGTAGAAATTAGTGTACAGAAAAATTTTTTGAAAAAAATTGTTGTTGCAATAACTATTGCCAGTCAAAGTTTTCATTAACCTTTTTTTTTAAATGCTCTAAGTTTTGAACTGCTCGACTGATCGTGACGAAATTTTTTAATTTCCGTAAATAATAAGTTGAACTTATGTATTAAAAAAAAAAGTTGCACAAATTCTGCATTTTTGTTGTTAATTAGCAATTTTTCTATCAACAATTGAATTTTAATGACTTGCGCCGCCTCGAAAAAATCTGAAAAAAAATTACAGAGATGCATTGAACCCTTCCAAACTAGAATTCGTCAAAAAAATCGTGGAGCCTTAATTAGTTTTGACGGTATAAATATTATAGTGATACCGGGCGGACGAAAAACGCATAAAAATTTTGTTGTTTTTCAAAAAAATCAATAACATTAGTTTACAAGAAAAAGAATCGGGTTTCTCATAGACTTTTTTTCATGTATTTTGGGGCGTAGTTTACAAAAATGGCAACCATTTTTTTTTCTTGAGAATCGTTTTCGAGATATCCCCCAAAAACACCCTTTTTCGGCCCTTTTTCCATTTATTTGGCTATATCTCAATTAATTTTTTTTCGAATCAAAAACGCTTTTCAGCACTCCAAAGATATTTTTACTTCCTTTCTAAAGGTATTCTGTTTCCTTGAATCGAATAAGATTTGATGAAGTTACAAGCGCTCAAAGTAAAAAAACTGACTTTTCGAAAACGATTCTTAAGAAAAAAAAAAATGGTTGCCATTTTTGGAAACTAGGCCCCAAAATACATGAAAAAAAGTCTATGAGAAACCCGATCCTTTTTCTTGTAAACTAGTGTTATTGAATTTTTTTGAAAAACAACAAAATTTTTATGCGTTTTTCGTCCGCCCGGTACCAATATAATATTTATACCGTCAAAACTAATTGAGGCTCCACGATTTTTTTGACGAATTCTAGTTTGGAAGAGTTCAATGCATATCTGTAATTTTTTTTCAGATTTTTTCGAGGCGGAGCAAGTCATTAAAATTCAATTGTTGATAGAAAAATTGCTAATTAACAACAAAAATGCAGAATTTTTGCAACTTTTTTTTTAATGCATAAGTTCAACTCATTATCTACAGAAATTAAAAAATTTCGTCACGATCAGTCGAGCAGTTCAAAACTTATAGCATTTAAAAAAAAAGGTTAATGAAAACTTTGACTGGCAATAGTTATTGCAACAACAATTTTTTTTAAAAAATTTTTCTGTGCACTAATTTCTACCACTTGCAACTACTGATTTATATAAAAAACTTTGAAAAACATTTCAGACATGTCGGTTTCGCGTATTCTGACCCAACAATAACAAAAAACATTGAGCTCATCTCGAGCTCTTTTCATTGCCTTTTTGATGATTCGCAGTCGTGAGCAGCGAAACTCATAACATTTCACTGACAACTGTCATGCTTTCATTCGTTTCGTATGATTGATGTGTTGATTCGCTGTTCGTTTTTTCGCGAATGTTTCATAGCTGCGTAAGAATGCATTCGCGCTCATCTCTGGTACGCAATCACCGCATGTATTTTGTTGCTGTAATTTTTCTTCAACGCACTTTATTGTTTGTGTGATTTTGTTTTCAAGTCATTCGCTCTTTCACCTTGAGATTTTTGTTTTTGTTTTGTAACGAACCTCGCGCCGAGGTTTTAACTCGTCGGTGTCCAAGGTTCGGCTACAAAAATTTATAGTTTTGCAGGTGGCTGACGTGAATTTGTTTTGACAAAAATAAATAACATCAATGCACTTTTCTTTTGTTTGTTTTAAAAACTTTATAATTTTATTCTCTTAAATCCATATTACTTAATCTATTTATTACACTACCGACGAAAGTTTTAATACTCGGGTGCGTACGTCAAGTTATCGCAGGCGCACGGTCGCACAGATTCCACGCTGATTGCTTCTGCTCTCCTGTACTCCCGCCGCACGACAGATTTCGAACGCCGCTCTGTTCACATGAGCGTCGGCGCAGCACAACGAATGTGTGACAGAGTTTACTGTTATGTTTCCACGCTACCCTGCGAGGTTTCTGCTTGGTCTCAGTCGCACGGTTCCCGGCACAGTTCAGTTGCCGTACGACAGATTCCACAGAACGCTGCTCTACTCACACGAATGTCGGCACAGCTCAACAATCGTGCAGCCGAATCTCTAGGCTACGGTCTATGCTACCCTGCGCGGCTTCTGCTTGGTCTCAGTCGCACGGTTCCCGGCACAGCGCAGTTGCCGTACGACAGATTCCACCGAACGCTGCTCTACTCACACGAATGTCGGCACAGCTCAACAATCGTGCAGCAGAATCTCTAAGCTACAGTCTATACTACCCGGCGTGGCTTCTGCTTGGTCCTAGTCGCACGGTTCCCGGCACAGCTCAGTTGCCGTACGACAGATTCTTTGGACGCTGCTCTGTTCACACGAATGTCGGCACAGCTCAACAAGTGTGTGGCAGAGCCACCAATTAGCTACTTTCTATTCTACTGCTAACTAAACTAACTAAGGCTCACCAGCCGACTGCCCCTACTGCTCGTGTGCTACCGCTTTTATAGCCATTTGTGCTCCGTAGTGTAGAGATTGAACAGCTGTTTGTCAAGTCTCCACAAACAGCTGTTGCCTAGGTGTCGCCGTTCTACTTACTAAATGTTACATTATTTTCTTAGCATAATTTTTTTCCTTAATGTATTAAATTAATTCACTTGTTACTCATAAAATATAAATAAAAAATAAAGACACTGTGTGATTTTGTGGGCGGAAACACGGGTACCAACTTCCGCCTTCACAGTTTACATGCGATTAGCTAGCCGCAGCTATTTCAAAATTTTCGTCAATACTAAGAATTTTTTCGCAAAATATTATTTTTGATTTTTTTTATCTAAATTGATGTTGTTGTAGCCGCCAGCTCGCAAAAATATATTTGTGCGCATCCCTGCTCCAAATCAAGATTTCATTCATAATATTTTAAGCAGGCTTTATTTTGTATGTCTTTTGAATTGAGATATCACGTAGTGAAAAAAACTGACCAGACTCAGAGATATTGGACATCGAATTCGGCTGATTTTGGAAAAAGAAAATTTTTGTGAACTTTGACCTAACAGTACTCAGAATCCAGCTTACCTAGGGAGCTGAAATTAAGGCTGTGATGCTATCTTTTAAAACTATTTAAAGTGTCGTAATATAACTAAAAAAACCTCAAAAATGCAATTAAAAAAAAATTCTGGGGGGTTTTTTTTTTTCCTTTTGATATATATCGACTCTAAATTATATCCCAAATAATTCTCCATTCCAGTTTTTCTTGTAACTCAACTTCGAACTTAAATTTGATAAAAGCCCACCGTGCATGTTGTATGTCTGCGTTTATTCTAAGCATTTCACTCGAAAACGCTACTAGTTTCTCGTGTTGAACAAATATATTAAAACAAATCCTCCCTAGTTTAAAAAGCTACTCGTGAATGATATCCGCAATGCTGATGTTTCGTGGATTTGTATTTTAAACGATGACACACCTGAATAGGCTTGTGCAAAATATATCGATATTTCCGATATTTGTTTCGATAATTATCGGCGATATTTTTTATTTTGATACATCAAAATTCGATTTTATTTTTCGGCAATGGAATTTCGATATTTTTGCTTAAAGGTAGCTCTGTATCCAATTGATTACTTCCCATATATCGGATCTTCTTTTTTGTTTGTGTAATGACGTTTGCTAACGCGCGTTGAAAAAAACACTCAAGATACAAGTTTTTCGTTATACTCAAACAAATAAAACCGTGAAAAGTTACACCATAACTGGTAAGAATATAATTCGATTATCGATATATCCGATATTTTTTTTCTCGATATATTTCAATTTGTCATCGATATGTCAATAGTATTTTTTAATTGCCCAACCCTACACACGATAACTGCGAAAGACCACAACTGCCTTGTTTATTACGTCGTCGCCTGCCTCGAAAGGCTTAACGCCACGATGTACCAAGCCACAATTGAATTACTTTATATACGTCCTCAATTGTAGGACGACTGCTATTGGAAACAGTTAATAAGTAAAGTTATATTTGTGGACATAAATTCACCCTTGGTTTGAGTCGAGATTTACCCAAATCTCTTGCCGTCCTTGGAACGGCCACCAGGTTGAAAAAATGCAACTCTACACTGAGCCTTAGCCACTACGATGCACCCCCGAAGAAGCCTTCTGCATGCGATCCACCCTATTATGCTTCACGCAACTGTCAAGCTGTAGTCGATTCTAGGGGCTCGCTGAGAACCCTTAGTACCAGATTGATAACTGCACCTTCACACTTGGTACAAGGCTCAAAACGTAATCATCGATTGCACCTGGTATTTCTGAAAGCCATAATAATAATAAACATTTAAGTAATATTTCGATCCATGCTCCATGCAACACATGTTTCTAACAAAAAAAAAATCTTTTAAAGTTTTATGGTGGACACACACTGTGTTGTCCGCGTTGAAGTGGTCAATTGGACGTAACTCGCATAATTTTCAGTAGTTATGAAAAAATAATCTCGGCACTAGAAAAAATATCAAAGAGCAGTGCTAGATGGTGACTATGTCGTTCTGACCCTCTAGTACGGCTGGTAGCAATTACTGCCTTTTCATATGTTACCTCACTAGTGAAAGGTAATGGATGGACCACTAGTGATAGGTAATGGATGGATCACTAGCAATGGTGGGCACTAACATGAATGCACATTTTGTTTCCATGTAGTGGTACAACAACCATATGAAGTTCTACTCCGCTGAAGTAGAATTGAATCGTTGTTGTGCGCTCACATTTGTATACGTATACACAAATGTTCTCCCGTTACGCTCTCGTTAGAACTTGCAGAAGAACTTGTGCCCACCTATGATCACTAGTGATGGGTAATGCTGTGTGTCATCGATTAGAAACAGCGAACTGAAACTGATTAGTTTTATGTATTGAGCATATGCTGCACGTGCATCGTAAATATTTACCGTTTTAACGTTTTGTGTCGCATTTGACTTATGTGTGGCACAAAGTCAGTTGTTTGTTCTAAGTGTTTTGTGGGAATAAAGTGCTTTACAATATTATATAATAAAATACATATAAAACGCTTACAACGAGCAGAGAGGCAGAAGTAAGTATTTGGATAAGTTGAGGCGCGAGAAAACGACGTGGTTCCACAAGCCACTGAAGGTTTAAAAAAATTATGTTATGATTTATTTATTTATAACTTCTTTTATTTAAGATTCGATCTCAACTGCATATGACTCCGGTCCGGTAGAAAAACAGCTTCGCAAAGCTATACAGCTACAGAAAAACCGCGTTATTAAGGCTAGAAGTGTTAATAATTAAAATTTGATGTAGAATAAGAAATTATATTAGTTGATTTAAAACTTAGTATGTAAGAAAGAGTATAATCAAAAATAAAATAGAAATTGAATTAAAAAAAAAAACTGCATTACCAATCACTAGCTACCTCACTGGTTTATTTCACCAGATTGGTAATATTATATTTCACCAGTGAGATAGTTAGTGATTGGTAATGGTATTTTGCACTAGTGAGGCAGCTAGTGATTTGTAATGGTGTATATTTTACCAGTGATATTTCACCCGTGAAGTAGCTAGTGATTGGTAATGCAGAAAGTGTAAATTACTCCCTGCCAATGACATCCACGTATTAAATTCATGAGTGAAACGCATTGTCGTTCATATGGAGAGTAACCAGTGGTGCTTACTGATAACTTGTGAAGTCATCAATGACTCACTAATGAAGTGTACTGGAGGGTACCTACTCTAAAGATTTTAAAAGACTATGTGGTTGTTCTTACACTGTAAAAACTGCATGTTAAACACAATTTGTTTAGTATTAAGCAAGTTTTTTTGAAAGTAAACACAAAATGTTAAATTATGATGCTTCTAATGTTGAAAATTGAACAAAGAGTTCAAACATACCCAAGTGATGTAGTTATCAACTGACAAGTGTTTAAATGTTAACATTTGAATGTAGCTTTCCAGAAATAAATATCCAAAATGAAACGAGTAGCTGACGTGTCGTGACTCTCAGTGGTTTTGGAAATCTTGAAATATGTTGAAGCATTTTGAGTGCATTGTCATGATGCATTTTTGTTGCAAACGTGGGAACGACGTGCCTCAGCGATCTTCGACATTCAGTGCTATTTTTTATTAGTACGGATATCGTTCAACGTGATGGTTTTGTTCAAATTGGGTCATTTGACGATTTGGTTTGAGTTTTTTTTTTGTAGGTATGGTGCAGAAATCATTCATTGACATACACACGAATGTGCTTTAAAGAAAGTCAAATTTTTGCAAACCTTGGGCATACAACTTCCATTTCCAGAAGAATTACAGTTCTCACAAACACAGAAGATAGAGAATCCTGATTTAGCTAGCATCGATATAATTTTTCAGCAACGAACTACATTCGCTGAAACGCATAATTAATTGGCGACTGCCAGAGCTTTTTGCTATAGCACAGCGACTTGCGAAACTTCTTTCTCTGTGTTGACAAGGATTAACTGTTCACAGCGACTCTTTATGTGCCATCAACGAATGTCAAATTGACCCTACTTGCATTCGAAAAGAATTGTACAAATACCCAAAACCTTGAGTTACTAAAAACATTTAATCAGCAGAACAACCTACACACAGCGGGTTCGAATTTGAAATTTACGGTAAAAATCTTTACCAAAACTATCTTTGCAATTCAAATAAAGCTTTGCAGTAGTACATATTAACTTATGTTTAAGGATGCTTGAGTGAAAAAGTGAGGTAATTTGGTTCATTTTAAGTAGAAAAATATGTTCAAGTCATATTGAGCTATGGTTATAAGCTTTAATCGTAAAAGTGGGTTTTCACGAATTTCAAATATTTATAGGAGTTTTTGAGGTTATGTTGAACGTTCTCAAAATTTTGAGCATTACTCACACATCGGGTGGTACTTAACAATTATTTTAAAAAAAAAATTTTTCAAATCCATTAATAATTGCATTGTAGACGGTTTTTTGTCCCAAAACGTTAAAAAATTTCCCACTGTGCGCCCCCTAAATTGGTTCGAAACAGGGTAATAAAGCTTATGAAATTAATTGAAAATTTTTATCTTTACCCCTACCCCAAAATGAAATTTGACATATGCCGCAATTTTTTTAAACTATTTTTTCTTAAGTAGCTTTTAATTTTAAGAAAGAACATGTTAAAAAAAGTATCGTTCGGATTGTTGAGATATAGTCATGTGAAGTTCCACTTATGGCTTTTCTAAAAATCATAAGTTGGAAACTCTCGAACAGATGTTAAATATATTGATGTCAAATGGAGTTAAAGTCCGTTTATTGGGCTATCATAAAACGTTAATAAAATTACAGATTAATGATACAATTTTAAGAGAAAATAACAGTTATTTAAAAAACAAATGTTGACAATATTTCAGAAACCTCTATACCTCAAAACACGTGGAAATTATTTAAAATTTTTATGCATCAATCTTATAGACAGTAAAATGACCTTCCGTATGACATCAATACTTGTAAAATCCGTTCAGAAGTTTCCAACTTAAAATGATTTTTAGAAGAGCTTTATCCACAACTTCCCATGACTATATAACGAGAACTAGATCCAAATGATACTTTTTTTATTACATTCTTTCTTAAAATTAAAAGCCTGTTAAGAAGAAATAGTTTGAAAAAATGGCGGCTTATGTCAAATTTTACTTCTAAATAGGGTCCGCAGGGGTTAAAGATAAAAATTTTAGAATGACTTTAAAAAATTTTTTATCCAATTTCAAACCGATTTAGGGGTCGTTGCCAATTTTTTTTCTTAAAAACCACTCTAATATCAAACAGTAGATGGGCGGCCTCAAGGCGGTTCAGAAAAAGTAAAATCAAGTTTAGTTTTCGAGAAAATCGGCCTTTTTCACACTTTCAAAAAATGCGACCTTTGCTCAGTCGCTTTGGTATCACAGCCACAAATAAAAGTATTTTTAATTAATTTGTTTTGCATAATATTTCTTAATAGTTATGCTACCATATGTGATTTAAAATTAAACTGTATATACAGTGGTTCTTTAAAAAATAGATGTTGAACTTAAGACTTCCGCTTTGCTCCATACTTTTTTCAAACTTTAAGCTGGTGTGGTGCAAAAAAAATGTATGACAACCTAAGCGGCCAATTTGTTAAAAAAAATTCCTATTTAATACAAATTCTAAAATGCTCAAAACCATAAAAAATAGCTATTATGGTTGCAAAGATATTGCAATTTTATTGGCATTGGGGATTTTTGTATGGAACTTAAATTTCAAACAAAACCAGGCCAATTGGAATTTTATTAAAAAATAACGTATGGGAACTCTGAATTACGTCGTGTTTATAGCAACAGATACCCTAATCGTAATTAAGTAACATTATTTTATGATCTTGTGCACAACCTCATTTAATAATCTACCTGTACTAAGGGCACAGAATGTTGCACACGCCTTAAAATTTTGTCAAGTGTTAAAAAATTTTATTCATGATTTCGAAATGTCTTAGGTAAAATATATCACTTTTCTGTGGTTTACCTAAGCTTATTGTATGCATTCTTTCGCTATGACTTACCTAATCCTGCATAAAAGTGATATCAAAACCATAGATTACATTATTCAAAAGTGATGTTTTTAAGCGAAAGGTTACAACGATGAATCGAAGACACTACACATAGTGTTTCACCGAGGCCGAGGCGAGGCGAGGTTCTAGTTGATCTCGGTCTCGCCTCGTTTTATAAATGTAAGTCTCGCCTCGCCTCGGTCTCGGACGAGATCTTGCCATCACATGCCTCGCCTCGCCTCGCTTCGCCTCGTTCTCGGCCGAGGCACCTCGGTAAAAAAGCGAGGTTTTCATTAAAATAAGTAAATAAAAAATTATACATGTATCAGGGCTGATAGGCTGATCAAGCCTCAAGAAATAAAATAAAATATCTGTTTTTATTTTTGATGAATTGGATGAGATATGATGAATTTAATTCTTTTCTTATATGGGAAGGAGAGGCATTGCTTATTTTTCCAAACCAAACTAAGCTATGGACCTTTTACAAACTATAAGAAAGATATGTACCAAATCTACGTCAAATAGATATTGAGATATGATAAAGTTAATTTTTTTCTTATATTGAAGGCATGGTACCGCCTATTTTATTAATTGAATCTTAGTTATGCCTCTACCTTTTATAAATATACCAAGTTTTATTAATCTGCATCAAGTAGTTGATAATAAAGGGCTTTTCAATAAGAGCGCTACAAAAGTTTTTTTAAATAAAGCAAAAACGATTTGGGATATCAATAAAATTCTTTATTTTTGGAAAAGAACATTCGATGCCATTATCATCAATTATCGTCAATTTGATCTTGTAAGGATGTAGGCCAAGGTCTATTCGCAAAATTCGCCACAACGACGTCACAGAGATGCCCAACGCTTGAGAACGACGTGTGAGAGATTGATTTGGGTCTTCCTCTATTGATTCGCTAGCGGCAGCAATATTCTCGACACTACGGGCACTTCTTTGTCCCACTGGTACGGGAACAATTTGTACTGTGCCTGTGGATTCAAATTTTTCCACTAGACGCTCAATTGTTGATCTGACAGGACGATTATGACGACCATAAATTGGACGTAGCGCTATTAAAGTTGAGGCCACTGACTCCGAATTTCGGTAGTAAATTTTAATAATTTCGACTCGTTGTTGGATCGTATATCTTTCCATGACGAAATGGCAAACATTACTGAAGAGAAATGTCAAAAGAACGGGGAAAAATATGGCGTCATTTGCTGTCCCTATTGGTCTACTTTTGTAGCGTCTCTATTGAAAAACCCTTTATATGTATGATGAATTCTGCTTTTCTCTTATATGGGGGTGGCATCACCCATTTATCGTAAGCTATGTTACGGAGCATCCCAAACCATACGAAACATATATGTATGTTAAATCTTTCGTCGGTCGGTTGAACGGTTTAGGAGTCCATTAGCAACGAACATACATATATTGATCTTAATTTATATACTAGCATTACCCTGTGCGTTTCGCTTCACCTTACCGGTTCTTAGAAAGACTATTAGAATAAATAAATTTCAATGCAGTGTTGTAAATCATGCAGTTTTGCTTATAGCCTTACATAGCCTTACATGCTTCCCTAATCGAACAATCGAGGCGTAGTCGCATAGAAGCTGATGCGATCCAAGCACTTCTGTGCATTAGCGTTTCGAGTTCAGATTTGGTCCAAGTAGTTTACTCAAAATAAAATCCTAAAATATTAGTATATTTATATTAAATATAGATTTTAATATAAAAATTACATTCATATTTTGAATCTGCATATGGGTCTTACGAGTTCAGATTTGGTCAAAACGCGCCTCGCTCTTGGTTTCGAAAACGAGGCTAGGACGAGGCGAGGCCAAGGCGAGGACGAGGCGAGGCCGAGGCGAGGACGAGGCGAGGCCGAGGCGAGGACGAGGCGAGGTGCCGTGTGATCTCGCCTCGCCTCGGTCAAGCGAGGAAAATTTATTTTTCCATCTCGCCTCGTTCTCGCATCGTTCTCGCATCGTTCTCGTAGTCAAAAACGAGGCTGCCTCGGTGAAACACTAACTACACACCTCTCGAGAATGCAAAAATGCCATTTAATTTTTGGTGAATGCAGAGGTAACGCAAATGCAGTCGCATTGCGCATAGAGTCCTGGTACTGTTGTTAGCGGTTCCAGTGAAGGAGGACCACAATATGAGTATGATAACATCGTGCTAGGTGATATTGAAAGAGATTGGAAAATCAACTATCCATAGAACTTTCCAAAAGTACCAATTTCATCCATACCACGCGGGCTCAATCGCTGCTACAAGAATAAACTTTTGCCGCCAAATGTTGGACAGCTATATTGTGGGGCGATGAGTCATCTTGCCGACAAGATGGATTCTTAAACTTACACAATTAACATGGCTGGCCCTTGGAAAACCCCCACCTCATGAGAGAGGACCGTTCTTTCTCTTTAAAATGAGCTTTCAAGTGGAAATCTGCGATGTTTCCTTGCAAAATTTCAGCCACTTGAAAAAGACATGAATTTGATCCCCTACGACCAAGAAGAAATAAATTTGTAACCAGTTGGTTAATATTGTTTGGTTGTAGGGGATCAAATAAACTTCCAACAAATCCTCGGAGTCCGAATATGCTTTCAAGTGGTAATCTGCGATGTTTCCTCGCAAAGTTACAGCCATTTGAAAAAGACATGAATTTGATCCTCTACGACCAAGAAGAAATATATTTGTAACCGGTTGGTTAGTATTGTTTGGTCGTAGGGAATCAAATAAACTTCCAACAAATCTTCGGAGTCCGAATATGAAAAACAAAATACTGTTTTTTGGAACACGATTTGTTTCAAAAATTGCTGGGGACTGAAAATGTTGTCGGAAATTAACAATTTTCTTTTTAATGAAATCAATCAACGGGACCTGAATTTTGAAACAAAATGTTCGGGTTCTTATTATTTTAAGTTAAAGACCTAAGCAAATTTTTTTTTTCAAATATTGCTGGGTTCAAAAAATGCTAGAGGGTGCAAGTCTTGTACGAAATGAACAATTTATTTTTAGAATAAAAGCCAACTACAATGCTAACAAATCGTTGTGGCTTTTTGTGTTTAAATATTTTAAGTTAAATCCCAAGAAAAAATTTTTTTTTAATATTTTTTGGTGCAAAAACTGCTGGAGAGCGCAAATATTGTCCGAAATTAATATTTTTTTCTTTGAATCAAAGCTCACTGAAATTCCAACAAATCCTTGGAGCATTTTTAAGAAAAGGCAAAAAAAAAACAATTTTATTGAATTATTTTTTGGTTGAACATTTTTTTTCATCGCTTCTGGCTTTCGAGCACAAACGACTTGAGTCTATAGATCAAGACAATCTAGACATGGCTTTGAAAAGATTCAATCCACTGAAAGATCGCAAAGTACAGCTAGTTTAGAAAGTTATTTATTGTTACTGTCTTGGAAAAAAATAAACTGTAAGCCCATTATGAACTATAAAAAAAAGTTTCTTAGTTGCCTTTAGTTTCGACTTTTCCTAAAGTTTTTCTAAAAAAACGCGTACGGGGGCAAAGCCCCCCCCCCCCCTCCCCCTATCACCCGGATAGGTACGGTCCTGTAATAAATTAAGAACACACCAGTCAAATTAACATTTATGGGTGAACAAGTTATCTTAAAAGACCTATTTCACCAAAACAAATACAAATATTGGTTAAATTTATATAAAAAACTGAATAAAAAAATGGCCAATGGAATGGCTATTTGCAAAGGGAGAGACATTGTGTACGGTGATGAGAGTAAGATAGTTTTTTTAATGGAAAAGACACTCATATGTAAGGAGTAGCCCAAACACAGAATATGATCCCCGGAACTCTCTTTCTCAACGTTCCACACAATGTTTCTCCACTTTGCAAGTGGCCATTCCAAGTACCCGTGCGCAAAGTCCGATCTCTTTGTGATATTTGTTTTTTATTTTTTAACAATGAAACTCGTTGTGGACTCCGGGCACTGAAATTGTTTTCTCTGATTCTTCTTTTAAAGGTTTCTACATTCACTGCTACGTTAAACACTTTCTTTATTTCCGTAACAGGCAGAAACGGATTATGTTAGAAAACCGTATTGCACGATTTACGAGCCGGGGGAACATGGAAGTCTTTCGTCCTCGTGTTTCATGATTATTAGTATATTTCATCGCATTCGAAACCATTTCCGCAGAAAATCCGATTAAGTCATTATAAATTTTACCTTACAAAATGCTCTCCACGGCCCATTAAAATGCAAAAACTTGAGAAAATTATTGCAGTACTATACAAAAATAATCTGTAATGCGATGCGAAAGCAGTGCGATATGAAAACCAATATGATTCAATTCATTCAACAATACAATTTATTCAATTACGTATCGCATTGCATTCGTATCGCAATACAGAATAGGCTCCCATAACCTTCATATAGTAAGAAAAACGGCTCATTTGGTCAAATCTTAATTTAATGTAAATAAAACAATTACATTATTTTCGAACTTTCGTTAGTTATTTTTCAACTTCTCCAAGATGTCTTTAATGATCCACACAGCTGATTTCGACCATATCAAAATACAAGTTATTAACAGATAAGCTTTGTAAATGGCGCTGTGCCTAAACTTTTTTGATTCACTGTATAGGTTTGTTCCAGCCAGAAAAATTAGGTAAATATTTATAAAGTTTTACCACAAAAAGCGTTCCAGCCAGAAAAAATGTGGTGTTTGAGAGAGAAAAAATTAGAGCAAGAAACAGCTGATCACTTCCCCTCCCAAAAATCAGTTCAATTTTCACCCAGATAAGTTTCTTGTGGCTAAAAATTGAAGACTGTCAAAATCGTAGGCAACGAGACTGGTGACTCACTTTTTGCATGCGAGGGAAATGAAATTTCCTGTCTGAATTATACATGTCAAATACTTTCCATATAAAATAATTTTCAGCGTTGATTTTTTTTCTTTTCTTCTAAGGTTGTGTTAAGAAGGAGCAACATAACAAAAAGCTTGAAATCAAAACATTTCTTGGTAAATGCTCATTTATTTAATTAAATATTTGAAAATGCATTTTATGCATTTAAAATAAATCAAAGTTCAAGATAATTTATGAAGCTATAAAAATCAGGCAGAAAACTTTAAAATCGAACATTTATTTTAAGTTATTTCAATAATATTCTCAAAAATGCTTCACTCGCCTTGCATTCAGAATGTCTTAACCAAACGGTTATGCAACTGTGGTGCTGGTTTTAGCTCCTAAACTCTGCCATTGTTTGTTTACTAAAATACGCGCAACTTTTTGAGAAAATGCGCGCTACACACTTGAAAGCTTACGAATCCGGCAAGAATTAACAACAACGCTGAACTTAAAGGAGGACAACGGAATCTGTGCTGCAACTACAGCTATCTAAGCCAGTGCTGTTTGATTGTTCTTTGTTTGTTTTTCGCAATTTTGATGTTTCTTCTTTTTTTGTATTTTAAATGTTAATGGTTTGTATGTTAATGTCTAGAAAACCGGAAAGTCAAGTGCGAAATATATATATTTGAGAGATGAGATGCGAAACCCGCCAAGTCCAAAAAAAAAGAAAATGTGTGATACTGTAGGAGGGGACAGAAAAAATGTTTGTCTACAAGCCTACATACTCTAAATTGTAAAAAAAATGTTGCCTTCATAAACTTTTGATTGCAAAAATTTCTGATAAATTATTTTTATCAAAACCCGCCAAGTCCACATTTCTGAAAATCAAAACCCGCCAGGTCCAATTTTATTTGTTATTTGGAGCGAAACATTCATTTGTGAAAAAAATTATGGGTATTCCAAAACTTGTGAGAAGTAGTCCAAATTAAAAGTAATCAATCCTTATTAATATGATATGAGAGTATTTAAATCGTTAAACCACCTTAACCCTTTCCCTGTTTTTGTACAATATATTGTACAAAAAAAATTATCACATTTCTATTCTTCTCCTTTTAAAACTTTCGCAAATTTTGAAAAAATACATTTAATTTTTGAATCAAGCATGTTTTTCCTTTTCAAAATTCAAATTTGAGTAACAGAGGTAGCAAAGTTAGTTTTTTATTTGAATTTGAAAAACAGTCTACGTTGCATCTGTGTGTTATAAGGCAACGCGCAAACAAATTTTAGGTTTTTGAGAAGGTAATGAACATTTTTATTTTAATTATATGGGCTTAAATCAAAGTTAATGAACTAATTCTTAGAAGTACATCAATATTTTTTAAAAAATATGTGGAAAAAAAATTGTTTTAATAGCTTAAAAAAAGTGTAAAATATATTGTACAAATTCCTACAACGCTATTGTACAATATACTGTACATAAATAATTTGGTCAATATATTGTACAAAATACGAGAAAGGTTGTTATTTTTTTCAAATATTTTGCGCGGCCTTCGATAAAAAAACTGTTATTGTCCTGTTTGTAAGAGTTTTTGAATATTTTAAATTTACAGAAATAATTTTGCAATGACTTTACGTAAAAAAGTTCTATAAGCATAGGAAATTAATGACATCTTGGACAGGATCGAAGTAGATAAATTAGATTTTTAAGAAGAATAACATGGAAATGGGAATAAACTGCCGACATCGATCCCGAAAATGAGATTCTTATAGATTCTAATATACGATGTACGAATAATAGGTGTATACAAGAGTATGAACCAAATCCTTTTTCTTTTGACGTAATGGCGTAAATGCTTTAAGGAAAAACTTTCCTGTAAGATTTATGATAAAGGAAAGCCTTACCCTTGAGGTATCAAAAATTATGTTTTTTGCGGAAAATCTGGATTTCTGGGATTCAATCAAGGAAAGAAAACTCCGATTGACTCAGGAAACTTGGTAAAGAACGGGTTCTCAACAGCAATAGCTTTGCAGTTGATTAAAAAATTTACAAATTTTGGTCATATTCCGTACTTCGACAACTTTTTTGACTCTTACAACTTGCTTTTAAACCTTCCATAAATTTTCTGAACCTAAAATTTAAGTTTTTATGCTTTTCAGGCTACGCTACTAGACTTATAAAGAATTGTAATATTTATATTTTCGTTTTTAAATAAAAAAAGTATTATAAATAAATAATGATTTTCTTAAATTTTACTCCATTGATGCGGTTTGGTCAATATATTGTGCAAATTTTCCTAAGGTCTATAGCCTTTCCCAAAAACTTTTTGCTATAATTTTCTGTGTTTTATTATTAATAAAACTTATATCTGTGAGAATAAGACAAAAAAAATTTTCTGGCCCCAAATGAGAAAGTTGATAAGAAAGGGTTAAGAATATGAAAATCACAAAATGCAGAAATATTGTAAGAATACTTAAATGTTGTTTTGAAATAAATTTAAGCTTGGCCGTTTTTAAAAAATGATTTCGAAACCTTTTACTATTATTATTTTTCAAAATCCGCCAAGTCCCGAGGTTTCACTTTCAAAACCAGCCAAGTCCACGTTTTCAATTCCAAAACCCACCAAGTCCACAGTTTTTGTTTCAAAGCCAAGTCCAAACGTTTTTTTACTATTAGATAAAAAACATATGTATTTTCGTTAAATCTTAGTGCAAGTTTTTTACTGTTTTCTCAAATAACTTCTACATTCTAAATATGTTACTGTTATGAGTATTTGGAAAAACTAATTGATTACAGTTTTTTAGAGCTTGAATTGTGCAAGCTGAAGAATCAATCACAGGCAGCTCCTGCCACTTTTTTGTGCTATAACTGAAGCTCAGCTTTTAGGGAATCCTGCTCCAAAAAGTTCTTATAACTATCAAAATTTTCACTTTTCAAGTCAAATATGTTTATCCCACATACTGACGGCGCATGAAGAGAAGCTATCGATGATTATCAAATCCGGCATGCAGCTGATCAAAAATCATTTTCAAGATCTGATGAACTTTCTTTAAGATCTTTTTTCGAAAAAATCTTTTTCATGCAGTGTCTGTTCTTTTCACAAAATCGGTTGTGAATAATATTTTTACATAGAGTCTACCATTTGCTAAATCGTTTCTATCTAGTCTCCGTCAAAATATTTCGGGGGAGGGGGATCTATCCCCTCCCATCCTCCTTAGTACGGCCTGAACGCTAATAAAGAGCAATTACACTCAAAGGAGTACCAAGCTATGTATTTTACTTTATTTAAAACTTTGCTTTATAGTTGAATATAGATAAAATTACACAATTTTTAGCAAGGATTCTATTTCAATTTATTCTTCTGCACTTCACTTTATTTTGTATAATGTCAAATATTCAAAATCACAGTTGCATAATTAACTGGTTGAATGTAATTGGAAATATTTTGGTAGCACTGATTTAAAATTTAGTTTTTCATTCTTCAATTATTTAAGATTGCAAAATTTTGCTCTCAGGAAAATAAATCCGAAAGAATTGTGTTCCTCCCAATATTCATGATAGGGGTGTAAATATATAATCAACAATAAACTATACTTAACATAGCATCAAACAGACAGTCATGTAACACTATTTAGATTTCATTAAAAAATGTCAGTAAACATCAGATCTGGAACATTTCGAAAACAGTTCAGATTGATTACATGTTAAAGATTATGGTTCTAACGCATCGGAAGGATTTTATTTCAAAGTTCAAGAAACGAATAGTCTGGAACCTTTCAGAAACAGTTCAGAATGATTTCGTGTGAAACAGTACATTTGAAATATATAAGGAAGATTTCTGCAACGTTCTGTTTGCAATATTTCAAATGAAAGATTTTTGGTACGGTACGTACTATTTCTGAAACTTTAGATGCCGAGAATATAGAAAACATTAGTATTAGTGGCATGAAGGCACTTGTAATTTCATTGTGTTTTCTGCATTTACAGTACTGAAAAAGAAGCTCAGTAAACAAAATAACAAAAAAAATTTGTATCCCAATATGTTTTTTTGAATCTTTGTTTACTTTAAAACAGTAGACTTAATAAAATATTGAAACGTGAAAAAAAAAAATTCATTTTTTATTATTTTAAGTTAAAGGCCAATAAAAAATTTTTTTGGCGTTTTAGTTAGCTTTTATTTAAGAAAAAATTGTTCATTTCCGATAAAACTTGCAAACTCAAGCATTTTTGAACCCAAAAATATTTTGAAAGCTTTAATCAAAAGAAAAAATTCTTAATTTCTGACAAGTAATTTTTGAACAAAAAAAGATTAAAAATATTTTATTTGACATTTAACATAAAATAATAAAAACGAAAACTTAAAAAAATAGTTAATTTTGACAATATTTGCGCTCTCTAGCGATTTTTGAACCAAAACCCGATTTGGGGCCACTGTGCAGCGGCACGCAGTACTTTTAGAGGAGCGCGGAAGAATTAATTTATATGTACAGTAACTATTTTGCAACCACTCGGAAAGGATAGGTTTCTTAAAGGAAATTCGATAAGGAATTCGATTTTTTTTTTAATTTCGAATAGAGTGGCGTTCGCGTTCTATAAATTAAATTTAAAGAATTGATTATGGCGTTCTATAAACTAAATATAAATAATTGATTTGTTACAAGAAATATTCATTTTTTATCTAATGCCATAGACAAAATTGAAAAACAAATCTGATATTTTTAGCTTTAAAACTATGTATGTACAAAATTATTTTTGCCGTTTAAGTTTAACGGAGATATGACCATTTAACACCATAAGACGTAAAATGTTCGAACTTCACAGCTCGATATTAGTAAAAAAAAAACTTCAATTAAATATGTAAGTATGTATGTCGTTTGTAAAGCTGACTAGTACAAAAATATAAAAAAATTGTTTGCTTTAGTTATCTAAATTTACAACCCATTTTAAAAGTCTTAAGCTGTGTTTTACGTGAGTACGGTGCATGTGACTTTGAAAAAAGAGCAAATAGCGCGAAAACAACGAGTTCAATTATAGCTGTCGCTTGAATCGAATCGGTGCACTTTTCTTCTGAGGAAAAAATATCGAAAAAATAAATTTTCGTGATATGTTGACTAAATGTCTAATTTATTTTCATCATTTTCTATGTTTGACGGAATTTTCCATGAACTACACGGCAATCTTGGCAACCAAAGCGTTTGAGGACTTGTGAGACACAATATTTTTGGTATTTTCCATTCCATTTTAGCATTTTTAAAAACCTAATGTAAATTTTTGGCTCCGATGGATAATGTCATTGGACTGATACTTTCTCAAGGCGGGCGGCATTCATTACTGGATAAGTGCAGTAATCCCTCAAACTGCACGGTTTCGGACTGCGCGGTGTCGCAGCTGCGCGATTTTGTTTTACCACCGAAATTTCGCATTGCGCGGTAAAAGTTTCGCAGCAGCGCGTATATCTCCATTTCTCTTTTTATATTTTTTCGCACAATTTTTCATGCAAAATATATGCACATAAAATTTAGTGAATCCGCTTGAATTGTGTGATGTGGCTTGTAATTTTTATATACATGTACATAATTCACATTTTGTTTTCGAAACTCTTCATGTAAAGAACAGTGAAGACAGCAGTTAAAATGTAATGATGTAAAGAGTTTTTTTTTGTCATACATATGTATATATTTTTATAAATTAATTTATAATTTTTTTTATTTATTTTTGCTTATGTTTTACGTTTATTTATATGTAATATAACTAGTCACTTAATAAAGACTTCATTTGAAGTTTTTTTTTTTAAGTAGGTCCATACTACTTAAAACTAAATTTTTTATAAGAAATTTAGGATTTGGAACGTATTCGCCAAATTTGATACAAACGTGGGTTCACAGTCCGGGGATTTGGCCTGCGCGCTGTTTTTTCAGAACGTAACTACCGCGCAGTGCGAGGGATTACTGTATTGAACAGCTGAAGTCTTTGGCATATATATGCAAACAAAAATTAAATACAGTCTCATTCCTTTGTTTTCGTCATCAATTCGGTAAAATGATAAGGCAAGGTAGCGTAACGTAATTTTTTGAGTAGTAGAATCATTTTATATAGTAGGTACTCCTGTTTTATTATTTCTTCCTAAGGAATTGCATAGCTGTGTGCAAGTTCATTTTATATTTTTATTGAGCGAAAGGGACTGTTTTAATATATGTACATTAGGGTGATTCAAATTTTTTTTTTTTAGTTTTTTTTAAGGTGCTGTTGCTTAAAAAGTAAGTTTATGATATGAAGAAAAAGTTCACGAAATTTCAGCTCTGTAACTTAATTTTATAAGGTGGCGCCGGAGCCTGTTAGTTTTACATGTAAATTGTATGGAAAAATTATTTTTTACAAAAAAGGTATCTAAATGAATAGGTGATTAGTGTTGTTGAGCTGAAAAGGGTCGTTTTTCGACGTAATTTTTTACGCTGAATCCGAATCTGGCCTCAGAACTGACCCATCATGTCGGAATCCTGAAATATTTGAGGTTAATTACCTGAAACATGATGTTTTTTGTCTACTTTCGAGGCCATGTATAGGATTCAAAGAAAGTTGATCAGCTTATTTTTAACAAAAGCATAATTTAGTACCATTCTTGCCCTTTAAAATGAGCTATCAATTGGTGATCTGTGATGCTTCCTTGCAAAGTTGCAGCCATTTCAAGGTGACATGAATTTGAAACCCGTTGGTTAATATTGTTGGGTTGCAACCCTTTGTAGGGAATCCAATTCATGTCACTTTAAAATGGCTATAACTTTGCAAGGAAACATCACAGATCACCACTTGAAAGCTCATTTTAAAGGGCAAGGATGGTACGAAATGATGCTTTTGTTAAAAATAAGCTGATCAGCTTTCTTTGAATCCTATACATGACCTCGAAAGTAGACAAAAAACATCATGTTTTAGGTAATTAACCTCAAATATTTCAGGATTCCGACATGATGGGTCAGTTCTGAGGCCAGATTCGGATTCAGCGTAAAAAATTACGTCGAAAAAACGACCCTTTTCAGCTCAACAACACTAATCACCTATTCATTTAGATACCTTTTTTGTAAAAAATAATTTTTCCATACAATTTACATGTAAAACTAACAGGCTCCGGCGCCACCTTATCAAATTGAGTTACAGAGCTGAAATTTCGTGAACTTTTTCTTCATATCATAAACTTACTTTTTAAGCAACAGCACCTTAAAAAAACCAAAAAAAAAAAATTTGAATCACCCTAAGGGGCCGTTCAAGTATTACGTAACGCAATTTTCGAAGATTTTTGACCCCCCCCTCCCCCCTATGTAACGCGCCGTAACGTTTTCCTCTACCCCCCCCCCCCCCCCCCCCACCCTAAACGTTACGTAACACACAAGTGACCATATTTACCTAAAAGTCACAATTATGTTGCGAAAAGTACCGGAAATACATGCGTATGTTGTTTATTTTCTTTATTATACCCTACACCGAGGGTATATTCACTTTGTCATTTTGTTTGTAACGCATAGAAGAGGGCGGTGGTAGGTATGAAAAAGTATGTAGATATATTCTTGATCAGCGTCACCACCTGAGTTGATTTAGCTATGTCCGTCTGTCTGTCTGTTCAAATCAGGTTTACGGAAAAACCAAGAAAGCTAATTGAATGAAATTAGCACACTCAGGTCAGACCTTCTTGCAGGCATCTTGCTATTGAAAATGGACGTAATCGGTTCATAGACACGCCTACCGCCCATACTCTATGTATATTTGCCCAATCGCATTTTTAAAAAAAATGAAGCGATTTTGATGAAACTTGGTGATTAGGTGTTCATTTGAACTAAATTAAGATTAGGCTAGTTTTCAAGTTTCCAAAGATTCGCGTGGCACGGTCCTAAATTTTAACCTCTATACCACCATGTCTCGTAAACCGTGCAAGATATTGTGATGAAATTTCTTTATTTTTTCGACTTTTTCATCGATTTTAAATTGCTTAGACTTTTTCAACCTCTCTCAACATTAACATTTTGCATATATTTACGACTTTTTCAACAGTTTTCAACCTCTTAAACATTTCACACTTTTTTCGAATTATTTAACCTCTTCAACGTCTTTTTTTACTGAAATATATGTACCTACTTTGAGTGCAGTGTAGGGTATGTTAGTTTCGGCCTGACTGAAGATAACACCTTAACTTGTTCATATTGTTATTTAATAAAAATCACACGTAATGTAATAAACATTTGCTTAAGCTTAAAATATGTTAAAATGGCGAAAAATGAGACGAACATATTTTATTAAAATGATAAAAGTTGATGGGATCTAGAACAGCTACAGCAATAAATGAGAAAAATAGGAAATCTTTCCACGCTTACATCTCTCGTTTTGGTTAACCAATCTCGAAGATGATAGTTTTAGGACATTCTGCTTGATAAGTGCTTTAATTTAACATATCATTTATTGCTGTAAATTATCTAGATCCCATCAACTTTTATCATTTTAATAAAATATTTTGGCTGTAGGTATTCAATAAACATACACATTAAGAAAGAGTAGAGTTTCATTTCATTATACACACCTAATTTCAAATAACCACCCGCTAAAGTAGTTTCACTTCAAAAACAATGTTACGTAACGCGTTGTTCGAACCCCCCCCCCCCTCCCCTGTAACGCATCGTAACGTTTCACAAGACCCCCCCTCCCCCCTAATTGCGTTACGTAATACTTGAACGGCCCCTAATGTACATATGGTTCAACATGAAAAACTAACGGACCACTCTCAGATCGTCTATGTTACCTCTTATTGCATAAAAATTTATAGGCAGAGAGACTCCAAGAAACTTCCAGAGCGTAACACTCGAAAACGCTTTAAAATGTAACTTATTGAATAATACAACGATTGCCATTTGATGGCTTGAATTCGCACGGACTTTGCAGATTGAATTGAATTCTCGTAGCTGCCTTAACAAATAGCGCAAAAGGCGTGTGTAATGTGTGTATGAACCCTCGATTATATGTATGTATGTATATGTGTGCAACGAGCACAGTTTGCTCCATCCAACTCGAGGCTCAAATCAATTTCAGCAAAAATTGCTGTTCGAACTGTGCTCCGAACTTTCGAGCACTCGAACGGTATGAAACGTTCCAACGGCTCCATACCAAATGGTTGTATACAAACAGGGCAGATTTACAGATAAGCCAAATCGGCTTGAGGCATCAGTGAAGAGGGGTCGCCACAAGAAGAAATAATTTATTTTAAATTTATGTAAACTTTAAAAGTTTTTTACAAAGTAAACTCAAAAAATGTTTACAATTACAAATAAAGGTTTTGAGCTTACTTTTAAATAAACTTAAGACTTTTTTCTTAAAGGCATCGTTTGAGAGTTTTTTTTTTTTGACTTAAAAAAAAATAAAAAATTAAAATTAATATAAATATAAAATTTATATAAACTTTAAAAGTTTTTTACAAAGTAAACTCAACAAATGTTTACAATTACAAATAAATGTTTTGAGCTTACTTTTAAATAAACTTAAGACTTTTTTCTTAAAGGCATCGTTTGAGAGTTTTTTTTTTTTGACTTAAAAAAAAAAAGCTTTTAATGTCTTACAACAAAAGTTCTGTATATTCGAAATTTGTCTCAATTTTAAAATTTATAAATCCGCGATGAATATTGCCTTTTGAAATTTATAATTAAATAAAAGAAATAACATTTTTATAAAACATCTGAACCCATAGCATGAATTTTTTGTGGTGTTTTTGACGCCAATGGGATAAGATGTTTTACAAAAAAAATATTACGAAAAATTTCAATAGAGATCACCAAAAACAAGAAATAGATATATGGGACATTCCATGCCAAATCACCGAGGTATGATATGTTTTAGTGCGTATTAAAAGCAACAAGCACACCAATTTCCTTTCTTGTATTCGAAACCGTTATTGCGTAATCGGTTTTTTAAATTTGAAGGCAAAAAACTTTCAATTAACAATAGACTAGTAATAAATATTGATATCAATAAAAAGAAGGGTATCATTTTTTTTTGTATTTGAATATAGTTTCTGAAAAAAAAAAATGAAAAAAAAATTATTCGAAATAATAACCAGTTAGTTATTAACGTTTAAAGATTAAAATCGACATTTTCGAAAAGTGCGACCCCTTCGATTTTACTTAAAAATTTTCTCAAAATTCTACTCTATATAGCTGTCAGTTATGAAAAAAACAAATGTGCTGTGTTTATAACTTTTTTGTTTTGTTTTCAGTACTGATAAACGCAAAAACCTTTTTTTTTTAATACAAACTTACAATTTGCGTCGAAAAAAGTGATAATTGGCCTTCAATTTGATTTAGCACAAAAAGTCGTCAAAACTAAGATAGAACTCACATAATGAATGGCAACATCCATGGCCTCAGTTGGTTTGCGAATATTCCAGATAAATTTGTAATCTGGGGACAGGAAATCAATTTGTATGAAGTGCATGAGTGTGAGGACCATAGGTCATCACCATATGACAAAGCTGCTAACTGCATGGCCTTTCTTTCCTCCGATAGTCGCTATCAGTATGTGAGCTGTCTGCAGCCCTCATACCATAAGGATAACACTATTATAGCAGTAGGAATGGCTGACGGTAAAGTTGGCATTTGTAATTTTCAAGACACTATCGACAGCAACTATGAATTTACACCACGTCAGCAGCGCTCTTGCCTGTGCCTTGCTTGGAATGAGTATGAACCAAATATTTTAGCCATTGGAGACGATTGTAATCGCTCCGATTCGTGCATAACTATTTAGGATATTGAACATGGTGTGCGGTAGCACAAACGCTTCAAATCTCGAGGAGAATTTCCCTATTTTGGATTGTATGATGACGTTTACACGGCGCACAGTGGCGCCTTTTGCGATTTCGCGTTGCTAAAATCATAACTTTTGAACGGGTAAAGATATTTAAGTAAAATTTTTTGATTTTGGTTGGTATTTTCTGTAGATATGACATATATAAGATTCAGGTTTGAGGCTTAGCTATAAATACTTTTAAAAAGAGGTGAAAGTCCAAATTTCGAAATTTTTGGTTTTTAGTAGTATGAATTCATAAAAAATATTTTTTTTTGTATAAATTTTAGTGCGCTTTATTCAATTAATGAACTTTAAATAATTTAAAAATTTTTTAAATACTTTTTTAAAAAAAAAAATTTTTCTAGTTTTTACTAATTCATTCATATGCATTAATTTTTTTATCTCTTAACATAATTTATAAACAGTCTTTCTCAAAGGCTAGAAAAGTTTTAAAAAAAGGGTTACAGATATAAATTAGGTAATTTCCTTAAAAAATCAACAACAATCTTCAATTCTATAAAAATATCATCATTATTTTGGATATCTAAGAAACTTAAAACAGTACTACAGAATTTATCAGTCAGTTCTTTTCGTGACCTAACGTGCCTAAGTGATGAAATCACTTGGGCTTCTTCTGATAATTCTCCTATGGGTAAGGCTTGATAATTTGTCCACTATGAGCTAAGGTATTATGGACAGAGGGGGTCAGTAATTTTTGGCTGTATTTATGTTCTAATATGTCTGCAGTTTCCTTGGTATACTTTTCAAATTTTTCTACTTTAACGGGTTCTCTATATGATAGTACGTTTAAAATAACTTGTAATCTTTTTATCACGTCCTCATCGACTCCCGTTATTTCTGAAGTTGTTTCTGGTTTCTCAAAAAATCGCCTTGCTGTGTTTCCGTCATATCTACTATAATACCCAATTTTTCTCGAAATTGATCTTGTATGATTTTTTTTCTTAACTTTTGGACTGATTTATTGAGCCTTAAAATTTGAATTTTATACAAATACAGGTACAAAATATTGTGCTACAAACCTCAAACATAATACTTGTTCAGCGAAAAAATTGAACCACCTAATAAGCTTGTATGATATCTACCGTAATAAAACAGGTGTCTATAAAGTTGGCCTGCACTAGAGTTCAATGTTATCAGAAGTATTCCATACAAAAAATACAGCTTTATTCTATTTGACATTACTGGATATTTTTTAATTGCATTAAAAACTTAGATATAAATATCTGAGGCAAGTATTACTATTTCGCTATACAAAAGCGAATTTTCTTAAAAAGAGTGAAATGATTTGGAAAAAGTGACAAATCAAGCGTTTTGGAGGTGGGGTAAAGCCCATATTATATGGACAAAAGTTTTCTAGGTACTCTTTACATATGCATCTATTTGCGTCAAATAGTTTTGGAAATAGGAAGAATAAATTAAGAAAGGGACGTGGTAACGTCCATATTTACAATTTTTAATTTATTTTGAGTGATGTCTATATTCGCTAAAAACATTCTATCAAATTAATATTAACAATTTCCAAGTCAAAATATCATAGACTGAAAATCGTCATCACACAACAAATTCAGTTTTATGCATATCATGTCACATACACGTAAGTAGCTATAACTTCTAAATGGGCAAATATATGCAGATAAGACCTACATGATTTCTGTTGGCAGATATGCCAACTATAATTTCTCATTCACAAATCCTTGATTGACATTGATTTGTGGATTATAGGCCAAGGTAAATTTGAAAAACTATGCTTAAAACGACCTTTTTTGAAAAATTCATGAAAATTACTAACTAAAATTTTTTTTCTACATCTTGTGAAAATTATTTATTTTAAAATACCATAAATTCAGAGAGCGTACTTCAAATGCCCATGTTTTTTCAAACTTTTGAAAATTTCCATTTTTAATATTGCGAAAAATGTAAAAAAAATGCTATTTTAATGAACGATTAAAAGTTATCCAACTTTGAGCACCCATAAAAACCAAAATACTTGTCATAAATAAAAAAAGTTTTCGGTTTTAGAACCTTTGGTCAATTATCTTTTAAATAAAAAAAAAAGTTTCGAAAATCAGAAATCGAAAATTTGATTTTAGCAATCACTTTTTGAAAAAAGAGCCACTGTGCGGCGTGTAGAATTGCGCGCTCTGCGACCTATCCCTTCAATGCAAATTGATGTATTTGTGGTAGAAATTGCTAAACGTTTAACAAGTTGTTCTGAGATGACTTTGATTTGTGAGCCAGAGTCTAAGATGGTTCTTATTTCGTCACTTTGTAAATTATTTTCTTTTATTATTATTTTTGCTGTGGCGAGAAATACATATTTCTGGTAGTTATGTTCATGATTGGATGCTGCTAGTGTTGCTGATGTTTTTGGTTCATCCGTGTTGACTTGTGATTTGTTTGTAGAGGATGCCTTTCCCCTACTTCCTTCTAAATGGAGCAGAGTGTTGTGTTTTTGATTGCATTTGCTGCAGCCACGTGAAAGACACGTTTTTGAGCTATGTCCTGACTTGAGGCAATTGACACATAGCTTCTGTTTTTGGATCGATTTCAGACGCTCCGCTGCGGAAAGCTTGAGGAATTTTTCGCAACAAAACATGGGGCGATTTCCTTGTCTGCAGAATATACAATTATGTTCTTTTTGATATGATAGCATTGATGACTTTTTGGAGGTATTCGATTTGTCCTATTGCTTCCAAAGTTTGAAACCGTGTTTCCAAAAAACCCTGAAACTCTTCTATTGTTTGTAGTCCTCTTGGATCTTTTATTGATTGTTCATAGATTAAATGGGTATGACGATCAAGTTTCTTTACCAGAATATGTACTAGTAATGGTCCCCAGGAACTTGTGTTTATGTCCATATTATTAAGGGTCAGCAAACTTTCATGAATACAATCATGAAAGCCTTTTATTGATCTGGCGTCGGGACTTATGCTTGATTGATCAGTTAACCTTTGCAATAGTACGTGTGCAAGAACTCTCTTATTATTAAATCGATCTTGCATTAATTTCCAAGCTGTTGTGTAGTTTTCTGCACTCAACCTCAGGTGTCTAATAAGCCGTTCTGCCTCGCCAGTAATATTAGTCTTCAGATACCACATTTTTTGAATTTCAGGTAATGCTTGTTCATGAATCATTTTTTGAAAAATATCAAAAAATTGCTGCCATTTTAAATAGTTTCCGTCAAATGAAGGAATAGTTATTTTTGGCAGACCAAGCGCTTATGGTTCCCTTGCGTTAGGCCTTTGAACAAATGTATCGCTATTTCTTTCTAGAGTAATACGTTGTTCAAAAACTTCTGATTCCAATTCTATGTATGTGTTTATATTGTATCCTTTTGCTTCAGGGTTGTCGCAGTTTTCCCAAATGCTGTGGTGCAATTCTTCGATTTGTTGCCAGAGCTCGTTGATACTTCCTAAAATGCGATCTTCTGCAATATCAGGATTGTTGGTGAACATAGCTAATGCCCGTCTCAATGAGTTAATGACAGCTGCTTGTCTTCTGATCATGACAATAACTTTGTCGCCTGGCTCAGATGTAGTTGTTCCAGACTTTTGACCCCCATCTGTGTTGTTCGTTGATGGGGCGCTGACAGGAGCCATGACAGCGCCTTGTGCGTCAAAGTTTGCCTGCTGTTTTCTTTCGATGTTTTCGTCGAAAATTTTCTCGTAACGGTCAGATATGCGAGTAAAATATTCTTGACCCCTGGGTACATCTCTTAGCATTCGAATTTGATTGTCTGTTTCTTCAAATTGTTGGCGAGCCTCAGCAAGGCGTTGCTTTCGTTCTTGAAAGTACAAAACTATCTGCTTACGATCATGGGAATCTTTCTTGAAATTCGCTATAATTTGTTGGATCTGTGCGCCAACCTCTAGCTGACTTGCGTTTAAATTCTTCATGATGTTTTAATAACGAGAAATCTTTGCGTTGTCTCTGCAGCTGTAATTCTTGTTTCAGTTGCTACTGCAAAACGTTGATTATACGAAATGATGAGTTGTGTGATAATGTGTCCTTATGACACCGAACAGAAGAAGTGTGGGCTTGTAATGATTGTCTTGAAGATATTCACCAAATGGAGTGAATATACTCTAAATCCTGGCTGGAATGTCCTTTAAGACTGAACCCTCTGCCTGGAACGTCGGTGTGTTTACCAAATGTTAATGAATGTTGGCTGTGCTGTATTTGACCAATGTCTGCTTGGTCCTTGATGATGTTCACCAAATGTTTTTAATGTTGGCTGTGCTGTATTTGACCAATGTCTGCTTGGTCCTTGATGATGTTCACCAAATGTTGATGAAAATACCGCCTGTGCTGTAGTTGACCAATGTGTACTTGGTCCTTGATGATGTCCACCAACTGCAATGAATTGACTATGTATCCGGGCTGGAATGTCCTGTCCTCTGCCTGGACCGTCGGGGTCACCAAATGTTGATTTGTATGTTTGAAATGTTCCTTCTAGTACATAAACTAGAAGGTTTTTTGATGATTATGATTACAGTTCTTGGAACTGTTACCACATAAAATATTAATCGATTCAAAAGCTTAGATTTCTGAAGCTAGAATTTTTGATTGATTTGAGTTTCTTTTTATACAATAAAAGTGCAAATAATACAATATACTAATTAAACAAAAAGTGCAATTAGTAAAATGCAAATTAAATAAGAAGTTGCAAAATAAAAAATTGTGAATTATGCAAAAATAGAAGAATTAAATAATTGACTTAAATTAACTAAAATAACTGTAAGAACTGCAAAGTATGCAGTTATGATACGGTTAATGCGCTACGTAGTACATTGACCATGCATAAGATATGGTTATAATAAATGTAAAAACTACAAAGTATGCAGTTATGATAAGGTGAATGCTACGTAGTGCATTGACCATAAGTTTAATAAAGAAATATGCTACATAATGATTATGTATGTGATTGCACAGTCATAGTTCTTAGAACAACAAAAACTGCAATGGAAAAATTGCATATGAAATAAATTTTATTACTACATTTTTGTGAAATGCTCCAAATCAGTTGGTGTCCTGTGCACGATAATAGTAAAATTCAGTATCTTAGACATACTCGTATTTGACCAGACTTATCTCAAAAGCCAGTTGTGATGAAAACTAATTAAAACCACATTTCAAGTCAGCGTCAAAATTACCACAGAAAATGATACAAAAATAAAAATCTTAAAAACTGATGTTTTAAGCAAACTCGATTTTTTTAAGAAAAAGGTGATTTTAGTATAAAAAGCCAATAATAAAACTTAATCCTTAATATGAATTTATCATGACTCCAATCATCGCCCTTGATCTATCGTTTCATACAGCGCTGAGCTGATTCAGGATGTTTTTTTAAACTTATCTTTTCAAATTGAAATAAATCACATACAATTTTTAAATACACCGATTTTCGATTTGTTAGCTAGATAATTTTATTTATGCCATTCAACATTTAAATATAATTTCGTACATATGAGCGCCGCAATAGGCCAGTCTGAAGGTCAAACTTACGATTGCCTATCTCGCAATGAGGCCTTATTACCGAAATAACAGCTTTAAAAATTGCTGGTTTATCATTTATTATGATAAAATGATTTCTTAATTGCAAAACATCATGTAAGTTTTGAGTGAATTTAAAGTTGAAATTTTAGTAAATTTCCAGACTATTTCCTACTTAGTCATGGTGCAATAGCTAAACATACTGAGAAAAATCAACTGTTACTAGAAACAGTGTTCTCAATTTAAGAACCAAACCTCTAGAAAAAACGCAGAAACAGAAACTATTTCGGAAAATTTTTCTTGTTTGTTGGCAAGAGGGGAAAAACGAAATTGTCGAGATAGAGAATTTGTCGTTTGTCGCAAACGCAAAACGAAAATCACAAAAGAAAATAGACATGAATTTCTATCATGAGCCTTCGGTAACTATAAGCTTTGAAATTAACTGGGTTTTGGCGGGATTGCATCAGCGGGCGTGGCACCTCCCATGTTAACATTAAGTTATAAGCGTGAGAAATGCTGGTTTTTTTGAATATTTTTTTAATATTTCAACATTTTCAACACTTTCCTTTCGACTTTTGTAACCCCTTTCAACTTAATTAAATTAATCAAGATATTTTCAACTTGACTTTTTCGACATGTTTAAATTTTTTTTCGAATTTTCAACTGCTTTTAGCTTTTTTTGAGCTTTTCAACCTCTTCATTTTTCATATTTTATTGATGTAATCAACCAGTTTATACACGGTTCGCTTCAAGCAAGATCAAGATTGGTAAAAATTGTCAACCAAATCTGACAATGTAAAATTATTACTTAGTGTTCGGAGATTCCAAAAATAAGATCTGCAAAATCGTACCTGATCATTTACACGTTTTATGGCTATTTTAAGGTAAACGCTTTTACCGATAATTTTAATAAAATTATGAAGCGCACCGTGCACAGTTTGTGTTGCTTTTAAGATCAAGTGAAATTTTAAAATATTCTATGATAACTGTTTTTTATGTGTTTTGAGTCGCTGAATACGATGAAGTCACTAATTTTTGCAAATATGCAAATTTTTTTGTGTTATTCACCATTTTTCATTGAAAAAAGTTGGTACAAAAAAAAATTTTTTTTGTCGGCCGAAAAACAATTGAAAAACAAATTTATTTATCATCTTTTATGGGTTTTAAAAGTATTTTTGATTACAAAGCCTACAAAGAAAAAAAAAAGTAAAAAAGTGTTTTTATTTATGTTATGTTATTCATCATTTTCCATGGAAAAGAATTGAAAATATTAAAAAAAAATTCTTTAAGACCTCAAAACTGGTGAAAATTTAAGTTTTTTTATTTGGTTTTTTTGTTGGCTTTGTAATCAAAAATATTTTTAAAGCCCATAAAACAAAAATATATAAAAATTATTTTTTATTAGTTTTTAGTCCCAAAAGTATTTTTTAATTATTTTTTTAATTTTTGTTTTTCATGAAAAACGGTGAATAACACAACAAATATAAAATCTTTTTTATTTATTTTTTTTTTTTTTGTGAGCTTTGTTGTCAAAAATACTTGAAAAGTTCATAAAACAAAATTATAGTTAAAACTAGTTTTTACCATATCAATTCTTTTCCATGGAAAATGATGAATAACATATAAAACATTTTTTTTTATTTGTCTTATGTTTTGTTGGATTTGTAGTCAAAGCCCACAAAAGATAAAAAAAATTCTTTTTTTCACTAGTTTTTCGGCCGACAAAAAAAAATTTTTTTTTGTATCGAATTTTTTCCATGAAAAATTGTGATTAACACAAAAACATTTGCATATTTGCAAAAATTAGTGAATTCATCGTGTTCAGCGACTCAAAATACATAAAAAACAATTATCATAGCATATTTTAAAATTTCACTTGATCTGAAAAGCAACAAAAGCTGTGCACTGTGCGCTTCATAATTTTATTAAAATTATCTGTAAAAAAACGAGTAAGTGAACAGGTACGAATTTACAGATCTTGTTTTTGGAATATCCGAACACTAAATAATAATTGTGCATCCTCAGATTTGGTTGACAATTTTTACCGAAATTGATCTTGCTCTAAACGATCCGTGTCGGTCAAAGTGCTAACCTTAAAATGGCTTTAAAACGAGTAAATGAGCAGCTCCGATTTTGTGGATTATGTATTTGAAATCTACGAACACTATATAATAATTTTGCATTGTCAGATTTGGTTGACAATTTGATCGATCTTGATCTTGCTTGATGTTTTCGACTTTTTCAACCGTATTAAAATTTTTCCGTAATGTTCCATATTTTATCAACTTTTGAACCTTCTTCAATATTTCTTAAATATATCGGACTTATTCAATCTCATTCAACTTTTTCAAAAATTTTCCATATTTTTTGACGTTCAATCGCTTTGATCTTCTCCATTAGCGATTTTTAAGTATTTGAACCTCTTTCTACTTTTTCCATGGTTCGTCCCATCTATAATTTGCCTATTTTTACCCTGACGTATTTTAAATTGACTGAAAAGTTTTTGATTGATTAAACCATTATCTAATAGATATAAAAAAATTATATGAAATTTTTTTGACCAATAGTTTTGATAAAAAAATTAATTTATTAACTCTGTTCAGAGTAGCTCGTAATTAACACAAAAAATAAATATAAGCAAACAAACACAATTCAAATTCGCTTTCATATTGTTTTTAGGTAGCTGTGTACTAGTAGATGACAAAAAAACTGCAAGTTTGGAAAAATTAACGCCCAAGCGTTATATATGTACGTACATATGCCGAAATAAAAAAAAATTACGTTTCAGGAAAACATCGATTTCTCAAATAATCCAAAACCGATTTCAGCTTTTTTACACTCAAAATGTTCAGTACTATCCCTCAAAGTTTCATTTATGTTTTTGCACCCTATTTGATTTGACAAGTATTTTTGTAAAGATTTATGGAACTTAAAAAAAAATTTTGGATATTCCATTGATACTTTTGTTAATTTTAGGATTTTTATTATATTTTCAAAGTTTCGAAATCTTTAGCTTTTTTCACCTGTTTCAAAATTTTTTCAACTTCTTTCAATTTTCTCGGTCATTTCCATATTTTTCCGACTTTTCCAACATTTTTCAGCTTTCTACATTTTCCATACTTTTTTAAACATATGTATTCTTAATTTAATTTTTTTCAACATATGGCATATTTTTTCGACTTTTCAAACCTCAAAACGAAAAACCGAACTATGTAACCGTATGAAAAGTATCGTTAATATATTTTCATATGAGGACTAAACATTTTTTTTTAAAAAACTTATGACTTTTTTATAGATCTTTTTTCAAAAATCATTTTTATAAGCTTTCACATTGTCACGACGAAATTCCGCCAGTCTGTTGTTAAATTAAAACAATCAAATCAACTATCAAAGGAAAAAGCGCTATCTGTTTTAGTGGCAGCTAAATTGTCTCGATATCAATATAATATTATAAGTCAGTCTGCTCCAGAAAAGTTTCCCTCTTATACTTATGTGCAGTTCGCTAAAAAGGATTGTTACCCAAGAAGCGAATGTATTCAAATAAACGAAATTTCAGCCCAAGTAAGTTTGCAAGGGCTTTTAAATCATACTGCTCAACGGATATTTTTGCTACAAAGTAGTATTATTGAAACATTAAGCGACGATGAAATGTGCAAGCTTTGCTTACATACGAAATGGGGCTTCGACGGAAGCGCTGGACACAGCTCATATAAGCTTATCTTGAGCCAGATGCAAACGATTCCTATGCTTTTATAACTAGCATTGTTCCACTTCGGTTGTTTTGTGGAAATAAAATTATCTAGCAAAATCATCGACCAGGTTCTGTAGACCATCAGTGGCGGATCCAGGATTTTCTTGAGGGGGGGGGGGGGCCAACATATTTCTTAAATGAAAACCCACATTGATTAAATTTTTCAACGAGCAATACTTATATTTTTTGACATATTGCAACAATCTAATTAGTAGTCCAGTTAAGGGTTTCAAAACGGCGAGGTTTCTTCTGGCAAAATAATTCAACAATTTAAGCTGAGCTGATATAGATTTCTTTATGATCAATTTCAATCATTTTAATACAGAAAAACTTTGTTCTGCTGGAATTATGGCAAATACTTGCAGTAGAATTGTGATGCATTGGAAGAACGATTACATTTTTTTTTTTTTGGTTTTGATAACACCTTTTACAAAAAAAAAAAAAAAAAGATCTAATTTCTCATGTACTTTTTTCTATGTATTTTAGGCCGTAGATTCCAAAAATGACAACCATTTTTTTTTCTTAAGAATCGTTTTCGAGATATCCCCCAAAAAAACAAAAAAACTTTTTTTTCAGCACTTTTTTCATTTATTTGTATCATTTTTTTTTCTTAAGAATCGTTTTCGAGATATCCCCAAAAACCCTTTTTTCTGCACTTTTTTCATTTATTTGGTTAGATTTCTATGAATTTTTTTTTCGACTTAAATCAGTCTATCGGTTTGCTGTTCATGATATAAGGATAGGATTTGATGGAGTTACAAGCGTTCAGAGTGACTTTTTTGGTCTTTTCAAAAATGTCACAAAATTTCAATTGCTCCGTTTAAATCCAAAAACCTTTCAAAATCTATTTTTTAACAAAAATGTATTTTAAGCAAATATATACGAGTATATATTTGCACAAATCGGACACAAATAGTTAAAGTTAATCAAAAATCAATGAAACAAGATAATTTCCGTATTTTCATGCATTCCCGCATATCCAAGTCTGTTGGTTCATGATGTAAAAGGAACCGTATTTTCAATTTTGATTAAGTTTAACATTTTGTATCCGATTTGAGCAAATATATACTTAAAATAAACTGAACATTAAAAATATAAAAAACAAAGTTTTTGACTTTTTTGAAAAAAACAAAAAAAGTCACTCTTTTTGGAATATGACCGCTTGTAACTCCATCAAATCTTATCCTATTCTCTTGAACAGCAAACCGTTAGACAGAAGATCAAATTAATTTTTGAATAGTGTGCAACCGATTTAGGTCGAAAAAAAAGTGATAGAAATATGACCAAATAAACGAAAAAAGTGCAGAAAAAAGGGCTTTTACTTAACGATTCGTAAGAAAAAAAAAAAGTTGTCATTTTTGGAATCCACGCCCCAAAATACATAGGAAAACTTCTATGAGAAACCAAATCTCGAGATGAGGCCCAAAATTGTAAACTAGTGTAATGGGCAATGCTTTCATTGCATTCAAAGTATCTTTGAAATCGGTTTTACAACAATGCTGATGACACAATTTAATTTCGGATTAGAGCTCAACCTTACTGCAATTTAAATCACTTTCGTAAGTGATAGCAGCCCCTATGATTTTGTCAACATGCCTCATCGAGTGATTACCGGTATAAAACGTTCTAAGGGTAAAATGCTCAAAAATGTACTCTGGAATTTTGATTTTAATTCTGAAATTTTATGATCCAAATAAGGATAGAATATTGCGGCTCTGAAACATTTGAGAAAGAAATGTGAAATAAAAATAAATTAAAACTAGTAATATTCGGCCATGCCGAAACTCACATACCAACACTGCATTGAAAGTACCTTTTAAATAAATGTTAAAAAGACGTTGAAGAGCTTGAATAAGTCGAGAAAAAATGTAAAAAAGATTGAAAAAGTTTAAAAAGTGTTGAAACAGTTTCAAAAGACTGTTTGAAGAAATTGAAAAATGCCAAAAAAATAAGGAAAATGCTGAAAAATGTTGAAAATGTCGGAAAAATATGGTAAATGATGAAAAATATTGAAAGCGGTTGAAAAACTCTCAAAAAATTGAAGAGGTTGAAAAATGTTGAAACAGTTCAAAATCGATGAAAAAGTTGAATATATAAAGGGAATGAATAAAGTTGAAAGAATACTTATGGAATATGTATTGGAAAAAGTTAAAAGCTTAGAAAAAATTAAAATAATATGGAAAATGTTGAAAAAAATCGAAATGAAATTAAAAAGTCGAAATATCCCACGCCCACTTCTTCAATTCCGCCTACTTTTAGATATTAAATAAATTTTATTCGTGATCGACATCCGCATACCAAATCTTAGCACAATAGCTTGTATATTTTGCGATATATGCCGTAATTAGTCTTAAAATTTAGGGCGGTGACACACCTACTGATACAACCCAGTCTGATTTTAATCCAGAAATAGCTTTCCATAAACAAACCCCTTAAGCCAAATTTTAGTATGATTGCTCACATATTTTGATAGATATGCCACTTAACGTATTTTTTTTTTGTAATAAGATATCTTATAGCAAGTACATCTGCCTTGTAAAATTTTATATCGACTATGGTGTTAGTTCTCTTAATATACGTTTATAAATATTGTGGGCTATCCACGCCCTTGTGAAAGACTTTGAAAGCTCGAATAATTTTTTTCATTTCATTTTATTTATGCGTTTTTTTGATTCAATAATTTTATTTTTTACAAACGATTTAATTCACGTATTCATAGTAGCATTTGTATCAAAAAAAGAGTGCCATACTCTTTTTAATATAAAAGTAAATAATATATGTAGTTCAAAATGCCATTTTAAACATAATTCTAGAATATATATAAGTGTTGTGGGGTAACAACAGAATTTAATCACTAAATTTAGATATAAAATTTAATTAGGATGTTTTTCACAAAAATAAAAGATAAAAAATATAAGTAAAAATATAAGAAAAACTACATTTAAGTTGAAGTAAATGAGTAGCAATACAATAAAACAATTATCAAATAAGCAAAAAAAAAAAAAAATCATAAAAAACATTACAGTGTAGGTCTCTGCAAAATCTCGATTTCTAAATGATTGAAACTGAAAAGATTAATCCTAGCCAAATCCTAATTTTGCTCACATTTGCACCAAATCACTAAGTTACATTGAAATCGCTGCAATAGTTTCAATAATAACTAAATAGATATGTAAATATAAGAATATTTGTTGGTCAAATTACGTCGGAACGCGAAATTTGAAAAAAAAATTTTTTTTGAACTTAGCTTCTCCACGATCGGACCGGTCTCGACAATTCTTATCTTAATCAAAGTTTGCTTGAGAACTTAAAAAAAAAACGAAGAGGACTTACATTTCGGAAATCAAGTTTTTTTTATTTATTTATTTAAGAGCGGGGAATAATATATGAAGTGTCAACTCAACAGCGATTGAAGATGCTTCATTAAAAATATCATCAAATAACGTTTCATTTGTTTGCATTTTTAAAAACAGGTTGATAATTAGCTTGACATGAGTACAGGCTGAAGAGATTTGTAGTGACGGATCTTGTAGTTTGCGACTGAGTGACAATATAGGAACATTTACAATTTTCAGAATATGTAACGATACTAATAAATTGGAGCGTGCTATCGAAGCTGAAACTTGGACAGATTTGAAGACGCTTCGGTTTCCTTGCTTTGTTCTAAGTCTTGTAAGGCTTAAGAGATAAACAGTAATAATTCGCTGAAAGTATCAACGTCGCACACAATGGCTTTAAACGATTTTTCTGGACTCCGTTCAAAAATTTTATCTTTCAATAGTTCTACTCTTTTAGATGAATTCGAGAAAAAGTTTGACACTGATGAAACTGTGCCTAGCATGTTACGAATTTCAAATATATTACATGATTTTCCTGCGCACAAATTCAGAGACTGACTGAAAACAAATAGTATAAAATGCTAAGAGTTGGTTTTCAGATATCAAAGCCTGAACTGCTTTGATTTGTTCGATCCTCCATGAACTTTCTTGAATAAAAAATTTTTTTTTCGCTCCCAGGGGGGGGGGGGGGGCTGAAGCCCCTGTATCCGCCACTGTAGACCATTAAATATTGAATTCGTCAAAGAGTCTTCAGCTGTTTCTAAAAGATAACACGAAAGAGTTAGCAATGAAATAAAAGATTTAGTAAACACGGTTGTGCTCCATGGAGAGAAGTATTTGGAAGTTAGTCACAATTTGATTTTAACAATGATTGACGGGAAAGTATGTAATGCATTAACTGACACGAAATTAACACAAAAATGCTACTTATGTGGGGCCACTTCTAAAGATTTCAATAAAATTGATGAGATGGTTAATAGAGTTGTAAACACCAAAAATCTACAAATTTGAGCTGTCTGTGCTTCATGGCTGGATTCGATTTTTTGAGTGCCTGCTGCACATAGCATACAAACTGCCAATAAAAAAGTGGCAGGCTCGTTCAGAAAGTGAGAAATTTTTAGTAGCTCAAACTAAGTCCCGCATACAAAAAGAATTCAGAGACAAAATTGGGCTGATTGTGGACATACGAAAGCCCGGATTCGGTAACTCGAATGATGGCAACACTGCAAGGCGTTTCTTCGAAAATGCCGATGTGTCAGCGGCCATTACCAAAATCGACATCAATTTGATAAAAAATATGCACAATATTTTAATTGTTGTTTCTAGTGGCCATCAGTGCCGTCTTTAACCTATTGGAGGCCCTGGGCATATGAGGATAATGGGGCCCCTATGGCTTTGACAGAACACTATTTTGTTAGAATAGACAAAGAAAGTAGATAAACAAGGTTCTAGAAATATTTTTATTGCCAGTCACATTAAATGAATAGATAATGTAATATATGGTAATCCACAAAAGTAATTCTTTTAGCATTCACAGATTAGTGCTTAAAAATCTATATTGATTGAAGAGGAACCCTTCTAGATTAAAGATGAGCAAAATCGTTAATGACTTCTTCAAAATCTATATTTTTGAGCAGATCGCATTCTATGGACATCAGCGACAAACTGGTTAATCTGTCTTGAAGCATTGTACTTCACAATTCATTTTTAATTCTATTCAATTTGGAGAAGGAGCGTTCCCCACTGCAGTTAGTTACCATCATGCTTAAAAAGATTCTCAATGCGATTTCGACATTTGGAAATGTGTATTCAATTTTGTTTTCTTTCAAAAGTTGATATACCATATTTCCAATATACTAATACTTCCCTCACTTTGTTCACTGTCAACAATTTTAAAGTATTCTGTTCAATGCAGACATTCCATTTCTAACTCTTTCTCATTAACATCTTCATAATAAAATTCCGCAAATTCTTTGCAACTTTGTCTCAACTCTTCAGAATTCAGAGTCTTAAAGCGAAAAAATAAATCAAAACGTTTACAAATGTTCTTATACGGACTTAATCGCTGTTTTAGATGAACGCTCAGAGTATCAATTATGGGACGAAATGTCTCGACTTTGAATTTCTCTCTTCCATTCAGCTGGACTGATAACGCCGGGCCATCAAAAAAACTCTGGCGAGTGCTTCTGTATTTTGTTCTTTGAGATAGGTCCTTGTAGTTAGATTCCGGGTTTCTTTCTTTGGCGGACGATTCGAAGTAATCAAATCTATCCCTGAGGTTAACAATAAAATCATCAAGTGAAGTAAACATATTAGTTGCAATGTCCAGTGTTATGGTTTCTTTTTGGAGATAGTTATTTATTTTGTTTATTCTTTCCAATATAGAGTTCCAAATTTCTATTAGTATAATATATTCTAGCTCATTTATAATTTTTTTAAGGGGCTGTTTTCCCATTACGTCAATAAACTCATAACAAATATTCGCTGATAAATACGAAATGTTACCTTTTCCAGGATTCCCAAATTTTTTTAAGTGATCTGAAAGAAATGGATCAAATTCACTCAATAATTCCACACATCCCAAATAATTTCCATTATTGGGAGATCCTAGGATTTCATTGTCACCACGAAACGAAAGCCCTCTCGATGCCAAAAATTTTACAACAGCTACAATCCGTTTAAGTACATTTCTCCAGTAATCTACTTCATTTTGATGTTGAGATAATAAGTCAGTATCTACTCTACCAACCGCTTTACTTCGTGCCAGATAAGTCATCATAGATTGCCTATGTGCTGGGCTATTTTCATGTGTTAAAATTAAGTGATTAATGTGCTTCCAATCATTACATCCACTCGGAGAGCATAGATTTACATCAGAAGGGTTAAACACAAAGCAAGAAAAACAAAATACAGAGTTTTTGGAAGGCAAGTACAACAACCATTTTCTTTCGACGCTTTCATTGTTCTTCAATTTGCGAATATATAATACTTTGTTGAAATACCTAGTTACTGATTTATTACCATCTTTGTAGGTTCTGGATGTCTCGGAAAAGTCAGAATCTTTATTTTGAAAATATGAAAGTCCCTTACGAATCAAAATTTCGCGATTTTTTTCTGTAAAATTTTCATGTCAATAATCGGCGGGGTCGTGTGATATTTCTTCCGGCTTGGAAAACTGTTGTTCAACTGACGCAGTTGTCGCTATTCGTGAAGTCACTGAATTTGTTTTACTTTCGTCAAAATTGTTAGAAATTGGTGTAGAACATGAGGATTCAGAAATTCCCGCGATTTGTGATCGACACAACTCATCATGTGGAAGATTTTTTGTTAGATTGCTACTTACAGAAGTTTCTCAATAAGAATAAATCAGTCATATTTTCATATGAGAAGACAAAATATGAAATTAGCCAAATACTTTTTGGTTGGTATTGTAGTCAGTAATTTTGGTTCGATTTATTCGAATTAAATAAGTTTTTGGTAATAAATATAGGTTATCGTTTGGTGATCTGGCAGGAACTAGGGGTTCGATCGCGGGGCCCTGGGCACGTGCCCAGAGTGCCCAGTGGGAAAGAGGGGTCTGGTGGCCATCGAATCGACACGGAAAAGTTTCGCAATTTTGCTATAAATTGTGCAAAATCTTTTGTCAAGCATTATCCTTGGTATAATATGCCAACAACACTGCATAAATATTTTATTCACGGTCCAGGTCAATTATCTGAAGAAGCTCAGGAAGCCAGAAATAAAGATTTTAAGACTTTCAGGGAACATTTTCCCCGAGAATGCAGCAGAGAAAAAACAAACGAAGACATTTTGAGTAGGCTTCTTTTCAGTTCTGATCCTATTGTATCCAGTAAAACTAAATTGCCGCAGAAAAAAGTCAAGCACATGCCAACAAAAGCATTGGAGTTGTTAATAATAGCGAAAGGAGAAGGTGATGATTTAAATGATTATAATGTTAGCAATGATAATGATGTAAGCGAAAGTGATGGTGAAGGTGAACACGATGACGATGATGATAGTGATCATGATGATAATTAATTTGCAATAGAAGGAAATTACCAATTTTAGTGAATTTTTAATATTAAATAAGTATTGAAATTTGTATAAGAATCCTCCAACCGAAACCAAAAAAAAAAATGTACTGAAGTATTCTAAATTGCAATAGTTTTTTACTACTTTATATATAATTAACTAAAATACAGTTATAACACTACTAAATACTCTGTGTGAATTAAGCGCACAAATCGATACCAATTACCCCAGTGTGCGTCGGTTAAAACCATCATCGATTGCTTATGTTACCAAAACGTATACATTGTATAGCCTCAATCATAGTGATAACGAGCCAAGAGCGATATGAACTGTCAAAGTTATTTGAAACACATGTCTAATGCAGTGATGTGCACATAGTGGCTCTATTTGCTCTCATTGCTCTTACCGTTATTTGACGCAGAAGCAAGCAAAAAAAAATTCGCAGAATTTCAACGCTATCGAGGCACAGCGTTGACTTGAATTCAAATGAAAACAAAACACAAAGGCATAAACGACGGCGCCGCATTGTGTCTTGACGAATGTAGCAATTGTTTTTGTTTGTAGTGCAATTTGGTTTTTTTTTGTGCTACTGGCAAATTTGGAAATAAAACTAAAAAAACTTAAAAATTTCGTTTGTTGTTGCTTGATGTTGTTGTTTTGCTCTTTTGTTAGATTTATATGCCCACCGCTGGTCTAATGTATCTTCGCATGAATCGCTTGACGACAAGATATCGCAACGTGAAAAATTAAAATTGTTGAATTTTTCACGCAACGAGTTTTTTTTTTATTTTGTTTCATTCTAATTTAACAAATAAATAATATACATATATACAATGAAACATATTCAATTATTACACTTACCTATATAAGCCAACAAGTAATTTTTCTATATTAATAAAATTACAAGAAAGTGTGTCAGTAAATATAAAGCTGACCAATTATCTTAACGGTAGAAATTTAAACATCTTGAGCCAGGTCTAAAGGCTTTGTGCGTTTTAATCGGCGTGACATCCATTGAGATTGCAGAATGTTCGATGCTTCTGCATTAACATGTTTTCGGATTCTATCGAGAGTTTTGACATACATATATGGCTGTTTGACGTTTTCTTTATTAAAATTCTATCAACATTTCTCGAGTACAAATTTCTTCTGTACGTGACTACGTCAACTCTCCGTGAACTATGTTGACTTGACTTTAAGTATTACATACCACTGTATTAAGGGACGTGTCGATATCACAAAGTGTTAAGCGTGAATAAAATTTCAGAATATAATGCCAGCGTAAGGTTATTATTCACACATTGATATTTATCTTACATATTATTTTGTGAAAAAAATACTGTTTTAATTTTCTTGTGCTTATTATTTCTTAAACAGATCCAAGAACTTCGGAAGTAGCATTCGTCACGTGGTATAAGGGCTACAAATTGGATTTGCAATGGATGTTGCAAAACTGGAAATTCGTCCAAAAATCAACTCAAATGGAAAGCAAAAGCTTAAAGACGACGCAGCTCCGAGGGAGTTCGAGTGGATGGAGAGCAAAATTGAAGAGAGTTGTCGATATGTCGTTTTAGAATTTTTGACCGCAGTGAAAATTCCGAAAAATTCTGGAAAATTGAAGTGTTCGCAGCGTTTTAAAAACAAAAGTGCAGTGAATTTCGCAGTGTTATAAGATAAAGGACCAAATCCATTTCAAACCATGCAGTCGGATGTTTTATGTTATGGAATTGGTTGCCGATTTAATATGTTGTTTTTCAAAGTATTTAGGGGGATCCATATTTCCCCGATTTGATTAAAAAAAAATTTACGAAGTTTTATGCCCGTTTTAAGTTTTGGTTTCAAAAATTAAAAAACCGCGAAAAATTTTGTCAAAAATGCGTCATTTCCATCCAAATCAAAATAATTAACTTTTGTCTTTTGAATAGAACTTCTTATTCTCTGTCAGAATCTGTAAAAAATTTCAAAATGGTTGAAAATTGATAGAGCTATAAAGCTTTTTATGAGAAGAAAACAAAGCTAACATTCTGAAAAACTCCACCTTTTTTTTTCGCTTTAAATTTTATTTTGGATTTGTACTAATATAAGAAAGAAATGACATGAGTTTGATGCGCGCTTCAAGACATTTGAGGTCAGGAGAATTTTTTTCTCAAAATAAAAAATTAAATTTTTGTTTCAAGATTGCCAAGCCATCTTTCAACATATTTTTAATAACAACATCATCTTGTACCGTCACTTTTCTTTAAAATTAGCTTTGAAGTAGTAATCTGCGATGTTTCCTCGCAAAGTTACAGCCATTTGAAAGAGACATGAATTTGATCCCCTACAACCAAGATTAAACAAATTTGTAACCGGTTGGTTAATATTGTTTTTGTCGTAGGAGATAAAATGCATGCATGGATGGATGATTTGAAAACATTTTTAGTGGTTTTTTAATTTTTTGACACCAAAACTTAAAATGGGCATAACTTCGTAAAAAATGTTTTTAATCAAATCGGAGAAATATGGGTCCCCTTATATATTTTGAAAAACAACATATTTAATCAACAACAAATTCCGTAATAAAAAATAATCCGACTGCATGGTTTGAAATGGCTTTGGTCAAAGGTATATTTTTTTTTTAATAACATGAAAAAAAAAAACACATTTCATTTTTTGTTAAAGTTAAATAAATCACTTTGTGTCATTTTGTGCCTCCATAGCATATTTCAGTACATTTTGTAAAAATCTTAATTATAAAAGTATATATGTATGCACATCAGTAATGGCATTTGGGTTTTGTGGAAATGTACTGAATGGAGAGTTGAAATGTACTTTTTAGCTCTTTCATTGCTTTGCACGAAAAGAGTTGAAAAGAGAAGTTTAAACAAAATGTCAAAAGCTGATGAAATTTCAATAATGTTAAAGTAAGATTAATTAAAAGTTCAGTTGACAACTATAAAATGTAAATAATCCAGGAGTTATTGTGAAAATTTATAATTTGGAAATTTTTTACCAGATTACTTTTGCAAAATTTTTTTTCTGAAAATGCAGTGTTTTTATAAAAGATGCAGTGTCGCAGTGTCGTACTTTAAAATGCAGTGAAAAACTGCGATTGAAGTGACAGCGACAGCCCTGAGTCGAGCATACACTCTGCTGCAGCAGAAGCTAAAAACTTCGCAGAGTTATGGAAGCAACAGTCCGAAAAACATCTATGGGTCAACACTTTGACAAACATCGAGCAGGCTCACAGTGCGGCCGAATTCGCATTTTGTTACCAAAATTCGAAAATTCAAGTAATTCCCTCCAAAATGTACACTTGGGGGATTTTGGGGTCGCTGATTACGAATCCAATGTCAGAATTTCCAACTTCAAAATGGCGGACAAAATATGGCGTCGCACAGTGCGGCCAAAATTCGAAAATTTAAGTAATTCTCTCTTAAATATACACACGGGGGTTTTTGGGGTCGCTGATTATGATTCCGATGTTAGAATTACGAAATTCAAAATGGTGGACAAAATATGGCGTCTGGATATACGAAAAATTTGAAACTTTAAAGGAATGATTTGTAATTTCGTACTAGGGGACTTTCGGGGCCGCTAATTACGAATCCGCTGTCAGAATTGCGAAATTCTAAATGGCGGATCCAATATGGCGTTGGGTCATGCGAAAAACTTAACGTTTGTATTTTCACGCGGTATTTCTTTAATTTTTTATGTAACATTGCAACTAAGTTCTCGAATAATCTATTGCATTAAGAAAAAATACATTTAAATTCAAGAAGCAGATAGTAGCAGCTAAATTTTGTTTAATTCAGTAGCTAATACTTTTCTAAGTAACCTCCAACAGGTTTGAAGGCAGCATCCGACATCGTGTTATTACTGTTTCATTTAACAACTCAAATTTTGCTTAAAAAAGAAAAAAATACCCTTCCTTTATTTTATTTCTTACAATTTTCTGTTGCAGTATTGATATTCATAGATTGACATATGTAGATTCCATTTGGTTTTGTTGGATTACTCGAAGCACTTTTGCACGTTTATAACTTTTCTCTTTATATCTAAATATAATAATGTTGTGCTTGAACAAAGGCCACATTCCAACTGACAGTATAGAGAGGACTTAGGGCACAGGACATTACTGTGAACAGTTTTCACTTCTTAGAGGATCCCTTTAGCCAACTCAATGATAAAAAATCTATATCTAGAAACTTTTTTTTCCGAATTTTGGCTGCAAAATGCGTCTTCGGCCGCACTGTGAGGCGTCGTGAATGATCTGATCTTGCTGTGCAACGATTTCTTCCTTGAAACACCCACAGGTCGGACATGGCCTCTTTGCCCGCTTGTAACAATACGTGCCAAGTCAATCCGAGCATAACTCAACGATGCAGAAGACTGGAAGGTTCAACTTGACGCTTTTCATCCTTCATCATCAACTCTCCCTTACAGAGATCCTATTGCTTATGCCGAGATGCTTCACATAGTGGAACTTCCACTGTGGAAGAGCTAGAGATGAAAAAAATTGGAAAAAGCTTGAAATCTACGATTTGCATGTCTATGTAAATTAACGGGAGTGTTGATCGTCAAAATGATGATATGAAATGCATTATTGCGAGATATGTTTCTAGTCAAAATCCAACGGTGATCGAGATCCGTTCCATCGAAGTTTTACAACCTGAGAAGACAGGTGATGCCGGATTGCTGGAAGCGACAATAAAAGCCTGAATGAGTAGTATCTATGCTATTTGAATAATTTTTCCTTATTTATCGAGTGTCGTCACCGAGCAGTAGAATAAATTCATCAATTATCCTCGACACTACCTTCGTGTCGAAATCTCGCCAAATATTCAGCCATGAAAGGATCAAATTTAGACATGAGCTCAAATAGTGTTTCACCGAGGCTACGAGGCAGCCTCGTTTTTGACTACGAGAACGAGGCGAGACCGAGGCGAGAACGAGGCGAGATGGAAAAATAAATTTTCCTCGTTTGACCGAGGCGAGGCGAGATCACACGGCACCTCGCCTTGTACTCGCCTCGTCCTAGCCTCGTTTTCGAAACCAAGAGCGAGGCGCGTTTTGACGAAATCTGAACTCGTAAGAATCATATGCAGATTCAAAATATGAATGTAATTTTTATAATAAAATCTATATTTAACTAATATTTTAGTATTTTATTTTGAGTAAACTACTTTGTTTTATTTTTAATCCGCATGTGCTTCTTACGAGTTCAGATTTGGTCCAAGCGCTAATGCACAGAAGTGCTTGGATCGCATCAGTAAGGCTATGTAAGGCTATAAGCAAAACTGCATGATTGACAACACTGCATTGAAATTTACTTATTCTAATAGCTTTTCTAAGAACCGGTAAGGTGAAGCGAAACGCACAGGGTAATGCTAGTATATAAATAAAGATCAATATATGTATGTTCGTTGCTAATGGACTCCTAAACCGTTCAACCGACCGACGAAAGATTTGACATACATATATGTTTCTTATGATTTGGGATGCTCCGTAATATAGTTTACGATAAATGGGTGATGCCACCCCCACATAAGAGAAAAACAGAATTCATCATATATTATCAACAACTTGATGCAGATTAATAAAACTTGGTATATTTATAAAAGGTAGAGGCATAACTAAGATTCAATTAATAAAATGGGCGGTACCATGCCTTCAATATAAGAAAAAAATTAACTTTATCATATCTCAATATCTAATTGACGTAGATAAATAAGATTTGGTACATATTTTGCTTATAGTTTGTAAAAGGTTCATAGATTAGTTTGGCTTGGAAAAATAGGCAATGCGTCTCCTTCCCATATAAAAAAAGAATTAAATTCATCATATCTCATCCAATTCACCAAAAATAAAAACAGATATTTTATTTCTTGAGGCTTGATCCATATATAATTTTTTATTTAATTTAATAAAAACCTCGCTTTTTTACCGAGGTGCCTCGGCCGAGAACGAGGCGAAGCGAGGCGAGGCGAGGCATGTGATGGCAAGATCTCGTCCGAGGCCGAGGCGAGGCGAGACTTAAATTTATAAAACGAGGCGAGACCGAGATCAACTAGAACCTCGCCTCGCCTCGGCCTCGGTGAAACACTAAACTCAATACAGCAAAGGAAATTTCCATTTTGTTAAGATCCAATAACTTTATTTCGACCATGAAATTGAAGAGCGCGAGAAGCTAAAAACTTTACTGTTTCTACTACACTTAGAAATATGTTTCGCTAGTAAGATACCTCTTTATTATGTTGCTTGACTATTTGGGTATCCAATCTTTCTAACACTTTTCCTCTAGTTGCATACTACGCCATCGGGAGAATTGTCATGAATCGTCAGCGCCCCCTAGGAGCTTGCGCCTTAGGCTTAAGCCTAATTAGCCTCAAGGTAAATCAGACCCTTAGTACGCGGCCTGGCCGGGTTAATCCCAGTCCCTTGGTAGCCCTGACTATACAGAAACATCGTTATGATGCTTGAGACATCAAAGGTAAATATAAAATTGGTTGCAATATTTGATGATATTTTCTTCCATATCTACTACCAAGTAGTTACCCCATATTTTGAGTTTATTTCCACCATCCAAATTATTAAGAAGAGAAAAATATTTTTTTTTTTGAGAAAAATATTTTTCTCTTCTTAATAATTTGGATGGTGGAAATAAACTCAAAATATGGGGTAAGCTCACCAAATGTGGGTCTTATAAAGACTTTGGTTATGACAAATAGAAAATATCTGTCACTATTGCAAATAAATATTAAAGCCCGGTGTAATCTTAAGCCTCACCGAAAATTGAATACCCTGCACCGCAATAACAGTTAAAGTGGGCGCAAACCTTTAATTTGTATTAAAGTTATATTTTTCAACCACTCCATGTGCTGTCTGGTTTCAACAAACGTTCCTACGTTTTGTTTGTAAGCGGTGCATCGTCCTTTTAAAAAATGTGCCTACTTTTTGTCGACTGCTTGCACAAACCACACGGGGCTCCGAAGGACCGACACAAACAGTAACAATAAAACTTACTTTTGTCTTAAATTTAAGTCAAAATTAAGGCGATTTTATTTAACCAAATTAAGGCAAAATCAAGTCAAACTTGGATTGGCTTTGGCTTAATTAAAGTCAGAAAAAGGTAAAAGTAAGACATAATAAAATCAGTTTGAATAGTTTTTCTAAATTGTTTGATATAATTGTTAAAAGCAAACAGAAAAACATAATACAGTGAGCTCGCGATAATATGAACTAATTAAAACCAAGCCTGTTAATTTTTGCGAGATTGTTCATATTTACGAAAGGCACAAGAGTTGAAAAAAAAAATCGGGTTTCATTAGTTTCAAAATAATTACTTATCGATGTATTCATTTTTTTTCATTTTTGGACGCATAGTTTTCTTTTTTCCAGAACTAAAAAATGTATTGTTGACATATTTAGAGATAACATTTTTATTTTTTCTTATTTCACATGTTGTAGACTTTGTCGCTCCATATTTGTTTGCTAAATTAGTAGCACTTGTATCTTTTCGTAAAAATTCCAAAATATATGATTTTTCTCCTTAAGTCAAAAACTTATGCATTATATGTACTTACATGTTTAAAAATTATTAACATTTAATTATTCCTTAAAAAAATAAAGATGCAATTATGTTTGCTAATTAATTCCATTAGAAATTCGAAGCTATTACTGACGTAAGAGGAAACAAAACGTATATATGAGCACATGTAAGCATTTTCGAGCGACACGTATAAAAAACTTTAAATTGAAAATTATTCCTCAAATTACCAAGCGAACAATTGAACAAAGCTCATATTTTAGGATGTTCATATTATCGCGAGCTCACTGTATACTAAATCCGTTACAACATGCGTGATAAAAAAATAATAAATCAGTGATTTTTCACTCGGGTATTTGAATGGTGAGCGTAATTATTATTATTAATAATTATCTATTTCAATTCTGAAGTTAGTTGAGTATTTTATATAGGGGAGAAGTGGGGGTTGTGGGCATGGGTCGGTTGTGGGCACCCCTACGTATATTTTCACAAAATGAAGATTAAGTTTCGTTGGTAATGTCATTCGCAAGCAATTACCCTATGTATGATTCATGCCAAATATCAAAGTAAACGGACGCGTTTGCTTTTGGAAATGAACGAATTGGTTTTTTTTGGGCTTTGAAAAGGTGGTGAAACTTTTTTCAAACATTTTCAATAGTGTATCAATCAAAGTGGATCGATTGGAAAGGTAAGTGTAATGTATTTTTATTTAGTCGAAGTATTATGCTGAATGGAACAATATCGATTTGAACCAAAAAATTTATGCATAAACATTTTTTCATTACTTTTAAAAATGTCTGCTAAAGTTGGTTGTGGGCACAAAAATTGGGTGGGTTGTGGGCACCCGTTTTTTAAGTCAAATTTTTTATAAACCTACAATTTCTCGTAAAATTGTTCAAAAAATTTGTTCGGAATTTGTTTTTTTTTTGCTCCATTGTCATAGCTGAAATGATATTTTGCTTTTGCAACACTTATAAAGTCTTATTCGTACGTTTGTTTGCCACTTTCACGCCACACTCTCTTTGAAATGTGCGGGCATGCGGGCTAGTTATTATACATGTCAAAATTGTATTTCCGACGATGAATAACGCCTATGCAGGCTTTGAGATTAATAAACTGTCATTTTGTTCATATTAGTTGTGTTTTTTTTTTCATATTTTTCCATTTGTAGCATTTTTTCCAAGGGTGCCCACAACCCCGCCTAAAAAAAATTTTAGCTGAAATTGACGATTTTACGAAAGTCCATGCAAAATTTTTTTGCATGACGGAATCGGGTATGTTTCTTTATAATTAGTTAGCTTAGGTCTCTAGCTTTACACAGATACCCATATGTCCAAATAATATGCACTAGGTCGGTAATTATAAGCCGAAAACAAAACTATGCCCACAACCCCCACTTCTCCCCTACTATAATAACTAGAAGAAATTGCCGCATCCAATGTAACTGAAAAAAAAACACAAATAATTAATTAAAAATTCCGGGTTTCCATGAGACTCGATCCCAAGACCTCCTGAATATCAGCCACTGACGTTTCCACTCTGCTACTGAAGAGATTCAAGCAACTACATTTATTTTATCCCACAAGAAAATTTTTTTATTCCAGTTGCTAACATTCTGTTAAATTTAAGACAAAAAAGTTAAAAGTAAGACGAAATCAAATCGCAAAAATGAAAAAAAATGGAAAAATTTGAGACTGCTCTTCTAACGGAAATATGGAATGATCTTTTGGGAATTATGAATAAAACAAGTTTAAGTTCACAGAATAGCACTATGACCATCAACGTTGTAACAAAACTTTACGAATCTTTGATCAGTTATGTCAATAACGCACGCAATAATTTTGATCAGTATGAAACGGCTGCTAAAGAAAAAAATCCAGATGCTGACTACAAAGATAAATTTGAAAGAAAAAGAATTCGCTGCACACGTATCATTTTTTCTTTTTTTTTAAAGGATCATCAGAGACTGCACAGTTCAGAGGCAAGGAAAAGTTTCGTGTAGATACTTTCATTCCCATAATTGACACATTAAATACACATTATAAAAAAAGTTCGGCAGCATACCAAGAAATTGATAATCGATTTAGTTTTCTTTGTCAGTTAACAACAATCGAATCTGGCAAATTGACCAAAAAATGCAAAGAATTTGCAGAATTTTATCATGAAGGAATTAATGCATACGAGCTCAAAACCAGTGGCGGATCTAGAATTTAAGATTGGGGGAAACGAATTTTTTAGTGCTTTCTACCTCTTGTTTTACTGGCATTCAAACCTCCACCACAATCGGTTTCATCGCTCGCCATGTATTACGGGCTCAACTTATCGCCTAACCTTCAGTAAATCAAAGGCTTTCACAGTACACTTTTTTCAATCAATCTTTGATTGCTCACGAATAAAAATAAAGTACAGTTAACCCCTTTTTTACACTTTCTTACACGTTTTCAATCTTACACTTTTTTAATCTTACACGGTTTTTAAAATCAAAAATTCTGTTCAGATATTGGTCAAAATGAACATTTCGGATTTACACATATTTATTTTTAGTCAATTTTAATCTATCCTTTTGTCATAATTTGTTGTACACACTTGTCTTAAAATAATGAAGTTTTCTTGTATGGTATGGTTTCTTGTATGCACAAAAAATTATTTATCGATATACATATGTACTACATCGGTCATTCTTTTAATAACTACACACTTTGTTTTTTTTTACGTTTTTGAACATTTTTTGAAACGAAATATCTCAAAAACTATAGTAGACAGAAAAAAAATCACCTAATCATTCTTGTTAAAAAAAACACTATGACTTTATAAAAAAAGTTGAAAAAATTTAAATAATTTTGTCAAAACACTAATTTTTTAATTAAAAAAATTTTTCTCAAAATATTTTCAATATAACACATTTTTTTTGTTTTGATATTTTTATATGGTATTCCTCAATCAATACTAAGAATGTATGTGCTTTCATATCGAAATTCCCGCCATAACTTTGGAAACTACGAATTTTTTACTGATGACGCGCACCATGTTTTTTCAACATGCCTAAGTGCCTAGATAAAGCCCACTGTTGTCAAGCCATGCCCACATTTTTCGCGTGGCTGAAAATACTATAGAATCGGGTTTAAAGAACATTCTCCCAAAATTTCAGCTTCCTAGATCAAACCTGCGAACGGTGCATTCAGTTTGTTTCCTATTAAAGTTTATATAAACAAGGATCTTATTAATAATACGCAAAAAGAAAACTGTCTTATGTTTTTCTGTTTTATCCATATGAATTGTAATAGGAATATTAAATGCACTGTTAGTTGGAGTGACTTAGTACTGAAGCAAAACATTGTAATTACTTGCTTATAAAATACTTTGAAATTTTTTAGACCAAAGATCAAATTTTATCCTTTTTTTTTATTTATTTTTTAATTGAAATTCATGCACTATAGTGGCATTGACAATTTCAAATTATAGTGTGTGTGGTGAAAGTAGTAAAACAGCAAAGGATTTGAGCTGGTACACAAGAAACACCAAAGCTCTACTTGAATAGAAATAAAGGATTTTTTCTTTATACATATATAGGCTTAAAAATTAGCGATAAATTTTTTTCCATACTTCCTTATAAGGAAAATCGAAAAAAATATTAAAAGTAAATTATAAAAAGAATAAAATCAAAATTTCTTAATTGTTTTACTCAAATTCCTAAAAATGAATATTTTGCAGCTCCGGTAGCAAACCTAGGAGTATTTTTTTAAATGATGATATAGTTTGTACAGTTGTTATGTCTATGGTTATGGTTATGTAATCGACGTAATCTTACATGGTTGTCATGCTTTTCTTATTCGTCGTCATGGTCAAAATATTTTTTTTACCTCTAACTTTTTTTAAAATTTTTATAATTTCATATTTATTGGTGTAAACAGTTTTAAGTAAGTGAATAGACAATTATGAACCATATGACGAATTCCTGGGAGGTGAGATTCAAATATGAATGTCTGAAAATCTTATTAGGAGAATATCTTATTCTTGCTTATATAACAAAACGGCCTACCGAAGAGATTATGCAAGCTGTTCTAATTTATAATAAATATCTTAGCACAAGCAGATCTATAGCAACTGAAAGGGATATTTTTTGTGTGGCATACGTACTGTGCAAAAAAAGATTTTCGTGATGCTAATACTGCCCTGCAAACGTTACAATGAATCAAAGAAACCAATACCGAGCAGTCCTTCCGAACGCTGTGAAAGTTTTAAGAAGGAAGAAGTTTCTCTACATTAAAAAGATTAAAAACTTACTTGAGGTCTACAATGAGTGAAATTCGCCTTGATGGTTTAGCTCTTGCTTATATTCATCAGGAAATAGAAGCTAACGCAGAATAAATCATTACGGCGTTTTGCAAAAAAAAATCTTCATATTGCTCCGTATGTTTTTAAAATTTTTTTAAAAGTATCGAATTTTTAAGCATGTATCAATTACAAATGATGATACATGGAAAGCTTGTAATGATCTTATCATTATTTGCAGTGATTCATCTTGGGTTTTTGAGGGGAGGTACCCTAGGATCCGAGCCTGCTCAAAACAAAATGTTTTCATTTAAGCCAATATTTGGAAAACATAGCAAAGCAATGAGCGACCTTAAATAACCTTATAAAGTCAGATAAATTAGAAGACACTTTTCCAAACGTTGAAATTGCTACAAGAATACTCCGTTTATTTTTGCATCTCAAGAGAATAAAAAATGAATTGCGAACAACAATATAACAAGAACGACTAAGTAATTTGTCAATTATGTGCATAGAAAGTGTCATCCTTTTAAGAATTGACTTTAAGGATATACGTAATAGAAGATTTTGCTCAATAGAAATCCCGAAAAAACCATCACCGTAATCGTAACCAAAAAACCAGTAGCATACTTACATCATTAATGACACATATACATACATATATTATGTATTTGTTTATCCATAATAAATAGAAAAAATGTTAGCATAATCCACTTTCTTTACTTTCCAAAAGGGCCCCAAATTCTTGTGTTTCTAAGGGCCCCAAGTCCTTGTGTTTCTAAGGCCCCCAATTCTTGTGTTTCTAAGGGCCCCAAGTTCTTGTGTTTCTAAGGGCTCCAACATAGATTAAGACGGCCTTTCCAATGCGGCCATTGCCTTCTCATACAGGGCTGCATTACCGCCACTGGTGGCAATGGCGTTCCGCAGAGGCGACAGTTTTATCGGGGAAAACGTAACTTTTTTAATATTTTTTGTTGCACCGCAACACCAATTATAATTTATGGTAGTAGTTAATAATACCGTAATACTGCCATGCTTTCATAACTGATTACTATATCCGCCATTTTCCTGAATCATTTTTAAGAAAAATAAATGGCTCAAGAGAAATGAACAAAAACGCACTGAAGCCACTTTTTTAACCATGTCCGAGTGGCGTAAACCATCCCATTGGAGAGTATTTAAGGGCTTGTTAGTGAGATTTAAATGAAGCTTTCACAAAAAAGTGGTTTGAGTTATTCCCTCTATGAGCTATTTGTCTGTTAATGCACTCAATCAAAAATCTTAAGTAAAACTACATCTAGTGCGTGTAATACATTAAAATGCAGCCAGTGTAAGAGTAGATATTTTTTATGAACGACTTATAAAAACAATGCATCGCACAACGAATTTATGCAGAGCCAGATTTACCGAGGGGCCAGCGGAGCCATGGCCCCGGGCCTCCACTACCTTACGATGACTGAACAAAAATATTGTAATTCAATGAAAATTTAATGAAAACAAAAAGTTCAAGAAATTGAATGAAGTGATTCCGTTGAAGCGTTATGCGATTGTAAGACGTTAAAAAATATCTTTTATCAATGATATTTTTTTATTTAAGCAGTACATTCATGTGCACACGGTATGAGATTCTTCGCTCAGAATAAATACTAAGCATAATTAAAGAAACTTAAGTTACACACGACGTAACATAATGGATCTTTGTATTTTTATGCCTCACGACTTACATATGTCCAAATACCGAACATTATTCAAAGTTACCGTTTCGTCTAAGCCAAATCATCTACCATACTGTTTACTGCAGATATGCATATGTCATAAGTCGCAAGTCGTAAGAACTTAACTCTCTTTATATTATATCAAGTCCATGTGTGTTACAATTTCATGATTTACGCTTCAGGCCCGTACCAACCCAAATATTCGTGGGAGGGCAAACAAATTTTATTTTGCGAAGAGTTAAACCAAAGGCTTTAGAATCCCATCTTAGATGAGACGCGTGGGGGTAAACCCCCCTGGGTTGGTACGGGCCTGTTACGCTCTAATTTGATGTTCATGCATCGCGCATATTATTTACATAGGTACGAAATTTGGTTCAGTGTTAATTGTATCTTAATTTGATAAATATGGCCGTTTAACCCAGGGTCGCCCCAACGGCAACCACATTATTCCCGCTCATCAATGTTAAAATTAGTATTAACTAATGGCCTTTCTTTTTTTTACAATTAATTAATTAAAAATAAAAATTAACTTTTGCCCTAATAAAGTTGCCACCCCCAAAACCTGCCACATCTACGGCATGCCGTTGGAGGCAATGCGACCCTGGTCTTACCTACATATATTATGTCTCATAATTATTTAGTTGTTAAATTTTATGTATGTATGTATGTACCTTTTATTTCTTATGGGTTCCATAAATATTTACAACTGATTTGTCAGTAATAATGAAAAACTCTCAGTACTCCCATTTTTCAGCATAATGTCTCAAACACAAAACACTTCTTTCACACATTCTTTACTACTTCGTAGATATTTTGATATAACATGTCAGCATCAGCAAAGTTGTCTTTTGTCATTACATCAGATCATAATTATTTTTCGGTCAGATGAAAGACACATTTATTATTTAAACAACATTTTTTTTTGCACAATTTCCGGAATCTAAAGCACTTAAATTCTAGTGCCGTTTACCAGAAGGAAGTTCAATTATTGAGAGTGTAAGCAGAAATAAACTTGCTTAGTGACTAAGACGAGCGGGGGAAAACACTTTGTTGTTACTTAATCAAATCAAAACTTCGTTGAGAAGTTTAAGTCTGAGCATTATCATATGCAGTAGGGGCAACCAGATTTGTTATTAATAAAAAAAAAAAAAATCAAATCGCATGGGAGTTCCCGTTGGAATTTAAGGAACCACGAATAAGTTTCATTATACTCTGCATAGGTCTACAAACATCGTTTAAAACGAGAAGAGCCGAAGTTAAATGATGGCAATAAAAAAAAAATCGTTGAAACAACACTAATATTAGGCACGATAAAAAACGCCGAACAGTAAATTTATTATGAATATCCACTCGACACGAATCCGTCAAATGAAATAAGAGGTCTGAACAGTACTGACGAGTGCTTCTCAGATGGCTTCTGGATAGCCCTCGAATAAAACTTTTTCCCATAAACCTTGAGGAGTTTTATTTAGTTGCTGCTTGCTTACTTGTATACTTGCTCAGGCCGACACAAGTACATATTGAAATTGCCTTACTTTCTGCTTGAGTTATGCATTGGACAGAGACGAAAGTCACTTTCGTCTCACTTCTTTGCATGTACATAAAACAATGCTGACACACTCATGGCTTTGCGTTGTATTGTGGATGTACTACCACTTTCATTCCAATCCAACCAGCCACGACGAGTTGACAACACAACAATAAACAAACTAACATAAAAATACCTGCACACACTCACATATGCCTACTTAATGTGTGGCACGCTGTCCGACGGACCGTAGCCATGACTCCTCACCATGACTGAATGAAAGAGTATGAACAGTCGATAGATGATTGTTGGAGTGATACACTACATTGTTCATCTCATTGTCTTTGTTGCACTTACTTTGAAATCGTAATGCCTGTTTCTATTTTGTGCAAGTTGCCTTGCGTTCTACGTTTTTACCACCAGCCCCTTTATTATATGTTGAATACTTCCTCTTTAAGTTGAAAACATACTCTTATGAGGATTATTTGTTTCGCTCTTACTGTCGCTCGCTACAATGACAATGGTAGTTGAGGATGGTATTTTTCACACAGCCTAACAATGCGCGCCCTCTGAAGTACCAACTCGAATCAGCACTCGGCACTCACCGGTGCGGCGTGGCTTCGATAGGTTTAACATGCAATCAGCGTTGAATTATGCTTAAATTTTTTTTGACTCATATTGTATTGGTATGCGTGTTCTGTAATTATTACAAATTTGATGTTTAAGGCGATTGAAACGGCTTTAAGTTCAGGAAGGAGAAGAGTCAATGAGACTAACAGAAAAGCTGAAGCAAATTGAAAAGGAGAAATCTTGTAATTCGAATTTGTTTAAGTCCTTGATATTTTCCAACATCGTAATGAATAATAATGATGCTTTAATTCATGTAACTATGATTTAATATCATTCCTTTGTTATACCTCTTCATAATCTCTGCGTATTTACTTGAAATTTTTGTTGAAGAAATTTTTTCGGATTCCTAGCGGGCTCGTGCTCAGGAATTATCCAAGTGGCGGGTTTGAACTCGGATATTTCATGTTGGGTCATGAAGTTCATAAAAAACGTCAGGAAACTGTTTAGTTTTAATAAAGACATTAAATTGTAATTGAATACATGCATAAAGATATTTCCACAGAAAGGTCCACCATGAAAAGTTATTTAAAAAACGTTATTATCTGATATTATCTGAGCAAAACCTTAAAACTTTATTAGTTTAAACGATTTACACCTGAATTTATTAACCACGGTGAGCAAACCGATTGCAAAATTTCACAAATGCAGTTTCTCTTTTCTTTTGTAATTTTGAATAGTATTTTGTCTGAAATATTTAATTCTTTAAGAGAGATGATACATGATGATAGTCATTCCGCAAAGTCTCTCTCTCAACAACAATTAGCTAAACAAAATGCAGACATCAAACCAATCTCTATTAACTGTATATTTTTAATTTGCTTTAGTTCATGTTCTAATGTCACGTGCGCGATTGAAAAACATAATTTGTTCTGTTGTGTTTTTTGGAACAAAGCTTTATTTTTGTTTTGTACAGAGTTTTTATGTTCAGTACTTCTAGTGCAAAAAACCACAAAAAAATTACAAGCCCAAAATGCATTAAAATGGGCAACGAGCTGCTTATACTAGTTTCAATGACCGCTACGTCATATCATCAGTAAGCTTTGTTAGCCGAAGTATAGTAGTCTGCAAGCTTACTATGTTCTATTTCTTGCGTTGATCAGTTAAGAATCACAGCAAAAACAAAACAAAAGTTCTAAATTTTAATGCAATTGACCTTGTAATCTCTTTGATATCACACATTTCTTAAGTAGCGCTCCGTTGAAGGCTTTTCTGGCGGTACGAACGAAGTTGCAAGTGATACATGTAATTTTTTTGTGGTTTTTTGCAGCTTTTGCAACTTCGTTCGTATCGCCAGAAAAGCCTTCAACGGAGCGCTAGTCAAGAAATGTCTGATATCAAAGAGATTACAAGGTCAATTGCATTAAAATGTAGAAGTTTTGTTTTGAAGATTCTGACCGAAAAAAAGCGGACATAATTGTTTTGGGGACTACGACCATTGGTGTTATGACCGGGTACCAAAATAATATATCAAAAACAGTAATGACACAGTACCAAATACATACAAAAGTAGCACTGATACTAACTATACTTATTTATGGTCATAATTCTTAGAACAACAAAAACTTCAAGGAAAAATAAAAATTGCATTTTAAATAAGTTTTATTACTACTACATTTTTGTGAAATGCTCCAAAGCAGTTGGTGTCCTGTGAACGATAATAGTAAAATTCAGTACCTTAGACATACTCGTATTTACCAGATTTATTTCAAAAGCCAGGTGTGATTAAAACTAATTAAAACCACATTTAAATTCAGCGTCAAAATTACCATAGAAATAGAAATAGAAAATGATACAAACAATTTAAAAAAAGAAATCTTAAAAGCTGATGTTTCAAGCAAATTTGATTTTTTTAAGAAAAAGGAAATTTTAGTATAAAGTGCCAACGATAGGACTTAATTCTTAATCTGAATTAATCATGACTCTAATCTTTCCCCTTGATCTACCGTTTCATACAGTCCTGAGTTGATTCTATTAGAATCTTTCTTAGACTCATATTTTCGAATTGAAATAATACACCTACAATTGTTAAGTTACCCGATTTTGGCTTTATAAGCTACATAATTTTATTTGTGCCATTCAACATTTAACTGTGACTTTGTACATATGAGCACCGCAACAGGCCAATATTTATCGCAGTCTGAAAGTCGAACGTGCCTATTCAGCAATGAAGCCTTATTACCGAAATAACAAGAGCTTTAAGTTTTGCTGGTTTATCAGTATAAGCCTGAGGCTCCACAAATTGCCACAAGAAATAATCCAATTGATTTCTTAATTCCAAGACATCACGTAAGTTTTGAGTGCATTTAAAGTTAAAATTTTAGTGAATTTTTTTAATTTCCAGACTATTTCCTACTTAGTCATGATGCAATAGGAAAACATACTGAAAAAATCAACTGTTACTAGAAACAGTGTTCCCAATTTAAAAGACAAACCTCTACAGAAAACGTTGTATACAGAAAAATTGACCGAAAAATAAAGATTACAGAAGGGTTAAAGTTCATCCAAGTTTGTTTGTTTGATCAAAATGAAGTGCAGTGAGTTTTTTCTCAGAGGAATTAGAGATTCATGTTTCCTGCGTAAGTCAATTTTGCGTGATTTTTTTTTCCTTGGTTAAGAACAATTTTCTGTACTTTTGTATTTAGTTTATTATCAGTTATTTTAAGTCTTATTTCTAGGTCAGAATTTACACACATATACTATTTCGGAAAATTTTTGCTGTTTGTTGGCAAGAGGGGAAAAACAAAAGGGTTGAATTACAGAATTTGTCGTTTGTCGCAAACGCAAAACGAAAATCACGAAAGAGAATAGACAAGAATTTCTATCATGAGATGTCGGTTACTTACTATATGCGTTGAAATTAAATGGATTTTGACGGGATTGCATCAGCCCGCGTGGCACCTCCCACGCTAACAAAAATAAGCACCAATCGTTGCAAAAAGACCGAAAAAGGATTTTGAAGTACGAATGGTACTTTCTTCTATCTGTTTAGGCCTCATTTGATGAAAAAAAAAAATTATTGCACCAATTGATTGTGATTGTAACTTATTCAATTATGTGACTTATAAAATTATTATATTTTATTTTTTGCATACAGCGCCCTCTGTGAACAGATTTTTGAAGTACTAATAGCTTTATTTTACTCTTCTTGATAATATGAAAACAACGATATTTTGTTTGTCAAAAACGGCGCAGTAGCTTAGAAGTTTTGGTCTACAATATAACACTATCATGAGAGTGCCGTGAACGTTAGCACTACGCGTGACGTACCGGTTCAGCCAAAACGCTTAAGAATAGATTTTTCTACATGCCCGTTTTCCTATGCCCCCCGTCAAACATGTTCACGAATAAAAAAAATAGACTTTGTGTGTTTTGGATCAAACTTAATATAACTTTAACGTGGAGTTTCAGAATGCAAATGTCCAAACTCATATAAATCCGTATAATTTTATTTACAAAAAAATCAAAGGTAAGTTTCAATAAATTTTTTTCAAATACCGTATAGGTAATTACAGAGAGGCAAAATAATAAAAAAAAAAACATTAATAATCCTTAAATAACAAATCGCAGAGTAAATAACTTTAAAACGCTGTTTTCTCAGTTTCATGTTTTTGCTGATAGGACACTTACACTCTGAGGTAACGATGTACAAATTTTTTTTTAATTTTAAACTGCTTTCAAATTTTTTTTTGAGCTTTTCAACCTCTTCCAACTTTTTTCAACATTTTTAATATTTTATCGATGTTATCAACCGGTTTACACTTTTTCAACCTATGCAACCTCAATCAATTTTTTTCGACTTTTTCAACCGTATTCAACTTTTTCCGTCATTTTCCATATTTTATCGACTTTTTAGCCTTTTTCAGTGGTGTCATTTCACCAAAAGCTTATGAATACGGTGGCGGCCGGTTCGGACGTACATACCTACATGGAGGCGGCAAAATAGTCCTCGTACTATGAAACATAAATTTTGTTTTTAGCATAACTACGAAATTTTGCAAATATTGTGTACCTTATTCTTGAATGTAAATAATTGAAGAGAATGTGTAAGTGACTTTTAAATTCAATGTGAAATTTATTTGATTTTGCTAGGGTTTTCGAGGACCATAAGTGAGGACCTATTTTTTGTTTGTTTTTAGTAACAAAATTTTTACAATTTCCAAATCAGACAATATTTTCTGTTGTTAGGGGGTGGCAAATTACCTCTTGCCGTGGGTGCCTAATGTGCATGGTACGCCACACCCAAAAAAATAACCCCTGCCAATTTTAAAAAAATGTGGAGGTCCATTTTACAATTATATGTAGATTTACGAATTTGAAACCAAATGCAATCACATACACAATTAATTGTAAGTTTTATAGTAAATGCAATCAATTCTGCAATAAATTTGCTAAAATGATCTTGATTTCTATTTTTAAAATCGACAGCGTGTTCTCATTTTGTGTTGTAAAATTACAAAATAAAATTTTGTAAAATCTACTAAGGAAAATGTGAAATTCGCAACAAATTCCTGTGGTAACAAATTCGTGTGCTGTTGTGAATGCAACAGATAAAGCGTCTTTTTTCCCGTCATTCTCAGCAGTGTTCATGTGAAAACAAATAAAAGTACGTGGTTGTTGAAAATAATTGTTGTGTTTTGTCTAAAAACTGATTAATTCATATTTCCATGCTGAAATTCTCCGGCTGAAAATTTGGAAGAAAAATATGAATTATTGCTTGATGTGGACGTTTATGACGTCGTGAAAATATTTACTTTGCGCAAAAGTGTGGTGCCATTTTTAGCAGGTAAGCTGTACACTTTTTTTATATTTTGGATATGTATTATATTGAATTATAGTATTAATGGTAACCCTTTATTTGCATTAACAGATGAAATATCTTCCTTTGTTTTATTTTTTAAACGCTGAAGTTCACCAACAAATATTATTAAATCTATCTGAAAAATATCTTGGCGAGTTGACAAAATGATATCCTAAGGTGAGTTGAGATTGTGGTTGTGTACATTTTAGACAGGAATTCACCAACAACTAACTTGTGCAATGTACATAGATTGGGCTAAAGCACAATTGTATCCACCTATAATTCTTAATGTTGATGTATATAGATTAACTTCGGGCATTGTGATATGGGTATTTTTGTATTTTAAATTACACGTAACTTTTATAGCATAGCTTCTACTTCTTTATGTATTATGGTTTGTTGATGCATTGTGCAGTATATTACCACTTCGGAGCTCTGTAGCGTAAGCCAATCTGAAGCTATTTCAACAAAATGGAAAAAAAGCCTCGTGACACCTCTTAATGAAATTGGTGGGTAATGTGATATATAGCGATCGGATAATGTGATATACCATCATGAAAAGTATAATAAGTATAAAACAGTAGGAACTAAAAATACAATAACATTACATCTTTCAATAAAATTTACATTAAAAAGGAAACAGATAGATGACTCACATACAAAAATTGCTTGCCGTCTTGGAAGACAATCATTGTGAGCCCAAATTAAATCGCATTGCAGGCATTGAACTCAAGTCTGAATCTTTGTATCTCTCTGGAAGGATTTGTTGCAAAAAGCACAGGTAGTGTCATTGCAGGGTGGAGCCAATTGGACTATATCACATTACCCGAATTTCAGTTTTAATACACTCAGGTTGTTTTTATAAAACACATTCCAGCAAATAAAGAACTCACATTATTTATGACAAAGCATATTCACTCACTAACAAATTTTAGTACTTCGGCTTTAATACTTACTTTATTTTGGGCTCAATTCACACATGAAATGCACACAAATAAAATCTCGACTTGTGGCTAGATCAATTTCACCACACTGAGACCAAAAACAGTGAATGCGAACGCACAAAACCTTGCAGCATGTATCTTTTTTCGTTACTGCCATTTTTTTTCGAGAGTTGCTTATTTAAGGAATTATGATGGCATATCACATTACAAGACCATATCACAATACCCGAAGTTACTCTAATCATATAAATAAAGGAACATTGAAAATTTTTTAATGTATATATTTTGTTCATGAGTGTGTATTATTCATAATAGCAAAATATTGTAAAAGTGAACTCAAGCGGAAGTTACTTTCACAAATCAAGATGTGGAATTCAAAATAGAAATTGTGTTTTTGACTCAACTACTGTGAAATTTACAGCAAAAATTATAGCTTTTATAATTTGAGCAGTACAATCAACAGCAAATTTTGTTGTATAAGCTGTAAAATTTACTACAAAACTTTTATTTTCACAACAAATTCTTCAAATGTACAACGATACATTTGCAATAAAGGCTGCAAATGATTCCGGTTCGAAAATGGCGGTAAATGCAATAATTTAGTTTTGTTGCGCTTCATTCATTCATAAAAACTCAACTGAACAAGAAGAAAGCACCAAGTCATTACCTAATAACTGTTAATGTGCTTATTGAATAACGTTGCTGTGCACTCAGACATTAAAACCATACTTTTTAACGTTATTACTCGATTGGGCCACTACCCAAAAAGCTGGAAGATGTCTCAAATCACAATGATTTCTAAGCCTGGGAAAAATCCCACACAAGTTCCATCTAATCGGCAAATAAGCTTGTTGCTAACCACATCAAAAGTTTTTGAAAAGCTGCTGCTCTCGAAAATTTTGCCCCACATAAGCCAACTCAAAATTATACCTCAACACCAATTTGGTTTCCGTAAAAAACATGGAACTATAGAGCAAGTTCACGGGATAATAGCACAAATTTGAAAGACATATGAAGAAAAAAAATACTGTTCTGTACTGTTGTACTGATGTAGCTCAAGCTTTTGATATGGCTTTGATATGGCTTGAAATATGGCTTTTAAACTGGCGAATAAATGTAAATGAGCAAAAAGTACACATGCAACTTTTACTTTCAATAAAAAGACTTGCCCCACAGTTTACAAAAATAACACCTCAATACCTCAGAGCACTGAAGTTAAATACTTAGGTATGCACCTCGACAGACGCCTTACTTGGAATAGTCACATTGAAAAGAAAAAAGTTCAAATGAATTTGAAAGCAGGGTTTCGAACCCGAACCGAACCCTGAACCCGCTCCGCAACAATGTTTTTTTACACTATGTGAACCCGAACCCAAACTTTCAAAAATTCGGTTCAGGTTAAATTTTTATTGTGCTTAGAAATTCAAATTACATATTTTACAGAAGTTTTTAAGATTTCAAATCTCATATTTCACAGAATTTTTTTGCTCCAAGCAAGATTATTATTTGTTGTTTTTGTTTTTTATTTACTTTAAAAATTTTCATTTTGAAGAAGTTGAAGATGAAGAAGAAGAATTAAATGCAGATGAAGAATGATTAGAACTCTTGTCTAGTTTATATAACGATATAATTCACTTTAGGTGCACAGCTCTTACTTCCCAGTTGGCAGTTTACGACACAATATCGACGGTTAATATTTATGTCAATAAGTGCAGAGATTTTCTAAGAAGCCTAGCAGGCGCGGATCCAGTGGAGTCATGGGGGGCACGTGCCCCCCAAGGACTCAAGATGAATCATTGCAAATAATGAAAAGCCTTCACTAAAAGCTTTCCATTTATCTTTTTTTGTTATTGATACATGTTTATAAATTCAATAATACTTAAAAAAATACTTTCAATAATACATTCAAGAAATCATTTATAAATGTCCCAGAAAATAAGTAGTTTCTAGACGCCCAGGATTTTTTCTGCAAAGTGTTGGACAATTTATTCTGCGTTTACTTCTATTTTCTGATTAATACTGGTAAGAGCCAAACCGACAAGCCAACAATAGTAAAATTATCGCAACTTTTGTGTAGGACTTCTCAATATTGGTTTCGTTGATTACTTGTAGCGTTTGCAGGGCAGAATTAGCATCACGAAATTCTTTTTTTGCACAGCAAGTATGCCACAATAAAATTTCCCTTTCAACTTCTATGGAGCTGCTATTGCTTAGATCTTCACCATAAATTGGGGCAGCTTGCTAAACTTCTTCGATATGCCGTTTTGCTTTATAAGCTGGTATGAGACATTCTAGTGGTAAGATTTTTGGCCATACATATTCTTCATATGGTCTAAATATGGATGCTATAAAGCCATAATTGTCTATTAACTTATAATACTGCTAACAACAATAAATATGAATTTATAAAAAGTTTTAAGAAAAGTAGAGTTAAAAAATATATTGACAATATGAGACCGTCCTGCATTTTAAATGAACTGATACACATATAATATTAGTAAACATGAGGATGGGAAACGCCTTTTTTCTTAATTTATGATGTGTACATTAGACATGTTCAAATAAATCTCATGTTCTAGAATTCTTTAGGAACACTCGATATAAAATTTCATTTGAAAAAATACTCATAGGGTTGCTACCAGAGCTACAAAATTTTCAAAAAAATATTTGGAATTTGGCCAAAATAAGAAAGATTATTTGATTTTTTCTTATTTATAGTACTTTCTTAAATTTTTTTTTCCAATTTTCCTTATGTACACACATTACATTGTAATCTAATAAGCGTTAGAGTATATACATAAATAGTGGAATTCCAGCGGGTTGGACAGTCAAGCTTTGCTTTTTTTAAGCCTAATCTTTTTACCATAGAAGCTTTAATAGGCGCTCTAGGCTTCAGTGGCGGATCTAGGATTTAAGATTGGGGGGACACGAATTCTAGAATTCTTCGGGAGCACTCGATTTTCGATTTGAAAAATAAAATACTCCTAGGGTTGCTACCAGAGCTGCAAAATTTTTATTTTTCGGGATTTGGCCAAAAAACGGAAGAAAATTTGATTTTTTCTTATTTATAATACTTTTTTTAATTTCTTTTTGTCAATTTTCCTTATGTAAGGAAACAAAACTCGAACAAATCTTTATCGCTATTTTTTAATCGTATAAAGGAAAAAATCTATGGTCTCTGCGATAGTAGAACTTTGATGTTTCTTGTGTAACAGCTTAAATCCTTTGCTGTTTTCACTATTTTCACCTCAATACATTAGCGGTATTCACGATCAAGAGCAGTTCACGTGGCAGATGAGCAGAGTAGCAGATTTGCTTTTAACAACAACAAATTACATGTGTAGTCAATCTGCTACGCATCTTCTCTTTTACTCTGTAAAAACCTTGGGTGAAATGTGAGAGCAATTTTGCCACAGTGGTGAAATAAAAGTAATTTTTGTGCAAATTATTATACAAAAGAAAACTTTTTGGAAAATAATGGACAAGAAAAAAAGAATAAAACCATTGAAAAAGCGGAATGATGTTGAGGTGTCTCAAATTTTAGAGTACATCATCGAAAATAGAATGCTGAAGGTAAGTAAGCGTTTAAATTTGTGATTTTGTTGAACGGACTCAACTTAGATAGCGAAAAATTTTGTGTTTACTTCAGAAACTTCAGAAGCCTACAGGTCAAATTTTTTATACGAAAATGCAAAAACAATTAGCATCATCCATATTTGCAAGTATATTTTCACGCCATTCGATTGATTTCGGTACGCTGAGAGCTGCAAATCCACGCCGACATGCCATAACAATCAAGAGCTTCTCATTAACTTCGCCAAACGCTTCAAGGAACTGATCCTCCTCATTTCCGCTATCCTCCATACCTGTATAAAGATGCCCATCAAAATTTGTATAATAAACATTATTTTGTTGTTTTTATTTACCTTCAATCCACATGATTTTATCAACAGCATATTTAATTAAAAATTCAATTATTGAAGTTTTTCCGCTCTTTCTTGGCATTTTTAAAATTAAACGCGCAATATTCAGACAAATCTGATTTATTGTAAACAGAAAACAGTTGATTAATTTGCTACTTTAGCAATATTGCCATATTTTAAAAAAGTCTGCTCAGCAAGTTCACTGCTAAATTGCTACTTTTCTAACATGCCACAGTGCTTTCCGAGGATCGTGAATACCGCTATTATAATTTGAAATTGTTAATGCCACTACATGAATTTTCCTTAGAAAATATATGAGAAAACTTTTTTTTTTTTAAATTAGTTACTCTAACTAATAGTGCATGTATTACTTAAAAAAAATTTAATTTTGATAATTTTTGGACCAGAAACTAAATTTATATTTTTCCTCATTTCCAAATTTTCTTCAGTTTTTTGGCCAAATCCCGAAAAATAAAAATTTTGCAGCTCTGGTAGCAACCCTAGGAGTATTTTTTTTTATTTTTCAAATCGAAAATCGAGTGTTCCCGAAGAATTCTAGAATTGGTATCCCCCCATCTTAAGTCCTAGATCCACCACTGAAACCTAGAGCGCCTATTAAAGCTTCTATGGTAAAAGATTAGGCTTAAAAAAGCAAAGCTTGACTGTCCAACCCGCTGGAATTCCACTATTTATGTATGTACTCTAACGCTTATTAGCATACAATGTAACTTTTCATGTTTTTTTTACTTTGCAATTTTAACAATTCTTCCTCTGGATTTTAATTGTTCTATCTATAATATTAATTCAAGACAGTTTTAACTTCAAGAACAACCATAGTTGAGGGGTGTGCTCCAAAAAAAAAAATCGAAACCGTAGCGAAATTGTCATTTCAGTCCAGCAGCTCTCAATTTTTTTTTTTTTGGAGCACAACCTTCAACCTTCAACTATCTTGATATTGTTACGAAATTACTGTCTCTTAGACGATAAATTCGATCTCTTACACTTTTCTGAGTTCGATCACTGGATTGTGTAACAATCAAAAACACTCAAACTTATTTAATTATAAAAAATGGCTTATTTAAATCACAAAAGTTAGTTTTTACATGGTACAATTGTTTATTTTATTAACATACGAACTCTAATATTAATCTGGCACTGTATAAACAACTGTTTTACTTAAAGTCCACTGTGTCACTTTATTGCTTAAATTCAACTGCTTTACTTTATTGCTTAAGTTCAACTGCTTTACTTTATTGCTTAAGTTCAACTGTTTTACTTTATTGCTTTCTCGACAACTCAGATGACAACCTTTTATACTACTGTCATTTATTCTCGAATAATCCAGTACCTTCTAGATGGCATATCGGTGTGGAATCCACAATTATCCAGAATGTTACCAACACCTTCTAGATGGCGTATCGACGTGGAATCTACAATTATGCAGAATGTTACCAATACCTTTTAGATGGCGTATCGGCTTGGAGTCCACAATTATCCAGAATGTTACCAATACCTTCTAGATGGCGTATTACGACGGCGATAATTTCTCTCGGTTGTCGACTTTTATAGTGTACTGCAGCGCCTTTTCGGTTTATCAGTTTTAGTACAAAAACTGCACTTGGCCGCTAGATGTTGCACAAGTATTTTTATACAGCCAGTGATGCTAGCTAGTATCGTTTAGTTTTCTTTTGTTGGTTTTTATTTCGAAAATTTTCTGGCATAATCCAAATTTCGCTACACTGCCCTCCGCTTAAACATGTTCGTCCCGAACAAGAGTCTCTCCGTCTATAGTATAAGGTGCCAGCCTTTCGATGTGGACTACCTTTAATTTACTTTTGTTCCCGGGGTATTTTCGGATTCGATACACAACATCATTAATCCTTGTGACGATCCGGTAAGGTCCCTCCCAATGAGTCTGTAATTTAGGAGACAAGCCTCGTTTTCGTTGTGGGTTGTGTAGCACCACTAGTTGACCTTCTTTGAACCCTTCAGTATTTGCTCGCAGGTCATACCGAGCTTTCATCTTGTCGCTAGCCAACTGAGTACGTCTCCTGATAAGCTCGTGTATATCTGCTAGTTCTTCTCTTTTCCGGACATGTAATCGTCAGCATGGGTCGTTTCTGGGACAACGCTTACTCCGTACTTCAAATCTGCTGGAAGCCTTAAGTCCGTACCAAAAATGGCTTTTGCTGGCGTGAATGCAGTAGTATCGTGTATTGAAGACCGATAAGCCATCAGAAACATTGATAGATGCTCATCCCAATCTTTTTGTCCTTTATCAACAACCTTTTTTAAATGCTCCTCTAGAGTACGGTTGAACCTTTCGACCATGCCATTGGACTGAGGATGCAGAGCTGTGGTACGTGTCTTCTGTATTCCAAGCATGTCACAAACCTCTTTAAAAAGTGTCGACTCAAAATTTCGTCCTTGGTCGGAATGCAACTCAAGTGGAGCTCCATTTCGGCAAATCCAATTATTGATGAAAATGTCTGCCACTGTTTTTGCTTCTTGATTGGGAATGGGATATACTTCTGGCCACTTACTGAAACAATCAATTACCACAAGGATGTATTTATTTCCTGCATTGCTGATTAGAAAAGGTCCCGCTATATCCATGGCTATCCTCTCAAAGGGAGCTCCAACGTTATACTGATGCATTTTTTCCCGAGTGCGTTGCCTTGGTCCTTTAGTAATTGCACATTTTTCACAACGGCGGATCCAGTCAGCAACTGATTCTTGGCATCCTTCCCAATAAAACCGTTTCTTTATTTTCTCTGTGGTTTTCGTTATGCCCAGATGTCCACCACTCGATCCATTGTTAAAATCCTCGATTATTTCCTTAAATTTGGCCTTTGGAATAACCAACAGTTTTGAACGAATTTTACCATCCTCGCTTTCCCAGATTCGGTATAGACAACCATCATGCAACTCCAAACTTTGCCATTGCGCCCAGTATGCTTTACAGATTTGGCTTTCACTTGAGATTTCTTGCCACGCCAGTTTCCTACCCAGCTCCTTTTACTTAATTATAGTTGCCAAATCTGTATCACTGCGTTGGTCCCATTTTACCTCCTCTTTTGTCCACTTTTCTCCAGGCAAAACGTTCAAAAGGCGCACATCAATTGTTCCAGCTTTATTTTACGTTCGTGAACAATGACCGCATTCAATTTTACATGGACGACGGGAAAGTGCATCCGCATTTCCATGCTGGCTCCCATTGCGATGTTCTATGGTGAAATCATGCAAGCATTCTATCTACCGTGCGATTTGACCTTCAGGATCCTTGAATTGAAGTAGCCACCTTAATGCCGCATGGTCTGTCCTCGGGAGAAAGCGCTGTCCATATAAGTACTTATGGAAGTGTTTCACGCATTCTATTACTGCCAGTAACTCTCTCCGAGCTACGCAATAATTCATCTCAGGTTACGACAGAATTTTGCTGAAATATGCGACGACTTTTTCTTGTCCATTGAAGATTTGGGATAAAACTCCTCCAATACCATGGCCACTCGCATCGGTGTCCAATACAAATTCTTTGCCGGGTATTGGGTACGCGAGTATTGGCGCTGTGGACAGTAATTCTTTCAGCTTTTGGAATGCAGTTTCCTGTGCACTACTCCATTCGAATTTCCGATTTTTCTGTGTCTGCTCATGTAGACTGCCTGCAACATTTGCGAAACCAGGAACAAAGCGTCTGTAATAAGTGCATAGACCCAGAAAACTTCGCAACTCATGAAGATTAGATGGTCGTGGCCAATTTTTCAAAGCTTTTATTTTATCTTCATCTGTGCGTATTCAGATATTTGACTTCACGCTGGAAAAGTGAGCACTTTTTCGCACTTAATTTTAGTCCAGCTGCCTCCAAGCGCTCAAACACTTCCTCCAGATTTTTCAAATGATCATCAAAATCTTTTCCCATGATGATTATGTCATCGAGATACACTAGACAAGTCTTCCAATGTAGTCCTTTGAGAACTCGTTCCATTAACCGCTCAAACGTAGCTGGAGCGTTACAAAGACCAAATGGCATGACGTTGAACTGCCATAGACCATTCCCAATACTAAAGGCAGTTTTCTCCTTGTCTTTTTCATCCATTTCCACCTGCCAATATCCACTTTGTAAGTCCAGGGTGAAAAACCATGTTGCTCCAGATAACGTATCCAGACAGGGTAGCTGTCTTTTTTGGTGACGTCATTCAATTTTCTGTAATCCACACAGAATCGCATACTTCCGTCCTTTTTCTTGACAAGTACGACCGGTGAACTCCATGGGCTTACTGATGGTGCAATGACATTTTCTCGCGCCATATCCTCTATAAGGCCCGTCACTCCTTCTTTCTTAGCGAGTGCTAGCCTCCTTTGAGGTCGACGAATTGGATGAAAATTGCCTGTATCAATGCGATGTTTGACAACTGATGTTCGGCCATTATTTTCTCCTTTGGACGCAAATATCCGCCAAAGCTTTTGCGGAAACCTTTTTGCTTTGTTTTTGATCTGGGCAGACAACTCCTTCGTCCATTCTTTCGTCAATACTTCCAAGGCCGACAATTTTTTTAAAGTTGTACCTTGTGTGTTCTGCTGGTCATTTTCACAATTTATCACAGCTGTAACTTTCTCACATTGCGCTATAAGTTCACCTTTTTGCATCCATTTTGGCTTATTTGTTGGATTCAAAATTCGTACCGGTATTTTTCTGTCCGTTCTTGTTTTTACTAGGGTCTTTCCAATAATCAGGTTTTTTTTAAATTTTTCTTATCTGCTTCCACTACCCACAGATGGCTTATCCCACAGTCTTCACTTGTTGTGGCCCAAATAATTTCTTCGGTGTTGGGTTCAATTCGACAGCCCTCACTTATGTAGACTCTTGCAATTGTTAATTTTTTGTCCACAGCCAATGTCTAAAGGCAACTCTACATTGGCATACCTTAACGTTTTTTTCTTAAGATCCAAAGTGAACCTGTGCCGAACCATGAAGTCCACTCCAATGATAACCTCATCGGTGATGTTTGCAACAATAAAATCATGTTCCACAGTTTTGTTGCCGATAAGAATACTCGCTGTAACTTTTCCTACTATTTGAGCAATTTCTCCTGTCGCTGTTCTCAATTGGATCCCATTTAATGGCGTTACTCGTCGTCTATCAAATAAGTCTCTCCTCACAATTGAATGCGATGCGCCTGTATCCAAAGTAAGCTCACATGGTCTTTCGTTGATTTTCCACCGATGGTAAGGCTGTTGGAATTTCGGCAGAGCTTCGAAACTAAGACTATGGGGCAATCATCTGTGAGAGTCAGCTCACGCTCCGCTGTACTGACTCTCTTAAGTTTAACGACTGCTGCTCGTTACCGTTTTCGCCATCGTCCACCCTATTTCCAATTCTTCTTCTTGGTGAACGTGATGCAGATCGCTTACGACGTGATTTGCAGTCACGTGCCATGTGTGAAGCTACTGCTGGCGAACGACGAATTTTTCTTTTCAACCTCCACCTCCATCCGACGAGTTTTCAGTGATAGGCGGCATGTCAACGCAATCGTCTCCTGAGAGAGGGCAACCGTTAATGTTTCGTTAAATGTTGTCTTCGGGTTCCTCATTGTCTCGCATTTTGTATCTGAGTCACGTATGCCGTCAATAAACGCCTCTATTTTGAATTTTTCAGCTACGACACTTAATTCGTCAGGGTAGGAAAGATGTGTCAATCGCTCAATATCCGCAGCATACTCCTGCAAGGACTCACCAGATTTCTGGATACGACTTTTCAACTCCAATCTGTGAATCTGCTTCATTTGGTCACTGCCATATTTTCGCTGTAAGGCATCACCGCCTTGTAATTTTTCTGCTCCGCCACTGAAACCGTTTGCAATACTTCTGCAGCTGCGCCTTTTAATGCCACAATTAGCGCTGCAGCTGCGCTTTCGTTATCCCAACGATTGTGACCAGATGTTGTTTCGAACTGGAGCTTGAAAACACTAAATGGCGTTGTTCCATCGTATGAAGGTGCCTTAAACCTCTCTGCGCTGATTTCTCTTATCGCTTGAGTGGTTGGTTCGCTTATTTCCAATTGTTGAATCCTTTTATTAACGTCCTCAAAATTATTTTTAACTTTTTTAAGATTATTTTGAACTTCTTCCTTGAATGATTCAACGTCATCTCGTAACTCAGTCATTTTTGTATCGAAGCCATTTACCATTTTGGCAACCACCGTTCGAACAGCCTCAATGTTTTGATTCATTGCGTGGATCTGCGTCGCGTTCTGACTTAAGTTCTGATCAATTTCTTCCCGAACCGCCTGGATCTGCAGCGCGTTCTGACTTAAGCTCTGATCAATTTCTTCCTGAACCGCCTGGATCTGCAACGCGTTCTGACTTAACTTCTGATCTATTTGCAGTGCATTTTGATTTATTGTCTGCGTCATCGCCACTCAAACTTTGAGTGGATGCTTCTTCCACTTTCGCTGTTGATTCTGATACATCACTTTAAAATTCATGCTCTTCCAGGTTTACACCTTGAGCCTCAAGAGCCTGCTGTAAGCGTTTCTGTAACTCCACCTTTCCGCTAGATGATTGCATATTCAGCTGCAACTCCTTCTTCAGTTGATCCACTTTCAGTTCGTCGAACTTAACCATTTTTTTTTTTAATTGATTGTTAATTCTTTTTCCACAATCCCACTTCTGACACCAAATGTTACGAAATTTCTGTCTCTTAGACGATAATTTCGATCTCTTACATTTTTCTGAGTTCGATCACTGGATTGTGTAACAATCAAAAACTCACAAACTTTTTTAATTATAATATTGATTTATTTAAATCACAAAAGTTAGTTTTTACACGGTACAATTATTTATTCTATTAACATTCGTACTCTAATATTAATCTGGCACTGTATAGACAACTGTTTTACTTAAAATCCACTGTGTCACTTTATTGCTTAAATTCAACTGCTTTACTTTATTGCTTAAGTTCAACTGGTTTACGTTATTGCTTAAGTTCAACTGCTTTACTCTATTTCTTAAGTTCAACTCCTTCACTTTATTGCTTAAGCTCAACTGCTTTACTTTATAGCTTAAGTTCAATTGCTTTACTTTATTGCTTAAGTTCAACTGCTTTACTTTATTGCTTAAGTTCAACTGCTTTACTTTATTGCTTAAGCTCAACTATTTTACTTTATTGCTTAAGTTCAATTGTTTTACTTTATTACTTAAGTTCAACTGTCCTCGACAACTCAGATGACAACCTTTTATACTACAGTCATCACTTTCTCGAATAATCCAGTACCTTCTATATGGCGTATCGGTGTGGAATCCACGATTATCCAGAATGTTGCCAACACCTTCTAGATGGCGTATCGGCGTGGTATCTACAACTATCCAAAATATTACCAATACTTTTTAGATGGCGTATCGGCGTGGAATGCACAATTATCCAGAATGTTACCAATACCTTCTAGATGGCGTATCGGCGGCGATAATTTCTCTCGGTTGTCGACTTTTATAGCGTACTGCAGCGCCTTTCCGGTTTATCAGTTTTAGTACAAAAACTGCACTTGGCCGCTAGATGTTGCACAAGTATTTTTATACAGCCAGTGATGCTAGCTAGTATCGTTTAGTTTTCTTTTATTGGTTTTTATTTCGAGAATTTTCTGGCATAAACCAAATTTCGCTACAATACCTATATCAAGAAGTCTTAACTTCAAGAAAAGTCATGGTTGAAGAGTGTGCTCCGAAAAATTGACAACGTGAACGGCTAAAATGACAATTTCCGTGGAAATGCACATATACGTAAAGAGTCAGAAACGGTATCAAAAACTAGTATAGAACTTATAACTGAAAATATTAACAACACAAATATAGTAGTATCTTATTCCGAAGATGAAAGAACAGACATGTTAGAAGAGCTGCTAAAGAACAAAAAAAAAAAAAAACATTCAACATTAAAGAATTCGAAATTTATCAGACTTATCCTAGGATTTCTAAAGAAAATAGATTTAAGAATTCTGGTAACAAAAAAAAAAAAAATGATACAAATTATTAAAAGACAACTTTTTAATTCAAGCTTTATTTCCTAACTAAATTATATAGAGAACAAATAAAATAAACTAATTCCAAACGCCTGAGTTGTTTTGTTGATTCTTTTACTGTTTTCTTTCTGCCTCGCAAGCTATTTCATTGCTTACTGTTGTTGTTGTAAATATCATGTTTAGCTTGGCTGCACCAGGAAACTATCCAGACGCTGACGTTGACAATTTATTGTTAACTCCTCCCTCACTTAGATGAAGGCCGTCCTCGGTCTTCTTCAGCGCATTCATTATAGCGGTCTGTATCTTGGACTGGTTGTGTTTTTTCTTCAAGCGTAATATTAATGAAATGATTCCATAGCAGATCAAAAACCCTGCGAATGCAATGCAGCCAGCCACTACAGGTCGTACTTTTGTCTGGGTTCTTAGTTCACCAATATAGTGTAGATTTTTTATGTTCATTTCACGTAAGAAGGGCAGGCTTAAAATTTCTTGGTGTTCGGTAATGTTAATCATCGGAAATGTTGGTATGCCGGGTTGCCTTTTTACCACATTATTTCTATTTACATATAGTGACCCATTAATTGTAACACTATCGTCGAACGTTAATAAATAAGTGCCAATAGCTGTTTTCTCCCCACCGTTGGAGTCTTTGATGTTGGCAATGGCATCGTTGATAATAATAATGCCGTCATCGATTTCAACTACTTGGTCAAGGTGATTGAATTGTGTGCCACAATGCGCCAGAACACCGGAAACGAGCTGCTGGGCGCAAGTCGAATTTTGTATTTTGCAGAAAGTCGATGTTATTGTTGAACTGCAGTTGTCAACGGCATGCACTTGTGCGCCACATTCGGCCACGGTGTTGCTACCATCCAAATGTATTATTTTGCCAGAATGAGGAACAGGAAAGATACTTAATTTTTTGCAAACAATCTCAGGTTTTGGATATCTAATGATAAAATATAACATAAGACTACTTTGTAATACTTTAATACTAGATACTTCCATTATTTCAGATACGCTTACATTTGTGAAGTGCTCATTGTTAGTTATTAATTTCAGATCATCGTTATCCAAAATAAGAGGATTAACGAGGTTGATTTTGGCCAGAGTAATTGACAGTATTAAGTTTTGCAAATTGAACATTATCATTCTATTTCTTGTTGTTAAGATTTCAAAAAGGTTGCCAGTGTCCACCTGTGTTTTTTTACTGTTTTCTAAAATTACGTTTACAGTATGCGTTAAATTCTGTATTTGGGCTTGAACTTTACTATTTATTTCGATCTGCCTATTATTCGAGTCTATAAGTTGGCCCTGTTTAAACCGGGTTTCCTCAAAATCGTAAAAGTCTGGGGTTCCGGCGATTATTTTTAGAGTCGTGCTCAAAAAGTTCAAACTCCTAGCGTTTCTATGATGAATATTGAGAGTTGTAAGAAGCGTGTCTATGTAACCTGCGTCCGAGTTTAATATCCTTTTTACATCCGACTGTGGGAATAGACTTGTTATATTCGTTATCTCATCCAAAATTGTATAGTACAGGCTGAGATTAGTCGAATGTTGCAAGTATCCATAGTCCTTCCAAATGACAACATCCCCATCAACTATTGGGATATATTTTGAATGCGAATAGTCGATTAACCTTGCTGACGCGGTCGTCATAATGGTAAGTATCATTAATAGTAACCTACAATGAGAAAAAATAGAACGAATTACAACTCCTGTTTATCTCAAATTGTCCTTATGGACCACCCTCCCTTTAATGAGAACGGTTGTTCCCAGGTCTGCTTCAATCTTTGCTGCTTCGTATAAAGGAGTAAGTTTATTTCCCAGTCTTCGATTTTTCCTAACATAAACCTTATTTCCCACTTGAAAAGTTTTGTTTTGTCTAGTTTTATTAAAGTTTTCTAATTGAAGTGTTTGCGTCTTCAGGATTTTATTTTTTATTTCTGCCCTAAGTTCCGATGGAGCTGAATGGATTATGTCAATTGGTTTCTTATTCGTTACCGAGTGAATTGTTTTGTTGTATTCAACGACTGCTTGTAGTATTAGATCGTTTGTGTCTTCTATGTTTCTTTCAAGTTTAAGACACCTTGCGATTTCTGACAAAGTGCTGTGAAATCGCTCTACCTGGCCGTTGGAGATGCTATGCAAGGGTGGAGCATTAACAGTATCCACATTGAAATTATTTAGCAGTATAGATTTAACGGTTTGGGAATTTAGAGACTTCTCGTTGTCGCAAAATATTATCTTCGTTTGAGGGAAAATATTCATTAACTGTATGATTGGTAATTTTACGTCAGCGATGGTTCGTGACAGTATTGGCTGCACCACCGCAAACTTTGAAAATTTATCGATACAGGTCAGAAAATGCTTCCGATCTGTAGAATATATGTCGATATGCAGTATTTCTCCTGCATACGAAGGTATTGGTGTTTCACCAATTACGTGCTGCTTTGGGTGTCTTTTGTATTTGGACTTTGAGCAAATTTTACAATTTGCAACCACTTCCTTCGCTAACTTAGTCATCTTTGGGAAGAAATAATCGAGTAAAATTTGCTTCACATTTTCTTGGATAGCCCTGTGTGCTCGATTGTGCTCTGTTGTTATTATTTCTTTTTGTTCGTTTCTGTCAAAAATGTCTAAAACCCTTTTCTTAGTGTGCCAAAACTTTGTGGCTGGAAAAAATTCGACTAGTTTATGCTGAATATAGGCCAAAACTGGTAGTTCGCAATGTATTGCGTTAACCACGTCCATATTAACCACATCGCGAATTCTTTCTATTAGGGTTTCCCTATCTGAAAACTGGATAACGTGCCTAGTTTTTTTCCCAAAAATTATAAAAGTACTCGTTGAAGGATATTCTGACTCCTCTATAACTATTTGGTTCCTAAAACAGTTTACCGGTTTATCCGTGGTTTCAATGGTATTGGTAAGTGATAGTTCACTATGAACAGTAGCAGCAGCAGAACTTAATGGATTTTCCAAAGCATTAATAAATTGTCGCGACAGTGCGTCGGCAACATGGTTCTCCCTACCTGGCTTATAGTACAAGTTAGCGTTATGTTCATCAATAAAGGCTTTCCAGCGCTTTATTTTTGCATTTGGGTTTCGGTCTGAAACCGCAAATGTCAGAGGTTGATGATCGGTAAAGATGTTCAAATTTCTTGCACCATAAAGGTAGTTTCGAAGAGTTTTCAATGCCCACACAATCGCTAGAAGTTCCCTTTCATTGGTAGCAAAATGCATTTCGTTGTCCTTAAGAGTCCTGGAAATCATTGTAATTGGCTTTCCATTCTGTGACAAAACAGCGCCAAGGCCCTTTGACGAAGCGTCTGTCGTCAGATCGAAAGACTTTTTGAAGTCAGGGTACATTAACAGTACATCCTCAGATATTAGAATTTCTTTCAATTTGTTGAATGCTTGAAGTTGATTTCCTTGCAACTGAATCACAACCTTTTTTGACTGACTCGCAGTAACTTTACCGTTCTCACCCTTTAAAATGTCAGTTAACGGTCTAGCTATACTGGCAAAATCTTTTATAAAGCATCGGTAATAACTGGAAAGGCCGAGGAATGACCTGAGTCCAAAAAGTGTAGTAGGTACCGGGTAGGCTTTTATTGCCTCCACTTTGCTCGGAGATGTCCTGATACCTCCTCTCGATACCACGAATCCGAGGTATTCGACGTTTGACTTAAAAAACTTAGATTTTTCTACCGAGACTCTCATGTTAGCCTCGTGAAGGCTCTTGAGAACCCAATCAATATGCTTAATGTGATCCTCTTCTGTTTCTGAAAAAATGATTACGTCGTCGACGTAGACGTGGCAACTTTTTCCAATTTGCTCCCGGAGCACATCATCGATCGCTCTCTGAAAAATGCTTGGAGCATTCTTCAGCCCGAATGGGAGTCGACAGAATTCGTATTTTCCGTTGTTTACGGAAAACGCAGTTTTTTCCCTATCCCTTTCAGAGAGTTCAATTTGATGAAACCCTGACTTTAAGTCGAGGGTCGTAAAATAGTTGGCTTTTCCCATATTCGACAATATTACCATAACATTTGGTATAGGATACTTGTCGTCGACCGTTTTTTTATTAAGCTTCCGAAAGTCTATTACTAGACGTTTCTTTTTGTTGCCTAACTCGTCAACGCCTTTTTTGTCAACAACCCAAATAGGGTTGTTGTACGGAGATCTGGAGGGTCTAATGATGCCATTCGCCAGAAGTTCCTTTATTTCTGAATTAACAAATTCAGCTACACCCATTGGGTATGGGTATAGTTTTGAATAAACAGGTTCGTTATTATCCGTCCGAATTGTAGCCACAATATTTGTATTGAAAGGCAATGACTCGTTAGGGTCGGCAAAAGCTCTTCCTCTGGTTTTTATTATTTTCTGAAATTTTTCTTTTATTGCTGCAGGCACGTCGTCGTCATCAATTTTCATGAAATTAACGTCCTTACAGTTTAGATATTTAAGACTTTCCGATCCATGTTCAAAATTAATTTTTCCGTTTTTCAAATCTATCTCTGCGTTAACCTCTTTTAAAAGATCGAGGCCGATAATTCCATCAAAAGTTGACAGACCAGGCAAAATAAAAAAATTTGAATTTTTTCCAAACAAATTGATGTAACACTTAGTTTTTATATTATCGTGTCCGTGTATTGAACGAACAAGAAATGGACTGTTCACTGGCATGATATTTTTTAATTCTTTCAGTGGTTTTATATAGTTCTTTGCAGCCCCCGTGTCGATTAAAAGTTTTATATTTTTCCCTGCTATAACGCGTTCTATGAATGGTAGCAGGGAACTTCCCCTAAAAAATTCACATAATCAGAATCAGAAGATTCTTCCTCTACTTCTAATACTTCAGACTCGGCCACATTAGAGTATTCTTGTACCAATGAACTTCCGGGCTGAGGACTTTCCTGTAAGATGTGGTTAATTTTTTGTAACTTTGGCCCTGTGTTTCTGTCGGAACCTGCTTGTCTTTTAATTTGTTGACCTTGGTTTTGAGTGTTTGCGTTATATTGGCCTCGTCGTTGGCTGAAGTTGTTATTTGAGTTGTTCCGTTGTGATTGTTCTATTGTGATATTCGCGTTTCGATAATTTGTCTGTTGGCGATAACGCGAAGAGGATGGATCTACGTCCATGGGCTCTATGCGATCCCATTTATTGCCATGGTTATTTTGTTTTTCTTGGCGTCTGCTAAAATAAGGGTTCTTTTGTTGGTAAAAATTTGTTTGGTATTTATCTTTGTCACCATCAGCTATTTTTGTTTGTGTCTGATTTTTTTGTTTGTCTTCATTTCTACTTGCATACGTTGTTGCAAACACGTAGCGCTCGTGATTAGCTTCAATTTCTTGCGCCAAAGCCAATGCAGATGGCAAGTCGGACGGACGTGAGGAAAAAAGCATGTCACATAAAGGTTTCTTGAGGCCAGATACAAATATTCGGAGTGCATCTCGTCTGTATTTTTCGTTAATGGTTGATGCTAGTGTGCTATCATACGTCATTAACGTTTTATTTGTCAACAATGTGAGCTTTCGCTCCACATTGTCGTAAAATTGTAGCACTGTTTGAGTGCCCTGCCTTAAGATGCTGAGCTCTTGCTCAATAAGATAAATGGGACGCTTGTCCGCATAAGTAAAGTCTAGTCTTGATATTATTGCTTTAAAATTCAAGACAGTGTTAAATGAGGACAAAGCAGCATCGGCTGAACCTCTAATCTTATTCCTGATAATAGCTACCGCTTGGTAGTGTCTGGAACTTCCGTCGTATTTCTCAAAGACTTTATAAGCGGTATGCGCCGCCTGTCTCCAAGACACGTAATTTTCTAACTTCCCGTCAAATTCGGGTAAGGACTTCACTACGTCTAGGGATTCAGTGCACGTTACACTGTCTACGATTTTTGTCTCTTCATATGCGTCCACCTCTGGTGAACTAGGTACTAACATTTTGAATTTTCCTGACAATTCGTCAATTTTCCTATTAAACTCTACTTTTTGTGTTTCCACTGCTAAATGGACTGCTGCTTCCAACAGTTTTGCTATATCTTGGGCATTCATATTTGTTTTCTTATCTTTAGAAATAGAGAAGCTTTCTAATAAGTTCCTTAATTCGACGTCACTGTCACTTTCCCTATCACTCATTGACACATAAAATCTTCAAAATGCAACCACACAACTGTCCGTTATACTCAATGACAACTGGTGTCGTTAGTGCGTTATTTATTTATTTGCTTTACTTTAATATTAATGAGCACTTCACTTACATTGATTAAAATTCGGCTCTATTATCTGCAAGCTAATGTTTGTTTCTCTTGTCGGGTTGATTTGCTGGTTCGAATTTATTTCTTATCTTCACCGCTGCCGTCTGGAATCTTCTAGAAGCTCGTAAACTTTTCTGGAACTTGTGATTTTATTTGAATCACTCTTTTTTGATCGATTAATTTGTATTTTTTGTTAATAAATTTCGCGTGAGTTGAGAAAAAAAAATTTTACTACTGGTCTTGTAAAATAAAAATTTAATTTCGCGAGTTGGGCGCCAATTATTAAAAGACAACTTTTTAATTCAAGCTTTATTTCCTAACTAAATTATATAGAGAACAAATAAAATAAACTAATTCCAAACGCCTGAGTTGTTTTGTTGATTCTTTTACTGTTTTCTTTCTGCCTCGCAAGCTATTTCATTGCTTACTGTTGTTGTTGTAAATATCATGTTTAGCTTGGCTGCACCAGGAAACTATCCAGACGCTGACGTTGACAATTTATTGTTAACTTACACATCTATTGTGTGAAGCTGCTCAGGTCATATTAGCTGTTCCAGCAACTTAAGTCAGTGTCGAGAGAGCTTTTACTGCGTTGGAATTTGTTTTAGCTTTGCAAAGAGTGCTTCTTTACAAAGAATCACTAGAGAGAATTCTACTTGTACTTTTAAATACACATTTTTTCCAAAAATAAATAAATTAAAATTCTAAAATAAAAATTAAATGAAATGCTTAATTTTTGTATTGTTTCGGGAAAAACCTGAACCCGAACCGAACCCGGACCCACTAAATTTAAATGCATTGAACCCGAACCCGCACCCAAACTTTACAGGATTCGAAAGCCTGGTTGAAAGCATTAAGCATTAATTCGCTTTTGCATAATCATTCAAAACTCAGCCTTGAATATAAAGTTCTTTTGTACAAGGCTATTATTATACCTATATGGTCATACGGAATCCAACTGTGTGGCAACGCAAGTTTATCGAATATAGAAATAAAAATACTTCGAACTATTGAAAATGAATAATGGTAATAGTGAAAAATTTTAAAACTTTGACAGAAAAAAACAAAAAAGTATAACTCTAGAATTAAAAAAAGTTTTTTATATATTATGCTGCGCATATTCATAACTTTTTTTTATCAGGTTTTTCCTAATGTAGTTTTGAAGGAACAAAATATATCGACTGTTATTAAATGCTTTCACTAATTTGTTTGTATCGAAATTTACCAAAATTGGCAAAAAGATCATAAATTGTACTATTTAAAAATGCTTGAAGTCTTATATTCTATGTGTGAATTATGCTGATTTTTTAAAAATTAGGGCTGAAAAAGTCATAATTCAAAAATTTCGCAATATTTAACAACAAAAAACAAAAAAGTATATCTCCAGATTTAAAAAATAATAACTTTTTTTTTAATGAATTTTTTTCTATTGCAATATTTGAAGGAAAAAATATTTGTGTATTTTCGCATTTTGCAATGCTTTACAACAATTTTATAAATTGTAAAAGCTTACATTGTGAAGGAAGTTGGTTGAATTTATATAGGGAACTGGTTAAGGCTTTTTTTCTATTTTCATCCCTCTTTGCTTTCGCTTTTTTAGAACTAAACATAGCGTAGTGCAGATATGGATGGTGCAGCATAGGGGGTCCGATTATAAACATTTTTGTTATTATTATCGTAATATATTTCCAAAAAATTTATTTTAAACTCTTATGTCCTTAATTAGATTTCATTCTATATTTTTATATTTTCCAATAAATTTATTTTATGTTTTTAATGTCTTTAATATACTTACATATCGCACACATTTAGCTAAAGAGGCACAACTCAAAAGTTGGCATTTTCGAGTTTACTTGTTAAAACTGTTTATCATACACATATCTATCAGTACAAAAGAGATTAGTTCATTTTTCGCTAAACTTTTGTGTCAAAAAACAGTTATGTCTCTCTTCATGTTGCACTAGAAATTAGGCTTCAATATGCAAAAGTGTCCTATTTTTAGTGTCGGAAAAATCAAGCTGTCGTGATCGCAACGTGGTTTCAAACCATATTCTGTTAGTTCCTTCACCTAAATAATCCACACTTTATTTTTGAAAAATAGTTCAAAAGCTCAAAACAGTTTTTTACGTTTTCTGAAAATTCCAAAATTTTGAGTTATGCCTCTTTAGCTAAATGTGTGCAATATGTTCATAAAAAACTTGTGTTTTCATTAGAAACTTAACGTACAGTGTTTCAAAAGTCATTGCGACTGAATATTGCTTATGCTATTAATATTTTACAGTTCTTTTATCAAAACAAATACAATAGAACCCAGTTAAGACGATTCTGCATTTAACAAGTTCTGGCTTCCGGAGAAGTTATAAATATCGACAGTATTCACAATTATACGCAAAAAATGTGAAACTTTATAAAAAGGACTACAATTGGTACAGCCTGTCTCCTTCCGTGCACAAAGTTCTAATACATGGAGGTGAAATTATGCAAGAACTAGAAGTTCCAATTGAAAGTCTTTCTGAAGAAGCTCAGGAAGCATCAAATAAAGTTTTTAAAAACGCGGGGGTTGCACAACAGCAGGTGTTGCTCTAGAGCAGGGGTCGAAAAGGATTTTATTTCAAGAGAGCAACAGCAATTACAACAAAAAACCAACATCAACAACAAATCGTTGGATACGGTATTATAAGGATTTATAAACATAAAAAACACATAAAAGCAACAACGCTTAATGCATCCACACAAGTGAATTTATATTTAAAAATAGATAGTGTCGAAACACAACGCAAAATTACCAACAACAAACAATAATTACGAACAACAGACAAAGCATAGTAAGAATTGTGCGCAGTCGCAAGCGCTACATATTTACCAACAATGACAAGCAAAGCAACAACACGCAAGGGTTGAATTTTTTTGGTGCAGTTGCGCCTATCAACGATTCGGCGAATTAAAACAATACGAAGTTGTTGTAAAAGAGTGCAAAGAGTGGAAAAAGTAAGGCGCTGTCGACCCCTGCTCTAGAGTAGCAAACAACGAAGATGTTTTGCATTTCTTGCTGATTTCTTCCTTTTATATGAAATTTTCAGTTTTTCTCTAACAACTTGAAAACTATAAAAGATATCGCACAATTTGTAACATTTTTGAAATCAACATTGCCAAATGATTGGAAATCAATACCCATTTTGAAGAACAAGTCTCAATCACATCCCACCTTTGTATGGGCGGTAGGCGTGTACGTGGACCGATATTTTTTATATTCATACATTTTTGTTGATTTAACCTAAAAAATATCTGTGCAAAATGTCAAGACTCTTGCGATATTCTTACTGTTTATGGCCACCGTTTTTTGGTTTTTCTCTAATAACTTTAAAACTTTAAGAGATATTGAAAAATTTATAACAGTTTTGAAATCAGCATTGCCAAATTAATGAAAATTGATACCAATTTTGAAAAAAAATCAGAACCCCATCTTATCTTTATATGGGAAGTAGGCGTGTCCTAATTCTACTGGACTATTTGACCTTTTACCACGTCTGAAAAGGTGTTATACCTATTGAATAGGTCTGGCTTCTTGAATACTAACTTAAAATAGTTATTTAAAGACAATATATTAATCCCAGCTTTTATACTTTAACGTGAGAGAGTGTATGTCCGACCCTCCTTATTACCTGATACCTGGCGAAAGCACCATTAGCCAAGGTTTATAACCCCCAAACATTGTACTCTGCACTAAGAAAAATAAGATAAAATTTATTTCAACCTTTATACATTAACGTATGTCTGGCAGGCTCTGGCTCTCATTCTATAATAGTTCAATATAAAGTAGAATTTTGAGAAAATTTTTAAGAAAAATCGAAGGGGTCGCACTTTTCGAAAATGTTTATTATAATCTTTAAACGTTAATAACTAACTGATAAATACTTCGAATAATTTTTTTCAGAAACTACATTCAAATACGAAAAAATAATACCCCACTTTTTATTGATGTCGATAATTATTACACTAGTAGTATATCGTTAATTGAAAGTTTTTTGTCTTAATATTTCAAAAACCGATTACTCAATAACGGTTTCGAATACAAGACGGTTTCATATATATATTAGAGCCCCCAATAAATGTGAAAAAGTGTTATTTTTTTTCACTCCACACGCCTTTTCTAATAGAATTGGGGTAAAAAAGAAAATCTTCAAAAAAATTTAGTGTTTCTATTGGAAACAGGCCAGTCGCATTTGACCGAAAGGCTGAAAAATTAACTTAAAATGAGTGTTTTATTTATCGATCTACAACTGTAAGACAAATGATTTTTGGTGATAACGACCCAGAACATTTCTATGCAAAATTAATGACTAATATAAGAAGAATAGTTTATTAAGTAGAAAATAAAACGTTACAAAAAATATCGTATCGCACAATTTACAGATATATGGTACATTAACCTTAATTCTAAAACATCTTATATTTGATTTTATCACAGGTTTAGATTTTTTTTTTTTATGGAAAAAAATATTTAACGAAGGAAAAGACTACTATAAAAAACCTCCGATATGAAACTTACAAGCTATTTTTGATTTTACAAGAAAACAGAAATCTTTTAAGTCATTATTAATAATAACAAAAATACACTAAATACATATTTGTTTTTTTACATTTTGACAATTATTGATACATTTCTGAAATAAGACAATTTTCGGATACATTACAACGAATTTTAAATTTTTCAGTTATTTCTTTTATACGGATTGATATTAGTTTGACATTGGAATATTTATGTAGTTTTTCTGTCGAAAAATGCCATGGAAGCCCAAGCATCATTTTTAACAACTTGTTTTGACAAACTTGAAGTGTATTAATATGCGTTTGAGCACAATTACTCCAGGCTGGACAGGCGTAAAGAATAATTGCTTGGAAAATGGTTTTACAGATTACAAGTTTATTTTCTCTACTAAGACTAGACTGTCGATTTATTAGGGGATACAACATCTTAATCGCCATATTAAATTTAGCTTTTGAGTGATTGACATGATCACGGAAAAGTAATTTCTTATCAAAAATAACACCTAAATATTTCACAGTGTTTGTCCAAGGTATATTGTGGTTCAATAATTTTAAATTTGTGCTAGGCAGGTAGCAATTACTTCTTTTCCTAGTAAAAAAGATAGCTTGCGTTTTGCCAGCATTTAATTTTATTTTCCATTTATCTAAATAATTAGCAATGTTATAAAGCGCACCTTGCAAGTTAGTCACAATATTATGACCAAACTCGTGCGAAGAGAATATACCAATATCGTCGGCATATATTGCATAGTGGCAGTTATTGTATCTGGGAAAATCAGAGCAGTATATAATGAATAAGAGGGGCCCAAGAACAGATCCCTGAGGAACTCCTGCGGGTAATTGAAACATATCGGAGTACTCATCATTTATGGATACACAGTAAAAACGATTAGCCAGAAAACTTTGGACAAGCTTAACGAGTTGCGTTGGAAATTGTAATTGAATCAATTTGCAAATGATACCTTTGTGCCAAACCGAGTCAAATGCTTTTTCAATATCTAATAGGGTAAGCCCAGTAGATTTTTTTGCGTCAAAATTATTTTTTACATGATTGCAAATACGTTTGATTTGATGCGTAGTGCTATGAAACCGCCGAAATCCGTATTGTTCATTTGGTAAAATATTGTTTCGATCAATAAACGAAAACAATTTATGTTTAATAACTTTTTCGAAAATTTTACTCATACTACTCAAAAGGCTGATAGGTCGGTAGCTATCAGGCATGTTTGCTGGCTTTCCAGATTTGCGAATGGGAACTATTTTAGCCACTTTCCAAGTGTTAGGGAAGTACTGAAGTTTTAAGCACGAATTTATTATAAAAGTTAAATAAATCAGCGCAACTTTAGGGAAATGTTTAAGCATGATGTTTTTAATGTCATCGTGTCCTGTCGACTTCCTTAATGGAGCTTCACGGATGAAATCCTGAATTAGGTCAGGATGAACATATTCGGAAAATGGAGTATCCACGCAAAGCGCGTCAAATCGTTCCACAACTGAACCCACTAAATTGTCATGCAATGGCGATCCTAAATGCTCCGACACTTTGTGGTTTAATAAGAATTTATGAGCAAAGGAATTTGCTTTTTCCTGACTCAGAACAATATTTTTATTTTGTTCTCGCAATGGAGGGATTGGAGCATGTTTTCTGCGCAAAAGTTTACATATATTCCAAAATGGCTCACTTCTCTTTTCTAGTAAACTAATTTTTTTATTCCAGGATACATTTCTGTATTTAAAAATCTCCTTTCTAATTTCAGTAGTATACCAGGACACCAATTCATAGTCTGCCTTTTGCCTATAGCGACTCCATTGCCTACGAAGGTAGTTTCTAATTTTAATTAAATTTAGGATAAAATACGGAAGTCTTATAAAATTGGTCTTAGGAGCTTTGAGTGGCACAGATCTTTGTACAGCCATAGATATTTTTTCGCTGAAAGTTTCCAAATCATTATCAATTCTATCAGTAGAAACTACATCATCAATATTTATTGACAAACTATTCAGACTGTTTCTTAGAGAACAGCGATAGTTCTTCCAATTAGCGTTCGAATAATCTCTGATGAAATTCTTGTAGAATGCGAAATTTAAGCTAATAGAAAACTTTATTGGTAGATGATCTGAGTTAAGTTCATTAAGAGCTACTGGCTGTGTTATGAATGTTGGAACATTAGTAATAATAAGATCAATATTTGAAGGCGTTGATCTGTTTGACGCAGGATGATGGGAAAAAAAGTTGTAAATTCATGAAGAATATTTCCCCAGGCATTAGCTCGAGAACAACCCCAATCGCGATGCTTACTGTTAAAGTCGCCACAGAAAATAAAATATCCATTAGCATTACAAATTTTTCTTAGATCTTTCTTATATTTACTCCGAATTTCAGTAGAACTAGAGCAACTTGGAAAGTAAACGCTAAAAAGTTTTATTATTTTACCGTTTAATGATATTATTTCGATACCAATATTTTCAATAACATGTGTATCTATATTGGGGATTTCTATAAATTTTATTGATTTTTTAATAACAATGGCAACGCCACCACCATAACTTTCCCTGTCTTTTCTTAAGCAATGATAGTTTGGATGATAGAGTTTGTCTGAGTGCTTAAGCCAAGTCTCTGAGAGCATGCAAATATCTATATTGTTGTTGACAAGAAAGTCAAAGAGTTCAATAATCTTATTGCGGACACTGCGACAGTTCCAAAATATTACATTAAGTTGGGAGACAGACATTATTTATTACTAGAGTACAAATACTTAACAGCTAATTGTGCGATAACGCTAAATTGTTCTTGCTTATTTCTACATTCTCTTAATTTTGATACAAGGTCAAATGTTATTTTTGTGATCTCTTCTTCAGTGAACAGGTTGTTGTTGGCTGTAGGTTCCGCTGCATGTGCATAAGAAGAGCGCCAAGTCTGCTTTGTTGTTGGAGTAAATGCTTCTTTATTAGAAGCATGTATTAAATGACCTCTGGAAAGAGGAGGAAATTGCGATTCAACGTAACTAAAATTTTGATGAGTTATAGGTTTAGACGATCGCGCGAAGGGAGGAGCACGTAAGCTTTGACGATTGTATTTCTCTTTAATTTGCAGAAAAACAGCGCGATTTGGACATGAAAGATCATTCGACTTATGAGTATTATTGCAGTTCGCACAACGCACTCTGTCTGAAATGGTGCAATCAGCAGTTTTGTGCTTGCCGGCGCAATTTGCACACTTGGATTTAATTGAACAACCACGCTCGCCATGACCAAACATTTGGCAGTTTCTGCATTGAACAATTTTATTTTTTATTTTTCGTTGAAAGTCCCAACGTATTATAACACGAAAAAGAGATTTTACGTTGCGTCGAAGATCATGCAACTTAACTGACCCGTTCTCTAAATATACAATATAAAGAGTATCATTATAGCTTTCATAGCTTTTAGAAATTATTTTAACCTCTTTGCACTTTAAACCAAGAGAAATTAATTCAGATTTTACTTCGTCTGCAGTTTTATTTTCGAGCCCGTGAAGAACGACTTTAAACGATCGTTCGCTTTTGAGATCGTGGGTGAAAAACTGACATGAGGCTTCACTCAAAATTTCTTTTATTTTGCTAAATGACTCATTGGATTCACTTAGAATTTTAATACCAATAGATATTTTTTTTATGAAAAAATCTTTTATACCTTTCTCTAGTAAAAGGTTTTTAATAAAGTCACTATTTTGCACTAGAACTTTGATAGGAGGAATTACTACTTTCACAGATTTTTTATTTTGGATACTTTCGTTGTACTCAATATCAAATTCATCGTCAGTTAACGCTTGTAAAGGTGTCCAATAATTTTTTCGCCTAATACATCTACTAATACATACACAATTTTGATCTATTTGTGTGCGTTCGTTAAATGATGTTAAACACATTGGCCCATATTCATAGTCGCAAAATAAAGTTAAAACCTGGTTTTTACCCAAAAGATACAGATACAGACTGATCCCATAAAAAAAAGAAAAACTTGCATTAAATTATGTGAAAATTTTAAAAAATAGATTATTGCGTTATTGACACAAAATATTGTAGACACAGTGAACAAAAGGAATAATAAAAAATCGAATTTATGAGGCAGCGTGGCGTAATCGTTAGGACTGTGAACTCATAGCCCTCAGGACGTGGGTTCAAATCTCGTCAAGAAAGCACGTTTTAAATTTAAAAGCAGGAAAAGTGCTTTTAAATATTTAGTCCATTGAAATGTTACATTGACCTTGCATTTTGGATAGGACAAGATTTTTTTTTGTGTTGTGTTGTGTAGAGGGGATCAGTATGAGTCTCACAAAATTTTTTGAAGACTTTTTGAGTAGAAAATTGTATTCTCTACAATATTGGATGATATACTTTTTATCGTAAAATTGAAAATGAAAAAGTTATAATTAAAAAACGACTAAAATATTCGGGTAAAATATCATTTAATGACTATAACTTTTTTTCTATTGATTTAATTAAAAAAATTCTTCAGACGTTTTTTGTAGACCATTTTATTCCAAACAATTTCCTTTGCTCATTTTTTAAAATTTATTTTTATTGAGCAGCGTTAGGACGGTTAAAAGGGATCAAACCAAGAGGTGACTTGTATGTTATAGTGATTCAGACACAAAGAAAGTTTGTAAAAATCGTTCTTCCTTTAGTATATTGTTCTATATGTCCTCCAAAATTAGTATGCTTTTTTTCAGAACTTTAAGTACATTCTAGAGGTTGCTCAATCCGCCACAAGCATTCAAGACTTTTGAATACGTAGTTGTGGGTGTCAAAGGTGATTAACGGCCAGAGACTAATTTTATTATCTCCATATATGTGGTCCTTGAGCCGCTGATTACGAAAATCAAGGTCCCAAAATCCTAAGTTACTTGCAACACCCACAAAAGTACAAAAAATAAAACCTATTAAAGGTATTTTTCACGATAATTTCAAAAATAATAAAAACACATCCAACGAAATTCACTTTTTTTAATAGTAATTTGTACATGTGGTTCGCTTATGTAAAATTTTATAATAAGAGATAATTCACGAGGGCAGGGCCAGCCTTAGGTAGCGCGAGGCCCATGCAAACAGTAGGTCCGAGGGCTCTTACAACCAGTACACATAATAAAAACCTCTCCCTTAACTCTGCTTTTATTTTTTCTTTTTTATACAACGGCATTAGCTTTGTTCTTCACTTTCAGCAATTGCATAAATCTTATGCAATTTTTTAGTTTTTTATTCGTCTTGGAAGACAATCATTGTGAACCCAAATTAAATCGCATTGCAGGTATTGAACTCAGGTTTGAATCTTTGTATCCCTTTGGAAGGATTTGTTGGAAAAAGCACAGGTAATTTTCTAGCTGGGTGGACCAAATTGGACTATATAACATTATTAGAATTTCAGTTTTAATATACTCGGGTTATTTTTATTGAAACACATTTCAGCAAATAAAGAATTCACATTATTTATGACAAAGTATATTCATCTACTAACAAATTTTTGTACTTCGGCTATAATACTTACTTTATTTTGGGCTTAATTCAATCATGAAATGCACACAAATAAAATCTCGACTTGTGACCACATTAAGTCCAAAAAAAGTGAAAGAGATCGCAAAAAACCTTGAAGCACGTATCTTTTTCTTTTGCTGCTATGTTGACAAAAAAAATTTTGTCGAGAATTGCCTATTTAAGAAAATATGATGGCATATCACATTACATGACCATATCACAATAGCCGAAGTTACTCTATGGGCCATTTAGTTTAAGAAAATAATTTTTTTTTTAAATATTAATTTTTGATGTTAAAAAAGAGCTAATAGCTTTTTAAATGGTTTTTTGGCTTATCTACATTGGATTGATCAAAAAAAAAAAAACGATTTGTCGATTTATGTATATGTTGCTTTTATGAAAAGTAGTTAGTGTTATGTAAAAAAATTAAGCCCTGAAAAAATTTCATTAAAAAATATTTATATTTAGAGGCAGTGCTGGATTTATAGTAAGGCACACTAGGCACTGGCCTAGGGCATCAGCGCGGAGGGGGCACTAGATATTGAAATTCTGATATTATTACGTATATTCTTGAGTTTGATGGTTACAAATTGTGCGGCGGAAAGATCATTCTCACAAATAAAGAGATTTTAAAATCCTTGTCGTACTGTGATGAAGCATGATAGATTGGATGCATTATCAATACTTTGCATTGAAAGTGATCTACTACGTGAAATTGATTTTGACAATATCATCAAGGATTTTCCTATTAAAAAGCCAAGGAAGAAACAGTATTTCGGCAAATAAAGTATACATTAAAAATTGTAGCTATTTCACTTCAAATAAAAATTCTATATAATATAAAAAACTAGGGCACCATTTTCTTTAAAAGCCTAGGGCACCAAACATTTAAATCCGGTCCTGTTCAAAAGGCTGGTGTCCGATTTGGGAATTAAATTCATTCTTTTTATTTGCGAGTGATTATAACTCTTCCCAAAAGACAATTCTGCATGAGATACGGGCTGTTGGCATTGATTCTTATATTTTTGGGTCTGCTGAACACGATGGTTGGATAGTTGTTTTGCTATACAGTGGCTGGGTAGCTAAGAAGCATCGAAAAGCTTCCTGAAAACAGAGAAAAACAGCGCGAATTTGGGTTTAAGTAAGGTAAACTCGAGGAAAAAATTTTTTTCTTGGTCTAACATTCTTTAGCATTGTAGCCCAAAAACAGACAAGGAGATTCTGCCTAGTTTCGATGTTCCAGTATTTTTCTAAGAAGATCAGACTAATATAAAAATGAAAATACCTGGAAAATGGGCCAAAACTCAAGCTTAAATGAGATAAAATCGGGTAATACATTTTTTAAAGATCGTTTTCCACAGTAATTTTTTGCGTTGAATACGAATTTGGCCTCAAAATTGACCCATCATATCGGGGTGCTGATATATTTGAGCTTAGGTACTTAAAGATGAGGTTTTTTGTCTCCTTTAGAGGACATGTATCGGATTCAAAAAAAATTGTTAAGCTTAATTTTAATAAAACCATAATTTCATACTGTTCTTTCCCTTTAAAATAAGCTTTTAAATGGTCATCTATGATGTTTCCTCGTTACAGCAATTTTTGGTAACATAAATTTGAAACCAGTTTGTTAATATTGGTGTGTCGTAGTGGATCAAATTTATGTCACATTAAAATGGCTACAACTATGCAAGGAAACATAATAATAATAAGCATAACAAATAAGCTTAAAAAATTTCTCCTATTCATGGCTTCAAAAGTAGACAAAAAACCACCTTTTTGAGGTACTTAACCTCAAATATTTCAGAATTCTGATGTGGCTCTGATGATTGTGAGGCAGGGCCGCCGAGAGAAAAACCGAGCCCAGGGAATGTATAAATTAGGGCCCCTACCCCCAATTCTTTGAGGAAACACTATGTAATATGATACAATAAAATACGTTTATTTTATGAGGGACACGATTATCAAAATTTTTAGGCTTTGTTTTTTTATTGAATCATTGAAATAGTCATTAGTCACAATGAATAAGAATTTATCCATCCAGGTGTCAATTATAAATAGAGGGGAAAAAGTGAAAATGTCGTCTAATATTTGGCTTGAACTCTTTAATTCGAGCCTTAGAACATTAAATAACAAATTATTCATTCCCATTCGCATTCGAACTTGTTTACATTAGAGATGCGCTTTTCTTGCTTTCTGGGCTGCAAAATTTTTTATAAGTGTATCAAAATCTAACTGTTTGGCTAACGGGGCCTCTATGCAAAGAGTTCCAAGTCCTGATATTCGCTCTTGTGTGTAGGACAATCGGTGAAAGTTTTTTATTCGAGCAAGAACACTAAAAGAACATTAAAAGCTAGCAACAGTTACAGGCAGGGCCGGATTAAGGGCAGGGCCGACGGGACCGCGGCCCCCACAAAAAATGCGAACAAATAGGTTTTTCAATTTTTTAAGAATTTAAGTTGGCTAAATTTACGTGAAAGTGATTCGAAATGCTATACTTTTAGAATAAAACTGCTGGAGTTTCGTTTGATAATTTCCTAAAAAATTTATTATATGTAATCTCAGGTTTTTAATTTCATGTTATTCATTTGAATATTTTTATACCATACACCGTGGGTATATTCACTTTGTCTCTCCGTTTGTAACACATCGAAGGGGGCGTGGCAGGTATGGAAAAGTATATATATTCTTGATCATCCACCTGAGTCGATTTAGCGATGTCCGTCTGTCTGTCTGTCTGTCTGTCTGGGTGTTTGTTGAAATCAGTTTTACGGGAAAACCAAGAAAGCTAATTGAATGAAACTATCACACACAGGTCACATCTTCTTGCAGGCATCTTGCTATTGAAAATGGGCAAAATCGGTTGACAGACACGCCTACCGCCCATACTCTATGTATATTTACCCCGGCCAATTTTGAAAAAAGTTTCAGCGATTTTGATGATACTTGGTGATTTGGTGCACATGTGAACCAAATTAGGATTAGGCTATGTTTCAAGTTTCCAAAGGGTCGTACAGGGACGTGGCACATTCCTCAATTTTATCATTAATACTACCATATCTTGTAAGCCGTTCAAGATATTGCGATTAAATTTGGTAAACGGATACATATAAAATATGTCTTGAATTGTGATAAAAGTAGGCGGAATCGAAAAAGTGGGCGTGGCACTTTTCAACTGTTAAAAATTTTGATTCCTTATATCTCAAAATTCGCACAAACGATTTCCATAAAAATTTTGGAGATGATGCCGCTGAAAGCAGTCATCAATACAAGCTTCAGCTACTGGACCGAAAAAACTCGTTGAAGGGCGTGGCACAGCCCACAATATTTGTAAACGTTATATTTAAAGAACTAACAACGTAATCGTTATAAAATTTAATGAGACAGATGTCCTTGCTATAAGGTCTCTTACTACAAAAATTTGGTCCAATAGTACCTGTGGGCGTGGCACCTCCCATATAAGCAAAAAACGTTTATTGTTATAGATAGTGTGCTATGAGAGTAATCTTCATAAAATTTGGGGTATAGATGTCAGTTACTATAAGCTTTAAAAATAAATTAATTTTGACAGGATTGCATCAGTGGGCGTGGCACCTCCCATATTAACATAAATTTGTTAGCGCTGTTTTAAGTGAACTATTGCAGCAATTGGTATGAAATTTAATGTATGTATTTCTGTCGCTATAGGGCATATCTGAATCAAAAGTGGCTGAAATAGCATCAGTAGGCGTGGCACCTCCCATACAAATAAAATACGGTAAATGGCATATTTATCGAAATATGTGAGCAATCATACTAAAATTTGGTGTTAGGGGTTTGATTATGGAAAGCTATTTCTGGATCAAAACCGGGCTGGATTGTACCAGTGGGTGTGCCACCGCCCTAAATTTTGAATTTTTGTTGCAGCATATATCGCAAACTATACAAGCTATTGAGCTAAAATTTTAAATGAGGATGTCGATCGCGAATATAATTTATTGTACCAAAAGTGGGCGGAACTGGAGAAGTGGGCGTGGCATATTTCAAAATTTTCATTTCTATTCGATTTTTTCCAACATTTTCTACATTCTTTCGACTTTTTCAACCTTTCTACTTTTTCCAATATATCCTATATGTATTTGTTCGACATTTTCAACCTCTTTCAACTTCCTTCATAAGTTTCTTTATTTTTTCGACTTTTTCATCAACCTTGAATTGTTTAAAAAATTTTCAACCTTTTTCAACTTTTTTAGAGTTTTTCAACCTCTCTCAACTGTTTTCAACATTTTGCATATATTTTCGACATTTTCCAACCTCTGCCAATCTTTCTAACATTTCACATTTTTTTCGACTTACTCAACCTCTTCAATGTCTTTTCAACATTTATTTAAAAGGTTATTTCAGTGCAGTGTAGGGTATGTGAGTTTCGGCCTGGCCGAAGATAACACCTTAACTTGTTAATATTTGGGATAAAATAATCAATACCAAATCCTAATAAAGTGAATTAATTGACTTTCATTTGCATGTAATATTCGGTTCTTGCCCAGTAAATAAAATTTTGCAGATCGCGTTTAAAATAATTCGAATTATCAATTATTGACGGTGTCAAATTAGCACTCGTCATACACGGTTAGAAATTTTGGAATAAATTTTACAGCCAGATTATGTAAAACGCTACGCGACGAGTCACATTTTCGCGTCAGCAGCCAATTTCGCATTATATAAGCTCACTCACTCACATCATCGTCAAAAAGTGACGGATAGCGTGTTCCTTACGTTTTTTTTGGTATTATGCACAGGCGCGAAGAGGCACAAAAACGCACTTCAATTGTCAAAGTCGTCACTTGCCTTTATGCTTGCGGCGACTTTTTCTAATTTGATTTTCGTTATTTTATTAAATTTTTTAATAAATATTAAGCAGTGACATATTTATTTATTTCGAGTTTAAGCATTATTATGCGAAATCAAAAAAAAAAAAAAAACAGATTTCAACGAAAAAAAAAAATTCAGTTCTGCATCTACTGGGGGTTCGAACATAGGCATTTTGTGATGCGCAGTTTAACGAGATCAGCCAAACTCATTGTTGGTTTTTGGCTCGCTAAAAGTATAATATTTTTTTTAGCCGAGTCTTATTTGAATTGTCATTTTGTCAGAGTTCCCAGGCTTGGGAGTTTTTGTAATTTTAGGTACTTTTTTGCCATAATTTTCCTATCAAAGTGAAAAATTGAATTGAAAGTTTATTTGCTACTCGATAATTGGAAAAATATTTGTAATAACATACATACGACTACTGTAGCAACGGCTTTTTTTTTAATTAAGAACAGTATTGCTTCAACATATTTTTAATACCAAAATCTCAAGTTTAAGCAAAAAAGGCTTCTCAGGTCAGTTTCAAAGATGCGGAAACGCAAGTTGTTGTTAAATAAAATGAAAATTTGAGTCGATGGAGTGGTTATACGGCCGAATTACGGAGTGGCGCATTTTTAACAATTGCAGATTTTACTTATTTAGCAATACTATCACAATTATAAAGTAAATAATTGTTTTTATAAGATTTCACACCAGAAGATTTTGGTCATCGATAGTAATCTAAGCTTTCATTTATTTCAGGATTTTACTTATTACATAACACATGATATAAAAGTTTTGAGTAGGCTCAAGGTCCAATTTAATGAAAAACTTTTAGATGTTAATCATATAAATTTTATTTCCAATATTTCGACTACCATTGGTAGTCATCTTCAGGGATTCTGTTCGAAAAAATATTTTTACAACAATTAGAATAATATATATAAACAAAAAACAACACAAATAATAACTTACGTATGTCAGGTTTAAATAAATAATTACTTCAAAAAATAAATAATTACTTAAAAACTAACAAAACGGTGGACAAAACAAAAACATAAATATTGCACAGAAATATTGCACAAATTTAATCAAGTTTTTGTAAACAAATCACAGCTGTTATGAAGGTGATCTATCGTCCACTGATCTTATTTGTTTTGTTTTGCTATCAAATATCTGTAGCTTTGAGCAATTTTCTCTGTGTCTGTTTTGAAATTTAATCGTTGCAAGTGTGGTGTGTTTATTATATGGAGCATTTCTAATGTGTAACGTTTGATGTAATTTGTCTCTCGTCGTATAAAGTTGTTAGCGGTGTTAATTATAATTCCCTTTGGATGTCTGGAGTAGAAATTTATTAATCGTCCTGACGCTGTAGGCTTCTGATACCAGTCAATTTTGATTATGTTTGCTGTCCTTATGATTCTTGTGTCCAAATATGCCAGTGTTTCGTTGATTTCTTCATCTTTTGCCTACTCAAAACTTTTATATTATAATAAAAAGAGGTCGCAAAAATCATCATTATAACACATGATTTTTAACATTTCCTTTCCTTTACTAAGTAATTAAACTTTTCATTGATATGAAAGAGAAAAAAATTACCTTACCGAGTATCGATCTCATGAACTATTATTTTTCAGCTCACAGTCCTATCCTATTGTTTTACAAATATTTATGTAATTTTACTGTGATTTTGATAATTTGCTTATTTCATTACACCTTCGCTTACCACATTGTGCATTATATCTAAATCAAAGTGTAATGTAAGAAATAGTTGCTTACAAAATTAATGCATGGCCCCAAAAACTAGTAGGGTGTCTATTTTGTAAAGCTGTATATGCAAATGAATGAAGACTATTCTCCAAATGTGAGCTCTTAGATTTTGGTCAAGGGTCTTATGTGGTAAATTGTGTTTTGTAGCTTAGTTTGTCTAACATCGACTTTTCTAGGCACATTATTGCATTAAAACTTTTAGCAATTAATTAGAATATCCACATACTTGATCATTTTTACATACTAAGAAATTGTGTTCATTGAAGGAATATAAGATTCTATGTCATGCAAATTTCTTACATTTTGCATAAAAAAAAGGTGGCATCATGACAACTTAAAGTTTTACGTTTAAAGCTGACAAATCTAGTGACATTATAACTGGACGAACGCCATGACGTAAATAATTATATAATTCCAATTTGTGACGCAAGATGACTAAAAGTGTGGAGCACCGCGTTTTACATAATCTGGCTGTTAATACTTTTGGGCTTACATATAAAACTACACCAGAATTGTATTAATATTCAATACTGTCTAGATATTAAAATTCATTTTTAATACTAATTTGTATTAAAATTTAATACTCGTTTTTATTAAAATTTAAAAAAAAAATTTTGTCGTATCCACTGGGATCGAACCTGGTTCCCTTTCAATACAAGGGTTGCATGAACATTTTAACGACATCAGCCAACGTAGTATCATGTTAACGTTGGCTAAATGTAATACTTGCGATAGCATCAAATTGATTCCAAATGTTATAAAATTTCGTTTTAATGTTTGAACTGTGTTAAAATTTAATACAAAATGTATTACAAAATTTTGTAATATATTCAAAAGTATTAAATGTAATCAAAATTGTATTAAAAATTTTTGCAATACTTCGCTTGTATTAAAATTTATTCCAAGATTTCTAACCGTGTATTCTTACTTATTTTAATAAATACAAATTTTCGTGAATAAATTTTTTCGTCATATATAACTTATTTTAACAAATAAATTTTCTAAGCAACCAATTTATTAACGATGTTAAATCAGAACTCGTTAAATTCTAAAACATTTCAATCAGTAAAATTTTCGTGATCAAGCCTTTCGCGCTCAAATACAACCGTTGTAAAATTCTGATTCCGGTTAATTTGCAGTTATAGTACAGTAACTTTATACGATTTTGATTTCCAAAAACTTTTTTTACAAAATGTTTGCCCTAGACAATTTTATTCGTATTAGCTCGTAGAATACGAAGCTTATTTTAACGAACTTCCAAATTCCGAACATACCGTAACCAACTTAGAAATGCAAAAGGTTGAGTTTCAGGATATCTGGATAAAATTAAAGGCTTCGTATGAAAAGTGACTTGAAAGTTGTTCGGCACCTAAACCCTCAAGGAAAGCCAAAGGAACTGAATAGGATACTGATGATGCACAAGAACCCATTGATGCCTCAGTCATTAAATCGAAATATCGCAATTCTTATCGAACGTTTGTACGTTGTCTATATAAAATAACTGAAAATATTACTCGCGTAGGCTCAAATACTGAATCGCGCCATACCTCAAGTATCCATTTACCTCTATGTGATATTGATCCATTTGCGGGTGATTACTTATCTTGGCCCACATTTTGGGATCTATTTACAGCACTTTACATCAATAATTCGCGACTCAGTCAAGTGGAAATGTTATACCACTTATTACAAAAAACGTGCGGTGAAGCAAAAGATATTGTCCAAAAGGTACCACTTACGAATGAGGGATTTAGTTTAGCCTGGGAAAATTTAAAAACTCAATATGAGAATCCGCGTATTCTCATCAACAATCAGTTGAAGGTTCTTTTTAATTTAAAACGCATTGCCAACGAATCTGGTAATGCAATTAAGTCACTCCAACGTGAAATTAATAACTCGATTTGTGTCCTTCAGCTACACCAAATCGACAAAACCAATTGGGATGCAATAATTGTATACCTATGCTCCACTAGACTTTCTGAAGTCACCTTATCCTTATGGGAACAATCCATAAGCAGTAAATCATGCATTTCTAAGTTGAAAGACATGGATCAATTTCTAACTGATAGATACCACATCTTAGAAACGGTGATGGATATTCGTGCTCCAGTATCTGAATCGAAATCTTAATCGGCTTCAAAGCCAACGCAATCACAATCATCATTCAAACCCAAACCAGTCAAATCATTTCACACCAAATTTAACGGTAATTCACATTGTAAGCTATGCAAGGGGCCTCATCCTCTACGACTGTGCCCTTGATTTTTACAATTGAGTATAAGCGACAGAATTTCAACAATCAAGAGATTGAACTGTTGTCTCAATTTTTTGGCAGTTGTGCATCAAGTCAATGACTGTCAAAGTTCTCACAACTGTTTGTGTGCAAAAAGCGACACAAAACCTTACTGCATATAGAAACCAATGCAATCCCATCTAGTTTCCAAAATCGATCGCAAACTTTAAATAATCGCAGTCGTCAATCTAATGTTCGCTGGAGCAATCCATCTGTAGAATCAAATAGGCCTTTATCAACAAATCCCGCACACGGCTCTGTAGCTCAAAATCAAATGCAGTCCACTTTACCATTAACATCAGAAAGTTTATCTTTGGCTCCTCCTGCTGCATCCAATTTGCAGAGCTTTTTTACATCCACTCCTAAAAATATACTTTTAGGTACGGCCATAATACAAGTGATCCATCTTCAGGTGACCTATAGTATTCGAGCGCTAATCGATCCTGCTTCTGAAGGGACATTTATGTCAAAACGACTTCGTAACCGTCTAAAATTACCCTTCAAAAATATCGATGCCCAAGTTTCAGGACTTAATGGTTCTGTTAGCGCACGCTCAAGTAAAATGTGCAATCTTATTATTGGTTCTTCTTTGGATTCATCTATTCAATTGTCTATAAATGCGCTAATTTTACCTAACCTTACAGGCAATCTTCCCATCTTGTAATTTGAATTATAATGACATTAGTGAATTGCCAAATATAGACCTTGCAGACCCGAACTTTTATCAGAGTTCACAGGTTGATCTATTGATAGGAGGTGATCTTTATCCCACTATTTTGCGCAATGGAATTCTTAGGAACATATAAGGATCTTTAATTGCTCAGGAAACCATCTTTGGATGGATACTGGCTGGCCCTATATCAAATTCTCATAGCCCATCAAACATAGTTTCATTTTACACTGAAGTAGCCCTTGATCAGCAAATAGCAAAATTTTGGGAAATGGACGAAATACCCAAACGAAACCATTGTCCATATCTGACCAACGTTGTGAGGAATTGTTTACGACCACGACTTATCGTGACCCAGAAGGTCGCTATGTCGTTAATCTACCGTTTAAAGCTGAATTTCTCAATAAATTCCAATTGGGTTCCTCTAGGCATATTGCATTGGCCCAGATTCAGCGAAATGAGCGAAATATTTGTTGAAAACCCGATTTTAAGTTGCAATATTCACAATATACAACACTATAAGTGGTGACAGTTCTTTGTGCGAAGTTTATTTTTGTAATTTAATTTCGGTAATAAATACAAATTAAAATACGCGTTTTCGCAACTTTATTGACTGCTAAGACTCAGCGATTGGCAGACAAGCTGAAAGTTAGCTGTTTTTTGTGGTGCTAATATAGCAAAAAAGCAGGTAACTTTTTGCATTTAAACTGCAACAACAAATTTAACAAAGTGTCGAGAATTGGCGCTCCGCCAAAAACAGCTCTTAGTGAAAAAAGCTCCAGGCTACGCTTTTAAGAAACCAGGGAAACCAATATTTTGTTGACAGATCCTAAAAGTCTGCAGCAAATTATGTGGATGACAGAAGTGGCTAAAAAAAATAGCTTCTGTTTATTCACATAATATTATTACATTATGACTTTGAGCCGCTCTCCTCCATCTGGAGGGAGTCAACAACAGCAACAAAAACAACAACCGCAACAGTTGCTTCAACAACAACAACAGTTACCACAACCACACTTGCTACAACAACAGTTACTACAACAACAACAGTTTCTACAACAACAACAACCGTTGCAACAACAACAACCGTTTCTACAAGAACAGGAGCAACAGAGCAGGCAAAAAGCTGAAAAATCTAGCTCTCCTGCTATGAAGGAAAATAGCTATTCAACCCAGGTGGCTGTAAATAATGATTCAACATCACAATCAACCTCTATCGGTACTATTCCTAAGGCACGATCAACTGAAGGAAAAAATAAAGTTTAAACAGGTATAGATCGTTACATGACTTTGAATTCAAAGCGAAAGCTCAGCCCTCAAAAAGGGAATGTAGGAAATTCAAAGATAAACAAAACTAACAATTTAGTAACACCTTCAAATGTTCTATCTGGCAATCGATTTGCACCATTAAGCGAACTTGACGAAAACAATGCTAGCGAACCACCCAAAACTTTTAAGCCGCCTCCAATTTAATTGTGTGAGCGAAGTTCAAACGCTTTAGTAGCAAAGCTAACACAGCATATAGGGAAAGATACCTTTTTTATTGTTCCCTTAACTAGAGGTAATCTTCATGAAACGAAGATTCAAGTAAAAAGCGAGGAATATTTCCGCATTATTGCGAAAAACTTTAACGACAGTAATAAATCTTATTATACATACCAGCTTAAAAGCAGTAAAGGTATTACAGTTGTTATTAAGGGTATTGAATCCTCTGTTGACCCTGCTGAAATCAAAGAAGATATGGGTCTGAAAAATTTCGATGCTAAAGCTGTAATAAATATAGTAAACAAGGATAAGGTTCCACAACCTATGTTTAAGGTTGATCTTTATCCTGATTCTACTAAATTAAAAAAGAATGAGGTACACCCAATTTATAAACTTGAATATTTGCTTCACCGTCGTGTGGTGGTAGAGGAACCTCATAAAAGGAACGGTCCGGTACAATGTACTAACTCCCAAGAGTATGGGCATACATAAACATACTGTACCCTTCAATCTGTCTGTGTCGCTTGTGGAGAACTTCACCACATTTCTAAGTGTTCAAACAAGTTGAAAAAAGATATAAATTTAAAGAAGTGCGCTAACTGCCAAGGGGATCACACTGCAAACTACAGCGGATGTCCTATTTATAAAGAGCTAAAAGCTAGAATCTCTGAAAAAAGGAAAGTTAACCGAAACCCAATTCAAAATATATTCCCAACCCATAACTTTGTCCAGCAACAAAGCACGACGCATCCAGTAAATCCAGCTATTTCATATGCAAATGCGCTCAAATCAGGAACAACGAACCCTCAACAAAGTAGCTTGGAAAAACAGATCACAAACTTAACTCAAACCTTGAATCAATTTATGGTTTCAATACAATCAACTCTACAAGATTTAGTTAAAATGCAAAACCAGCTTCTTCAAATTTTGATTGCGCAAAAATAAGTCAACTAAAAATTTGTGTTTGGAATGCAAACGGCATCAGCCAAAATAAAAATGAAATTTTTCATTATGTAACCCATGCAAAAATTGATTTAATGCTTGTTTCAGAGACTCATCTGACAGACAAGCAAAAATTTCATATACCAGGATACAAATTCTACAAAACCAATCATCCTGATGGCAAAGCTCACGGGGGCTCAGGAATTTTAGTTTGAAATCGCTTTAAACACTACTGCTTAGAACCTTTTTCCAAAAATTATCTTCAGGCTACCTCTATTTGTCTACAAAACCATTCCAAAAACCTTACTATTTCGGCAGTCCCACCTCGATTCGCAATCAATGAGGGAAAATTCAAAGAATTTTGCGATACCTTGGGAACTAGATTTTTAGCTGCTGGAGACTATAACTCCAAACATACATACTGAGGATCTCGTCTTATAAACCCTAAAGGCAAACAATTATATAATATGTTAATGAAACATCGCACCACGTTCGACTATGCTTCTTCTGGTCAACCAACATATTGGCCAGCCGACCGAAGGAAAATCCCAGACCTCATTGATTTCGTCATCACAAGAGGTATCAATAGAACCTTATTAACAGCCGAGACAAATTTTGAACTCTCTTCAGATCATTCTCCAATCATTTTTTGCCTTTTAGAGAAATCAGTTGACCTTAAGCCCCCTATGAGACTAACATCGCATAAGACTGACTGGCTAAAGTACAAAAAATACATAAGCTCACACTCAACCTATTCGATAGAACACAACGAGCATATTGACGATGCTGTTACTGTTTTTAATACAATACTGTATTCAGCAAATACTAAAAAAGCCCCTGGGTGTGATAACATCACTCCCAAAATGATTAAGGAACTGCCTCACTCAGGTGTCATCTTTCTGACCAGGCTTTTTAATGCTATAATTCAGTACAGATATTACCCAAAAGAATGAAAAAACTCGTTGATAACCATGATACCAAAACATGGGAAAGATCGTACACTACCGTCATCGTATAGACCCATAAGCCTTTTACCTTGCTTGTCAAAATTATTTGAAAAATTAATTCTAGCAAAATTAATGCCATATATTACTGATAAAAACTTATTACCGCCTCACGAATTCGGCTTCCGAAAACAACACGGCACAATCGAACAGGTTAATAGGATCACAAATGAAATAAGAAAGGCTTATGAGCGCAGTGAATACTGCACTGCAATATTTCTCGGTGTCGCACAGGCGTTTGATAAAGTATGGCATGAAGGCCTTATCAAAAAATTGAACACCTATTGCCTCTTAATGTTCATAAAATATTTACTTCTTACCTCGAAAGCAGGCTTTTTAAAATAAAACACAAGAATTTTATTTCAACTCACTTTAATATAAGAGCAAGTGTCCCTCAAGGTAGCGTACTAGGACCGTTTCTATATGAATTGTATACCTCAGACTTACCAATCAGTGCCAACACTTCCATCTCAACATTCGCAGATGATACCGCAGTTTTAAGTTGTAACCGTCGCCCTTTGGAAGCTTCTCGAAACCTCCAGCTTCATTTAAAATCAATAGAAAAATGGTTATCGCTATGGTGCATAAAAATAAATGAGCAAAAATGTAAGCAAGTTACTTTTACTCTTAGGCGTGGTGAATGCCCTGCAATTGCACTAAATAATATTTCAGTCCCACAGGGTGAAATTGTTACATATCTAGGTATTCAATTAGATCGACGATTAACATGGCGTAAGCATATTGAAGCCAAAAAAACGCAGTTAAAGTTAAAAACCGCCAGTCTTCACTGGTTAATTAATCATCGTTCCCATTTGAAGCTTGAATAAAAGATCCTTTTGTACAAAACAATCATTAAGCCAATTTGGTTATATGGAATCTTATTATGAGGTAACGCCAGCTCCTCAAACATTGATCTAATACAACGGGCTCAGTCCAAAAATCTTAAGAATATTTACAGGTACCCCATGGTATATACGGAATGAAAACATTCACCGAGATCTATGCATCCCCATGGTGAAAGATGAAATTAACAGAATCAAACAAACCTACGCCATAAGGTTGCTGCATCATCCAAACCCATTGGCTCGTAATTTAACAAACATAGAGGGTCGCTCCAGATTAAAAAGAAAGGATCGTCATTCTATGCAAGTCACTTCCACCGAACGAAACTAAACAGCTCATACGTTTTACCCTCCTTCCGAGGCACTACACGTAACCATCAAGAATCACATGAGGACTTGTACCGGGACCTAGCTCGTCTTGGGCACAGTCCTCCATTACAAACCAACCTTGGCAGCCAGCTCCCCTTCCGATGAGGGTGTAAGACCGGGACCTAGTTCGTCTCTGCCGCTTTCCAATGATTTGGAGAGAGTTGAAACAGTGTCTTCTCGGTCTTCTTTAGGTGCTAGACCGGGACCTAGTTCGTCTCGGCGACCACGAAGACAATCGTTTTTGTGGTACTCGAAACCCCCATTCAGGTAGACTGAGACCTAGCTCGTCTCAGCTACCAAGCCAAGACCGGGACTCGGTCGTCTCGGCTGGCAAAGAATATGGGGAGACGCGATCGTCAGCTGCGTCCATACCTATGCTCCAACGAGTTATTCGCTCTTGTGCACTCGCTGTGGTGAGCCTAACACAAGCTGCACCTACTACACAAGAAGTACTGGGTGTTTTTTTTAGAGGTTTGTTTTTCGAATAGAGATAAAACTGGCATTTTATGGTCAAATCTGGCAACTCTAATGTCATTTATGTTCAGTTTGGTTTGCCATTTCATCATGAACAGGTTGACAAAAGAACAACGCTTGCAAATCGTGCAAATTTATTTCGAAAATAATGGTTCAGCTCGCGAAGTTTACCGCAAGCTCCGTCCATTTTATGGTCGACATAATCGTCCATCAGAGCAATTAATTCGGTTAACCATGGGTCGTTTTCGCACTACGTTTACTCTATGTGATAATACGCATCCGCAGAGACGTCGAACAGTGCGCACCGAAGAAACAATTGCCGCTGTAGAGCAAAATGTTGAAGAGGACCCGAATGAATCGATTCGCCACCGTGCACAGCAATTGGAGCTTTGTCCATCAACTTTATGGAAGATTTTGCGCAAAGATCTTGGCTTGCGACCTTACAAGATCCAGCTTGTGCAAGTATTAAAGCCGCGAGACCATGCAATGCGTCGTGATTTTGGTGTTTGGGCCGAAAATGAGATTGATCTCGATGCTGATTTTCATCGCAAAATTTTGTTCAGTGATGAGGCTCATTTTTGGTTGAATGGCTACGTCAACAAGCAAAATTGCCGCATTTTGAATGAAGAGAATCCACATGAGACCCTTGAGACGACATTACATCCACAAAAACTGACTGTTTGGTGTGCTCTATGGGCTGGTGGAGTGATTGGGCCATACTTCTTCCGAAATAATGCTGGAGAGTCAGTTACCGTTAATGGAGACCGGTATAGAGCCATGATAACCGACTGTTTTGTTCCCGAATTGGATGGCATGAATGTGGATGAGTTGTGGTTCCAACAAGACGGCGCTACATGCCAAACAGCGCACGTCACAATCAATTTAATGAAGGAAACATTCGATGAGCGCATAATTTCGCGGAATGGACCTGTCAATTGGCCACCAAGATCGTGTGATTTGACACCATTGGATTATTTTCTTTGGGGATATGTGAAGTCGCTCGTCTACGCCAACAAACCAGAAACGTTAGGGGACTTGGAAGCCAACATTCGTGGCGTTATTGCCGACATACGGCCCCATATGCTCGAAAAAGTGGTTCAAAATTCGACCTGTAGAATTGGCTTTATTCGAGCCAGCCGCGGCGGCCACATGCCCGAAATCACATTTAAACATTAATGGCATAAAATTATCCTTCCAATAAAGCCAAATTGATGGACATTAAAACGATTTTCTTGTGTTTTATTTCAATTCGAAGCTCTATACCTCTAAAAAAAACACACTGTATAAGGAGACAAGTTGATTATTAAATTACATATTAAGTAATTATTCATAATAATAATGTATAATAATGTTACTTAATTTGAGATTTTAAAACTTATTGTTAGTCTCTTAAGAGAAAAAAAAAGTTGCAATATGATAAAGTAATAAAACAATATTTAGAGTTAAACCATATGAGTGAAGTTGAGCTTGAATTCAAATCGACTACTAATTTTTATCTTCCTCACCATGCAGTCGTAAAACCGGACAGTAAAACTACCAACTCTGCTGAAAGAAGTCAATTGATGATTTTCGGTGACTTTAATTTAAGTGGAGTTTCTTGGTCTAATCTGTACGGCGCTAACTATCTCTCTGCAACTAATGTGTCTAGTACAATTGATATGTATGTTATTGATAATTTGTTAGATCTTGGTCTTATTCAAATCAATAACTGTTTTAATGTTCTTAATAGATTATTGGATTTAGTTTTTATTTCAAGTAACTTTAATTATAATATTCATGTTTCTGCTTTTCCTGTTTCACCAATAAGTGTGCATCATGTACCTCTTGAGTTAGAAATTTCATTTTATAATTACCTTAATCTACCTAATAATTGTAAAATTATAATTACGATTTTAAAATTTGCAATTTTGAAACTGTTAATAATGCTATTTGCCGTATTGATTGGGATAGTGAGTTTCTACATTTAGACACTTTGTCTTGTTTTAATACTTTTAAATATGTAATCTCTTTGCAATGAACACATTCCTAAAGTATGGGAATGTATTCATAAGTTGCCATAAGTATACTTGTGGCCTTAAAAAACTAAAAAACCTACGTTTTAGATTCTATAGAAAGTTTTTAAGTACGAATCAAAGTTTTTATTTTTTATAATACAGACATTATATGCGTGAGCTCAATTTTCTAGATAAATATCTCTATAGACAATATTTGAATAAGTTTGAAAAGAATATAAAGATAAATCCTAAATCTTTTTGGCGATTTGTCAAATCTAAAAAAGGATGTTCTAGCATACCCTCATCAATGTATTATGGTGACAAATTTTCTAATAATGCTGCTAGTACAGCTTATCTTTTTGCAGATTTTTTCATGTCAAACTATGAATTACCAAGTAATTGTGATCGTGAAGTTTCCGACGATGTAGTTCATGCGTTAGATTTTGGATCACTCTCTTTAAGTGATATTGATATTTTAAAGGGTATTCATAAGCTTAAGGCATCGACCTTTGTTGACGCTGATGGCATTTGTGCTTTTTTTATAAAAAATTGTGCTGAAAGCTTACTGTATCCTCTAAAAATAATTTTCAATAGTTCGTTGCGGTCTGGTGTATTTCTCGATTGCTGGAAAGTTTCTCTTATAACACCGATTCATAAATCTGGTTGTAAAAATAATGTAGTCAACTATAGGCCTATTTCTAAAATTAACGTTATATCTAAACTTTTTGAGTGCATTGTCAAAGACAAACTTTTTTTTGCAGTGAAAAATATAGTTTCTCCTGCCAACATGGTTTTGTCTCGGGTCGTTCAACCATTTCTAATTTACTCTTATTTTCTGAATACTGTTTATCAGCGTTTCAGAAAGGTTGTCAGGTTGATGTTGTCTATACGAATTTCTCAAAAGCTTTCGATAAAATATCGCACCCCCTTTTAATGAAAAAATTGTTAGGTTTTCATTCTAACTTTTTGAATTGGCTTATATCTTATTTATTAAATCGTCAAAGTTTTGTAGCTTTTGATAATGTGAAGTCGTTTCCTTTTAGTGCAACATCAGGTGTTCCACAAGGGAGCATTCTGGGTTCACTTTTATCTATCATCTTTATTAATGATATTGCATCTCTGTTTGTGCACTGTAAATGCCTGCTTTACGCTGATGATCTAAAGATTTTCCTTAAAATAAGAAATGAGTCGGATATTGTTCTTTTTCAGAGTTAAGTTAATAAACTGTATAATTGGTGTAACCAAAATTATCTCCATCTCAATCTTAATAAATGTGTTTTCATGTCTTTTTCTAAGTCCGTTAGTCCTCTTTCTTCCTCATATTATATTTCAAATGCTTCTCTATTGTATGTCTCTCAGTATAAAGACCTTGGGGTTGTTTTTGATTCTAACTTTACCTTTCGTGCTCATTTGGATTATATTATACCTCAGGCTTATGAGATACTAGCTTTTATAAGACGTAATGGGTCCTCATTTAGGGATCCATATACCCTTAAAACTTTATTTACTAGACTTGTTCGCTCAAGACTAGAATATGACGCAATTATATGGAATCCTTTTTATGATTTGCATAAAGTGCGTTTGGAAAGAGTTCAGAGGTCTTTCACCAGGTTTGCTTTACGCACTATTAATTTTGAAGGTGTTCCTCCGCCATATAATTCCCGTTGCCTTCTGATTGGCTTAGAAACTTTAGAAAATAGAAGAAAAATTGTATCTTTAATGTTATTATTTGACATTGTATCTGGTGTAGTTGATTGTCCTGCACTTCTCAGTATGATACAGTTTAATGTCCCAACTAGGAATCTGAGAAATTTTGATCCGTTTTATTTAAATACTGTACGCACGAACTATGTGGCAAATGCACCTATTTTCAGAAATCTAAAATTGTTAAATGATATTAATCCATTATGTAACCTAGATTTTTCAATTTCCAAAAATTTGATGAGGTTATTATTACATATGTAATATTTTTTGAATAGTTTTGAATTTTATTGAGCTTTTATTATTGTTACTCTAGTCTGTAAGAATTTATGTTCATAGACTATAAATAAATAAAATAAAAATAAAAAAATTAAGGGTAGTGTTCAACTGAACTGGCGTGAACTGTGCGCGTTACCTTGCAGTTATGACGCTTTTGCAACTATTTGCAGATGTTAAAGATTCACACCCTTTGGCTTCGGCCATTTTGCGTCACTACATGTATGTGGATGATGTTTTGGCAGGTGGCTAGAAAACAAATTCTAGAAGCACTTGGCTCCGCAGGATTTTCTCTTAGAAAATGGACGTCCAATTTTAAAGAGATTCTGGACAATTTACCCTTAGAGCTACTTCTAAATGTTGAATTTCTTGAAATCAATGATAGAAGCACTCCAAGAATGTTAGGAGTTTCTTGGAACGCAAAAGCTGATTCCTTCTGTTTCACTACGCAACTTCTGGAAGTCAAAACCTCATATACAAAAACCGAAGTTTTGTCTGTAATTGCGAAACTTTTCGACCCTGCAGGCGGACTGGCTCCAGTTGTTGTAGTGGCAAAAATTATAAAGCAACAGGTCTGGTTAGATAACACTGATTGGGATGAGCAACTTAAGCCATTAACTCTTCATAATTGGCACAAGTTTGTGTCAAATTATAATTATATCAATCTGATTAAAATCCCTAGATGGATAAAATTTGAACTTGATTCAAAAAACGAATCTCATGCGTTTTGTGACGCATCAGAAAAGGCCTATACGGCTACTATATGTGTTCGCATTGAAAATATAAATAAAATGATCTCATCTCATTTACTTGTGGCCAAATCAAAAGTTGCTCCTGTAAAAAGCGTATCTTTACCCCGATTAGAATTGTGTGGAGCTGAACTTTTATCGAATCTTTTCGATTCAATAATTTCTCAGATGGAAGTAGAATCATATACGAAGCTCTTCTGGTCAGATTCTACGATTGTATTGGCATGGTTAAACAGACCACCATGTACTTGGTCCGCTTTTGTTGCAAACAAGTTTCAAAAATAATTCATAAGGTTGGCTGCGATAATTGGGCACATATAGATACCCATGAAAATCCTGCCGTTCTAGCAACCCGGGGGCTATCCCCTACAGAATTAAAATCAAACAGGCTTTGGTGGCATGGCCCTTCTTGGCTTTCCAATGAAAAATCTTCTTGGCCTGTGAGCTTACCCAAAGAAAACTTAGAAACCTTGGTAGAAATAAAATCTGTCAAGGCTAACTTTGCTAGCTAAAGCTTACCGAGTAGTTTCTTACATTTTTAGGTTTTTTAAACACACTCATCCGAAATCGCGTTCTTTGCGGAGCTTAATTAGATTACCTCAAATTTTATACTTTCCTGCATAATATAAGGCCTTATTAGGAAAAAGACCCATTGAGCAAAAAAGTACAATCTTAACTCTAAATCCATTCATGGATAAAGATCAAGTTATCAGAGTCAATGGCCGCCTGTCTGCTTCATATGCACTCACTTATAATGAACAACATCCCATACTTTTGCCATATGGTTGCGGGTTCGCTGGGCTTTTAGTAAAATTTACCCATATTTTATCAATCCACGGGGGAAATCAATTAGTTCTCCGACTTCTTAGGCAAAAGTTTTGGATAATTAAAGTTAAAAACCTCATTAAGACTTGCATTCATAACTGCAAGGTTTGCGTTATCCATCGCAAGAAGTATCAAACTCAATTAATGGCTGCCCTGCCGTCAGAAAGAACCTCACTATCCCGACCATTTACAATCACGGGTATGGACTTCGCTGGTCCTTTCGATATAAAAAACTACACTGGTAGAGCCTGCCTTGTAACAAAAGGTTACGTTTGTATTTTTATTTGCTTTGCTACCAATGCAATTAATTTGGAACCTACCAGTGACTTATCGGGCTCTGCTTTTTTGGCAGCATTCGATAGGTTTGCATCGCGTCGTGGTTGTCCATCTAAATTATACTCCGATAATGGAACCAACTTTGTCAGAGCAGAAAAGGTACTTTTAAAAGACTTCAAAGCGTTTTTAGCTCAATCACATGATGATGTTATCGCTAAGTATGGTTTTCAGCATCTTCTTCTTGGCATTTTATGCCATAAGGTGCACCCCATATGGGAGGTCTCTGGGAGGCTGGAGTAAGAAGCTTCAAGGCCATTTTAAAAAAGTTACAGGCGGATTGAGGCATGCTTGAACTCAAGACCTCTGACTTCATTGTCAGAAAATCCTTCTGACCTAGCTCCTCTAACTCCTCGGCACTTCTTGGTAGGCGGTACACTACTATCACCTGCGGAACCAGAACTTCCAGATACAAAAATTTCGTACCTTAATCGATGGCAAAAATTAAAGGCCTTGTACCAAATATTTTGTGCTCGATGGAAAGACGAGTACTTATTAGATTTTCAAAAAAGATATAAATGGAAAAATCCACAGGAGAATCTTAAAGAAAACTCAATGGTAGTAATTCGCAGCGAAAATTTTTGCCCCACTGAATGGCGTTTAGGTCGTATTGTGAAATTATATTTCGGAACCGACAGTCGTGTTCGCGTCGCGGATCTAAAAACTCAGAAGGATGTAATAACTCGCTCAATCTCAAACCTAATTGTGCTTCCCACTGCACAGGAGGCGTGAACTCAACTACCATAAAATTTAGCTCATGTTAGAAATCTGACGTGATTACTAATCTCATTTACGGGTCTTCTTTATATAAGCTAGGCTCAATTTAACTAACACACAAATATACGTTTTCTATTTTTATTTTATTTTTTCATATAAGTAATACTGATCTTTGCAACCCGCAAAAAAATTACCCTTTTTCATCGTTATGAGCTTGCCCGGAGCTCCGCGTATTTTTCCGCAGTTTTTGTGTAATAGAGCAAAGTTCCCATACCGTCATCAGAGCCCAACCAGCGTGGTGGGTGAATAGTTCTGACTAAGGTCAGAACGTGCGAAAATGTGGTCTATCCACAAATCTGAGAAATGGGAGTCTCCTCTACACAAGCGGTACGTGTCTTGCGAGGTGCCCATCCTAGCCTGACCAACTGGGCTGGTAGGTAAAAAGTTCTCAGTTGCCGGCTGGAACGTGAAAGCCTATGGCTATAACTCGCTCACAAAGCAAAATGTCTTTTGTGTCATCAGCAAATTCATACGTGTCTGTGCTGTCCTCACTTCATTCTCACCATCATACATACATATATCATAACTACTTTCTATTTCATTTCATACATATTGCCATCATTCTAGCAAATCACCGCTCAATAGTTCGGTTTGGGTGCTATCTTTGCCGTAATTGGCATGGATTGCGCAGTTGTCCTCGCTTCCTGGCTCTTAATGTTGAGGAGCGATGGGACCTGCTTTCACAAGGGATGGTATGTACTAATTGCTTAGCCATATCACACACTAAGCGAACGTGTCACAGTGAAGCAAGATGTCGATACTTCGGTCAAGATCATCACACTTTATTGCACGCAGGTCGAATGATAACCATACAGTCACGGGATGAACAACTATATCAGTCAGCTGAGAGAATTTTTACTGTCACTGAAACAGTACTCAAACCCACTGCTATTGTTGACATAAAGGACGGAAATAACATTTACATAGTGCGAGCTTTGCTGAATCCTTGTGCGAATAGCTGGATACATGAAAGTGTGGTGAAGAAATATCGCCTTCCCACAACAAGACTACTTCGCGACTACGCAAGCTCCTCTACTGTGCTATCTAAGACAGATTCTCTGGTACGGATACGGGTAATTGCACGCATCGATGAAGATGACCATCCAAGCACTCCATCAATATCGGCAGATCCTGAGGTAGCAGATTCATTCAAAAATATGATTTTATCTGATCCTAGCTTCTACCAAAGTGCACCCATAGCCCTGGTTCTCGGTTCACAGATATACGTGTGGCTTATGCATCAAGGGATAATCCAAACACCAGGACATCCATTCGCCCAGAGCTCAGTGTTCGGCTGGGTTTTATCCGGACCATGCCGGCTACGATAAACTTTATTTTCTCTTTTTTTGAACCTTCTCATTTTTTTGTATATTGAAATCATACTTTAAGCCTTACCTATAACCTAGCCCTTGTTAACATTAAGAATCAACATCTGAAGTGATGTTACTGAACTCTAATTGATAATTTTTTGGATTGAACACTTCTATGTACCTAAATCATAATGAAGTTTTTGCACTGAATCATGTTTTTTTCATCTGACCTAGACACACTTCATTCTTGAACAAAGTTTCTGATTCTATTATTTTCTTTTCATGTACCGAGGAAACTATGGAACAATGTTGCAGACAATCCTGAAATTGAATTGCAGACAGTTCTGGAATCAAGTTACAGCCAATCCTGGAATTAAGTTGCAGAAATCCTGGAATTAAGTAGCAGAGATCCTATAATCAAGTTGCAGAGATCCTGAAATTTAGTTGCAGATAATCCTGCAAGGTGGGCGGCAATGTCCAGGTGGCAACCACCTTCATCCAACTTGTCATCGATTATACATAATCGTTATGTATAATCGATTATACATAATCGTAATGTATAATCGATGACAAAACAACTAAAGTAACATCATTGGATGACTTTAGTTTACATTTTGTAAACAAAGTAAAATAGGGCGACATTGTTCGTCAAAGACTAACTTAATATATAGCGCCGCGAGTGATTTTTTCCTCTTTAAAATCTTTATCTTCACCACTGGATCACACCGCGCACTTAAATCGTCGAAGTAATTAATTTGTAAATTCCAATAAAGTAAATTTTATAACGTTTAAAAAAAAAACTGCATATGGACCAAAACGCAGACTGTTACGTTACATTCGTATGCATATTTTGACATAAATTATTCCTAAAATACATGAAATGGAGTACTTTAAATATTTTTTATGGATGCATCTAAGAGTATGCTTCTGTAATGCCATTTTGTATTATTATAAAAATGTTTGTATGTTTTGTCATTTAGGAGTTATGAACGTGTCAGCATGGACTGTTACGATACATAATTTTGGAAGAAGATTTTAAAGTTGCCTCACATTATTGGAAAAGTCTGCTCTTTTGGTGGACTGTTTTCAACGTGAAGCTTATAATTTCCAAGCTTTAGGATGATAGTAGTTAATTAAATTTTAATTACATAAAAAAAATGTTTTTGAGTTCTTCTATGTTCGGACTGTTACGTTACACGAAGAGACTGTTACGTTACCTTTGCGATCTACGTTGGTATAAAAAGTAAAATTAAGCATTAAAATGGCATAAATTCTTTAATTTCACAATATATCAATAATTCAGAGGTCTTACGATTAGACATTTAAGAAGCTTCAGGTAATTGACATGGAATCCAAAAGAACCAACAAAGCTCTAATTATTCACTGAACTCATTAAATTTTATTTAAAATAATTTACAAAGTGGAGATTAGTAAAAACTAAAAATCGAATACTTGTTTCGAAGTGGTAAAAATGATGATTGTTCTACCAATCACTTGAATTTAGTGAGCCGACTCTACATCGCGTATACTTTTTGCACTAGCGAAAATCGCAGGCGCGTTCAAAATGTAAATTATATTGAAGAAATCGCGTTCATTACCTTCCTCGATGGCGATTCTCGATTCTGTACGATGAAATGCAGCAACAAAGTATGAAGCACAGTTCACGATACATTTACGAAACAAAACATGCTTCATCACAATCATTTTGATAGCTGCGCCTATACCATCGATACAACCTTTCCCGTGAGAAGAAGTAAAATAGTCTTGATAGCAAAATTTACATGTAGGGAATGAGAGTAAAAGATAAATTTTGTGTGCATTGAGTTGTCAGGTACGAAAATCTTTGATTGAAATTTTTCGCTATGATAGAAGGCAGTAGTAAGCAAGGTTAGCTGTTTTTGATACCAATGTGCACTTTGCACTTCGTCTTGTCCCTCGCAGGCAAAATATTCAGCAAACTCAATTTTCAGCGTGCCCTCCTTGCTAAACTTATAATTTGATGCTCTAGGGCGATCTAAAGATTCTCAGTTCGTTCTTCTAAATATTATCGATGAAAAAAGACTGTTACGTTACACATTGTTTTTGGCTCTGGACACACACATAAGTAAATGACCTCTAATTTCTTATTTTTTTTAGAAAATGGACTAAAAGTGCTCGGAGAAAATGAGGTCATTCTCTTTTGTTGACGTGCTAGATTTTGCATCAAAAGACTTTCTGGGATTTTTGACTGTTACGTTACATCAAAAAATGCGGTTGAATTCTTTTTCATACAAAATGCTGATAACCTATTTTTTCCTTCAAAAATTTTATTTAGTTACTTTCACTATACCTAGATCTACCTCATAAAAGCGGATAGTACGTATAAAATAATATATATTGAATACAACGTTTTTTATTGACTCGTGTTGTATTTTTGTCAATTTTTATTCATAAAGAGGCAGCAAGGAAACAAGTGTAAGTTCTGGCAGCAAGCAACAGATTTCGGGTTGACATTTGTGTTTCTCGATACTTTGCGATATGTATATACAACCAGAAAATAATGAAGATCCCTCGAAATTTAAAAAAAAACATTTTTCTCCGTAGTTTACTTTTTTGCGTTTTGGTCCATATGTAGTAATTTCAAACGATCCTTATAAGTAGGAATATTAAAAGAGTCAAACCAATTTAAGCCTTTGAGAGCAATATTAATAAATTTTTTTTAATTCTTTTTATATGAATATAATAATATGGTGACCTTACTTGGCTGGCATACTCTAAGTGAGGACGCACTATTGTATTATATAATGCCACCGTTACTTAATGGCTATTACATTTTTTTACCGACCTCTTAATCATGCCAAGTAGGGATGAAGCTTTTAATAAATTTGATTAACCTTCACAATGGCACCAATGTTTAACTACGGGAATGGGCATTATTAACAAATGTTAATATTTTGGTTTTCATGCAAAATGTATGCAAATTTGCATATTTACTATGATTTTTGAATTTGAATAATTCGATATAGCATATTTTGTGAGAGCTCTATGGTTACAATATTTTTGGGGGAATCCTATAATCCAGTTGCTAGGTTTTTTTGTGGTCTTGAAATTTCGTAGCAGAAGTGAGCTTTGTAATAAAAAAAAATAGTATTTAAGTCTCATAAGTGGAAATGGCAGATAATTACAAAAAAATTTAAAAATCTATGTAAGTGCTTCATTTGTGGCTCAGTAAGTACAGTATGAGCTATTTTTAAATACCAAAATATTGAAATTTTCCAATGTTCAGGTTATCGTATGAATTGCAGGCAGAGTACTAAGGACATTTCATTGCCAATATAAACTCGGATAAGCACAATGTGGAAACAGAGGTAAAGAGGATTAAAGAGGATGTATCAGCCTGAAGGATATGATGGGGAAGCCTCTGATGCAGAAATATAAGCATATTCCGTACAACTCGGGCACGGGATCGACTCAGATAAGTGACGATATGCCCCGTTTATTCCGATATGTCAAGTTTTTTTTTTTATTATTTTGCCTCCCAAAAAGTCTTCTTTTTTTATTCGTTAACATGTTTGATTGGGGGCATAGGAAAACTGGTAAGTAGAAAAATCTATTCTTAAGTGTTTTGGCTGAACTGTTACGTCACGCGTAGTGCTAACGTTCACGGCACGCTCATGCTAGTGTTATATCTTGACCAACACTTCTAAACTACTGAGCCGATTTTGACAAACTAAAAATGGTTGCTTTCATATTATCAAGAAGAATCTAATAAAGCTAATATTACTTCAAAAATCTGTTCACAGAGGGCGCTGTACGCAAAAAATAAAATATAATAATTATAATTACATAATTATATAAGTCACATAATTGAATAAGTCATAAGTCACAGCTTCTAAAAGACTAAGCCAATTTTGACAAACAAAGATTTTAAGAGGACTAAAATGAGGGTACCTATGTTTCAAAAATTTGTTCATAGATTTTGCTATGGGCAAAGTTATATATATATATTAGGGTGTCTTTTTTCAAACTTAAGGAGAGGGATTTTGTTTATTTTTTCCTATATTATAGCTTGAGGAATAAATATAATTGTCCCAACATTTGGGCTTCGTATCTCAAACATGTAAACGGCGCGGGCAGAGTTTATGTCCGATTTCGTTGAAATTTTACCTTAGGTGCCAAGTTATAGAGTTTTGTGATTTTTAGTTGAATGGGGTACGCCACCCACTGTCGTAAAACCACACCCACATTTTTCATGTAGCTGAAAATGCGGATAAAATACACCCGAAGGGGTTCTTTTTTAAAAAAAAAAGTTTGCGGTCCTATTAGCCTATGTTTAAGCATTGGACCCGAAGGGAATACTCCCCAAATTTCAGCTTTCTAGATCATAGCTGTGAACGCCGCAATCAGTTTGTTTCCAATTTAATTAACGACTTTTTACTAAAACGTAAAAAAAATACTATAGGTGCCAAGATATAGCGTTTTAAGTATTTTAGTTGTATGGGAAGTGTCACACCCTATTTTCAAAAAATGCCCACATTTTTCGAGTGGCCGAATGTAAACAATTTACATCCCAATACCAAATTTGAAGCTAATAGCTTCCATAGGTTAAAGCAATTTTTTTATATTACGAGTAGAGCATTACGAGTGATTTTGTTATATTAGGGCTAGCTTACAAGAAAAAGGATTTAGTTTCACAAAGACTTTTTCCATGTATTTTGGGGCGTAGTTTCCAAAAATGGCAACCATTTTTTTTTTTTCTTAAGAATCGTTTTCGAGATATCCCCAAAAAACCCCTTTTTCGGCACTTTTTTTATTTATTGGGCTATATCTCGATTAATTTTTTTTTGACTCAAAAACGTTTTTCAGCACTCCAAAGATATTTTTATTCCCTTTCTAACGGTATGCTGTTTCCTTGAATCGAATAAGATTTGATGGAGTTACAAGCGCTCAAAGTCCAAAAAAAATGGATTTTTTGGACTTTTTTTAAAAATCACTAAATTTCAATTGCTCCATTTGAATGAATAATTTTTTCTTTTTCATATTTTTAGAATTAAAAATAAGACTATTCTTTTGCAAATACTTTAAGTATAATTTTGCGGATACCGGACAAAAAATGTAGAAGTTATTCGAGAAAACAATATAAAACTTTCAATAAAATTGAACGAAAATACATTTGTTTTTTATCAGAATCGTATGTATTTTCGTTCAATTTTATTGCAAGTTTTATACTGTTTTCTCGAATAACTTTTATTTCTTGTAAGCTAGTGTTATTGATTTTTTTGAAAAATAACAAAAATTTTATGTATTTCTCGTCCGCCCGGTACTACTATAATATTTATAACGTCAAAACTAATTGAGGCTCCACGATTTTTTTAACAAATTATAATTTGGAAGGGTCCAATGCATCTCTGTAATTTTTTTCAGATTTTTTAGAGGCGGAGCCCATCATTAAAACTCAATTTTTGATGAAAAAATTGCTAACTAACAACAAAAATGCAAAATTGTTGCAACTTATTATCTACAGAAACTAAAAAATTTCGTCACGATCAGTCAAGCAGTTCAAAACTTATAGCATTTTGAAAAAAATGTTAATGAAAACTTTGATTAGCAATAATTATTACAAAAACAATTTTTTTTAAAAAATTTTTCCGTACACTACTTTCTACCACTTGCAGCTACTGATTTATATAAAAAATTTTGAAAAACATTTCAGACATGTCGTTTTCACGTATTCTGACTTAATATGCAATCCTAAGTAACCAAATTAACGCAGATTGTGCAGTTTATTTGTGATCGTTCAATGTGCAAACCTAAGTAACCTAATCGACCCAGCTCGAGCAGTTTATAAATAATTAAATCTGCAAACCCAAGTAACCGAATCGACCCAGCTTAAGGTATCTATTGATAGTTGAATCTATATTGAATCTATATGAATCTGCTACGAAACGAATTAAACGTCCACTAGTGTACAAAATACATGTATTCCCGATAGTTTTGCGCCTTTGTCTCTTGTATTTTCTAGATCTATATTTTGTAAACACGATTCCCCAATATGTGCATGCGAATTTATTTATTTTTACGATGATCATTTGAATTTTTTTCGAATTCTTCTTTATGCTTTTTGGAGGAGAAAATGAATTGAAATGAAATTTTCGTAAGAATCGTAAGAAACGAAATCGACCCAGCTGGTGCAATTTTTTGGTCTTTGAATATGCAATCATAAAAACCCGAAAAAAATTGCACGAGCTGGGTTAAGCTCGGGGCCCCCCGCACTGCGGGGTTTGCGGACGCTCAGCTACGCCACTGCTTGTTCTTCATTTTTGGTTGAGCAATTATTAAATTTTTCGATTCGAACAAGCCCAATATTTGTTAGAAGTAGTGCAACTCCATCGACAAAACCATCCTACTTTCAATTTCAATTTTATTTATATTTTCATTGTACATTAAGAATAAATTTCTTTTGTATACAACAGAGTTGGCAAACAAGAATATAAAATAAAGCTTGTAATTAAAGTAAATAAAGAACTTAAATACTAACAAAATATAGATAACATACTTATGTGTACTGATTTTTTAAGAAATAAAATTAAATAATTAATAGATTTATGTAACATAAGTAAAGGGAATAAAAGATTTAGAAGAGAGTAAACAGAATACATAATCAGATGATATAATATATAAGAAATAAGTGAAGCTGCTCATTTATTTAGAAAAATATTCGTACACGGAAAGTCTAAATTTTCTTATCCGAATAATGGTCTTATAGTGATTCGGCAGAGAGTTCCACAATCTAACAGCGTTGATGAAAAACATTCTTGTTGTATTTAGACAGTTATATTTTGGAACAATAAGAATATGACTCCTTTGCGATATACTAAATTGTAATTTATCAAATAGATATAGGGGTGTTTTAGAATCCATAAGCTTATGTATATAGACAAATGCACTTTCTGAAGCTGAGATAGCTTATTAAGTCACAGCCAAGAATACTTTTATTGAATTGGGAGATGTGGTCAAATTTACGTAAGCCATAGACATACCTTGTTGCATGATTAAACGCAATTGTTAATTTTAGTTGAGAATTTGAGTCTAGCTTACTATATACTAATTCTCCGTATGTAATAATTGGCATAATTAATTGAATTTCAAGCTTACGCCTTGTGTCAATAGGTGTGTATTCAACTGACGATCTAAGGTTACGTATGTTGAATAAAATGTTGCGAACTACACTGTTTATGTGATCAGAACACGTCAGCGAAGAGTTTAAATGAAAGCCAAGACTTTTTATATTTTTAACTAACCTTAGCTTCTCATTACCTATGAGCAGACAGGATATGTCCTCAAAGAAAATTTAATTTTTTGAAATGGCCAGTACATACGATTTTTTTTGCATTAAGTTGAAGACAGTTTTCATCATATGAAAATCTTATGTCATCAGTTATTTTTACAGTAGCAGTAGCGCAACTGTGGCCAGCTCTAAATCCCGACTGCAACTGAGACAGAAGGTTATTTGTTTCAAGGAAATCTGATACCTGTTTTGTCATCAGAGTTTCACACACTTTGGAAAAGCAAGGCAAAATACTGATAGGCCTAAAGTCACTCGTTTCACTTGCTAAGGTTTTCTTGGCTACAGGCATAACTACAGCAACTTTCCATGAGTGAGGAAGAGACGATGTGGTAAAGCAATGGTTGATAATGTGAGAAAGTGGACTTAAAATATAGGGGAGGATAAGTTTGATAAATTTCAAAGAAATACCATCTTCACCAATAGCATTCGATCGAATTTTCATTATTGATTTTTCAACTTCTTGCTCAGTAACAGCAGAAAATTGAAAACTATGCTGAGCAGCATAAATTGAAAAGTCCATATTTCCACTTGTAGGAATATAAGAATTGGAAAGAAAAAAGTTGTTAAGCTCATTTGGATCAATATTGCATTAAGCATTGCATTTTCACCAATGCCAAATGATTTTAGGTTCCTCCACAATATTTTAGAGGGGGGGTCTTTGTTTAGCTTGCCTTGTAATAAAAACTGACACATTTCTGGCAGCTCTATAATTTTCCCAGCTATCAGCAGTTGGGTTTTTTTCCACAATCGGTAAGACTTATTTCTTTTTTTTAATAGCCAGCTGAACACGTTTATTAAAAATAATAAACCGAACAGACGCTGCAGTACACTATTAAAGTCAATAACATAGAGACATCTAGATTGTGAAATTCATACAACGTACAACGCCATCTAGCATCTAACATTCTGGATAATTGTGAGCTCAACGTCAGTGCGCCATGCTGGTGAATTGTGGTGAATTGTGGATAGTGGTAGAATGCACGCTACAAAGTAGCACTGGTGGGTTGTAGATAATGGTAGAATATACGCCACTTAGAAGGTACTGGATTATTCGAGAGAGTGATGACTGCAGTATAAAAGGGTTGTCATCTGAGCTGAGTGACAAAGTAGTATTTCAACAGTTGAGTTAGAACAGCGAAGTAATAAGCAATAAAGTGAATACAGTGTGATCCGTTGTAGAACAAAACAGTTTTCTATACAGTGTTAAATTAATATTAGAATTTGAACGTTAATAAAATAAACCATTTTATAACTAAATAAGTTTGTGTGTTTTTAATTGTTACACAATCCAGTGATCGAACTCAGAAACAATATGTTTAAAAATGTTACAGATGAAAGAATTGCAGCAGATCTATGACAAACTTATGGAAGAAGAGCGTAAATGGGAGCATGCTCGAAAAAACTTCCTCCAATTAGGTGTGCTAAAAGAGAAGGATAGAGGAAGCGAAAACGTGGATCATCCTTTTGTGGAGTCATTGCTCTTTTTGTATACTATAAGCAGTGTTGCCACTGAGAAATTTATTTTCCTACCAAAATTTTCTCGAAAACCTACCAAAATCGTTTGTAACCTACCAAAACTTTACAAATTAAAAAAAAAAACCTTTTTGCAGCATTGAACGCGTTTATTAACATTTAATGCTGTTTAAAATAATATGGTTGTGTGTCGTCGTTTGAAATGCTAACACATCAAATGTCGGGCAAGTGTGCGCAAAAACTTACCACATGATACATGCAGAGTACAATTAAGCGATAAACGTTAGAAGAAAGAAAAATAGTAATTAATAATCATTTTGAAGGCAAAACCGATCGCAAAGTTACAAATTTTTTAAGAAAATGAAAGCCAGCGGTTCATGGTATTATTAAATGATATAAAGAGGACAAAAGGATTTCAAATAAACAACGTACAGTGGCAAAAAAAAAACGTTTATCTCGATAGACGAAAAATGGACCATCCAAGCTGTCATCAAAAAAATTATGTTATTTACGGCCGGTTTCACAGTGTTTAGTTAACTAAAGATTTGAGGTTAACTATCCAATTTCAGTTTCATAGCAATTAGTTAACCAACCAAATTTGACAGGTTAACTAATAGTTAACTAACAGCTGATTGCTGTCATAACGAAAAAGAACATAAGAAATAAAAGCACAAAGTTTCAGAAAAGCAAATAAGTACCTATATAAATATGGGTTCAGATTGTGACTGCAAAGTTCATAGTGATTCAGATATTGAAGTAGTATGGAATATTGCAATTGCTCGTCGAAAAAAAATATTAAGATCCCGTCCATATTACTTTCGGTAGGTTCCTTGCAAGCCGTTAAAATCGTCCACAATGGTCCGCCATATTTTTTCCTTCTCGTCTAGACTAACTTTATCCTTTTTTTTGCATTCGATGATGTTTTCAAAGTTGCCGACCAGCTCCAACTAGCAATTTATTTCGACTGCCAAAAATTTAGAAGATCTTGTTGTTGATTCCATTTCACAAACTATGAAATGTCAAATAAAAAACAAATGTTTTGTGCAGTGATGCCAAATTTTGTACAAAAAATTATCATTAGTTAACCAATGTACTGTGAAACTGAACAACTTAAATTTGGTAGTTAACTAACAGACATTAGTTAAGTTAATTAATTGGTTATCTAAACACTGTGAAACCGGCCCTAATAGTCCTTGTAACTTTTGTTTCTAATACTGCGGGTTTGAGCACACATGCAACAATTTAGATGTGCGATCAGTCGCAACACTATTTCGTCACATTGTACATACCTATGCTTATTCCCAAACGTAATTTGTATGCAAGAAAACAGAGACCATACCCACTTGTTGAAGATAGGGTTGGCAAAAGCTTATTTCCGGATGTAAATATTTGCTTCCGGATTCGAAAAACTTTACGAAAAAATTTCAATTTTCGATTTTCATAAAAATTTATCCTAAATCCTACCAAAATCAGGTTTAACCTACCAACCTACCAAGAGGAAAAAAACCTACCCGATTTGGTAGGAAACTACCAAAAACGGCAACGCTGACTATAAGAGAAAATAGTTTACTAATCGAGGAGGATATATTTGATTTAGGGTTTATACATTCCTTCGATGCAATAATAGACATTGAGGAAGACATAGCCTTTTGGAGAAAAAATTTAATAGAATGTTTGTCCAAGGAAATACATTGTCATTCTATACTTTTAAAAGAAAATAAAATGAAGTAGTATTTGGGTTAATTGTTAAACTAACTAACTTTTCCTCAGAAATAGTGACAACTTCATGTTCCTTTGTACGACGTATATTGTTTGAAAGAATAGTTATCTTGATGATTTATCAAATTTTATATGTTAATATTTCAGATTATGAAAATAATAAACTAAAATAAAAATAATGTGACAGCTTCTTGTCATTCTTATCAGTTTCTAAAGTTGAGGAATTTTTGTTTTTTAATTTTTTTGTTTACAAATTATTGCAATAAACATAAAATGTGTGATAAGATTGTGGTAAATAAAATAAAATATGTGTCAAACTTGCTTTACCTACACAATTTTATATAATATACTATAGATCATAAAGCAAAAAAAGTGTTGTGATGTCATGATATTTTTTATTTTCAATAATTCAGTTTACAAAGTTTTAAAAGTAAAAGAGATTATTAATATTATTTTAAATTACTTTCTTGATTTCACCTCTTAAAGGTAAATATTCTATTACACGGCCATGTATTACTAAGCAGTATGCTGATGTATTGGCTGGTATAGGTTTGTTTGTTTCAGTATCAAATTCAATTCGAACATCGATTGGACCAATCTTAACTGATTCATTCTGGTAAGTAACATCAACAACAATAAGTGGTACAAGAGTCATATTCAACTACATCTAACAGTGGTTGTAGCTCTCTCATATAATAACTTTGCTGAAATTTTATATACTTACATGCCATATAAAATAGCATATTGACCCATATCAAAACGACTATTCAAATCATCACATGGATATGAGTCAGAGTTAAGATAGACTTTTAGGTTAGATATGTTGCAATGATCATACGTGTTCCCATCATCTCTATTCTTATTCTTTTGTAGTCCAATTACAATAAATCGCGGTCTCTCATTTTGTGGTGTTAATTTCACATTCCATAAAACCTTTGTACTATTTGTCAGCAGAGGATTAACATGACATTCCCAACTTCGAAATGCGATTGGTATAGGACTTTAACTACTGATTACTTTAAACATATGGGAAAACTATTTTTATTCCTCAAGCTATAATATAGGAAAAAATAAACAAAATCCCTATCCTAAAGTTTGAAAAAAACACCCTAATAGGTATACATATGTATATATATTAGAGCGGTTCAAAAAAAAAACTGTTTTGATTTTTTCACGATATGTCAGCGGATTACAATAGCCTTATATGTCTGTCCCCATTAATAGGATAAAGGTTAATATTGAAAACTGGATTAGATTTCAAAAATCTTGATTAAAAAATGCAGCAAGTTGTAGAGGTTATAAAATTTTCCAACAAAGTGGGTATGGTTTTCGGGAAACTATCGATCGGGGAATTCAAATCCGTGATTGGTTTTTCTTCTTCTTCTTCGTTTCTTACAAAAAAATTGACAATTGACCGGACAAAAGTAAAAAAGTACCGATTTTCCACTTTCTAGCTCCAACACCTCAAATATTATGTTACCGCTGATCCCATGAAACACCATTTTTAATGAACTGATATTCCCTTAAATGAATGCCGCAACCGCATATCATTATCTTATTTCAAAACAAAGATATCTGCATTTTTCTAAATAAGCAGACCTGATTTTTTTCGAATCGTGGTCGACAAATTTGCATATTAAGGTGATTAAATTTTTTGAAAATGGGTTGTTTACTTAAAACAGTGGGCGCTAATCCAGTTTTCAATATTAACCTTAATCCTAGTAATGGGGCTCTTCCAGACATATAAGGCTATTGTAATCCGCTGACACATCGTGAAAAAATCAAAAAGTTTGTTTTTTGAACCGCTCTAATATATATATATATGTATACATATTTATATAATACTATACTAGCATTACCCTGTGTGCATCGCCTCACCTCAACCGTGGTGTAGATTCGATGTGCGGTCTGCGTGAAAATTCTATCTAAAAAATACTTTTGTATGAGAACCACCCTTAGTATGCACCCAAAATAAAATTTTTACAACTTAAGCAGTGCCTCTTAATATGAAAACCACGTGATTTAAATTTCATGAGAATCGATTAAGCGGTCTTCGAGAAAATGATATTTAAAAAATATTTTTGTGTGAGGGCCACCCTAAATAAAAGTTTTGTATCCTTAGTTTTGCCTTTTAACATAAGAGCTATGTACGTGGTGTAAATTCGGTGTGAATTGACTAACCTGTCTTTGTAAATATGATATTTAAAAATATTTTTATGTGAAGGCCACCCTAAGTATGCACCCTAAATAAAATTGTTACAATCTAGTCTCTGCCTTTTAATATAAAATCCATTTGGTGTAAAGTCCAAGAGAATCGATTAAGCAGTCTCTGAGAAAATGCTATTTTTAAAATATTTGTGGATCAGGGCCACCCTAAATAAAAATTTTGTGGCCTTAGCTATGCTTCTTAACATTAGAGATAAGAAGTGTAAATTCAGTGTGAATCGATTTATTTGTCTTCGCGAAAATGATATTTAAACATATATTTGTATGAGGGCCACCCTAATTATGCACCCTAAATAAAATTTATATATATATTTTTTTTTAATACATAAGTTCAACTTATTATCTACAGAAACTAAAAAATTTCGTCACGATCAGTCAAGCAGTTCAAAACTTATAGCATTTTAAAAAAAATTTAATGAAAACTTTGACTGGCAATAATTATTGCAACAATTTTTTTTGAAAAATTTTTCCGTACACTAGTTTCTACCACCTTCAGCTACTGATTTATATTTTATAACTTTAAAAAACATTTCAGACATGTCGGTTTCGCGTATTCTGACCCTAATATAATAATTATTAGTCTTAAACAAATCAAATTCTTAAAAATTAATTTTTTTTTTTTAAATATGGGTAGTAAAAAATCAACATATTAAAAATTACTGAAGAGTTCTAACAGTTCTTTGTTTCGCTGTTCTTGATGGACCAGGTGTTGCGAGTTCATTATAATTAGTACGGATTGAAACGTCACAGAACGAAATTTCTTCCACATCATCTGAAATGGGAGTATCAGTTTCATGGGATGATGTGGAAGAAATTTCGACCTCTGACGTTCCAATCAGCAATAAAGACAATGAAATCGCAACACCTGGTCCATCTAGAACAGCGAAGCGAATGAGAATGCGCTCAACTTTGGAATAATAAATTGCATGTGGATTAGGCCTACTGGGTATGCCATGATAAAAAAACGCGCCGCTTACTCTACCTCAAGGTGCTGTGGAAATGAGTGTTTTGGCCAAAACGCGTGTGGAAGTATACTTTGCGGCGCTGGTACGCCAAAACTATTGATTTTACGAAAAAAAAGATTATAACATAAATTGTAGGAAACTTCCTCTAGTTTCATTTTGTATATATGTGTTTTTATCATTAAATGAGTCTCCTTTCTGCCTCATTGTCAAAAAACTTCTTTTGGGCGCCATTTTTCCAATATGGTGGTGCGAGCAGCAACAATACGAGGTGGCAAAGTTGAAATTCAGAAAGAGCACATGAAAATCTATAAAAATACTCATTTTCAAAACTACCGCAAAACTACCAAATGATTGTACTATTAGAAAAGTACACTCAAAGCAACTGCGTTTTACGCAGTTGTAAAAATATAACTATTTCACCAACGTGTACAAAATGAGAAAGAATTAAGCAAATTTTTATCACAATTCTAAATATATACCTAAATAACTGTATTTGTGAATAATAATAATGCAAATATCGTCATTACTTTCCTTGCGGTCATACAATTAACGCACTCACCTCTATCGATAACATATTGGCAAATAATTCGGCTATCTTACTTCCTTCCGTGTGGTGATCACATTTCAACCGCAGTTTGCATCGAATTAAATCAATGTACACAGAATGTCAATTGTTTTATTTTAAGTATCAGTCTTATATAGCAACACATGGTAGCTAAAATGTTATTCATAGTTGGGGACACAGCATAAAATATATTGTATTTCATTACACGTTTTAGAAAAATGGTATTTATTGAGTTTGTAATAAAGTTCAAAATTTCTAACGTTTATTAGGATATTCAGGTAATTCGCCATCTAGCAAACATTTAAAGAAATAGCTCTTTATAACATTAGACTAATACTCAGGGAAAAAAATCTTTTATATGAAAAAATCTGCGTTACTGAAAAAGACAACTGAGTTACCGTAATTTACGGAAAGATATAAAATGTTGCTATAATTTTATTTTTTAGATAATGAATTAATTGTATTAGATTTGCAAATGAGTGTATTTTTTCCATAAATTTCCTGGCTTTTTGCATAAAAAGTGAAATCAATCTAAAGAGACCAAGTATTGGACACTAAAAATACTTTGGCCCGTTTATCCACTCGCATTAAGATAAAATATTAATTAAATAACTAAAACAAATTTTATGAACCATATGGCAGTATTTCTATTTATAAAATTTGCTATTTCGGTCCTATTTCCTAAATCAGTCCACTTTTCTCTATTTTATTTCGTTATTTAAGAGCGATAGCTTTGATTATAAAATCTTAAATCAAAAAACTTCAAAAATCGATTAAAAGATTTTTTTGTTGCATACGATTGCCAATAAACTGAAGTTGATACCATTGAAAGAATTATTAGCTTAACCATGCACAACTCATTTACATAAAGACTCTTATTTAATACGATTTTGATCGAAATTAATACTTAAAAAGTCCTCCATAAACATTTCATGAAAGAAAAAAAATATTTCATTTATATTTTAAAACACAGTATACAATATATCTTCTACTTTCATAACAAAGCATTTTATTTTTAAATTGTACCACACAATAACACAATTTTTATTTCAATAATTAGCAGAAGCGAAAATGATGAGAACAAAAAAATCTTGCTTTCAAAGCTCAACTCCCGACCCGCAATACAACAAGTAGGAATAGTGGAGAGATTTCTCTAGATGACATGCGACAGACCGGTTATCACGCTTGAAGAATAACAGAGTAAGACAATTTTTTGACTACTTTATTTATGTGACTTTCGAGCGGTTTTATCATAGAATTACTACTATGTGCGACATAAAACGGGCGAAAAAAAGTTAGCTGTCCTGTAGAAAAAACAATCCTCTAAATTTGTTACTTACATTTCGATCAGTAGAAATCGCATTATCACTAAACCAACACAAAACACCGGTTTTTTTAAAAATTCAAAGAATTTTCGCCAGAATATCTTTACAGCTGTTTTACAGTTGCATATCAAGTCAATATTACTTAGTACCTGGTGACAAAATATGAACTTTAAGAAAGCGGAAATCAAGTATATACTGTCCACCAGCAGCTTGTTATCGTTAATACGCTGATTTTATGCGATTTAATGAGCGAAGTAAAAGAGTTATTTTTTTTTTGATATTTTGAAAATTTTTACAACATTTCGCAATCGCATATAAGGCGGCATATTCACTAAATGAAGTTAGCAATAGATAAATTATCAAGAAAACTACAATCAATCTCTCTAAGTGCAAGGAATTAGTACTTTTGTATAAACTAATAAATAAGTTGAGTTAAAGTTTCATCTGTAATGGCAAGCTGCAGCAGAAGTTTTGAATGCATCAGCAGTCCCGATTTGTTTTGTTTTATTTGCGGACAACACATAATTGGAAAAACGGGACGATCAATAATAACCACGATAAAGCAAACATAATCACATTATTTTAGATTCGCTATACAGGATTTAAGCAATTCATGGACACCCAGCCTTATATATTCAAGTTGCAGATTAACCTTAACTAAATGGGTAAATGGTGAGCCTCGGTATCTTAAGTTTGACATACCAATGATATGGTCAGAGACATCAAATCATTCTGATTGCTATTTCTGTAATACAGATATTTTTGGAGACAACCAAAATTTGGGTCAGCCAAGCGTAACGTCAGTCAAAATGCCTGTACCTCATAGCGACATTTTACCAAAGCGTACCAAAGCCTAATTCTCCTAGTTAAGCACAACTCACCATTGAAAGCGAATTGAGTCTTAGAACTATTTTATCTGGAAGTGATCTCGACACCAAAACGAAACATAAAATTATGCAAAACGAATTAAGTTATTTAGTTAGAGATCTTAAACTGTTTGTGAAGTAATAGGATCTCGCTAACAAGAATGGAATTGCCTACACGAAGCAGACCCCGTAACAGTTTATCGGAATGGAGGAGATAGATTCTCGCAATTTTTTACAAAAATGAAAAGTATTGGCTATTGCAATAACATCGAAGGCTTGTTTGAAGAATTTAGAATAAATAATAATCCGGCTAAAGGGCATCTGTTCATTGTTGGTTCCAAAACTAGCCTTAAAGCAGCTTTAATACACAATGGAAATGTACAACCATCGATTCCATTTGCTCATGCCATCAACGTTAAAGAAATGTTTAGAAATATTTCAAAGACTTACGTCTGATTCAGTACAACAAATTTATGTAGAAAGTTTGTGCAGACTTAAAGGTAACTATCGAAGTTGAAAAATTTTACTTAACAAATTCACACAAAAATGTGACATGTTTTAATGAATTTTTTACATTTCAATTCATTTCATTTGTTGCTGTCATCAGTGGTTTGCAAAGTGAACATACAAAATATTGCTGATTTCTATGCTTATGGGATAGCCAATCAAAACAAGAGCATTTTGTCCGGAAATACTGGCCACTTAGAAAAAAATACGATTTTTGTGCCTACAATAAACTGAACGAGCCACCGCACTATAGGCCAAACAGCACACTTGTCTGGCCAAAACCCAATTTATACAAGTGTCGCTATTTAATTTTTGTTAATGTAGTGTAACGGAGAATACCTCAAAATAAAGAAAACTGCATTTGGTTTTTGGAAAAAATAGTTTACCGTTTTTCAGCGATTTGTTAAAGTTGATGCATTTGCATTTTACTGTAATAACGCAAACGAGTGGTGATTTTTACTGTTGTTTTAACTATTGTGAAGTAATTTAAATAATTGGCTTTTTTTTAAATAAAACTGATGATGGTTTGTATAATGTAATTTAACTTAAAACATTTAAATACATTTTGGTTTTCTGTGAAAAAAATGAGACAAGAAATCAGGGATTTGTTAAATTTTTTAAATTTCCAACTTTGTGTAAGCTTTTAAAATTTTGTTGGGTCTTATGACACCCTAAATTAGTTCGATGTTGCTTGCTATTGTGAGTGTTATTTAGAAATTAAGATGCCCGATGTAGCACGATTTTTTTTAACGATTTTTTTTTGTCTGGTGACTTATTTTTCCGAAATTCTGATTTATCCGAATTCTGGTTGCAAAAGACAGACAAAAAGGAAAAAGTAGAGGCTGTTTTAAATTACTTATTGGAAAATACTGAGGATGCTACTAATCCAAGTTATTTGTGGCAAAGTGCGCATAATTTTTGCATTTGAGCTTACGAAAAATGGCTAAAAAGCCACTTTAAGTTGCCTGTTTCTTTGAATTTGTATTACATGCAGGTTACAAGTGTGGCAAATCAGAAATGAAGATAATAAAAATACAGTATCAGAAAAAAAAAACAATACAAGATTTATTTTTAAAAAAGCTTGGCCTCATAGTAGATAAACCGAAAGTAGTTGGTTTCTGGAGTACAAACGATGGCAAGACTGCGCGCCGAGGTTTTTCGGAACATGAAATGTTTTCTCAAATTACCGGCATTGACAAGGACTTGATTTTTCGCCTAAAAATAATTTTAATAAGCATGTCTTGTCAATTTCCTTTAATTGTAAACGAATTTCAAGTTTACTGCTTTGAAACCGCAAAAATTATGCAAAATATGTATTCCTGACTCCCAATGACAGCAACTTTACACAAAATGTTCATTCATTCTAAGGAAATTATAGAGGTTTTAGCTCTTCCTGTTGGTTGTTTTAGAGACGAATCAGCAGTCTCGACACAAATTATACAAATCTGATAGACTACATCATGCACGCAAAAGTAGCCGCGTTAATACACTTTCAGATTTGTTTCATAGAGCAATAGACACATCAGATCCAATAAATTCTTCGCTGTATTTAAATATACGCATTCAGAGTAAAAAGCGTCTCCAAATTCCGACAGAGATGATCCTATTATTAAGGTGTTATGAAACACGCGAGAATGAAGAAGAGGAAGATGAAATTGGGGAAACCGAAATTTTAAGTTCAATGTATAATGTATAATAATGTATGTATATGTAAACATTTTAACTAATTTATCTATAGAAAGTGATGCTTAAGTAAACGTTATGTATTTCTTGACCTAAAACTTCAATCTAAAAATAAAAACACATCTTTTATTTCATTAATTATGGAATTTTAAAAAATGTATTTCATGCCATTTTTGGCCCGGTAGCACAAGGGTCAATATTTTTCTCAGAGTTCTTCTAGCCTAGAGTCAACATAAAAAATGCATTTCCAGTTAATCACCTTGATAATATAGCCGTTATTAGTTTTGATCAGTGAAATGACTATATCTCGAAAACTGGATCCGGATGATACTTTTTTTTAAAATATTCTTTCTTAAAATTAAAAGCTACTTAAGAAAAAATAGTTTAAAAAGATGACGGCGTATGTCAAATTTCATTTAGAAATAGGGTCCGTAGGGATTAAAGATAAAAATTTTAAATTAATTTTTTAAGTTTTTTTACCCTATGTCGAACCAATTGAGTGGGCGTTCTATTTCATTTTCGCAAAAAGTACACATAAGATCCACCCTAATCTGCATACATATAGTATAGCAAATAACCAAAAAGTCATGAACATCTTGCACAATAAAATTAAATAGAAAAACTATTCACTTTGGTTTTATGATACACAAACATACTCGTAGATGATTTTAATTTTGCTGTGTCATAGATGGCTCCCTACGCACAAGAAACTTCGATTGCTTGGCTATATACATACTATTTGTATGTTCTTTAACAAATGAAGTGGGAATCAAAAACACTTCAGTTACTTTTAATATATTCAACTATTGCTTAGCATTAAAATAAAATCAGCATTGGATAAGTTATAGTTACCAAGAACTCTTAGCAGTCGTGTCATTTGGTTATTATGTGTGGTCCGTTGAAAAAAAATTATCTTAAAACACAATAGCAACAATAATGCAACTATATTGACCTGAATACTTAGGATATGCAGAGCCGCATCTATGGCGAAGGGATAATTGCAATTTTATATTAGTAGAAATTTTTGCTGCATAATTGATTATATGTTATGTAATATGTAACTAAAAATTCGAGTCAAGATTATTGAATTTTTATAAAAAATTTCATAGCCGAAAGTTTTTGCCTGCAGCGCAATTTATGTTATTAGTTCAAAAAAACAAACATTAATATGTATATTAAAAGCTTTAAAAATCTTAATACCGGCTGAATATTTTCATGCACCTGCGTAAGTTTTGCGTGGTTGAAGGTCGCAAAAATGGTTTTATTGCGAATATCTTGAAAACAGTAAGCTTTTCCAAGAAAATCATTGATAAATTTTATGTATCTAAAAAAGTTTGCTAAAAAAAAGAACACGTAGTTTTTCTTAAAGAGATAATCCTTCACTGGTAAGCAATCTCAAATCCAAAACCATAGCAGCCTTGGTCTTGCACATTGCGTCTTGGTTGTGCTCTTATGGTCTTGTTCTTGCAACCATAGTAGAGTTTTGATGTTGTGAAATGTGCAGGAGCAAGATTGTAAGACAATTTGCTCATAGCCCTGGTCAAGCACATTGGGTCTTGATTTTACCCTCGCGTTCTTTTTTGGCCTTGACCTTGTAATAAAAGCTATTCCTAGCCTTACAAATTGTAAAAACCAAGACTGATTTTTCTCATCGCCTGGTTCAATATTACATATATATATTATAACATGTTTCTTTTTTCTGCAATAGCTTTAAGCCTGCTTTCTTTCATGCTAAAGCTGACGGAAAAAATTGATTTGCTGATTTTAAATGGGTTTTAAAGAGGAAGTCCGGCAATTTACAATAGTCAAAAACATTCAAAAAAAATCCTCTCAATTCCTGACCGTCTTTCGTTCCAGGCAATTTATCGCGATAACAAAAATCTTATACTCTGTACTCACTCAGAGCCCAAACAGATTAAGCTGCACTGTAATAAAATCAGGGAGAGTGAGGGAGTGGTTTTTGATTTAATTCAGAGGCTCAATTTGGATCAAAAGTTGCTACACATAAATCTATTTATGGTAATCGAAAAAAAAGTAGCCAGTATTCCAATCTAAGTACATTCGCCTACACCTAATGTACTATGTACAATCATTTCATGCGTAAGCAAGAAACACAAATGCACCACTGTTCAGAGCACAATATGCGCCTGATATCGAACCAGCACTAAGATAGTTTCATATTATAATAAAACAAAAGGCGGTGTTGACAATGCCGACAAAATGCTTTCGAGATTCAACAAGTGGAAACCTAACCGCTGGCCGATTGGCATTTTTTCCAACATCATTGACATTGCAGAGAGAACTGCGGAAACAATGTTGGCAGAACTTTCTTCATGAACTTGGTCTTGCATTGGCCAAAAATTTTATGTCCAACAGAGCCAGAAATCTACGAAGTGCGTATTTTCTTTTATTTCTGCCTACGCTATCGAAATTATCATACAATCTTACTGACGACGAAAGGAAGAAGCCAGTCCTTCTGCCAAGCGGCCTAGAATGGTCCCACTACACGTAGACAAACGAGGTAAATGCACTTTTTTTTTTTTCATCGAGAAGACTTTACTCAAAGAGAATAAAAGCGGATTGGTTTGCTGTGAGTGCAACAAAATGTGTCCATGTGCATCAAATGATTTCAAGAACTGGAAAATAATTAATTATTTGATTAATTTTATTATATTTTTACTGTTACTACAAATTTAATTAATGCAATTTATAAATGTAACCAATAAACTTTTCTTCATTAAAACATTATTTTTCTTTTTAATTCCATACAAAATATATGCGGTTTGAAAACGACCCGCCAACGTAAGATTATACAAAATATTTAAAGGTCAGAAAAATCACTAATCACTAAGCATGATTTGGTTTCTATATCGGAGAAAAAAATTTAAATCAAAACAGTGAAAAACAAAAATCTACTCGTGCTTTGCCTTAATTATATGAATTACTCCTAAGAGTAAGCCCGGGTACCCGGGTACCTTGGATATTGAACAACGTAGGCAATTTTAGTTATTGACATAAGAGTTAAGGGTGTCTGATGGTCCATAGTAGTACCTGACCTTAATGCAGTAGCAAAAAACTCACCAGAAATAATTGGGCTAAGCAGGCCCATGCGCAGGAATCATCCATGGGAGGGGTTTTAAACTCGGACATTTCATGTTAGATTATGTTCATAAAAAACGTCAACGGTTAGAAGCATCCTCAAAAACGATATCTGCGTTATTTTGTTTTCGTTCCGAGAAAAACCAATGAATCACTCTTGATTCTCCTGAAGGTCCTTTTTGGCTAAAAAAACGTGTTTTTTGCTCATAACTTTTATATCTTCACAGAATGGATACCTGAATTTGCTTGAAAAATAAAAATGGCGTCATTGCAAAAAATTTTACGTTAAAAAACTTAAATTTTTTTTTTATGTTATAGATAATATTTAGTCTAAAAATTCGATTTTTCCAAATAAAAAATAAGAAAAAATCGAATTTCGGGACTGAATATTATCTAGTACCACGACACCGACCCTAGTTCGGTTTTTCGATTTAATGTTTGGAAAGTCGAAAAAATATGCAATATTTTGTTCGAAAAGTTGGAAAATATGGAAGATATTGAAAAAACATCAAAAAGTTTTGAAACAGGCAAAGGGCTGAAAGAGTCAAAAAACATGGAAAATGTTGAAAAACTCGAATAAAGTTGAATGAGGTTGAAAACGTCGAAATAAATTGAAAGAGATTGAAAAAGTCGATAAAATATCGAAAATGTTGAAAAAAATTGAGAGAGGTTGAAACATGTGAAAAAGACTGATAAAGTCGATAATATATGAAAAGTGTTGAAAAATTTGACAGAGATTGTAGATCTCTAAAAAATTGAAAATTTTGAAAAAAGTTGAAAATCTCAAAAAAGTTTGAAGTTTACAAAATTCGAAAAAGTCGAATGAGGTTGAAAAAGTCGTAAAAATATGGAAAATGTTGAGGAAAATTGAAAGACGTTGAAAAATGTTGAAACAGTTGAAAGAGGTTGAGAAACTCGAAAAAAGTTAAATAAGATTGAAAAAATCGAAAAAATATGGAAAATGTTTAACAAAAGTGTTGAAAGACGTTGAAAAATGTTGAATAAGTTGAAAGAGTTTGAATAACTCGGAAAACGTTGAATAAGGTTGAAAAATTCGAAAAAATATGGAAAATGTTGAAAATAGTTGAAAGAGTTTGAATAACTCGGAAAAAGTTGAATAAGGTTAAAAATTTCGAAAAAATATAGAAAATGCTGAGTAAAATTGAAAGAGGTTGAAAAAAAGTGAAAGAGGTTGAAAAATAATGAAGCAGTTGAATGAGGTTGAAAAACTCGAACTAAGTTGAATGAGACTAAATATAGGGTCAGAATACGCGAAACCGACATGTCTGAAATGTTTTCGAAGTTTTTTATATAAATCAGTAGCTGCAAGTGGTAGAAATTAGTGTACGGAAAAATTTTTTATAAAAAATTGTTGTTGCAATAATTATTGCCAGCCAAAGTTTTCATTAAACTTTTTTTTAAAATGCTATAAGCTTTGAACTGCTTGACTGATCGTGACGAAATTTCTTAATTTCTGTAGATAATAAGTTGAACTTATGTATTAAAAAAAAAAGTTGCAAAAAGTTTGCATTTTTGTTGTTAATTAGCAATTTTTCTATCAAGAATTGAATTTTAATGACTTGCTCCGCCTCGAAAAAATATGAAAAAAAATTACAGAGATGCATTGAACTCTTCCAAACTGGAATTCGTCAAAAAAATCGTGGAGCCTCAATTAGTTTTTACGGTAAAAATATTATAGTGGTACCGGGCGGACGATAAATGCATAAAAATTTTGTTGTTTTTCAAAAAAATCAATAACACTAGTTTACAAGAAAAAGGATCAGGTTTCTCATAGATTTTTTTCTATGTATTTTGGGGCGTAGTTTCCAAAAATGGCAACCATTTTTTTTCTTAAGAATCGTTTTCGAGTTTTTTGACGAATTCTAGTTAAGAAGGGTTCAATGCATCTCTGTAATTTTTTTTCAGATTTTTTCGAGGCGGAGCAAGTCATTAAAATTCAATTGTTGATAGAAAAATTTCTAATTAACAACAAAAATGCAAAATTTTTGCAACTTTTTTTTTAATACATAAGTTCAACTTATTATCTACAGAAACTAAAAAATTTCGTCACGATCAGTCAAGCAGTTCAAGACATATAGCATTTTAAAAAAAGTTTAATGAAAACTTTGACTGGCAATAATTATTGCAACAACAATTTTTTTTTCAAAAATTTTTCCGTACAGTAATTTCTACCACTTGCTGCTACAGATTTATATAAAAAACTTCGAAAAACATTTCAGACATGTCGGTTTCGCGTATTCTGACCCTATATTGAAACCAAATTTTGTTAGGATCACTCATATAGTATACAAAATATAACATAAAATATTTTAAGCTTGTATGGAAGGTCCCACGCCCACTAATGTAATCCCGTCAACATTCATATAATTTCAGATATTATAGTGACCGACACCTCTACACCAAATTTAAAAAATATTACTCCAATCGTACACTTAATAAGGCCTTTAACGTATTTTGCTTATATGGGAGGTACCACACCCACTATTGCAATCTCGTCGATTTTCGTTTAATTTCAAAGCTTATAGTAACCAACACCTTTGCACCAAATTTTAATGAAATTAATCCCACAGCACACTAAATGTAACTAACATATTAACGTTTTTTGCATGTATGGGAGGTGCCACGTCACGCCGTTTTGAGTAATATTGAATCAAAATTTTCAATTGTTGAAAGATGCCACGCCCTCTTCTCCGAATCCGCCCACTTTTAGTTTTATTGAAGATACTTATGATTTGCATCAGTCTACTAAATTTCATCAAAATATCTTAAATAGTTTGCGAGATATAACGTTATAAAAATTAACGTTTAGGGCTGTGCCACGCCCCTGTTACAGTCTTGAAAAACTTTAAACCTAGCCCAATCTTAATTTTGTTCACATATGCACGAAATCCCCAAGTTTCATCAAAATTGCTGCAGCCGTTTTCGAAATAAAGTTCAGTCCTGTACATATATACATATGTATAAACATACAATTTTAGCTCGTTTAATAATAGTAGATAATAGAAAACTAATTTAAAATTTTTTGGAGGCAAATTTTTTTCAGGAACGCAATCTTTATTTTTCAAATAAATTCAGGTATCCATTCTGTGAAGGAATAAAAGTTCAAGCAAAAACACGTTTTTTTTAGCTAAAATGGACTTTCAGGAGAATCAAAAGTGCTCCATTGGTTTTTCTCGGAACGAAAAAACAAAATTACGCAGATATCGTTTTTAAGGATCCTTCTAACTTTTAAGTCGGATCCGGTCTAATAGACATTTAATTATAATTATAGTTGTACATATGTATGTACATGTGTTTATGTTATGATTCGATATTCAGTAATAATATAAGAGCTAGCAGCCACTTTGCGAACCTACTAGATACAAAGCTAAGATTTTGGGTATACTTGATTTAGTACTAGTTTTGTATGAAAATCAAAGTCTGGCTGTCTTGACGCTGTCGCAAAATAAAGTTAAGACCTAGTTCTTACCCAAAATCGAAGATACAGGCTGACCCCACAAAAAAAAGAATAACTTGCATTAAATTATGAGAAAATTTTAAAAATTTCTTTAATTTTTTTGGATAGTAGGTACTGGGATTCGAACATCGTCTTTTTTTCAAATTTATTGATTAGCAAGTTTTCATTTTTGATACTGTATCATAAAAGAAGCTAACACCTACGCACACACATATGCGCTTCTTTTGTTTTGCGTATAGATAGAAAATCATTCCTTATTTTAAGATCGTGAAAACTAATGCAAATAATTAAATTCTTAAAGCTTCGTTGCATTTGGGAAATCATTTTCTAAATTCGGCAAAACTTTAACTTGAAATTATATAAGTAACTAGCATTACCCGTGGTGTAGATTCGATGTGCGGTCTGCGTGAAAATTCTATTTAAAAAATACTTTTGTATGAAGACCACCCTCAGTATGCACCCAAAATAAAATTTTAAAAACCTAAGCAGTGCCTGTTAATATAAAAACCACGTGATGTAAATTTCATGAGAATCGATTAAGCGGTCTTCGAGAAAATGATATTTAAAAATATTTTTGTATGTCGGCAACCCTAAATAAAAATTTTGTAGCCTAAGCTATGCCTCTTAACATAAGACCTACGTGGTGTAAATTCGGAGTGAATCGACTAAACTGTTTTCGTGAAAATGATATTTAAAAATATGTTTGTATGAGGGTCACCCTAAGTATGCACCCTGAGCCATGTAATGTAAATTCCATTAGAATCGATTTGGCGGTCTTCGAGTAAATGATATTTAAAAATATTTTTGTGTAAGAGACACCCTAAATAAAAGTTTTGTATCCTTAGCCTCTTAACATAAGAGGTACGTGGTGTAAATTCGGTGTGAATCAACTTACCTGGCTCTGTAAAAATGATATTTAAAAATATTTTTGTGTGAGGGCCACCATAAGTTTGCACCCTAAATAAAATGTTTACGATCTAATCTGTGTCTCTTCACATAAAAGCCATATGGTGTAAATTCCATGAGAATCGATTTGGCGGTCTTCGAGAAAATGATATTTAAAAATATTTTTGTGTGAGGGCCACCCTAAATAAAAGTTTTGTATCCTTAGCTAAGCCTCTTAATATAAGAGCTACGTGGTGTAAATTCGGTGTGAATTGTTTAACCTGTTATCGTGAAAATGATATTTAAAAAAATTGTGTGTGAGGGCCACCCTAAGTTTGCACCCTAAATAAAATGTTTACGATCTAATCTGTGTCTCTTCACATAAAAGCCATATGGTGTAAATTCCATGAAAATCGATTTGGCGGTCTTCGAGAAAATGATATTTAACAAATATTTTTGTGTGAGGGCCACCCTAAATAAAAGTTTTGTATCCTTAGCTAAGCCTCTTAATATAAGAGCTACGTGGTGTAAATTCGGTGTGAATTGTTTAACCTGTTATCGTGAAAATGATATTTAAAAAAATTGAGTGTGAGGGCCACCCTAAGTTTGCACCCTAAATAAAATGTTTACGATCTAATCTGTGTCTCTTCACATAAAAGCCATATGGTGTAAATTCCATGAAAATCGATTTGGCGGTCTTCGAGAAAATGATATTTAACAAATATTTTTGTGTGAGGGCCACCCTAAATAAAATGTTTGTAGCCTAAGCTATGCTTCTTAACATAAGAGATACGTAGTGTAAATTCGGCGTAAATCGATTTACTTGTCTTCGTGATAGTGATATTTAAAAATATTTTTGTGTGAGGATCACCCTAAGTATGCACCCTAAATAAATTTTTTTTAAGCTTATCTGTGCTTCTTAATATAAAAGTCATGTGGTGTAAATTTCAAAAGAATCGATTAAGCAGTCTTTGAGAAAATAATATTTAAAAAATATTTTTGTGTTAGAGCCACCCTAAATAAAAGTTTTGTATCCTTAACAATGCCTCTCAACATAGGGGCTACGTGGTGTAAATTCGGTGCGTATCGACTAACCTGTCTTTGTGAAAATGATATTTGAAAATATTTTTGTATGAGGGTCACCCTAATTTTGCACTTTAAATAAAATTGTTACAATCTAGTCTCTGCCTCTTAATATAAAATCCATTTGGTGTAAGTTCCAAGAGAATCAATTCAGCTGTCTTTGAGAAAATGCTATTTTTAAAATATTTGTGAATGAAGGCCACCCTAAATAAAAGTTTTGTGGCCTAAGCTATGCTCTTAACATAAGAGATACGTAGTGTAAATTCGGTGCGAATCGATTTATTTGTCTTCGTGAAAATGATATTTAAAAATATATTTGTATGAGGGCCACCCTAAGTACGCACCCTAAATAAAATTTTTATCATCCAATATGTGCCCCTTAACATAAAAGCCATACAGTGTAAATTTCATGAGAATCGATTTGCCTGTCTTTGAGAAATCGCTATTTTTAAAACATTTGTGTATGAGGGCCACCCTAAATATGCACCCTAAATAAAAGTTTTATAGCCTATGACACCCGCCTGATCGATACTAACATACTGTAAAAATTTCATCAAAATCGGCTCGATAGTTTCCGCGTGCATAAGAGACAGACAGACAGACAGACAGACAGACAGACAGACAGACAGACAGACAGACAGACAGACAGACAGACAGACAGACAGACAGACGGACAGACAAAAAATGAATTTTATATAATAGATTGCAAAAAGCTTTGCAAACGGTGAAGCCTTCTTATTGTCTTACCGTGGCTCTGTACTTTTTACAGAGCTAAAACGTTACAGAAATGAAAATGCTTCGCATAAAGTGAAACCTTTTCATATTTTTATTGTTAATCTGTATATTGTACGAACATGGACCGGACTCCAATCGCTCTTATTTTTGCAAATTTAATTTTTTGATGCCGGTAGCACACTCGGCAGCACACCTTTCAATGCATCCACACAAGTGAATTTATATAAAACAAGCTAAGGTGTTATCTTTTATTTTGTTAATCAATTAAGTGTCATCTTTTGTAAAATCAAAATTAAAAGTCCTGCCTCTTAACAAAATCCATTCTTATGGTGGAAAATGAATATTAAATATCATGGCCCATAATCATAGTCGCAAAATGAAGTTAAAACCTGGTTTTTACCCAAAATCGAAGACTGACCACATAAAAAGAAGAAAAACTTACATTAAATTATAAAAATTTTAAAAAATAGATTACCCTGCGTTATTGACACAAAATATTGTAGACACAGTGAACAAAAAGAATAATAAAAAAATCTAATTTATGAGGCAGCGTGGCGTAATGGTTAGGACTGTAAACTCATAGCCTTCAGGACGTGGGTTCGAATCTCGTCAGAAAAGATGTTTTTTTTTCTATAAGCACGTTTTAAATTTAAAAGCAGGAAAAGTGCTTTTAAATATTTACAACCAGGTTTTAAAGTAACATTTATTTTCAATGATATCAATAAAAAAAACATTTACATTCACGGGAATCGAACCCACGTCCTGAGGGCTATGAGTTCACAGTCCTAACTATTACGCCCGCTGCCTCATAAATTCGGTTTTTTATTATTCCTTTTGTTCACTGTGTCTACAATATTTTGTGTCAATAACGCAGGGTAATTTATTTTTTCTCATAATTTATGCAAGTTTTTCTTTTTTTTATGGCGTCAGTCTGTATCTTCGATTTTGGGTAAAAACCAGGTTTTAACTTTATTTTGCGACTATGAATATGGGCCATAGCTTTTAAAAAAATCATTATACGTTGGGAACGCTTAAACGGATTCCAAAGTATTGACGTTATATGAAAGATAATTTGATAAGCTATAACATTTGTTCACACATTTTTTAAATATTGTACATACATTTTGAGTTATATTTACATAACAATTTTTCTGATTTGAGCGATATTTTTTAAAAAAACCCATATTTTTTTAAAAAAATGTGTTTTTCAAAAAATTGTATTATTATATATCTTAGCTTTATTAACATGCTGAAAAAGTGCAATTTGTGTTTAATGTAACATTTACGTGAACTTTTTCTCATACTCACTCTTCTTCTACCGGAAAATAAAGAAAAGTAGTTCAATACATTTTTTGAAAACGGTAATTACATACACGGGTTTTTTTTTTTATACTTTTGGAGATGGATTTTATTTATTTTTTCCTATATTATAGCTCGAGAAATAAAAATAATTGTCCCAACATTTGAGCTTCCTAGCTCAAACCTGTAAACGGCGCGGACTGAGTTTATGTCCAATTTCGTGAAATTTCGTTGAAATTTAACGAAAAAACCGACTTGGTAAAACGTAGAAAAAGTCTGCCTTAGGTGCCAAGATATAGCGTTTTGGGTTTTTAGTTGAGTGTGGGACGCTAACCACTATTGTCAAACCACGCTCACATTTTTCGTATATCCATATTAATTGTAATAGGAAACAAAGTGCATGCGCCGTTCGCAAGTTTGATCTAGGAAACTGAAATTTTGGGAGAATTTTCTTCAAACCCGATTCTATTATATAGGCATGTAGGACCGCAAGTTTAAAAAAAATAAAAAGCCCCCTTCGGGTGTAATTTTTCCGCATTTTTAGTCACATAAAAAATGTGGGCGTGGTTTGACAATAGTGGGTAGCTTCCCCCACTCAACTAAAAAACTCAAAAGGCTATATCTTGGCACCTAAGGCAGACTTTTCCTACGTTTTACCAAGTCGGTTTTTTCGTTAAATTTCAACGAAATTGGACATAACCTCTGTAAGCGCCGTTTACAGTTTTGAGCTAGGAAGCTAAAATCTTAGGACATTTATTTTTATTGCTCAAGCTATAATATAGGAAAAAATAAATAAAATCCATCTCCAAAAGTTTGAAAAAAAACAACCTATGACATAAATGGCATTTAACTCCCAATTTTCTTGAAATTGAAGTATGTAAAGTTCAACGTGAACAAGAATATATGGGGCATTCCATGCCAAATCACCGACAACAAGCACACGAATTTACAGTCTTGTATTCGAAACCGTTATTGAGCAATCGGTTTTTTAAAATTTAAGGCAAAAAATTTTCAATTAACGATATACTAGTAATAAATAACGATATCAATAAAATAGTACAGACCTTTGTTTATAAAAAAAAACGTTGCCTGGAAAGTTTTCCGGTAGTTTTAAAAATGAGTAATTTAATAGATGTCGATGTGCTCTTTCCGAATATCAACTTTGCCACCTCGTATTGTTGCCGATCTCACCGTCATATTGGATAAATGGCGCCCAAAAGCAGTTTTCTCCTTTCTGACTAATTTTATTTTAAAAACACTTACATACAAAATGAAACTAGAGGAAATTACCTACAATTTATGTTATGTTATGTTTATGCTATAACCTTTTTTTGCGTAAAATCAATAGTTTTGGCGTACAATTGTTCGATTTGAGCAGATATATATTAAGAATATTTGCTAAAGAATGGATCTCCATTCTAAGTCTTAAAAATATGAAAGTCTTTTGAATTAATACGGAGCAATTAAAATTTAGTGGCTCTTAATAATGAGCAAAAAAAAATCACTTTTTTCTATTGCTTCACCGAGAACCGATAAATATCGTTCTCGTTATCGTTATCGGGACCGAGAACGAGAACGATAACGAGACGATAGTAAAAAAATTATTGCTCGTATTACCGAGGGCGAGAGCGAGAAAGGTCTGGCCGATATCTCGTTTTCGGCGATAATGTAGTTGTCTAGTCTTACATTCTTTATTTAACATATGCAGCCCCTTAAACAAATCAAAATGATGAATGTTGACCAAATGCAAAACATTGCAATTTGCTTAAGGTCAATGATCGCCTTTGTGTTGGTTGACAAAATGCAGGCATTGCAATTTGGTTAAAGTCAATGTTCATTTTTGTCTTATTGATAAAAATGTAAACATTGCAATTCAACTAAAGTCAATGTTCGCTTTTGTTTTGTTTATGGTGGTTTTATTTAAGTAGGTCATAATTTTTACATGCATTACATTTTTTAATTAGCTTGTAATTATGATTAAGTCAAAAAATTTAATATATCAATTAAGTATATATAGTAGATATAATTTCAATAAACTTTGCCATTATATTGCAAGAATTAAGCAAAGCAGTATCTTTCCTTTCATAACTAAAATTCTTGGTTTTAGTGGCCGCAACACATAGCAAGACACCCCCGACCCCTGGTAAGGTGTCCTGCTATCATCAAAATAATTAGCTGTTATTGTGGGTTAATGTGCCTACAGTAACGTCCAAACAACCTACATAGTCCTGGTTCAAGTGCCAGGATTACGTTAGAGTTATAGGCAGGTAAACGAATCTCAGCCGCAAAACACTGGTGACCCCGACGTGATCAAAAAGGACGACATTCGTCTCCTTTTTTGTCAAATACACACGCCGCCGTAGCAAAACAAAAACAGAAAACAGCAAAAGGACGACAAACAGCTCCTTTCATCAAATAGTACAGACGCCGCTGTAGCAGAGCAAAGGGACGACAATTGACTCCCTTTCAGGAAGAGCTAGGAGTAATCAATTTGTCAACAAGACTTCATTTTTTGTACTCCAGTCCATTAATGATGGCGTTCAACGACTTAGCAAAGATCCAACAATCTCTTGGAGAAGAAATCCAAAACGTAGTGAGGAACTTTAAAAAGTATTCTTCGGAACGGAAGGGTACATCCGAATACTTTCGAGATCGTTTGAGGCGGTTAAACCAAGCATGGGAAAGGTTTGAAGAAACAGATACAAAAATCCGTATAATAAAGGACCTCCCATTGGAACATGACTATTTTTCCAAGGACTATTACTCTCAAATAGCCGAAGTAGTTGAAACATATAGAAAAATCTTTGAGGAATCAGCTTCAAAGATAAATGCGACTAACTCAGTCAAATCGGTTGCATCACAAGCGACAAGCATACAACTACAACATGCAATCAGTAACATACGCAGAAAAATCAAAACGAAGCCACAGCCAACCAAATTCCAGAAAATACACATACAGTTGATGCTGACCAGCACCAAAGAGGACTTATTCGGAAATTTGAAGCCCAAATGTCAACATTAAAAAGGCCTTGGCCAGCACCGAATCTACACATTCACATATCTCTAGCGAGTTAAAATTGAAGACTATCAAGCAGCTTTGGAGCAATATAGAGCAAAATAATTATGAAACTTGGCAGCAAATGGAAGACTCAGCAACCAAGGGTTACGATATATCTACGTTCGTTCAATTAGAAGAAGAGGTACTCCAAAAGATGATCTCACTAACTGAAGAGCTAGAAAACTACCAAAGGGGCGTATCAAATACAACACAAGTCAACGTAGCCAGCTCGCAGGGAGCTCTACCACTGCCAAAAGTGGTTCTTCCAAAGATTGATGGGGACTATATGAAGTGGTATCAATTTTTTGACTTATTTGTTCAAATGATTCACAACCAAGCACTACCAAATGTGCAAAAAATGTGGTATTTGAAGTCAAATGTCACTGGAGAAGCAGAGAAGCAGAGAAGCTAATTCAACATCTTTCATTAAGGGCGAATTACACAACAGTCTGGACGTTACTTCAAGATCGTTACAACAATCAAAGAGTCCTGACATACACTCTGTGTCAAAATTATTGGAACAACCAACATTATCAGTAACGTCAGCCAATACAATCAAGGAGCTGCAACACAATAATGTTTGCTAGCATTATAAGATCTGAGAGTAGAGACGAACTCTTGGGATCCCCTACTACTTCCAATCTTAGTTGGATCGCGAAACTCATCTTTTATATGAGCAAACTATCGCAAACCATAAAAAAATTCCAAAATTAACGAATTTCTCACATTTTTGGAAGCTCGATTCCAAACGACGGAGGCTATTGAGACCAAACAAAGGCCCATCAGAGTACTTTCAACAACACTTAATCAAAAATTTACACTCTGCCACGAAAAAGAACACTTTCTGTATACATGCGATAAGCTTTTGAAAGCTTCAGTCAAGGACAGAATGAATCATGTGATCAAAAATCGACTCTGTACAAACTGTCTCAGAAGTGGGCACAGTACTCATAATTGCCGTAGCAGATCATGCACCAGATGTCAGAAAAAATACAATACATTGTCACATCAGGAAAAAGACTGTCAAAATACAACGGTACCACCGTTTAAAGAACAGAATTCAAGTTCTCCTGTTACTCTTACAACAAATAACAGCACGCAAAAAAAGGCTACGTCCTACTTAGCACAGCTTTAATTAAAGTAAATACAACCAACGGAAAAATGATAAACTGCAGAGTACTGTTGGATTCTGGTTCCCAGATCAACATTATAACTAGCAGGCTAGCAAAGCGTCTTGGTATTTCAGGTCAGACAACCTCAATGTCCATAGAAGGAATTGAAAGAAAAAGACAGGTTTCGACTCAGCGGGCCTACATTAATATTCATTCCCGTATAAATGGATACCAAAAACCATTGGAAGCATACGTGTTGCCACAAATAACTACATTACAGCCTTCGTAATCGTTGGATACATCATCATGGACAATTTCAAAAAATATTGAATTAGCAGACCCTTACTTCAACCAAGCGATGAATATTGACATCCTGCTGGGAGCAGAATTCTATCATCCATTATTAACCATTGGGCAAATCAAATTATCAAGTGATTTAACGTTACTTCAAAATACCGTTTTTGGATGAATTCTCTCAGGAAAATGGGCGAATCCTACCTTTCTAATCAGAACGAGTTCGCCGCATCGTGTGGCATATGCACAGAAAATGAGGAAGATCTAGTCAAAATGATCCAACGATTGTGGCAAATGGATGATCTGGAACCCAAAAATTCAAGGTTAACTATGGCCGAAGAATTATGTGAAATATATTTTCAAAACAACACTCAAAAGGACTCATTAGGACGCTTCATGGTAAAGCTACCATTTCAACAAGATCCTGAAACCCTTAAAGACTCAGAAATAATGGCAATGACCAGATTCTTTTCCCTTGAGAAAAGACTATCTAAGGATCGAAATCTCAGAGAGCAGAACGTCAAATTTATGAACGATTATGAAGAATTGGGACATATGGAGCAGATAACTACTAAAAACGTATCAGCACCATATTATGTTATCCCACATCACTGTGTACTGAAACCAGATAGCAGCAGTACAAAATTTAGAGTAGTGTTCGACGCCTCATGTAAAACCAGTTCTGGCATATCACTGAATGACATTTAATTTACTGGTCCAACCGTGCAGAGCGAACTTTTTGCAATTCTTCTGCGCTTTCGATTACCAAGATTTGTCTTTTGCACCGATATTCAAAAAATGCATCGTCAAATTTCGGTACATCCAGTGAGCCTGTCCGTCATTATCAATTAAACACCGTGACATATGAAAATAGATCCGCCCCATACCTAGCAACAAGATGCCTACAACAGCTTACTTACTTACTTGGGTGGCCATAACAACCCGTTACCGGATTACGGCCGACCTCAAAAGCTCTCTCCAGGCGCCTCTACTTTGCGCGCGCCTTCTCCAATCATTCACACCAAGCGTGGATAGGGTTTCCTCGGCTTGGTCTTTCCATCGGAGGCATGGTCTTCCTCTTCGTCGTCGCCCAGCGGCTTCCGCATCAAACACCTTTTTCGCCGGAGCTTCTTCGTCCATACGCACAACATGTCCCAGCCAGCGCAGACGTTGTATAGTGATGCGCTTGACTATGTCAATGTCAGCGTAGAGCTCGTACAGTTAGTGGTTCATTCGAATACGGTAGTCGTCGCCGACGTGAACAGGACCGAAGATTTTGCGAAGAATTTTTCTCTCAAACACCCCAAGCGTGGCTGCATCAGTCTGCGACACAACCCATGCTTCTGCGCCGTAAAGTAGCACGGGTAAGATGAGCGTCTTGTAGAGTGTCAGTTTTGTCGGGCGAGAGAGGTCTCTACTACTCAATTGCTTACTGAGACCATAGTAACACCTATTAGCAAGAGTTAGTCTTCGCTTTATCTCCAGGCTGACATCGTTTTGAGTGTTCACGGCGGTGCCAAGATAGGTGAATTCCTTGACAACTTCGAAAGTATAGTTGTTCGCAGTAACAAAGGATCCAATACGCCGCGTCTCCCTGTTTGTGGACAGCATATACTTTGTTTTGCCCTCGTTCACCGTCAAACCCACTTTCGCTGACTCTTTTTCGATAGCAGAGAACGCAGCAGTAACATCTCGCTTACAACGTCCAATGATATCAATATCATCGGCATATGCAAGGAGCTGGACACTTTTGTAGAAAATAGTGCCATTACGATGTACACTGGCTCTTCGCAACACCCCTTCCATCACAAAGTTGAAGAGGTTGCAGGAGAGTGGATCGCCCTGTCTGAAACCTCGTTCGGTATCAAATGGTTCGGAGAGGTCCCTTCCTACTCTGACGGAGCTGGCTGTGTTGCTCAACGTCATTCTGCAAAGCCGCACCAGCTTCGCAGGTATACCGAACTCAGACATGGTGGCATACAGGCAATCCCATATCGGGCTATCAAAAGCTGCTTTAAAATCGATAAAGAGATGATGGGTATCGATCTGTTTTTCGTGGGTTTTTTCCAGGATTTGACGTAGTGTGAAGATCTGGTCTATGGTGGACTTACCAGGTCTAAAGCCGCACTGATAAGGCCCAATCAGTGTGTTGGCAAACGGCTTAAGTCTTTCACACAGTACAGTCGACAGGACCTTGTAAGAGATGGCAAGAAGACTGATTCCCCGGTAGTTAGCGCAGATTGTCGGGTCACCTTTCTTCAGTACAGGACAAAGGACACTGAGATTCCAATCGTCGGGCATGCTTTCAACTAGCCATATTTTGCAGATGAGTTGATGCATACACCCTATCAGCTCATCGCCGCCGGTTTTGAACAATTCAGCAGGCAGGCCATCGGCACCAGCCGCTTTGTTGTTCTTAAGTCGTTGGATCACAACTCGTACCGCGTCATGGCTAGGTGGTGGTACGTCCACACCATCGTCGTTGATTGGTGGCATCGGGTTCATTTCTCCAAAGGCGGGATTGGTGGAGTCATCGCCAGCAAGCAGCTTGGAAAAGTGTTCCCTCCATAATCTCAGTGTACCCTGCGTTTCCATGTTCATCTTTACAGGTTGATGCTCCGGGCTTGAAACCTTGGGTCAGACGCTTGACTTGTTGGTAAAATTTTCGAGCATCATTCCTGCCCCGTAACACTTCGAGTTTCTCACGCTCGTGCCTTTCCTGCTCTCGTTTCTTTCCTACAACAGCTTGCTGACGAAAATAAAGAAAAATTTGAATTGGGTTCACAAGTTTTAACAAATAATTTTTACGTTGATGATTGTCTCAGTGGATCCAATAAACTGTCAACGGTGCTGGAGATGCAGAATCAACTCAAACGCATATTAGAACCTGTTGGTCTTAAACTACGCAAATGGTGTGCAAACCAAACACAAATACTACAAGATATCGATAAAGATGATCAGGAAATCGATTTGGATTTTGACAATGATGACAACACTTCCATAAAAACACTTGGGTTAGTCTGGCAACCAAAGAAGGATAAATTTTGCATCAGATCTACGTCTCATGTAACAAACAAAATCACGAAACGCGTAATCACGTCAGAAGTTGCAAAAATATTTAATCCACTCGGGATACTGGGCCCAGTTAGAGTAACAGCCAAGATCATCATACAAGACTTATGGCTATTACAACTTTCTTGGGACCAGGCAATACCAATCGAATTACACTCCAAATGGGTTACGTTCCGAAACAATTTAAAAGCGCTGAACAATTTAAGCTTTAAAAGGCACGTTTTTGGACAACATGAAGCATCATCCGTTCAGCTTCATGCTTTTTGCGATGCATCAGAAAAGCCTACGGAGCTGCAATTTTTGTGCGTGCAACATTAAAGGATGGACGCACAATCGTAAGACTACTATGTTCAAAATATCGGGTGGCACTTCTGAAAAAACAAAGAATTCCACGCCTGGAGCTATGTGCAGCAGTCCTCAGCACAACGTTAATGAAAAGGGTGGAGAACGATCTTAACCATAAAAGGCAAATACACTTTTGGACGGATTCGGAAATTGTGCTCTATTGGATAATTTCAAAATCATCTACACTCCAAACGTCCGTCGCAAATAGGATAATTCATATCCAAGAACTGACAGCAGCAGATCAATGGCGACACGTCTCGTCAAAAGACAACCCAGCTGATTCATTATCACCAATCACTTGTGGTTTTTTTGGTCCTTTGTTTTTGCATGTAAATGAAAACAAATGGCCAAATAAATTCACCAAACTAAGTTATAAGCCACAGTGTCTAGAAATGAAACAAAAATCTTCCAACATAACTGAAACAATTAGTGTCAATAAGGATGATGAATAGACAACATCCAATGTTACCTCAGTGGCAATGGATTCACAATGGGATTGGACTTACAGAATCAATCATGGAAACTCATTCAACACACTTCAACGAGTCATAGGTTACACACTTCGATTTATACGACGCTTGGAGGGTATCAAATGTAATGAGTTGACGCTAAGCACACAAGAACTAAATGACACTCTTTTTACAATCATCAAGGTCATTCAAAAAAATGATTTCAACGAAGAGCTCAAGGAGTTAAAGAAAGAAAGAACGGTAAAGGCTCAAAGCCCGTTAGCAGCCTTTTCTCCGTTTCTAGACAAATAAGGTGTCATTCGTGTTGGGGGAAGACTGAAAGCCTCATCATTAAATTATGACGCCAAGCATCAAATTCTAGTTTCCTATAATGATATATTGACGAAGCTTCTAATGGAAAAGATACACAAGGAAAATATGCATTGTGGCCCTCAAGCGTTAATATCGTTTACAAGACAAAAATTCTGGCCAATTAAAGCAAAAATTATGGCTAGAGCAATCATCCAACGATGCGTTAAATGTACAGAGGCGAAACCAAAGATGTACTCCCAAATAATGGGAAACTTACCTGCTGACAGAATTACACCTAATCGACCATTTATTACAATCGGTATTGACTACTTCGGACCAGTCTGGATAGATTACAAGATTCGAGGAAAACGTCCCCAAAAAGCTTATGTAGCAGTGTTCTGTTGCTTCACCACAAAGGCTGTCCACATATGACATAACAATTAATTCATCAATTAATCTATCGTCCACACCCTCTAGTCACTCATTGCTAACAAGATGGATACTGGTGACACATATTAAAGAAGAATTCTGAAAACGATGGTCCTTGTAGTATCTGAATGAACTACAATATCGTCACAAGTGGAAAGAACAAAGCTCAAATGCAAAGCTTGGTCAAATGGTTATCATAAAAGATGACAATGCTCCTTCATTGCAGTGGTTTTTAGGAAGAATTGAAACAGTATATCATGGTCAGGATGGAGCTGTACGGGTTGCAGTTGTTCGCACAGCGTCAGGGATCCTTAAAAGACCTATACATAAGTTGGCACCGCTACCAATTGAATCAACTGAGGAATCTACACAGTCCGATTCCGGAGAGGTTGATGAGTTCACAAAAAAATCTGTACAGGCCAATCTTGGGGAGATGTGTGATTTACCGAAAAAACGCGCAATAGTCTGAATACCAATTTCTTCTATTCCAAACTTTGACATCGTTATCTGATCAACTGCTACTAATAATAACCAACATACAGCGGGTGCAAGGTGCACTCCTCGACGTTTTGACCGATACACATCATGGAAAAATAAATTCCGCGTTATTATCTGTAATACAACTTCGCAAGGAGCTAAGAAATATCAATGCTCACATGCCAGCTAACTTGGATATACCAGTTGAAGATGATAGCGCCATACAGTTATATAAGATCATGACTGTCAAGGGAGGCGTAACGAATGACAAGGCAGTATTTCGGATTTCACTTCCACTGACTATTCAAAAACAATTTGATATTCTAAAAATTATCCATATTCCAACTATAATTAATAATACACTAATAACTGTTGCACTTTGCGCCGAAACAATCGCAATTGATAAACACATGGATCAGTATATACCTTTAAGTCAAGATGATATTAAATCCTGTACTATCATTCAACAGGATCAGGTTGTGTGCACTACTCGTCCAAAGTACCACAAGGAATCTCAAATTTGTTCCTGTGAACTTCGACTTCTCCAAAATGAAACTCATGCCACCTGCAATTTAAAAAAGATTGAACAAAACTCAACATGGACTCAAACGGAACAACAAAACCATTGGATCTTTGCGTTAAAATTTCCCACTCGGTTAACGATCGTATGTAACCAGAACTCACAACAAAACTCTTTGGCAGGATCAGGGATTCTCACCATCGCACCAAAGTCTGTTGCCAAAAACAATATCTTGACACTAGATGGATTCCATATAATATCCAGCGCAATACGCACTTCCTACACTGACCTTGGAAGTGTTCAAAGATTATCCACACCAAAACATGTACGAGCCGTATTAAGAAATCATACCAGTATCATTTATGATGACCAAATAAAAAATCTTACAGAAATGCAAAAGCTATTAGCAACAGAAAATTTTATTATGCTGCCTCATAAGATTCAACACCAAAATACTCGCAATACCGCAATTGCCAGCATAGCATTAATTTTGGCAGGCATAATAATATTATTCATCGTGTTAAAGCACATAGTAAGACGATTCCTACTAACAACAACAACACGTTCAACTGTGCAGCAAAGAACCGTCTTCGCTATCAATTTGGACTGCAGTAGTTGAATTATATTCAACGGGAGGAGGATATCTAGTTTTACATTCTTTATTTAACATATGCAACCCCTTAAACAAATCAAAATGATGAATGTTGACCAAATGCAAAACATTGCTTAAACATTGTTTAAAGTCAATGCTCGGTTTTGTGTTGGTTGACAAAATGCAAGTATTGCAATTTGGTTAAAGTCAATGTTCATTTTTGTCTTATTGATAAAAATTTAAACATTGCAATTCAACTAAAGTCAATGTTCGCTTTTGTTTTGTTTATGGTGGTTTTATTTAATTATTTATTATATATTACATTCTTTGTTTAAAGTCAATGCTCGGTTTTGTGTTGGTTGACAAAATGCAAGTATTGCAGTTTGGTTAAAGTCAATGTTCATTTTTGTCTTATTGATAAAAATGTAAACATTGCAATTCAACTAAAGTCAATGTTTTGTTTATGGTGGTTTTATTTAAGTAGGTCATATTTCTTACATGCGTTACATTTTTTAATTAGCTTGTAATTATGATTAAGTCAACAAATTTAGTATGCCAATTAAGTAGGTATATATAGTAGAGATAATTTCAATAAACTTTGCCATTATATTGCAAGAATTAAGCAAAGCAGTATCTTTCCTTTCATAACTAAAATTCTTGGTCTTAGTGGCCGCAACACATAGCAAGACACCCCCGACCCCTGGTAAGGTGTCCTGCTATCATCAAAATAATTAGCTGTTATTGTGGGTTAATGTGCCTACAGTAACGTCCAAACAACCTACATAGTCCTGGTTCAAGTGCCAGGATTACGTTAGAGTTATAGGCAGGTAAACGAACCTCAGCCGGAAAACAGTAGCGTTTGTCGTACGATAAACATTTAGAGGATTGAACGCGTATATTTTGCACAATTTGTTTTTTACAATAACACTTGCACATACATATGTATATACACGCATACACCGACGAAAGTATTTTTTTTTTACTAAAAACAAACAAAAAAACCGCAAAAAATATGAAAACCAAATCAAAACAATTTGTGGTAATTTACAGTAGGTGGCCAAATTATTGGGGATAGTACTCATATTTTTGCATTTTCTAGTTTGAATCATTTTTTTTTGAGCAAATAATTGAATCTAGGTGTATTTTTTATTTATTATAATATTCTATTAAGATAATAAAATCAACATATTACGTATATAATGTACATTCAATTATTTTTTCGTAAAAGTTCTCTGAAAATGTTATGCAAATAATTATAATATTTGGTGATTCCACCCATAGCTGCAATGATGGCTTGTATGCATCGGGCATGCTCTGTATACAATTTTTTTGGATGTTGTTGGAGTTTGGTTTTGTGATGCCATTCCCTGACGATTGCTTCAGTCAACTTCCGCTTAATGGTATTCAATTCTTTGACGATCGCCTGTTTGGTTAGCTCCCACATGTTCTCAATGGGGTTCAAGTCAGGAGAATTCCCAGCCAAAGCCAATAGCTAATATTTTTGTCAGCTAGAATTACAGTTACACTCCTGGCTTTATGACATGGTGCCGAATGTTTCATAAAAAGGTATTATCGTCACCAGGGAGCCATTCTTCGAGCTGTGACAGCAGGCGAGTTCCTAGTACTCGCTTGTGTTGCTCCTGTCTTATGGTCCCTACCACGATGTATAGGGTCCCATGCCTTTGGCTGAGATCATAGGCCACACCATGATGCTAGCCAGGTGTTTAGCCCTCTTTACAAGGCTGTCGGGGTGGAACTGCTCCCCAGGGTATCGTCGGAAAAATTTACTTTTGTCAACCAAAAGTTGGAATTTCGACACGTCAGAGAAGTATACCTGTAAATCACGTTTATTAAAAAAAATCAGTGGTTGACGAACTACTCTATTTTAAGAAGTAGGAAGTACTCGATTCCATTATGCAACAGTCATGCTTAAGTGTTATTTGGCTCATTGCAGTCGCTTCTTCTTCATGACATTGGTCAGGCACCTTTTTTTTTGATAGGACGACAAGCAATCAGGTTCTATTCTGTCAAATGCAGCTGACCTGTCCCGTTGGCGACGATAATTTCCACGTCGTTTATCATCGTAGTTAAGTGAGCCATACTTTTCTTACAATTTTTGAGGCAGATGTTCATAGTTTTACGGTCGGTAAGAGTTGTGGTGAATCTTTTTCTACCACGTTTCCCTACGCGGTTTGCGTTCAGAGGCTCGTTTTGATCTATTATTTTTTAATACGGTTGAAAACCGACTTTTAAACACCTGAAAGTGTAGCTATGTCTCTCTGGGAATATGATGAGTTACATAATTACGTATGTATTTCTCTATATTTTTTTATAGACGTGTCTGAATACTTGTCCATTCAAAAAAGAAACACTTTTGAAGTTACACCTCAATATCGTTGTCCAAATATAAATTAATACATGAAACTTAGTAAAACTAATTAAATATGAACCATTATTTACATTTTGAACATTACAGACAGGAAAGGCTGACAAAAAATTATTTATTCAAACTTTAAACGACTATACTACAACAGCACGTTTAAAAACTTGAGTGATGTCCCCAATAATTTGGCCACCTACTGTACATCACGTTATAGCATGGCAGCAGCAACTCAAAATAATACTCCTTCATCTCCCATCAAAATAAGCATTTTGAATTTTTGATTTGTTTATTCTTGACAGCGATGGAGCCTTTTTAACGGTTGCATGCATTTAATTTCAGGTTGACAAGATAATTCTAAAAAAAGTAAACGAGAATAACCGAGAAATATCGGCGATAATGATACGAGAACGAGACGATTACGATGCAGATCAAAAATCTCTCTAGAAGAATAAACTGATAAGAATGATAATGCTGCACTAGAATTAACGCTTTCTCTTGTTTTTCGCCGGTTTGATTGAGTGAGATCAGAAGTTATATTAAAATATGCATTTCTGCCGTTTTCACTTGCTACCGACGGCGAAAGAAGTCGTCTTTAACAATCTGGTCACAGAGCTAACAATTTGTAACCGGTAGCCAGCTTAGCAGATTTTACGCACAGAGACAGCCTTCCGCGCGACTTAAGTTTAATAAAAATAAAATCACCACCGAGTATTATTTACATATTTATGTATTCAACTTTATTTACTGGGCTCATAACCCCTCATAAATCGAGAAATTATACATGAAAGTACTTAAAATAATTCCGCACCAACGGCTGATCTCAACTGGTTGGTAGGTGCCTGAAAGCAGCAGTGATTTAAAATCAGCGCTAACAGCTGACCTCATCTGGTATGGTAGATGCCTGAAAGCAGTAGTAATGATGTAGACACAAAACTGCGCTAGTGGCAAACCTTATCCGGCCGGGTAGATGCCTACAAGCAGCAGTGAACAATTAAAGATGTAGGATGCGAAAACAACATTGAATCGGCAGCGTCAGCGAAAGACAATATTTGTTGCAAATGCGTTCATCTATCAACATTCCATAAGCGTCTAGATCAACTGTAACAATTAAATGTTTTCTATTTTAAGGAAACGTAAAATGTTTTTTTGGTTATGCTTTGAGATTGATTAAAGTCAATAAAGGCGTAAACACTGTTGAAATCACAGCATGCACTCCAAAAGGGTTCATGTAGCAAGTAATTCGATCTGTATGTTTTTAAATTCAGCAGTACAAATCGTCTCATGGGACGTTGAGGCACTTTTACTTATATATAAGTTACTCAACAGATGACCGCTGATAACGCTACCATTAAAAAGCCTATTGATAAACAAAGTGTTTAACATTACTCTGAGAGATGATAAGTTTATTAGTTTTAACCTTTGTTCATATGGTGGTAAATGAACTGTTGGATTTTTAGCTTTATGATTTTCTTTATTTGAATACGATCTTAAGGCTAAACATATTTTCCTATTATACCCTATTTCTAGTTCAAATTCAGCATATTTTTCATTTGGGCCTTCTAGCGGATTTGATACCCTCTGCTTGTGCAATAACGAAATTAAGCGATCTATTGAAGAATGTCTGTGAAGTTGGCCCAGCATTTTACGATTTTCCAAAAAAAAAAAAAAAGTTTGTACTGTATTATGCTCAACTTGTGCTATGATGTGCCGCATCGCAAAAAAACATTATTCAACTATTGCTATATAAAACTTGTAAAAAACTATAAGTCATACAAAGTTATTTGTGAAGTTCAGGGTTGCCAAGTTGAAAATGAAGAATTAGCGGCCTTCAAAAGCACAAACAGATTCGATAAATGTTGATATTTTTTGTGAAAAAACTGATGACGTTTTTTTTTGGTCAGCGGATAATCGGGTGTTGGTTTACACCAGATGTTACCTGTAGTAGATAACGCTATATCGAAGTGTTGCACCATGATAAAGTTTGATAGAACAAAGGCACATAAACCTATTTCTTTTTGGAGATTATGTTCGGACAAAGGAACATAAAACTGGTTCTAAGTAATTGAATTTAAAACAAGTTGGTTTGTTGAGTTCTGAATTAATCACATTATTATTTTACTTCAACTTTCTTTTATACAAAATTAATATTACAAAATAACGACAGCAATAATATAAAAATTAAAATGTAAGCAATTGCAATAAGCTTAACTAAGTAAAATGATTTACATGAATAAAAAAAACAAGACTCAAGCTATACACTAAGTGCGTTGATCAAAAACAAAACTGCTATTCAGTTTTAATAACTTTATTGAGCATAAAAGAAAAAATGCAAATAGTACATAAATAAAAGAATTGCAAAATAAGTACATCAAAAAATAAAATAAATAATATTAGTTCTGCCTAGTCAATTCAATGGAAATTTGGTTTTGAAATTGTCCAGCAATATTAATATTTTTTGTGGAAAAAATGTGTTTTCTTTTTCCCAGCTCGATAAAAAAAAATAATTTTACTTCCAAGTAACTGCCATTAACGGCTTGTACCTCCAATTAACCTTCGCTTGTATGAAAAACTTTTTTGTACACATTTACATTTGCACTTACCCGGGTAGATACAAATTTTTTTCATAATTATTGCATCGGATACATGATTTTTTCTTTAAATTAATTGTTTTATGGTTTGTTTTGAGACTAATAATTATTATATTAATAATTTTTGTATTGAACTTTTTAGTCATTTATACAACCAACATGACAAAGATAACAAGTGGATCAATTTAACCTGGTAAGTGGTGACATATGTTTCAGCTATTACCACGTATATACATATTGATATGCATATACATAGCCTCATCAGACCAGTTTTGGTTAAGTTGTACTGAGAATCGAAGCACATGTATAAGCCAAATAAGCTTAAAAAGAGCTATGTCAACTGAACATAACTCAGAAAGATAACAAGAAAAATGGAACAATACGTGCGAAATCAAAAGAAACACGCACTTTGTACACATCAAGGTCACATACCCAATAGCTCAAGTGTTAGAGCGGCCGTGGCAATTCAAAAATGCATACGGTCGGGTGTTCGATCCTCAGTACAACTTAACCAAAACTGGTCTGATGAGGCTATGTATATGCATATAAATATGTATATACGTGGTAATAGCCGAAACATATGTCACCAATTACCAGGTTAAATTGATCCACTTGTTATCTTTGTCATGTTGGTTGTATAAATGACTAAAAAGTTCAATACAAAAATTATTAATTGTTTTATGTCCGTTGAAAATTTTAAAGTGAAAAAAAAAATGGCGAATAAATATTATAGATATATTTATTTTGCATTCAATATAAAAAATGTCAAAATTGCAATATTTAACCGGGTAGATACTGTAAACGGCCTGGCCGCTTCAAAAGCGGTCACTTGGCAAGCCTGAAGAAGTTGGACCAGCATTTATCGATTTCCGAAAAAAAAAGTTTTGACTGACGTGAGCTGCGATTGAAAATAAAAATATTTTGCTGTAAAAATCTTCAAGAAACCAATAATCACACAAATTCAAATCGATATCATAGCCCAAGAGCCCGCTGTAGAGAAGTCGAGTGTATAAGATTACAGGAAACATAGTGAGCCATTTTGGTGAAACTAATGAACCAGGGTTGCCTTGCCAAAGCCTGTCCCGATGCCCGAATTTTAGCCAATTTTGTTGCTTTAATTGAAACTATATAATATCAAAATACATGTCAAACGTTAGAACTCAAAGAGGCCTAAAAATAATTTGAAACACGGGATATCTGCATTTTTCTTAATTAATAGACCTGACATAATTTTAACTATTCTATAGATCTTTCTACCATTTTCAAAATTTCAAATTATGACAGTTCTGTAAATGTAGAAAAATGCCGATATCTTGGGTTTGAAATGAGAGAATGATATGTGGCTTACGGCAATCTTTTAAACAAATAACAATACATTATAAATTATATAACACGTGATCGGCGGCTAAATAATATGGGGTGATTTTGCAACTTTAAGGAGACCAAATCCATCTCAAACCATGCACGCGGATTATTTCATTGGTTCCGATTAAATATGTTGTTTTTCAAAGGATATAAAAGGACCCATATTTCCCCGATTTGATTAAAAAAAATTTTAATGAAGTTATGGCCATTTTAAGTTATACCCATTTTAGGCTGAAAATTGCTTCAAAAAAGCAGCATTTCCATCCAAATCAAAATAATTAACTTTTGTCTTTTGATTCTTATAGAACTTCTTAATCTCTGTTAAAATCTTTAAAAAAAATTTCAAAATGGTTAAAAATTGTTTCTACCTTGCCAGCCATCTGTGATACTACTACTCAGCTTATTTTTAATAATAACATCATTTATGAGGATCAAATTCATGTTTTTCAAATGGCTGTAACTTTGCGAGGAAATATCGCAGATTACCACTTGAAAGCACATTTTAAAGAAAAAGAACGGTACTAAATGATGTTATTATTAAAAATAAGCTGAAAGTAGTAGTATCGCAGATGGCTGGAAAGGTTAAAACAAAAATTTAAATATTGTTTTTTTGGAAAAAATATTCTCCTCACCTCAAATGCCTCTAAGCGCGCTTTAAACTCATATCATCTCTTTATTATATTAGTACAAGTTCAAAATAAAATTTGAAGAGAAAAAAAAGGTGGGGTTTTCCAGAAAATCAGCTTTGCTTCTTCTCATAAAAATCGCTATAGCTCTGCGAATTTTTAATTATTTTAAAATTTTTTTTAAAGATTCTAACAGAGATTAAGAAGTTCTGTAAGAATCAAAAGACTAAAGTGAACTATTTTGGTTTGGATGAAAATGCTGCTTTTTTGAAACAATTTTCAGCCTAAAATGGGCATAACTTAAAATGGCCATAACTTCATAAAAAATTTTTTTTAATTAAATCGGGGAAATATGGGTCCCATTATATCCCTTGAAAAACAACATATATAATCGGCAACCAATTCCGTAACATGAAATAATCCGCGTGAATGGTTTGAGATGGATTTGGTCAGGAACAAAATCGGAACTTTTTAATTTTTTTCCGGTAAATTTTCAATTTCTTTTGAGAAAAAAAGAAGAAGAAAAACTTATCACGGATTCAAATTCCCTGATCAATAAGCTTTAAGGAATTGTTTCATAAGGCCTAGCTTTATGCGCAAAGGGGTTAATATAATTTCGTCTCTTGATACCAAATTTGGGTTTATAATATTTTGGTTTCCCACCTCCATCGTGTCATGTGCGGGCCAATCTCTATTTACCCAGTGTTGATGCTTGGCACGACTGTCCCACAGACAATAAAAGCATGGGTAATTGGTGTGTCCACTTTGCTGTCCTAAAAAGAAGTTAACTATTTTTAGATCAACACAAATACTACATTGGTGTTCACTATATTTGATTTTGTCTAGCACAAGTGAAATATTTTGATATTTTTCTTTTAGTTTTGTTGAGTGAGCAATAGGAACTGAACCAAATTTGTTGCCATTGTGTTGAAGGACACACTTCAGATTTCCTTAGAGCTGTCTATAAAGAGACGCCAATCATTTGGATGGTATTTTGAAAGACCCATTTCCAGAATAAGGCCTTGCACATCCGAACAAAAAACAATATCATTTTCCCATTGAAAAAAATGGTAGCAAGTCTTACTCTCTTGTTCGATAGAATGTCACTTTTGTACTTGATGCCAACAAGTTTTTTTCTTTTAATGTAGAAGACAAAACCTCTGCAGATTCTTTAGGAAGTTCAAAATCCCTTATCAAATCATTTACTTCTTCTTGGATAAAAGTTTTTGGCTCTGTAGATGGTATCCTTTCGAAGTCGCTACTTACTTCATTAATGACTTCTTCAAATGATGATTCACGAATGGAACAAAATGCTGGAACAGGTACTTCCTCTGAATGTGGTTAGGGTCGTCCAGCAGAATATAAGTCTGGATAAATAATTTTTTTTATCGTTTACACTACGCAAATTAATACAGTCATAATTTCACAAAAAAAAAAAACTGCGATTTGCAAAAGAAAACTGCCAGCGTGTCTAAAAAAATTGATTTTGCAGTTAAAACTGCTATAATGGCTGTTTGAAATGTAAACTGGCAAATTGAGAATGAGAGCGAGAGTAAAATTTGAATATTCCGTTAATTCTCTTTCATACATATTCCATGTGAAAGACAAAGAACAAAGCACACACACTAATTAACACGTTCAATTCCCATTAAACGATTTGTTATGCTTACATGCTTGTTTCTATAAGACAAAACACATAAAAAGCATGCATGCATCGATGCGTGCGACGTATGCTTTTCAACACACATAGAAAAACTCTCACACAAAATCTGTCAATGCCCATGCCCATTTCCGTTATGTATTTTGCTCACTCATTCCCGTAACGCATTCACCAGCTTTCCTCATGTAAACGCGCGTATAGAAGTATATACATACCAGGGATGAAGCTTGGAGCTTTTTTGAGCCCTTTTAATTTTCAAAAGCCCCGTTGCCTTTTTTATTCATTTTTGGCCCTTTTACAAAATTCTACCGAAAAATAATCACAAATATTTTGTTTTTCAAAAGAAAGCTTACTGGGATAAGTGACTGTCGACTGGGATAAAATTTAAGTGTTTTTTTTTCTCCTAAAAAATTTTAGTGGACCCTTAAGTAATTCGATGGCTTTCGACTTTTTAAACTTCAAATTAAAATTATTTCAAATCAAAAACCAGAGATTTTTTTATATGAAAAAAGTTTAATTTGATTTATAACACTGGTCAACACTAGTTTTGGTGCCGAGAAGCTGTACTTTTATTTTAATTAAGGACCTTATATTGAATACATTATTAGCAAAAATTTTGATATCCTACGTGTGGATTTCTAGATTTTGCCATGCAAAAAAAAGTTTACATGAAAAACAACTTACATTATTTAAATAGAAACTTTCTTTTTCGCGATTTTCGTCAATGAGGTCTAATAGGGACTATCACGTTGCATCCTCCAGCAATAGTCAGCAACCATATGGCGATACCATTGGCCTTGGTATCTTTCTTCCGTAATTTTTAGGTCCTGGTGAAACCGCTCCCCTTGTTCTTCGCTATAGGAACCAAGATTTTCTGGGAATTGGTCAAAATGTGAAGGTAGTGCACTTTGATGGACATATTTTATCCAAAGTTATTTAAGTGCTCTATAATGTCATTTACAATTTCACAGCATTTATTTGACTTGTAATTTCCGAGAAATTTTTTAGTAATTTCAACAAACGACAAACTTCGTTTAGAGCTGTCTGGAAAGAAACGCCATTCATTTGGATGGTATTTTGAAAGACCCTTGTACCTGACGCCAATAGGTTTTTTTTTTTTTAATCTAAAAGCCAAAACCTCTGCAGATTCTTTAGAAAGTTCAAGATCCCTTATCAAATAACTTAATTCTTCTTGGGTAAAAGGTTTTGACTCTGTAGATGGTATTCCTTCGAAATCGTTCAATCACTCACTTCATTAATGACTTCTTCAAGTGATGATTCACGAATGGAAAAAAATGCTTGAACAGGTACTTCTTCTGAATGTGGTAAGGGTCTTCTAGCAGAATCTAAGTCTGGATAAATCATTATTTTAACGTTTACACCACGCAAATTAATACAGCAGAAGTAACAGTCATCGAAGTGATTTTCTTGTTCTTTCCATTATTGCATAGGCATTCCGAACGGTTTCGGTTTTTTTTTTACCACTAATACATTCTCTAAAGTGTTCATATCACATTTTACAAACAATTTGGGGTATCCACGGCTTGTATTCATCCATAATTTTTACTTAAAGTAAGCAAAATAAGCACTTTTTATAAAATCTGTTATAGGTTTTCTGAACTTTTTCACAGTGTATTTAACACAAATGTAACAAAACACATTTGGATCATTGAGACAACTTCTTCGCGATGAAGACATGATATAAAAATCAATTTATTTATAGGAATCTGTCGATTACAGCGAACAAGCCCGTGCGCAGGAATCATCCATGGGGGGGGAGGTTTAACTCGGACATTTCATGTAAGATTATTTTCATAAAAAACGTCAAAAAACAGTGTAATTTTAATATAGACATTCGAGCGGGTCGATTTGTATGAAGCAAAATAAAGTCAGTCAGACACCGACTCAAAAAAAAGGACAGTTAAGTAAAAACGATATCAGCGTCATTTTGTTTTCGTTCCGAAAAAATCCAATGGATCACTTTTGATTCTCCTGAAGGTCCTTTTTGGCTAAAAAAAAAAACTTTTTTTGCTCATAACTTTTATTTCTTTACAGAATGGATACCTGAATTCGCATGAAAAATAAAAATTGCGTTATTGCAAAAAATTTGACATTAAAAAACTTACAATTTTTTTTTGCTGTTGTAGATAATACTTAGTCCAAAAATTCGATTTTTTCATTTAAAAAATGTGAAAAAATCGAATTTCGGGACTCAATATTATCTATAATAGAAAAATAATTTAAAAGTTTTTAACGTCACATTTTTTGCAAGAACGCAATCTTTATTTTTCGACTGAATTCGGGTATCCATTCTGTGAAGGAATAAAAGTTACGAGCGGTCCTATATGCCTATATGATAGAATTGGGCTTGAAGAAAATTCTCCCAAAATTTCAGCTTCCTAGATCAAACCCGCGAACGGCGCTTCCACTTTGTTTCCTATAATTACGTAAGTAGCTAATTCTGCGAGGTACTTGAAAAAACTCGTCCAAAACTCTTTCAACATAGATTTTGATATCAGGATGCATATCTAGCGAGGCTAAGCCGTTCAGCGAATTTCGGAACTAGTTGATCTGAGGTATGTCTTTAGACGACGCACAGTGGCACCTTTTGCGATTTTGCGTTGCTAAAATCATAACTTTTGAACGGGTAAAGATATTTGAGTAAAGTTTTTTGATTTTGGTTGGTAATTTCTGTAGATATGGCAAATATAAGATTCAGGTTTGAGGCTTAGCTATAAATACCTTACAAAAGAGGTGAAAGTCCAAATTTTGAAATTTTTGGTTTTTAGTGGTATGAATTCATAAAAAAAAAATTTTTTTATAAATTTTAGTGCGCTTTATTCAATTAATGAACTTTTAATAATTTAAAATTTTTTAAATACTTTTTGAAAAAAAAATTTTTTTAATTTTTACTAATTCATTCAAATGCATTTATTTTTTTATCTCTTAACATAATTTATAAACAGTCTTTCTCAAAGGCTTGAAAAGTTTTAAAAAAAGGGTTACAGTAATAATTTAGGTAATTTCTTTAAAAAACTAACAACAATCTACAATTCCATAAAAATATCATCTTTTTTTTGGATATCTATGTAAGAAACTTAAAACAGTACTACAGAATTTATCAGTCAGTTCTTTTCGTGACCTAACGTGCCAAAGTGATGAAATCAAAGGATCTGAAGATGCTGAAAGTATATTGAACAAGTCCTCATTCTGTCGAATACGTTAAATTTTACATGTATTGCTATATCTGTACTTCTTATAACCGCTTACCAGGAACCGCTTCCTTTTTGGCTTCTGACGCAACTTTGTAGCTGGGAAAAACATCTACGTTGTGGCTTCTTAATGAATTTCTCAAGTTGTTATATTTTTCCTTTGAAAGCCCCAAATCTAGAAAAAGCGCAAAAACACTGGAACCGTCATATTTTATGGGATCACATTGTGGAGTAGGAATACTTTTTTTGATTCGATCGACTCTTGTTGGGCTTGCCAATAAAACTCTTTTCGTTATTTCTGCCTTTTTCATTTCATGATCTTTGTTGTACTTCAAGCTGAGCGCATCTGCTAAGTTCTCTTTTGAAATGTTTCCAGTGGCGACTGCTATTTTTCTCTTTTTCGTAAATTCCCCACAGTTTCCAATTTGTTTTGCTGGTCTTCCTCTGGAGGCCTGTGATGTGCTGGAATATCATCAAGTGATAGCTCAAAGTCCTTTTTAAGAAAGTCTGCATACTTTACATAAAAATTCGCTTTGGTTCTATTACATGACACCCAATATCTCTTTGTGTTGCAGTAAAAGTTTTTTAACTTTTGTGTATGCTCATCCTTAATATGTTTCGGGTATTTGTTTTTTTACCGCAACCACAAATGAATCTCCATTTTCGCTGTTTGCAAATATTGCAAACAAATTTTTATAAGATACACTCATTTTCCTTGGAAACTTGCTTAGCTCACACTTTAAATAGTCAGATATTGAGGCTTAAAATTTGACTTTTATACAAATACAGGTACAAAATATTGTGTTACAAGCCTCAAACATAATACTTGTTCAGCGAAAAAATTTAACTATCTAATAAGCTAAATTCCTTGTATGATATCTACCGTAATAAAACAGGTGTCTATAAAGTTGGCCTGCACTAGAGTTCACTGTTATCAGAAGTGCATCTACCTGTATTCTATACAAAAGATACAGCTTTATTATATTTGACATTACGAGTACTAGATAGTTTTAAATTGCATTAAAAACTTAGATATAAATATCTGAGGCAAGTATTACTATTTCGTTATACAAAAGCGAATTTTCTTAAAAAGAGTGAAATGATTTGGAAAAAGTGACAAGCGTTTTGGAGGTGGGGCAAAGCCCATATCATATGGACAGAAGTTTTCTAGGTACACTTTACATATGCATCTATTTGCGTCAAATAGTTTTGGAAATAGGAAGAATAAATTTAGAAAGGAGAGTGGTAACGTCCATATTTACAATTTTTAATTCATTTTGAGTGATGTCTAAATTCGCTAAAAACATTCATCAAATTCAGATTAACAATTTCCAAGTCAAAATATCATAGACTGAAAATCGTCATCACACACTAAATTCTGTTTTATGCAAATCATGTCACATAAGTAGCTATAACTTCTAAATGGGCAAATATATGCAGGTAAGACTGATTTTTGTTGGTAGATATGTCAACTATAATTTCCTATTCACCAATCCTCGATTCACATTGATTTGTGGATTATAGGCCAAGGTAAATTTGAAAAACTATGCTAAAAACTACCTTTTTTAAAAAATTCATGAAAATTACTAACTAAAATTTTGTTTCTACATCTTGTGGAAATTATTTATTTTAAAATACCATAAATTCAGAAAGCATACTTCAAATTCCCATGTTTTTTCAAACTTGAAATTTTCCATTTTTAATATTGCGAAAAATGTAAAAAAAATGCTATTTTAATGAGCGATAAAACGTTATCCAACTTTGAGCACCCATAAAAACCAAAATACTTGTCATAAATCAAAAAAGTTTTCGGTTTTAGAACCTTTGGTCAATTATCTGTCAAATAAAAAAAAAAGTTTCGAAAATCAGAAATCGAAAAGTTGATTTTAGCAATCACTTTTTGAAAAAGGAGCCACTGTGCGACGTAGCACTGAAAAGGAGCATTTATTTGTTGCTGTTGTCACAAGCAAAGTTGCCATAACACGAAGCATTTTTTATGTCTAGCCCGGCAATGCGTTAACGCCAAAGTTTAACTTCATTTATCCACATGTCACGTGAACTATCTGTTAGAACTTTGCCTTCTGAATCAATAAAATAACACACAGTTAAAATTATAATACGATTTATTTAATTCGATGTTCACACAAAGACGATCGTAAGCAAAGTAAAGAAAGCTTAAAAATACGTTATATATGAAAGTACATAAAATGGCATACAAAGAGAAAGGAAGATGATAGAAAAACGCAGGGCTGCAAATATAAAGAATTATGTGAGTTGTAGCAGGGCTGCATTTCAACACTCCTCCTCAACGAACATATCTTCAACGTAGTCCCATCATAGTCGTAAACTTCTCATGTTTAACTCTTGGTAAATTCTTGGTCAGTATATCTGCGATCATATTTTCACTGCAACAATATTTCAACTCTATATCACCGCTTTTGTATACATCTCTGATGAAGTGGTACCTGATATCAATGTGCTTACTCCTTGAGTGATAAACTGGATTTTTAACTAAATTCATTGCGCTGACGTTATCACCATTAATAACGATAGCCTTAGGACATTTTAATTTCATCTCACAGATCAGTTTTTTCAAAAATATAGCCTCTCTGGTTGCTGACGACAGTGCCATATACTCCGCCTCAGTACTGCTCAAGGCGACGGTAGATTGCTTCTTTGATTCATAAGAAAATACGCCACCAGCTAAGAAAAATGTGTAGCCAGTGTAAGATTTACGCTCTGTTGAATCTCCACCCCAGTCTGCATCCACGAAGCATTCTAAAGATTTTCCTGTCTTATGATAGCTTATACGTTTTTCTTGCGTTGTTTTCAAAAATCTCAAAATACGTTTTGCTGCTGAGAAATGTTCGGTATGTGGATCGACATTACGCTGCGAAAGTTTGCACACTGAATGCAATATGTCAGGTCTAGTACATACAGCTAAATACATGAGCGATCCTATCAGCGATTGGTACTGAACTTGATCTACTTTTCTACAATTATTGCTGATACATTTCACCTGATGTCCTGGATCTAAAGGAATTGCTATTGGCTTACAGTCATCCATACTATATTCTTGCAGTAACTTTTTTATATAAGCTGTTTGACTAATTGATATAGGCCCTGTCTCACCATCTCGTTCTACCTCAATACTGAGAAAATGATGAACTGGCCCCTTGTCCACTACTTCAATCTTTTCTGCAATCTGCCTTTTGATTTTCTCCAAATCAGTTTTATTCGAACTTGCAATGAGCAGGTCATCAACGTACACTGCTATGAAATTCATGCTGTCATGATGATTCTTTACATAGACGCATGGTTTACTATCACACTGTAGAAAACCAATTTCTTTCAAAATACTATCTAATTTAAGGTTCCATTGTCGCCCTGACTGTTTTAAGCCATACAAAGCCTTCTTTAATTTCAACACATGATTAGGAAATTGGGTATCAATAAATTTGTCAGGTTGTAGCATATAAATTTCGTTGTCCAGTTCGCTATTGAGGTATGCACTTGACACATCCATTTGGTGTAAATGCAAACCATATTCTGCCGCAATTGCAAAAATCATTCGAATTGTATCGTACCGTACTACTGGTGAAAACGTTTCTGTGTAGTTTACACCATAGATCTGCGAACACCCTTTAGCTACCAACCTTGCTTTAAAGCGTTCGATATTTCCCTCTTTATCAGTCTTAATAGCAAATACCCATTTATTTTTAACTGCCCTTTGGTTTGCAGGAAGATCAGCTAATTCCCAAGTACCATTTTTAATTAAAGCGTTGTACTCATCTGTCATAGCGGCCCACCATTCGTCTGCAAACTCGCTAGACAATGCTTCATCTACCGTTTCTGGTACCTTAATACGTTCTGAACACATCAAACTTAAGCTATTATATACCTTTTTGGGTCTGCCTCTTTCTCCAGTACGAATAATTTTTGGCCTACCTGGACACCTTGCTACGGTTGCTACTTCTGTTGGATTTTCTTCTGCAGATTGATATTCGCCATCGCTTTTATTATCGTTCACATTTTCAATTTGATGTTCTGTAGTAACTGGTAACATCTGCAAATCAACTTGGACGTGTTGTTTCATTCCGTCAGGTTCACAAAAATAAACATCTCTGCTGACTATAAGCTGCCTCAACTCATAATCATATAATCGATAAGACTTCGATACATCTGAATATCCGACCATGATATACTTTTTGCCTCTAGGTTTAAACTTACTGTGCTTCCGTTTATCCACTGCAAATGCCACTGCACCAAATGTTTTCAAATGCGCCACTGTTGGTTTATGACCATGCCAAATTTCATACGGCGTCAAATTTTCCAATGCTTTCGTAGGAGACCTATTTCGCAAATACGCAGCAGTATGAACTGCCTCTGCCCACAAAGATTCGTCAACGGCCGCACCAACCAGCATACAACGTGCCATCTCAACTAACGTGCGGTTAAACCTCTCTGCTACGCCATTCTGTTGTGGCGTGTATGGCATCGTCAGTTGTCGTAAAATACCATTTTCTTTAAGGTAACTATCAAACGCATTATTCACAAATTCAGTGCCGTTGTCACTTCGCAGAATTTTTAATTTTTTATCAGTTTGACGTTCAGCCATAGTCTTAAATTCTTTAAATTTTGTAAGAACTTCGTCTTTACTTTTCAAAAAGTAAACAAATACAAATCTGGACATGTCATCAATAAAACTCAGTAGGTACTTTGCACCACCAATAGATTCTGTATTGATAGGGCCACATACATCGGTATGCACCAACTCCAACAATTCCGTTGCACGACTTTCTGAGGTACTAAATGGCTTCTTGCTACACTTACTAGTCAGGCACACTGAACAACTGATGTCCATCGGTATTTTTATTTTAAGTCCGCTCACTAATTGTTTGCTCGCTAGCTCTCGTAGGCTACCAAAATTCAGATGTCCATAGCGATTATGCCATTTCAAAGCTTCACCGGCTCTTGCAAGTAATAATTTGTTTTTATTAAGCTCAAATAAAAATAGATCACTGACCTTTTGTGCACGTAAAATAATTCCTCCGTGCTCTTCTTTTATTATTGCTTCATCTCTGTTGAATTTAACGATATAGCCGCCGTGAACTGCTTTTGCAACTGAAATAAAGTTGCACTGAAGCCCCGGAACAAATAAAACTTCCACCAATGTGACGTCGAAATCTGCTGTTTTCAAATGCACTGTTCCTTTACCTTCTGCTCTCATTTCGTTCTCTCCTGCAAGTGTGATCACTTCTTCATACTGCTCAAAATTTTCAATCATATTACGATTGCAGCATAAATGTGATGTTGCGCCGCTGTCAACGCACCAAGCATCAACATGTAAAATGTTTTTGGTAATTGCTGCAAACAAACCGTTTCTGTTGTTGTTATTTTCCTGTTCTTTTTGATCTCGCCGTTTATCTCTACACTGTGCAGCGTAGTGGCCTTTCCTTCCACAATTATAACATTTGAAATTTTTACGCCTACTCTTTTCGCTATTCAAATTTTTATTCTCGTTGCTTTTATCGAAATTTTTAGCATCGCTGTTTTTGTAGGTAACGGGAATTTGTTTCTTGTAATCGCGTGCCATAAATGCTTGTACGCTACATTCGGCATTACTGGTATTGGGATTACACACTTTACGTCGCTCGCCCTCCTCTACCAATTTTATTTTCACCACGCTAAGAGCTGGTAGTTCATCTCGCGATTCAAGTGCAACAACTAGGTTTTCATACGATTTTGGTAAACTTGCTAGCAGCATAATAACAAATAACTCCTCCTGGAGAGATACTCCAATCTCAGCCAATTTTTCTGCGATTGAACCAAAACTGCAAACATATTGCTGTACATACTCATTGTCACTCATACGCATTCCAAGCAGTTGTTTAAAAAGGGTAACTTTACGAACTGGTCCCTTTGGCCTATGGATCTCACTTAGAGTATTCCATGTTTCCTTCGATGTCTGGCAATTTTTAACATGCGCAATTTGCATTGGCGTTATGCTAAGTATAACTGTGGCTTTGGCCTTTTCATCTTTTACTTTCCAATCAGCAGCGCTATCTTCTTCCGGCTTCGGTTGTGGTGTAGCTCCTGATGCTACTGACCATAAATCCTGGTGAATCAGCACACTTTTAATTTGAACGCTCCAAGAGTCATAATTGGACTCGTTCAATTTTTCAATATTAAAAAATGAGTTCATTTTAATTTTAATATTTTATTCTAAACACTTTTATTCAAAACTTGGGTTACAGGAATTTGCACCTGGGCCCATAACCTGTTAGAACTTTGCCTTCTGAATCAATAAAATAACACACAGTTAAAATTATAATACGATTTATTTAATTCGATGTTCACACAAAGACGATCGTAAGCAAAGTAAAGAAAGCTTAAAAATACGTTATATATGAAAGTACATAAAATGGCATACAAAGAGAAAGGAAGATGATAGAAAAACGCAGGGCTGCAAATATAAAGAATTATGTGAGTTGTAGCAGGGCTGCATTTCAACACTATCACGCAAAATTGAAATATATGGCGCGAATAGATTTGTGCATGAATTTTCATTGAAGCTTATTTTATTGATGTCGAAGCAATGCTTAGACGTGCATTAAAAAAAAATTGCTCGTGCTACTTAGCCTTAGCGACGCGCAAAAAATGGTTCAAAAATAGCTAGAGAGCGCAAATCTTGTCGAAAATGAAAAACTCGGGCTCCGACGATTAATTTGCATTTTAGTTCTTTCATTTCAAAAAAAAATTTGTTGTGTCTTTTTTATTTTTCGTTCAAATGTCAATAAAAACCTATGCACGAAAATTCCCAACGGGGGGGAATTATATGTAATTTTATAAATTACATAAGTATAAGCTTATTTTATTTTTAAGTACTTGAAGTAAGAAAATAATTGATTTACTTTTATATTAATAATTAAAATATTTTTATATTTTTATTCCTATCACTTGAAGTCATAAAATAATTGATTTATATTAATAAAATAGTTGAACTGACAAATATTTTAAGAAATTAATTAGGGAAAGGAAAAAAGTAACAAACAAAACACGAGTGACTACGACATAGCAAGACACGACAGCCGAACGATACAACCAGCCGAACAGTTTCGCCTATCGCACAAACCAATCTGACAGTATTAACAAACATGTAAAGCCTAAACCAAAATAGACGAGACGAGATATAACGAGCAAGTTCGAGTGTATGTAAACCAGGGGTCGGCAAAATTTGATTTTCCATAGCTCAATTGAGCTGAAGTACATCACACACATTGTTTTTTGTCGACCCCTGATGTAAACCAATGTTGATAGCCAAAATGAACCAACGTAATTCCGTAAGAACCGAACTTCAAAACGTTGCTACTCGTCATATCAGCGTTTTCGGTTCGTTGGCTATCGTAACATTTTGGGTTAAATGTCAAAACAGACGAAACGAGTGCAAACGTTCGTTCAATTGCTACCGTCTCGTCATGTCTATTTTGGTTAAATCAGTCGTGAATTGGCAGTCAGACTGTCCACATCGCTCTTTTCGCCTTATTAACACGCTGGCAGAGATTTCGGTCACTCCACGTTAATAAAGGCAACGCGCAAGCACTCAGAGGTTAGTCTATGTTGGGAACTCAGACCGTGAACTTCGTCTTTTCTTAACACGCTGGCAGAGATTTCGGTCACCCCACGAATAAAGGCAACGCGCAACAACTCAGCGGTTAGTATGCGTTTGGAGCTCAGGCTGTGCACACCATATTTCTTTATCTTATTAACGCGGTCACTCCATTCTAATACTGGCATCAAGTCATCAAACTACAACTTGTCTGTCAAACATCCGACATCGTTTTCTTCGCCGTATTAGTACGTTGGCAGAGATTTCAGTCACTCCACTCTAATACTGGTATCGCGTCATCAAACTACAACTTATCGCATATTGAAACGACAACTCGTATGTCGAACACCCAACGTCCAACATACCCTTCGAACTTGTTTATCTTATCTAGGAGTAGTATTTTTAGAAAATATTACTAAGTACACGCTCTTGGAAAATATGTTCATCTTATCTAGGAGTAGTATGTTTAGAAAATATTTTTAAGCACATATATGTATATATAGAGATAAATTATGTTAAAGAAAGGAGGAGATTAAAAAAACGAATAAATCTAATAGTCAAATAAAAATAAACGTTTTTGTAACGAAACTCATCGAAAAATAGTCCTGGACACCGCCTGACGTATACCCCAGCAAAAACATTGTTACAAATGGCACCCGAGCAGGGACTGTGAAAGTGCTAACAGTTAAAATTAAAAAAAAAAAAAAAACATTGAAAACTAAAGATAAACATTGAAAACTGTGTACCAGAAAAGAACAAAGCTCAGAGTGAAATTAAAACAATCAAAAAAAAAAAAATTAAGAGTGAAAAAAAAAACTTTAAATAAATTAAATCAAGAAAAAAATTACAATAAAATGGTAAAAACATCTTGGGTTTCGTTGCTGCGGAAAGATGATTTAACTACATACGCCAGCGAGTTTAATTTCAGTCCTTCCGGATCAGTAGTGGAGATAAGAAAGTGGTTTGCGGCAGTCATCAACGAAGAAACAGATCCAGGGGTCTTAGAGGATATGCATGGAAGAAGCCCATCACCAATGCCAGGGATCCACAAACCCGAAAACCGAGAGTTTACAGCATAACTTACCAAGCTAACAGAAGCAACAAACAGTGCCCCTACTATTTCAACCATGACTACAAATACCAAATGCGGCTCTGGCTATTCAAACGTCATAGACAAGGAAGTGGTCTGGAAAATACAATGGAGGCAAGGATCCATTGGTATTTATTGAACGAATTGAGGAATTTGCAGAGGTCTATGATATAGACAAAAATCAACTTCCACGTACCATGCCCAAATTACTACGAGATCGAGCCTTGGCATGGTTCCGAAACAACAATATCGGCTGGAACCATTGGGAGCATTTTAAAACGGACTTTTGCCACTTTTTCCTCCCATTAAAGGACTATGTAATTGCCTTACAAAATATGATGAGACACGCTCAATACTCGGAGGAGAGAAAATTGGAAAGAATATTCAGAAACTGTCACCCGGACTACCAACTATACATTCGCAGGAAAGATTTCACATCGCTTACAGAGCTCACTAGCACGGCCGATGATTTTGAAGCTATACGAGGCGCCACTAGAAAACCACCGGCTTCACAACCACGATGCAGTGGTGAACGATACGAATAGATACCAGAACGACTTTTCGAGGGATTGTCGGAATCGTCAAATTATATTTTGCTGGGACTGTGGTAGGAGAAATACCAGAACAATCGATTGTTGCCAGTCAAGAAACCGCCAGCAGCCTCATCAAAATCGCGGAGTGACGAGGCTGCCTGCACATCAGCCGTCACCTACCCAGACATCGCACTACTTCAGACATCGTCACCTACCCAGACACGCATACCTAGACGACATCATCGTGATTGGGAGAACTTTCAAAGAACATCTGCAAAATCTCCAAGAAGTGTTCCGACAGCTGCGAGAAGCAAAACTACGTATAAATCCTGAAAAATGTGAATTCTTCAAAATGAGCTAAAATACTTAGGCCATGTCGTCAGCGAGCATTGAATTCATACTGACCCAGACAAGATAGCTGCTATACAAGAATTAAAACCACCAACAAACGTCTGTGAGCTACGCCGCTGTTTAAGCATTGCATCTTGGTACCGTTCCTTTGTACTGGAATTTTCAGATATAGTTCGATCCCTTACCACACTCCTCAAGAAAGGAAAACATTTTAAGTGGGAAGAAGCACACCAACAAGTATTTGAGGCTTTAAACAGAAACTGACGGAAGCACCCATCTTGGTTTGTCCAGATTTCACAGAGAAATTTACCTTGCAAACAGTCGCCAGCCACTATGGATTAGGAGTAGTACTCACACAAGAAATAGATGGCGCTGAGAGAGTTATTGCACACGCGAGCCGACATCTTAATAAAGCTGAACAAATTTACTCACCCACGGAAAAGGAATGCCTAGCGATCATTTGGGGAACACGAAAAATGGGACCATATCTAAAGGGATACCACTTTACGGTTGTGACAGATCGCCTTTCATTAAAATGGCTAAATTCAATTGAAAGCCCTTCAGGAAGAATTGCACGGTGGGCTCTGGAGCTAAAACAATATACTTTCGATATCCAATACAGTAAAGGCAAGCAGAACGTTGTTGCGGACGCATTATCCGGACAGCCAGTAGAGATTTTGTGTAAGCTGAGTGAAGGAGAAGAAAAGCAGAGACCACTATGCTCCTGGCTCGAAAACAAAATAGACCACACACACTCGAAAATGGAAACCTATATCGCCACATACCACAACGTTTCAGCGAAGAGAACGAAAAACAGTAAGAATACGGAAGACAATAGCCCGCTTAAGCCAATGTCGCTACGTACGCCATTGTGAAATATGTCAACGTTTCAAACCCAGCCAACAACAGCCGGCTGGGCATATGCTGACAAAACTCGCAGAAAAACCATGGTCTATTTTATGTGCTGATTTTATGGGACCGTTACCTCGGTCAAAACACGGGAACACATTCTTACTAGTTTCTTCGATAAATTTTCTAAATGGACAGAACTTATACCTCTACGACAAGCCACAACACCCGCAGTCATTCGAGCATTTCGGGAGCGGATACTAGCCAAATATGGAGTGTCAAAAGTCTTAATCACCGATAATGGATCGTAATTCACCAGCAACATATTTTGAAAATTTCTGCAGCATCAATACACTGCGCCGTACACACCCCAAGAGAATCCTACAGAAAGAGCGAATCGGACGATAAAAACAATTATTGCACAGTTCACCACGAGCGATCAGAAGACATGGGATGAATATATTCCAGAAATCTCACTAGGAATCAACTCCAGCGTATCTGAATCGACAGGACTCAGCCCAGCATATTTAACACAAGGAAATTAACCAAGGCTACCGAAGGCGATATATGACAAACACACGAATGGGACAGGAAACATCAGCTTAAGTCCACAAGAAAAGGCCACGAAATTGCAGGAGATATTTTTACTGTGCGAAAAAATTTAGAGAAAGTAGCAAAAGATCAAGCTTGACATTACAACTTGCGCAGAAGAACCTGGAAGCCTGAAATTGGACAACTCGTACTAGTAAAACAACATAGTTTATCGAAAGCAGCAGATAATTTTGCAACAAAATTAGCCCCAAGATACGACGGTCCATACGAAATTGTAAATTTTATCTCAGCAGTAATCACCACTCTAAAATTAAAAGGATACAACAAGATTCGTTCCGCTCATGTCAGTGAATTAAAAATGTTTTATTCTAAAAGCGTAACTCAACCAAATCTAACGCAAATAGTGGCGTCAATCACCCCACAATAGACAAGATGAATGCTAAGAGTCTTCAATTCAAAAAAAAATAAATAATAACCAACAAAAATAACCTTACGGTATCATCAGAACGCACCAAGCCAAATATGCACTACGATCGTCATAAATACAAAAGGGGGGAAAAAAGAAACCCAACAAGAGTTTCTGAACGAAAAAAAAAAGGAGAAAATATACATCAACAAAGCATGCACTACGATCTTCATAAGCACAATATAAGACAAAGAAAATTTTATTGCGCCAACAGAAGACAACAGAGAAATCATAAAAAGAAATATTTTAAGTACACGGTAATAACGGTGCATCATAAAAACAATATTGAAAATAATAACAACGACAACAGCAATATCCAAAATAACAACAACGACAACAGCGATATCCAAAATAGCAACAAAAATATCCAAAACAACAACGATATTCGAAATACCAACAACGACAACAGTAATCAAAATGATGCGAATGCTGCGAAAACTACTGGAAATCATGCAAAAGAAGAACCACCATGCTACAGGAAAGAAATGAGTTCTGTAAACTCAGGTATACCGATAGCACTACAGGAAGAAATAACAAAACGCCAGGGTCGTTATGGACGACGCTACAAATGCTTAGTAGAAATCAACGGTACCAAGTACACCCTAGTGTTTAGCCGAGAAGGGAAATTCGTCTCGAGCACACCAAAGAATTGATGAGATGTGACGACTATTTTTAACGCATAAAAATCGCCTCACATAGAAGCTTCAAATCATTCTTTTTTTATAAATTACATAGGTATAAGTTTATTTTATTTTTAAGTACCTGAAGTCAAAAAATAATTGATTTATTTTTATATTAATAATTAAAATATTTTTATTTTTTTATTCCTAGCACTTGAAATAATTGATTTATTTTTATATTAATAAAATAATTGAACTGACAAATATTTTAAGAAATTAATTAGAGGAAGGAAAAAAGTAGCAAACAAAACACGAGTGACTACGACATGGCAAGACACGACAGTCGAAGGATGCAACCAGCCGAACAGTTTCGCCTATCGCACAAACCAATCTGACAGTATTAACAAACATGTAAGTTGAACATCAAATCTGTCGTGAATGGGCAGTCAGACTGTCCACATCGCTCTTTTTGGCTTAGTAACACGCTGGCAGAGATTTCGGTCACTCCACGTTAATAAAGGCAACGCGCAAGCACTCAGAGGTTAGTCTGTGTTGGGAACTCAGACCGTGAACTTCGTCTTTTCGCCTTATTAACACGCTGGCAGAGATTTAGGTCACTCTACGTTAATAAAGGCAACGCGCAAACACTCAGAGGTTAGTCTGTGTTGGAAACTCAGGCTGTGCACACATTATTGTGCGACTTAGATGGTATTTGGTGGATTTAACCGCCGCCTCCCATAACCCTCCTAAATGGGGCGAGCGTGGAGGTATGTGTCGAAATTCTACACTATTTGCAGTGCAATACTGTGATATTTTGTTCTGCGTCTGCTGCTCGAAAACATCTGCTTAAACTCCTTCAACTCTCTGCGGGCACCGACAAAATTCGTACCATTGTCGCAGTAAAGTTGAGCCTGTCGTGGCACAAATCGCTTAAACGCTGCTATAAATGCTTTTGCAGTGAGGTCGGAGACCACCTCCAAATGAAACACCTTTGTAGCGAAGCAAATAAAAACCGCGATATAGCTTTTTGTTAGCCGAACTCCTTTCAGCTTGTAGGATGTCAACATCGTCCCGCAAAAATCGACACCTGTTGTCGAAAATGGTCTCGCTGCAACTACTCTATGCGTGGGCAAGTTACCCTTAACTTGGGTTTCTAGTCTTGGACGAAACTGAAAGCAATGCAAGCATTTACTAGTCACCGATCGAATCACCTTCTTTGAATTGACCATCCAAAACCGCTGAAAGAATATCGCTCGAAGTGATTGCGTTCCAGCATGTAAATTCTTTTGGTGCAAATAACGCAAATAGCATTGAACAAAATTACTATTATTAGGCAAAAAAATTTGATGCTTAGCATCTTACGGCAGGTCTGCGCGTTCAAAACGGCCTCCTACCCTTAATAAGTCAACCCCATGGCTGTCTTCGATGAACACGTTCAAATCCTGCAATTTGTTTGTTGAAGGAACATTCCCTTACTTCTAAGCAATCGCAGTTCTGCAGCATAGTAATGCTGCTGCAAACAAAACTATTCTGATAAGTGCGTTATCATTCAAATTTACCGTGCTATCAGCTACAGTGCATTTTTCTTTAACTCTTCGAAAAGCGCATCAGGCTCGCAACTTTTCTTTGTATCTTTTCATACTGGCTGTGGCTCTCTATCCACTTCACAATTGTGTTTTCTTCTACTGACTGTATCAATACAGCTGCAACATCACCTTGATGTTCTTCATCATTATCTGCATATTTAAGTTATTTGTCGGCCACTCGTCGCTGTATTTCAATAAAAATTATGGCCCCGTAAATAACATCGAATTTTATAATTCATCAGCAAATGCGCCTCCTGATATAATATCGGTCGGATTCATTTTTGTAGAAACGTGTCTCCAAATTGCATTTTGAGTAGCTTCTGAATAGATGACACTCTGTTAGCCACGAAATTTGGCCACTTGGATGGATGAGCCCGCAGCCAACTCAGAACCGTTTCTGAATCGCTCCACAGGTAGGTTGCATCGGTAGATACAGTAAAGTTGCTCTGCGTCTTGACAAGCAATTTCGACAGTTACTCAGCTGCTAACAACTCCACATGTACCGTAGGTTTCGTTTTCGTAGGCGCTACCCTCGACTTAGCGCTCCATAACAGGACAGTGACATTGTTATCAAAATCAATTGAGCTAATGTAAATACAACATCCAAGCCCTTTTCGATGCATCACCAAAGCCATGCACTTCCATACATGTGCAGCCCTTTGCTGAAAGAATATACCGTGGTTCTTTTATATTTTCCACTAATTTCAATTTGTTTCTATATTCATCCCATTGGCTATGTAAGCTCATAGGTAGAGATTCATCCCAATCAAGTTTCAAAATCCACAAATTTTGCATCAAAATCTTCGCTTTAACAATTAGAGGATTGATGAGGCCCAGCGGATCAAAAAAAGTAGACAGCTCAGACAGAACAATTCGTTTTGTGATAGCCTAGGTGTTATCTACTTCTGGCCAAACGCATCTGCAAGCATCTATTGCTGGCTCCCATACTATTCCGAGCGTTTTGATTATTTTGCTGTTGTTAAACTTGGTGTAAAAACTTTTTATTATTAGAGTACCATTTGCGCAACGGAAAATGTGCAGAGTTCATAATTGTTGATACTTCTTTTTATATTTGGAAGACTTCCGCTTCCGTATCCGCGCCGGTGATTAAGTTGTCCATGTAAAAATCCGTAAGTATTTTTTTGGACCCCAATGGGTACCTATTCAAATTATCATTTCCCAGCTTCTTCAGGCATCTGGTTGCCAAGTACGGAGCTGCTGTAGTACTATAAGAAACTTATATACTTTGAGCATTTCTTCACTCGAGGAGCGCTTGGTAATTTACGTCGTCGCCAGTTACCCAAATTTGTCGATACATCTTGGTAACGTCTGCGGTGAGCGCGTACTTAAAGCAGCGGAAGCGTAAAACAATTGATAGTTAGTCATCTTGAACTACAGGGCCTGTCATCATTACGTCGTTAAGTGAAATCGCAGAACTGGTTTTACAGCTGCAATCGAAAACTACGCGTAATTTAGTGCTTGTAGATTCCGACCGTAGTACATGTTGATGAGGAGAAAAATATTTGATATTTTGCACATCGGCCTCATTTACTAGCGCCATGTGTCTCAGTTGCAAATAATCGTCCATAAACTTACTGTACTCAATTTTCGTTGTTTGATCTCTATCGAGTCTACGCTCAAGTACAAAAAATCGACGTTGTGCAATACGATATGAATCGCCCAAATCATTTTTATTTCTTTAAAAATGTATCTTCACGATGAAATGACCAGTCACGTCCTTTCTCACATTTGCTTCAAAATCGCACTCTTCTTCTTCCGCTGTCCAAAACGTTGACTTCATGGATATTTGGTCCACTTGCCAAAATCTCTCAACCAAATTGTTGAGTTGCAGCTTGCTTGATTGAATCAGCGCCAATGAACAAGGTTTGAACTCTTTCGAGCACCCTGCAATCACGAGCAACATCTGATACTACCCATCCCAGGACAGTCTTTTATAAACGCGGCAAATTTTCTTTAAGCTGAATACGACCGATGGAAAGAAGATCCAAATATAATGCAGCACCCAAAAGCATATCAACTCGTGCTGGTGTATTAAACTGTGGATCCGCAAGTGGAATATTGCTCAGATTGTTCCATTCCGCCACATCATTAAATTGGTCAGGCTAAGCTCTCGTTATTTTTGGTACCAGATAAAATTCCAGAGCGACCTAAAACTCATTAATTCGCGACTATTGACTATCTTTGTGCTGATGTCTGCAATACCATTTGCGTCGAGTGCGCATGAAGATTTTTTAAGCATTAACTTGTGCGCCATACTTTCTGACTTCAAATTAATTTGTGAAGCAGAATCTAAAATCAATCGAGCCATCTGATACTGACTGCAAGCATCTTTCACCAGTACCACTGCTGTTTCTAAAAAAAACCTCAGGAACTCTCATAGCGTTAGACTGCAAAACCGCAAACTTTATCTCGAGGCAATTGCCCATCGCGAAGTTGCGGTGGGGGGCGCGTGCCGATGTATGTGCCCATTGCAAAGCTGTGGTGGGGGCCGCGCCGAGTACGTGCCAGGCTGGGGGCTCGCGCCTGGCGTCTATGCTTATGCGCTGATGTATGCAAATCGGCTGGGAGAAAAAAATGTAAGCAAAAGTGATAAGCAGGTCGACGTATGTTTTATGCGCGCTTGTATACAAAGCTATATAAACAAAAGTGAAAAGCCCGGAAAGAGACTGTGTGAAAAAATTCAATTTAATTTTTAAAACAAAATGATTATTTGAGGTTTTTAGATATTTTACTTTTTAGCTTTTTTTTGTTACTATACAAGTGATACAAGTTCACATCACCTAAACTAAATACTTAATAAAATTGGAAACACTAAAAGTGAGTAAAAATATTAATATCTCATATTTTATCCAAATAGAAAAAATTTTTAAAAATATTGCAGATGAAAGAATTGCAACAGATCTATGACAAACTTAGAGAAGAAGAGCGTAAAGGGGAGCATGCTCGAAAAAACTTGCATCAATTATTTGTGCTAAAAAAGAAGGATAGAGGAAGCGAAAACGTGAATCATCCTTTTGTTGAAATTGAGCCATTGCTCTTTTTATATACCATAAGAGAGAACAGTTCGCTAATCGAGGAGGAGGATATATTTGACTTAGGTTTTTTACATTCTTTCGATGCAATATTAGATATTGAATAAGACATAGCCTTTTTGAGAAAAAACTTAAAAGAATGTTTATCTAAGCAAATACATTGTCATTCTATACTTTTAAAGGAAAATAAAATAAAGTAGTATGTGTGTTAATTGTTTTATATTTTAATTTATTCGTAGTCTTTTATATCCATATGGAATAGAATTGTTATTTTCTAAAAATATTCGTTTTTCTGCTTTAATATTGTATGTCTTTTCCTCAGAAACATTACGACGTATATTGTTTGAAAGAATAGTTATCTTCATGTTGTCATCAAATCTTAGTATCATTTCCTTGATAGTTTTGAAGTTGAGCTTCTGTGAAACCGCATAATTCAGGTTGATACCTTTTATTTTACAGATAACCTGTTGTGAATTGTCTTTCCCACACAGAACTTTGTATGCATAGTTCTTGGGTCCATCACTGACAAATTCCGTAATATAGCTTCCAGGACCATATTCTTGTAGCTCATCGGTTATATCACCAATGAATTCTCCAGTTGGGGGTTCATATTCACCTTTACGACTCACATAGGTTACAAAGTCAGAATCGTAGTACAAAACTCTGTTACCGAGTTGTTCCAGATAATTGTACAGCTTAAGTCGCGCTTGCGTAGTAGTGTAAGCCGCTATGCAGACGTTAACGGCGTGTAAAATATCTGCAGGTTCTTCCTTATACATCCAGTTAACTATTAAAGTTTCTTCGTTTATTGGTAGAACATGACAAATTTCTACTGCTGGATTAAAAAATAAAGCATATAGGTCCACTGGTTTATCTATTATGCAGGTTTTTGTGTGATTTTCTCGCTGACCAAATTTACCCCAGAAAGAGTTTAACATTAGCTTAGCATGAGATCTTAATCCTGAATTACTTATGATCTTACTAGATGACAATTGAATGTTCTCCGTTTCGTAGAAGTCTTAAATGTATTTGTCCTTTATCTCCTGCGTGGAACAAGATGAAGGCCAACCGGATGCCTGTTGTTTCATTTTAATAAATTTATTCTCATGTCCGTGAATGAACCTTCTGAGTTGTTTATTTTATTAAATTGCCTCATCTCATACTCCCATAACTCATAAATTTCAAGAACAATGTACCCTTTTTCTAAGGCTTTGATTACTTCATCAACTACCCAGGTTCCAATTAGAGATCGTTCTTCATCTGAATGTAAACATACTTCATCTTGACTTTTATGTTCGCTACATGTTCGGCATAGAGGAAACATTAATTTATTATTTTGTCTTATGGGTAGCACAGGATGATGAAGGCCTTCAGGAGGTAGAATTTTACCCTTCATTATCCCTTCGATTTTTTGTAAATCGAGTTTTGAACATTGATCATTGCCTACATATACTTTTGGATGATCAACAGGGAATTTTCCATATTTGCAAACCCATGGATAGAGTGAACATACATCAATATACCTTATCTTTTCTCCAGGTCTACATTTATAGTATGTATTTTGATGTATTTCCTGTTCGACCACCAAAAAAAGCATCACGATGATCTAAGGGAATATTTACCAGAAGGGAATGATGTTTTAAATATTTCATTTCAGTATTTATTGCTAGAATCTTGCGAAAATTGCATTCCCACATCTCTATAACTTGATAACCCAGAGACTCTAAGCGTTTAGTTCTTTCTATGGTTTTTTCATATCTCATCTTGAAAGTATCTTCATGATCATCATACAAAGGATCATCCCTATTGGCTATTAAACATTTTAGATGACCGTGATAATAACACCCATGGAATTCAAAAATCTGTTTTCTTTCAGAACAAAAACCATCTACCTCCTTTTGTTTGAATGCATGTATAATGTTTATTTTCCGTTGATCCTCTTCCCATATAAGCCACTGTATTGCTATTTTTGACTGATGATCTGATGGCCTATATCCGTTTTAGGAATAATTCCTATGGTGTTAGGTTTGACGAAATTACGTCGAAATGTCAAATTACAAGCCGAGGCTATTGAAGTGGCTTCAACAAATATTCTGTCATCATAAGGTTTCTAAATTTTAAACAGGCTGTCATTAAAATCTGTACATCGCTGACACAGTAATCCACAATGTCCCGCTGCATGTCAAACTCCTCGTGTTTATTTTTTTCGTACCAACAAAGAAAATCCTCACGCTCTTTAGTTTTCATAGTATCAGGGCTGTAATATTAAAGAGGTGGTAGTGGACCGATATAATTCTCATTTTCTTCAGTGTTGAAAAAATGCGGAAAATAGCCCTATTTTAATATTGATGGTAAATCAAATGCTTTCGGTAGTTTGGATAATGTCTATCTATAAATTTGATGTTTTCGATTTGCATCATTATTATTTTCGTTCTTCTCATAATTAAATTGGGTTTGAAATAAGTGTTTTGCAATAACTGCCTTAAGATAAACTGATGGTCAAACGGAGATTGTAAGATTGGACAAGGCGGAGATTGTAAGCAGCAAGGACATGTACTCCTGCATATATGTGTGGTGTTGTTGTTGTATGGTATATGGCAGGTTTCACAATAATATGAGCAACAAAATGCTGATGTTAATGATGTAATAACATTTTTAGTCCTTCAAGTATTCCTGAAAATGTTGAATTTCAGGAATGCCAGCCCCTTCGAGTGGTAACTGAATTCCAGATGCAATCAGTAATTCATTCGCACGTTGAGTTTGCGTTTTACCCGTGTCCTTACGCACTTTGGCGTAGTTAGGATATTTTTCCAATTGTGCCATTGCTACTATGTACCAAAGCACGGGGAAGACATAAATTATCTCGATTTTGTATTGTGATAATTCCTCGCCGTTTTGCAAATTCTTCCTCCGGCGTACCGAGGTTACTCCTAAACAAAACGTATCAGTGCTTAATCCTATGTGAGAAAAAATATTAAATAGAAATTTTTCGTTTCAAAAGAAGGAGTAGTATTATTACCTTCTGAATTACTTTGAAAAATTTTTGAGATCATACCCCAAATATCTTCAAAGGTAATTTCCGAAGCTGATTTGAAATTAATCCAACCCGGACCTCGCTCTTTAAATCCGCTTCCACTTTAAATTCTACCTTTTGGCCGTTTACATTCAAACGTCTAACAAGAGTAGAACTATTAATGTACACTGGTACAACTGGTAATGTACACTTATGTGGGCTTAAGTTGAAACTAATTCAAATTCTATTTTTTTGTCTGTTTAAATACTTTTTAGAAATTGCATTTAACCGCAAAATAAAATAAACATTGGTTTTGTTTTACATTTTAATTTTAAAAAGGGTGTTTTTATAAGAATTTCTTACTGATAACATATTTTATGAAGATAGAAAGCATTTACATAATTTTTCTAATTTCGCCTGTTAAAGGAAGATATTCTATTATACGATCATGAATTGAGCCGTTCAGTGCACAAATCGATTAACTCCACTTTTCAAAATTTTTAATTTTCATGCGCTGCAGTAATTTATTAGAACTCTTCTTTTCGTATTTGGTTAAAAAAATTGGTTGAACATTACAAATGCGAACATTTATTATTCGTTCGCCACACACAATGTATGGAAGCTTGAATTTGTTTACACGTTTTTCTTGACTTTATGTTATGTGGAGTTAATCGACTTGTGCACTGAACGGCTCAATTATTAAACAATATGCTGATGTACCATCAGGTATAGGTTTATTTCCTTCAGTATCAGTATATATTTATTTCCTACCAGTATTCAATTCTTACATCAATTGGTCCAATCTTAACGGCTTTCTGATAAGTTACATCAACAACAACAAGTGGAGCTAAAGTCTTATATTCAGCAATATCTAACAACGGCAGTATAATATCCTTGTTGAAATTTTGAATACATATAAGGTAGCGTACATCCCCATTTCAAAGCGAATATTAAGGTCATCATAAGGATATGAGTCTGAATTAAGATAGACTTTTGCATTTGATAAATTGCTATGGTCAAATGTATTTCCATCGGTATTGTCTTTCTTTTTCTGTAGTCCTATTATACGTATAATATAACGTGGTCTTTCATTTTGTGGCGCTAGCTTGATATTCCATAAGATTTTTGTATTATTCGATAATGTAGGATTTTCATGACATTCCCAACTTCGAAATGAAATCTGTAAAGGGGTTTTACTGTTAATTACTTTAAACATTTATAGCTTCGCTTGATCTGATAATTGGAAGTGAGGCATTTTCCAAACTATACCCAATATTGATATTTTTAGTTGATCAGTTGCTACAGCAAGGTGATATGATCTTTCATCTGATTTAGGACGTTGAAGTATCAATTCATGTTTCGAATTTAATATGATTTTATTATAATCACTAGGTAAAATATAGAAATTTTGATTTTGAATAGGTATACGGATCTCATCATTATGGTTGAAGGATTGCAAATATGGAATATATGGAATGTCTTAATTGTAAATTAACATTATTCCGGCTTGAAGTGTAGTCTAATCGTATTTTTTCACAGCGAAAATTTATTAATTTACCGTCTTAATCCAGGATCTTTATCGTTATGTTGTTGATCTCTCTGCTGTTCACAGACAAATAAATAACATTCCGTGGTTTTTCGTTTATTTTAAAGCCAGGTGGAATATCAAGAGAAAATTCATGAACTGTATGAACCGAAGTATTATTAATATAGGAGCCGGTTGTAAGGTTGCACTCAATGCGTAATGTGTTTACATTTGTAATATTCAGTGGTAAATCAGATTCAAATTTTCGAGTCTGGTATTTTTGCACTACATGTGAAGGGATAAAAGCGTGTTCGTCTAATTCTATCACTTGAAGTTCACTATTTTGAGTTTTTTCTTCTTTTTCATTATATCCAAACATAATTACATCCAACCTCCTTTTACTAAATCCAAACAGCCGACCTATACTATTTGGTTGTGTAAAGTCTATATCTAGGGAGGTTGTTACTTCGGTCTTAAGTGTAAGTTAACAATTGGTTAACACTTGACTTGGTAACAACAGGTTAGCAGTCAAATACTTAAATTCCTGTTAACTTTGTTTACTATGTCAGCATAGCAGCATAATTTTGCAAGATAAAAAAAGATCAATGCATTTCTCTGTTGCCATGCATTGATCCAGCAAAAGTGCTGATAACGCGACTAACTGTCGTAGGCAGCACTAATATCGTGGCTTCGTTTTTCTTAAATTATCTTGAGTAGTTTAGTTACAAAATAAAAACACTTTTCTGGCTTTAGGTCAGTTTTTTATTTATAATTTTTTTCCCAATATTTTGAGGAAGATCCTTCCTCATCTTCAGAGGTGACTAAGAAATAATAATTAGAACAATAATTAACACAATACACAATTAAATAAATTAACAAAACAAAAACTTACGTTAAAATTATAGACGAGCTAAACTTAAACTAACCTAATTGTCAACCAAGTGTCTGTATATATGAGCACAATTTTCTGTGTCGCTCTTGAAATTTATTCTCTTGTCAGTGGGGGTGTTAATAATGTGGAGCATCTCTAATATGAATCTCTTCTCGTGATTATTTTCTTCTTGTAAGATCTCCACAGCGTCAAAATTAGGGAAATGTCCAAGTTCAGCAAAATGGGCTGAAAGGGCTGTCTTAGGGGCTTGTCCATTTCTGTTTTTTTGGTCCGATCTGTGTCCTGAGAGTCTTGCCCTTAATTTGTTTTTTGTAGTACCAACATATACCTTCTGGCATACATTGGACCCGTCTCCGTCACAAGGAATTTTATAAATAAGACAAGATTTGTCGAGTTTTGATATTTTATGTTTTGTGTTGCTGTAAAATTGTCCAACTTTATTATCTGTCTTACTACCAATTTTTATGTCCCTAAATGCACTTAGTTTCGCGAATCTCTCTGTCAAACCTGGAATATATGTCATCGATTTATATATGACTGTACCCCTTTCCTGTCTTGGTCCCTTATCCTTATAAAAATTGTCCATTAATCTTTTTGTTGTGTGTTTTGGAAAACTGTTTTTCTCTAATATTTTCTCAATTCTTTTTATGTTGTCTCTATGGAATTCTTTGTCGCTAATTGTCAGTGCTCTAGTGATTAAATTTTGTGCTGTATTTAAAATTGACATTTTTGGGTGTTTAGAATTAAAGTTAATGAGTCGACCTGACGCAGTGGATTTTTGGTACCAATTCAAAAATATCCTATTTCCACTTCTAATCACCATTGTGTCCAAATATGCTAACATGTTGTTCTGTTCCTCCTCTTTTGTAAAGCGTATATTTTTGTTAAATTTGTTTAATTTGTCAATTTTGACAACCGCAAAAATGTCATCCACGTATTTTGTCAGTAAACGCGGTTTTGTGTCTATTTTCGTCATAAAATCGTCAAGTAAATCTTCCATAACTAAATCCGCTGTTATGGGTGAGACAGGTGATCCCATTGGCATTCCTTTTAATTGTTTGTACAGCTTCCATTATAGTTAAAATAATTGTTGTCCTTCACACAAAATTTTAAGATTTCCATAAAAAGTTCTTTTGTCATTGTTGTGTATGTTCCAATTTTGTCCCACTTCTTTTCAATAATCGTCAAAGCTAAATCTACTGGTACACTGGGAAATAGTGAAATTACGTCAAATGATATCATTATTTCATCATCATAAATATAAAAGTCACTTATTTTGTTTTTAAATTCTGTTGAGTCTTTAATGTTATAAATTGAATCTTTAGTCAAGTTGCACAGTATTTTGGATATGATCTTGCATAATTCATATGATGGCGAGTTTAAAGAGGAGCAAATTGGCTTCAGTGGTGTCCCTTCTTTATATATTTTAGGCAGTCCGTAAATGCGTGGGGGAATGGCTGTATTTGTCTTAATTGTTAGTTTTTCTTTAAGGGTAAAAATATTGGGAAAAAAAAATTATAAATAAAAAACTGACCTAAAGCCAGAAAAGTGTTTTTATTTTGTAATAAAAAAGGTCGATAAAACTCTTAAAATGTAAGTAGTTTAGTTACAGCAAGTTCGTTACTAAGCATGGTGTAATTTTAATTAGTTATAATTATTATGTTGCAATAAAAAAGATTTAATTTAAATAAATGAAATAAAAAATTACAAAAAGATTTTATTTATTATAAGATGATCGGGTACCATCGATCAACTTGTATTATTGTTAGCCTCAATCAAGAGAAAAATCGCATCATCTATATCTTTTAAGCTTGATTGTAAGAAAAAAGCAATATGCTGAAGTTCATATGAACCAATAGGCACTGTAATAATGTATTCTCCAATATGAAAAAAATTGTATAGAATTAAATGATACAAAATCGATTAATCCACAAACATATCTTGCAGGTAATTCAATTGGTGGAAAATATTCACCAACTAGAGTTGATGTATTTCCACTTAAAGAGACTGTTATTGACATCACAAGTGTTAAGTAAGGAATGAATAGTAAATTGTATTGTTTTGATTATTTATTTTCAAAATTAAAAAATGTAATATACATGTATGTGTGAGTTATTTCATTTCATTTTTATTAATCCAAGAACTATGCTCAGCAGAAAATCCTAATCATTTGACAAAAACTTGCTTTCCCTTAGTTTTAATAACTTTTTCTATTAAATACATATGTATTTGGGTAAGAAGTTTTCATCAACTCGTTCTCATAAAATCCTCCAAAAATCGGTTGCCCTTGATAATCTTCCAATAAGTATGTAACAGGATTAGTATTTTGTATAGCACGTATTTTGAAGATTTCAGTTGTCCAATTGGGGGTGTATCCTTTATCGAAAACATGCTTATACTTGCTAATGCGTACATGATCTCCAACTCTTAGTTTGCCCCTTGGGAAATTTTAACATGATTATAAGCTTGTCTAAGTATGGAGCATTCTTTTTGGTAACAGAGCTTGGTGACATTCCAATAGTTCTGTGTTGATTGTTATTGTATTGAGTAATAAGTTTCTTATATATGTTAATCCATTGGTAATTTGCTTGCAAACTACATTTTTTCCACATCATTTCCTTAAAAGTTCTATTAAATCGATCTACAATAGAAGCTTTCAGTATACTATATGTTGAGTAGTGATTAGTTTCATGCTTTTTTATCAGATTTTGAAAAATTTTATTATAAAACTCTTTGCCATAATCTGTTTGTAAGTTTTTTGGTATTCCGTTTTGTAAAAACATTGATTTCATTGCATTGGTACTTAATATCTTCACTACCTTTTGATTTAACGGGGACAACCCAAGCAAACTTTGAAAATGTATCTATTACTGTTAAAATTAATCGGTATCTTTTGTTGTATTTTGAATAAGCACCCATCTTAACTAGATCTGCTTGCCAAAGATCATCTATACCTTTTGTTATTACTCGACGTCGAATTAAATTTCTTCGTGCTTGTTTATGCAGCTCTTGAACTAACCGTTCTCGTTCCATCTCTAGCTTATAGCTCTGCTTGTATTCGTTTAAGAGCTAAATCGATGTTATGTATTCTGTTTGCAAAAGACTTGTTATTGTCTTCTATTGTTCTATCTCTAGCTTCTAGCTCAGTTTGTATTCGTTTAAGAGTTAAATCGATGTTATGTATTCTATGCGTGAAAGACTTGTTATTGTCTTCTATTGTTTCATTGATGTTTTTTTTCAAATCATCAATTATTTTATTAACAGTTTTTACAGAAAACTTAATTTTATGAGAAGCAAAATTTTCACTTGGCTTATAACTTCTTTTAACTCTTGCTCTAAAACACTTCTCTCTTGTATAGATTTATTAAGGATTATTTCCGTATTATTGATTTTTTCTGTAAATTATTTCTCAATATGTTTAGTTAATTCATGAGAATTCGTTTGAAGTGTACTTTCTAAAAAAGTTTTGCTTACAGCATCTTTTTCCAATATAAGGCTTGCAATATTTTTGATTCTACGAAGTTTGAAGTTGAAATGTTGATCACTATTTAAATGAAATCCAGCTTTTATTTTGTGGCACCTTCCCTCACCTTCATTAATATAATATCCAAACTTATCGAGAGGCATTTTACGAATGTAAATAATTGAATACTACATTCTTAGTTTATACTATAACACCAGCCTCTCTCAATTCTTCAATAATTGAAACTATTTCATTGTTATGGTTAGAATGACCAGCTGATGCTGATGAAATTAAAAGACGTAATCTATCAACTAATTCATTTGGATCATCCCAGTAGACATCATTTGTTTTTTTCATTTGTAATTTCATTACGAGTTTTTTCCTGAAAAAGCTTTTGAATAATTTTTGATTATATCTTTGATCGATTTCCTTGAATCTGTTCATTGGGTAGATAATCTCGTTTATGAGCGCTAGTTTTCAATAATATTTATTTATATGTTTGTAACTCTTCATCATTATAATCTTTTCGGTTATTAAAAACTAAAAGTTCATATAAGCCTCTTGTAATAGGCCATTTTGATTTACCAATAATAACATTAATGCCATTAAAAGTAATGATTTCTTTCCCGAATTTCCATGTTTGGTTTTTATCTTTTCGTGGTCCAAATGCTTTATCTAATTTTCTAATAGAAATGTTTGATAAATTGGTTTCAATGTTTCTCTTTGATGGTGATGTAACGGTTTCATTAACATCATCACCATCATCATCATCATCATTACTAACATTAATATTATCGTTATTATCATTTTCAGCAAATGATTTGAATGTTGAAGAGCTTTCTTAATTTTTCCATCTTTTCTTAATCGGTGTACTACTGACAGGAAGATTGAAATTACTATCTTTAAAGGAGCTATCTTCATAATTTTCCTTTTTTATTTTTCTTTCATTAATTATTTCTCTTAACGGATTTGTTATTGTCATAAACGTTCTTGCTAAAAGTTCATCACCTGCAGCTTCTCCTAGTTGAATGCTCTTAATTTTCTTTTTCAGAATGTTTCGAGTCTTGATAAGGTTTTTTGTACGATTCTCAAAAAGATAAATTCTCTTACAATCAGATAAATTGGAACATAGTACAGTATTAATAGAGCTATTTCACTTCTTAGATCAGTTGATTAATAATTATCAGTAGTAGTTTACAAAGTGATATATCACTAATTTGTTTGTAGTTTAGTAAAAACAGAGAACAATGTGAATAGATAAACAGGTTAGAGGAACAGCTAATAGTTTTGTAGCTGTTTATCAAAACAAGTCGGTTTAATAGCGGGAAGTTAGCTGCTTTCAGTTGTGATGTTGTTTTCATACTGTTCATAAGTTTATTTATATTTTCTTTTTATAAGCTTACAAAAACATCAAATCCTTTTTTGTATCGACCATTATTAATAGGATCATCTTTACTTATAGTAAGGAAGCCATATTTTTCTTTCCAATATTTTCCGCATAATTCATTGAATGTTTTAAAAGTCATATCAGAACCAACATGATCATTGTAAATATGTCTAATATTCATTTTATCCTGTTTAAGCATTAAAATAATATTTGCATTATCGCGAACCAGGTGTTTAGGTATACGTGTATAAATTTGACACAAATTAAAGCTGTCAATCTCCTTATGACGTCCCATACAAAAATAAGATCGCACATGGTTTTGATTTTCACAAGCTATGACATCAAATAAAAATATTGAGTTTGGATGTACCTCGTTTGGAGATAGTACATCTTCATTATTGGAAAATGATGAAAACTTTATTTTCTTAATAGGTTTTATTAATTGTTCCAAGTACTTATATTTCGGTTGATGACTTGATTTTGAATATAAGTAAATATTTGCAAATTTCAATCCATTAGGACTTTCAATAAGACTTATCATTACATTAGTTTTTCCACAATTTGATGGACCAACGATAAGAGCTCTGATAGAGTTCGGTAGCAGTGAACTACTTATGTCGAGTTTTATTCGAAATATTCAATTTGGAATCTATATTTTCAACATTTATTGATTTATATTGCTTTAAAAAGCGCATTGTAAAAACTGACGATATTGAATATATAACTAGTCTTTTTATATTTTTTATTCAATCGTTTTTTTTAGTCTTTCAACTGAAAATGCCTGTGATCTATAAAAAGGAAATTAATCTTCATCCATTCGTTAAAGGAAAAGGTCTTCTTAACAACTTCATAAATAAACTCCCGTTTGAACTTCATTTACCAGGTGGTTATCAATTTTGTGGACCCGGTACAAAATAAGAGAAACGAATCGCAAGGGGTATTAATCCGTTAGATACAACTTGCAAAGAGCATGATATAGCATACTCAACTCAAAAAGACTTGGAAAAACGTCATATTGCTGATAAAAATTTAACAGAAAAAGCTTGGCAGAGAGTTAAAGCAAGCGATAGTAGTTTTGGTGAAAAAATTAACGCCTGGTTCGTTACTAACACAATGAAAGCAAAAACAAAATTTAGTATGGGTCTCAAGAAGCCCAAAAAATCCACTCAACTCTTTAATAAAGCCTTGAAAAAAGCAAAACAAGATATAAAAAAGGTGAAAAATTTAAATGATGCCATAAAAATATCAAGAAAATATGCAAACATTGTTTTCAAATGGAAAAAACCCTTGGTAAAATCACCACGGGTAATAGCACTCCCTAAAACTGGGGGTTTTCTCTTCTTAGTCGCCATATTGGGTACATTAGGCGCGCTTGGTGGAATAGCTATTGGTGCAGCTGGTGTTGTTAAAACAATTAAAGACGTTAAAAAGGGGCAAGAAGAGTTAGCTGAATCAAAACGAAATAATACCAGGATTGAATCTATAGCAGTATGGAAAGGAATGTACTTGAAACCGTATAAAAAAGGGTTAGGATTATATTTAAAACCATACCAAAAAAACTAATACTGAAGCTACCTGAAAGAGCGCTTTCGGATGTGGATTTGAGAAAATATGCAAAAAATATTCCAAATTTCAGAGATGTGTTTATGTGTAATACGTTGCCAAGTAAACCTTTCAAAAAGGAATGTGGAATTATCAATCTGGACACATCAGCAGGGCTTGGCATACATTGGGTAGCTTACAAGAAAAATAATCATGAAATAGAATATTTTGATAGTTTTGGAAACTTGCAGCCGCCAAAAGAATTAATCAAATATTTAGGGGAAAATGTTAATTATAATTATTTTAAGTATCAATAATATAATACTGTTTACTGTGGACATTTATGTTTGAAATTTTTAAATTCCTAAAATTAAAAAATGAATTTTTTTTTATTTATTTAATTCAATAACTTTAACTCAAGCTTTTATTTTCGAAACTATTATCACTATTACTATCATTATCTCCATCATCATCATCAGAGCTGTAATAAGTACGCGCCAAAGAAGTGTGTTTCATTTTCCCTTCTTTTCTTCTCAAGAGTTAAGCCATATTCTGCGTTTACATCTTTGACTTTCTTTAACAAATGTAGCTTTCTATTCAAATATTCCATTTGTTTCGTTGTCATATCTAAAAATCTGCTAGGTAAATATACATAGCGGTTTCCTTGATTTGAGAGATGTACAGTGCATCTGATACTTTCCCCGTGTCTTGTTTCTATTCGCTCTACCTTTTTCACTTCATACGATTTGTTTTCCTCCATATCTTTTGTCGGTAGGTATTTTTTACCACGCGATTGAAATAACATCTTTGAACTTGTCTGCATTATTTCTGTTTTAAGGTCTTACTTTGACGATTGTTACGCAACTGATGTCAATATTTGAATTTTCAATCTAATTTATAATACCGGTTGAGTTATGTAATATCTTATTAAAAAAGCCTTATCAGCTGTGGTTAAACTAATTGGACTAACTTGGACTTATTTTATATGATTATAGTCTTATCTGTTGTGGCTAACGAATTTTTTTAAGTTAATAATATTATGAAATAATACTAAGATGGAGGATGGAGCTGCTTGTAAAAGTCCACGTAAGTGGGTAAAGTTCCTGATCGCCACTCACCTGGGAGTGGCCAGGGATGATTCTTTTGCAAGCAGTTCAAGCAGTTCACAAACTTCAAGCCTTTTGGCCAAGTATCCTCTGGAGATCCCTTGGACACCCGTCCGGGGGTGAGCTAGTTGTGAGAAGGCGAGTCTCTCCTAGACTTAAAACTTGGAATGTGTGCGTAGGGTTTGGGTCCCACCACACATTATCATCATTTCCAATGAAAACTAAAACAATGATTTACGGATATGCACCTGGAATGTCCGGACCCTCCATAGGGAAGGTGCAACTATCAAACTGGCGGAAGCCCTCGTAAAAATAAAGGCTGACATCACCGCCATCCAGGAGATGCGATGGAAAGGACAAGGCTGCTCTAAACGGACGAACTGTGATATCTACTACAGCGGCCATGCGGAGAGGCTCGAATTTGGTTGCGGATTCGTTGTATGTCGAAAATTACGCCACTTAGTTTCCCGGTTCACGCCAATAAACGAAAGGTTGGCTACGATCCGTATCAAGGCAAAATTCTTCAACATAAGTCTAATTTGCGCGCACGTTCCGACGGAAGAAAAGGACGATGCCACCAAGGATGATTTCTACGCGAGCCTAGAGGACGTGTATGACCGTTGTTCGACCCACGATTTATTTTTTTTTATTATTTTATTTATTCACTATTCTCAAATCATATACATTTATGGATAGCTTAATTTTACTAGTTTTACAATAGTTATTATAACTTATTGAGAATAATTAGTGACATTTGTATTTTCAATTACAAAAATAGTGTTAAATGTCACATCATGTTTATATTTAAAAAATTCAATTTATTAGTAGTTGTGGGGTGGATAACAAAAATTAAAAATTTATCAAAAATAAACAAACAAAAAAATAGTGAGCAAAGTGTAATATTTTCGATCCTCAATTCAACTAATCTTGCTGTATTTTGTCATCTGAATACTTTCATTTCTGTATAAAGTTTTATAACCTGGCAATACTTTGCTATTTTTGACAGTTCCATTTCTTAATGAAAATTTGGATATGGTAACAATTGAAAAGTGTCAGCCATTTTTATAAAATGCTTTTTTGTTTCACTCTCTTTCCGGTGAAGTCGAACGAGAACAGTTCAAAGAATAAAAGACTTGACATATCTATAATTTTTTTTTTTAAACATCCACGACTATTAAAATTCAGATGTGGGGTAAACTTCGCCAGATCTCACAAGGAAACAAGTTAAAAGATTAAAAAGTATATTTTCATGATGAACCAACGTCCTACACGACAAACACGAGGCGCTCCTGTCGTCAACACTGCTACTGGCGCTCCCGTGGTCACCGCTGACACAACTGCTGTTTTAACAAGTGCCCTATTGGCAACTGTAGTTAATACGGGTGCTCCCGAGAATATTGCTGTCAACACAGGCGCTCTCAAGGTCAATGCAGCTGAAATTAGCGCTTCCGCGGTCCCTGCTGTCATTGCTAGTGCTTCCGCGGTCACCGCTGCTAAAACTTATATAGTCAATGAGGCTTCCGTGGATACTGCTGTGCTCATTAGCACCCCTTCTGTCACTGCTAGCGCTCCCGCGGTGCCTTTTGCCAATACTGCTGTTGCTGCTGCTAACACTGACGCCCATATAGCTGCTGCTGGAACTTTTGGGGTCACTGTTGCTAATGGTGGCGTCCCTTCTAATACTGCTACTGAATCCGCTGTTATGCAGTGCGCTTCCGCTGTCGTTGCTGCTACCACTAGTGCTCCTGTGGTCGTTACCAGTATTCCAATGGTATCGTTTGCCAAGACGATCAATACCGATGCATCAGTGAATAGTGCTGCTGACACTGGTAGTTCTTCGCATACTGTTGCAGAGCCAATGGTTAATGTTGCTGCTGATTTTGCTTCTGCAACAAATTTTATAACCGATTACCAAGCATCGTATTCTGCTACTTGCTTTGCACCTTCTGATGGTGCAAGCACCCGCGGTGAACATATGGTAGACGACACCAATGGATCTGAGGCCCGTACTTTAGAAGAAAAGTTAAAACTTTTAAGAATGCACCGGGAGATGCTTCAACTGAAACGACAGATAAATTGTTTGGAGGCCAACGAGTGTGATGCAAGTGTTAGACGGCAGATAAATTTTGAAGAACTAGATGCAGCTGTGCCTAAGTTTAGTGGTGATAACCACTATGATGTAAATCGGTGGTTTATGCAATTTGAAGACTACACTAAAGCTCGTGGCTATAAAAACCGAGAAATGTGTCTAGGAATTCGACGTCGCTTGGAGGGAACGGCAAAAGATTTTGTTTTTAATTTGGGTCTTATTGAATACGACGATATGAAGGTCTCTTTAATAAAGATGTTTCGTCGTACAGTTACGCGTCAAGAAATTTATCGTCAATTACGTTTGCGTTCTTTGAAGTCAACGGAGTCCTGCATCAGCTATGTGGTAGCTATGCAGTCCATTGCTGCCAAATCCGATATCAACGAACCAGAATTGGTTGACATAATCATAGATGGCATTCCAGATAATAGTAACAATGTCACTATATTATATGGGGCTCGCACTATTGATGAACTTGTTCAGCGTATGGACCGGTACGAGCAGCGCCGTCAAAGGTCGAATATACCAAGACCAAATCTGAAATCTTCAAATAGTCATGCTGTGTCTGCTACTGCTGTGGCTGAGAAACAAATTCGATGTTTTAACTGCTCGCAATTTGAGCATTATCAAAGTGCTTGCCCGAAACCATTGCGGCCACCTGGTTCCTGCTTTACCTGCCACCAGATGGGCCATTTCCATAAGGATTGCCCAAAGCTAAAACGTCAGCAGTCTCGAAATATTGCCGTGGTTTCGTCCGAAGCTGCCGAATATGACGATGAATCATATGTTCGTGTTATGCAAACGGTGAGTGTGGCTTTTTGTAATTCTTGTCAAACCATATGCACTGATTTCATAAAATTTTTTGCTTTGATTGATTCTAGTAGTCCGATTAATCTCATTCAACGTTCAAACATACCATCGTCCATCAAACTACCAAGTACTCTTGTGCCCACCATGTTTCAAGGTCTTGGGAAACGCAAATTATATATGTATGGTTCACTACATTGTAAAGTCAAATTTCGAAATGAAGTAAAAGTTATTTGCTTTTTGGTTATACCTGACGGTACAATGTCAATGCCTCTTATACTTGGAAGAGACTTTATGCATAAGTTTAAAATACGTTTAATACAGTTAAAAAATCAGATAAAATAAATGAAACAAATTTGAATATTGAATTAATAAATCCCTTGATTTCTAAACATCATTCGAGATTTGCATATGATTTGACAAATGGTAAGCAATTAGTTGGTGGCTTTGGTAGACAGGTATCTGGTGCTTCAATTTGAAATCAAAATGATTTAGCTGAGAATAAAATTGAATGTGTATCGTCAATTGGGATTGATTTTCATAAGGAATGTGTTAATAATTTTTTTATGGAAGCATGTGCTATTGATCTATCTGTATTTAACAGCGAAGTAGATATTAATCCAGTTTTGAATAAAAAGCAAACTAATAGCTTAGGGGAAATAATAAATAAATATTATTTTTCACCGGGTACCATTTTTCGGGAAAAATATGATTATAAAATGAAAATACGTTTGACAGATGATACTCCCTTTCACTGTGCTCCGCGCCGACTGTCTTATAAGGATAAGGATGAAGTTAGGAAAATCACTGACGATCTATTGAAAAGAAAAATTATCCAGCCTAGCCAATCGCCTTATGCCTCCGCAATTGTGTTGGTCAAAAAGAAGAATGGCGAAACTAGAATGTGTGTCGATTATAGAGCTTTGAATAAAAAAACAATTCGTGATAATTTCCCGTTGCCATTAATTGAAGACTGTGTTGAGTATATGTCAGGAAAAGGGTGGTTTACTTTACTTGACTTGAAAGATGGTTTTAATCAGTGCTCAATGGAGGGAGATTCAATTCCATTAACATCATTTGTGACACCACATGGACAATTTGAATACTTAAAAATGCCATTCGGGCTTAAAAATGCTCCCGCTCATTTCCAAAGATTCGTCTACAACGTATTTCGTGATTTGATCGATGAAAACAAAATAATTATTTATATTGACGATATTTTAATTGCTTCAAAAGATTTTGAGTCACATTTGTCAACAGTTAAAGAGGTTTTACAAAGAGTTTCTGAGAGAAATCTGGAATTAAAGTTAAGGAAATGTAAATTTGGTTACAATGAACTTGATTATTTAGGATATACTGTAAATTTGTCAGGTATAAGGCCCAGTGATTCGCATATTCGAGCGATAAGAAACTACCCTGTTCCTAAGAACCAAAAGGAACTTCATACATGCATTGGACTGTTTTCATATTTTAGAAAATTTGTGCCATCATTTTCTAAGATAGCTAGACCATTGGTAAATCTTTTACGTAAGGTATCCTCATTCGATTTTTCCGAGGATTGTTCTAGTGCATTTTTTGAGTTACGGGATAAACTTGTATGCGCACCGATTTTGTCTATTTTTAGTCCAAAAAACGAAACTGAGCTTCACTGTGATGCCAGTAGTCACGGTTTTGGTTCTGTTTTATTGCAAAGGCAAGAAGATACTAAATTTCATCCAATAGCGTACTTTTCGAAGTCAATGACTGATACCGAATCGAGATATCATAGCTTTGAATTAGAGACCCTTTCCATTATTTATGCACTTCGAAGGTTTCGAGTATATTTGGAAGGAATTCCATTTAAAATCATTACTGACTGTAATTCACTTACAATGACTTTAAGCAAAAAACAAGTTAATCCGAGAATAGCAAGATAGGCACTTGAGCTTGAAAATTATAACTATACTATACATCACCGTCCTGGTGCTACCATGGGTCATGTTGATGCTCTGAGTCGCTGTCCTTATACAACAAATGAAGTTTATTCTGGTATTACTTGCAAAATTCCAAATAAAGTTCAAATGATAGCTGCTGTTGATGCTAATGATTTGGATTTTCAAATCCAAGTGACTCAGAGTCGTGACGATAAAATTAAAGAACTACTTAATAAATTAGAAAGTGATTGTGTAGCTGGTTATGAGCTAAATGATGGATTAGTTTTTCGAAAGAGTGACTCAAATCGTTTAATGTTGTATGTTCCTCGAGAGATGGAAGAAAATGTTATACGTATGATTCATGAAAAAAATAGGTCACTTAGGTGTTGACAAATGTTACGATCAAATTCGAAAAAATTATTGGTTCGAAAACATGAAAAAGAAAATTGAAGGTTTTATACGTTCTTGTATTAAGTGTATTATCTATTCAGCACCAGCTCGTGTTAACGAACATAATTTGCATAATATACCGAAAAAACCGATTCCATTTGACACAATACACATAGATCATTTTGGTCCATTACCATCCATCACTTCAAAGCGAAAGCATATATTAGTGGTCATTGATGCGTTTACAAATTTTGTTCGGTTATATCCTACTAATACTACTAGTACAAAAGAAGTATGCTGCTCTCTTGATAAATATTTTTCCTATTAAAGTCGACCGAGGCGTGTTATATCAGATCGAGGAACATGCTTTACGTCAAATGAGTTCAGTGAGTTCCTTCTTAATCGCAATGTAGACCATGTTAAGGTAGCGGTGGCATCACCTCAAGCCAATGGCCAGGTAGAACGTGTTAACAGGGTGCTTAAGGCCGTTCTAAGTAAATTAAGTGAGCCAGTAGAACATGCAGATTGGTGTTTCCAACTCTCTAAAGTTAAATATGCCATTAATAATTCTGTAAGCAGTACTACCAAGTATACACCAAGTGAATTGCTATTCGGTGTAAGTCAGCGAGGTGAAATTGTTGATGAACTGACCGAACATTTAGAGGAAAAGAACCAAAAAGGTTTGAATCGTAATCTAGATAAAGTTAGATCAAATGCACTAAATGCTATTCAAAAGTCTCAGGAGTACAATTTGCAATACTTTTTGAAGCATAGTGTACCTGCGAAAAAATACTCAGTGGGCGATTATGTCGTGATTAGACACATAGATACTTCTATAGGAGTAAATAAAAAATTTGTTCAAAAATACCGGGGTCCTTATGTTATACACAAAGTATTAAATAATGATCGTTACGTAGTAAAAGATGTTGAGAATTGTCAGATAACTCAATTACCATATAACGGGATAGTTGAGGCAATCAAACTACGTAGATGGTTACCACGCGAGGAGCTGCCTGATGCTGAAGTCACAACTAATGAGAAGCCACACCAATCGAACTAGGACATTTATCATTTAGAAACTATTTTCTTCTAGTATAAGACATGAAATGTATATTAAGATTGATTGTGGTCAATCAAAATGTTCAGATTGGCCGAACTGTAATCTTTTCGATCCTCAATTCAACTAATCTTGCTGTATTTTGTCATCTGAATACTTTCATTTCTGTATTAAGTTTTATAACCTGGCAATACTTTGTTATTTTTGACAGTTCCATTTCTTAATGAAAATTTGGATATGGTAACAATTGAAAAGTGTCAGCCATTTTTATAAAATGCTTTTTTGTTTCACACTCTTTCCGGTGAAGTCGAACGAGAACAGTTCAAAGAATAAAAGACTTGACATATCTATAATTGTTTTTTTTAAACATCCACGACTATTAAAAAAGGAAAAATTAAACAAAAAATGGTAGCGGAATTAGTATTATAAAATATTTTAAAGTACAACAATAAATACTTCAGTGTTTTATGCAACGTAACGCATCAAAATTTCGACCTGGTTAGTATCGAACTCGAGAAGCCAAATCTTTATTTTTTTTAAAAACACGGCTGGAGATCGGATAATTCGTATTCGTTCTGGGAGGCAGTTAAACAGTTTACACGATAAGACTGTGTAGGAGTTTCTAAACAATGAAGTTCGAAAAACTGACAATGAAACAAGTGAGTAGTTGTTGCTGCGCAGACTGTAGGTATCGCGTATAGGAGTTTGTAAGTAGCCACCTCTCACATAAAATATTTTCAATACTTTGAAATAAAATAAATGTCGAACTGACAGAATTTTGGATCTTCTGAACAGCTCCAGGGAATGGGCATAACGTCAGCAGTTAAAAATTTTTTTTACTGCACTCTTTTGATGTAAAAATAGTCCTCGGCGATTTTAACGCTAAGGTCGGAAGAGAAGGCATCTTAGGCGCTACAGTCGGCCAGTTCAGTCTCCACGAGACCACTTCAAACAACGGCCTGAAACTGATCGACTTCGCCGCGGTGCGAAACATGTTAGTTAGTAGAACCAGATTTCAACACCTAGACATTCACAAGGCCACCTGGCTATCCGCGGATCAAAAAACGAAAAACCAAATTGATCATGTTGCGATCGACGGAAGGCACGCTTCAAGGGTTCTGGATGTACGTACATTTCGGGGGGTCTACACTGACTCCGACAACTATCTTGTTAGAGCTAAGATCCGCATGCGGCTATGCAATGCGAAGAATATACGCACGGGCATGCAACGAAAGCTGCACGTTGCCAAGCTGCAATCACAACGGATAGCCGAGGCGTACTCCGCTCAACTCTCGGTTAAGTTCAACCAACCAACCTCTGGAACCGACGATGCCGATGGACTTTGGACACACATCTCCCACTCCATCGCGCTGCTGCCGAGGAAGTCATTGGATTCTGACGCCCACAACCTCGAAACCAATGGTATGACCAGGAGTGTCGCGATGCGACTTCTGCAAAAAACGCCACATACAAGAAGACGTGCAGTCAGCCGTAACGCGAGCCGTGCAAGAAAACTACCGCGAAAACAGGAAGGAAGAGAGGCGCATTTTCAGACGTAAAAAAAGGGGGCAAAAAAAGCGTGAGCGTGAAGAACTTGAGGTGTACCAGGGCAAGAAGGATGCACGAAAATTCTGTCAACAAGTTAAGCGTCTAACTCAAGGTTTCAAGCCCGGAGCATCCACTTGTAGAGGCAAAAATGGAAATCTGGTTACAGATACACAGAGTGTACTGAGGTTATGGAGGCAGCATTTCTCCAACTTGCTTACGGGCGATGATTCCACCAATTTCGCCCAGAGAGAATGCAGTACGCTCCACCAATCGGTGATAACGCAATGAAAGTACCATCACCTAGCCATGAAGAGGTTCGAGCTGCTATCCAGCGACTCAAAAACAACAAAGCAGCGGGTGCTGACGGCCTGCCAGCTGAGTTGTTTAAAGCTGGTGGCGATGAATTGATAAGGTGCATGAATCAACTCATCAGCAAAATATGGCTAGCGGAAAGCATGCCCGACGATTGGAATCTCAGCGTGCTTTGTCCTGTAATAAAGAAAGGAGACCCGACAATCTGCGCCAACTACACGGGTATCAGTCTTATTTCCATCGCATATAAGATCCTCTCGAGCGTATTGTGTGAAAGATTGAAGCCACATACAGAAACACTGATCGGATCCTATCAGTGTGGCTTTAGACCTGACAAATCCACCATAGACCAGATTTTTACACTACGCCAAGTCCTGGAGAAAACCCATGAATATCAAATCGACACTCACCATCTCTTTGTCGATTATAAAGCTGCAGTATACCTGCAAAGTTGATAAGGCTCTGCAGGATGACGTTGAGCAATACGTTTAGCTCCGTCAAGTTAGGGAATGACCTCTCCAGAACTTTTAATACCGAGCGAGGTTTCAGACAAGGTAACCCGCTCTCGTTCGATCTATTCAATTTCATTATGGAGAGGATCGTACGAAAAGCCGGTGTGCATCATAATGGCACCATTTTCTTCAAAGGTGTTCAGCTCCTTGCGTACGCTGATGATATTGATATTATCGGTCGGAGTAAGAGAGATGTTACTGCTGCTTTCACTGCTATTGAAAAGGAATCAGCCAAAGTGGGTTTGACGGTAAACGAGGGCAAGACGAAATAAATGATGTCTACTAACAACAACAAGAGAGTGTGGGATCCAGACTCTCATGTTACAGCGGGCAACTGTAAGTTAGAAGTTGTCAAGGAATTCACTTACCTTGACACTGCCGTAACCAGCAACAATGATGTCAGTCTGGAGATTAAGCGGAGAATAACAATTGCTAATAGGTGCTACTATGGTCTCAGTAAGCAATTACGTATCAGAGCTCTCTCTCGATCGACAAAGCTAACACTCTACAAGGCGCTCATTCTACCTGTGCTTCTTTATGGCGCTGAGGCATGGGTGGTTTCGACAACAGACGCAGCCGCTCTTGAGATGTTCGAGAGGAAAGTCCTCCGCAAAAATCTTTGATCCTGTTCGAGTTGGCGACGACTATCGCATTCGAATGAACCACGAGCTGTATGAGCTCTACGCCGACATTAACAGTTAAGCGTATAACAATACAGCGACTACGCTGGCTGGGTTATGTCCATCGTATGGATAAAGAAGTTCCAGCGAAAAAGGTATTCGAAGGGAAGGTCCCCGGTCAACGACGAAGAGGGAGACCATGCCTCTGGTGGATAGACCAAGCTGAGGAAGCCCTAATCACGCTGGGCATTAACGATTGGAGAGGCGCGCGCAAAACAGAGGCGCCTGGCGAGAGCTAATGAGGTCGGCCGTAACCTGACAACGGGTTGTTATGGCCATCTAAGTAAGTAAGTAAGTAAGACCAAGTTCATGAAAAAAGTTCTTACGACATTGTTTTCGCTGCTTTCTTGCCAAGCTGGATGTATTGCTGAATGAACGTTGGAAGCAGTCAGCGCTGAAATGTCAGCGATGTTGAAAAAAATGCATATCGGCCAACGGTTAGTCTTCCACTTGTAACTGAATCTCGAAAGCATTTTGTCGGCATTGTCAACACTGCATTTTGTTTTATTATAATATGAAACTATCTTAGGCATTTACTTTGGTGCTAGTCCGATATCAGGCGAATAATGCATGATGCTCTAAATAGTGGTGAATTGTGTTTCTTGCTTACATATAAAACAATTATAGTATTTTCGGTGAAGGCAAATGTAGATTGGAATACTGGCAGCATGTTTTTGATAAGAAGCTTACGCAGAATGCTTATTTTCCACAATGTGCCAACCATAAACAGATTCCTGTGTAGCAGCTTTTGATCCAAATAGAGCCTCTGAATTAAATCAAAAAACACTGACTCACTCTGCCTGATTTCGTTCCCGTGCAGCTCAATCTGTTTGGGCTCTGAGTGAGTACTGAGTATAAGATTCTTGTTATCGCGATAAATTGCCTAGAACGCTAGTACGCAAGCGCAAAGACGGTCAGGGATTAGCAGATCAACAAAAATTTTGCATATAATAGTTTGGTGGAATATTTACAGTAGAACGAGTCAGAGGGTCCCGAAGTTTGAGGTGACCGAAGCTGTGCAGTTGTGTTTTTTGACGAAATTTTCCACTAATAAGGTAATAAATCGGTGCCGAGTGAGAGGATTTTCTACAGTCGTAAATAAATATTGTATGCAACGTTAATGCTGATTCGCGGTTATCTTTTTACGTCGACAGAAAGTACTTAAACATACCTATACATCGAAAAATACGTGCAGGCCGGAAACGACCAGTGTGACGAAAATAGTTCCAAAGTCGAAAAAATCTTATGGACAACTATCGATAAACTCTGATGCTACATGTTTTCATTCAAAACATACCTACAGACACAATAACGAAAACACAGACCCACACAGCTGATAGTTTCCGAAATATTTGAAATGAAAAAAAGTTTGGTCGCAAACGACCCTAACATCATTTTACGGTTAAAGACTGTGATAAAATTCTGTGTATTGTTTTTTTTATTTATACTGATGACAATGGAAGAGCTAACAACAACGAAATTTGGAAAGTATTTATTTCATATATACATTTGTTGATATTTGAAATTTGATAAAAGTATGTATAATACATGTGGGTACCTGGGTACCCTGGTTATTGAACAAGCGTATGTTAACTTTAACCGTACATTTCTATAACTTTTATTTATAAAAATTTAAAATAAAATCCATGGGTCGATGAGAAATTAAGCAAATAACGAGGATCTGATTGGAATTAAAAATTTTTTCACGGGAACATAAGAAAAATCATACGGAAAGTACGAAAAGGGTACCCGGTTATTGACATAATGGTTAAAATGTGCGAATAGATAAAAAACGATAAAATGTGAAGTTTTAGATTAATCCGAAGTGATTTAGAGGTCGCTCAAGCCGGTCAAAATATCGAAAAATATTTTTTTTTTCTATTTTTTCCTTTTACCCACCCTTGAGGTTTATTAAACCAATCTTGAACAAAAAGTAAATATTTATACATATTATGTAATCGATTACCTTTCCAAACAGATAAAAATCGGTTGACAAATAAAGAAGTTATGGCCATTTATATTATTTAAAAACCAAACATTTTGATTTCTATAACATATAAAGATAATAGCTATCAATATTTTTTTTATTTTGAAAATTTTTTTTTTAACAATAAGAAAATTCAAAAGGAAAAATAATACAAAACTAATATTTAAGTCAAGGCTGATTTAGTATGTGATTTGAAGTTTTTCCGATAGTCAGTAACCATTTGCAATAAATATTGCTTTTCTTGTTCTTTCTTGGTTAAAATTTTATTGTATTCTTCAATTAATTTTACTCCACGCTCTGCTACATCATTTACCACATTTATATTATGAATTATATTATTTCCTTTTTTATAAGCTTCATTGACGTTCCACTTAGAAGAGTCTTCATTTAAAAAATCATTATTGATCTTCCTTCGCAAATAAGTAACACCCAAAATATAAATATGCATATTACTCCAAATGAGGTAGCCACTGTTAAATAAATAAATGTTAAGCTTATTTGCAAAAAAACTCCTGGCCATGACTCCATTACCCCCATAATGCTGAAAAATTTACCCCAAACAGCTATAGTCTTCATTACCAGGTTCTTTAACGCTATAATTAATTTTGGCCATTATCCTGATGATTGGAAAAAATCAATAACTAAAATGATCCCAAAGCCCGGCAAAGATTCTACTTTACCATCTTCATACAGACCTATTAGCTTGCTTTCCTGCCTCTCAAAACTGTTTGAAAAAGTGTTCTTAGAAAAGCTTAGGTCATACCTTCAAGATTATTAAAGTATTCCTTCACATCAGTTTGGCATTAGGGAAAAACATGGAACCATTGGAACTGTTCCGCCATATTTCTGGATGTTAAGCGGCAAACAGCGTTGTTCGACACCGTCCTCCCACCCCGTAACCTTTTACAAGACTCCCTCTCCCCCTAATTGCGTTACGTAATACTTGAACGCCCCCTAATAGGTTAAATTTGATGTGCTAAATCTGCAAGTAAATCATTCATTTGTTTCTGCATTTCCTTTTGAAGAAGTTTCTAAAAATCGATCTCACCATAGTTAGTTCTTTAATAAGAAAATGAGCGATATATACAAAAAAAAATCTTAAACGCTTGAATATTCATATGTAAAATTTATGTTTACAATTAAATTTAAACAACAAAATAAAATTTGGTTATAATATAAATGGTTATAAGCGATTTGATTTACAGAAGCCCTATTTTAGTTCGAATTTTGGCCCATTTACAAATATGCCAATATCATCCCTCGTATATACTTCAAAAAAGGGTATTACTTACTTTATTGACAAGATGAAAGTGTTATAGTGAATTGGCAAGATAGCTTTGTTATGTTGTTGCTGAGTGTAAATTAATGATCAACAGTGGCGATAGTGAACTTGAGGATAGGCTTCGTCGACTAAATATTTGAAAAAATCCACGAACAGAAAAAATGGATGAACAACAGATATCGGCTATAGTTCAGGCAGCAGTAGCTTCTGCTCTTAACATACACAAAGAAGACTTCGGGCGACAAATAACTCAACTGACAGCTCAATTTAATACATTAATGACAGATCTAGCTATTACTACTTATGACCCGGTGAAAATTATTCCGACAGAAAGTTATGAGGAGTCTTTAGACTTAGTAAAGTCTCTCCTGAATTTGATGGTCAGGCTGCTAATTATGCCTCATGGTGGCAGGCCGCACATTCGGCTTACGAGGTTTTTAAAGCATCTTTTGATACTGTGCTATGTTTTGATGCGATAATCGCAAGACGGTAATGTCATGAAAAAACAGTAGCAAATTCTCTCTGCGATAAGTACAGGGCAGACGCACTTAGGGTCTTCATATCAGGTTAAAAAAAAAACACTTTGCGATACAATGTTCGCGTTGCGTCCTAGTGATCTACCTAGTGCCTTAGAATTACCACAGGAAGTAGAGTATAATCGCCAGGTACGTATTTGCAACAGGTTTCGCGGCTCGAAATAAAAATTATGCGAATAGCAAAAAAGGCAATGGAGATCAAAATAGGTTACAAAATTATAAAAATCTATATTTCACTGGTAATCAACAACAAGGCCATGGTGGAAATAATACACAGCTGCCAGTACCAATGGAGGTTGATCCTTCTGAGTCACGAATAAGGCATCCTACCAAGTTGATAGTACCAACTGGCGACGTCAGTCACAGAAAACACTCAGATTATTTTATACTACCGAATTTTACCGCATTCGATGGTATAATTGGTCTTGATCTTCTCAATCAGATCAAATGGCGAAATAAAGCACGATTTTGGGACGGAAAGTCTGTTTTTTTTTTGAGTGTGAGGATATAAGGCTCACAGAAGCAATCAATGACGAAATTCCTCTTGCAGTGCGCGACCAGTTCTGTAAGATGATTAAAAGTAAGTTTAACCTTTAAGGTTTTTGCTGACCCTAAGGAGTCACTTCCCTTTAATACAAACGTCGTTGCGACTATTAGAATAAAAAGTCAAGATTCAATTTACTCTAGATTTTACCCATATCCTATGGGAGTAGCTGAGATCTTGCCAATGCACTACAAAGAGAATAAATAATTATTTATTCTCTTTGTGCACTATAGGTCTAAAAGCCCATTTCACTGGCCAAAACCTAATTTATACAAGTGTTGCTATTTAAGTTTTGTTATTGTAGTGTAACGGAGAATACTTAAAACAATCAAAATTGTATTTTGTTTTAGGAAAAAATAATTTACCGTTTTTTAGTGATGCGTCAAGTTGATGCATTTGCAGTCTGAAGTGGTGATTTTTACATCTTTTTTAACTATTGTGAAATAATCGAAATAATTTGTTTTTTTTTAAAAATATAATATAATATATAATGTAATTTCACTTAAGACATTTAAATATATTTTGGTTTTCTGTGAAAAAATTTAAAATTTAAGTGATACCCCTGATTTGTCAAATTTTTTTAAATTTCCAACTTTGTGTAAGCTTTTAAAATTTTTACTTGGCTGAAGTGCAAAATATTGATTAAAAAAGCAACAACCGGCATCAAGCACGTCTGTGGGCGGCCGTCCGCAACTCTTTTTTAGGGAAAAATCGGAACGTTCTAAACGACGGGCCGCAGCAGAGCTATCTAATATTTGCAGCAACGACACCAATTTGCTTGTAAGAGTTGCTACTATATCTGCTCGAAAAGAAGGTCAAATAAACATGGAGGCAGTCCTACGGGAAACAATTAAAAGCCCAACGAGGCCAAGTCAAGTGAGAAAACTTTGCTTCGAAGAAAATACTCGTAATAAGTCAATACGTATGTCACCTGATGAAGCGTAAGCATTTTTGCTTGAAAACAACTTCACTAAAGAGCAATATTGTAACATAAGCCGTAAAAGCAAACTTCGTAACTGTGACATATATCCACATTATAATGAAATAGCGAGCAGAAAAATCAATTGCAGGCCAGATGGCCTCGTAAAAAGTGAGGTGTTTGTGAAAGTTCCATTACAAGACCTTCTGAAGCACACTACAAGAAGAATAGTTGAGATGCAAAAAGAGGTTATCAGAGCACAGATGAATAGAAGTCAAAATAATAATATAAAATCACAATTGATTGTTAGTTACGGATTCGATAGCAGTACAGGACAAGCCCAATATAAGCAAATATTCAAAGAAGCAACTGATTCTCAATACCTGGAGTCTTCTCTTTTAGCTACAATGGTTGTTCCTTTAAGGCTCGTGGACTCCTCGGGAAATATTCTTTGGAACAATCGCACTCCGCAATCAATTAGATTTTGCAGACCTCTAAAACTCGAATTTGTGAAAGAAACATCAAGTGTTGTTCTAAAAGAAAATTTTGAACTCAAAAAAGAAATATCACTCTTGGAAAAGATTAAAGTACACGTTGAAGGAGAAAAATATATTCAAATTGAGTGCAAGCTATTTTTAACTCTTATTGATGTCAAAGTTTTAAATATTCTTACTGGAACAAAATCGACACAAACATGTCCTATATGTGGAGCTACGCCAAAGGATTTTAAAAATGTTACCGACTATAGCGACGATATATTTAAAGCAAAAGACAACACTTTAATCTATGGTGTAACCCTTTGCATTGCTGGATCCGTTTTTTTTTTTGAATTTGTATTACATGCAGGTTACAAGTGCGACATCAAAAAGTGGCAAATCAGAAATGAAGATGATAAAAATACAGTTTCCGAAAAAAAGAAATCAATACTAGATTTATTTTTCAAAAAACTTGGCCTCATAGGAGATAAACCAAAAGTAGGTGGTTTTGGGAGTACAAACGATGGCAACACTGTGCGCCGAGCTTTTGCGGAACATAAAATGTTTTCTCAAATTACCGGCATTGACAAGAACTTGATATTTCGGCTTAAAATAATTTTAATAAGCATGTCTTGTCAATTTCCTTTAATTGTAAGCAAATTTCAAGTTTACTGCTTTGAAACCGCAAAAATTATTCAAAGCATGTATTCCTGGCTGCCAATGACAGCAACTTTACACAAAGTTCTTATTCATTCAAAGGAAATTATAGAGGGTTTAGTTCTTCCTGTTGGTTATTTTGGATAAGAATCAGCAGAGTCTCGACACAAATTATACAAATCTGATAGACTACATCATGCACGCAAAAAAAGCCGCGTTAATACACTTTTAGACGTGTTTCATAGAGCAATGGACACATCAGATCCAATAATTTCTTCGCTGACTTTAAATAGACGCATTCAGACTAAAAAGTGTCTCCAACTTCCAACAGAAGTGATCCAATTATTAAGGTGTGAAATCCCAGTCGAAAAACTTAACTTAACAAGCTATGAAACACGCGAGAATGAAGAAGAGGAAGATGAAATTGGGGAAACCGAAATTTTAAGTTCAATGTATTTGAACATTTTAACTAATTTATCTTTAGAAAGTGATGCTTATGTAAACGTTATGTATTTCTTAACCTAATATTACAATCTATAAATAAAAACACATCGTCTATTTCATTTAATAATGGAATTTTTAAAAATGTAGTACGTGGCATTTTTGACCCGGTAGCACAAGGGTTAAGATTTTTCTCAGAGTTCTTCTTTTAGCCCAGAGTCAACATATAAAATACATTTCCAGTTAATCACCTTGATAATATAGCCGTTATTAGTTTTGGCCAGTGAAATGGGCTATTTGACCTTTAGTGCAATGGCATAATTTGACCATCTAGGTCCCCTTATAACATCCCAGTCTGGGTTGTTGATAAAAAGGGTGTAGACTCCCTAGGGAATAAAAAAGCGAATAGTGATTGATTTTTGGAAACTAAACGAATACACCATAGAAGAGAAGTATCCTATACCCAACGTATCAGTGATATTATCCAATATGAAGGATGCTCAATACTTCACGACATTAGACATGAAATCCGGATTTCATCAAATTGAATTGGCAGAAAGGGACAGAGAAAAAACGGCTTTCTCTGTAAATAACGGTAAACATGAATTTTTCCGTCTCCCCTTCGGTCTTAAGAATGCGCCTAGCATATTCAGAAGGGCAATAGATGACGTTCTTCGAGATCAAATTGGCAAAACCTGCCATGTCTATGCGGATGATGTAATCATTTACTCGAAAACGAAGGAGCAACATGTCAAGAATATTAAGTGGGCATTGAGCAATCTTTACGATGCCAACATGAGAGTATCACTTGATAAATCTAAATTTTTTAAAGTTGGGGTCGAATATTTGGGATTTTTAGTCTCAAGGGGTGGAATAAAAACATGTCCTGAAAAGGTACATGGAATAAAAATTACGAGCAACCCACCAAACTTCGAGGACTTCGTTCCTTATTAGGGCTCACTACCATAGCAAACCCTTTGATGGACCTGCTAAAGGATGATGATGGCAAAGTAAGTGCCATCCAATCAAAGAAGAGTCCAATTAATCTGGAGTCTGAAAGCCTAAAGCCTTTTAACAGTCTCAGGGAAATATTGTCATCGGTAGATGTCCTTCTGATGTTTCCAGACTTTAGCAATTCTTTTGATTTAACAACTGACGCCTCTCATGTGGTTTGGGGGCTGTACTTTCGCAAAACGGGAAACATGTAACCATGTTCTTGCGAACGCTTAGAAGCAGTGAGGAGCATTCACGACAAATGAGAGGGAGCTCACTGATGGTGTAGTCAATGCAATAGACTGTAGCTTACCAATTTTGGCAAAGATACAACATAATCTGGTGGAGCTCCACCCAGCAGTAAAATTCTGATATCCCGAAAAAATGGTAACAGACATTTTTGACGTTAGCGACTAAAGTGAGATTGTGATTGCTGAGCACAATAGAGCCCACAGGGCAGCTCAGGAAAACGTGAAACAAATCATGAACGACTCCTTTTTTCTAAAAATGGGAAAAAAAAAGGCGAGAGAGGTTGTCACGAATTGTAGAATTTGCTCAAAGGCAAAATATGAACGACATCCAAGGAAGCAAACTATAGAGGAAACTCCAAAACCGTCATACCCTGGTGAAATTTTACATATCGATATTTTGTCTACGGATCAAAACTATTACCTTACCTGCATAGACAAGTTCTCTTAATTTGCATAAGTTCAGAAAATCGTATCTGGAAGTATTATAAATGTTAAGCCAAAAATTTTACAGCTTATGAACATTTTTGCAAACGCGAAAACTATCTATTGTGACAACGAAAGGTCAATAAACTCACAAACAGTGAAATCATTTCAATCAGATAAACATTTTGCTTAACCATTTTAATGTGCAAATTGCTAATGCACCTCCTCTGCACAGGACCTTCAATGGTCAGGTGGAACGGTTTCACAGCACTTTAGTTGAAATAGCTATGTAGGTGTCTAAAACTTGAAAAAAATTTGGACGATACTGATGAACTAATTCTGTTGGCAACCATTGAGTACACAGGTCAATCCATTCCGTTACGAACAAAAGACCAGTTGACATACTTTTTACCCCTTCGTCAATATATGTTGAGGTTGAAGAGCGTATTAGGAATGTGCAATCAGCAGACCTAGAATTATATAATAGAGGTAGACAGGATCGGACTTATAAGGCTGGTGACAAGGTCCTTGTCAAGGTTAAGGTTAGGGCAAAGGTTAAGAAACAACTGTCTGCTTTATAGATGGAAGAGGAAGTTGAAGATGAAGATGACCTCGGCACCACTGTTCTTATAAAGGGAAGGAGGGTCCACAGGGACAATTTGCGGACACGTTACAGTTTTAGGAACTAAGAGTAATTTTATAATTTGTTGGTTTTTGGGTTAGTCTTTGTTCTTTTACATTTCAGGTTAAGTATTATGGCATTCCTGGTGACAATGACTAGGGCTGATAAACTAATTGACTATAGCCATTCGGACTACATTCCAGTGGTAGATGGAGACGCAGTAGTCTGGGAACAGTGCGGTTACTTGGCTCACTTTACCAATTTGACTTGGCACGAAACAATGAAGGACGAGACAATAGGATTTATGGACTATTTTCCACAATCGCATATGAAAAAATTATTAAATTTAGATGTGAAACATATTGAAACGCTTTTACAAACAGTTGAAGTTCATTACAGAAATGTACGAAGTCTAAACATTTTGGGTTAAGCCTTAAAAGTGGTAGCTGGTACCCCCGACTTTGACGATTTTTACAAGCTACAGACTCGACAAGAGATGCTCATTGACTCTAACAACAGACAGTATTAGATAAACACGAATGATCAAATTAAGATACTGGAATTAACAAAAACTGTTAACAAAATTCTCGCTGTCATTTATATGAGACACTTTTAGCCAGAAATAGGATTTTGATATTAGATTTAGGAACAGTTATCTTGTCAATCACACTGGCCAAAATAAACCTTGTGAACCTGGTAATTCTTGATAATGAAGATTTGAAAAGCATTGTAAACGAATACTCCACTACTAATATTACTGTAATGGAAATCTTTTGAATGTTTAGTATTAAGGTACTTCAAAGTAGAGATAGTTTGTATTTTATCTTTAAGTATCCAATGCCTAAAGCTATCTGCAAAAAACTAATTTTCTATGGTGTGCAACATTACGGCATGTTACCTACGGTCAAGAATTAGTCTCTGGAAGGGTAGCGAACTGCAGCACAACTCCAATAAGCCAAAATAATGTTACTGAGATCGACGACGGTATCCTTATATTTAACATCATGGTCCTTTTTCTTGCGAACGCCATTGCTGTTTGTATCGGAGACGATTTTTCTACGAAAAAAAACATGGCTGAAGTTGCTGATACCGTTGTTGAAACCTTCGAGGAACAACCTGCAATTGAACCTGAAGTTGGTGCTGAACTACTTCTGGACACCAGTATCATCGCACAAACTGAATTACCCGAAATTAAATTGTTCGGTCGCTGGTCATGCGATGATGTTACAGTAAATGACATCTCATTGCAAGATTATATCTCCGTTAAGGAGAAATTTGCTCGCTATTTACAAAAATTCAGCTGGTCGTTATGCCGCTAAACGTTTCCGTAAGGCTCAATGCCCAATTGTGGAGCGTTTAACCAACTCTATGATGATGAAGGGACGCAACAATGGTAAAAAATTGATGGCCTGTCGCATTGTTAGACATTCATTTGAAATTATTCATTTGCTAACTGGTGAAAATCCACTTCAGATTCTCGTAAGCGCTATTATTAACTCAGGCCCACGTGAAGATTCTACACGTATTGGACGTGCTGGTACCGTTCGTCGTCAAGCTGTTGATGTGTCACCATTGCGTCGTGTCAACCAAGCTATTTGGTTGCTTTGCACAGGTGCGCGTGAAGCAGCATTCAGAAATATCAAAACCATTGCTGAATGCTTAGCTGATGAATTGATCAACGCTGCAAAGGGTTCCTCAAACTCTTACGCTATTAAGAAGAAGGACGAATTGGAACGTGTTGCTAAGTCCAATCGATAAACATTCAACATTCGTTTTATGTATTTTTTATTTACACTGATAAAGTAAAGAGATATTTATTTAATGGTCGCTTCCAATAAGTACAAAGATGGAACCACAAGAACCGTCAATGGGACGTACCTGCTAACCTTTGAAGAACGAGTCAAATTAAATGGTTCTGTTTTCCGTAATGAAAATTCAGTCATAAGGCGAAAGCCGGGAACCCCAACATCATCCAAGTTAAACCTTAGCCAACATCTGGAGGTTTTAAGCATGCCATACCTGGACAAACTGAACTTGCAAACTATCAATCACATCGATGCACTGCCACACATGGTTCGCTTCAAGCAAGATCACGATCGATAAAATTGTCAACCAAATCTGACAATGCACAATTATAATATAGTGTCCGGAGATTTCAAATAGATAATCCGAAAATTCAGAGCTGCTCATTTACTCGTTTCAAGCAAGATCAAGATCGGTAAAAATTGTCGTCCAAATCTGACAATGCACAATTATTATTTAGTGTTCAGAGATTCCATAAACAAGATCCGTAAAATCGTACCTGGTCATTTACTCGTTTTATGGCCATTTTAAGGTAAACGCTTTTACCGATAATTTTAATAAAATTATGAAGCGAACCGAGTAAAGTTTTTGATGCTTTTAAGATCAAGTGAAATTTTAAAATATGCTATGATAATTGTTTTTTATATATTTTGAATCAATGAACACAATGAAGTCACTAACTTTTGCAAATATGCAAATGTTTTTGTGTTATTCACCATTTTTCATGGAAAAAAGTCGATAAAAAAATAATTTTTTTATCGGCCGAAAAACTAGTGAAAAAAAGAATTTTTTGTCATCTTTTGTGGGCTTTTAAAATATTTTTGACTACAAAGCCCACAAAGAAAAAAAAAATGAAAAAATGTTTATATATGTTATGTTATTCATCATTTTCCATGGAAAAGAACTGAAAATATTAAAAAAAAAATTATTTTAGGCCTTAAATAAATAAATGACCATACTTTTACCGATACCTATGTTAGTAAAAATACGTTCCAGGAAAAATTGTGAATAAGATATTATATAAACACTTAAATTTTTTTATTTTGCTTATGTTTTGTGAGATTTGTAATCAAAAATACTTTTAAAATCCATAAAATAAAATTATATAAAAATTATTTTTAATTATTTTTTACTGAGCCTTCTGTTCAGTACTGTTAGAGTGAAAAAAACACAAAAAAAAAAAAAGAAGAAGGAAATGTAGTTTTTGGCGCACTATGTTTATATTTGTTGCGATGATTCTTAAATGGTCAACGCGAGAAGTAAGATATAGTATGCTAGTTAGACTATTAAGTTTTGGCGAACAAAGCTTACTGATGATGATGACGTAGCGGTCATCGAAACTAGTATAAGCTGCTGGTTTGCCCAAAAGAAATGAATTGTTTCTTTTTATGCATTTTGCGCTGTAATTTTTTTTGTGTTTTTTTCACACTAACAGTACTGAACAGAAGGCTCAGTAAAAAATAATTAAAATATTATGATCTGTTCTATAAACACAAACAAAAATTATTTTTCATTAGTTTTTAGACAGAAAAGAATTTTTTGTACATTTTTTTTCATGAAAAACGGTGAATAACACATCAAATATAAAATATTTTTTATTTATTGTTTTTTTGTGAGCTTTCTAGTCAAAAATACCTTAAAAGTCCATAAAATAAAACGATAATATAAATTATTTTTCACCAGTTTTAAGGCCTAAAAGCATTTTTTTTAATACTTTTAATTCTTTTCCATGGAAAATGTTGAATAGCATAACATATATAAACAGTTTTTTATTTTTTTTTTTCATTGTGGGCTTTGTAGTCAAAAATACTTTCAAAGCCCACAAAAGATGACAAAAAAATTCTTTTTTTCGGCCGATAAAAAAAAATTTTTTTGTATCGACTTTTTTCCATGAAAAATGGTGAATAAAACAAAAACATTTGCATATTTGCAAAAGTTATTGACTTGATTGTGTTCATCGACTCAAAATACATAAAAAACAGTTATCATAGCATGTTTTAAAATTTCACTTTATCTTAAAACCATCATTAACTTTACACGGTTCGCTTCATAATTTTATTAAAATTTTCGGTAAAAGTCTTTACCTTAAAATGGTGATAAAACGAGTAAATGACCAGGTACGATCTTACGGATCTTGTTTTTGGAATCTCTGAACACTAAATAATAATTGTGCATTGTCAGATTTGGTTAAAATTTTTTACCGATCTTGATCTTGCTTGAAACGAACCGTGTCCGCCAAAGTGCTAACCTTAAAATGGCCATAAAATGAGTAAATAAGCAGATTTTTCGGATTATTTATTTGGAATCTCCGGGCACTATATAATAATTATACATTGTCAGATTTGGTTGACAATTTTCATCGATCTCGATCTTGCTTGAAGCGAACCGTGCACAAGAAGTCGACCTGAAGACTCAATCTTTCATATGTGTGAGGGTAACAATCCTTATGGTAATGGCAGTATGGTTAGCTGTGAGATAATGGAAAAAACGCGTGGCAAAAAGAACCATAGACTCCGCAGTTCAGAGAATAACACTAGGTATCGTGGATGCTTCCCATTTAGGAAGGGAGGAGTTAACATCAGTTGCGGCATAAAGCATTGACCTACCAAAATACTTAGTTAACACCAGTTGCGACATAAGAACATTGACCGACAAAATGCTTACGCTGCTGCGAATATCCGCACCATATAACATAAAAAGAACAAGCGCCGTGCCAGCAGATTGCGCGAGTGCGGATGGCTTGGGTTTAAGTTTGTATTAATTTTAGTCTTTAGTTCTGAACAGAATTCAAGCTAAGCACATACGTACAAAATAAATATTAGAATAATCAAATAAAATAAAAGTTTTTTTTATAATGTGTATAAATGTGAAACAAATATGGGGTAAAACACACGAAAACGCCACCTGAAAAAATTTTTGGCTCCGATTTGGGTGAAATTTAGCATGACTGTAGTATTGATGTCTGGCAATAAAATTGTGTTTAAGATTTCGCCCTAATATTATTTGTTGCTCAGATACGCGGGTATGAAATTCACAATTTTCGTACTTTTCCAGAATAAGTGTTTTTTTTCGAAAATTCATAGCTTACAGCAAACTTTATCAATTAACAATTGGTGAACGTACATTTTTAGGTTTTTACTTGTACTTTTCAAAAAAAAATATTGATTTTGAAAAAAAAAATTTTTTCACAAAAATTTTGCGAATTGAAAAATATTTTTGCATTTTTTTTAAAAAAACTATATTTAAAAATTTTTTTTTTTTTTTGAAAAAAACTTTGATTTATTCTGCGATTAATGCCGTAAAAATTTTCGTTGGAAAAAAATTATTTATATTTTTTTTTAATTTTAAAAAAAAATTAAACAGCTAAAATTCTGTAAATTGAAATGAATTTTTAAATTTTTTTTTGAAAAATCCATTTCTGAATATTTTTTTGTTTTTATAATTTTAGGTTTTTATTTGTACTTTTGAAAAAAAAATACTGATTTTGGAAAAAAATAATTTTTCGCAAAAATTTTGAGAATTGAAAAATATTTTTGCATTTTTTTAAAAAAAACCCATATTTTAAAAAATTTTTTTTTATTTTAAAAAAAAATTTGATTTATTCTGCGCTTAATGCCGTAAAAATTTTTGTGGGAAAAAAATTATTTATATTTTTTTTTATTTTTAAAAAAAATTAAAAAGCTAAAATTTTGTAAATTGAAACGATCTTTTGAAGTTTTTTTGAAAAATCCATTTCTGAATATTTTTTCGGTGAACTTTAGATTACAGCTTGATACGCAAGCATTAAAATGATATGCCATAACATGAGGGCAAGTAGTAAATTAAAATGTTGAGCCGCTGATAGGCTATAAAACTTTTATTTAGGGTGTATATTTAGGGTGGCCCTCATACAAAAATATGTTAAAAATAGCGATTTCTCAAAGACAGGCAAATCGATTCCCATGAAATTTACACAGTATGACTTTTATGTTAAGAGGTACAGATTGGATGGTAAAAATTTTGTTTAGGCTGCATACTTAGGGTGGCCCTCATATAGGGCTACCAGATGGCATACTAAAGTAGCAAAAGTGCTACTTTACTTTTCACTCGAAATGTGCTACTTTTGGTTGAAATGCTGGGGTTTTCTCCTACAAAGTGAGAACTTTTTTTTTTGTTTTTTTTTTGCTCATGAAAAATATTGGTATGGAATTAAAAAATTTTAGCTTTTCATTGCAAAATTGGAATTTTAATTTTGCTTTTCATTACTAAATTGAAATTTTTTGATATGTGCTACTTTTGTAGGCACGCCATCTGGTAGCCCGACCCTCATACAAATATATTTTTAAATATAATTTTCACGAAGACAAATAAATCGATTCACACTGAATTTACACTACGTATCTCTTATGTTAAGAAGCATAGCTTAGGCTACAAAACTTTTATTTAGAGTGGACCTCACACAAAAATATTTTTTAAATACAATCATTTTCTCGAAGTCCGCTAAATCGATTCTCATGGAATTTACGCCACATGGCTTTTATATTAAGCGGCACATATAAGGTCGTAAAAATTTTATTTAGGGTGCATACTTAGGGTGACCCTCATACAAAAATATTTTCAAATATCATTTTCACGAAGACAGGTTAGTGGATTCACACCGAATTTACACCACGTAGCTCTTACATTAATAGGCATAGCTTGGGCTACAAAAATTTTATTTAGGGTGGCCCTCACGCAAAAATAATTTTAAATATCATTTTCTCGATTGCTTAGGTTGTTAAAATTTTAATTTGGGTGTATACTTAGAATGGTCCTCATACAAAAGTATTTTTTAAATAAAATTTTCACGCAGGCTGCACATCGAATATACACCTCGGTTGAGGTGAAGCGATGCGCACAGGGTAATGCTAGCTACAAATAAAATCAAAAAATATGGAAAAATAGTCAAAAATGCAATTCGGCATTCAATTCTATATAAATTTTTCATTTCTTCATCGATTTTCTCAAGTAGTATCTCATTTTCTTAAAAAATATATAGACTAAAATATAAAAAGCAAAATGATTTTTAAAATTTTTTTTTTTTCTTGTATAACTTTGCAGTTGATTTTGACTTTGTTTTTAAATTTTTCGAAAAAAAAAAATATTTTTTTAGAAATCAATTTATTTCGCCGAAACTAACAAAACAATCAAAGGTAATGTCAACATCATTTATAGTAAATTTATTTACTTTTAATTTGACACATAGTTTGCTTAAACATAAAAATTAGTTCTTGAGATATTTGTAATTAAGTGAGACGATATTTTTTTTTTCCGAAATCCGAAAATTACCGATATCTCGAAACCGACGTGAACAAAAAATAAATATTTTCGTAATCAGCAGCCGATTTTACATATAAAATAATAACATATTTTTCAAAGTTCATTTTGTCTGTAAGCTAGTGTTATCGTAAATTAAATGAAAAAAATAGTTAGAGATCGTTTTCCCATGCTGTTGAATTCAAAAAAGTTTCTCAATTTCGAAAGAAGTTTTCAGATGATGCTTTTGAAAGCCTTAAAATTTCATATGCCCCCTTCTTCGAATTTGTTAAGCTAAGAAATGAGTTGAGTGTATTTTTCTCATGTGAACAGTTTCGTAGCATTTTCATCAAAGATATACCCGAAACTCTTTTAAATTTGGACTTGAAAGATACGTTTTCAGAAATTTTTGAGCTAAGTTCCTTAATTTTGACAATCCCAACTTTAAGTAGCTCAGTTGAAAGATCATTCTCTGCACTCAAGCGGATAAAGACTTTTTCGAGAAATACTATGTGCGAACAGAGATTGTCGGAACTGGCTTTGATTTCCATAGAAAAAGTATTTCGTAAGGAAATCAAAAGCAAAAACAGCTTTTATGATGAGATTCTGGAAATTTTCTTGAAAAAAACACGCCGTATTGAATTGATATACCAGTAAAATTGTTTGGAATAAAAAAGAAATAATAATAAAAACTTTAAAAAAATATTGAAAAAAATATCAAAAAAAATATTAAAAAAAAAACAAAAAAACTAAAATAGGATCTCAGCCTATCACGTCCCCGTCGTGGTCCTGGAAAAAACTAAGTATAGGTATTCATATTTAAACAAAATATACACGTTGAACACCCAGCTAAAAACGCCACGACACGCCACTGGATGCCAGTATGTATGGTTATGTGGCAGTTCTCTTACAAAAAGATCCAGATGACCAACAATTCCACCCGGTTCAGTATTTAAGAAGAAAAACGTCACCAGCTGAAAAAAAAGTCATTCTTATGAGCTAAAGGCTCTTAGGAAATGACAAGTGTATCTGATAGATAACGAATTGGAATGTTTTTACAATGCCTTTGAGCAAGTGCGAAGTTCCTCTCAGAGTAGCAAGAAGGGTTCTGTATCTCCAAGATTTTAATTATAAAGTAGAGCACCGGAAAGAGACTCAGGTGAGGCATGTGGATGCCTCAGCATAATTATTGCTATGTAATATAAGAAATATATAAACATAAATAAAGAGAAGCTCAGATATAAGATGATTGGGTCAAGGCAGTGATTTTAGATAATGAAAGGCACGATTGTTTCTATATGCAGCATGATATTTTGCATAAGATCCTAGCAAAAATTTAATGGTTATTCCTTCACATATGGAAGACGAAATTATACAGGCAGCACATAAAAAGGGACAATTTTCCGTCAAAAAGACGCAGATATTGTAGAACAACCATATTTTATTCCTCAATTAAACGCAAAGGCAACTGAATCAGCTCAAAGCTGTATTCAATGTATTATTGCGTCTGCAAAAGCTGGGAGACAAGAGGGGTTTCCAGCTCCTATCGATAAAGATTGCCCGTTACTAACATACCATATAGATCATGCAGGCCCACTCGAGGTAACAAAAAAAAGATGCAACCCTATATTGGTGATCATCGACGCCTTTTCTGAATTTGTTTGGTTGTATCCAACCAAAAGTACAGATGCAGAAACAGTAGTCGAAATCTTGCATAAACAATAGCTTGTTTGGTAATCCGGTGCGAATCATTTATGCTAGAGGCACGCCATTCACGGCTAACATTTTTAAGCAGTATTGTGAGGAAAACGATATTCAACATTTGCTCATTGTGACCGCTGTACCTAGAGGCAATGGTCAGGTCGAACGTGTTCATCGTGTTGTGATTCCGTTGCTAACGAAGTTGTGTCATGAGAACCCTGATTTATACTTCTAAAGACTAAATCTTATAGCTTTTTAAGAACGTCATAGCAGTTATTGATTTTCATAAGACCTAAATCTGAAAATTTATCTACAACAAACATTTCAGTAGCGCTAGACACTTTAGATGGTGTGCGATAAAGATCACCACGGACATCGCGCCAAGTAACTCCACAGAGATTGAAGTCACCAGCTATCATTGATAGATTAGCGTCAATGGAGAAATCAGCAACTATTGTCGAGATGTTATTAAGATGCATTCCGTACAATTCTATAGGCGTCAAGTAACACACTACTATGTAAAAAGCTGTGACTACTACAAATAGTTGATCCAGCTATCTCACGTTTTACAGCAACTAACATACCACCACCAGGATGACAATCAGTTGCATTCACATCACGATCCTTACGATATACATTGTATATATGTGGATCAAAGAATTCCTCATTATTAATGTTACAATATAACCAAGTTTTAGTTTAAATGATAAGATCAAGTTTACCATTAGAGGTGGCAGCAAAAATGATTTCAGACTTAGTCCTTAAGCCAAACACATTTTGATAATAAGCTTTAAGAGTATCATTATTCATAATATAATTTTTTGAAACAGGACCAGCTTTTACTACGGAATTTCCAATTGCTTTATGATACTCTGCTAAAACTGGAAGGCTTTCATCCACACCAGTGGCGGATTTAGGTTCGATGCCACCCTAGGCCCTTGCCGATGTACCGCCTTTTTTTCTTATGTAAAAGTGATTGTCAAAGTTATATATCTAATTACACTATTCAACAAGGTTTTCCACAACTAATTCCGATAACATTTTCTAACGAAACTTTCCGTGGAATCTGAACATCATAATGCTTTTTTTTCGATTGGCCCCAATTTTCCATATAAACGGCAAAATTCAAAAAAATGCACTGTTGAGAACACATACATAAATGCTTGTAAAAACTTATACTATATTGTCAGCCAATCAATTTTAAATTTTTGTATGTTCTGGAAGAAAGTCAGTTAAAAATTTTAGGGCATAAAACTTGCCAATAGTATCTGTGACCAAAAATAGGTAAAACAAATCCGTTTTTTTTCTGTTATGACCAAAATAGGTAAAACATTTAATTTTTTTTTTTTTTTGCAATTTTCACTTTCAAACCCTATATCTGAAATTAATTATATGAGTGACAAAAAGTTAGCCCTCTGAGCTTATAGATAATTCCATTACATAAATTTTAAGTGCATATCGCTCACTTACTTCAAGACTGGCATAACTCAAAAAACATAAAGTGGGAGAAAAACGCATTTAAAGTTTTCAATAAGTTGCTTTTTATATGAAAATGATGAAAAGTATGTCTACATAAACTCTTCTCACAAGGCAAATTCATAAGATACTTTTCTGATTTTTTCACACAAAATAAAACATGAAATGGCGGATATTTGAGTTATGCCAGTCTTGAAGTAAGTGAGCGATATGTACACGGTTCGCTTCAAGTAAGATCGATTAAATTGTCAACCAAATCTGACAATGCACAATTATTATATAGTGTCCGGAGATTTCAAATACATAATCTGCAAAATCGGAGCAGCTCATTTACTCGTTTTATGGCCATTTTAAAGTTAGCTCTTTGGCCGACACGGTTCGTTTCAAGCAAGATCAAGATCTGTAAAACTTGTCATCCAAATCTGACAATGCACAATTATTATTTAGTGTTCCGAGATTCCAAAAACAAGATTCTCAAAATCGTACCTGGTCATTTACTCGTTTTATGGTCATTTTAAGGTAAACTCTTTTAGCAATCATTTTAATAAAACCATGAAGCGAACCGTGTACAGTTTTTGATGCTTTTAAGATCAAGTGAAATTTTAAAATATGCTATGATAATTGTTTTTTATGTATTTTGAGTTGCTGAACACGATGAAGTAACTAATTTTTGCAAATATGCAAATGTTTTTGCAGGCCCGTGCGCAAGGGGGGGGGTTTTGGGGGTTCAAACCCCCCCCATTGGGAATTTTCGCACATAGATTTTTATTGACATTTGAATGAAAAATTAAAAAGACAAAACAAATTTTTTTTTTTTAAATAAAAGAACTGAAATGCCAATAAATTATCAGAGCACGAGTTTTTTATTTTCTCAAGATTTGCGCACTCTAGCTATTTTTGAACCAAAAAACACGATTTGGGACCACTGCGCGTGGCTAAGGCTAAGTAACACGACCTTTTTTTCTATGCGCGTTTAAGCATAGCTCCGGCATCAATAAAATCAGCTTCAATGAAAATTCATGCACAAATCTATTTGTACCATATCATTCAATTTTGCATGATAGTTAACGTGACATAAATGAAGTTAAACTTTGGGGGGCAAGACATCAAAAATGCTTCGTGTTTTGACAGCTTTGCCTGTAACAACAGCAACAAATGAAGGCTCCTTTTCAGTGCTACGTCGTCTAAAGACATACCTCAGATCAACTATGTCCAATGATCGGCTGAACGGCTCAACCTCGCTTAATATACATCACGATATCGAAATCAAAGTGGAAAGAGTTTTGGACGAGTTTTTTCAAGTACCTCGCAGAATTAGCTACTTACGTAATGATAACTGAATATCGAATCATATCATTAACACTAGACAAATGGCATGTTCTAGAATACTTCAAAACACTCGATTTTCGAAAATTCGTTCACATTCGAGTATATCCTCATTTAAAAAAATAATAAAAAAAATAGTCTTAGGGTTACTACCAGAGCTGCAAAATTTTCATTTTTCAGAATTTGGCCAAAAAAATTAAGAAAATTTAATTTTTTCCTTATGTACACAAAAGGAAGTGTCGAAAAGAATTGACCGCTATTTTTTAAGCCTATACATAAGGAGAAAAACTGTGGCCTCTCCGCGAGTAGAGCTTTGATGTTTCTTGTGTAACAGCTCAAGTCCTTTGTTGTTTTGAAATTTGAAATTGTCAATGCCACTTCATGAATTTCCATTAAAAAAATAAATGGAAAAAAAAAAAAAATGTTTGTATGTTTGGCCCAAAAGTTATCAAAATTAAATTTTTTTTTAAGTTTTTTAAGCTAATCATGCACTGACTACACGGTTAGAAATCTTGGAATATATTTTAATACAAGCGAAGTATTACAAAGATTTTTAATGCAATTTTGATTATAATTAATACTTTTGAATAGATTACAAAATTTTGTAAGACAGTTTGTATTAAATTTTAATATCGCAAGTAATACATTTGATTTTTAAACCATACTGTATTATATTTTAATACTTTCTTTATTAAATTAAAAAAAAAAATATGTCGTATGCACTGAGATTCGAACCTGGTTCCCTTTCAGTACAATGGTTTCATGAGCAGTTTAACGACATCAGCCAACGTAGTATCGTATCGAAATAAAAAAAAAAGTATATTTAAATTATCAATTGACAACAACATAAAATGAAAGTTCAAAATTTAATTTTGACGGAAAAGTCAGTAATTGAAATTTAGTCGTTCATGGAAATGACAGTAGCTCAGTTGGTAAAGATGAGCGTATATGAACAATGGCATGACGCAGGACGACGACCTAAGTAGGTTCAATTCTGATCGATGACAGGTAAAAAACTTAAGTTCTCATATAAAGTTTTAAGAACGCAGCACAAAAGCAGCGTATCGTAAATTTTTTTTAAATCTTAATAAAAACTAGTTTTTAAATTTAAATTCAAATTTGTATTAAAAATGAATTTTAATGTTTAGGCAGTATTGAATTTTAATACAATTCTGGTGTAGTCATTTTATTCCAAAATTTCTAGCCGTGTAGTTAGTGAAGCAAAATATTGTAATTACTTGCTTATAAAATACTTTGAAAATTTTTGGATCAAAAATTAAATTTTATTTTTTTTTCTCATTTATTTTTTTAATGGAAATAAGGAAAATCGAAAAAAAATTTTTAAAAAAAAATATTAAAAATAAGAAAACAAATCAAATTTTCTTAATTTTTTTGGCCAATTTCCGAAAAGATAATAAACACCTGTATTTATGTATTTAATTATAATTAAATGTCTATATTAAAAGTAAACCGAAGTTTGACGTTTTTTATGAAAATAATCTAATAAGAAATGTTTGAGTTAAAACCCCCCCCATGGATGATTCCTGCGCACGGGCCTGGTTTTTGTGTAATTCACCATTTTTCATGGAAAATAGTCAATACAAAAAAAAATATTTTTTCATGATCTTATTAAAATTATCGTTAAAAGCGTTTTTCTTAACCCAGATATGCCGACGGACGCGTTAATGCAAAAACCTTCGTAATTTTTCCTAATTTCTTTTGTTCTGACAGAATAACTTACAAAACTGAAGAAAAATTATTTTGACTTGGATTTTGAGTCCGTACTAAATGTATTACGCTCGGCACATATGAGTGGTAAAGGCAGTAATTTTTTTTTAAATTCAAATTGTTTATTATTCAGAAATGTATATATATTTAAGTAAAAAAAAAAGTTCTGAGAAAAATTATTTGGTGGTGTGGTAATCCTTATTGAATGAAGCGACACGTCACATTCATCTTCACAGTTTTGCTAATTTCACAAAACTGAAAATTCCGATCAAAAAAAAAACATCCAAGTAATTACTCCAGACAAAACTTATCAACGCACGGTTTGTTGGACACTATGTTCTGTAGCACCACAATAAGTTGGTTAGAAAATTTAAAGAACAAGTTACGCAGAAATCTGAAAATAATAGGTGCACGGTTAGAAATCTTGGAATAAATTTTAATACAAGCGAAGTATTACAAAGATTTTTAATACAATTTTGATTAAATTTAATACTTTTGAATATATTACAAAATTTTGTAATACCCCAACGGGAAATTTGGAAGCAGCTTCCAAGGGGAGCACGTCAGATGTGCTTCTTCGGATGCATTGAATTTGTAATTCAATTTAATTTAAAAAAAAACTTTTTTTATCCCGCATCCACTGGGACTCGAACCTAGGCATTCGTGCTGTTACGTAAAATATAACGAAATCAGCCAAGCTTGTTGTTATAATTAGGCTTCTAAAAGTATATTATTTGAATTATCAAATGGCAACTATAGAAATCAAAAACTTAACAATTCATTTTGAGAGAAGACTTTTGGAGTTTTAGTCTACTTTTCATTAATAATAAGGGTGGCTCAGTTGGTTAAGATGTGCGCATTTCAAAACAGTAAGAGAGTAGCATGACACGGGAGGCCTAGGTTCGAATCTGATCGGAGGAGACAGATTAAAAAAAAATAGTTTTTTTTTCAATTCAAGCTTAATATGCTTCTACTCATCATCCAAGGAAGCATACTTCATGTGTTTCCAAAGATGTGCTTCTACTCAACATCCAAGGAAGCGCATCACATATGCTTCCAAAGATGCTCATCGCCGCAATGACATCGTATGTTAAAAAAGATAAGCAGTGAGAAGCGCATTGGAAGCAGCTTCTGCTTCCCTTGAAGCGCATCCGATGCCCTTTGAACGCGCTTCCGTTTCCCGTTGGGACATTTTGTATTAAATTCTAATACAGTTCAAACATTAAAACGATATTTTATAACATTTGGAATCAATTTGATGCTATCGCAAATATTACATTTAGCCAACGTAAATATGATACTACGTTGGCTGATGTCGTTAAAATGTTCGTGCAACCCTTGTATCCCAGTGGATACGACATATTTTTTTTTTAAATTTTAATAAAAACGAGTATTAAATTTTAATACAAATTTGTATTAAAAATGAATTTTAATATCTAGACAGTATTGAATTTTAATACAATTCTGGTGTAGTCATATATGTAAGCCCAAAAGTATTAAAATTTATTCCAAAATTTCTAACCGTGTGTACTACATGTAGTACGCTCGGCATATCCGGGTTAAAATGACCAAATGATTTCGATGAGAAATTTAATCTTCTACAAAAAGTTTCATGTGAAGTATGTCGAAGTTTTGCTTCGTTTGCGAGGCATATTGAAAAAACTAAAAATGGTCCATTTGTACCCATATCTCCGATTTCCACCCTCTAATTTAATAGCACTCCGCGGTTTTTTCTTCCTAAATGACCCATTGACCGATTCCTGCAATAAAAATCTGTGAACGTCTTAGTTCCTTTCTTTATGACATAATCAATAGCCTAATAAAGTACCTAAGCAAAAATAATCACAAATTCTTATCAAATTTATTCAGAAAAACATTAAAATTATAATGAAATCGATATCAATCAGAAGCGGAAGAAGTATTGCTGAATTAGGTTTTCAGCATTGTTTTGCTCACAATCAGTTAATCAGTTTCATGAAGTTTCATATTTTTCAGTGCTATGATTCGATATTACTTTTTTGTTACTTACATTGTACATATACTTACGATATGTATATATGTAAGTGTTTAGAAGCAAAGATCGATGACGATTTTGCCAGGCTTGTAGTGCTATGTTATGTTGAGTTTTAAGAGTAGTGTTTGTGTAATAATTTTCAACTATCAATAGTATATAAAAAAATGTCACTAAACAAAAAATAAACAGATGTCAAAATGAAACTGAAGTCCTCCCAGATCTATCTGATGACGTTTCAAATGTTGTAAAAAATTTACTTTTTTCTGAGAGTGTAATTTTAATACTGAATCAGTAACAAATTAATACGAGTTTTCCTATGGAGGACTTTTATAGGTAAAAAAAGATAATTTTAATACTTAAAAATCATAGTTTTTTTTTGAGTGTATAGTAAGATACTTATGAGGATTTAATTTTTATAAAACCAAAAGAATAGCATTTTGTAAGTCTTTCTCAGTAAAAATGCCTTTTTTTTACTAAAAAAAAAGCACGTTGTAAATTTAAAAGCAGGTTTTAAAGTAAAGTTTATTTCATTGACATCGATAAAAAAAGACATTTGCATTTGCTAGTATCGAACTCACTCACTGTGATCTATGAGTTCACAGTCCTAACCACTTCGCCGTGCTGCCTCCTGTCTTCCAGTTTTTTTTTATTCCTTTTGTTCACTGTGTCTACAATATTTTGTGTCAATAACTCAAAATTTCTCAAAATTTAATGCAAGTTTTTCTTCTATGGGATCACTCTGAATTTTCGATTTTAGGTAAGAATAAGGCTTTAACTTAGCTCTTAATTTTGCGACTATAGTTATGGGCCAATAAAATTAATAATTTTGTAAAATGAATAAAGTAAGGGTTTTATATTGTCACAAAATATCTCTTTTATTTAGTTTCTTTTTAAGTTTAATTGCATAAATTTCTTATTCATCAAATATTAATGTTTAACTTCTTATTTTTTTATACTCATCTATGTTCTTCTATTACAAATTATTTATTTTGTGTGTATATAGCTTTTTATTATCATTTATAATTTTTTTCCTAAAAATAAACTTAAATGTAAATTCATACAAAGTACAATGCAATTTTAAATCATTTTGATTTTCATCATTTTCAAAACAGAATTCAGTCAATAATACACAAAACGCCACTCAGTTAAAAAAATGGAAATAATAAAACTAAACTATTCCGTTTTTTTTTTTTTTTTTTTTCTATCAACAACTTCTAACAAACTTTTGAAGCTTACGCATAATTTACCAAATATAATATTATTTCAATGCGAAAAAAACTGTCTGTTGCAGAAAATTAACCCCCTGCGCACGGGCCTGACCAGTGATGGCATTTGAGTTTTGTCGAAATGTACTCAATCGAGACGTGGATTGTACTTTTTAGAGGGCGATGTACTTTGCTTGTCACGGACACCAAAATTTCCTTAAATTTACTAAAAAAAAGTCATTCGATTTTTTGTACGCATATTTCAGCTATGTTTACTAAAAAAAATGAAAAAAACCTCAATTTTTGTTCGCATATTTCTATAAAATTTACTAAAAAAAAGTATTTATTAAAAATAAGCCAAATGTACAGGTAATGTACTGAAAATGCGCTGATCTCTATATAATTAAAATCGGAGTATTTGACCGAAGTAATTTTTTTATCACTTGCTACTTGTGCTTCTTCTTTACTGAAATCCGATGCACATTTATCCATCTATAGCAAAAAATTTTTGGATTAATGTCTTATTTTAACATCGTTAAGTCAATATCGGAAAAAATAAACCAATTTTGTACATTTTTGAACAAAGTTGGTTAGAAATTAGACCTTCTTCAAGGTCGAAACAATAGCATATGCAGGGTTGCCCATAGAAAGTTTTTTGGGAAAAAGCTAATGACATTTTTTTTGTAAAAATCGAGTTTGATCCACCTTTTCAATGCAAACGAATTTTGTCTACATATTGGCTTGGCTAATATTTACGTGTGATATAATTTTATTAAAAACTTTACGCAACGTATGCTATCAACGAAAATTTACATTACCATAATGCTGAACTTTTTTTTTAAATCAGAATCGTGTGATTTTTTTTTAGTCAAGATAAAACATATTTAGCTTATTTTAGAGTAAACGCTGAATACATGGATATAAAAAACATTTGATTCCTATAAAAATTTGAATTTAAAAAAGGGTGGAGTCTGGCAATAGTAAATCATAAAATTTCCCCTTAAATCGTATTTTTATTCGATTGGTTGTATTAATTTCTCATAAACACGCCTCCTCAACTATATGGCTATTGCGCTTTATCGCTACACTGATAAGCTCTCTTTTCTCTTATAAATTGACATTATGAAATTTATTTGCTTTTGAAAGAACGAAATAGTACCGTTGCAAAACCTGAGAAGAAAATGTTAAAAGTCTTCTGTGTGTTCCAGTTGTGAACGGTTGTTATTACGACCAATGTAGCACTTCGCGAGGTGCTGATGCGCATGGAAGTCAAAGAATTTAAAATAATAATTAGGAAAATAATGAAATCTATGGTTGACAATTCCATAAAAGAATTTAAAGGCATTCAGCTATGAGATTATGTTTTCTGCAATTATATGAAATATCTATTATATGATATTGTTTGGCGATCAATAAAATAAAAATAAATTAACTTATTTTAAAATTATAGAAATTTCCCTCGCTGAGAAAACAATTTGATGGAATGTGACATGTATATATTATATAGAGAAATTGAATATATGTTTGAGGCAATGGCGTTACTACATACATATATTGGTGAAGCCCGTGGCAAATTCATTGAATGGGGCCCTCCCTCAATGTAAATTAGCTCAACCAACATCGTAGATTTTTTTTAATAAGTCAGCACGTAAAGTACGCTCAAACGCTGTTATGTTTGTGTACACATTTTTCGTTGATTTTCTAGAAACTTTTAATTTAAGGAGCGTATTAGACTAAAATAACAACTTTATTTTTACTTAAGATTTTAATTATTGAAATTCCTTTTTTCGGGCTTTCTGCTCAGAAAAAGTATTAAGGGCACGTCCATTAATTACGTACGATGTTTTTTTTTTTTTGAAATTCGGCTTTTGAAGTATTTTTAAAACTGTTTATTGTCGTTTAGTGCTTGTAAAATCAAGCGAAATGTAGGTTTACTTTTAAAATATACCCTCACTACGGTTTTTCATGTATTTTGATTCGTTGAACACGATAAAGCTACTAATTTGCCCAAAACAGTCACGTAGCGTGGGGGGTGCGATAGGGGTGGCCCGCCCCCATATTTACTTATTTCTTTATTTAAGTATTTATTGTATTTACTTATTTCTTTATTTAAGTATTTATTGTATTTAAGTATTTATTTAAGTATTCTATGAACAATTATTATTACAGACTAGATGAAAAATAAAAGTATGTGTAAATTACATAACTTTCTAAATAAATATCTACTATTTAATAAAGTTTTCATGATTGAGAAATTTAGAATTTGAATTTATCTCATTAACCAACAAAGAGTATCCAAATAGATGAAGCTCTTCGCTGCCCAAAAATTCTGCTCACACGTATTGATTGTCGGAGAATACGTGTGACTCGTTTCAAACAATGCTGCCGTATGTTGTGAAATAAAGTTTTCTTAAATTTTCTCTGGATTTGGGATATTATCTGGCGATTGGGGGAATCACTTGGGAATATATTCATAATGCTGTTATATAAATGAAAAGTTACATAGCTTTATAACGTTATCATAACAAAAAATGTTTCAAAATCCTTATTTATTTCATATCTGAAATTTCAGTTTCTTACAAAACTATGTAACTTTAATTGTAATATGAACAAATGTTTTTGTAAGCAACGCGTAGCAATAGCAAGTTATTGCTGAACTGTCATCAGTTACTGTCAGTTTCCCTGCGAATGTGAAGAAAACATGTTACAGAATCCCAAACTTTAAAAAAAAAGGTTGAGATATGCCCATATATTCGGCATGAAAACTTATGAACTAATAGTAAGCAGGCTAAAAAGAGATAGCTAAGTAAATAGAAAACAAGTTCATATGAATAGAAAAAAAAAACGAGCTTCACGAATGAGAAATAGTACAACTTGATAAGGAGCTGCTCATAAGTATTTAAGGCAAGGGAAGCGGGGTCGAAAACAGCATAACGTAATATATGAACAGCATCTAACGTGATTTTTTTCTAGACATAAAATAGCTTTGACCATACATTTGTAAAATAACATAGCTACTAATAAAAAATTTGTTAATTCAATACAATTTTTGTTTCATTAAAAGAAATTATTCTAATACAGTTTTTATGAGTTTCTCATCAATTCATTCAATTTTTAATTAGTCTAACTAGTATTAATTTTAACCCATTTCAAGTTTTTTTTAAAAAAAATTTATCTCAGGAACGATTTATTGTTCTTATTTTGCAAAAAAAAAAATATTATTCTTGTGAATTTATGTAATTCAATCACACTTTATTTAAATTTATTTTCATGAAAACATTGTCATCATGTTTGTAATTAAAAATTGTCTAAAAAATATTTACAGTTAATAGAGCATGAATATATGTGATGTTTTTGTAGTGTAAATGTAGTCTATATAATAAAATTTGTAATTGAGTTTTAGATTTATAAGAAACAGACGACGGGCGCGATTATTAGTGTTTCGGCTAAAATCAATGATAAAATTAAAATTTTTCAATAATAAACGTTTTTATGCAATAAACGTTATTGCATTTTTTTAAGTTATTATGTTTAGTAAGGTTGTGGTCAATACATTTACATGCGTTCTGAATAATTAATTGCTTTATATGCAAAGCCGTCATAATAACGTGCTTTTTGGAAAAACTTTGCCGATCTCAAACATTTAACGTCGTGGTGAAAAAAATATTTTACTGAAAAATATGCTGAAATATGTAAATTTCAAAACACAATTGCAATCATTTTTAGACCTTGCCAAACAAGATATATAATTTTTTGACTCTTAAAACTCATTATTATTATTTGGGTGGGCATAATAATGTTCTTTTAATTCCGTTTCCTTCATAAAGAAACTAAGAAAAAGAAGAAGAATGCTGAAAAAATTTGTAGAAAGTGTGAGGTTAAATTCCTATTGGTCTCATATAAGTTTGAATTGGTCTCGTATGTCAAGGTTTACACGAAGAAATTCGATGAAACAAATTCTTGTCCATTCCCATTTGTGAATTTGTTTTGCGTTTACACACGAAAACTAGAATTTCTTTCTGCTTGCGAATATCAAAGCAGTTACTGCGTCGATCCACCACAACAAAGAGTCAAAGCATAATATAAGCTAACGAACAGAACGAAAGAGATTTCTAAATTGTGACAAAATTCTTGCACAAGAGTTTGCAAGCAACGTTTTTGAGTTGAAGGTTATCTCAAAACTCCAAAACTTTGGATTTCTTCTTAAGAAAGTCATTAGACTTTCGATCAAATCATTTTTGGTGAGTTTTTCTTTATTATAAAATGAAATTTTTTGAAACCTGAAAATATTGTTTACTTTGGGCTACCAGGCGGGCGCTCCAAAAGGTTTTCACAATAGAGATTAACCTTCAACGCCGCAAGGAACTCAACCTTAATTTGACCTTAGGCCATTATCAGTGTGACATTGGAGTATATAACCCTGGATCAGGCCATACAACAGCAGCTTAAGTTAACAACAACAAAAATTAAGAAGTCTTTCACCATAACTATATTTTCTTAAACCCTTTTTTTTATTAAAAACTTTATCTAATTTCCTTAAGATTTTCTTAGTCTTAATTATGAACAACATGCATTTTCTAAATTAAATTTCTTAAAATTAAACTATTTTCTAATTTAAATTAAAATTCGAATAATTTCAAAATAAATTAGATACAAAAATGTTTAAATTCAATTAATCATAAAATTCAAATATGACTTAAGATAATTATGTTAAGGAAATTTCTATCTATATTTTTACACATAATTCAAGTAGCTTAATTAATATTACGATAACCAACATCAACTATTCTCGTATTTTCGCTGGGCCCACCGATTTCAACGATGGATGTATAAAAAAGTGAATTGAAATGAAATTCTTATTTATATTTATTTTATCTTAACTTAAAGAAAATTAAATCATGATAATTTCACATGATTTAATACATTTCAATTTGTTTTGATTTAATTATATTGAAATTACTTATCTTATATTTTTATAATATTTTATGTTCAAAATGGATTCAAATACTAAATACTAGGCTATTTTGAGCTTAATTATCTTTAACTTTATTAATTACCGTAATTATATCTCCAAATGTTAAACTCTTTATTTTGAAACTCCCTAAACTGTTGGTTAAGATACGTTTAAAATTCTGAAATACGTTTGAAGATAAATAAGTTTTTTTCTTATAATATAAAATGCATGCCTATTGCATATTGTTAAGTTTCTCTGATAAAGTTCTTTTCAACATTTCTCATTTTTTTTATATTTGCTAACTCTCTCTAAATATTCAAGTTAGCATGATTTCTTTCTATTATGTATAAGTGTTATACACTGCACCTAAATGTGTTATATGAAATAAAAATGTGAAGCTTTTCTCTCTGAAAATTATAATTAAGTTGTCTTAAATCATTCGGTTTTGTCCGTCCGAATTTCAGCATGTGCAATGTTAGTTGCATAAATTAGTTTTTTTTTATATTATTTTATTTTTTTATTTTTTATTAATTAATAAAGGTAATAAATTACAATTATTAACAAAAAGAAATTAGCACTAGCGACTAAGGCCTTCGGCTATGACTTAAATATTAAGATTTTATAAGTAAATCAGTGTATAAAAATATAATGCTTTATGTCAAAGAAAATCCTAGCCTTTTTGAGGAAAGTTACAAATAATTTAATGTTATGCTCTATTGGTAGATCTAAAAGCTCCTTAAGATTCTTTATTTTAAGAATTCTGCAAATATTTTTGGCAGCAGAGCAATCGTAGACCAGGTGATTAACAGTGATGATATTGATATTGCATAGTGGACAAGTGTTGTCAGCTGATATATCGAAAACTCGTCTGTGGGTTAGTCTGGTATGTCCTATACGAAATCTGGTGTAAGCGACAACTTCTCTTCTGGTGACCGTCACTGGAAACTTAGGAGGAATTTTATTGGGGTTACAGGATTGGTAAAAGTGGGAGTAGTTGGTCCAGTCTTGGAGGCTAGTTTCCAGGATGCGGTGTTTGATTTTTTTATTTATATCAGCTTTGTTAAAAGAGGCTTGTGCAATGAGTGGAAGAGTAGTGGCTAGTTTGGATTTATATCCGCTGTTTCGTTTCCAAATATACCAATATGACTTGGGATCCAAAGTAATATTAGCAGGTTATTACTTATTAATAAATTTCGTATCTTGTTAATGATGTGGCTGTTGTAATTAACATTTCTTACGGCTTCTGCTACTGAAAGGGAGTCAGTGCATATAATTGTTTTTTTTTTTCTATTGTGTGCGTGAAAACATGCAAAAAATATGGCCTCTGCTTCAGCTGAAAAAACTGACGAGTAATTTGTTAGTCGACCAAGCTTAATTTCTGTACCATTTTCATCCACAACACTGAAACCAGTTCCGGTTGGTGTCTTTGAACCATCAGTAAATAAGAATTCACAGTCGCTGTAATTGCTTTTGGTGTCTAAAAATTTTTGTAAAAAACAGTTGTTGTTTGTGCCACATTTGTTCCAAGAGTGCAGCGAGAGGTCTATTGATGACTGTAGTAGCATCCATGGAGGAAAATTTTGTTTAAAATTTTGGCCCAAATTAATATTGAAGTTATGCTCCTGAGCGCAATTTATAACCCGACAAATAGCGCTGGGGAGTTTTTGTTGAGATTTTCTTTTCAGTTGCTTAGTAACAATAATACGTAGAACTGAGCTGTCCGGAGTCATTATCTTAGAAACCAGTTGTCCCATCAATTGATTGTATCTTTGGTCTAGGTCAGGAAGACCTGCTTCTGCCAGAATATTTTTTATTGGAGAGGAACGGAAAGCCCCCAGTGACAGTCTAATGGCTGCATGATAAATCACTTTTATTCTTTGCATATTTTTTTTTTAAGTGTGTCCATAAATGATGAAGGCGTAGTCGATTTTTGAAAGTATTGTTGCTCTGGTGATGTCGATTAGTGAGTTTGTGTTAGGTTCTAAGCTAAGATTACTTAAACATTTTAATATATTTAATCTATTACATAAGGAGTTACATAAAGCTTCAATGTGGCTATTCCAATTATATTTATTATTAAATGTAAGACCTAGAATCTTGAGACTATTAACATTGGCAACACTTATATTATCAAATGATATATTTACATTGGAACAATTATGCTTTTTACATATATGCAGATGCTTACATTTATCAGGACAAATTTTTGCCCCACTGTAGTTGCACCAATTAGAGATTAAAGTGTACAATTCATTACATTTTTCAGCTAGTGTAACTGGATTTTTTAACTTGCAAAAAATATACAAATCATCTGCATAAATTGTGTGATTAAAGAACTTGTGTTCGTTAATTATAATGCTTAACTTATCGTACGCTATTAAAAACAAAGTCACCGATAGTGGCGAACCCTGTGGGATACCATTCTCTAGTTTCCAAATATCTGAAAAGCAATTGTTTACCCTAACGCGAAATTTTCTATTTGTTAAAAAACTCCTGATAAAGTTTGTCATTTTTGGTCCAAGCTTCCATTGAATAATCTGATCAATAACTGTGTGTATTCCTACACGGTCAAAAGCTTTTTCGGCATCGATTGAGATGATAGATATATGATTCTTAAAGGATAAATTATTGCATGTGAAATGGTCTATTGCGAGTAAAGCGTCTATGGTACCCTTTCCGGTTTTGTAAGCTGTTTGCGTATTTGACAGTTTATTTGTTTGAGTCAAGAACCAAGTCAATCTGCGGGATATTATTTTTTCTAAAATTTTGCTTAGACAGGAAAGGAGTGATATAGGTCTGTAACCAGAAGTAGAATTTAAAGGCTTATTAGGTTTTTTTATTGGAATGATGGTAGCGGTTTTCCACTGCTGTGGAATAATGCCAGTATTAAATACTTGATTATAGATTTCGCATAGTAGATGTAATTTAGAGGAAGGCAATTTTTTGACCATGGGATAGGAGATTTTGTCGAAGCCAGGTGTTTTACCGCTTAGTGAATTTAAACAAGCTTGGAGTTCCAGTACCGATATATTTTTTTCTATGAGGCTTGCTTTGTGGCTCAAATTATATCTTGTGGTGTTGGAATTTAAGATTCTATGCTTACTATCTAAAAAAGCATTCGAAAAGTTCACATCGCTTGAGTAATTAGACCAAGTTTTTGCTAAAATGTTGGCAATTACTAAGGGATTGTCGTAGACAACTCCGTTTGGTTCTTCAATGAAACAAATTGCGGGCGGTAAAGGGTTGCAATTTAAGGAGCGAACTTTATTCCACAAAACTTTTGTCGGGGTAAAAGGATTTATATCTTTGGTGAATTTTATAAACGAATTTCTTTTCTCAATTTTAACTTCACGTTTGAATTTAGCGTTGGATCTTTTATAAGAAATAATATTTTCTGTAGTAGGGAATCTTCTGGCAACTTTCCATTTATTGTTTTTATCATCTTGCAATTTTTGTAGGTATTTGCTCCACCAACACACCGGTTTTCTGACATATCTATTGTTAGCTTTAGGAATTGATGCGTTGGCGCAACGAATAATAGCCCTATGAAAGTTAGCAGCGGTTTTATTAACATTGCAGTCGCTTACCTTAGCTGCAATATATTTACCTGCCAGCAAAGTAAATCTATTCCAATCGGCAAAATCAGTTTTAAAACGAAGAGGCTTCTGGATTTTAAAAGAGCATGGTGAATTAAATAAGACTATTTCAATTGGGAAGTGATCACTGCCGTATAAATATTTGTCAATGGACCAGGTAGCTGAGTTAAACACAGATGGAGAACAGATACTAAGATCGATGTGAGTGAAAGTTCTTTTAGTTGAAAAATAAGTGGGAGAGTGTCTGTCATTTAGGATCAACAGATTATTATTTTGAATAAAATTAGAAACAATTCTGCCACGTTTATTGTTACTTCGGGAACCCCATAGCTGACACCAACCGTTAAAATCGCCCATCAGCAAAATAGGTTTGTTAAAACCACAAATAAGATTATAAAGATCTTTTTCGGAGACTTTGTATGAGGGTGGTATGTAAATACTTAATACTATAAGAGATATTTTGGCGTGAACTTCGACTGCAATAGCTTGTATTCTTGATCTTATATTGACAACTGAGTATGAAAGATTTTTGGAGATAAGAAGTGCAACACCGCCTTTAGCACGATCGGAAAGCGAGTTGTAATTTTTATTTAAAAAATAGAAAGTTTTAGAAATCATTGATTGCGGTGGATAGTCTTTTAAATGGGTCTCTTGCAATGCAATAATGTTTGGTTTTTTGTTGCGAATGAGAAGTTGAAGTTCGTTAAAGTTGTTGTTGAAACCGTTCATGTTCCATTGAACACACTTGATCGCCATATATGAGTGAAAAACGCAATGACAATGTCACTGTAAGAGAGGTTAGTAAGAATATTACTCTTTTCGAATATTTTAATAGTTTGGGTTATGATATTATGGGAATTATTATTATTTATTATAAAATTTGTGGAATTATTATTCTTGTCGTACAGATTCTTTATAAGCGGACCGATTTTATCATTATAATTAAAGTAACCATTAAGATTACAATGAAGTAACCTATGGAACCTAATTGTGCTATTGAAATGGATGTAAGTCTCGTCAAACATTGTATATGATTATACAATAATGAGAGAGTTATAAAGCTTCCATATCATGCTCTGAACCTGAACTAAAAGAGTCTAAATTGTTTATCGATTTTTGAGTGGATTGTGATTTAGGTAGACTTGATGTTGGGATTGTGGAATTGTGAGAAGTTTTTTGAGAAAGGAGACCAAGGTTGTGCATAAGAGTTTGTGAAGAAAGTTTAGGAGATGATGAAGAGAGAGTTGAGGAATGAGGAAGGAATGTGTTGTTAATTTTTGAGTGAGTAGTTGTTTGAGAATTGTTTTTTGTTTCGGTAGATTTTTGGTAAAGAATTTGAGTTGAGTCTGATTCAGTAGTCGTTTTTGCAGTATCATTTTGTTTGTTATTTGAGTTGTTGTTTTTCATTTGAATTGCTTCTTCTAGTGTTTCTATTGGACTATTATTTGAAGTGCTGGACACATTTTTGTTGATTGCTTCAACTGCATCGCGGAAGGAGCATTTATTAATCGTTTTATGTTTTAGGATTGCTTGGCGTTTTTGAAACGTTGGGCATTGCTTATTGTTTGAGCGATGCTGTTGACCACAGTTTGACACACTTGACTTCTTTACAAAGGATAGGGTCATGTACGGCAATTGCGCATACATTGCATTTTTTTTCAGACTTGCAATGCTTAATAGTATGACCTATTAAGAAGCAGTTTTTGCATTGCATTGGTGAGGGTATATAAGGTTCCACCTTAACTTTCAACCAAGCGATGCTAACTTCTTTGGGCAAATGATATAGATTGAAAGAAATTATATGTAAAGGGGTGTTAACTATTTTATTATCTATCATTTTCGTTATCTTTTTGCATTCGACAGCGCCTTGATGTTTTAGACCATCAACAATTTCACTTTCACTTAGGTTACATAAAAAACCAGAATATACTACACCTTTTACTGTATTTAGAGTTGGATGAAGGCTTACAGAAACTTCACATAGGTTTGAGACCTTTGTTGCTTTTAAGAACTTGTTTGTTTGGTGCTCATTTTTTGTTAAAATAAGAAGGTCACCTTCACGTGTGAATGAAATTGAAAGGGGTTTTTTTGTTGAAACAGATTGAAGGGCTTTGTCGAGCAAGAAAATATTAAACATATTTAGCGCTTTATCACCTTTATTTTTAATTATTAGGAACTTAGGACACGTTGTAGTTTTCGGACGGGTTTGGTTATTATTTTTAAGATTTGGAAAATCATAACTATTATCTAAATTGTAACTCTTACGTTTAGGAGGTGGTTCATTGTCCAGTATGGCAAAAAAATTTTGATCACGGGCAGATGCCATGATCACTTAGAAACACTACGAGAAGCACTATACAAAAGAAAAAGAAAAAACGCGGCAGTAATATAGAAAATAATAAAGAGAGTCTTGAATAACTGAACAATTTGAGAGTAGCGAAGTACTATGTCCGAACCGTTCAGCAGTCAGTTTCTCACTGATTAGTTTTTTTTGTTATCTTGATATAGGGGCAATTTCACAAACTATTTCGAATTGCCAAGGTAGGGTGGGTAAAGAAGGGGACTATTAACACCATTAGTTCCCAACAAAATCAAGTAAAGTAGCAATTGGTTAACCTTTGTTTTGTCGGGATATTTCTTTTTTTTTTTGTTTGTTTGATTTGTATCTTTTACCTCCAAAGTGCACATAATTTATTGTGGTAGTGGTGATAGGATTGTGGATTAGGGAAGATCCCCGACATACGACGAGCTAGTTAGAGCAGAGCTAGATGTGCACGCCATCCGACATCCGACATCCGCATCCTAAGACTCGTATGGGTTTAGGCCTTTATTTCAAAGGAACATTATTTGTTTCCAAACATAGAGATTTTATTTTAAGTCCAATCAATACGCTCAGCACATTACATCTTTTTTCATACAATTGATATTTCATCTGATCCCCAAAGATTAATTTTTGCCTCGTCCGTGAATATCACCCTTTTCTAAAAGCTCGGTGGCTTGTTTAAAGGCATTTAAGCAAACTTTAAACCTTTTTTTTTTTAATTATAGAAAAAATTAAATTCTTTTTGCGTGCAATTAATCTGTCCAAATTATTTTTTCGCAGTACTCGATAAACTGTTTTTTGTGGATATCAGCTTGCTAATAACTTTGGAAACTTCTGCTGTCGATTTCGGCACACTAGCCCTTGGATATTTTTGCAATACACTTATCATATTTCGCTCATCACATTTTGATAGGAGTTTTTTCTGCCTCTATCTATAGAATTCATAAATGTACTTTCGTATCTCCACTTGTTTATAATATTTTGAACTGTATAATTAGGTCTTCTAATAATTTCACCAATTTCGCTATACGATTTTCCTTTACAATATCATCTTATCACTAATTATCTTATTGCAAAAGTTGTATCCTTGCTAGTGGTCACCATTGCGAAACTAACGCGTAAAACGAAATGAGCTTGTATTCAAACTATTAGTCGAAATAGCTCTACAAACTTTAAAATGCTTTACAATACTTCCGTGATAAAAAAAAATCAAATTTGATGTCAAAACTGGCAAGTGTATACTAGGGTGGTTCTTATGTTGATTTTTTTTTTGCATTTTCGACCGGGCACCATCTCAATTGATTTTCTACCATAAGAAACTACTATATTTCTGTATTTTTTTCAATTTTCTTAACTCATTTTCGGCCGAGAAAAATTGTTTTTATCGAAAATGCAATTCCTATAGAGCTGTTAAAAAAAAAAAAATAAAAATATCTTTCGTCCTTTATCCTGTATGAGGTGGTCGAAAAATCGACCAATGGCTGTTACCGGTAACAAAAAAGGAAAAAATTGGAATTAATTTTTTTTTTCAAAAAGAAAACTTTTTTGCTAATTTTTTAAAAGGAGTTACATCATTAAAAGTACAGTTTTAATTTTTTATAGACAGAATACAAAAAATGGATGAACATTGCAGCGATTCTACATAGTAACCGTGTGCTTATAGCAATGCTTGCAGTGACAATGTTTTCCGTGCGGTGCTTGTTGTACTAAAAGCCCATTCCCATGTTGCCTTTCTGAAGGGTGACCGTATTCAGAATCGTTATCCGAGGTAACTTCTTGAGTCAGCAAGTAGCATGTAACTTCACTTCGAAATTCAAGTTTTCACATAACTTTTAAAGATTTGTGTTAAGCTATAAGGAAATATGGTATATTTTCTAGGCGTTTACAAGAGCGGTATTCGAGCATGGATGAAGAGTGGTCACCACCATTTCTTACCGCATATAGAAATTCTGTAGTTAGCGGCAGCATTATCGTGTAGATCAATGCTACACATGTATCAGTGATGTGTGTGGATTAAATGCCATTAAGTTACTAGTACACAGTTATGTCTTTTTTGTCCAGAGGTCGCAACGGCTAGCTGTTTGAATTGGGGTCACATTTATTTTCAAAATTTGTAGCTAAGATAACAGCTGCGTTGTCCGACTATCTAACTAGAAAATCTTAATTTTTCTTGCCAAATCTATAATCAATTACATAATTCTCTCAGTACAGTGCTTTGACGAAATTCGTCAATTTGTCTGGTACTAAACCGAACTATTTTTTGCATTTGTGCGAAATTTCGTTTTACTGCCAGAAATAATTATTTCATAATAGCGCAGTGAAGTTTTCGCTTCCATGGAATGTCCCAGCCTTCTTGTCGTAATTCGTCAATTTTTTGTTCAGAGCTTGTCTAAGTTTTCCTAATATTTTTTTAAAAATTTGTTTGCACTACATTAATTAATTCTCTCAATATAGATTTCAATATGTTTTACTTGTATGAATCGTAGGCGTGTCCGTGGACCGATTTCGCCCTTTTACAATCTTAAGAAGCTTCTTTGAAGGTGTGGCGTGTGTTACAAATTTCATTAAATTAGTTTGTTTGATTTTCTCGTAATCGTGATTTCCACAGCCAGACAGACGGATACTGCTAAATCGACTCAAGTGGTGACGCTGATCAAGGATATATATACTTTTCTATACCTGCTACGCCCCCATTTACGCATTGCAAATAGAATGGCAATCCTACTGAGTACGAAGCGTGTAATCCTCTCCCAAAATTTGCATCTAATCATAACAGCCATTGGTCGATTTTTCGACCACTTGATTTCTCATAAAAATTCGGTGTAACTAACTTCATATCAATTAATGAAATTAAACTGATTTATTAAGAAAGAACTGCATTTAAATTTTTTCATTTTGGAACTATTTATAT